>OX371263.1:31618119-34018119 GCA_947311025.1 Lypha dubia
ACGGCATCAAAGATTCTTTTATGTTGTTTTTTCCATCGCCTATTGAAAAGATTATCCTAAAGTGGTCAAACATTTATGCAAAGGCAGAATGCGGAAATAGTTATATAGAAATTGATTCAGACTTGCTATATGCATATATTGGTGTTCTAATTTTGGCCGGAGTTTACAGGTATATTGTTTTTGAATGCATTTATGTTATGGTTTAGCTATACTTACAATATATTAGATCAAAGAATGAAACAATGTTGGATTTGTTCGATGGTGAATATGGACGTCCCATATTTAGAGCGATAATGTAAAAAAAAACATTTCAATACATGAATCGTGTTATTCGTTTTGATGACGTTATGAGTAGACGTCAAACCAGCTCTACTGACAAATTTTCTCCAATTCGTGAAATATTCGACAAATGGGCCGAGTTATTGACTCATTATTTCAATCCATCTGAGTGTGTTCAATTGATGAACAATTGCTTGGATTTCGTGGACGATGCAAGTTTAGGCAATATATGCCTTCTAAGCCTGAAAGATACGGAATAAAATTTTGGCTGTTGGTTTGCTCTGAAACGTGCTACGTTTGGAAAATTCAGCCGTATTTGGATAAGCCTGTTGGTAGTTTGCCTGAAAAAAATCAAGGGGAACGTGTTGTTTTGGAGTTAGTTCGCGGACTTAAGGGCCACAATATAACAATGGATAACTTTTTCTCATCCTACCAACTTGGACAAAAGTTGTTGTCCCAAGGGTTAACAATGGTAGGTACTATGCGTAAAAATAAAAGAAGCATACCACCCAAATTATTAGAATACGAAAAGGTTCCCCTGTACCAATCAACTTTTGCATTCACCGAAAGTACAACTATTGTGTCATATGTCGGGAGAAAGGATAACTGCGTAGTACTGCAAAGCACAACGCATCATTCGAATGACGTAGAATCTGATGCGAAAAAATTGCCAAAAATCATTCAATTCTATAACAAAACTAAAGGTTCGTTTTATATTAGCTTTATTGATCTTCAGCTTTATAACTTTATTCTAAAGGTGGCGTGGATACAGTGGACAAAATGTTATCGTGCTATAGTTCGAAAAGAAAATCAAATCGATGGCCAGTTGCTGTTTTCTCAAACATGATTGATATTTCGGCTTTAAATGCGTACATTATATTTAAAGACATAAATCCAAATTGGAAAACAAACAAGCCAATTTTACGTCGAGTTTTTTTGCGCGAGCTTGGAATATCTCTGAACTGAATATATCTGGAATATCTCTGAACTGAACTCACACGCGTGTTGCGTCCCGCAAGAAGAAATACCTGACTGTGCATTCACAGACGAGTCTAATTATGCTGGCATAAAATGAAAGTTTTTAGGCGAGAGGGGTGAAGAGAGCGCTTTTTCGTTGGCACAATTTTTCATCCAGCCCAGTGATGGAAAATTCAGTACTTTTGTAGTATTTTCAGTACTTTTTCACAGCAAAAATACCACAGTACCCTTACGTCATATTTAGTACTACTATTAAGCTATTGCATAGCTTCTATCGCGGGCTTTGAGAAGACCGAATAAAGAAATTTTGAAAAGGTTGTTTCTTAAGTCTTTTGATTTTTGAAACGAAAAAACCTCTCACTAAAGGTATAAACACATTCGCCACAGCAGACTACACGAACACAAGAACACAAATGCTGCTAGCTACCGTTGTAGCCGTTTAGCCAGCTACTTAATTATTTTGGAAACGACAGCTACACAGTAAACAGCTGATCCTGAATTGTTGCAACGATTCATTTATGTATATTACAGTGGTGCATATTTAGCGCTTTTACTCTTTAAAGTTCGTTGGGGCGAATTGAATACGGCGAATTGAATTCGCCTCTCACATTACTTTGTATGGATTCGCTTTGACATAAACAGAAAAAATTCATCTCATGGATCTCTTTTGGCTCCGGAGTTACGGGTTCAAAACTTTTTTTTATTGGCCATAACTCCTAGAATATGGAACGGATATAAGCAATGTGGATATCACTCTAAACTTCTCTAAAATACCTTTATACTGGTATACAATTTTTTTAAAACAATTTACCCATTGCGAGTGAAATTCAATTTTAAAATTTTTTTATCTGACTTTTCACTTTTACAGAGAACTTACCATGCTTTTATTTGGAGTATACTTGAAATCTGTCACCGATGAAATACGTAAGTTATGCTTTTTTAAAGGTGATTTTAAGAATTAAATGAGTTATTTAGAGCATTTTGAAGTGATACCTATTTAGTTTATATTCGTTCTATATTGTAGGACTTATGATCAATAATATATTGAAGTTTTGAAACCCGTAACTGCGGAATCAAGAGAGAGCGCCGAAAAAAATACAAAAAAATTTTTGTACATATGAAAATTATGTTGAAAAATATTATTATTTATATCCAATCAGTTTTTAGCAGAACGTATCAGTACTGATTTCAAGGCCGCTCACCTCTCATCAGCGTTCATTTGTCCATCTTTACAATTTTCGTAAAGTGGATACTAATTGAGAAGAATATCAACTATTTAACCAGTTTTCAACAGAAATCGAATACGAAAAAAAAATACGAGAGCTAAAAACTGACTGGATATAAATAATAATATTTTTTAACATAAAAAACTCTTAGGAATTTTGAATTTTCATTAATTCAATAAACCTGAACTTGAGCCTGATAAAATTACTTTTCCTATGTACGTCAATATAAGTTCGAATAATAATTACGTTTATTCGTAATACTAATAATATAAAAATAAAAAAAAATTTTTAGGTAAAAAATTATAGCCCTGTGATTGTTTTTACTTTTTAACAATGTTGGTATTTTTGACTTAAGTCAATATTCTATATAACAATAAAGCTAATAAAAATTCTTGATGCATATATCTTATATCATTTCAATTTTGAAATTTTCTTTTTTATTTTACAATAAAAAATATTTCTAATCACTAATTTGCTTTACAAATTTTTGTTATATTGTCAACACTGTTTTGGTTTTGTGGCCATCAGAAATAGAAATTAGTTTAATTCGACTACACGACAAAATTAGCATGGACAAAAACCTGTTGCCGTGTTGCCTTGCTGTCTTCAATATAATCATTCTCATATGCACACATGTATTCTAATTTTGTTAGGTGGTAGTCGGTAGTCTGCTGTGGCGAATTTGTTTAATGCTTAAGTCTGTTTATTACGTCTTTTGTTTTTTTAAGTATTTAAATCGCCCAATGTATGTTAACCCCTAAAGTATGTTATTGATTTTGATTTCATTAAAATACAGTATTGCCAGAATAACAACGGAGTTATTAAACAAAACGTAATAATATAATTGCATAAGTTGTAAAAAAATGCTATGCAATAGTTTTACCGCGGCAGTCCCGAGTGTAACGTGTCTTTTTTTTTGTTTTGCTTTGTTCCCCATTTAGAAATCTGTGTTATTTTTATAATCATTGACATCAAATCAAGAACATAACTCGCAGTCTACATTAGCTTATTATTTGTTATAACATTTATCAGGAGAAAAATTTTGCTAGTATAGACCGCAGATATTACTGTTACTCTTATAACACCGTTATCAGAACAATTATCAGAACAACGATGTCAGACATCAAATGTCATTTTCCAATATGAAAAAACGAGACAACAAACAAAGGCTATTTGCTGTCTCTGCCACTCTACCTTAAAATTGTGGTAAAACAGCACAAGAACATTTACTAATATTCCCCACATAGAAAAAAAATTTGCAAATTTAGTACTGTTATTCTGCTGGCGCTATGTAAATGTTATAACAAATAATAAGCTAATGTAGATTGCGAGTAAGGAATGCACAAATACGTTATTCAAGTTGTTGTTAGTGTGTGTTTTTTGCAAAAGTTGTTAATGTTATTGGTCCAATTTGCAGGAGATTATTTTTTAATTCGCACAACCTTTGTTCTTTCGAAAACACTCGACACTAATTAATCTGGAATAAAATTGTATATATGTACATATATACAGAGCTTTTTATATCAAAATTAATTAATTTTTAGATTGTTGTTAAAATATTTTCGTATTTTTTATATTAAACTTAATTAATTTTTAGTTACATAAGTCGTTTATATGTAATATGAATTAATTGTTTACTTTAAATAAATGCATTCGAGATACAAAAATGTATATGTATGAAAGTCCAATGCACGCACTTAATGAAAGTTTTTGTATAAGTAAATTAATTTTTTTTGAGTAAAGTATTTTAAATATTTATTTATTTATAACCAAGGCGAATTTATACCAGGTGGCCTTATTAGCATTCGCCGTGATCAGCTGTGGATAATACAAATGGCTACTTACCTACAGTACTGTCAAAAATTGTTTATGTTTTAATCTGATTGTTGTTGTGAAAATATACAAGTGATACTAAAAATTAAATTGAATAAAATAAAATTTTTAAATATGTACATTCGAGCTTGTGCGGTGTGTAAAGTTAAGTACGCGAAGGGAGTTGAAAGCTTGTTCAGTGTTCCTAGAGACAAGAATGAGAGAAAGAAGTGGAGTGATATTTGTTGCGTTAGCCTTTGTGCAACAGCTCGTATTTGCTCCAAACATTTCTTGGCTTCGAGCATTGTTAAGGCTGGAAACAGACTGTCTCTTATGCGAAATGCTGAGCCGTTTTTGGAACATTTGTCTCAGTAAGTAGAGTTTGGAAATTTCAAAGCAAAATAATATTATAACACACTTTTTAGAAATGAGCGCCCAGTGGAACAAGAGGCTGTAGTTTCTTTAAGTGTTTTAAGTATGTATATGTATACTTCCACTCCTGTAGAGATGACTGTTTGTACCAAGAAGTTGAACAGCAAGGGACTGAAATTGTCTCCAATGATTTTATGGAAAACTCTTTTATACTGTAAGTACAATCTAAATATATGCATCTATATACAATCCGTTTATACAAATATATATTTTTCTATTCCTGTAGAGATGACTGTTTGTACCAAGAAGTTGAACAGCAAGGGACTGAAATTGTCTCCAATGATTTTATGGAAAACTCTTTTATACTGTGTCCGAAATTTAAACAGGAGACTTAAGGAGCAAAGTTCAAAGCAACGGCTTATGGGCTTTAAAAAAATGTTAAAAATAAACCTGTAGGCATATCATGAAGACAAGATACAAGGTATGTATGAATTTACAACTTAATATCAAAATCAGAAACTTACAGACAGATAAACTACACTTACAGCAACAATGCGAATAATTGCAACAACAATTAAAGTTAATGCAGGCTAAAGTAACAAATGTAAATATGAAAGGTAAAATGATTTTTTTTATATCATGACCACAAATTTTCTAACTTTAAGTAAACTTTAATAATTTTAGAAACCTTTTATTATATATATTTTACTAGCTGATCCCGGTGTACTTCGCTACCCCCCTCGTTATAAAATAAAATGAAAAGTATTTATATATATGCTATTGTGACGATCGGTCCAGTAGTTAAGCCTATATTACGATTTTTAATTTTCCTAAAAAGGAGCGTGGTCCCATCCACTTTTCTCCCGGTACGTATTCCAATTTATGCCAATACCATATGTACCAAATATCATCGACATAGGTCAAAAAATGCCCAAAATATGGCGATTTAAATTTTTGGGTTATATGGGTGGTGCCACTCCTCTTTGTCCAATCCCGCCCATATTTGCAGCAGCACTAAAAAAATGCACACCAAACCGACATACCAAATTTTGTTCAAATACCGTTTTCAGGAGCAGAAATAATAGATTTTTAATTTGTGGTTTGTATGAGAGGTACCACGCCCCTTTGTCCAATCCCGCCCATATTTGCAGCAGCACATAAGAAATGCACACCAAACCGACATACCAAATTTTGTTCAAATACCGTTATCAGGAGCAGAAATAATAGATTTTTAATTTGTGGTTTGTATGAGAGATACCACGCCCCTTTGTCCAATCCCGCCCATATTTTCAGCAGCACTTAAAAAATGCACACCAATCCGACGTACCAAATTTTGTTCAAATACCGTTATCAGGAGGTACCACGCCCCTTTGACCAATTGGACCGAATTGTAAATCTAAACCATCCAGGGACCAACTCAAATACACACAAAAAATTTCATCGAAATCGGCCCAGCCGTTAAGGAGGAGTTCAGTTACTAACACACTTTCAGAAGAATTATATATATAAAGATTATTTATTATTAGCTCAAAATGCAGACGCACAAACAGAACATACTGCTACCGGCGAAATTGAACATATAAAAAAATTGGCCAGCGATGCGGAATCTTTAAACAAAGAAGTCTTAGAATTGAAGGAGAAAAACAATGAATTGTTAGACAAATATCGTAAATCATTTTGTAAAGATTTACTCGAAGTTGCCGATATATTGGGTCATGCAACTAAAGCAGTGCCACAGGATCAAATAAATGATAGTAATCCGCATTTAAAAAATTTATATGATGGTTTGACCATGACTAATGCAAGTATTTAAGCGTGGATCCGTTAAATGAAAAATGTTACACCCGATACTGTCGTTCAAGTTACCAAATTGGGCTACAAACTACATGACCGTACCATAAAGCCAGCTTTAGTTGGTGCTTCGAAATCCTAATAGCTTGATTTTGATTTTTTACAAAATTACTAAAAATTTTCCCCAAATTAATTATTTATTTAATAGAAATGAAAGCATATTTTTTACTTTAGTAAACGAAACAAAACGTTTTAAGATTTCTTTTTCAATACAACATTTTTATTTATTTATTTACATATTTAGTTTTATAAGTTGTATGTGAAATATTGCAAAATAATGAACAAAAATTATTTAAAGAAGTTTTGTTTATAATGTAAACATCGAAGTAAACTTGTTAACTTTTTCGTTATATTATCATTGCTTAATAAAAAATAACTTCTTTTATTGTCTATTGTATTGTATTAATAATAATCTACATATGTACATATTTAGTTTTATAAGTTGTATGTGAAATATTGCAAAATAATAAACATAAAAATAATAAAATTATCAATTACATATTACAATAACATCGCGAAAACACCGCGTGCTTAACTTAGACTGTGTAATTAAAAAAAAATGTCTGCAACAGCTTCGAATTCGCAACGCAAACAAATTAAATTTTATAATCCATCAAGTTCTGCTAGTTCCGACAGGTAAAAGATGCTTATAAAAACATATATTACATTGAAAGTATGTTTTTTTTTATAAAAAGAGAACATGTTGATTTCCATATTTGCATTGCATGTTGCAAAAATAAGTATGCACATTCACACACCTATACATATATATTTATGTACAAGTGTATATTCTTACGTATGTACATAAGTGCATGGAACTGTATTTACATACAATGTGCAGCAAAACTCCATGTAACGGAGTATTAATAACATTTAATATAAGACCATGCGCAAGAATAACATTTGATGTAATGTCCTAAAATAAAATGGGAAAATTAAATACTTATTTTAATGTTTAAATCAAGAAGCACAAGGACTTTTTTAATAGGCAATATGCCTACCAATCTAAATTACATACTTAAAGTAGTAGTTTCTTAGGAAGTTCAGCAATGGATGAAAAAATCAATTTATTTACGTGGCCTTACATTTCAGCGAACGAAATAAAATTAACTCATCACCTTTTATATGCCTCTATTGAACGTTACAAGTTATGCTTGTGAATCTGAGTCACACATGTATTTACAACGTAAAATTATAATTTTAGCGATGACCGGTGCGATTTGATGGAGCAACTTTATGTGGATCCAAACATAGCAAATGTGGAATATTTTGGATGTCCAGCCTCGCCAACAACTGTACCTGCTAAGACACCACAATGCTTAGAGTCACCAGCTCGTGCAGGACTGCCCCGTAGACGCCAACGTACAACTTCTATGAATAATCAAACCACAACAGCTAATCCTTCAGAAAGTGTTATTCGTTCAAATAATAGAACTATATACTATACAGCAGGACGCCCTCCTTGGTATAATTGTGCCGGACAGCAAGTGGAACCTTTTGTTCATAGACTAATATATTCATATTCTGTGTTTCACACATTTACTCAAAAAGAAATTGAAACAAAACTTAAAGCACTTTTTTTCAATTCACGTAATTGTAAACAAATTAGTTGTGTAGTGTTGCATTTTTTTTGACTTATTTGTAGATTATTTGGGGCGAAATTCATATTTTATTCATATTGTTTTTTTTATTGTAGCGATAAGGCCACCTGGTATAAATTCGCCTTGATTTATAACAAAAACAATTTTAATTTTCTTCATTTATTTTTTTTTTTATTATTTAAATGGATTTTTAATTTTATTTTTGAATAAAAATATATGTTTCATAAAAAGTACTACAATGTTGAAAAAAGTACTCTTCTTGTTGACGGACAGTACCATTTAAATTTTTCATTTTTCCATCACTGATCCAGCCTCATACCCGCACAACCAGCACAAAACTAATACATACACACTTACGAATACACAGGTTCTGTGTTTTCGTTTTTTACCATAGCACAATAATACCAGGTACACGCATCAGCAAATTTGCTCGTCAGCTGATTTTTCTATACGTGTGTGTGTGTGCCCCTCTAGAGTGCTTGTCAGATGTTTGTTGTTTACAATATGTCTGCTAAAAAAAAAATTGTGCAAAAAGTAACGGAAAATTACTTCAAAGTAATTGTTGCAAATCAAGAATATCAAGTGCTTGTATTGAAAATAATAAGATTTTTAAAAGATTTTATAATAAAAGAAAAATGCGTTGGTGTACGGTGTGTCGAAAAAGTTTTTCTAAGGGCAGTGGCAATTTATTCAATGTGCCAAAAAACATTGAAATGAGACAGAAATGGGGTGAAAATTGTGGCAAGGATTTTAAGCCAACGTCACAGATATGTAGCGACCATTTTTTGCCATCAAGCCTCAGACGAGTTGGAAATAGAATTTCTCTTATGCCAAATGCTGAGCCTTTTTTCTTTAAAGATAGTTCCGATTCAAGGTAAGTACAATAAATTGTTATTTGTTCAAGAAATTATATTTGCGAAATTTCATTTATGTGTTTGTTATTGGTTAGGTAATCTATATGCAGTTCAGTATCTACTGATGAGTTGGTATTTAGCTGATAATGAACTCCAGGATTAGCTAACTCATAACAAATACATAAATAAAAGTTTGCAAACATAAATTCTGGAGCAGCTCGAATAAAATGTTATATTAGTAAGTGACTTTTATATGGCAAGCAAAAACACTAATTCAAATATTTAAAAATTTTGTTCATTGTTTTCATTAAAATTTTTGAAATTCTGGAAGGGAAAACAACGCCTTAATTTCGGTGATGATATTGTATGAAAAACGAAAACAAAATTTTTAAATATTTGAATTTGTGTTTTTGCTTGCCATATAAAAGTCATTTCGGTGATGCGTTTTACAAAATTAGGGTCTAAGTTTTTTTAATCCTTTTTAATAAATTTTAATAATGTATTTCGTATGTATTTGTCAATAAGATTTAATATAGATGAATTCGAAATAAACGAAAGTTTTGAATTCGAAGACGTATCTTTCTTGTCCGTTGAGTCCAAAATGGACCAAGGAACACAATCTGATATTGAAGACAATAATAGGGACCAAGGAACACAAACTAACTGTGTGCAGGAAAAAAGGGACGAAGAAAGTCAAACTGACTCTGCGCCAGAAAAAATTCACGAAGAAACCCAAACTGAGTAAGTATGACTATAATTTGAACAGCTTATTATTAATCCTACATAAAAAATAAACAAACTGCTGTTTAGTTCATCTATTTTCGTTCTGAATAGCAAAGCTTATTTTCTAAGAATTCGAAATTTGGAAGCCGCTAATTTAAAGCTAAGGTCGGAGCTTGGTAAAGCACATGCTGTTATTGATGGGCTAAAAAAAATTTTTTCAGAGGGTCAAATTAAGAAATTGGCTGCTCCCGGACGAATCAATTGGAAATGGGACGATATTTCCTCTGCAATATGCTTGCATGCTGCCGGTCCGAGAGCATATAACCATCTCTACAAGAAAGGATTTCCGCTTCCACATGCGTCAACGCTTAATCGCTGGTGCGCAAAAATCAACATCAAAGAGGGAATACTATCTAGCTCGATAGATTTTATGCGCCAGACAACGGATTTGAGTGAGGAGGAAAAAATTTGCGTCCTATCTTTTGACGAGATGAAGGTAGCGGAAACTTTCGAATACGACAACGTTGGTGATTATGTAAGGAAGCCTGCCAGCTACGTGCAAGTAGTTATGGCAAGAGGATTGCGAAAATCATGGAAACAGCCTGTTTTACGGATTCGATTTTGATGTCACTAAGGAATTACTTGGGAAAATTATATGCCAACTTGGAAACGCTGGCTTCACAGTGGTTGCCATAGTTTGCGATATGGGACCAAAAAACCGTAAGCTATGGAAAGAGTTATGTATTACAATAGGTAAGTAAAATGTAATACATATACACGAATTAACATTCAACAATCACACAACTTCTAACACCTCACACCTACAACATATACATATGTATCTTCTAACACCTCACATCTACTACATATACAATATTTATGTAACTTCGAGGACGAAACGTCAGTATTTGTGGCAGGGTCAGGCTTTTTTATCCGCAATATTTGCAAAAGGGGGTAATTAATTTTCAAAAATTTTTTTCTTATGGGTTTGTGTATGCTTTGTGGTTTATTTAATTTCTTAAAAATTCAAAACAAAAACTTCCAATTTCTAATAACCAACATTTTTCTTTTATTGATATTTCAGATAACCCATGGTTTCCAAGCCCAATGTGCGCAAACGATAAAGTGTTTGTGTTTGCTGACACACCTCATCTACTAAAATTAGTCAGAAATCATTTTATTGACACAGGCTTAATTTTTCAAGGCGAAGTTGTGGGTCCTCGTACTATAACGGAATTGCGGAGTCTTACTTCAAACTCGGATGTGTCCATTACGTACAAATTAACAGATGAACATATTTCAGTGAAAGGAGCAGGTAATATTTGACTATATTGGAATTTAATAATTTAATAATTGTGAAAAACTCTAGGGAGACAAAAGGTGAAATTAGCAGCACAGCTATTTTCTCACTCGATAGCTAGTGCCATAAGAAGATGCTATTCTCTAGGCATGGAGTTGTACAAACCAATTGAAACAGCTGATTTCATTCAGCTCGTCAATGATTGGTTTGATATTCACAACTCCAAAATGAAAGAATTTAACTACCCGGGAAAAGTAAGTATTGTAAGTTTTTACCATTTTTTTTTAACTTTTTTTGCTTTAAGGAGCCATATGGGATAGCCTTGGAGTCCCAAAATGCTATTCTTAATAAAATGAATGACGTTATGTCTAAACCTATGGTTCCCAAAAAAAAAGGTTTGGAATACTTCCAGAAAGGCATTTTAATGTCAAACAATGCCTTGATGATGCTACGAGGGTATGTCAAAAAATACAACATGACATATCTTTTAACGTCTAGGCTCAACCAAGACGTTTTGGAAAACTTTTTTGGCGCTATAAGAAGCAAAGGTGGATTTAATGACCACCCGTCCCCAAAAGAGTTTAAGTACCGAATAAGGAAATATATACTGGGTAAGACTTTTATTAACAGTAAATATTTAATTTAATTTATATATTATACTTTTATGTACCTATGAAAAGTAATATTATTTAGGCTCAAGTTCAGTTTTATTGAATTAGTGAAAATTCAAAATTACTAAGAGTTTTTTTAGCAGAACGTATCAGTACCGATTATTCGTAAGAATATAAAAATGTTATACTTTTAGCTAGAAATACGGAGCATTTGAATGGCAGAGGAAATGTGGAAGATGACAGGACAGACTGGCTTAACACTTCAAATCCAACAACAAGTGAAAAAAATACCGAAGAGTTTGAAGACAGCTTTGATGAAAAATTATTGAATTCAGCCGACGAAAGAGACATTGACGACCTTCATAAAACGAGTTATGAAGATATTGGTATCCTTGAAGAAGACGCACTGGAGTACATTAGTGGATATATTATAAAAAAGATGAATCTTCAGGGATACGAATGTCATGAAAACTCTTTTTCATGGGTCGATCAAGTCTCAAAAATATCGTTAAAAAAGCCTAACGCAAGTTTCCTGTCCCAGATTAAAAAGTTGAAAACAATATTTTATAAAATTAATGGTAATGAAATATCCCATTGCCCGAGCTTAAAAGAAAAGCTAATACAAAATAGCGAAAATATAGATTTACCGGAGGAGATCAAAAAAATGTTTTATAAATGCAGGATATATTTCCGAATGAAACATTTGAATAACCGGTTAAAAAAGCAAAAATCAAAGCAACGGCTGATGGGATTTAGTAAATTACTAAAAATGAAAATGTAAAAATCTTGGGACAGACCCTTGGCGGAAGGCTGGAGTCACAAACAAAACAACACACCCGGAAAAAGGAGAGTAACACTAAAATTAGTTTTTATATTTGTTACAATTTAATAACATTAATATTTTCACTATTTTCAGGTACTTCTAAATGATACTGTGGACAGACACACCCTTGGCTGAAGTCTGGAGTCAAAAACAAAACAACATACCGGAAAAAGGAGAGTAATACTAAAATTAGTTTTTATATTTGTTACAATTTAATAACATTAATATTTTCACTATTTTCAGGTACTTCTAAATGATACTGTGGACAGACACACCCTTGGCTGAAGGCTGGAGTCAAAATCAAAAAAACACACCCGGAAAAAGGAGAAACACAACACACTCTTGGAAAATAAATATACAATTTTAACAACATTTATATTTTTTAACAATTTTTGTATTTATTTATTAATTTTTTATTTATTCTTTACAATGAATTAGCCTTCAGGCCACTACTATAAAATATATAAGAATATTCACAAATATATAAAATTTCATTATATAAACAACAAAATTCATTATATAAACAACAATAAACATATTTTTCATTTGAATTTTACATTTTAACAAGTTTTTTCTTTTATTTATCACAAAACTACATTAATTTATCACTAAGCCATAGCACAATAATACTCTGAAATCTCTGAATGCTTTACTTAACAACTTAATAATACGTCTTCTAAAGTCCCTAAAATACAGACTTAGCCATTCGTCATTTACTTTTTTATTTAGTCCTGATTTGTCTAATGTATGTAGCATAATGCAGGAATGTTCTCCAGTTAAATCATTTGCTTTCTGACTTAAATAAACTGGAACAAATCCCATGTTTTTCCAAAACTTCAATAGCTCTTGCGTCAAGCCATATGATGTCCCCAAATAGTCAATATGTTCGGGTAATCTTTCATTTAATCGTTTTAAAAGTGTTGGAATTTTGCGCCTGGGGCGTATTTGTTCCTTTAACAAACCTAGTTGCTCTTCCTCCACCTCTTCAATAGCATTTTCCTCATAAATTGATACTAAACATAAATTGATACTAAACGGTGTAAAAATGATTCGGCAGCCTTGTGATAGGAGAATAGAGCATCACGATCTACATAATAAAGTTCACAGGCATCGGGTATGGGAAAACCGGAACTAATGTGGGGTACTGTGTTAGTAGCATCTAAACACAAAAGATTAATCAACCAACTCTCAATATCATCTCCTTGTAACGTATGGATTCCTCTAGTTTGATCTACATAAATGTAAAAATGAATCAAATTTTTTATATCAATTTTGTTTCACCTTTGCTCTAGTCTTACCGGTGGTGGTGCATTGTTTTCCTTTTGCAATTGTGATATCAATTTTAAGCTTAGTGACCTTCCTGTGCTTTCATAACCATTTATAGTCGAAGACATAAAAATTAAATATGGGCCCATCATCTTTTTAACCAGTGGCAAAGGTATTGCAGCTGCCTCATCAATTAAAGCAAATCAGCGGCATTCAACAAGTGAGTATCATTTGGAGAAATATATTGAATAGTTTGGCGATTTGAACGTGTTATGTTAATGCGTATAATAGCTTTCTTGTAATCCTGATTTGTAGAACGAATAATTGTATAATCTGTATGTTCTTGATATTCTAACGTTGTTCTTGATGTTCTGAACAGGTGGAGTTAATCAGTTTTACATAAAAGCTTCTGACATATTTTCTGCATAGAATACTTACTTTAATTGTTTCTCAGCCAGAGCTTCTATGAATTGTGCTACAGCTTTAGCCTGGTCATATGTCTTGCAAAGATTCACTAGTGGACCAGCTGGAGGAGTATCTCTTAAACTTTCTTTAAGTTCTATCAAAAATTCATTATTTTCCGACTTATGGATTTCGGCTGGCTAAAATATTCTAAGTAATCTCGTGCCAATATTACTTAAATGTTTTGCTTACTTACATTTACTGGTTCAACATTGACTGTCCTAGAGCTCAATGGCAGAACAGTTAAGTCATCATTAACTACTAAACACCTTTTACATTCGGCCAGAGAGAGAATAAGCCTCTCATTAAAACGGCAGGTAACAGTTCGATGAGATTCTGTGCGAAATCTTTTGTGGACGTCCATACTCATTGTAAACAATTGCTTAAGTGAACTTAAAGTTTTAAGAAGCAATATAATAAGACCACCACCTTCTACAGTTTCCACGGTACGGGCCAAAAGATTGGGAGTCAAACCTTCAAAATCTTGTAAAACACAAACACCATAGGTTCTACCCAAAATAGCATGAGTTTCAGAATAAAAGCGACCATGAATGGTTGTAGATACACGGAAAGTGTCGAACAGGTCAGCATCATTTATATCAATTTTTCCGGCTGCAATTTTCTTTGCACGCTTTTTGCCATAACTAAAAATGTTAACAAAATGCATATTGTGTATATTTTTCCTTTTCTTTAAACTTACTTGGATATGGCTTCATCCTTGTTTTTATAACACCATAGAACACTTGGTCGTGCTTTCACAGTCGATTTCGTAAGAATATCGTAAAGTATTGGGACTTGATCTCTAGCTTTATCACCAATTATAATAAACATTGTACGATGGCCTACTTTAACACCATTTTCGATCATTACTCTAATGCGGTTGACAATCTTCTTTTTAACCATATTTGTATTTCTTTAAATTAATTATTAATTAAATTGCAGAGGATATTATTATTATTATTATCTATATCAAAGAATAATATTCCGTTTTCAGAAGCTATTGAAAATAATGCACGTGTATTTTCTTTTTGTTATTATTTCATTTTCTTTTATATATTGCCCCATAGCACAATAATACCTATGTCACTAAGCAATGAAACTTTTTTCAACAAAACAAATAGAATTTTGACAACTCGCCAGAACTTATTTAAGGGTGGTGTTGGCTGAAGTGGTTAGCGCGTTGACTACTAAGCAAACAATGACGTGGGGCCTGGGTTCAAACCCTGGCCAGAGCAAGTCAATCAACATCATTAATTTCTGTAATGTACATTAGTGAGACATTGTATTAATTGTTGTCGGACTATTTAAGTGATGAAGGCATAGCACTGGTCACTAAAAAACTGTTCCGACAGCGATTGATGATGTTCTAAGCTAATGTACACAACATTGCCCTCCTTCGTCGGTTAGCAGAAACATCGGCGAAGTAAAACAATTAATAAAATGCCTGCCAATATAGCTTAACAAAGTTAATGCGTCTACCTAACACCGGAGACGCCACAACACTGCTATACAAATTAACATAACGCGCAAAGCAGAGTTGTAAAAGAGTTAAGCCTTCTACATTTTCAACATCTATCTTATCTACTCTATCCCTCTCTCTGAGTTCCGGCACAATGCACTGCATACGTAGGGGTCATCCCCTGAGTGCTAGTCCTAAAAAAAAAAAAAAAAAAAAAAAAGTCACCAGAACTTTTTGACAAGTCACCAGAATGTAAAAAAACACATACTCACACATACTTTTTCAAGAAAACGCAGGGTTGCATGGATGCGTGTACCTGGTATTATTGTGCTATGGTTTTTTACAGACCGCATTCAGTCCCCTACAAGAAATTGCTGATGGTAACTAACACACACAAAACTTATTTACTAACACTCTTGCATCTATGACTATGTTTACATTAGATCTGATTAGTAAAATACTGTGGAGTGAGCAGAGTTCAGATATATGTTTTACTATAGTTCCCGAAATCCACAAGTATGAAAGAGAAACAAAATCACACGTACACGAATGTTTACATCAGTTTTTTCATATTGCCCTTAATAAAATGATATAGAATGCTGATGGGTATACCCATCAGCAATGCCCATCAGATGATGCATCAAATGACCGTCATTGTTCTTCTAGGGTCGTTAGTTAGCAATCGTAGGCCTTCTCGCTCCATTCCATACTCATATAATTTTTACACACGATGATTGCGGGGAAGCCCTTCTGCACTCGTTTATTTCGAGATTGATTCTAAGAGGCCTTATAATTAATGGATTTTAAGAGGACTTTCAGAGCATGGCTGTCAAAAGGCCTTCCTATAAAGGCCATCTGAAAGGGCTCGTAATAAAGGCTTGTTAAAGGCTTTTAGCTGAAGGTTTGCATAAAGACCCGCAGATAACTTCCTGCTTCAATATTATTATCATACACTTTTTCTTCTTCCATATTTTCCATGTTAAATTTTGACAAAATTTTATCTTTTTCTATTTTAAATAAACGCTTTGAACTTCTTTTATCCAGTTTTCTTACCTCTTCACTTTTTAGCACTTGTTCTTAAAAAAAAATAATGCTCTTTTTGAATTCCGAAACTCAACTAAAATGATTTACCATATTTTCCCATTTCTTTGTAGTGTATTTGGATGTTTTGAATGTATATATGCACATATATATTTATGTATGTATGTATGTAATTTTGTTTTTATAACGTCATTCTAAAGGCTGCTTTAGCCGACCGTAACTCTATAAATGTAAATGCTGATGTGTCAGCTGATTGCTTCTGTTATATGCAAAAGCTACGAAAATACTTACTTGACTGAAATGAAATGTTGCCGTAACGTACCAACCTGCAGAAAATAGAATTTTATTACGAGGTTACGTGACATTTATAGACAGTGATGGGATGGTTGTATTTTGAATTGCAATGGGACACAGAAGTTCTTTGTTGGGAATTTTTTTTTGATTTGACTAGTTTTAGTTGTTAAATATGTACACATGCATGCTTTATTAATGGCGTTTTCTTTTCTGAAAAAAGTGTTGCATTTATGCTACATTCTTTATTTTTCGTGATCCATTCTAAAAAATATGTAACATATTTAAAAGCGATTTCGTTCCTTTCTAATTATGTTGCACCAATAAATGGCAAAATATGCAACATATTTTGCCCTCAACTATCAGGTCGGGGTGAGATACTGCCCATTTTTACAACTTTGTTTAGTATATTTTTATACAAGTAAGAACTTGTATTTTTGTCATTCTACTTACTTAAGCGAAAAAACTTATAATTAAAACGATAATTAAATAATTAATGTTAAGTAATGTTAAGCCTCAAATATTTTGTACCATTGTGGAATTAAAAAATGTACCACTTTTTAAAGGTAGGTGCAAACTGTAAAAAGTGTTACACATTGAAAGGGCAACATTTTTGTTCAGAAAAGAAAACACCATAAGTAAAGAAAGTTTTCTAAATAATTTTTTTCAATATCTAGCAAGAGACTGCACCGATCGTTTGTGCTTATATATTTTATTGTAATGAATTTGATAATTGGTTAAATTATTGTTTAACATTCATATCTATATATGTATGTACATCATTGTTTTGATTATTAGTGTTACTTATTATTTAAAGGATTTTTTTTTGTGTACTTGAATGTATGTACATATGTATGTATATATGTATGTACATACAATTTTAAAAATTTTGTTTTTGTTTTAAATGTAATTTGTACGAAAGAAAAATTCGTTCGACATCATGTGCAAGGCAGTTATTATATAAAAGATTTTTTTTTTGTATACTTGAATGTATGTATGTATCTACATATGTATGTACATAAATTGATATGCTTACTTTGTAATTTCATATACATACATATATTGTACTTATGTACATACATATGTGCATACATACATACATTCAAGTATACAAAAAAAATCTTTTAAATAATAAGTAACACTAATAATCAAAACTATGATGTACATACATACATACATAGATATGAATGATAAACTATAATTTAAACAATTATCAAATTCATTACAATAAAATGTGTAATAATATGATTCGGTACCTTTTAAATTATATCGTACTATTTGCGAACAATCACAAATATTGTAAACATTTGGAACTTCCATCAACGTTTGGAGCAGCTGTTTTGTATTTTATTTATAATTTACAAAGTGATAAAAAGTTGCAATGGACGACAAGAAATTAATACTACTGGTGATGGAAAATGAACAATTAGAATTCTCCGGGGCACAAGATTTCGAAGAAGAACAGAAAAATATGATTTAATATGTTTAGTAAGAATTTTTGTTTTTTTATGTATGTATGTACATACATATGCATGTCTGCACATTCATGTGTCACGTGACACGTTTTTAAGCATTCTATAACTACAAAAATGTTGGCTCTTACATTACATCAACATTTAGCTTACATCTACGATTTCAACCGTCGGCTAAATAGGCCTTAAATCCTTTCTTTTACTTTGCAACATGTATGACACACAAAAATTTTACTCCTCTTCCTCTATTCTCCCTTCTCAGAGAAGCTAAATTGATATGTGTGTCTTATACGTCGCACCGTCTTAATTATCAGGTTGAATAATTTTAAAGAAATTAAGTAGAAAACATTACATAATAAAAAAAACCCTGCTGAATATATACATATATTTTTTTTTATTAAAAATCGTTTTGTTTTTGATGGACTTTAAAGTCGATGGCGGCGGTCATAATAAAAATTTATCAGAGATTTTCACTGAAACAAGCAGCTGTCTCTTCGTCACTTAAAACTGTCGCTCAGACACCCGTCTGTCGATAGCTAACGTGATAAGGCGACAGTTTGAGTAACCTGACCGGCATGGTAACACCAAAGCAAAGACTATAAATATATAAAGATATTGCACGTAGAACATTGTACGGGAAATGCTTAATTTGCTGGTGGTTTTAGTAGTAAAACCACTTTTTTCAAGAGAGTCATTTATTTTCTCAGAGAATTTATTATTCTCATGTCTCTACTATTCATTTAGATATGTATACATGTGTTCATACGTTTGTGGCTTTGCATTCACAAGTATGTGTGTACATTTAATAAACAAACGAAAGATTCCATATAAACAAACAAAAAAACTTTTCGAGCCTTTGCTGCAATAGAGTCATAATTCAAAAAATCTTGTTTGGCAGGAAACGAATTTAAAGTCTAGAATTTACCTATAAATCAATGGTAAAATATTCTTCTCCCAAGAGAATAATAAAATACAAATATCTTTCATATTTGTATGAAAATTTTGCACAATATAAAAATTGATATCGCGATTAGTTATACCTATATGTACATATTAGCTCAAAAATTACATATTTTGAATTATGACGCTTTTGAAGCAAAGGCTCGTTTTGTGTTCGCACAATATATGTATGTGGACATAAGATACGTAAAGCTAATGTCGCTGATTCTTATTTGAATGGCAAATATATGTATTTTATTGTTGTACTATTGCAAGAACATCGATTCGCACCGAATTTAATATTATTTAAAATTGGAAATTTATATAACTATGTATATCTACATATATATGGCACAAAAGATCCAACAGGTGTCGCAGTGCCGGTCCTTGGACCAGATCTATCTACTTATCTATCTTATCTATATCTACATACATATGTATATAAAAATAAAGTGTCACGACGTTTGTTCTCGCTAATCTCCGAAACTACTGGACCGATTTAAATGAAATTTCGCGCAGATATGTTAACAGTGTATAACTTGAAATATAGGCTATACATATATGTATTATTTTGAATTTGAAATGGAAAAAATTGCTTTTTGAATAACCTGGTCATTTATAAACAGATTTTCAAAATTATTGTTTTGTTTGAAAGGTGTTGCCTGCAGTTGGGTCTCATAAATTTATTTTTGGAAATCTGTTAATAACTCTGCTAGCTCAACGGATATCTTGTGCTCGCTGCCGTATGGATATAATAAAACTCGCGCAAATTTTGTCATATCCATCAGAAATGTTTGTACATGCAAAAAAATTATGATAAAAATTCAGATTTTGGAAGTTTGTGTGCTCCATCAGACTTATTTTTTGCAGTATGTAAGATTCATATAAAAGTTTTCGAAAAAATTTTTTATTAATCCAAAGAAATAAAAAACGTAAAAAAAACTATAGTTGAGCAATGTGTAAATTGCACCAAAAATACAATATATTCCTTTTGGTTTCAAGAAAACAACGTATGCTATAAGCACAGAATGGAGATGCTAAATTTATTAGTTCTTACACTTTTACGAAAGCATTCCTCGTGGTAAACATACAAATACAAATTAACGAGCGCAGAAAAACTTAAAATTTTGAAACAATAAAACATATGCTCAATCCAGAAAATTATTAAATATGTACCAATCACCAAAAATAATTACATTTCTTGTGCTAGTTATCACTTATTAAAAAGATTTTAATAAATTTTATAGGTAATAGTTTTGTAAACAAAATAATAAATTTTATGGTTTTCGAACTCAGGTAAGCGCACGTTTTATTTGATTTATGCATATACATATGTACATACATAGATATTCTAACTACATATACAATTGAAAATTTTAAAATAAAATATTTAATAAAACAAATCTGTATACATAGTTCGGTGCGAATCAACATAAATGCAATAGTACAATAACAAAAAACGTAATTTTACCCTACAGCCATAGGAATCGGTCGCATTTCTTTGCACTGTTTATTTGCACATGATTTACAGCCATACCTAAACAAGAGCGGCAAGCGTTTTTTAGCTGTCAAAAGTTCTCATGCCCATACAATTTGTATGGAGCATCCCGAAATAACGCGGCGGTAACGCGGCGGCAAAATTTTGCAATTGGAAAATCCGATTTTGACAGCGCGTTTAATAGTGAAGTTAGCTGCAAAAGACAAGCACTCATGATACAATGACTATAAGGTAGTCTTACAAGCCCAGCTGACAATTCTTGTAAATTACTTGTTTTTTATTTCAAGTGTTAAATTTTGATTTGTATTTATTTTTTCGTATTTGAATGAATAATTTTTATTTATATTTTTATCACAGGTTGAAACATACACACATACACATTTATACTTTTTACTTCTGAGGAATTTTTTTGTTGTGTTTGTTGTTGAGATGCATGTATTATTAGGTTATGAGTATACTATTATGATCAGGGTTGTTATATATTTTGTAATAACCCTGTTTTTATGACAAAGCGTTGACGCTCTTGTTTAGGTATGGTATTTCAGCGTTAACGCTAGGCGGTAGAAAACGTTCCGCTTTCCGCTCTTGTTTAGGTATGGCTGTTATATGAAAACAAGAAACTGCTTTTAGTTGTTAATATTGTTATTGAATGTGCTTTGCACAAGAAATATGACACACACACAAACACATTTCTCAATGAGCATCATTTATATGTGTAAACAACAAAAAAAAACCATAATTTCTCTGGAAAATAATTTCTAGTAGAGTTAAAAGAAACAAAAATGTTTCAAAAACAACAACAAAATAAACTTGACAAAATTATTACTACATACATACTTATGTACGTACATATGTATGCCTAAAATTTTTGTGGTCTTTTCTCTTGCTACTTCCCCCCACAGCATCCACAAACGCAAACAATTTTTGTTTTTATTCAATGTTCTACGTGCAATATCTTTATATACATATGTATTTATAGTCTTTGGTCTCAGGTAATTAGGTGGCTGTTTATATGCCGTTTAAACGGCGCACCTGCCTAGAGGTTGTTGGCAGCCCCAACGCTAGGATCGGACGCTTTGGCCCAATCAGTCAATCGTCTTAAACAAACCGATTACAGAAACGTCAACAAATGAAAATAATAACTCTCCCTCATCGATGACGACCTACCGCTTCAAACAAAGGATAATGATGACGCCCTATGTTCAACAAAATGAACTTTCGTATAATTATTTATCATTACTATTTTTTCTGTTTGCAGTGATTAATATTTATTATGAATAAAGGCATAAATATATAAATATATACAGAATATTCTGCAACAGAACATAACAACTAATTGAAAATTGTACATGTTTTCCATAAACAAAAAACGAACAGCTGATCCGGAACAGATAGTCAAAACTAATTCTGCCTTAAATTGGTTGTCGTAATGCGCTAATGCCTTTTTCTATAGGAACTCAGTAAAATGTTCGTGGATGTAAGGAAATACAAATTTCTTCTTTGATAGGAAATTTTTACTAAAAACTTATGTACGCGCTAAAAATTCGTAATTTTGTACATTAACAAAAATAATTTATTGAAATTTTTACGTCATAGACTAAAATATATATAAAAAATTATTTTCTGTAAATTTTGAAAAAATTTCCAATATGAGAAAATAAATATGATCTCACATTCTGGATAGCCGTTTTCCCTTTTTTAAGTATTAAAATGTATATGAACTATTCAGGAGTAAATTATTTCCACTGAAGTGCAAACAAAACATGCGGCTCTACTTTAACTAACTGAAATTTTTAAACTCACCAAACATATTAACCCCATGAGGAGACGCGGTACCATTTATGTAAAGAACTTTATACTCATCATGAATGCAAAGTTTATAATTTTGATGTAACAACATTGAGAATATATTCAATTTTGTAAAAATCAATGGAATTGTATGGAATTTTTAATTTTTTGTAATACAGTTTTGAAAAATATTCATCTGACGGATATTCTAGCCATGCTAGTAAAGAGAACATGATTTCCAAATTACACACCATCTCATTTTTTAACAGATAAGTATTTTAAAAAAGTTTAAAATCAAATTAGTAAAATTTTTGATGCAGTCAGAGAAAACCAAAAATCTGTTAGAAACCTGGGAATTTTTGGTAAGTTCTAAAACAATTGCTCTTCGCTGTAAAGCCAGCTTGCTAATTTTTTTATTATCAATAGACCTTAAAGGGTTAAATGTGAGGACGTTATAATGCATACAACCATACATACATATGGTATGCATTTCTGGTTTCTACGTGTATGTACAGATGCATAAATATTTGTCTCCTTGTGATAATCCCATTCATGTAAAAATATTTTTAACTAAAAAGAATCAGGAAAATAATTCTGCTCTTAAACCCTTAATAGGTAGAAGCTTGTTTTATTTGCAATTTAGATATGAAGAAGTATCAAAACATTAAGTTAAAGAATAATTAATGTAATAAAAATTAATTACATACTACAGAACAACAAAAACAACGAGACTGTAAAAAGTACAAAAATGATAAAAATAATTTCAATAATTAATATAAAAATTGTTCATTTAGTTAATGGAATGTACATACTTATGTGTTCTGATTTTTTTTTTCTTCTCTTCATTTTCTTGAACATATTTTTTGCCGGCGATAAAACAGAACTGGGTCACTTGCAGAAGAACGAATAAAATAATTTCATGATAAGGTTTATGCTTTAATTTAAAAATAATAATAAATTATTAATGGAGGAAAATTAATTATAAAACATTTGCTTGCAATTAATTCGTCACAAAAGACCTGTTAGATTGCACGTCTTGTACGATGTTGTCTATTTGTTGTACGATTCGTCATTTGTAATTTATTGCAGCTGAGCTGAAGCAAAGTCATTGTCATTCATTGTCAACTTATGCAAAGACAAAAAAAAAACCAAGTAAAAGAATAACGTAATTCTCAAGAATGTCGTTTAGTTGAGTAACAACAGCCAGAGCACAAAGACTGCAAATGTATGATTCAAATTTCATTTTTTCAATTTACGGCTAAATCATTTACAAAATCATGCACAACAACAGCTTTTGTTGCAAACAATTAAGAATTTGCTCAACAACATTTAACATTTTGTAAGGAAATCAGATTACCAAAAATACGATCGATTCTAAATATAAATAGGCAGCAAGGTTAATGCAACAACAATACCGTAATCAAATTTCTTTTCTAATTCATTTAAGGGATTAAGTAAAAATTCTCAATTTCTTTTCTTTCCAAAAATTCTGCTGCAACCTGAGATGATATGACATGTGGGTTGTTTAAAGAATAAAAAACTATTTTTTTCAGAATGGAATTCTCTCAAGAGATTTGTTACTTCCTTAAAATGAACAATAGAAATGCATATAGGAAACAATACACTCTTTCCTCAGATGGATTAGACAGATAACACAAGAAACAAAATTGCATTTGCAATCTCAGACAATTGCAAAAAAAAAAATTTATAAATAAACATTCACTTACACTCACTCATGCATTTGAAGAAAAAGATTGATCAATACTGGCAAACTACCTGATGTGTATCAGTGAGTCTTACTGATTCTCACTGAGAAATATTTCAACATGAATAAACTTTTTGTGTATTTGCATGGTTTTTTTGTGCCATTTCTTCTTACTTCAATTTTGTAATTTTTTTTTTTAAATCATCATGTTTATTTTCTATTAAGTTGCAGTACATTTCTATGTTTCATAACATCACCTGTCGTTAAATAAATAATTTCTGATGGCATTATGTTATGACATGAAATTTGGTAACATTAAAAATAATGTTTCAAAAAACAAAAATAAAGGAAAGAAAGATAAACAATTGTCATGTACAGCTGCGGTACCAAGTAGATGCAATTTTTGGAGAACATTATAAAAATGAATTTATCAATGAAGCATGAAAATAAACAAACCGTATAAAGAAATAAAATAAAGTCGATGTGATTCTTGTGTATCAACAAACACTATTCGTAAGTATTGGAAATACTAGAAATATAATTCCTCAACTCTCTACTGGAGATAATCGGCAGCAAACTTCAGATCACACTACAGCAGACTATTGAAAGCAAAAATTAGTAAACCAAAGAAATTTAAATATACTCTTTGGATCAGCTACAGCTGGAGTTGGTTGGTGTATAACTTTTTAAGATTTTCTTATTTTTTTCCAGAATTCAAAGTATGTAGTGCATATTTTTAATAAAAAAATTAACGATTTTTTTATTTTTATTGTTCTAAAAAAATAGCATTGAAGTTGATACCGAAATTGAATGTGGGAGAGTGGTTATTTTTCTTAGTTTTTTTATGGTTTGTGGCGATTTGATTTTGTTATTTTATTTGTTGTTGTTTTCTTTCGGAATACACAAACACATGATGTTGCAACTGAGCGACAAAACTCAATGCACTTCCATGAGAAAATAAAAGAGTTTGGGCTCCCAAAACCGAGTGAAAGGCTAAAATTTATATATTTAAGAGAATATTTAAGAGAATTTCAAATCAATTAATATAAAAACTCAATTTATAAACAGGTTGTTGAAGTGATGCCATAATTTCGAATTATAATTTTGCTGTTCGGGCAGCAAAACTACCAAATTTATAGGAAATTTGTAATAACCAAAGTGCTTCACTAGCATAAATGCTTATTTTCACGCTCCTATTCCTTTAGTTTGTAGTTCTCCATATATGGATTAATTGATAGTTATTTGTATTAGGAACCGGTCCGTTCATCCTATCATTTTAATCATGATGACGATTTTAACGAAAAAATGTGGCAGCACGATCACTACCCAAGAGATAATTTACTCATAAGATATAAGAACTCAAATCCTGTGCCATAGAGAGCAAACTTGCTATTGATCTATTTGGGTGAAACAAAGATATTGTTTAGCTATTTTGCCAATTAGAGATTTTGAAAATGGACTTGTTTTGAAAAGTTGTTCGTCTATCAAATAATGAAATTATTGGATACATTTTAGGTATTAGAAGAGATTTTTTAATTTTTTAATTCCCACCGACTTAATATTGTGTTTTAGCTATAGATGAATGCTAAATAATTCAAGTCAAAATAAATCATAAGGAACATTATTAAAAGCCGAAATGCTTACTTAGATCAAAAACAATTTGTAAAAATTCATTTCAAATCAATTTTTATGCTCCATAATTCCTGAATAATTTAAAATAACATTTAATAAACAAGAATCAAAAAGAAGATATTTTTAATCAAAGAAGAGGCCAAAATATGAGTTCACTCTCAATAGAAAAGTATTGGACTGACTCCCAAAACTGTTGAAAATAATTTTGTATTTTTCTACCACTTTGTTGCTCTCTTGGTCTGGAGAGAGACAAACAAACCAAACAAACCGGTCTTACTAGTGTCAATGCCTTGATGCACCAAAAGGTTTGAAGTTTTAGTTGTTGTTGCTTTTCACATTTAAATCTTGCTTAACAAGGCAATCCGGCCGTCAGCCAACATACTTTTGCCACCACTTTAATTCTCTATAAACTCTGTGAATGCAACATCATCAACTGCATACTTATCTACATCGTGTGTTTGTTTGTGCCCCTGTGCGGTTGCTTGTTTGGATGGCCAAATCATAAAGAAATAATAAAAAACCCATGAATGTTCAATGAATGCTCAACAGCACAACAGACGACGTTAAAAAAACCACTCAATTCGATTGTATGATGGCTGCTCTCCCAGCGATCTCTGTGTGTGTATTTGCACTCGAAAATGAAAATTTTGTAATCACAGAATTATTAAGAGGTATGATGGCCACATTTTGAGAAATCAGTTAATGAGAAGATATCGAGTAGATCAGACGTTTCAAAAATAAATCGGAACATTATTTTTTAATTATTTTTTTTGTTTTGCAAAAATTAAAATTTATTTATTTTGAAAAAGATCTACACATAATCTAAGAAAAACAAACGAATAAAAAAATATTCTAATTTTAAACGTTGCGTTCGCTGCATGCTACACTTTGGATTACGGTTACGGTTTGCGTCACTTGATCTTTTCAATTAAATTAAAAAGAATACAATAAAAAATAAACCAACAAAATAAAATAATGAACGCTCTAAATAACAAATAAAGAAAAGTGTTTTATCATCAACATCATCCATAATTCGTTCACCTCAAGCTAAACAAAAAAATAAAATTCAGTGTAATTTAATAGCAAAAATAATAAAATGAAGCAATTAAACAAACTGAAATTATAATCAGCAAAATATTTAATAGTTGAGTTTCGCTCCTAATTAAAAAGAAGAAAGAATACAATTTAAAAAAAAATTCAGAAAAAGTAAAAAAAAGAAATTCTTATTAAAAAAAATAGTGCAAAAAGATGGCACTCAATTCGAAAATCATCTTGTCAGTGCTAATTTCTTTTATTATACCGGTACTGGGTGCCGCGTTAAGTAAAACGGTGCTGTATCAAGCGCCAGATGAGTGTCGTTGGTCGGGTTCAAATGAAAACGATATAACGCTCGTGTGTCATTTGCGTACGATAAATTCAGAACTCGAAAATACAAATTTTAGTGTCATACAACCCCAAAACACCATACGCTTGCGGCTTGAATGTAATGACGCGTTATTCTTCCAAAGCAGCCTAAGTCCGGATAGTTTTCGTTCGCTGGTAGAACTGCGTGCTCTAACCATTGAGTATTGCAAACTAGGCAATCTAACTGATGGCTCCTTTCGCGGCCTGCAAGATCTGCGCAATCTTACAATACGCACACACAACGGCGACTGGTCAACCATGTCTTTGGACATCTCCCCATCCAGTTTTAGCGAATTTCGTCAGCTAGATCGTTTGGATGTTAGTCTCAATAACATTTGGCTTGTTCCGGACGGCATGATTTGCCCCTTAAAAGTGTTGAAACATTTAAACATCTCCCATAATGAGATTCAAGATATCGGGAATTTCCATTTCAGTGCTTCACTCAGCACACGCAAGTCACGTATTTGTGGATCTTCTCTGAACAGCATCGATTTGAGTCACAACAAAATTGCAAATCTTCCATCAGCCATATTCTCCGGTTTGGGTCGTTTAACCAACTTGAATTTGGCTCGTAATGGCATGAACTTTATAGCTGATCGCGCCTTCGAAGGTTTAGTTTCTCTACAAGTGGTGGACTTGTCGGAAAACCGTTTGACATCATTGCCACCAGAACTATTCGCCGAAGCAAAGTTTGTGAAAGAAATCTACTTGAAAAATAACAGCATTAATGTTTTGGCACCGGGTCTCTTTAGTGAATTATCCGATTTACTTGTATTGGATTTGTCAGCCAACGAACTTAATTCCCAATGGGTTAACTCTGCTACATTTATTGGCCTTAAACGTTTGGTTTTGCTGGATTTATCGGCAAATAAAATCAGCAAACTAGAAGCCAATATATTTCGTTCTCTGTCTAGTCTACAAATTCTTAAATTGGAGGAGAACTACATTGATCACATACCAGATGGTGTTTTCACAGATCTTACAAACTTACATACACTAACATTGTCCTACAATCGAATTTCCACTGTGGGACAAAATTCACTTCGTGGTTTGTATGGTATTTTAGCGCTCAGTTTGGACTATAATCGCATTTCAAAAATTGATTTGCAAGCGTTTAAGAACTGCACCAGCATAGAAGATTTGCATTTGAATGGCAACAAGTTGCAAAATATACCCGATGCTCTCTCCTATGTGCCACTGCTGAAAACGCTGGATATGGGTGAAAACCTAATCACGAGCATTGAAAATACTTCCATAACAGTAATGGAGAATTTGTTCGGCTTACGTCTCACCGAAAACTCCATAGACTACATAAGACGTGGTGTGTTTGATCGCATGACTTCATTGCAAATATTAAATTTGTCTGGCAACAAAATAAAAGGCATTGAAGCTGGTGCCTTGCAACGTAACACACATTTACAAGCCATACGTTTGGATAGCAATCATTTAAAAAACATTGCGGGACTTTTTGTTGACTTGCCAAACCTGGTGTGGTTAAACATGTCCGACAATCGCCTGGAGAAATTTGACTATTCACACATACCAACTGGCCTAAAATGGTTGGATGTTCGTGCCAATCGTATCACTCAATTGGGAAATTACTTTGAAATTGAGAATGAATTGAGTCTAACAACGTTTGACGCCAGCTCAAACTTGCTGAGCGAAATAACTGCCGGCTCTATTCCCAACAGCATAGAGGTGCTTTATTTGAATGACAATCTAATCAACAAAATTCAACCGTACACTTTTTTCAAGAAACCCAACCTGACGAGAGTTGATTTAATTCGCAACAAACTCACAACATTAGAACCAAATGCCCTCAGATTATCACCCATCCCAGATGATCGCGATATACCAGAGTTTTTTATTGGCCACAATCCATTTCAATGCGACTGTAATCTTGATTGGCTGCAGAAGGTTAACATTGAGTCACGCACTCAACCCAAACTCATGGATTTGGATCAAATCTACTGCAAATTATCTTACGCACGCGGTAAAACACATGTGCCACTCATCGAAGCTAAATCAAGTGATTTTTTGTGCAAGTATGAAACTCATTGCTTTGCTCTGTGCCATTGCTGTGATTTCTATGCCTGCGACTGTAAAATGGAATGCCCCGACAGATGCGCATGCTACCACGACCAGTCATGGACATCAAATGTTGTTGACTGCTCGCGTTCTGCTTACGATCGCGAGTTGCCGTCTCACATTCCCATGGATTCCACACAACTGTATTTGGATGGCAACAACTTTAAGGAAATTTCAAGTCACGCATTTATTGGCCGTAAACGTTTAAAAGTTTTGCACTTGAATCATTCACGCATTGAAGTTGTGCACAATCGTACATTCTACGGTTTGTTGGAATTGGAAGTGCTGCAGCTAAATCACAACAATTTGCGACAATTGAATGGCAACGAGTTCCAAGGGCTTGATAACTTACAAGAACTTTATCTGCAACACAATGCCATCTCCTCCATAGACTCCTTGACATTTACACATTTGTATCACTTAAAAATACTGCGTTTAGATCATAATCTGATTACGGAATTTGTTGTGTGGAACTTTTTGCCTCCTTATCTGAATGAACTGCGCTTAGCTGGCAATCCTTGGACGTGTAACTGTGCCTTTGTCGACAAGTTCCGTGACTATGTAAATCGTCATGATTTTGTGCAAGACAAGCTAAAGTTAATATGCTCTGCTTTGTTCGGCAGTAATGGCACGATAGGTATCAATGCATCTGCGCTCACGCAACAACCAACTGAACAGTTTGCTTTATATCTCAGCCCAGAAATTGTGAAAGACGGCAACATTAGATACTTGGCTTGTGGCGGTGTCTCGCAGCAGCACTTATTGGCTGTCACAGGCTCCAATGGTGATTTTCTAAATGGTGGTGATATCAACGATAACATAATTATTAATGGCAACATGACCTCCACTAAAATGATATTGTCTCAACCGCCAATGCACGATTACGTTCCAATTTTGGTAGCCATACTGACAGGATTTGTGTTTGTCATTATTTTCACAATGTTAATTTTCATCTTTCGTCAGGAAATGAGAGTTTGGTGTCATTCACGTTTCGGCGTACGATTATTTTACAACGGGAACAAAGACATGGACAAAAATGAACGTGAAAAGTTATTTGACGCTTTTATTTCCTACAGTACAAAAGATGAACCTTTTGTTACCGAAGAGTTGGCTCCACTACTTGAACAAGGTGATACTCGCTACAAGTTGTGCCTACAAAATCGCGATTTTCCAGTTGGTGGCTACATGGCCGAATCTATTGTCCAAGCCATCGATACTTCTAGGAGAACCATTATGATTCTGTCAGAGAATTTCATCAAGTCAGAATGGTGCCGTTTTGAATTTAAATCAGCTCATCAATCGGTGCTGAGGGATAGACGAAGACGTTTAATCGTCATTGTTTTGGGTGAAGTGCCACAGAAAGATTTAGATCCTGATCTAAGATTATATTTGAAGACCAACGCCTATTTACAATGGGGTGATAAGCTTTTCTGGGAAAAGTTACGTTTCGCTTTACCTGATGTACCCAACAACCAAAGACGACCACATGGTCCAGCAGGACATTGTACCGGAGTAGGTGTTCATATGCCAATGGCTCCACATCAGCATCATCATATGCAGACACACCATCTACATCACATGCATCCTCAGGTTCAGCTGCAACAGCATCACTTACAGCACGCGAGTTTTCGTTCACAAATGCATCACAATATTAACGGTTCGCGACAGAATCATAACCGAAACAACACAAATCCTCAACAGCAGTCCACCATGTTAATGGGTCCACCCTGCCAACCGGGACAGTCCCAACAACAACAACAGCAACAACCAATGCCTCTTCCTTTGCCACCTATTAACCAAAGCAGTAGTATACAACACCAGAGTCTGCCTTTGCCACCATGTCCCAGTCCTAGAAGTGCAACAACGCAATCATCCATAGGAGGAAACTCCTCGAATTCTGGACGCACTGTTGCTGTTCATATTTAAAGAGCGAGTGTGTTATTTTAGATTTAAAAAGAAAATGAAAGAAATAGGCCAACAATTTTGGAAGCTAGAAAATAAGAAGGAAAGAAGATCGTTTCATTTGGCGTAGAGTGGGGTTTAGTGAAAACAAGCCTTTCTAAAATTGAACTCTTTTTTTATATTTTCCTTCCATTGCTGACTGACATTGATCTGTCTAGCAGCTCAGTGTTATTGTTGCATAAAGTTGCAATTTTGTTTCTGTTGTTGCTGTTCTTCTGGTCGCAGTCAATCATTTTAAATGACCATTTTGAATTTGTATCTTGTTAAAGCAAAAGTTTATTTATTTTTTTTCTTTTGTTTTGCTTGACTTCACGTTTTTATGATTTTCTTTCCTTGTTTTTCGCTTGATTTTATTTTTTTTTTTTGTTATTTCGAATAACAAAAGGCAACATCGAGAGAAAAACACATTAATGGGGAACGGAAAACCTATTGCAATAACAGGCTTATAAACATGAAATTGAAACAAACGATGAAGCCAAACTGACAGTGAAACTGCCAGACGACCAGACAGACAAACCAGTGAGGCAACCTAAACTACAACAAACAAGCTGCACAAATTATGGAGGTAATAAAGGAGACTTAAAAATGGGGCAATACAACAGCCAGCCAAGCAACAAGAACAACACCACTACTAAAATTTAATAAAAAATTGTAGTCATAAAGAACCTTTTGGCACAATGGCAATGCCAATGCCAACAAGCGTAGCAAACGAGCCAAGATGCAAATGAGCAGCAAAAGCTGCTACTGCAACAACTTCTGCTGACGACATTTCTTGCAAAGGCTTTTTGCGCTTTTATCGTGCATTTCCTTGCATTGAGCTCGAAACAACGCGTTTCTTTTTGCAGTTGCAGAGCTTTTTGCCTGCTTATTTTTTTTATTAAACGGTTAAAATGACTTCAAAAGTCAACATTATATTTGTTAATGACGTTGGTGTTGTTTTTGCGGAGTGAGTTTCCTTTTGTACTCTATAATGATTCAGAAAATTGATGTTGCATGCAACAAGGCAAAAACAAGCAATTCATTTAATATGCAAAATTTCGTGAAGGCAAAGAACGAAATAGAAAGAATTTGGTATAGAGGGAGATGAAAGAGTAACAAAACAAAACTTTAGAGAAGAGAGAATAAAAGAACAGCAAAATTAAAACCGGCAAAAACACACTCACACAGCCTTGCAGACAATAAATACGTTAAGATAGATGCACGTCACTATTTTTAGGCTTTTTTTTGTTTTTACTGTTCTTTAGTTTTTTTTTTTTTTTTTTTTTTTGGTTGGGATCTTTTGGCCTCACCAGAAACACCGGGGGTTAGAGAATTATAGTTGTATGGGTTCATGTAAAACAACCAGACAGTTGAAGAAAAAACACAAAACCTGACGTCTTGGCGATTACTAAATGGACAACGATGTTGAATTTGTATATTTTTCTTCCGACTTTTTCATTTTTGGCACATTTTGTTTTGCCCAAAACTAAATAACAATATGCAACACAAAAATTGAGGACAAGCTATGCCGCATTTTCGGTTTTTATAGCTGACAACTATTTATTAGTACAAGAAGGTGCATGCATGCATGCATGAGTATGCATGTACGAATGTGTGTATAGTTTAGAGAAAAGCAACAAACAGCAAAATGCACACAAAATATAAATAAAAAAATAGATTTCTTTACGTCTTTCTTTTTGGTTAAAATTGCAGACAGCAGAAATTTTTACCTAACAAATTGCTACATTTGTTGCACTACCAAAGCTGCATGCAACAAAACAAAAAGAAAGGCAATTTAGTACATTATTTATTTCATTACAAACCAATAAAACCGAAAAAACCTTTCTTTCTATACGTTTCTCTATTTTTTTATTTTCTTTCTTTCTTCATTTGTACTCGTATCGTGTATCGTAATAAGAAAATGAAATTTTGGCAAAAGATACAACCTACAAAAACAACAACAACAACTAGACGAATTGAAAACATTCCAAGTAAATATGTATGTAAATATATTTGTAGATATTTCTTCAAGTAGACAACCAACCAACAACTGCTTGAAAGTTAGAAAGATGCCTACACACTCACACACATGCACACACAATACTGACACTGAATGTTGTGTGAAAATGCAAAAGTAAACTAATTAAAATTTTAGTAAAAAAAAACTGAAAGCAGAATTTTCTATTTCTTGCTAAATTCAATTTTTAAAAAAAATGTGATATAATATTTAATTTTAAGTAAAATTGTTAACCCAACTACGTCCTGTATATTAAAAAGAAAATTTATATGTATGATTTTAGTCCATAAGTTTAAATAAAAAAAACGAAAAAATAGTTACGTCCTTCCAGTCAGTAATTAAAGAATAAATATAAATAATTAATTAAATAATAAAACAGAATCAATTGATTTGTTGTATAAACAAGTACTACATACACACAAATGTTTGTAGTAAATATGTATAGTATTGAATACATACACAAATGCAAAAGAACATTTAGTTGGTACTTAAGAAAAATAAAATTCAACCACCTCTTTTTAATGAAACTGAAGCAAAACAGCCATATTTTTCCATTTTAAAAATCTTAATGCGGTAAAAACAAGAAACAATCAAACAAACAATCGCTTTCTTTTTGAATATTTTAAACTCGAAGAAAATAAAACAATAATTAAAAGTATTTACCAATAAATTAATAGTGACTGATTATGTTTATAAGTTTAAAAAAGCAAAATGCTGAAATAAAACTCGAAAAAAATTGTAAATTTGATTAGTTTTTATTTTTCCTTTTGTTTCTTAAAATTATTTTTGTACATAAATTTTGAGTGTATTTAAGCAATAAAACACTTTTTTTTAATTAATAAATTTATTTATTATCATTTTATATATATGTTTTGTATTTTAGTTTTTTAGATTTTATTACTTTAATTAGATTTTTGAAATTAGAGTCCTATAAATTAAATTAAGGAAAAAAACGAGCTGTTTATATGAAAATAATTTTTTATAAAAAATATATTTGTGCAAAACAAAAATTAACAAAAAGACAATAAAATTACAACAAAAAAGAAAACTATATTAAATATATAAAAATGATTTTAAAAGAAATTATGATTTTGGTTGTTTTTATTAAAAAAAAAATTGTAAATTATTCCAGTAACAAAAGAAAAACTGCCGACACATTTTCATTGCTTTCATTGAGTGAATTTTACACTCTACAGCTTTCATTTGCATATATTAGAGATTTTCAACGTCACACAAACTACCCTGTCGGAAACAAAGCTAACTTTAAACTAACTTTAATGTATGGAAAAAACTAACTTTTTTAACATTGCGATGTCCTGTAAAGTTAGTTTTAAAAAGTCAAAATGTAGTTAGTTAGTATACTCGTAGGTACATAAAAAAATATATTTCATTTTTATTTTCTCAATTCTATATTCAGTAGTTTTATAGTAATATTGTAACAATAAATTTTTCAATTTTTTTTTTTTTACCGGTGCTGTGCTGGGACTTGAACCACAGGTCATTGGATTAACAGTCAACGCGCATACCACTAAGCTAAGGTACCACTTAAATATTGACAGCAAGAAGTTATGAAATACTTGAAATAATTTTAAGAGTTCCTAAATGAGTAAATTTGTTGGCGCTCACCATATTCAATTATAAATGACAGTATATATATATATATATATATATATATATATATATATAAGCTGTGTTCATTTACTAAAAATTGTTACAAATTTGTAACAATTGTTACTAGAAAGCGTTCATTAACCCAAAAAATTTGCAACGAGAGAGCGTCGAAAGAACGTAAAAAATTGAGAGACAGAAAAATTCTTGCAAGTTTTTACAAGTAAAATTTTTACTTGTAATAATTATTCAAACAGCTGTTTTGCGTTTGTGTTTACAAAACAATATTTCTAAATTAAGTTGCAAATAAAAATATTTTGGAAAATTTACGAAATTGTAAGTAAATGTGAACTTTTAAAACGATAAAAAGTATTAAAAAGATGTATCTTAGGAACAACAGAAGCAAAATAAGATGTCTAATGGAATTGAACTAAGCAACACAGTATCTGGTACATCAGTGGCAAAGGATGTTTTTGTTTTCTTTTTTCTTTAATTTTCACAGACCAGCTGTTACTTTTAGTATTGTAAATTTTATGAGTACCTAGGTACTCGGTACTTTACACTAAGCAGGCAAATAATTCAATTAGTTCAGATATATATGTATTTATTTGCAAATAAACTAAATTATTTTCCTTCACGTTATACAGAGTGCTTTTTGTCAAATGTTTTAATATATCTACCAAATATTTGCTTAACGCATACGACGGAGAATTCACGGAAGAACAAATTGGTCTTATTTTTAAAATTAACTTTGAAATAGTTTTGTTTTTAACTGTCAAATTCTATTTCTAACACCATATGTCCACATGTGGACCGCAGAGAGTGTTATTTGCACTAATATTGCGAAATGATATATTATTTTGACCGGAGTTTCAACTTTCGTAGTGAACAGACGCGTTTTTATAATCGTCGCAACTGAATATAAAAAAAAATATAAAAAAAAAATAATTTTTCAAGTCACAAAAAATATAAAAAAAACAAAACATTTATTGAACAGTTATTTTACTGGTTTTATTTTATTTTTTGCTTGTGTGCAATATACATAAATATTTGCATACACAAACTAATATAAGTGAAAATATAAAAGAGAGAACTCTGATGAGTTCATCTTCTGATAAAAACAACAATAATCCTACAAGCAGTAGGAATGTACAATATATAACTTTAGTTGCTGATGACGACAATAAAAAAAATGAATTAAACAAAAACCTGAATTTAACAGAAAACACAAATACTCGTGTGCGATCATTATCTCTGAACATGTTAAATAGTGATCAAGAAGCAACAACAATTGCACCCATCAGCAAACTTGTCAGCTTAGCTGTACAAACAAACAAACAAACAATAAGTAACAAGGTGACCAACGTGCACAAAATGGTAGATGCGGTGAGTACAATAAATGATAATAAAATTCAAACAGGAATGGACAGATACATAACCGTGTTAAAAAGGGGAAGAAGTCCAAAATCAGCTCAAATAGCTTCAACAGCGAAAGTTCCCAGAGATGGAAAAAACAAAACAAAAAATTCCGAAAATCGTTTCGCGATTTTATCTGAACAAGACAATGAAGATCCAACTACAACAAGGTCGAGTAAACCTCCACCGATATATTTAAGAGAGCAGAACTCTAGTTTGTTGGTAAAAAGCCTTATCTCCTTAATTGGAGAAAATGAGTTCTATGTAACTCCAATTAAGCGCGGAAATATTAACGAAACAAAAATCCAGGTAGTGCAAGAAAGTAATTACCGAAAAATAGTTTCTGACCTTGAGTCAAAAAACAAAAATTTTTATACGTACCAATTAAAGAGTGCTAAAGGTCTAACCGTCGTAATAAAAGGTATAGACTCTAGTGTGGATCCAGAAGAGGTTAAGTCTGGCCTTGAAAATAATGGCTTCAAGGTTAAAAATGTTTCTAACATCAAAAATAGGGAAAAAATCCCCCAACCTATTTTTAGAGTCGAGCTACAGCCAGGTGACTTGAAAATTAAAAAAAATGAATCGCACCCAATCTATAATCTAAAGTACTTGTTACACAGAAGAGTTACAGTTGAGATGCCACATAAAAAAAATGGACCTATCCAATGCATGAACTGTCAAGAATTTGGCCATACCAAAACTTATTGCAAGTTGCCTACCGTTTGCGTTGTATGTGGTGAGTTGCACAGTACCGCTAACTGTGACAAAATAAAAGGTGATACCAAGGCAAAAAAATGCGGCAATTGCAGTGGAAACCACACTGCTAACTATAGAGGCTGCCCTCTTTACTCTTTTTTTAAAAATTCGTCGAACAGAAAAACAAATGCTACTCCCGATCAGCCCAACACCCCCTTAAACTACCCTCAGTTACCTCAACCGTCGTCTAGCCATAATCAATACTCAAATGTTCTAAAGTCTAACACGACTCTTACTCAGCAAAAACCTAATAGTCAATTTTCATACGCTAATATTTTAAAGAGTAACCAGACTCCGGCGCAAAAAACTGTACCAGCTAACGAAGAATCAGGGCATAATTTTAGTCGTATTGAAGCCTCAATAGAGATCCTAATACAAACAGTAAATACATTTACTCTCAACATGTCCTGTATGATGCAGGAAATGTTGAAAATGCAGTCTACCTTGTTGCAGGCTGTATTGAAAAAACCATGAACTTAAGAATCTGTTATTGGAACGCAAACGGCATCTGCCAACATAAAAATGAAATAGAATATTTTCTTCTGGATAAACAAATCGACGTTATGCTTATCTCAGAAACTCATTTAACGTCTCGAAGCTATTTTAAAATTAGTGGATATAATTTCTACGATACTAAGGATCCTCGAGGTAGAGCTTGTGGTGGCTCTGGAATCCTAATAAAAACTCGAATAAAACACTACCTACTAAATGACCTTCGTGAAGAATATCTTCAAGCAACGAACATCTGTATTGAAAATTTTTATCAAAAGCTTGTGATATCATCTGTTTACTCTCCTCCCAGGTTTTCAATTTCAGAGAGTCAATATACCGCATTTTATACAACACTGGGGTCCCGTTTTCTAGCAGCTGGCGACTACAATGCTAAACACACTTTTTGGGGCTCACGTTTAATCAGTCCTAAGGGTCGTGTTTTGTTTGACACAATTTCAAAAATGGGTTTGAATGTAGTTTCAAGTGGTCAGCCAACATATTGGCCAACGGATCGTCAAAAAATTCCTGATATTATCGACTTTGGGATAATGAAAGGCGTGCCCAGCGAAATGACGGAAGTAGAAGCATCTTTGGATTTGTCTTCAGATCACTCGCCTACTATTATCACTATTTACTCACACACAACCGCAAGACCAACATGTGATTTACCGCTGACATCTGCACGTATTAACTGGCTGAAATACAAAAAATATTTGAGTGCTCATTGCACGGAAAATATGCCATTGAGAACACCTACTGACATAGAAAATTCTATTAGGTCGTTTGAAGCACATGCCAAACAAGCTGCTCTTAATGCTTCTTCAATTCAACCAAATCAGCAAGCGAGATTTAACAATATTTTTTGTGCAGATATAGAAAGGCTATTGACTGAAAAACGGAGAGCTCGACGAGAATGGCAACGATACAGATCGCCTCAGCTAAAATTAAGGCTTAAGGAGTGTACCAAACAGCTAAGAAAAGTTTTACAATCACAAAAAACAGCTTCGCTGCAAAAATTTCTGCAAGAACTCGATGCAACACCATCAACAGATTATTCGCTGTGGCGTGCAGCCAGAGGACTTAAAAGGCCGGTGATATGTAAACCTCCATTACGAGCTTCAAATGGTGACTGGGCAAGAACTGATGCTGAAAAAGGTGCTCTTTTTGTTAAACACTTAGAAAAGGTATTTACTCCAAATATTTCTGCTGATATTACTGAACTGCCGCCAGTCGTCGCTTTACCAGAAATTCCGCTAAGATTTAATATTGTGGATATTCAAAAGGCTATTACAAGTCTAAACTCAAAAAAAGCCTCAGGTATTGATAGAATAAGCAACAAAATGCTGCAAGAATTGCCTTTCATTGCAAAACGAATAATACTATTCATCTTTAATAGTATTTTACGACTGCAATACTATCCGGCAGAATGGAAGGTTTCGATGATTACTATGATACCAAAGCCCGGTAAGGATCATACAAAGGTTGAATCCTATCGGCCTATCAGTCTATTGTCCAATATGTCGAAACTTTTTGAAAAACTGTACATGAGCAAGCTGACTCCTATAGTAACTAGCAGTGCATGTATTCCAGATCATCAATTCGGTTTTCGCAGTCAGCATAACACTATTGAGCAAACTCACAGACTTGTGAATGTCATTAGAGAAACTTTTGAAAAAAAGAAATATTGTTCAGCGCTTTTTATTGATGTCGCACAGGCCTTTGATAAAGTATGGCACGAAGGTCTTGTCCACAAATTAACACAAAATCTACCCGCAAACATCGTCAGGCTCTTAAAAAGCTATCTAGAGGAACGAAAATTTGTAGTTAAGGAAGGCAATTTTTTAAGCCCCCCGCAGTCGATTGAAGCCGGAGTCCCTCAAGGCAGTATCTTCGGTCCTTTACTTTATTTAATATATGCCTCTGTCTTACCGTTAAGCAGTATCATTCACACGTCAACATTTGCTGATGATACGGCTTTTCTAAGCGTTCATGAAAATCCTGTAGAAGCTTCCCGGAATCTACAAGGGTACATATCAAAATTGGAAACATGGCTAAAACAATGGCGGATAAAAGTGAATGAGCAGAAATGTGTACACGTTACTTTTACTTTACGCAGGGAAACATGCCCGCCTATACAAATCAACACCGAGACTATACCGCAACACACTGTAGTAAAATATCTAGGCGTTCATCTTGATCGTCGTTTAACATGGAAATCGCATATAGACGCAAAGTTGACACAAATGAAATTAAAAGCAGCCCAAATGAATTGGCTTATTGGAAGAAATTCTATATTAAGTCTTGACTGTAAACTTTTGTTATACAACGCGATCCTGAAACCAATATGGTGCTATGGAATCCAGCTATGGGGCACTGCCTCAGCATCAAGTGTAGAAAAAATTCAAAGGCGACAAAACAAAATTCTACGTACAATTACTGCAGCCCCCTGGTATATCCGAAATCAGCGAATTCACAAAGATCTTGATGTTCCGTTGGTGAAGACAGTATTTTCAAAACACGCTAAAAAATATATTGAAAAACTAGTATTGCACCCAAATCCACTTGCGCGCAACATTCTAAATTATAGAGGCCACATCCGGTTGAGAAGGAGGGATACTCTTTCTCTCAGCCGTACACGAGAGATGTAAAACATCAAAAATCAACAGTTGGAATTAAAAATTTTGTTTAGCACTGGCTAAACATATATTTATGTATTTTTAGATTTAAGATTTGAAAAACTTATTGATGTTTCAATTTATAATTGAAGATTCAATAAATAATAAAACTACCAAAACAAAAAAAAAAAATATATTATTTTGGATAAAGCTTTTTATTACAGTACCTACAAGGTAGAAATTTAGAAATTAAAAGCTACAATAATCTTACGAATAGCGTTTTTTTTCTAACAAATAAAGAAATCGGACAAAAAATTTATAATAATTTGTAAAAATAAATCACGAAAATCATCCATTACAAAAATATATTTTGAAGGAACTACTATTATTTGGCATAATTTGTTAAATATGCCAGATAATATGTTATAGCGTATAAACTAATTAAAAATAGATATTTTATTCATTCATTTTATTCAAAAGTAGCTAATCACCCTTATCGTGTTTAGTGTATTTCGACTACGCCTAGTACTAGATTAAATAAAATTGCAAAACTTTTCATCAGTCTATTACAAGCAGTACTCGAAAAACGCCACTCACGACAATGCTGAATATAAATGACCATAATCACATTATTTTTATAATAATATACATATATGTATAATTTGTCCAAAAAATATAGAGGTAGCTATTAAGCACTCATATATACCTATACATTACAACACTACTTTAACTTGCAAATTTTTACTAGTAAAGTGTTCATTTACTTTTTCACATTTTTGAGAGTAATTTTGGAAAAATTTTTGTTACTCTCTCGTTACTAATTTTTACTAGTAAAGTAAATGAACACACTTATACTCAACCTACTAATTGATTTTGGTTACGTTCTGCATTGTGTAGTAATTAGCTTTATAGTTAGTCTAGAAAAAGCTCTCCCCTCCCGCCACCGATGAACTTTGTGAAAAACATAACAGCATAGATGGTATCATATATTCAAAATTCATTTAAAGTAGCCCATGTGTTAGTCCAGATCATATTCCTTACCGCAGTCTCCAAATAAAAAATGTAAGTACCTATAAAGCATAGTCAGGCAAACACATACATCTTTAAAATGTTTATGTATTCGAAAGGAATATTCATTCACTGTTCTCCCGCTCGCACTCCACTGAACAAAATTTACGGCGCTTTATTAATTGCTTCATAACTATTAGTAATCAATGTGTCGATTTTAATATACATATGTAGATACAAATGTAAATAAACATTATTTGTTAAAAAAAATTTACATACACATATGTACATACATAAAAATAAAAAATATATAGAAATTGTATAATGTTTTTCATAAAAATTAAAAAATAAAATTCATCTTCATTATTATAATTATTAATTAAACATTCAAGAACATAAATATATTCATCAAATTTGTTTATATTAGGAGATTTATTGAAAACTTTTAAAAAAATGGCTTCTACAAATCTAAAATTAAAGTTTCTTTGTCATTGTCAGATATATTTATGTGCATACTCGCTATGACAAAGAGTAAAATGCCTATTCAAATAATAATTACGTTTGTGAGCTGCGATTAGCTGACACATCAAACATTCAATTTTACCAAAAAAAATTGTCAGCAAAAAAGAATTTATTAAACATTCAACATCAGAGATTTCTTTAAGTGTGCTCACAATAAACAGCGTCAACAGAACCTGCTTGTATGAATGCTGATGCAAGACTAAATATTTTCTTCCATACGTGTGATTAAGTACGTGTAAATAAGAGAATAACGAAGTGCCCTTGGGCGCCCTTTTGCCTGACTATGCTATAAAGTACCATTGCAAGAGTTCTCTGTAAACTATATTTAATGTGCTAATTCGATTGAATTGATTTTCCTCAGATCCCTCGCGAGACAATATAACGTTTAATGGTCCATGGAATAATACCTCTTTTTTACTGAAGTCAGTGGCGTAACTAAAGCCTCTTAAGAACATTCACTGATTTCGAGTCTCAGATAAGTGAATCTTAATATTTAATTTGTATCGGAGGTGCCCGTTTCTCCTTGCCATACCCTCATCACCACCAAAAATTATAGCCCATATTACTTTTTGATTTATTTCTATTATTTAGAAAAGGTTCAAATAGGTCCAGTAGTTTTGGGGCCTATTGGATCAAAGAAACAAAAAAAAAACTTGTTTCTTCTTTATAAACGTTGTAATAATTAAATGGATAAAGAATAATTTTTACTAAACGAGAGCTTAAACTGATATCGTGATATTTCGCGAACAACCAAGATCTCATCATCAGAATTCTTGTCCTCTTACACACATCAATCAATAACTGTCAATCACGACAGTGCTTGGTTGAATACCCATTTAATATTCATAATTCCGACTGAGTCACTTGAAAGTATATTGTTAGATTTTTTATATAAACGGTTCTAGAATTTTATCATTTCAAATAACATAAAAACACGAGTTTTAGTTTTTATGATAAAAAAAAAAAATAGTTTTTACAAGGGAAGATTTTTTGTCCATTTTTGCAATGAATAGAAGTCAAAATATGGAAATTCTTATAGTTGCAAGTTTTAGTTGGGATCATAAGAATCATTGGAATGGAAAATCTGGCTGCATCGGTACAACTTTAAATGAAGTCACAGAAAATAATTAAATGACGTTCTATAGTCACAGCAAGGTAGCAAAGAACAGGGTGGTGTTGGCTGAAGTGGTTAGCGCGTTGACTACTAAGCAAACAATGACGTTGGGCCTGGGTTCAAACCCTGGCCAGAGCAAGTCAATTAACATCATTAATTTCTGTAATGTACATTAGTGAGACATTGTATTAATTGCTGTCGGACTATTTAAGTGATGAAGGCATAGCACTGGTCACTAAAAACGGTTCCGACAGCAATTGATGATGTTCCAAGCTAATGTACACAACATCGCCCTCCTTCGTCGGTTAGCAGAAACATCGGCGAAGTAAAACAATTAACAAAATGCCTGCCAAAGTTAATGCGTCTACCTAACACCGGCGGCGCCTCAACACTGCTATGAAAATTAACAAAACGCGCAAAGCAGAGTTGTAAAAGAGTTAAGCCTTCTACATTTTTAACATTTATCTTCTCTACTCTATCCCTCTCTCTGAGTTCCGGCACAATGCACTGCATACGTAGGGGTCATCCCCTGAGTGCTGGTCCTAATTAAAAAAAAAAAAAAAAAAAAAAAAAAGTCCCTTGTTCAGAAGTCAATTCCCGTAGAAGTATTTTTGTTTTCATTTTTAATTTCGCTGATGTTTATGATGAAGTTTTGCAAATTTGTAAATCGCAATAATTAATCAAAAATATGATATAGAATTTTTTCGTTAGTTACGTCGTCTTGCATTTCAGCTAACGATATAGTACATGTATGGTAAATTCATCCAGTCAAGGTATGATTTTAGATTGAGTCATCTTAATTCCAACGTGATAAAGTTAATAATCAGTACGTCTTCCTTTAATATTCTGATCATGATTATTTTGGAAAATATAGGAACCAGCGATTTCAAGGGCCTGAAAAAAGGCAGCTAGGATTCTTTTCCATAAGTTTATGGAACTGAATATTTTTTTATAAATAAAATTGGAATAAATTGTAAATAGAGCTGCGTGTAAAATTGTCAAGTCTCCCGTTTCTACGTTTTTCCAAAGCAAAGGCTGATTTATAAAAAGTTACTGAAAAAAGTAACTAGTACTTAAATGAAACTTGAATGTTTTTTAGCAAAAAACTGCTTTTAATATGAATGTTGTACGAGTGTGTATGTTAAGATAAATTTATAAAAAAAAAATATCATGAACTTATCATTCATTTTATATAAAATTAACAACAACCAAAATGACCTGAATCACACCCTGTTTTTGGTTTTGAAATTCCAATAATTTTTACTAATAAAATACTATTTTTAAAAAGTAAGTCTGTAGTGCAAGAATGCATATGGGTGTAACTGTTTCTATTTTTCTATTATAAGAAAAAATTTTAAAAGTAAAAAGAAAAACTAATAAAAAAACAACATTAGGTAAGAATTAATGCTCAACGGGTATTTTTATTTCTTGACTTCTTTGCCGACTAACTAACTGACATGCCACAAAATGATATTAAAGAAAACAGGAAAATATGATGATTAATGTCTGGGTAGGTCGGTCGGTCTTCAATTTTAACTTTATTGGCCATGACTTTTAGATCAAGAATTCTAAGAACGAAACCTTTACTACCACTAACACTACTACTGCAGCAGTCAGCCAGCCAGCCAGCCAACAACAATGATGATTAATTTGAAGGTTAATTTAATTTTCAATTTAATTTGTGGGTTTAAACGTCGCCAGGCTCTGTATGCTGCATATAGTTAGTGTACAACGAAAGGTAAAGATACACCTGTACGCTTAACATTTCTCTTTGTTAGACATTCCAGGAGGTAGGCAGGCGTGTTTGTTACAATTGCAAAAGTCATAAAATACCAGCTGTAATAAGATGATCTGGTTGGCGAGTTTTTAACAAGATTTTGATCCAGGTTCATGTTATTTTCTTCACTAAGGATAACAAGCGGTTTATCTTTTGTAATTGATAAATGAGCAATGCACAGTGGCAAGAAGTGAAAGAAATGTTTTAGATATTTTTTAATTTTTAAATTATTTAAGAGATCCGTATGAAGCAATCTGCTACGCATTAGAATATTTATTTTAAGAGACCACTGTGCAAATTAAAAAGTGGATAATATTTAATGAAGCCTTATGCAAAAAAAAAATATTTACAACAAAGTGGAAGTAATTAATACATGATGATTGGCTAAGCTTAAGCCCCGTATAAAATATGAGTGTGTCTCTCAATAGGAAATTGCTCTTTTTTTACTTTTTTCTCATTTCAAATCACTGTGACAAAATTGCCGGCAGTTACCTTACACAAACATATCTATTACAAAAAAGGTTTTAGTTACAAGTAATTTTTTTAACAGATAAAAATCTAAAATAAGTTGCAACCGAACAAGAGAAATTTTTAAATCAAATTTTTATGAGTTCGCAACATGTTTCATATTCTATTGTTTTATATTTTATTTAATATGCGTTTTTTTTTTTATCAAAAACTGTCATCTTGTTTGACAATTTGTACAATTTAATTACTGAAATGTTTCTGTTTCTAATCTCATTTTCTATTTTCGTCTTCTGTTAAAGAGATAAAAATGTCTTTGAATATTAGAAAAAAAACTATATACAAAAATTTTAACATCTGAATGGGATGGATGGAAGGATGTTCCCATCGTAGCAGGTGCAAAATTTCAATTGTCATTTTTCCTAATGAACAACAGGGAGTAAGAAATGCATTTGAAACACTTTATAACTTTGTCATATTTTCACCGATGCAAGAAGTGACTTTGCACCGATTGGCATACTGGTTTTCAAATACAAACCATGAAAAATTTATAAAAATTATTCAAGCCCGAGATGTTAGTATAGTTATTCTATCCCGAAAAGTACAGAACTTCATATTTTTTGTTATAAATTCTAGATAAAACTATCTAATCTTTTTCAACGGCTAACGGTGTTCACTTTGCCCCTGAATTATGTCAAACCCTCTATTCTAAATCCGTTGTATTAGTAATATTTTTCTTTAATTTCTTAACAGCTTAATTTTGAAATTCGTAACCCAAAACAAAATTTTATGATTTTGCAATTTTCTCGTCTTAATCAATACATTTTTAATTCAATTTAAAGTAAAAGCTCAAGTTTAAAATAGAAACCAATAAGACCGAAAAAAAAACACAACGTCAAACTTGCAACTCAAGTTTATAAAGTCATTAATTAACGGTTTTAAACGGTCCAAGTTTTTCATTTAGAAACTGAGCAGAAGACCAAGAAAAAAGCCGAAGCAAATTAATGAAATTTGACTACTGTTGATTTTAAAAATACATTCAATATGAGCGAGCACACGAGCAATGACGTAACAAATATTTAAATTTTAATACGATTAAAGATAACAAACCAAAGTCAAAGAATCTTGCAGAAGAAAACCAAACGACAACCATGAATGACGCGAAGCAGCTTTAGAATGAACGATAGAATGACGGAAAAATGTTGTTTGTTGTTGGCCAAACTAATAAAATACATCTTATGGATGACAGTACATCAAACATTAATTAGAAATTAATGTGATGTAATTAAAAATCAAACATAAAAGTTTGACTTTAAACAACATCCACAGAAGGCAAACATACAAAATTATAGAAATTCAAAACTCAGGAGTTTCTAGCAGATGTTTATTTTAATAAAAAAAAATTAAAACAAAAAGAAAATAACGAAAGACAAATAACAAAAATACAGCAGCATCATTAAATTTTCTTCCACAATATCAGTTAGTTTTCAATTCTGTTTTTAAAAAATAAATTTTAAGTTACGAGCCAATATGTACTTTTTCTCCTGCCCTTTTATTTCGGTGTTTTTTAATTTTAGATTTTTATCCTAAACTAACAGTCAAGTTATTAACATCAATGTCATTTGTCTGTTTTGTTTTCATGTCGCTGTTTGTTAGTAAATGTTTGTATTATCGACTAATTTCTTCAGACCATGATGTCAGCCAATGAACAGAGGAGACAGTAAATAAAATTTCCGTTTATAACCTTGACTTTACGGTAGCCTTTGTAAATACATTCTAGATAAGATGATACACATGGGGAAAATAATATCCAATCTTCCAACAATTCCATCAAAATTTTAATATTTTCGATGCATAAAATTTCTCTTAGTGGAAAAACTTAAGCAACTACGGAATGCCGGCCAAGACATGCACCTAAGCTAACAAAGAGGCTTAATATTTTCTAATGATATTTATCTAAGAATTTTTCAAAATAAACACAAATGTCGATACACCAAAGAGTTTTCTTATGGTTTTTAATAATTGTTTCCACAATTTGTTGGTTAAGACAAGAAGAGACACAAGAATAGTCAGTCAGTCAGCTGTGCGCAACGAAAGAATCATCTTCAAGAAAAATATACAAATAAAATATGAACAAAATAAGGAAATTTAAAAGTTTTGTCTAGACCATAAAATAAATTGATTGGTTTCATTTTCTTCTATTCGTTCTTTTTTGTAGTTTTTTATTTTTCGTTTCATTATAATAAATATTTATTTAAAATGCAATTAAGAGAAATTAAATATTTTTTAATTAATTTTATTCTAAACACATTTGAACAGAAGCAAAACGACAAATTAAAGAAAGCATTAATCAAATAAATTTATAAATCATTTCCTAATCAAGAGAAAATAGATCAAACACTTAAATGAATTATGGCAGTCATTCCAAAGACTACAAATAGACAGACAGACAGACAGACAGACAGACAGACAGACAGACAGACAAACAGACCACCATCATAAGTTTCTTTTTGTTTATTTATGTATTTTGCTACCCACAATTTTCTCAGCAAATTTTGTCGATACAGTTTAGATTTACAAAACTCATCATAATGATAATTTGATCCATTCATTATTTAGTATTTTTGCTTTATTAACAATTTATAACATTCTTTGGAAAATTTTTAATAAAATAGTGAAATACTTATCAAATTCATAATATCCTCATCATCATCATTATCAGAACACTCTGACTGAGTGACTGACCGACTGGTTGGCTATTCAATGTATAGTAGAGTTGTCAACCGATTAAGAATAATTCGATTAATCGATCAAACAAAACGAAACTCTTGTTCGAATAATTTTAAAATGCCGATTTTCGAATAACGAATAAATCGATTAATTAATGTCAATTAATCGAAGAACTTTTTTTAGTTTAAAATGCATACGTCAAAAATTTTTAAATTTGTTTGTATGATATGAAACAAAGCGAGTACTTTATATCAACCAAATGCATATTATTTTGGATGTTTGGAGTTGTTGCCGAACTGCGCATACCTACATAGTAGTCGTGCTATGTTTTGAATGAAACGTTTAAAAATTTTCAAGAATGGGGTTTTTTCACTCTCAGGTGAATAAATTAGAAATACACTAAAGCCAAAAAATTGAGCTCGTTTTGCAAGTATTTTACCAAGCACAAAAATGAAAAAAAAAAAGAAAAGTCACATGTAACAAGTGTCCGAAAGTATACAAAATTGTTGGATCAACAACAAAAAAATTAATAATTCTTTTGCAACAGATTTACGAAAACGTATTAAAATAAGAATAAATGAGGGACATATAAAATTTTTAAATACGTTAATAATATTTTTTAAATTCTGGAAATTTTCCGAGCAATGAAAGTGATTTAAAAAAAGTGAAATTAAGGAATAAATTATACTCCAGATTATTTTATGTTGAAAGTAACCACAATAATTCAGATGAAAGTAATGATAAATAAGATGTTACTAGTAATGAAATTAACAATCTTTTATGCGAATTAAATAATTATATTAAAAGTATTAAAAATTCAAAATTCAAAATATAAAAAGACTTCAGCAATATATTAGACGATATGGTATATTTGAAAAAATGTAAAAAAAGAACAGAAAAATTATATAAACTATTTAATGCTCTTCTCACAATATCACCTACCTCGACAATTAGCGAAAGATTTATTTCAAAAACAGAAACCAAAAATCGTTTGAAAGCTAAAAAATTTAGTCAACTTTTATTTGTAAAAGATTATTTCTTAAGAACAACCCAAATTGTCTGATTTCACAAAAAAAAAAAAAAAAAAAAATATTTTGACTGAATGAAGCATGTTTATTTGAATTAATAGTTTTATGTATTTTTTTTTTGTTAATAAAAATATTAACTATTTTAGTTTTAAATTTTTTGTATGAAATGTTTATTTTTTGTCAATAAATTTTTTAAATCATTTTTTATTCGTTGTTCTCATCGATTAATCGAAAAATTTTTCAGCTTTAATCGTTTGATCGAACGAACAAAATCAATTATTCGAATTATTCGAACAAAGTTGAAAGGCGAATAATTGACAACTCTAATGTATAGTAAACAAATATGTACTCAAATTCTGTTTGGTTTCCATATGAAAATTATTTGATACTTAATAAATACTTGAGAATATAAACAGACTGAATTATTTATTTAGAAGAAAAACAGCTCATAATTGCACACATACACACATACACCCACTTATCCGGACTATGTATTCAGTTACTAGAACTTCCTTTACAGTAGTTACAAGAAGATTGCCGCTACTTGGAAATGTCAAATCAAACAGTGATGAAAACAAAAACCGAAACCACACACACTCTTAGTCTGTCTGTCTGTCCGTTCGTCTGTCTGCCATTTTATATATTTAACATTCATTATAGATTTTTCATATTTAAAAAAAAGAACAAATACTTGCAAATCAATCTCTCTTAAAAAAACAAAAAAAAAAACATGTTAAAATTGCTGTTATAACAAATTTTCTCGACACTTGAGCCTTTAAGGATGTCTATGCCTCTCCATGTTGGTCCTTGGTTATTTGTTCATTTAAAAAGTAGCCGCCGATCACAAAATAAATATTAACTAAATAAATGACCATTAAGGACACAAACTGATAATGGATTTTGAGTTAAAAGTATTTTTAAAAAATATTTCGAATGACTTTGCATTTACACGACAGCGCAATTGGTGTTATTCACATCTATTTGCAAAGATCTGGCATGCATTTTCTGCAAAACTCTTACTACTTGAATTAAGGATATCCTACTTTCTTCTTATTTTAAATGTGTTAAGTTACTTTTTCCCCAAAAAAAAAGGTGCTTAAAATCTGTGCAATTAAAATGATGCCACTTTTACAATTTTTTTTACAAAAATCTAAGAAATCATTGTAAATTAACTTTCAGAAACCACTCAAAAAACTGTGTGTTTTTTCTTTTTAAATTTATTTTATATTAAGACTTTCTAAATACCGTTAAAGTAGTGAGAAAATATTGGAAAAAAAATAAAATTAGTAGAATTTGAAACAAAAAAAAAAAAAACAAAAAAAGAATCTTGCAACGGAGTAAGAAAAATCATGATGAAGGAGATTATGATGCGACACTTGAACTAACAAACTGCACTTGAGTGTCAGTCGCACTTGACGCTACATGAACTTGATGAACGCGACGACAGGTGCCACGACAATAAAAATTACAACACGGAAAAAAATTAAAAACAAATCGAAATAAAGTTTCCAAGTATCATTGTTGTAATAGAAAAAGTGGCGCTTGTACACATCAACCATTAAAAATGATTTCAATGACCATTTGTCTCTTTATAGAAGTAATCGCCAGCCGTCATTCATTTAGAAAAGAGGAAAAAAAAAACAAAAAAGAAAACGCCAGCCAGCCAACCATATTTTCTGCTTCTTCTTTTGTAGCTTCGAGTCTTTTGTTTGTTAGCTTTAGTTATAAGGAAGTAAGTGGCCTTTTCCTGTCATGCATCATTTCGTTCTACTTCACTTAAGCACTGAAATTATTAATTCCACTTAAATGTGGCTCAAATTTTGAGTTGTTTGGAAACACGATGTTTTAGTTTGAATTGCTTCAGCCAGAGTTCTTTTTTATTTTTTTTTTTTTTTGCTGTCTTCTACAAGATGATGATTATTTGTTTTATTCAAAACAAACAACAAAATTATTATTAAGAAAAGATTTATTTAATAGATAAAGAAATGTTAAAGAAAAAAAAATCCCTTTAAGTCGGAAATGAGAAATTTTAACTTATCTGTGGTTGCACTATTTTATTCAACGGTGGGTTTAGTATCAATAAATTCGAATCGATGAAAATCGGTTTATTTGAAATGAAGAAAAAAATATTTACATAAAATAAACTATAAAGGACACGCATAATATTTCGAAAGCAAATGAAAAAACGATGGCAAATTTAACATGATGACTTTGTGATAGACTGGAATATTTCTTTTCTATGTTTGTGCACAACTTTAATTTGATCGGACAAACTATCATCAAACCCATCGCAGCCCTATGATCCTTGCAGGAGTAAAAGGAATCAACGTATAAAATATAACCCACTGTCAGAGGACTTAAGACACAACATTTCAGTATAAAATGTAATTTTATTACATAAAAAATTGTACCAATAATTCTTGTGTAACAAAACGATTGCTGTTGCGAAATATTCCGACGTCTGCTGTAGCGTATTTAATACAAATTGTTTAATTTCCTTTAATTAAACACTGTCATCATGTTCAATTTAACAACGCACATGCTCAGTAATTTCAACTCAATTAATGTGCATTGCAAAATAAACTGACTTACACTATGCCACACCACACCACACTACGCAACAACACACTATACCATGACACACTCATATAGATCCAACCAAAGAATTTACAGAACTCAACTAAATCAACCGAATGAATGAATGAATGAATCAATCGACGAAATAAGACCGAACGAATTGTGGAATAAATAAATAAAGTGTCTGGTTTTGTGCAAAAGATGATGTATCATTTTTGATTAAGCCACTCACACATTTGCCACTTTGTTTGCCATAATCTACAATTTGTGGCACTATTCTTAAGCAGAAAAATAGAAAAATAAAAAGGAAGAAAAAAATTAAATTAATAAAAAACAGCTGTAACAAAATTTGAACGAAAAATAAATGAAATATGAAAAATACTCGCTCCATTCAACGCCACATAATCGCACACAAATAACTGTGGGAATGAGGGTCAGTAAAGTCATGCTGAATAGAATAGAATGGAATAGAATATAATGGACTATTTTGCATTGAACAGCATATGATGGCTTTTTATTTAACAATAAGAACTTTAACAAGAATTATATTTGTAGAAAACAAATTCTAGTTTTTGTGTTTCAAAGGTGACCATATAAAGTATTTTCCTTTCTTTCTTAAGTTTATGAAGTAAATTTTGGCGGTTAAGAGTAGCATCTGCATTCTAAAATAACACTCTTGATCCTAAAATTTATCAGAGTACTTCTTTGAAAATATTCTGTCCCTAAGACTTACAAAGCGAAAAATTAAGTAGTGCCCCATAATTATAGTCACAGACTAGAGTCGCCTGCTTAGAAATATTTTTAACAATTAACAAATCGAGGAAACTTTGGTTTTTTTTTATTTAGGACCAGCAACAGCAGGGGATGACCCCTACGTATGCAGTGCATTATGCCGGAACTCAGTGAGAGGGATGATGGGGTAGAGAAGATAGATGTTGTAAATTTAGAACTGTGCTTTGCGCGTTATGTTAATTTTTATAGCAGTTTAGAGGCGCCTCCGGTGTTACCTAGACGCATTAAGTTTGTAAAGCTTTATTGGCAGGCATTTTATTAATTGTTTTACTTCGCCGATGTTTCTAATAACCGACGAAAAAGGGCGATGTTGTGTACATTAGCTTGGAACGGCATCAATCGCTGTCGGAACAGGTTTTAGTGACCAGTGCTATGCTTTCATCACTTAAATAGTCCGACAACAATTAATACAATGTCTCATCAATGTACATTAGAGAAATTAATGATGTTGATTGACTTGCTCTGGCCAGGGTTTGAACCCAGGCCCCAAGTCATTGTTTGCTTAGTAGTCAACGCGCTAACCACTTCAGCCAACACCACCCTCAACTTTGCATACAATCTGCAAGGAAATACAAATGACGTCTCTGGCCTGTACGACTTGTAAAGAATCGAATTATACAACTGAAAACCAAAATTTTTATCCTACTTTAGATATTTTTTAAAATATTTAAAGTAGACTTTTATTGAATAAAAAAAAATTTTTGAAAGCTGTTTTTATACTCTGTAATTCACAAAAATATATATGTGAGTTTTTGTATAAATAGATGAGCTTTAAAATTTTTAAACATAAAGGGTAAAACATCTACTGAGTTGATATGGCTACCAACGAAATATATATTTAGATAAATAAATAAAATTTAAAAACGTAGCCTTTTATGTTTAATATACACTTTTGGCGGTCTATAGTATCTGAAATAAAATTATGTTCTTAAGGAAGAGTATGAATAAAGCTATGAGTCATTATTTAATTATTTATTAACAAAGAGATATGGTCACCTTAATATTTCGTTTTGAATTTATTATTCAATTAATCGTGAAATACTTTGCATAAATGATTGTTTTCAATAAGAAAAAAATTTTGAAAAAAAAAACTTGTAATATCTTTTGGAGACATTTAAGCGACCACTACTCAACTAATAACTTGCAACGTTACATATATTTCAGTCTAATACACAGATCATAATCAAATACATTTAGAAAATTCATATATATTTTGACTTGAAGTGATTCAGTATGGATTTTTGTAAACACGAATGAAATATTTTCAAGCATTACACCGAAGCACTAATTTTAAAAATAATTTCTATATATAAAATTTTTCAATTCAAACTTAATATTAAAAATTTGTGTAAACATTAAGAGTTTTTTGGTCGATCATAAAATAGTTTCCTTTTTTTTGAATTAACAGATGGCTTTTTTACACAACGAATATTTATGGTGACATTGTCTGTCCATTAAGAAGAGATCGCAGATTGTTTATTAAAATAAGAAGTGTGAAATCGTTTTTTTTTTTCAAAAAATACAAATATAGAAGCTCTTGATTAAAAAGCTTGTTACTACAAAATATGTGGTGTAGAGTATTTTTGGTGACCCAATTATTTATATTTAAGACTCAGCGTTTTTCTTACTTATTCTTAATGAGAAATGTGTGAAAATTATGATCATAAAACAAAAAATAATATAAATGAGACTTACCATCACAATACAGATCTTGCTGGGACTGATCAATGATGCTGGTGATTTTTTTTTTGTGGTAGTTTTATTATTTATTGAATCTTCAATTATATATTGAAACATCAATAAGTTCTCAAATCTTAAATCTAAAAATACATTAATATATGTTTAGCCAGTGCTACACAAAATTTTTAATTCCAACTGATGCTGGTAATGATGTAAATTTAAAGAATGATTAATTTTGCATACAAGTGACGTAAGACAGGAACTAGAAATAGAAAACAAAAATTTGCATAAGACATTAATATGTTTTTTTCTTCTATCAATTGCACTTCAGATATTAAATAAATCATGAAATCATTTACAAACAATGACCAACGCCCCAAAATAAAAGAAATAAAAGATTCAATAAAAAAATATTCTTATTATTCGTTTTTTTTTTTATTATTAAAATTCCCTTAAATTCTTTTCACTAATCACTTCACAAGTAATTGAATGAGTTTAGAAGTATTAAATGTAAATAAATAAAAAAAAATAGTATAACAATAACAATGAGAAAAATATCTAAGTGCAACATTTAAGAAATTGCTGAATGCCAAGCAAATTGTATGTAGCAACCATACAAGTGATCAAGCAAAATAAAATTTACTTTCAATTCAATAAATAGTCAGAATACCGAATACATACATTCATTTTTGTATGCGATTGTAAAAGTATTTACTAAAATATAAATGCATACAAGTTTTTTCAACAATAAAATAAATGATTTATGATAATTAAGGCGGTACTGGAAAAAAAACAGGATAAAAGAATTCACACTTTAAACATGAACTTTTCCAAATAAAAAGTGAATGTGAAATATTATAAATGTGTCGTTGACAACAGGGTTTTAAATATATAAAATTTAATATCTTTACTACAACTGGGGGCCACCTTAATGCACATGCTGTAGTTGGAGCAAAAATATTTTTGAATGCGGGAGGAGATTTTATTTCAATGAATGAATGAATGAATGAATGAATAAAAATGTATAAATAATAAACAAAAAATATGCTTGAATGTTTTTACAATTGTACGAATAGATTGCTGTTGTTGGATGTCGTCGGTTGGGTTGCTTGGCTGCTTGGTACTTGCAAACAAACATTCAATAATATTTTCTGCAAATTATGTTAAAATACTTTACAATAATCTTCTCATTGCCGATATAAACATATGAATTGCACCATTATCGTTTATTTTCATAAATAAAATATCCAAAAGATTATACATACTGTTGTCGGAGGGGGAAGGGCTGGGGGAGGAAAGAGGATCAATTTACTTTTGTCATACTCTTGCCACACTACAGGAAATATTACATATATTGTTACTTTGAAGCGTCAGTACATTTACATACATGTTAGCAAACAAAGATTATGAGACTTTAAAAATATTTGTAACGTGATATTTTGCATAAATAAACTTTTTCTTATCATATGAGACTCTCTTCTTTTTTTCCAGAGCAGAATATATTTACTTTTATGCTGTTGGTTTTCGTTGAATTGATTGCAAGTAGTGCTATTTTTGTAAACATTTCTGTAATTTTTTATATTATTTTTCTTCTATAACAAGATTATTGAAATTGTGTGAAAATATGTTGAAATGAATCGTACATATCGCTTATTGCACATTTTGTTGATGACGAATGGCGTTTAAACTCAAAATTTCTCAATTGCTTTCGTACATTAAAAGATGAAATGTTAGAAGCGTTAAAACGGTGGGGAATTGATGAAAAGATTTCATGTGTCGTATCTGACAATGCTGCAAATGTTTTGTTAGCTATAAAAATTGCCGGATGGCAAAGTTTGCCGTGTTTTGCACACACACTACATTTAGTAGTTACGGATGGTGTAAAGGATCCGAATACAGCAAGCATTATTACAAAATGCAAATCGCCCGTCGAGTTCTTTCATCCTAGTACAAGAGCTACCAACAAAGAATATTGAAGCTCATTAATTCCACTCCTACTAGATGGAACTCCGTGTTGCATATGATAGAAAGAATGTTGGAAAACCGAGAAGTTCTTGAGGCAACTGTAGCCATTTTACATCGCCAAGTCCAGCTGCATTCGTTCGAAGAATATGAAATTATTAAAGAGCTATGTAATTAATATCTTACGCCAATTTAAGGAAATCACCGTCGAAATAAGTGAAGAAAAAATACCACCTTGTCAAAAGTTATTGTACTGATCCGTGGCCTTCAGTCATATTTAAAAGAAAAACAATCTGAAAACAACACCGAACAAATATCAAATTTGTTATATTCTTTTTTTAACAATATAAATAAAAGGTTTCACGGATTAGAAAAACATGATTTCTTGGCGATAGCAACGTATTTAGATCCCAGATTTAAAGCAAAGGGATTTTCCGATCCTGACGCTGAAAGAAGAGTCACAGAAAAAATATCATTGATGTACAATAACCAAAGTTACAATACTTATTTATACCCAAGCAATTGGAGGGGAAAAAATCAGTTTGGAATGAGTTTGATCTAAAAGCCGTTACAAGAACGACAACATCAAAAAATATAATAGAGCTAAATAATTTTAGTCACGCAAGTGTTTTGGAGAGAAAGGGTGATCCATTAGAATGGTGGAAAAAGAGAGAAACAATTTATCCTGGGCTAGCTGCTATAGCAAAAAAGCATCTTCCCATCATAGCAACATCGGTACCAAGTGAACGAATTTTTTCAATCGCCGGCCAGTTTCTCAGCGACCCAAAATGTTGAAAAAATTCTTTTCCTGCATTTTAACAAAGATTGAGGTGTTATAATGTATTTATCAAAAATTCAAATATGCTGCTGAAAATACCATTCATACCTTTCGCAAGTGGATTTGTAATGTTAGAAAAACACTGCAATTACATTTATTGACATACATTATAAATAAAATGTATGTATGTATATAAAATACACCACAAAGTACAAACATTACTGAAGTATTTTATTTATCTTAAGTTTTACATTAAAACATTGTAAAACATAATAAAAAAAATTTGTTAATCAATATTAAAAGTTAATAAGCTTGAATTTTTATAAATAAAATTCAATTTAACTAAGTTTCCGTTTCTTTTTTCTTCAATTCAAAAAACCGTTAAAGTATTGAGTAGTATTGAGTCAATACTCAAAAAGTGTCGAGTACTATCGAGTATTCAAAAGTATCGAAATTTTACAACTCTATATTTTAGATCTAATACATACAGATCTTTGTGGCCCTTTTGAGAAGCAATCACTGGCTGGCTCTAGATATTTTTTAACATTCACAGACGATAAGTCAAGGATGGTATTTGTTTATTTTTTGAAAACAAAAGACCAAGTGTTTGATAAGTTTGTTTTATTCAAAAACATGGCTGAAAACAAACGGGGCGAAAAATAAAGAAAATAAGAAGTGATAATGGCGCTGAGTTTGTTAGCAAGAAATTCAATAGATTTTTTGAAGACAGTGGTATCGAGCGACAGCTAACCGTACCATATAGCCCATCCCAAAATGGTGTGTCCGAACGTATGAACAGAACTCTAGTCGAAATGGCCAGGAGCATTCTGTTATATTCTGGTATGGATGAGTGTTTATGGGCAGAGGCAGTTGCAACATATATTCGTTTATACTCGTAACCGTTCACCAACGAGATCTTTGAACAAGACAACCCCATATGAAGTCTGGAATGGTAAGGTGCCTTCAGTGAAGCATTTTAGAATCTTTGGATGTCAAGCAGTAGCTCTTGACAAGACTCATTTAGTTTACTTCTTAATAAAACGTTAAATTGAAAAGACATTTTTCTGTAGTTTGTTCGCATATTTATTGAGGAATACAAAAAGGAAGTAAAGTATAAAACAACAAAACCTACTTGGTGTGTGGTTGGAATAGTTAGAAATATTGGATGATACTTTTGATATCCTTTTATTGCTTTATATGTCAATCTTAAAATAATTTATGACTGTCTATTATTAATAAAAATTCATTCAACTTACCCGCTTTCAAATTAGCACTTAAACACTCTATTAACTCCGCTTTTAGGCCTTCTGTATCATGCAGGTCTGCAGGTCACGTCGTAAATCGGCTACTTTTTTTTTAAATTTTCCAAATCCATGGATGTATCTAGAATGCAATTTAAAGCTTATTAAGTAAAGTATTTCATTTACATTGAAAAGATTTTTGTGCAAATCAATATCAATTGAATATTGAACCAACATATACATACATACTAGTGATGTTACGAATATCAATTTTTACTATTTGCGAATTCGAATATTTGAAACAATATTCGCCGAATATGAATATTATAATATTTCAAATTTAATTGGAAAAAATCCCTCCCTTTGAGTTAGTAACAATAAATTGAAAAAAACTGTCACACTACTGTAGGTATTTAATATTATTATGACATTGAGATGAAGAATTTGAAGACCACTACTGAACATTTTTAATTTATTTTACTTACGTACATACTTTGAGATTTAGTTTTTCTTACTCTGCTTGCGCTCTTAATTAGTAATTCAGTGTTGTTTGGGAGAACAAATTTTCGCATATTGCGCAGCCACATCTCTCGGTGGACTTTCACATATTAAATTTTATTTTTTTCATTTTTTAAGTCAACTATTCCTCTACGGAGAACTGATTACTCACTTAACATGATATGAATTTAAAAAAAAAGACTTTGACTTTTAAATGATAGTTACGAAATATATTTTCGTTAGTTTTTTAAGAAGATTATTATCTTGCGTTAAAGATAGAAGGCTTTCTTTCTTTAAATAAAAATTATTACAAATTAATATATTTTTTTATACATATTATGTACTGTTTTAAAATTTTTGTATGATTTTTTTTTTTTGGAAAATGTATGTGCAAATTATTCGAAAAATATTCGCTTGAATTTGGCGAATTCGAATACGATTATCTTAAAACAGGCGAATAGTCGACACGAGTATTCGTAACATCTCTAATACATACAAACTAAATTTTCCGGTATTGATCGTTCAGTTTTTCTTTATTCCGCAATCGTTTATGTGCTTCGAAATTTATACAACTTTAATTTGCTTCGTAGGTGATACTTTTATTGTTTGTTCATTTCATTTATTTGTATGATATTTTAATTTTCATTCCCAGAATTTAACATTTTCCAACCTTTAGCACAAATTCATTTCCCGCGGTGTGATCATGGATCGAAGCCGAATGTATTTCATCGGCGGCGGCGGCTACGAAAAAAATTACCGGCCGCGGCTCAAAGTCGACTCAAAAACGGCTGGAATATATTTTATATGACGCAAAGCCTCCATTTTATAAAAATAAAATTTTATTGCAGCACGTAATAAATACGATAGTTAACAGCACAGGTTTTCATCGATGACGAAACAAAATCATGGCAAATATATTTAAAAAAAAGGTAATTAGAAAATATAAATTTATCCGACAGTGGTATCGAGCGACAGCTAACCGTACCATATAGCCCATCCCAAAATGGTGTGTATGAACAGAACTCTAGTCGAAATGTAATTATTTATATTATTTTTCTTTTATAACAAGATTATTGAAATTGTGTGAAAATATGTTGAAGTTTAACTAGTTTCAGTATTCATTTCCTTTTTTAAATTTGTAAAGTCTTAAATATCTAACGATAATATTTAAATTCCCTAACAAAAGTCTAAAACAATATTTAATATTTATTTTAATAAATAAATATTTATTTAAATACACAACTGTTTAAAGACGATCCATAAATAATAGTTTTGTTTAAATACAAATAAATAAATCACTAAGCTTTTACTATTATTTATTAAAAAAATATACTATATTTTTTTGAAGTACATTTAGAAACTTATTTTTAATATGAAACTAAAATATGTAAATTCAGGTATTTATGACTCTATAAAACAAACTGAATTATGTTTCTTGAATAAAAGTTATCACACCAAGATGTTGATAAATTTTTAAGTTTAAAAGATTTTATAGTAAAGGTTATCAAAGAAGCTTTTTCAATGCATTAAAAAAAAACACACACACACACAAAAATATCATACAAATTGTACAAAACATGACTTTTCCATTTAAAAAATATTTTGAAAAAAAAAATGGATCCAAAATCTATGATTACGATCAAAACAGCGAACGAACACTTTATAAATCTTAACTCAGTTATTGTTGTTGTGGCGATACAAAAAATGGATGGTTTATTTGTTCTTTATTAAATATCTTTTTTATTTTTGAAATTAAACTGAAATTTAAAATTATTACCATAAAAGTTAATTTTAAGGTCACGTAAAATAAACCAACAAATTGAAGATGAGCTAAAAGAATAAAAATGAAATATCTTCAGTAGAACATCTTCTTCCAAATTGTTTTAGAAGAAGAACCAGTTAGCTGGCGATCACCTTCTCTTTCTCAATAATCAACACAATTTCCATGTTAAATGATTAGCAAGACTTTCTCGAATTCCAGTTTAAAACACTCTCGATCAATCGGATCACATTTGTACAAGATCGTATAATGTTACATACACACACATACACATGTCCTGCAGATAAAAGTCCTTTAATTTCGCCAACTATTAAAAAGACCACACACAAAAACTATAGTTTACAATAAAACTTGAAAATAAAAAATTTATTTTAAAAAATTATTTATTAAAAAACATTATTTATTTATTATTATTTTTTAAATAAATCGACAAACTATGCCGTAACATTGAAAGAAAATAATTTCATTTCGATTTAGTTTCTAGGGTTAGGTTAGGTTAGGTTAGGAAGGGTAGTGTCGAATACACATCCACTCGTGGACCCAATTGGATCCATTGTGATTTCCTTCATTTATAATTTATTCACTAATTAGTCTCCTTACTGCCCGAGGAGAAACAAAGAGCCGTTAACATCCATCATTCAGCCATTTAATTCCCATGATAATGCCCCTGATATCCTCAAGTTTGCACTTCGCGTTATCACTAATGCCCTCATGGAAACGTCTGCTCAGCCATCTTTGCCTATGGCGCTGCAGCCTTGGGCTATGACAGATGATATGCTCTATAGTTTATGTGTCCTCTTCATCCCCACACATCCTACAGAAATCCGGAGTGCCATTTTCCCATATGCTGGTCTGCGCTCTAACCGAGCAATGGCCAGGTTAGGCACCTACTAAGACTCTCAAAACATTTCTATTCATACCCAGTAGTAGGTCAGATTTACCTGAGTCTAGTTCTGTCCATATGGACCTCGATACTCTACAATCTTATCTTTTCCTCCAGGATAGGATGACGTCCAAGGCAGCCTGAGGGGTGCACCTCTGGGCCCCAGTAATACCCACTGAAGCACACCTCTGGACCTTAGCAAGCAACTTCCTATGCCTTTCTTTCCCCAACGCCTCCCACCATACGACACATCCATAAGAAATCACCGGCCTGACAACCGATGTATACATCCACCTTCTTTTGCAGACCCCAGTTCCTTCCAATGGAATTCCTGAATGTATAGTAGGCATTGAGCCCTTTCTTGAGCCTTTCTTGTATGTTTCTTTTCCAAGAAAGTTTGATATCTAGGAAAACACCCAAGTTTCTAAGCTCTCATGACATTTTAAATTGATTTCATCAGCATATTCAATTGATTGCAAAAGTAACTGTTGAAAGATGTATCGTTCTTAATGTTCAAATCAAAAATAAGATTTAACCATTGTGTACTTAGCTGCATGAATGTTGTGTGTGTGTGTATGTGTATGGGTGTACGCCATCCAAACATTTTAAAGAAGAATTTTTGGTTTGAGTCTCTTTTAAATGATAGTTGAGAAAAATTACCCTGATATTGCAGGGAAGGCGAAAAATCGAATCTCACCCCCTAAAACAACGAAGAAAATGATTATTGCATTTGCAGTTTAATACAAAATTATGCTAGCGGCAAGGTTGCATTCAAGAAGACCTCGACGTGATCAATATTCAAGAGAACACAGGAAAAACATAAATTTCATTTTCAACGTACACTTCAGAATAGAACAACGCTGTTTTCGGAACTTGCTACATTAGCTCATCGTTAGTGCATAGCAATTTTTATAAACAAGCTTTTTATGAAATTTTAATTAAAAACCAATAACTTCTATAAATGAGCAATTATTATTGTTAGGCTTAAGTTCAGTTTTATTGAATGTATGAAAATTGAAAATTACTATGAGTTTTTTATTCTGAACTTCTAAATTATAATTCTCGTATTCTCATATTGCTTTAGGAGCATCAGTACTTATGCCGGCCTTCTTACTGACTTCAAGAACAACAAGTGTTTGCTGGGTTAGCCCAGTTTGCGTGTGATTTTTAAATATCTGTAGTTTTTAATTCAAAAACCAAAGAAATATTAACTCTTTAATAAGTCAGTTTCAATTGCATGTTTTTCAACAATATTTTTTTCAACTTTTTTTTTTATTTTTTTAATAATATTTTTTTTTTATTTGTTGTTAATACACACATCTTTTTATTGCGAGTAGTTTAACAATTATTTTATGCCTTTTGATATCTTTGTGTGTGTTCGAAACATTTAGTGTAATTCTTTTCTGTTTTTTCGTGCGTAATTGAAATTAATTTCAGTCAATTTTTGTGATTTATTGATTGGTTTCATCATTTTTCTTCATTTATGCTGACAGCATTTGTAAATTACAAACATACAAACATTACACAGAGTACATAATAAGTTGTTGAGCTAAAGGCGGCAATTTACAAGTAAAGGCAAAGCAAAAAATGACTACAACTGCACTTAACTTATGGTTAAAAGAAACTTAGAGAATGTGACGTACAATTTGGGGGCCAAATACTCGAAGCGAATTAGTTTTAAAATGAGAAGATAATTTACCACCAAAATGCGGGATTGGCAAATAAAAACTGCATACAGCCATGCCACCAAAAATGATTTTGATTTGAGTATTGTGAATATATTATTATGTATTACAAACATTTTTTAAAATTTTATATTTCATTTCATTTCAAATTACTTTTAAATGTTTGCCCACCACTGTCGATTACAACATAAATAAATGGTTTTACTTTAAGCAACAATACAATAACAATAACAAGCAGCAGTAAAATGGAAAATAAAAAAAAACAACAGCAAAAATTAAATAAAACAATAAAAATTCATGACGCTGTGGAAAATTTCGCTTCAATGATGCAGAGCATGTTTAGATGATGACTTTGCATGTTAACTTCATTTAATTTTACGATTTGTGTTATTACTACCCGTTTCTGTTATTGCTGTTGTTGTTGTTTTGTTGCAACACACACGGAAAAATAATGATAGATCTTGAATGTTTCCTAAGACTTTTTAGCCACCGTTATTGCACTTTCTTAAAACAAATAAAAAGAAAAATAAAACAAAAATTTTACTAAAGTGTTCCACAAAGTTCAGTGTTTTTCCCATATTATTTTTTTTTTTCTTTTTCTTATTTATGTTTTTTTTTTATTGTATAAAATTTTAATAAACATCATAAAATTTTGAAACGTTAAACCTTTTTCATGCTCGTAAAATATCTTATAGTGCATATTTTTATCAGCATTTAAATTTACACAACAAATACATCTCTTGGCCAGATTATAAAACTGAATTTTTGGCAGTCGAAAAATTATTTATTAAAACCCCTCAAAAAAAAAAAAAAAACATTGATGGTCTGAGCTTCAGTTGCAGCATAAGTTCACAAAAAAAAAACGAAAAACTCACACTCAAATATAAGCCAAAGCGACATTTAACCATATAAAAATCGATAGCTGAATAAAGATCGATCGAAGTTGCATGCGAGTGAAATGATGATCAGCCAGCCATAAGCTCAAGACCAAAAGGCAAACACTCTACTTGCATTCTTGACTTTCATAATGATTGTTTGCTGCTGCTGGTGCTGTTGATGTTATAGATGCCCGCTTATGCTGATGATGATGCGCTCGGTTGTCTTTCCAATTTTGTAGGTTGGAGTCAGTTGTTGTCGATGATATCTTAAGAAGAGAAATTAAAACCAAAAACAAAATACACAATCGTATGCTTATTAAGTTAAACAATATAAAATCTGGGTCCCTCTGAAAACAACAGTTTAGTATTGCTATTCTTGTTGTTGTTGCTGTTGGAAAATCATAGCTTAAAACACATCAACTGCATTTTAATCAGTTAATTTTATATTTAGCATCTTATCGTTCAGGTAAATGCTTAATTTTTTGTTGTTTTATTTTTTTTTCATTTATTGGTAAACAAGCATCAGCAACATGTTTGGCAGTTTGTTTACTCCCCTCATCACAAAATATCATCATCAATGAAGTAGAAAAAATTAAATTTCAGGTATATGAATGCCTAAACACTTAAAGAAAATTGGGAAAGTAATTGGATTATTACTTGTTATATTGAAAAATTATTATACACAATCATGATATCAAAAAAAAAAAATACGAGAAAAAAATCAACATCAATTAATTTCCTTATTCCACTCCATCAATATTGAGTCTTATTTTATCTCTCTGGAAATTTTTTCTCAGTGTATCACTGAAGAGTTTCAATACATAACTTTTTTCCTTTCATTATTTTAACTGATTTTGGTTCCTCAATTTACTAAAGTTGTTGTAGTACCTCTTATGTTACTTCCCAACAAAATAAAATAAGATTGATCATTTCAACGTTATCGATCTGTGTTTGTTTTCTTCTTTTTTTTTTGGTTGCATTCGATCTGAAAGTGATCTAGATTTTTTTCGGCTTTGCCTAAATGCTCTTCAGATTTTAAGCAGATAAACTGGCTGGTTTGTTGTTGGTGGTGGTGTTTATGAAAATAACAATAAAACTAAATATTTTCAAAAAAGAGAAGAAATTTTTTAATAAAATTAAGAAAGAAGACAACAATAACAACAGCAACAACAACCAAAAAAACAATAAAGAAGACACAAGAGATTTTTGAAGGTGGGCTTTTCTTAAGTTTAATTACAATACGCAAGTTTGAAGAATATGAGAGTATAAAAAAAGCATGAAATTAAAGACAAGTAACAAGAGCCTTACAAACACCTGTGATGACGATAAGCTTTTTATTTGTTGCTATTGGTGTTGTTGTTGTTGCGGTTGTTGCTTTACGATTCTGTTTGGGGTCTCTTAAGTTTTTTCTGAACATCAAAACAATTAACTGTTATCGGCCGATTCATGTTTAAAAAAAAGGCATTTGCATTGTTTTAGCTTTTTCCATTTTTTTTTTTTGTTGTTCGCTTCAATAATGTGATACTAAATTCTGGAAGCGTATTTGTAAGGTGTTGCATTTAATGAGAAAGTTTTAATATGGTTTAACTTAAGCAACACCACAAGAGATGCGAGTATATTTCACCAGGGAATTTAAGTTTTAATAAGAAACCAAAAAAATATACACATACAAATTAAAACAATTATGGTTGGAAGGGTATTTAGCAACAAAAATGGTCGAATAAACATACAGACATACACAGGCTCACTCTGACTTTACTCTCATAACGATGTAAGAAGATGTTGGCATAATTTGAATTTTTATTGATATTCGATCGATACGAATTTTTGAACAACAGCAACTTGTTCAATAAAAAGAAACTAAGGGAACGATTAATCGCCATTATTTTGTATATTCGCCATAAAATTATAAAGTAATAAAAATATTTATATGGATTCTTTTAAACACTTTTTATGGCTCTTATCATTAACAAATGTTGCACAGCCACCAGCAACTGTTGCTGTGTTTAACATGATTAGTATGTGTGCATTTTTTATTTGTTTTTTTTTTTTTTAACAACAAACCAGACTTCTTCTTATTGGCAATGAAGTTTTTTTCTACTGATTTGATATAAATTTAAAAAAGTTGATAACTTTATGGACAATTTTTATTAAACCACTTTTTAAAAGAAGAGCAGAATTGTTTTTGAAAAATATTTGTTTTTTTTTTTCAATAAAATATATGTAGAAAATTTTTGAAATTATTCCAGCCATTTTTTTTATAATAAGAGAAAGAAAATTTAGCCTTCCAATTTTTATTGACAATGAAACAAAAATTTCGTGTGACAAAACCAATTTTCTTTCATTTCATGTTGCAAGGAATGTCTCTTTGGAACCAAATTATCGTATGTGCAATTATATGAATTTTAGAATTTTTCTTTATTTTCTTGGACTAAAATTACGAAATCCATTAAGTTTCAACTCTCGCAGTGTACAGACGCGTTTTATAATCGTTGCAACTGAATAATAAAATTATCAAAAATTTAAAGTCACAAAAAATACAAAAATGAAACATTTATTAAACAGTTATTATACTGGTTTTATTTTATTTTTTTTTTTGCTTGTGTATACATAAATATTTGCATACACAAACTCTTATAAGTGAAAAAAAAACCAAGAGAACTCTAAATGAGTTCATCTTCTGGCAACAACAACAACAATAAACCCACAAGCAGTAGAAATGCTTATTTAACTTTTGTTGCTGATGACGACAATAAAAAAATTGAATTAAGCACAAACCTGAATTCTACACAAAACACAACTATTCGTGCGCGATCATGCTCTCCGTACATGTTAAATAGTGATCAAGAAGCAACAACAATTGCACCTATTAGCAAACTTGTCAGCTTAGCTGTACAAGCAAACAAACAAACAATAAATACCCAGGTGACCAACGTGCACAAAATGAATAAAATTATGGATAAAGTAAGTGAAAATAGTGATAATAAAATTCAAACAGGTATGGATGGATACATAACTGTGTTAAAAAGGGGAAGAAGTCCCAAATCTGCTTAAATTGCGTCAACGGCAAAAGTTCCCAAAGATGGGAAAAATATAAAAAAAATCCGAAAATCGTTTCGCGATTTTAACTGAACAAGGTGATGAAGACACAACTAATACAAGTTTGAGTAAACCACCACCGATTTATTTAAGAGAACAGAACTCCAGCTTTTTGGTAAAAAGCCTTATCTCGTTAATTGGAGAAAATGAGTTTTACGTAACTCCAATCAAGCGTGGGAAAATTAATGAAACAAAAATTCAGGTATCTAAAGAAAATAATTACAGAAAAATAGTATCAGACTTTGAGACTAAAAATAAAAATTTTTATACATATCAGCTTAAGAGTGCTAAAGGTCTAACCGTTGTAATAAAAGGTATAGATTCTACCGTGGATCCAGAAGAGGTCAAGTCTGGCCTTGAAAATAGTGGATTCAAGGTGAAAAATGTTTCAAACATCAAAAATAGAGAAAAAATCCCCCAACCAATATTTAGAGTCGAGTTACAGCCAGGTGACATAAAGATAAAAATATATGAATCCCATCCAATTTATGACCTAAAGTATTTGTTGCACCGGAGAGTTACCGTTGAGCAGCCACATAAAAGAGCTGGACCTATCCAATGCCTGAACTGCCAAGAATTTGGACACACGAAAACTTATTGCAAGTTGCCTACAGTCTGCGTTGTATGTGGTGAGTTACACAGTACTGCTAACTGTGATAAAATAAAAGGTGATCCCAAGGCGAAAAAATGTGGCAATTGCGGCGGAAATCACACTGCCAACTATAGAGGCTGCCCCCTTTACTCGTTTTTTTAAGAATTCATCAACCAAAAAACCAATGCTACTCCCGCTCAGCTTAAAACCCCTATTAACTATCCACAGTTACCTCAACCGTCCACCAGCCAAAATCAATTTTCAAACATTTTCAAGTCTAACGCGACTAGTGCTCAACAACAAGCTAACAACAAATTTTCATACGCTAGTATTTTAAAAAGCAATCAGAGTACGGCGCAAAAAACTGTACCAGTAAATGAAGAATCAGGGCATAATTTTAGTCGTATTGAAGCCTCAATAGAGATCCTTATACAAACAGTAAATACATTTACTCTCAACATGTCCTGTATGATGCAGGAAATGTTGAAAATGCAGTCTACCTTTTTGCAGGCTGTATTGAAAAAACCATGAGCTTAAGAATCTGTTTTTGGAACGCAAACGGCATGTGCCAACATAAAAATGAAATAGAATATTTTTATATTATTATTACGAATAAACGTAATTATTATTTGAACTTATATTGATTTACACATGAAAAGTAATATTATCAGGCTCAAGTTCAGTTTTATTGAATTAATGAAAATTCAAAATTACTAAGAGTTTTTTTTTTGTGTTGGAAAATATTATTATTTATATCCAATCAGTTTTTAGCAGAACGTATCAGTACTGATTTCAAGGCCGCTACACCTCTCATCAGCGTTCAATTGTCCATCTTTACAATTTTCGTAAAGTGGATACTAATTGAGAAGAATATCAACTATTTAACCAGTTTTCAACAGAAATAGAATATGAGAATTAATTGGTTAACTGATTGGATATAATAATAATATTTTCCAACACAAAAAAAACTCTTAGTAATTTTGAATTTTCATTAATTCAATAAAACTGAACTTGAGCCTGATAATATTACTTTTCATATGAAATTGAATATTTTCTTCTGGATAAACAAATCGATGTTATGCTTATCTCAGAAACTCATTTGACGTCTCGAAGCTATTTTAAAATTAGTGGATATAATTTCTACGATACTAAGGATCCTCGAGGTAGAGCTTATGGTGGCTCTGGAATCCTAATAAAAACTCGAATAAAACACTACCTGCTAAATGACCTTCGTGAAGAATATCTTCAAGCAACGAACATCTGTATTGAAAATTTTTATCAAAAGCTTGTGATATCATCTGTTTATTCTCCTCCCAGGTTTACAATTTCAGAGAGTCAATATACCGCATTTTATACAACACTGGGGTCCCGTTTTCTAGCAGCTGGCGACTACAATGCTAAACACACATTTTGGGGTTCACGTTTAATCAGTCCCAAGGGTCGTGTTTTGTTTGACACAATTTCAAAAATGGGTTTGAATGTAGTTTCAAGTGGTCAGCCAACATATTGGCCAACGGATCGTCAAAAAATTCCTGATGTTATCGACTTTGGGATTATGAAAGGTGTGCCCAGCGAAATGATGGAAGTAGAAGCATCTTTGGATTTGTCTTCAGATCACTCGCCTACTATTATCACTATTTACTCACACACAACTGCAACACCAACATGTGATTTACCGCTGACACCTGCACGTATTAACTGGCTGAAATACATAAAATATTTGAGTGCTCATTGCACGGAAAATATGCCATTGAGAACACCTGCTGACATAGAAAATTCTATTAGGTTGTTTGAAGCACATGCTAAACAAGCTGCTCTGAATGCTTCTTCAAATCAACCAAATCAACAAGTAAGATTCAACAATATTTCTTCTGTAGATATAGAAAAGCTATTGACTGAAAAACGGAGAGCGCGACGAGAATGGCAACGTTACAGATCCCGCCAGCTAAAGTTAAGGCTAAAGGAATGCACCAAACAGCTCAGAAAAGTTTTACAAACACAAAAAACAGCTTCGCTGCAAAAATTTCTTCAAGAACTTGATGCAACACCACAAACAGATTATTCGCTATGGCGTGCAGCCAGACGACTTAAAAGGCCAGTGATTTGCAAACCTCCGTTACGAGATTCGAATGGTGACTGGGCAAGAACTGATGCTGAAAAAGGTGCTCTTTTTGTTAAGCACTTAGAAAAAGTATTTACACCGAATATTTCTACTGATATTGTTGAACTGCCACCAGTCATCTCTTTACCAGAAATACCGTTAAGATTTAACATTGTGGAGATTGAAAAGGCCATTACTAGTCTTAACACCAAAAAAGCCCTAGGTGTCGACAAAATAAACAACAAAATGCTTCAACAACTGCCTTATATTGGAAAAATAATTATACTATTCATTTGTAATAGTATTCTACGGCTGCAATTCTATCCTGCAGAATGGAAGGTTTCGATGATTATTATGATACCAAAGCCCGGCAAGGATCATACGAAGGTTGAATCCTATCGGCCTATTAGCTTATTGCCCAACATTTCAAAACTATTTGAAAAGCTGTATGGCTATAGTGACTAGAAGTGGATGCATTCCAGATCATCAATTCGGTTTTCGCAGACAACATAGCATAATTGAGCAAACTCACAGACTTGTGAATGTTATCAGAGACACTTTCGAAAAGAAGAAATATTGCTCTGCGCTCTTTATAGATGTTTCTCAAGCTTTCGATAAAGTATGGCACGAAGGTCTTATACATAAATTAACGCAAAATCTACCCGCAAACATTGTTAGGCTTTTAATAAGCTACCTAATTGAACGAAAATTTGTAGTTAGGGAAGGCAATTTTTTAAGCCGACCGCAGTCGATCGTAGCCGGAGTTCCCCAAGGCAGTATCTTCGGTCCATTACTTTATTTAATATATGCCTCTGACTTACCGTTAAGCAGTAACATTCATACATCAACATTTGCCGATGATACAGCTTTTCTAAGCGTTTACGAAAATCCTGTAGAAGCTTCCAGCAATTTACAAGGGTATATATCCAAATTGCAAAATTGGCTCAAACAATGGCGTATTAAAGTTAACGAGCAGAAATGTGTACACGTAACTTTTACGTTGCGCAAGGAAACATGCCCGCCTATAAAAATTAACACCGAGACCATACCGCAACACACTGTTGTCAAATATCTAGGCGTTCATCTTGATCGTCGTTTAACATGGAAATCGCATATAGACGCAAAGTTAACACAAATGAAACTAAAAGCAGCCCAAATGAATTGGCTTATTGGAAGAAACTCTATACTAAGCCTTGACTGTAAACTTCTCTTATACAACGCGATCCTGAAACCAATATGGTTCTATGGAATCCAGTTATGGGGCACTGCCTCAGCATCAAATGTCGAAAAAATTCAAAGGCGACAAAATAAAATTCTACGTAAAATTACAGCAGAAATCATCGAATTCATAAAGATCTAGATGTTCCGTTGGTGAAGACAGTATTTTCAATAAACGCTAAAAAATATATAAAAAAAACTTGAGGTGCACCCAAATGTACTTGCGCGCAATATTTTAAATTATAGAGCCCACACCCGGCTGAAAAGGAGAGATACTCTTTTTCTCAGCCGTACACGAGAGATGTAAAACAACATAAATTAACCCTTGAAATTAAAAATTTTGTTTAGCATTGGCTAAACTTATATTTAATATTTTTTAGATTTAAGATTTATAAAACTTATTGATAATTTAATTTATAATTGAAGATTCAATAAATAATAACATTTATAAAAAAAAAAAAAAAAAAAAAAAATTACCAAATTTGAGATATTTATAATTATAGAATGTACTGGGAAATCTAAATAGCCAAGCCAAATAAGACTTTAAGGTCATAATTTCAGATGCAGCGCTTTTAAATGCACCCTTTCAAAATTTCCATATAATTTCGTAGAAATCGGACGTCAAAACAATATGGAGAAGATGACTTTCTTTAAATTATAAATTATTCAGCGATATTTTGTACGATCAAAATACTTTGAAATGATGTCGTTAAAATACTTCCTCATTATTTTGCGATATTAAAATATTTATTCTATAAATTTGTTTAATTTTAAAGTGTGCACAAAAATGAGCTTCGCGCAAGAATTTAAATGAAAATCAAAATTAATAAGATCTCAAGCCAAACAGACACCTCTTTTTCTGCTTTGAAGTGGTGTTGTGAAGGAAAAACGTTAAGCCTACAAATAAAGAGAGTTCAATAAAACTTCATTGAGGCATTTCATATTTCAGTATAAAAATCTGTTTATGTACTACGAAAATTTCAAAAGAATTTTTAGAAAAGTGTGGCATTTGAGAAGTTCTTCCATCAGCCTTAAATAAATTATTTTCACCTAAAATCCAATGAACAGGAATATAAGAACTCTCCGAGTCCTAAGGATTTTATTTACTTCTTTGAATGCCATTCTTACTTATCATGGACTTAAAGGATACTATTTCTTATGCAGTCGGTCTAAAACACAATTTAACCCATTTTAAATTCGTGCTTTAACAATTGTTGTTGTTAATTAAACGTGTAATAAAATATTTAAAATGTAATTTAACGATAAAATGCTTCCCACATTAAAATGAATTCATTAAACATGATTAAGAATAAAATTAAATTAAAAAAAACTATTATGCTTTACAAGCAAATGCCAATAAAAGCCTTTAGAAAACGATCAAAACAATTAAAAATGCTGATTGACGACCCCCCTGGGAAATGTGAGAACTTGTGAGAAAAGTAATAAATGTTGAAAAAAAAAGAAATAAAGAAATATTGAAATTAGTTTTTCAATACTTTTCTGTGTTTGTTTGGTTGGTTTTGATCATGAAGTCATAACAGCGTTAGAAATTATGCGTTCTTTACATGAGGGGAATAATTAGACTTAGTTGTTGTTGTTCTTGTAGTTTGTTTTTGTAATTTCTGTTAATTTTTACCAATTTTCTTTTCGTTCGATTCATTTTGAATCGTTTGTCATGCAAGCCACCGACTACAGTGGCCAGTTATTGCTACGACCGACTTGCTGCAGGCGTACTACAAACATACATTCATGCCACGAGTACGATGTAATGTAACAACATTCTATTTTAGAGTCGTCTCATTATGATGATTATTATGCACGCAGTGTTGCCTGATAGTGAGTTGTTGGTTATTAATTAAGTTTTTTGTTGTTCAGAATAGACTTAGTGTTCTTTCTTTCTTATGTGTGTTTTCTTGTAATTAAAATATCTTTTTGGATTAATTGAGTTTAATAGAAATGTGTTGATTTTATTATAGTTTTGTACTCGATGTTTGTTGTTGAGTTGTGTTGTATTGTTTTGTTTTGTTTGCTTGCAAGTTTTATACCTACTTTGCATTAGAACAAGTAGAGTTTAATTGTTGTTTGTTGTTTGTTCTTCGTGAAATCTTCACTTCATTAATCAACAATAAATTTTTTAACAATGAATGGGAATGAATATACATATAAGAAAAGTGTTAGGAATTTTACATATTTCCTTGTTAAAAACGCTGGGAATCTCTAAATAATAATAATGTTGCATGCAACAATTTTTTATGTAATCTATACAAAAGAGAAAATAAGGAGAGAAGATTTAATTTCACAATTATAAATGCAAATTTTATTAACGAACGTTAAAATGTGTTAAGGTCGGGAGTACAAAATTGCAGATGAACCTGCAAGGTCAGGCCTTATAAATGGACTATACCTGCTAAAAGTATTCTCTATTTTAGTTATCCACGTTGAAAGATATATTTTTATTATTTCCAGTTCTTTTTTTTTGTGAATTTTCACTGAAATTTACTGCGATTGACATTAGTTTCGTAGTGTTGTAATTATAATTTCATAAAAAAAAAGGAGTGCAAGGCCAAGTTCGGCCACACAGTGTGTATATTTACACAAACCATTCGAGCTGTTTTTACCCCCTCATAACTTTGCTCCTCTTGATCATAATACAATAAAACTTGAAACATAAGGTCTCCCCACAGAGGTAACTTCACAGGTTAAATTTGAAGGTTCTACCGTAACTTCCCGTGATATTAAGGTGTAAAAAGTCCATATTTTAGTACATATTCACTGACTCACTCACTGACTCATCAATATTATTGGGCGCTTCCAGTATAGCTACAGCGACGAAACTGAGTGCACAGGTAGGTCTTGGTGTAAAATTAAACAGAAAAATCTGAAAACAGGCCCTTTCCACCGGGGGGACTAGGGTACCCCTTCTTTATATGGGTCACTTCCAGTAGAGCTAGAAAGCTTAAATTTGGTACACAGGTAGGTCCTGATGAGAAATTAACAAAAAATAATTTTTAAACGGGCACTTTTCATCTGGGGGAACTAGGGTTCCCCTTCTTTATATGGGTCACTTCCAGTAGAGCTAGAAAGTTTAAATTTCGTACACAGGTAGGCCCTGATGAGAAATTAACAAAAATGATTTTTAAATGGGCACTTTTCACCTGGGGGACTAGGGTTCCCCATCTTTGTTCCAGTATAGCTAGAAAGCTGAAATTTCGTACACAGGTGGGTCCAGATAAGCAATACATATAAACATTTATACAAAAACCAGTTAGAAAAAAGAAGTGAAAATAAGGACCAAGTTCTTGATAGGTACAATTCCATCTCATTTCTAGGCAACCTGTAAGCTTGGAAAAATTTTTTTGCCTTTCCAATATGGGAAAGAATTCTTTGAAAAATATTGCCAAGCTTACAGGTTGCCTAGAAATGAGATGGAATTGTACTTATCAAGAACTTGGTCCTTATTTTAATCCCAGTACTTTTTACGGCCGAAACATTTTTGATAGGAACTTAGCCTTATTTTAACATTTGTGTTTTTGTGCGGATAAAAATTACAATCACAATTAGCTGAGCCAAGCAGAGATACACATGAGCGAGCGCTAGTGTGGCAGTTTCCGAAAAGAAAATTGTTCTGCTTTCTGTACATACTTGAAGCGTTAGCTTTTTTTTGAATTTTCATTTATTAATTGGAATCATTATTTTTTACATAAAAATTTAGCATTTAAACTGTGCGTTACATTTTATATAAGTTAAGTTGTGTGTTCTGTACTTCAATTTCATTTTAGTGACTTTTATTTTATGTTTCATGTCTGCATGTTGAAATCACAGACAGACAGACAGACAGAACATTTAGCTCAATGTGCCATAACCTTTTAAAAGTGTAGGGCCCAATAAAAGAAAAAAAAAAGAGACAATAAATTGACACCAATCTGCCAGCGAATTGTATCGCCTAATATTCACACTAACTGCCTTGCGTGCTTTTTAAACGAAATGTTTAGCTTAAAGCCAATGAAGCACAAGTTTAACCCTTTTTAAAAACTTTTTATATTTCAATTTGCAATTTTATTTGATTGCACGAATTTTATTTCTATACTTTTTTTTTGTTCATTCCAAAGTGAAGGATTTTGAATTTGATTGGAAAATAAAACAAAACTTTTTTCCCCATGAAGTTTGTGATGTTGTTCTCCCTTTTTTCTGCTGTTGTTGTTGTGTTTGTTGTTGCTAGTTTACACTATTTGTGTTACTGTGTTTTGTTTTATATGTTTTAAAAATTCTATATATTTCGTACAAGTGCATGGGTTAGCAAAGGTATGTTTGTGCAACTGTGCGTATGTGTGTGTTGGAACAAATTCACCGCAGGGATTTCCTTTACAAGCTTTGAAAAGTGGAAAAAGTTTCAATTGAATTTATAGACGTTTGCCTATTCAGCCACGTATTTAATATTTTCCAAATATATTTTAAATGCTGCCAGCCACTATTTTCCTTCCCCTTCCTTTTATTTTTTTCTTTTTTTTTTTTTTGTTTCTACCAACTTTTTTAGTTTAACAAATTTTAAGTTGTATTTTTATGTTGTAACTCGCACCAGTTTCATCCCAATGGGTTTGTGAAAACAAAGTTTGCTTAAATTTAGGTTTGTAAGTCAGTTTAACATCAAAGTTTGGTTTCTTTTTTTTATTTTTCCAAAATAACATTTTAAATTCTATGGTTACGCAACTTCTGCTTCGCTTGTTTTCTCAATTCTAATGCCACTACACAAATTTATAAATAAAAGAAAGAAGCAAAAGTGAAGGAAGCAAAAATGCCCACGCAAAAATTCAGAATCATCGAAATACTGACACAAAAAAAGAGAGTTCAAAGGACCTTTATCAAACTCAGGTTCCTTTCGTTTCGTTCCTTTCGCTTTTCTTTTTTTTAATTTCGTTGTTGCTGTTGAAAAAACCAGAGAGTGGGAGGGGGTCTTTACAAAACCATAATATTACAAATATAAAAAGGCAACAAGAATTATGGCCACAAGAAATCAATTTATTGAAGCTAAAAAATTAAATATATATTTTATTTGCTGTGTATTTTCCTCTTCGTATTGCTCTTCTTCGAGAGGATTAAAAGAAATTTCATTTTATTGAAATATTTTAGGTTTTAACTGAATAAAAATTAAATTTATTTCTCTTTAAGAAATACATATTTTAAAATATCCTTAAGGATTTAGTTTTTGTATAAAAAAAAATCAAGTAGAAACAGAGCACAATCACTAAAGTGTTCATCATGATGACGACTCCCAACTCTTTGTACGCTCCTGCAAAATATTTAAGTTTTATATGAATTTTTTTTTTCGTCTTTTCTTTTAAAATTATGAAATATTTCTTATTAAATTCCATTATTATAAAGTACATATTTTCAATAAATGTCGTACCCTTTTTTATTCTTAAAAATGTACTTTAACCAAATAAATTGTGTATTTTACACATAATTGTTTCGGCTAACTTTGAAATGTTGTCCTTTAGTTTTTTATTCAACAACAAAAATTTTTTTCATTTTGCATTCTTTTAGTAAAATTTGGCCGGCATGCTAAATGTGATCAATAGATTGTTCGAAGGATTTGTTACAACAACTGTTCAAAGAAAAAAAAGGTGTCAAGGACTTGTGTTTAATTGTACCAGACCGTGAAATTTAACAAACTGAAGTGAAATAATTTTATGATCATAGAATTACTACAAGCGAAAAAAAAGCATCTAAATATTTGTGGCGGTAAAATTCACAATCATTTGATATTTGAACAAAATGTGAATTCTAGTCTGCCGTAAAACTGAAAATATCCTTTTTTCCCACATAAATAGAGTGCTGGAAATTTCTGTTAAGACCGCATCTGACAACCATCTTATTGTTTCAAAGTGATTCCGGGAATTTCAGATTTTTTTTAGGGCAAACAAACAATCAGCGTTTTTTTTTCATCTTTCGAATGTGAAAAAAAATCATTTGCGCATACCAATCGTTATTTAAAATTCTCTAACAATTCATTTGCGGACACTTTCATAACAAGCAAACAACACAAACATATTGTTGCTCAAGAACTTTAAATAAAGGAACCGCTCTCGCTCTGAAGAAGGCAACCAACCATCGTCATCATTATGATTATCTTAAACATAGCGAAAAGAAAGAACAACAAAATAGGCAGGAATATTTGCAATTAACGTCTGGACACAAACAACAACAGAAATGAAATAAAAACAAACTCAATCAAAAACTTTAAAACTTAAAAAAATCATAAAAAACAAACAAACAAACATAAGAATTTCTTATTAAGAAACCAAAAGTGTTGCTGATGATGTGGTATCCAAAGGCGATCGGCCGCGCAACGTACTGAGAAGAGAGAATATACTCGTACGTACGTACAACAGATGACCACAAGAAAAAAAAGGTGACATTTTCAATGAACGCATAATTCAATTTGGAGTTTTTGGTATTTCATTTTCATACCTTTCAATACATTGTTGTTGTTGTCGTTGAAGATTTTAACACTGTCGTTGTTGTTGTTCTTGTTTTATTTGAAACCCAAAATGTGGCGGGTTAAACATGTGTAGAAACGTTAATACCAGGTGAAAATGCCTCCTGTTGTTAATCAAAAATACTAATAAAAAAGAAAATACGTGTAATTAACGATGCACCCTTTTGAAAACAATAATTCTATTATTTTGAAAAATTTCGGAAATTTTTCATTTAGAACAGTGTCGGGCGATTTTTGAAATGCTAAGCACGCGTGCTTAGCAAGAAAATTCTGTTGGCGCGACGTCGACACACGTATACTACATATAAGCATCTTCGTGTAGCTTATGAGAATTAACGTTCGGTTGTTGCTTTGTTATCACTTCGTCAAAGTAAATCAAACCAGTCGCTGATCAGCACTTGTTTGAGTAAGATCTCGCTTTACAATTTTTTGTTTACACTCAAAGCAAAATGTTCAATGAAGAATGGGAAAATGATTTTTTTTTTATAATTTTGTTTTTATTCGAACTTTTTATTTTAATTATCGAATTTAATAAATTGTCAAGCTTGAGGGCTTCGTTTTTAATAAATTTTATTTTTATTTATTATGTTTTCTCGATATTTCTTCACTTATTAAATATTATATTTTATTTTATTCGTTGTGTAACTAGTTTATTATTAAATGAATATTGTTTTCGTTGTTATTATATTAACATTAAAAGTATTATTGAAAAAAAAATTCAAATCAAATAAAAATACTAAAAGCCAAGAAATGTATTTTACTTTTGGCAACAGAAAAATTTTTCGAGTGTATAATTATTGACGTTCGTTCGTTTTTTGCTGCTTCCCATACCAAAACATATGAGAGAGTATGTGTGCGCCCGACACTGATTTAGAAGAAAAACTTTCACTGCTAGTTTTTCATTTTCATAATTATTCATAAAAGAACAAACACTGCTCATTCAATATCTTTGTTGCACCATGTTGTGCAGCACTGAAGAAAATTAGCATAATTTTTTTAATAAATTTTTTTATAATATTTTCTTTTATTTATTATAAATTTTTAAGTGTGATATGCAGCACTTTCTAGTTAATAGAGATTCTTTATCATTTAGGAAATTTGGCCTATAAAATGGCAAAGGGGGTCTTCAGTTTGGCCCATAGACAGGCACACCGTCATCGTTATCATATAGAATATGTATGACACATGTTTGTTCGTATGTTTGCATGTATGAATAAAAATATTATTAAAAAATTTTTTTTTTTTTTTGTATTTAATTTGTCGTGACTTTTGCCTCTTAACAACGTTTCATTAATTAACTAATTTAGCAAATTAGGCAAATTATGTTAATAAATAGCAACAATTTTGTCATGAGAACAAACACACACATACACACAATAAAACTGAAAACATTTTTCTTACTTAAATCTGAAAGTTTTATAGAATAAATTTGAATAAAACGGATCATTAATTTCATAAAAACAATATTTTATATTCATAGAAAAAATATTAGTTTAATTAAAAATTTGAGACTTCATAGTTTTTAATTGACTTTTAATTTTTATTTGAATTCTGTCACAAACACATTTTTTTTTCATATTTCTTAAATTTTTTCCGCCATTTTCTTGTGGATCATAAAGTGGCCGGTCCATCAGTATGTGGATATTTTTTGGTCTTTTTTTCTGATTGATTTCATAAATCACTTTTCAAATTAAATAAAATTAAAATTGCTCTCAACATTATTTATAAAAATTTGAAATAGATTTTAAATCAATTAAAAAAAAAATTGTATTATAGTTTTGTACTAAAACACTTTTGAAATCTATTTTATCTATATCCAATATATAAAATTCTCGTGTCACGATGTTTGTTATCGAACTCCTCCGAAACGGCTCGACCGATTTTAATGAAATTTTTTATGCATATTTGGTAGGTATGAGAATAGGTTCTAAAGTATATTTTAAATCGCTTGGGGCACGAGGAGAGGAGGCAGGGGGCAATTTCTGTATTTACTAAGCTATTAACTCAACAGATGCGCTATGTTCGCCTCATAATTATTTTTGTTGTTGAATGACAGATGGCACTACATCCGCCTCATGCAGGAGAATCGTCGTCGTTCGCATTTCAATCAGAATAAAATTATTGTTTGGCATTTTTGTCATCGGCGGTCATCGTCACACACTTACAATACATTCGCTTTTTTTATATAACACCCAAAATATGTACTAGAAATATTTTGTATGGCAAAACAACGTTTGCCGGATCATCTAGTATGTACATAAAAAAGTGTTGCAAGTGTGTTGTAACTTTATAATTTACGAACGGTGAAACCGAATTCGATTAAATTTTTAGGGTTTATTCGTATGGTCGTGCAGATGGTTTATCTAAAGTTTGCACGAAATCGGTCGACCGTGATCGTTCGTGAGTTATGACTTTTCATGATAACATGTGATTTTGTCCATATAAAAAAACAACAACAAATACATAGGCGCCTATGAGCGTATGCGGTATGTATACTGTGTTCTGACTTCATACACACGGTACATAGACGTTGTAGCGCATACACGCATACACATTGACAGCTGTCAGTGAGTAATCGTTTTAAGCTTAAATCAAAATTTATAAAAGTAAATATCTCCCGTGCGAAGCCGACGCGTTCAGCTAGTTTTTTGTGAATACTTCCATTAATAATGAAATATTCAAATAGATTTGATTAAATTTTCGAAAATGTTCTCCAAATTTTAATGCGCACCGTGCCGCAACTTAATGCATCATGTTTTTGCAAAAATTTAATAATATTGAAAGCATTAGAAATTCATATAAATTAATAAAGTTCAATGTTATTTATCAAGAAACAATTTAGAAATCCATTCGCCCTTTTTTTAAGTCAATAAAAGAAACAAGAAACATTTTCTGCCTGTAATGAAACGTTACCTACACAAATATCCATTCATTTCAACGATTTATTTAATTAATAATCACATCGCTGATATCATCGTAAAGATCTATAAAAGATGGTCATTTAATTTTATTTTCGGTACTTTATACTCCAGTAGTCGTAAAATCGTATAATTCATGTTCTATAATTCTTGATTTTAATTTGTGTGTTTTAGTTTCGTTCTTTCACCTTTTTTTGATTTTTTGCTTCTCTCCTACTCTCGGAATATACAATTATTACCAACAATTTATTAAGAAATGGTTGGTTTGGTAGATTCTATAGTGGGTAACTTTTTTTCAGCTTGCAAATAAATGGTCCCTTAAGGAACAGAAAAAAAAGAAATCAACAAAACTGGGGTAACCGGAAAAAACAAAGTTAAAAGAGGGGAATATTTTTTTGTTCGCTGCCAGCATCGTGCTCTCGCCGCTAAGCAAAAGGAAACTCAGAGTAAACTATTAAAGTTTTGTGGAAGGAACTAAGCGTACATTGGTCGTAATCGAAACGGCAGACCAAAAGCTACAACAAAGAATATTTGAGAATAGAACAACAGCTGGACATATACGATGATGCCTTCGAAAGCAGCTTGCAGTTGTCATTGTGTTTACACACACCACCAAGTCTTCTCCGTGTGTGCTAAACAATTTATAATCAACGTGAAATGAAATGAACGACGCTATTGCAGTGCGAGAAAAGTGCAAATTCATGTTCGTTGACAATTTCACATAATTTGCATGCAATTTTATATATACGAAATTTAAAATGAGAAAAATAAAACCAAAGAAATATACACTCGTGATATTCGCTGCTAAAAACAAGGACCGCAGGCAACCAGATTGTCATCATAGACGTCTGTCTGGTTGTTTGTATTCCTTTTTACTTTTGCCTACAGAATGAGGACTGAAAGGGGGGATAAATGCTAAATGTGTACAAAGTTTGGATGCTGATGATTATGATGACGCGCTACAAAGTCAAATAAATAAATTAAAGTTTGATTGTTTTTTTGTTGTATTTCGAAAACGTAAATTTGAAAAACATGATGCAATTTTTGCCAAAAAGTAATTTCGTATCTTTTTTCTGTTGTTCAATTTTTTATTTTTTATTTTTATTGAAAAACTATGTTGTTTGTCAAAAATTTTAAAATGGCATCTTAAGTGAGATGAATAAATGGATGTAAATTGTAACAAGGACTGTTTGTAATCAGCAGCATTAAATTGCAAAACAATATGACACATTAAATTGATAAAATAATTGCCATTTTCGATATGCTCTCAACGATAATAATATATTTTATGGTTTATTTAGAAGTTAGTTTGAATGAGAGATAAAACAATAAAATGTAAAAATCATAATCATTAATGTGCGACATAAAACAAGAGATGCTCGCAGTACTGCAGTAAAAGTGATTTAATTAGACATTTGGATCGGTCGAGGAGGTGACGAGGAGGGGGTCTTAGCCAATCCCACAAATTTTATCTCCTAAAACCAGAGTTTTTCTTAGAAAAAAAACGAGTGCAGTTTCAGAAGAGAAGTTGAAAATACTGCCATTGAAAATGTTTCATTCTGTGAACAGGAATTTACCAGCTCTCAAAACACCCAAAAACAAATTTGCTTCTCAATTAAAAGATTAATTTTCTTGTATTTAAAATAAAAGCTTTCATGTCTTTATTATCAGATTGTTTTCGGCCTTAAATGCATTTACAGAAATTTATAACTCACAACTACAACAATAGAAGTGTGTTAATCCGCATGCAGAAATACAAATTAGTCTTCCATTCACTGAATTGATTGTTTGTATATTTTTTTTTAATTTTTAATCTTATAAAAAATTATTACATCTATTGAAAATAAAATTAACAAGTTAATGGAAACAAGAAGATTTTGAAACAAAACGAATCCGAAAAAGATTTATTTGACAGTGTTTTATTTGAATGAAATGTTTATTTGAACACAGTCACACATAAACGAGTATGGTATTGTTAGATGTAATTTTAAAAATGATTTTTTTTTTTTATTTACTAAACAATTCACTTTGAAACGCAAAACAACTTCATCACAATCACACTCTGTGTTGTGCTGATGATGATGATGGGTGTGAAATTTATCTTCAATTTGCCTACGAAATGTGAAAAGGAAACGAAAAAGATTTTATGACTTTAATTAGTAAAATTTAAAACTAAATAAATTTTGATTTGAACAAACACAAACACAACAAAAAATGGAAGAAACCAAACCAACATTCCGAACCATTCATGATTAATAACTTAATATTTTTTTATTATTAAAAATAGACTGTGAATAAATAGTCAGTCAGTCGACAGCATTTTCGTTTTTATGAGATGCAACAAGAAGTTTCATTAATGGATTTTTTTTAATTCTTTTAAATTTACATTTCTTACGATTTTATTTCAAAGAATAACTGGTTTTGCTGTTGTAGAAGATTTGAATATTTTTCGGTTTTTCGTTTGTTTTTACAAAACGAGAGTTAAATGGCCAATTGTGTTAAAATGGTGTGAAAATTTTTTAAGCCTTTATTAAGGTTAAGAACGTTTTTTATTTAAATTGAGAAAATATATTTGATAATTATTATAAAAAGTGAAGAAGAAAATAAAGAAATTGTCTTAGCAAAAGCCATCTTTCCCACATACTTATTTGATTATCTAGATAATGTGTAAAAGCTTAACAAACTCGGAAAGCTTTTAGTAATATTCAACTATTAAACCAGTAAACCAGCAAGGTTCTTACTTATTTGTAGAAACTACTTGTAAATTCTTAAGGATTAGCACAAGACCTTGAAATATATTCAAAATCTACTCGTATATCGTATAAGAACAACATCTTTATTATAACTGATCTGCAATTTTTAAGACTTTATGGCTTTAAAGCTTTAAAAGAATTTAATGAGAACACTTATTCATAATATGATAATATTGCTGTTCAGGTCATTAAATGAAATAAATTTTTTTAGACGATTTACTAATTTCAATGCACTATGGCACATATGTGGCGAAAATGCCAAATTGAAAACCTAAAAAACTTTAAATTTTATTTATTGTCTATTAATTGATTATTTTCTTAACAGAACGATTTAAAAATAATTTTCTGTATTCTTTGCTGTACTTTACAAAAATAGAATAAGTTTAAAATGATTTTTAAAACAAACATTTTTGAGATCAGGAGATCAGAAGCACTTTCTGTTGATAAAGTAGTTAGTTTTTCTAAATTGTGTCTTCAGACTAATATTTTTAAAGTCAACTTGGACCTAAATATCTCAGACTGCCATATTATTTATCCAACAGAAAAAAAATTTATGAAAAATGTGTACTACAATAGAAATTTACTGCCACCTTTTTGCAAAATGCTCTATTATGCTCCAGCCATACTAAATACACAAGACGCATGATTTTTGTATTTTATAGACGCTGATCAGATGCAAAATAGAAAAAGATTGTCTATCTGATGATAAGAAATTTTGTATTTAATGCCGCTCCGCACTTTGCAAAACCTCTGCCAAAGAATCAAAATGAATAAAATATCTATAAAAAAAATGTAAATTAAAGTACCGACTAAAAGCTTTCGAAAATAAAAAAAAACTGGTCAATTTATTATTTGGCATTTACAACATTTAAAAAGAAATGTCATAAATTTAACGTTCAAAAACAAAACAAACTCATATTTGGTCATAAAGTGCTTTAACGACCGTACGATCGACCACCTTCTGTTAAAAAAATTTTTTTGGTCTTTCATTAAAGCAATTAAAAAAAAATTATATTGAATGTACAACGCTAATTTTCCATTTAGCCGTCACATTAGACCAGCCAATCAAACGACCCGACCATACCGACCTTTCCGACCCTCTAAATTATTTGGTGCACTCTGCTATGACGCGTAATGCATAAATAATGTTTTTGTATTCTCCGTTAAGACTTTTTATTGGGGATTATGACAAATAAAAACCTATAAAATAAATAATATGAATAAAAATTATAAAAGTTTAAGGCGCCACTTACAAAAAGAAGCCACTACCAAAAACCAAAAAAAAAAAAAAAAAAAAAAGAAGCAAATAAAAAAATACCAACACCCACCCAGCAGAGCTCACGGTAAAATGTCATAAAATTTTATATGAAAATTTGAAAAATTTCTTTTAAAGTTAAAAACAAACCAATGAAAAAAAAACTTTGGAAATATTATATGAATATTCTAATAAAACAAAAGCATTAACAAAAAACAAGAAAATATATAGAAGAAAAACATTTATAAGAATTTTGTTCTTTTCTTCGTTGTTGAACAACACATGCAACACGCGTACACAAAAATTATTTTCGATGAGCATTTTTGATTTATTGTAACAACTGTGCCGACAACCATACTAAAAATTGGTTATAAAAAAATACATGTTTATTTTTTATTGGGTGGGCGATCCACAAATAAAAAAAGTTTATATATTTATGAAGAAGTGGCATTATTACTCAAGAAATGAAAAGGAAGTAGAAGAAGAAGGAGAAATGCAGCCACAGAAATAAAAGCAAAGAAAAACCATACAGTAAGAGATATTTTTAAAATTCACATAAAAGTCCGCTTATGCTGCTAACGAGAAAAAAAAGTAACGAAACAATTCAATTTGTATTCTATGAGATTTTAATGAGACCAGCAATTAGAGTGATGCGTATTAATTCATTTTAATTAACGACGGATTTAGTTAAAAAAAAAATTTCGGTTGGGACCCTTGAATTTTTTTAATAATTCCTAGACTCTCACACAGTTAAAAAGAATAAAATGATTTGTTTTTTTGTGGGACCAGCGCACAGGGGATAACCCCTACTTATGCCATGCATTGTGCCATAATTAAGAAGAAAGGGATAGAGTAGCGAAGATAGATGTTGAATATGAAGAAGGTTCAATTATTTTATAACTCTGAAATTGCGCGTTTTATTTTGGAGCAGTACTGGAGCGCCTCTGGTGTTAAGTTGGCGCATTGAATTTCTTAAGGTGTATAAGCAGGCATTTTATTAATTGTTTTACTTCGCCGATGGTTTTGCTAACCGGAAAAATAAGGCGCCTTGGATTGGATTATGAAATAAATGTTTTTCATTCAGTTCATTTTAAAGTTTAAAAGCTCCTTCGGCAATTTTGTTTCTGATCACAGGAATAATTGATTCAGTTACGAGATTAATTTAAATTTGTTAAGAACTTATTGTGATTTCTTTTTAAGAAATAAAAAACATACTCCACGCTTTTTTATATTCTTCAAATAATTTGTTTCGAAAATCAAACTATTCATAGATGTTTTTCCTAAATTAATACAAAAATATTTCATAATTTTTCAAATCATTTCATCGTTTTAACATTCAACAACAATAAAAACGTCGCACAGTGACCCAAATTCATGGAGTAGAGTGTAACAAAAAGTAAATGATTTAATAAAATTATGAGAAAATGCACTTTTAGAATATTTGAGGAGTAACAAAAAACTCCCTTTCAGACGAAAAAGTTATTAAAGACAACAAAAAAAGAATGGAAAGAATTTGTATGCAGCGATGAATTTGTATACAAAATATTAAAGAATATTTAAATTTTTTAGAATTCTTTTTGATACTTTTTGTAAGTTTTGGGTTAAACAATATTTGTGTGATCATAATGAAGATGTGGGGGTATTAAAAGACAAATGTGCAGCTATAAAAATCATATTGTCAAAATTATTTGTTAGACATGAATGAAGACATAAATTATACACAAAACAAAACAAAATACCAGCAAAATCACACAAAAAGTTTGCTACAAAATTATGTTGGAAAATCATACAAATTAAAATTTTTTATTTAAATTGTGTGGAAGCACACACACAAGAATATATACTTGTGTAGGTATGTATTGATGTGTTTGATAGGAAAACTTACGAAATAGAGAAAGTTTTGTTTTCCAGAAACAAAAAAAAAAAAACAAAAATTAATTAATCTGTTTTATGTTTCAGTTAATCATAAATAAGAACGTGCTTCATTTTGTATCGATAAAAATCTAGAGTAGACCCCGATAACATACAACAGACATACTAACGAATTTATACAGCATGCGGCCGGTAGCTGCAGAAGCAGCAGCCGCAGCGGGTAATGGCAGAAGTTGATAGTGTTTTGTGTAGTGGTGCTTTTCTGTGCTGCTCATTAGCATTTAATCTTGGCGGAAAAATATCATAAACTTATCCGACAACTCTATTAAATGCCTCTAGGCATCATTGGTTGGTTTGGTTGGTTTGGTTTGGTCTGGTCTGGTCTGGTCTGGTCTGTTTTTTTTTTTTTTCTTCTCCACATCTACGTTTCTCCTTCAGTTTTTTTTCGATAAAATTTTTTTATGCGCTCCATTGGATCTTCTCAATGTTTTTCTTTTTAAAAATCTGTTTAATCCCTAAAGAGGGATTTTGTTTCATTACTTTTGTTTTTGTTCTGTCTTAAATGTTTACTAACCATTCAGACAAACATTCTGTTGTAGTTTGCTATTTTTTTTTCTTTTTGTAAAAAAAACACAGCTGTGTTGTGTTTAAAACTTTAAAATATCATGGATTATGGCTTAACAAAAACATTGAAAATTTTATTCAGTACAAAAGTTTACAAAGTTAGTAATCGTATGTGCTTTTTAATTATTAGTTCTGTAGTCGGGTACTCGAATGTGCATGTTAAAAGTAATCAATCACATTGAAAAGTAAAACATGATAATATCTCCCATTGCATTGAATTTCAAAATTCTTAATCGGTTAACGAATAAAAACCAAAAAGTCACTACAAATAATGCTGATGAATAATTTTTACTATTTGGAAGAGTGCAATGAATTTGTTTAACAATTTCATTCACATTAACTCGAAAAACAAAAAAAACAAAACAAAAGAAATATTGTAGTAAAGGTCCCCACTGAAAACACCCCAAACAACACCACCACAAGACAAGTTAAATGAAGCGCTAAAGACAGCCCCGTCCGCAGTCTTTTTTTTTAATCTTCCAAAAGAGATCAACGTCATCCTCATCTGTGTATGCTGATGATTATCGTCATGTGATGACGACGATGGGAATCTTTGTTCTACGGATATTATGGACGAAAGAAGAAACAACTTGACAAACAAAACTACAGATCAAGCATTAAGTAATTATTGCTGCCGTGGTTGCCTCAACGGCTGTTGTGCTTTAAAAACTATAAGTACCAACACGAAAAATATTTATATCCCACAGTTCCTTTGAATTTTTTTATTTATTTTTTTTGTAAATAAAAAACAGACACACAATCGCGTGGAGAGAAATTAAAGGAAATTTATGATTTTAAAAATTAATTAAATTAAAAATTTTACAAATTTCCTTAACGATTATTGTATTTTGAAGGGAGTCAAGTCTAACAACGAGTTGCCAGGATACGATGTAAATAATTAATTGTAAATTATGGAGACAGTAGCAATAAAAATACGTTAATTGATGGGTGTTGTGTATTTAGACATTGTCTAGAAAAAAAAATTAATTTAAAAAGAAGAACAACAAAAAAATAAACGAAGTCCAATAAATTTCGAGTCATTTGTTGCTAGTGAAAAAAACACACCTTTTTATCATTTTTTTTTATATATATTTTATAACATCGATTTTAAATGCTGAAGAATCTCTTAATTTGTAATTTTTTACAATTATAAAATAAAATTCATAATCTAGTGTTTTCTCTATTTTACTTTCAAATTCTCAATAAGAGTATCGTAATCAGAATTGGTATCTTTCGCTTATATTTTAGATCGAGTGCCGTTATCGCTTCATATTTATTGATGAGCCAAACAATCAATCAGTCTAAAATCGTTGCTGGCCGAAAAGGGTTAATGAAAGAATGTCTGGGATGAAATCAAAGCGCGTTCATATTTCTAATAAAAAAAAATAGAAATATAAAATAATAAAATTTTTTGAAAGTAAAACAAATTACTTTCTGTTTTTTTTTCACAATTTTTGGTACTTTCTATTACAGCGTGTTAGGTTGTGTTTTTTTTTATCAAAATCAAATTAAAATTTTGCGTAAATCTCTCTTTAAATTTCAAACTGTTATAATTGCTATAAATATTTTCATTTCATATTTTGCTTAAAAGTTTTCAATAATTAAGATAAAATGGTTTTTGATCGTTGCTATTGACTATTACAAATGTATTTTTAACTCAACATTTTTTTGGATTTATTACAATTTTACACAACAAGCAGGCAGGCAGCCAGGCAACCAACCAAAAAAAAAACACAATCTTTTTGTCAGTTATCCCAGTCAGTCAGCCAAGCATTCATTTAGCCAGTTAGTCAGTCACACAGTTATGCAGTCATTTAACCAGAAATTCTCTGTAGCTTATTTTTGTAAGCGGAGTAATTTTTTAAGAGCAAGTCTTTTTTCATAAATTGCAAACTATTCAATAACTTTGCAAAGTGTTCGAATCCATTGCTGAGCACAACAACACTGTAACTTATCAAAAATCCTTCCACTAACAAAACTTTCTTCATTTAGTGACTTTCGGCTTAAAAAGAATTTCCTTAATTTGGTCATAATTTACACGAATTCTTACAGCTGCTCATGTAAACCCTGCAATAAAAGCATCACCCTATATGATTATGTTGTTTAATATTAAATTTAAATATGTGCAGCTTTTTATTTATTCCTGAGCACATAGAAAGAAGCATGTTTGTTATGTTGTGTTTTTTTGGAAGGCATTAATCTTTGCTCATTGTTGTTGATTGGTTTTTGACACCACACTTAAATATTGAATGTGTTTTTTATAAATTTATTTGTTTATTTGAATTTAAGAAAGACTTAAAAAAAGTTATAACTTAATTTTTTATTTATTCATTCATCGATTCCTCCATCCATCTCTCATGCTTTAAAATTTTAAATGTTAATCCATGAATAAAAATAATAATAATACGAGTAATAATAATGCCAGGGAAAATAATTTATTGAATTATTTATAAAAAATATGGTTGTCAGCTACATTTGTAAAGTCTATTGCGGTTGTTGTATTTTACTATTTATTTATTTAACTGGCAAAAGATGATTTTGTTTAAGCGGTTTTATGGAAGAGACAGACAAACGTAACGAAACTGATTGTGAAGAAGAACACATCATCAACATTTTCTTAGAAAGATGTTATTCAATAGCGGCTATAGAAGACAGTCAAATGTGTGACATACGATTTTATAACAAAAATAACTTATTGCCATACATTTTCACTAATAGTTTGTGTACAAGAGAATACCAAAGTGACTTTTAACACATTTATTGGTATTTATCTTGAGGAAAGTTTGTCATTATTTATTATCAATATTGTGTATTGAAAATTTATTGTTCGAAGTCATAAGTGTGCACATGTGTGTATGTATTTACATGATTCGATTTAAACTAACGGCTTGTTTGTGTGGTGTTTACATGATTTGGCCATTACTGACCTCCAGCATGATTTGTTTACATTTTCAATGATCAGTCAGCATCTATTTTTCTCTTCATCTCCGTTCTTCTGTAAAATTTTTTTTAATTGTTTAAATGGAATAGAGTGAATCACCAAATATTTAAGAAAACAAATATGGAAACCAAAATTTCATACAAGATTTTTAAAAATTTTAAAAATCTAAATGGTTATAAGAAAACAGCAGAATGAATATGATATTTCCGAAAAGAAAACTATTTATTTTCGAGGAAAATTTTTCAATTCATATAAAGCACATTACTAAATTTTTTCAAAATTTTTACAAAATTGTATACTGATAATTTCGATAATGAGAAGAACTATTAACTGCATCAGATGAAATTATGATCTAAACATGTTTCTTTTTTTAATATGTAATAATTAGGTTTGTCAAAAAATTTGTGAGAATGCTGGTTTAGATCTCATATTTTAATTGATTCAATTAATAAACTAACTGTCTTTGATAAAAGTTTTCATAAAAGATATTTTAGAAATAATTGATTATTAATTTTTATGTCACTCCAAGTTTTTTCAAAATTATCGTTTTTATTCTTTCTTTTTAAATTTAAATTTAAAATTCTAATTAAATTTCTAATAAAGTGTTAAATTATCGTATGGGTGTGAGGAATAAATGAATGTGCGTGTGTGTGTCTCTCTCTTTTTTTTATAAAAATTGTTATTTTCGTTGTTATTTCTGTTGTTTTCAAATCAAAAATTTCATGTTTGCGGTTGTGTTTTATTTTAATTGTAATAATTAATCTTTCTTCTGTCATTGTTTTTTGCTATTTCTGCTCTTATATCTTAAGGCCAACTATCTATCCATCAAGCTCATTATGTTATCTGGTTGTTCGACGATCTTTTTCATTTCATTTCAATTGATTCATCTTTCTCGGAAATATTGTCATTTCGATGAGTTTTTTCTTTTGGGTTTTATAAAACAAATGTGAGTTTTGACTTTCAACGCAACAAGTATTTTTTTGGGATTATTTATGTTCATGTGTGTTTTGTTTTTAATATAAAAAAGAAATAATAAATGAAAAGAAAAAAAAAGCAGAAACATCAAAGGGGCTGATGCCTCAATATTAATTGGAACATTAAAACGTTAAGATGCCATCATCATCCAAAAGCCGTTGAAAGTTATTTGAATTCCAAAGAGAAATTTTGGTTTTTTTTTATAACAAATTGTATCTGGATAAAATTTGTTTAATAACGAAATTAATTTTATGTTCAATAAATATTTAAATTTTATACGGGAAATTTTAATTTGATTACAAACAAATGTGAATTAATACATAATATTGATACAAATACAACAGCAATAACATTAGGAGAAAAAGAAAATTTTGGAATCCACATAAATCATAAATTGATGTTCTCCAACCCACACGTTTCTAATTATTTTAGAATTTTATTAAAAACCCGTTTTAGGGCACAAAAGTTTTAAGAGAAACAAAAATGTGTTAATGATTTTGACTGTAAGAAAAATCGGGATGTGAAAAATTGGAATACAAAAAATATGTGAAAGTAATTTAAATTTTATGTGGGGATATGAAACTCTCAACATCGGGTGAATTTGAAGATAAGCGCCATTAAAAACATGTGAACATTTTTCACACTTCTTAAAAATATTGTCAGCTAGTCGTTTTTCAATTTTATATAAAACAGAGGTTATCAAATTCTAATTGCATCTGAAGCAAGATTCTGCTATTTCAATTTATTTCAAAAATATATTTTTCATTATGAAATAATTTTGTTAAAAATCTATTTAACAAAGGAAGCTTCAAATAAAAAATTAAACAAATATTCCAATAAAAACTAAGTAAAAAAAATAAATGAACTGATCTGTCGTCACCATTCAGGAATGTAGGACGATATAGGAAAGTGCCATAACTCGTCAACTTAATTATGTGCAGAAGATTCTCAAGCATATGTACTGTAAGTCATTAATCGCCCCTCTATTACTCCATCCTACTCGTTGGTTCTAATAAATTCTTACAAATCACACCAGCGTTATGCACACAATAATACATACAGACATACTTATGTATATGATGCATTCATCCATACATTCTCATTTAAGAAAAATCATTTAAACAGTTCAGAACGATAATAAACCGACATGAAATTTATGACAATCTAAGGAAATTTTTAACCCCATCATACCCAAAGCACTTAACACTTTACTTACTCGTACTATAAAAAATAAATTAAAACAAAAATAAATAAACACACAAGAAAAAATTTAGAAAAAAAATCATTGTAGTTCTAAAAAGAAAAAAAAAGCCAAGAGACACATTTATATGCATTTTGAATGGCTAAAAGATGTGGCAAAATGCAACCAACAGCAGATCATTTTAGTCAGTCCTCGTAATTTTCATTGGTGTCTGTAAATTTTACTATAAAAAAAACATTGTTGTATTCTGTGCCATAATCATAAATTTGTTTAAAATATTCCTCAAAATTGTTCACACTTCACAAAGGAAATCGCGCGAAATAAATGAATAGAAATAGAAAATTTTTTTTAATAATTTCCAATACGACTCCTTATTACGCCCCACTTCGGTTTTGTTCGCAAATAACAAACGAAAAATTTATCTATATAATAAATAGGCAATTGCTTTTTTTGTGCTGCCCTTAATGCACCTATTATACAACCGATTTTTACAAGTTTTCTACCTAATTAAAGACATTTTTTCACAGAATTGAACGAGGTATTGTGGATTTTTGTGGGTTCCGTATTTTGGGAGCTTAACCTTTCTTTTTTTATTTTTAATTTTTGTGAATTCAATTAAATGTATCATAAAAAATTGTAGTTTTGGTTGTTGTATGACGTATTTTTAAGAGATTTTTTATGATATTCCTTTCTCTGACTAGAACACGGTCGATTGGGTCGACCGTTGGTACACACTTGCATTAATTAATTTACACCAACACGACAGAGCCTAACATCATTGTTTAAAGAGACAAATGTATTTCATGTACATAAAAACTTTTTTAATTAACTTTAACATATTTTTAAGAAAAGCAGTTTAGTACCACACAAGGCAACAATAGAATAACTACAGCCATTTTGAATGTACGATTAATGTCATGGATGGAGTTCATACTTTACAAGTTTTCTTGACATCGTGCTTCATATTGTCCCTGCTGAAACTTTATGAAAAATCAGTTCGCCTTCGAAGTGCCAAATTAACATTTTAAGAAAAAGTATTTTTTAAGAAAAAAAAAAATTTCCAAATATATTAAATAAAAAATTAACTTTAAGTCACCCCATTTTACCCCACCCCACGACTCCCATTAAACTGACGTAATAAAATTTGTATAGGTTAGGTTAGGTTTCGAGGGCCGCCACATCTGAGACGTGACGCACTTGGGGCCGTTAATTCGGTCCCTTTGTGATACCCTACAGCAGACAGGGTTCAGTCAATTGGTTATTTAAACGCCTGGTGCTGTTGAAATGTCATAGTTTCGTTTTCTATTTCGTATTTTAAAAATATTTTCTGTTTATTTTCATCTTTTTTCATCTTGTACCCAGACCGTCGTAGCTGCTGTTGCCGTTGGTGTTGTCTTTTCTATGCATCCATATAAATGACACACTGAAGGGTTATGTATGAATTGCATGATTTAAAAATATATATTTGTGAGCAGCGAGTGCACAGCATAGTGTAAACGCTTGTTTGTTAAGCAGTATTTGTTTATTTATTGAAAACATTGTGGTAAAATGACTCAGTCAGTGTAGTGTGACTGACAGTTTACAATTCCAGTTAATAGTGATGACAATAATAACCCACAATGTGCGTCTTCGATTTCATTTCAATTTAATTCAATTCGTTTCAGTGAAAGTTGACACAACATTAACAACTGCATTTTATGTGAAATGGAAAATTGTAAAACAACAAAAATTAAGAAAATATTTTCTTAACATTTCGAATTGTTATCGATTAAGATTTATAACGAAATCAATTTAAAGTTAAAAGGATTTTAATGAGATTTTTATATATAAAAAGAATACAAAATAGATGCTCGTTTTCTATAAATTATTTTTCACTTCCAACCATGTACAGGGACTTGTTGGCAGACCATTAAAAGAAAATATAGAGGAAAAATATTTTTAAGGTTCGCAAGATTGTAAGATACCGATCGTTCGTTTGTTATTTTGAATATGAGATAAAAAATAAATAAACAAAAGAAGATAAAAAAACTATTTTGCCGGCTTGTTTTCTTTTATATGTAAAAAAGTTTCGTTCGTTCTAGGCTTTTCCCTCTTCTATGCAGACAAGATGTTGCAAGCAATTTCATGCATTTTGGCTTTTGTTTTTACTTTCTCAAGTCATGTAAAAATCTTAAGATTAAAAAGGACTTTGAGGAGTGAAACAAGACGAAATTCTTAGACGAGCCTCAAGTTTCATGAATTAAAATATTGATTTGAAGTCACTTGAAAGAAAGTTTAAGAAAAACGAAATATAAAGCAGGTTTTTTTTCTTGTGGATCACAGAAGAGCGTTTAAGAATTTTGCTATAAAATGTTTAAAATTTATAACGATTTATTGCACTCAATAAATTAGTATCTAAATAACTTCGCATTCGATTTCAAGAATGTGCTCAATTTTCTGCCTATTTTGGCCAGAATCGAATGAATAGAAAAGCTTTTACATTGAGAGATAATTTAAAAAGTTGTGGGCGACTTTTTTTTATTTAAATTTAATTATTTTTGTAGCCGGGTTGCTTAATTACAACGTTTCGCTTCTTTTTTTAACTCGTGCTCCTTTTTTTATTGAATATTTATGTTAATTTTATTGATCGCATAAAAAAGAGCTTCTGAGCAACTTTTTGCTTCAACTCTTTAGAAAAAAAACTTAAGGCGAAAAATATGTCTGGCGGAAGCTTTAATTTCTAATTAGTTTTATTGTCCATAAATTTGAATATTATACTTTGTGCTCCTACAAAGACTTTAATTGAAAAACATTTTTTTCAATTGTAAAATATTGCAAGAATGTAAACTCTGATGCAGTCTATTTTGTGCAACAGCATTGCTGAGAAAATTTAAAAAAACTGTGGCTCTTTTGCATTTGAAGAACCCAAACAAACAAACAAAAAAATATGTGTTTCCTTAATTACAACTAAAATGTTTTCATGGACTCTAGCAGAAGTCTTGGCAACAACATTCAACTGACACAAGTGACATTTTTATATTCATCTCTATCATGGTGTAAAATCATGGATTTGCTAACGATTTTAACAAATAATACTCGTAATAATGAAATGGAAATGGTGAATCAAAACTTTCTCACACGCCCAGGATCTGGCAGTTTAAACTATAAATATGCAGATGATTATAGTTAAGCTGGGATTTAAGGTAGTTGATTAAGTGTTTATACAATAATGCAATACTCGTACAACCAAAATGAACAAAAAAGAAACAATAAAAACACCAGTAACTGCAGCAGCAGCAGCAGCAAGAGCAACAGCAACTGCAACAGCAATAACCAGCACAGGAGCACTTAACATAGAAAAACAATAACTCTTTCAACAATTGCCACTACTTAAGGTGGATGTTTAAGTAGAGTTTTTAGTCGTTTTGATTATTTTCTTCTTCTTCTTCTTTTTGGGTTCTTTATGTATTTTTATAAATGTTTAAATGTTATTTTAAAGTACGGATTTGCTTGAGTGGTTTTAAGTGCTGAAACACCAGAGGAATATCTTTTCATGTCTTGTCTGTCGGTCTGTATGTCTGTCTATGCAACATGTGTTTTTACATTGTTATAATAACAGATTTTTTTTGTTATTTCTCTTCTTTTTTTGCAAAGAATACCAACTCGACATAAGCATTTTATTGCCTAAAATCTTTTTTTAAAAACAAGAAGAAAAAATAACAGAATACAAAAAAATTACAACAATTTAATTTCTTTAAAAAGTCTACATTGATGCGAATAGATTAAGATTTGATAACCATAGAGCCGTTCACACTGACAACCAAAATATAAAAACATAAAATTACAGATAACTGTTTTATACCTACTGGCAAATTTTTGTCCATGACAGACAGACAGACAGAATATTAATAAAAATTTTAAAGACACTTTTTATCAGATGCCGATGCAAGTGTGAATGAATCTGAAAGATAAATCGAGTGTTGTGAAACAGATTCGAAGACAAATTTAATTTTCTTTGAAACTCAACCAAACAAAACAAAATTAAAAGTACACATTATAGATTAAAGATTTAAGTCTGTTTGGTTTGTTGTTTGATGGGTCATAAATACCAAAAGTAGTGAAACGGAAAAAGGTGTGTTTACAGGGGTCTTAATATAATCACATCAGCAACAGTAACAAAAAAGAAAAAGCCCTAAAACAAATATTGTCTGTCTAGCACCAGCTTATTTTCAGGAATATGCAAAATAAAACAGACAAAAAAACAGACATGTGTAGAGACATACGGACAGACAGATATATAAAATGACTTTGAAATAAAATTTAATTAAATTGAAATTTTCGTTAGTGGACATTTGGTTAAGTTGAAATTTATTTTATGTCTTCCAAACAAACAAAAAAAATATAAAAAGTGAAATCCAGCAAAATAAAAAGGAAAGAACAATTATGTACAAAAACACACTCACACACACTCCAGTCATTTGTATAATAAAATTTGACAGTATTGAGAGTTAAAGCTTTCAATATAAAACCAATAACCAAAAAAAAAAAAAAAACAAACGAAAAAACTGATCTCTTCTTGACCGTTTGTGTCCATTGAACTGGCCAAGATCAAGAGCAACAGCTTCACGTTCACAACAACATTGACTGTTGTTATTGTTGCAATTGTTGGAACTTGTAGCTTGTTGTTATCCAAATACAACAAATGGCTGGTGGGATTACATTTATGGCAACATTCGATATATTGCAAAATACAAACTACACGTATTCGATTTACAACAAAAACTATAAAAATTGCAACAACAACATTTGTTGGAACTGCATTGAAACAAAACAGAAACACAATACAACAACAAAAACAAACAAGCAAACAAATAAACAAAAAGATAAAAAGGAAACATATTTGTATGTAAGAAAACACAACAACATGCATTTTGGAAAAGTGCTTGTTCCATACGTCGCACAACATGTTTCGGCTTTTAGCGGTTTCTTTGACATTTTGTGGAACTCTGAAAAGTAGAAGAAGAAGAAGAAAAAAGCATTATACATACAAACAGAAAAACTACAACGCGCCACGTTCTTCGTCAACAGCCGAAGAACAAGAACAAGAACATTGAACATACAACATACAACATACCAACTGCTATCAGTATTCCAATAGCAACAGCAATGCCATCAATTTCAATCCCAACAACGGCCGCCACCATTAAAACAACGAGGTGCTACAGATCGCATCATTAAATAATTGTAATTTAAAGTTAAACATTTTACCAACACTTTATGTATGATGACAATAATGATGACTATGAAGAGACGACAAAAAAAGTTGATGTTGCTGTTGCCGTTGCAATTGTTATTGCTGGTGACAACTTCAAGAGCAATAATAATTAAAGCAAAAAAAAAAAAAAAAACAATAAGGTTGCAGCAACATCACCATCAGATCAAAATGATGCAAAGCTGCAGATACTTAAAAACATTTTTAATGTCATTGAAAATTTTCAGCTTTTTTTCCAAAATTAATTAATTTTATTTACTTTTTTAGCCAATAAAAATTTATTATCTTCAATAAATTTTAAATATGTATTTTGTTTTAAACAAAATTTTCCTTTTAATATCAAATCTTATTAAATTGTCTTTAAAACAACAACAGCAACAACAACGAAATCAATTAATGTGCGAAAAAAGTAAGTAAAAATAAATTTGTTGCCACACTAAAAACTCAAAAGTTTGAAAAAGAAAAACTTTATGTATAAAAGAAAATCTACAAGTAGGACAACATCGGGGTCGGCCATAGAAATTATTCTCGCGCAGCATTTTGTTGTTCTGGCAGCGGTCACACTGAACTAAAACGTAAATATGAGAATTAGTTTGCAATATTAAGAAACATTTTAAATTTAAAATTTTGTTCATCGAAGACGACAAAGAATGCCGCAATTATGAGGCAATTGGAAAGATAATAGATCAATCGTAATATAAAACGAACAACATCTTTTCCAATTTTGCAGGAAACGGAAATAGAATTTACAAACAAAGGTTTTAATATTTGGAATGAACAATCCTCTTTTGTCGGTAAACCGATTACCAACACAAAAGGTTTGAAAAAACGACAAAAATATTTGTAGTAGATTGGGTAGTGACATATAAGTTTTATGGAAAATGGACAAAAGATAATGTCTGGAAAAGACAATAACGCTTCTCTCCAGTAGGCACAGTACCAATGTGTGAATATCACCAAGATCACAAAATGTGGTCCCCGCGGGGATGAAGAGAAGAGCTGTCAGTAGAAAGTTAAAAATCTGTGATTCGATATATCAAACAAACATTATTGATTAGTTCAAAGCCCTAATTTTACAATTTATTTTCATCACGATCAAATATGGATCCATATTTTCTATTTAAATGGAATCGGAATTTCGATCGCTAGGAAATAGTTTTATTTTCCTCTTGAAAAAAGAAATCGAGAAAATGTAACACTGGAAATTTTTCCCAAATCGAACTTTAAAAATTAAATATTTTTAAATGGCAAAAAGGATATTTTATCCAACACAACATTTAATTAAAGTAACAAAATAATTTGTTCAGTTTTAACAACCGAAACCGAAACTCTCTTTAAATAAAAAAAAAACTTTAAAATTTAAAATAATATTCAATTTAGAGTCTTAATTGCAACAACACTAAAAACTAACTACTGTTTAAATGCATGCTATGCTGCAGCACAAGTAATCGCAGCAACATTATCAAGCAACCAAACGAAGCAAGTAAAGAGTTATCATGAATTTTTATTACAATAAGCGCAAAGTGCAGCCAACTTAATTGTTTTCTAATGGTAGACAAAATAATAGCGAAATGTCGACGCCATCAAAATATGACTACTTCACTTCACACAACTGCTTAAATAAATGCTGCCATTTAATTCAAAGTACCACACCAGCAGCTTTATCGCTGCCTGCCACCATCACCGAGACGTCATTTTCATCATCATGAAACAGCCAACAAACAAACTTACCACCATGTTGGCACTGAAAGCTAAGCAGGCAATAAAATGTGTTGCACATCCCAGTGCAGTCGGAATAAGTGCCAGTGGTGGTAGTAAGAAACAAGCCAACAACAAACCAACTAGAACAACAGCAACAGCAACAACATTCATTTATTCAATGGCACATTAACCAATTTTGACTACTGTTTTCCTTGTTGCTTTTTGTTTAACTTGTTGTTATTGTGGTTGTTCTTGTTGTTGTTCATTTTTAATAAACGAAATGTAAGTAATGTTTAATGTTTCATTAGGCTGCGCAACTGCCACAGCTCCCTCTACCGCTTCTAATGTTAATGATGACTATTATTAACATGATGATGATGATAACGATGATCAGCTTTCAAAAGATTCGGTTTTGTAAGCATTTCTTTGGTGAATGGTTTTGAAAATATTTGTTAAAGCTCGGGTCAGTACGTCTGCTCTTTCATCCGTCCGTTCGTCTAACTGTATATGTATGTTTTACCAGCTTCATAACAAGCCAATAGGCTGTCAATACAATAAATCGAGTTAGTCTAGCAGCGATACAGTTACAAAGTCAGTCAGCCAGCCAGCCAGGTAGCGAGTACTCCAATATATGAATGAAGAACTACAACAACAACAACTAACTACACTCGTTTAGTATGTTAAGTTCATGTTGTATGGATTTGTAAAAAGTTCAACAAACAATTGTTCACTTTTAATTCATAGAGAAAAAGAAAGAGCTGGATGGCATGGGAAAAATACTTTTTCTTTATTGTATCAGCTTAAATACGAATATAAACAAACAATGTTTTATATGTTCGCAGGTATGTTCATTCATAGCCGTGTGTGTGTGTGTGTGTGTGTTGGCTTAAGTTTCAGCTTTTTAAGCCAAGCAATAGTATTTTTTTTTTTAAATAAGTTTTTGGTATTTTGTATCTTTCATTTCTTTAATTTCATTTATGGCAAATATGTGGAACAAGTGCACTCATGCGCTTCGTTTGAATATCTAAAAATTTGTAACCAGCTTTGCCAGCTTCCAAATTGTCGAATTCAATAGAGGGTTGTCGATATATAGCGCATAGATAATAAACACATACACACACATACGCTATTCATACACTGAAAATATTTTTGGTAGTAAAAAAGGACGAACATATTGAGTTACTTGTGACTTCGTAGAAGTTTTTGTGCAGAGAATTTTTATCAAACTTCTACACAGAAAATATCATTGTCCAATCTAATTGTTAATTAATATATTAATTGAATTTACGTTTAAAACCATGCTATCGAAAGACACAAAACTAAAAACAGCCAAAATTATCTGTGTAATCCATATATTTTGTTTAATTTATGTTGTACTGCGAAAATTGTAATAAAATATCAGTCTATGAAAAAAAATCGCCGCACTACATCTGCGAATAAACAGGCTGTTTTCAGATGCCGCTAAAAATCCCCTTTGATGCTTATTTTTACTCCAATCCTACTATATGTGAAAGTATTTTTCGTTTAAATGTTTGGTTGTTTGTTCAATGGAAAAATCGCTGAATGGATTTGAAGAATGCATGAAATTGTATAAACAGATTGTATATGACCCGTATTAAAATGTAGTGTAGGGTAGATGGGGTACCATTCGCCATAGGGGCACATCTGCCATCACCAATTATCTTACAAAAGAAGTAATCGTTGTTGATGCTTTAACCGATATTTGCTTTGTTTATCGATGTTATTCCATCCCTCAAACTTTTGCAGTCTCATCTGTCATATTTTCGGCGTGAGACTTGATAAGTTTTTTTTCTGAATCTCGCAAAAATATTTTGCTCAAAGTATTTTTGAAACTACTTTTTAAGTTTTTGGTATTCGAAAAAGTTATTTTTAAGTGTTATACTGTTGACAATAGTGAACAATAATTTGGGTAAGTTTTTTCAATGAATTAATTTTAAGTGAAAAAAAATATTCTATAAATTATAAAACTCCCCGTGGGGCTCATTCACAAGTCTCCTGGTGGGGAAGTTTCGCCGGCGAATGTGCCCCCAGGGGAAAATTAGCCGTAAGCGAATGTGCCCCCAGGGGAAGCTTAGCCATAGGCGAATGTACACCGGGGGATGCTTAGGCATAGGCGAACATAAAATATTAACTAATTTCTTAGCTATTTATATATATAGTATTCAGCAGCAATGGTCCGCACTTACAAGCCAAAGACAAATCGAAACAATATCGATGAGGGGAAGATTATACTTGCTATCAGAGATGTAGTCATTGGGAAACTTTATATTAGTAAAGAAGCTGTTGAATATGATTTAAAGCGCACCACATTGCGAGACCGCATTAAGAAGATGCAAAAGTCTAAGCTTAATGCATTGGATGACTCTGGACAGTCCTCTGATGATGAACAACAGTATTCATCAAAATACACGTGAAATCAAATTTTCACAAAATACCAAGAAAATGAAATTTGTGAATACTTTAAAACGTGCTCTAACATCCAGCACGGGTTCTCCTATACCATGGCACGGAAATTTGTATTTGAATATGGAACAATCAATAAAAATGCCACCTACTTGGTTAGATAACCAAATCGCAGGGATAGACTGGATACAAGGATTTATGAAGCGAAATCGGGACCTAAGTTTGCGGAAACCTGAAAATACAAGTCTAGCACGACTCACTGCATTTAGAAAAGATGCAGTGATGACATTTTTTGACAATGTCCAGAACTTGTTCGAAAAGACACAATTTTCTCCGTCCTCTATTTATACAAACTGTGTTGCAATCGCCAAAAGTAATTTATCACCTTTAAATTTACATATTTCATACTCTTATTAAATGTTTTATTTCACAGGTAATTTCTACAAAGGGAAAACGTGCTGTTTCTCAAGTGGCATCTGCTGAAAGAGGATCGCTTGTGACAAGGGTGGGAATAGTAAATGATTCAGGTAATGTTTTGCCACCAGTCTATGTATTTCCTCGGGTACATTTTAAAGAGCACTCCATAAACGGCGGTCCTACTGGCTGTCTTGCAATAACTGCCAAGAGCGGATGACAACTGAAGGATTCTTAGACGTTTTAAATCATATCAAAGTAAATACTCGATGCTCTAAAGAAAATCCCATAGTCATATTCTTAGACAATCACATTTCCCACTGCAGTTTAGGAGCTATAATTTTTTGCAGAGAAAATGGTATACATATGGTAACTTTTCCACCGCATACGTCACATAAACTTCAACCACTAGACTTATCTGTATTTTTTCCATTCAAAAAGTACTTGGCCACTTCGCACAATGATTTTCTTGTATCACACCCTGGACGCATCATAACAATTTACGATATTCCGATGTTGTCCAACATCCCCTTCCGAAAAGCATTTGTTGCAGAAAATATATGCAAAGGTTTTGAAAAAGCTGAAATTTGCCCATTTAATAGACAAGTATTTCCAGAATCAGATTTTGTAAAAGAGACATATGACGAACATCCAACAGCTGATACAGATAGGTCACCAACTCCTCAACAGGTCGAAGTGGCAAGTCTACATGCCAGTGTTGAACGAGTTTTTACTCCTTCAGCTCTTCTAAGAACGCTTGAGCAAATTCGACCTCTTCCTAAGATTCAGAAATCGAATTCAAATAATAGAAAAGGAAAATCTCAAATTTTGACATCTACTCCATCTAAAAAAGAAAAGGAAGAGAAGGAAAAAACTAAGCAGCGAATAAAGCCAAAGCAGAAGAAAACAGCTACTAGAAAAAAGCAAAAAAAAATATTGCAACATCCTCCTCATCCGATTTATCAGATATAAGTTTTGCCGAGTCCGATAAATCCGTTGGTCCGTTTGCACAAGATGAAAGCTACATGGAAGGCGAATTAGTATTGGTTAGATTTTGTGGCGAAATAGAAAAGTTTTATATTGGAAAAGTAATAGCCAAAAATACGAATTTAGTTACCGTAGACTTTCTGAGAAAAAAAAATTGTTCGTGGACATTCGTTGAACCCGATGTTTCTGATATTTTCAATGTTCCGAAAAATGATATAGTTTTGCGGTTGCTAGAGCCAACTCATCCTCCAGAAACGTCACGATCTGCTAATATATATTTATTTAATGTCAATTTGTCCCAATACAATGTAAAGTGAAAATCTTTTGTTGAAGAAATCAAAAAAGTCATTTGGTGACTTCCCTTAAATGGATTTTTTAACTGTTTATTTTGTGTGTAATTAAAATGAATTGTATTGTTTGAATTCTTTTGTTTGAAAATCAATTAAAATTGGTGGTATATTGACAAATTGTTGTTTTATTTTATTTTTGACGTTTGTGCCCCACCCCTTTGGCGAATAGACCCCATAGGTGGGGTAGTATCGCCGTTATGGATCAATTAGGGGTTTTGCAAAAAATATATATAAAATGACGTGCAGTCAGAATCAAAAGAACTCAAAATAAAGCAAACACAGATTAGTATTTAAAGCAAAATAAAAATTGGAAATATCAGTTAAGGTTTTGACAGTATCCCCGTTTAGAAAAACAGTGAATGGACCCCCTTCTACCGTACATCTTAAGGGTTAAAAACGAGACAACTTGGTACTTTTTTATTGTTAAAATTATCTTAACATTATCATACAGTATACTTTCTAGGAGTAAAATTAGAAAAAGCTTGCCCTTTGGTACTTTTTGTTTTCTGTACTTTTTGTTTTGGTGCTTTTAGCGTTTGGTACTTTCTGCTTTTTAAATCATTAGCATCTAGCGTGAACAAAGTCAAAGACAACTGAGACGTGTCCTAAAATATTACCATTTATACTTTTGCCGTTTTTTAAGAATTTTTTAATCATCATATTTTTTTAAAAATATGTATTCGATTATAATAATTTAATATTTTGAAGTTACAGCGAATCTAAAGATAAAGATCTTTTTTTCAAAAATGACCAGTTTTTTGAAGTCTTACTGATAATTAATTGCCATAAACATAGCAGATTTTGTAGCCTCTAATCCGTTGCAAAATATCTCATTCACTTGAATTGCAATTTTATTCAGATAAAAATATTTTACCGTGTATTTTTCTAAAATAAAAAATAAATGCCTGTTGCATTTTAGTATTTATGTGCTCGTATGTGTATGTGTATGTAATCATGAATTTGTTAACACACTTAAACCCAAAAAGCTTAGTTTACTTTCAAGCCAACGTTACTTTCACTTGTACTAAAGAAATTTTGTTCAAAGAAGCTGTAGAGGTTTTAGAAATAAAACACACGAGACTTTCAATTGTTTTAGATTTTTTTTTCCTTTTTTTTTTTCGTTTTAAACAAATTTTGTTTCTTCTAACTTTTGCATTTATGCAACTACTTCTTCCATACTTAACTCTATCTAACGCTTCCAATGGTTAAATATCCGTAAAAAATACATTTTACCCAAAAATAATATAGAAAAAAAAACATTAGAAATAAATAAATGTTTTCAATTTTAGAAAGTAACTTATTAGCTTTGATCTTACGAAAATTTAAAAACAAAAAAAAATTAACAAAAATACCAAACATTGAAATTTTTTAACCGAAAAATACATTAAAATACAATTAACCCATGTTGAAGTTTTTTTTTAAAAATCTACTCTAAATTCACCAAGAATTAACATGTTCATGCCAAGTTATGCCAAGTTGTGTTTAACGAAATTTTTATTTTAAAATGTATTGAAGTAAAATATTCAAAGCTTGCTGCTGCTGCCTTTCTCATCTCTTTAATCTTAATTGAACATATTTAATCAATTGCTATTGAAATAAGAATTTCATTTCTTGTTGTTGTTGTTGTGTTCGTTGCTGCTGCTGTTATTTGGCTTTTACTTGAAGGTGTTAATAGAAAGTACAGAAGATGATAAAACACTGCAGAAGTTATTTTGAGTAAATAAAAATAAATGAAAATTTGATTATTATGCGGCTGATATGGAGAACCCCCAAAAGATCAAAAACTATTGTGGGTCAAAAGGTGTTTGAATATCATCTACTGTTATCCTTTTAGTCATCTAAAGTCATCTTAAAAATGTGGAAAATATTTTATCCCTGATTGGGATTTTTTTTTTATATCCTGCAGGGAGTTTTATGTTCTCATTTACGTATATATTTAGTATTTGTGAGATTGGCAAAAAAAAAATTTGATTGGTCCAGCGTGACCGTTGTGCAAATATATGGTCACTTTTAATGTACTTTTTTGAAATCTACGATTCTGTAATCTTTCAGACATTCTTTAGAGCTATTAAAAAATATAAAAATATGTCGGTGCATAAGTCCATTTTTGCTTTTTTGAAATAATATTGTAGCCTCGTACAAGATAAGTTATACAATTATAAATTTTTAACAATTATGTACATATATGGATTAAAAAGGGCAAACCAAAAAAAAAACCAACAAGTTCTCACAAATTTTACTGCAAACTACAGGGTGTCCGCCGGGAAGGTAAAAATACTTTGTTTAACTTTTGATTATATGAAAGAGAATGGATCTTATATTGATAAATGTTTTATGTAATGTCGGCAATTATGTATGGAATACAATATCAGATAAATGTCCGCCTCTCTTAGCCTCACAAATGCGAGCCCTTTTGAGCATATTTTTCATTACATTCTCACACATTTCACGCGGTATTTCATTAATTTCATCACGAATATTATGTTTGAGTTGCTCAAGCGTTTCTGGTTTGTTTGCATAAACCTTGCCGTACAGATATTCCCACAAAAAGAAGTCCGGAGCAGTCAAACCAGGCGACCGTGGAGGCCAATCAACATCTTTCTCATCGTCACAGTAATCGATGATTGATTTTGATAAAATGTTTTAACCATTAAAACTCGTTGGTTTATTGAATATTTTTTCATAATAAATTTGCCACGTGTCTACTTCACGACTGCCAAATATGAACTATCAAGACTAATGTTTACCAAAATGGCGGCAAAACAAAGTAGTATACCTTCCCGGCGGACACCCTGTAATAGACAAGACAGAAATCACCACCACATCACACCACCACAACTTCAAATCGTAAAAGAGTCTAACAAAACCTAAAAAATTTATACGCAGTGGTTACATGCGATTCTGACTACAATAAGTTAAGTATCACATTAAAATTTCCCCAAAGTGTATTTTATTTATCACAAGTACCACAAACCTTGAGATGTTCAGTTTGATGCTGTTGATATCAAATCGAGCTCTACTGCTGCTGTAATAAAACTGAAAATTTTATATTGTTTACTAAACTTTTTTAAGAAAAAATCACAATAAAACGAGATGTGAATGACCGCAGACTTCTTAAAATCATAGAAATGTTTAAAGTGAAAAGGTAAAAATAGAGATTAGCATACCAAGTAACAAAAGTCTTCCCAAGCCAGTGTAAGAGATTCTAGTGAATACAACGTAGTACTTACTCACGCATATAATTGAAGGCAATACATATGCGTCTTTCAAGCAAATACCCAGCAGATCAAATAGTAAAAAGTGATAGATAACAATTGGTCTACAATACGTTTTTTTTTTTTTTTTTTTGGATTTTGACTTGTGAATTTTGAAAATGAACACCAAATAAACTTCAAAAGCAGTCAAAATATTTCTCCTAATCAAATAATTAATAAAATAGCAAAATTATTAACTAGAACATCTACAATTACTTCAAAAAAGAAACCATAGAAATAAAAATTGTTAACTAAAATGTATTACCAGCTATCATCAATTTAGTAGTGAGAAGTCTCGTGTTCTATTTTCATTCATAATGTTTATAAATGGGATATGTAATCACGTTCAACGGAGCTGCACATGAATACTGACGAGGTTTAGTGGCTTCTACCGAGAAGAATGTTTTTTTCTATACAGCCGTTTAGTTGAAATCTAAGTGGTATTTGGCATACATGGGACTTTTTCATTGGCATTGAATTTTCATTGGCATTATTTTAAACATTTACAACAAAAAAAAAAAATCAGTACCAATAAATGCCATTGCTTTTTTTTAAATATAATTTTTCTACTATTTATAATGAAAAAACAATGAAAGCTTTGAAATACTAATTACAATTGATAAAAAAAATAATTAATACTATCTGTATAAAAAAATATATGGCCACATCAGCTTTTGAAAAAATAAAATTATAAATTAAAATACAAACCAAGCTATGTACATATTTTTAATACATACACATACATACATATACATATATGTAAATAAATATGTGAAATAATATTGACGTTTAATACTGATAATGCTTTTGAAAAACTTTAGCATTGCTTATTTGTAATGCTTTTACTTTTTAACTAACTAATAGTGAAATTATTTCATTGAAAAGCATTAGCATTGTTCAAAAAATTGATAATGCAAAAAATTTAATTGGCATTGTTTATAAGTTAATTCCAATGAAATCGAGAATTAATTAGTCAATTTATTTAATTACTCCCATGTATAGTATTTGGATATTAAATTTTTCTTTGTTGCTTGAAATATTAAAAATTTAAAATTTTTCTCTGATTATTAAAACTGCGAACTTTCGCCTGTATAAAATGTCAACAAATATTAATAAAATCTATTACTTTTGCTTACAAAGAACAGCTGTAGAGGAGCCTGTGCCTTTTATTTTCATTATTTGGATGACACACGAAAATCTGGTATGGGAAGATGTGAGCAATAAGAAACAAAATATGTTAAATGTTACCTACTTTATAAGTAGTTACGTACTTTCGGTTTTCGCTTATAAAATGTTTAATTTTTATTATATGAGAGTGAAAATTGGTGGGGCATGGATGTTGATGATATGGATTACAATCAATCAAAAAACCGATTTCTCATTTTTTGTTAGTTACGTGGTTTTGGATTTTAGCTAACGATATACTTTTTGGACTGCTGGGTATCTATGAAAATAGATTCTAAATAGTGTGTTAGAGGAGTATGGATGTCAAAATGCGTGATTTCTTCGATTTATATAAATGAAAATTTTTTCAGTTGTTTTCGTTTTGTACTTTTTACTAAAGCTGAAAATACACAAGACTTGTTGCTGTTTCCTCTTCTAAAAAGATGCTTTAATAAAAATTTTAAAATATAAAAAATCATTTAATAGATTTTATTTTATTTATTTTTATTGTTGCGAGAATTCGTCACATTTTACAAACAACCCACACAACACACTATTAATTTCAGATCAAACATTCAATTGTTACAATATTCCATGTTTCCAGCCAGGTAAATCAGTCGCAGCAAAAAATAAAGCACAATAAATGTAACTTTAACTCTTCTCCTACTTCGCTTGTTTATTTTATTACCACAAGAAGGGAACTTTAAATTGAAGCTGTACCTTTCTTTGGTGGTAAAAAGATGAAATTAAAAAAAAAAAAGATGTGGTAATTGGAAGCTTTATACCCTACAATCGGCTTATACCATCGAATTAAGCATAAAAATAATTCATTTAATTTCAAATGTGATAAAAAAAAACATCCCAACATTATCCACTTTTCGAGCTTTAAAAAATATTCTCTTTTCTTCAATATGTATGGACGCTTCTAACTGGCTTTGTCTAAGTATAGAGTAACTGAATATCGAATTTGATCGACTTAACAAGTTTTCTTGTAGTTTTTTTATTACACGTTATCGATGGATGGTTTTTTTTCGCCTTTGCAATTGGTGTGAGTTTAAGCGATATCAGCTGTGTGATAGACCTCGTTATAGAGCACATAAAACGCACAAAAGTGTGGAGGCTGGACCATGGTGGCTGTGGCTATGATCATTGTAATTATGGCGGTGTTTTGGATACCAGAAGACAAAAAAAACAGTATGTAAGTACATATATGAAAAAGAATTTGCAGTTTATTATAAAGGAGATAACTTGATGGGGAAGGTCCGCTAATGACCAAAAGAAAAAGGAATTCTATAAATTAATTAATTTCGTTTTTTATATTAAAGCTCTCTGAATTGAAGACAAAAATTACCAAAAAATTATAAAAAATTTAATAAATGTGCTGGCAGTTATCCTTCTCTAATTTCTGCACAAAAATGTAAACAAGTCGAAGAAAAGTACAGAAGCCTTCCGAGCGGTAATAACAGTGAACAGCTAAAAATATCCAATAACTAAAAGATCTCAACCAAAAGTAGCAGAGCAGTGAGCAGCAGCATCAAGGAGAAGCATCAAGAACATCTTGGTGTTCGTTCATCTCTTGTGCACTTTTTATATTTATTGTTATTATTGTAATAATTTTATTTTTTATGGAATTTTGATTAAATCACACTGGTTAACAGAAAAACACACAAACAAACCAACAACAAGACATTAAAAATTTTACAATTTCTTGGATGCTGCAAACGACAGACTATACTTCTGTTTAATTTTTTTTTTTTTTTTTTTTTTGTTGGTAAGTTGCCTTTTCTCTTACTAGAAGAACAAACATTTTTTTTCGCAATAAACATCTTGGTGGCTGCCACAATAACAAGATTAAGAAAAATAATTTTTTTTGTGGTGCTACAAAAATGTTGTTGTACGGTAGGTAGGAGACTAAAGTTGTTGCAGTTTGGCTGGTGTTGCATAAAACAATTCATATGATTTTTACAGTTGCCACTTAAAGTGATAATTTAGGTTTTTAGTTGAAAATTAAAACGTGCTTTTGGCTCAACAATTTCACATCTACACGATTGCAACAACAAGTTAGTCTTCAAACCACACAATTGAGCATGCGTGCAAGTTTATGAAAATTCCAAGAAGATTGTGAAAAAATAAAGAATTGTAGAAAAAAAAATACCAACTAATAATAAAGAAAATACATCTTGACCTTCACTTTACTTCACATTAATGAGAGAAAAAAGGAGCAAATGAAGTTCTTTGTTTGCAACGAAAAACAAACCGAGCCAAAATTAATTTATTTTTAATAAGAAAATGATTCTTTTAAATTAACGATGAATTCATATTTATTTGTATTGATGTTGCCATCAATGAGTCATGGATATTTTTTGTTTTTTCCTAAAATCATGTGAATAAAATACTAGAATGAGATCTTCAAGTTGGAAGTTTTTTTAAAGATAAAAATCTTTTATTGTATGATTTTTTTTAATGCTTTTGAAACCATAAAAATCAAAGTCTATCACAAGAAACCCGCACTCAAAAACTCTTTATTTTGATAAACCAGGCATTTCAACTCGTTTATTGTTTTAATGTTTCTTCTTCTTCTTCTTCCTTTTTTGGATGGTAGTAAATCAAAAACAATCACTCTTAATAAAAGTTTTGGTCAAAATGTAGAGTAAAACATAAAAAAATAAATTAAAAAATATATAAAATAAAGAAGTGACATCCAAAAGCAAAAATCATAAAACAGAGATTTTAAAAAGTTGTTGATTTTGATGTTCATCGTATGATCATTTGATCGCGGATCAAGGGTGTTCACAATTTGGTTCTCAAAAGCTTTCCACAAAAAAGTTAATTGGAAAAATGTATTAAATATTTATATCGTTACCTTAATATATTAAGGACTTAACTCATTATTTTTCTCAAATCGCGTATTTATCAGGTTTCGATAGGTAACACATGATCAGTTTAAGCAAAAACAACGGGTTTTGAAAAAGATCAGTTAGGACCTTTCTATATTAAGGCAACGATATGAAATGTGAAATCTCCTTGTTCTACAAAGAATACAAAAACACTTTAAAATATTTATTGAATACACTTTAATAATTTTCCAAAGATCATACAAGTTGTTCCTCTTTAATGTCAGTGGTAAGAGCAAATGATATCACTGGTGATATTGTAGTACACAGTAGTTTTTTTAATCTGCAATTGAATGCAAAAAAAGAATGAACGTAAAAATAAACAGTTTATTGGAGAAAGATGACGAAGGTAGCTGATGAAGAAGAAATATCTTCGTGGCATTTTAGTGGATACTGATGATGGTTTGGTATGCATTCAATCAATCAAAATAATGACAGAAAACTGACGTTAAAAAAAATTACAATAACATCACCAATAACAATAAAACTGATATGATGGAAAGAATAAGATCCATCAAAAAGTTTTTAGTGTGTTCTGTTGAAGTATCAGGTGTGTCTTTTGAAGGGAAGATTTTTAAATTTATTCAAATTGACGAATATTCTGTAGAATCTGAACCCAGAACAACCGAAAGCATTCAAATCTGACCTTCACGTAAAAAAAATACTGAGTATTTTTTTTTTTAGGACCTCGGGGTATGACCCATAGTTATTCCATGCAGAACTCAGGGAGAATGGGATAGAGTTTTAATGTTGAAAATGTAGAAGGTTTAATTCTTTTATAACTCTGCTATTGCCCGGTAGACACTCTTTTGTGGGGCTTACCGGCTCCCGTGGTACCACAGCTTAGGTTACTGGTAAAGCCTCGAAAGAAAGCCCCGAAGGATTAACTTTCTATTGTCTTTGGTCTTGAGGGAGACCTTAGGTGCCCTTTCACCTTCTACCAGACAAACATATATTACCTACTTCCTTTTTCTACCTTATATGTACATCCGTTGCTCTGTTGTTTCAAAGATTGGGTGGTAATGTGAGGAATATACAATTAAAGGGTAATTGGGTAATTCTCCAGAAGGCACAGCACCAAGGTGTGGATATCACCAAGATGGCAAAATGTACCACCCGAGGTGAAGGTGTCTGAACAGTCATTTTAATAATTGCTTTACGGTTTTGCTAACGGAGGAAGTCGGACTCTGTACTGTACATTTCAAACTCTCCGCCGCCAAAATAAATACCCGCTATATTAGGTGAATATAAATTAATATCATATCGCTCATATGGAATGTATCTTCGCTCATCAGCGAGTATTTTAAGAAACATTTTCTTGACTTTTTTTTATGAATGATGGACGCTTGTTCTGACTTTAACAAGTGTTTCTTTTTCTATGTTGGTTTTTTTTGGTTGTTTGTTTGTTGCTTTTTTTTCTATATTCAGCTGTTACTTTTCACTCTTCTTCAGCGTTAAATTAAACAATAAGATCAACAACACAACATTAACAAAAAGTATGATTGCATCTGATTTCATTTGATATGTTTGAATTCAAAACACAACAACAACAATAACAACAACAACAACGACAACATCAATAAAACTAAACTAAGAAAGACCTCAATAAAAACGTTAATTTTTTTTAGCGCTTTTATGAAGAATATTGCGCCTTTTTGTTTTTTATTTCATTTGAATTTTTGTATTTTTATTGAATTGATGATGGGAATTAAAAACAAAATTAATTCATCATGTTCGTCTGTACAATTGTTGTTTCTACTGCTGCCTGCCTTCCTGCCTGCCTGCTACATACGAGTATAGTGTATTGTTATTGCTGTTGTTGTTGCTGTTGCCAGTTTAAATTAGTTTTAAATTGTATAAAAATAAAAATTTATTTATGCATTTTATGAGTTTAAAAACAACATCAACAAAACAGTATCCATCCACTCACTCACTCAAACGACCTGTCGTACATGATTTCATTTCTAAGGGTGCATTAAAAGTGTATCTCATGATGATGAGGTACGATGGAATTGGATGGGATGGAATGGGATGTGATTGTACTCTGCTCTTGGTTTAGTTGTTGATAATATTTTCTTTTTTCGTTGAATATTTTGTTTTTATTCATTTTTAAGTTTTGAATGTATACAAGAGAGAGAGAGAGAGAGCGATAGGCAGACATACTTTTACATCCATAAAACGTGTCTTGACGTTTATTTCTTGGTAATTGATACTTTACTTGATGGTTTTCGTCTTGTTTTTATCCGAAAATTTTAATGTCAACCAATTAAATTCTTGTTACTTTTTCCAACTTTATTTCATTTATTTATTTATTTTTTGTGTTTTTCATTTTGCTCTTTTTTCGAAATTACATCAAAACATTTTCGAGTAGAAAAATAATAAAACAAAAAACAAGAGAAGTAACGATGCATAAATACAAAGGAAACATTGACACTTAAATTGAAGTACAAGTATTGAATTCCTTTTGTACGATTAACAAATGTCAATGTTTATTAAAAGGAGACACTTAAGATATAAAAGCAACCGAAAGAATACTACTCTGTCACTAGATTGATTTATAACACCGATATGTTAAAATATAATTGGATTTAGTAGATCTCTTGGGAGAATTATAGAATTTATGTCATCTTTAATGTTTACTAATAAACAGAGGAATTAAAAATAATGTCGTTTGTGACAGGGAGATTAAAGATTTAAATCAAAGCAGATAAATTAAGATCAAATTATTGCCAATGTTTTAAAAACAAATTTTAAAAGATGTGTTTTTTTACAAATGTTTTGTATTTTATAAAGAAAACTACTGATTGAAACGTTTCTTACTATTTATACTAAAATAATTGTGTGCAGAATATAACAAAGTTTTCGAAGGACGTTATTTGTATTTTTATGAACACTAATATTTTTTGCTGAAATAATCTCAGCAAGCTACTTTCAAAATTTAATCTTGAACTTTTGTTTTCCGATTTCTAAATAAAAATTTATTTAAATAAAATTGGTTTATCTTTCATTTAATTTTTCTTTGTAGACATGTGTAAATGTATGCAAGTATTTGTAAGATTTAAGCCTACAGTACACGGCATGTAAAAAGCCACATTCGCATGTGGCTCTGATGTCACGAGAATTTGCAGCATTTTGTTTACATTTACTAAACATGCAGAAGTGTATACATGCTTCAAAATTTTGGTAGTACATGAAATGTTGTTTTGTCCCAAAATTTATATGTGACAAATGTAGCCGAAGCGTAAACATTTGCAATGGCAGCATATGTGTGAAATTTTGATTGGCTACATATGTATTGTCAGTACACCGCATGTAACATACGTACACATTTTTCATATTAACATGTACAATAGTCACATGTTTATGGCGCTTGTTTAATTTTTAAAATTTTGTGTGAAGTCAAATTTATAAAATGTCGAAGAGAAAGAAGAAATAAAACAACATCTGATAAAAAGTAAAATAAATTCACTTTTATCGTGAAATAATTCCCATGAACACTAAAATGGTGAAAAAAATTAAATAATACTGCACTGACACAAAAACAACGCAACAATTGGCGATCACAGTTGTTTTATTAATTATTGAATAAATTTACTATTTATACATGAATTTTTACATCTTAGCTTTGAAAGTATCTTTTGCATGGTTTAGAACAAGAACGAGAAATAATAACAAAAACTCAAATTAATTAAGCTGTTAATTAAGATATTAATTAATAAAAGAAAAACCCCAAATCAAAGATAAATACAAATAATTGCATAGAAAAGAGAAAATATGATAATTTTTCTACCCTTCTTTTATCTCTACCCCGCACGCAAACCCAAAAAATTATCATGAATCTCAGTCATCGTGTGATTAATAATAATAAAAAAATTTTTTCGTCATTAAATTCCTACCACATTTTGTTGGAGAAAATCAACATTGTCAAGAGTGCCATTGGCTACATACTATTGAAAAATGTTGTGTCAAAAATGCTTGCTGCCACATGTTTGGGACTGCTACATGCGCATGTAAAAATATTACAAATGTCAAAATTCAAATGTACCAAGCTAGTACACGACATGGCAAAAATACCCATGTTTGCATGTCTCTACAAAGGAACATGTGGCACACATATCAATGTGTGCTGCATGTGAGTGTCACAAAAAGTGGAAGTACACGACATGTTGCCAATTTAGCTTCATGGTGACGTCAAAATTACGTCAGAGCCACATGCGAATGTGGATTTTGACATGCCGTGTACTGTAAGCTTTAGTTTTTTTTTTCTTAACAAAAGCTTCATACTTTTGTAGTGGGTTTTAGGTTTTTTTTTTGTAGGTACCTACAAACTTTTGTTATTATTCTGTCAACATTTCGTTAAATTAGTTTCTTACCACCAAGCAGATCCAGTAAATCAACAAACTTTATTGTTATTACTTGTACTTCATTGTGTCAAAAAATGAATGGAACAACATTCTCAAGCACACAGTCGTTCAGACAGAGAAACAGACAGACAGATGGGGATGTATGCACAAATCCATTCGTGCTGAAGATCGACTTGTAGCAGCACTAAAAATTTTCTTCTTTTTTTTGGTTCTTTCTATATTTGTCGATTGTTTGTTGTTTTTGAATTTTTTATAAAAAAAAAAAACTTGTAAGCAAATGCAACACGTACACATGAGCACATGTAACAAATGTACAATTAATTTACACCTAACCCTAATCAGCCACTAAGAATTCCTTTTTGTTTTGAAATTTATAAAATATATGATAAAAAATTTGTTGTTTAACTTTTAACTGTCACTAGAGAGAGCCCTGCTAAAATCATCAGTATACTATTATATTCTATATTATGAGCATAGAAGAAAACATCCTTGTTCAAAGCCTAGTGGTTTGCTGCTAAAAAAAAGCGCTCACACTACACATGCAAGAATAAGAAGATCAATTTCTCTGCTGTAAAAATTGCGTTGTTGGAAGAAACGTTAAAAGAATTGAAGGAACACATTTCTTTTTATTATTTTACCGTGGTTTTCCAATTTCCGAATTTGCATAATTTTATGAATAATTTGGTAATTATAGAATATGGCCGATACTGTCGTACCGTTTAACATTTTCGTTGTTCAAGGTTTAAGTGCATTTATTTGGTAGAACAACATTTAGTAAATTAAACACCAAGAAAAAAATTGTTAATTTTCTTTTTTTTGTTTAAAAATAAATAAGTCCGCATAAAGATTCTTAAAATGTGAAAAACAATCACATATATATTCAAATGAACGAAAATAACGAATTAAAAGTATATTTAATACGCTTTAGATTAGGACCGGCATATGTAATATATACAAACTGTTCACACTAGAATTATAGTTAGAGTTTAAGACAATACAAGGAAGTTCAAATGGTATTTAGTTTCTTCATTATTTTTATTATTAAAGTTATATTTTCAATGCGTTCTACAAAGTTAGACACAAATTCTACATAGATGCATGCCAACCCTCCAATTGGTCACATTTGCTAAAATCCTTTAAAGATCGCATGTAATACCAAAGTACAATTTTAATGTTCTTTAAAATTTTTCAATAAGTCAAATTTTAGATTTTCAATAACACTTAAACATAATTATACATCAGGTTATCTAGAAATGGGATGATGGTCAATATCAATTCAAGTAATCACTAAAATTCCATATGTAACTACAAAACTTTAGCGCTGACTGCTCTCTCCGACTAAACATCACTCTTATAATTTCCAGACGATATTTCATGTACCGGGCACGGTCGTGTTGCAGGTTATTTTCGATTTTAAAAACTTTTGTTTGGTAGAATTATATTACCCTGCTTTTTTTTTTGCAACAACCATAAAATGTTTCATATCAAACATAAAACTTTGTTTCGAGTGTAAGAAAAAAACAAATATAATTCCTAGACCCTCGTTTTCTATCCAAAGCAAAAGCTTTTAAATTATTACTGCTGAATATATTCTTTTTCAAACAAAAAGATTTGTTCTGAATTTGAATTGTGGCGGCATAAATTAACTAATTTTTATTTATTTTATATTTTCATCGTATGATGATGGTCGTTAATTTGTTTTCTTATGAGGCACTTTATTATAAAAACAAAAGCTTTGAAAAGTAAACAAAAATAATAATAAGACGTAGTCTTTGTTTGCGACGTCTACTCAGTCAGCTAAATAAATGAATGAATGGAGGAATGAATGATTGTAAAGAAGAGGTCCCACAATTTGGAGCCCAAATTCAACAATGTTGTCTTTTAATGGTCGTATGTTTGCACGTCTGTGCTGTCTCATGCTTTCAAATTTGATTTGTATTTTGAAGTTTTACTGTTGTTGTACGCGCATTTTTTCACTATAGTTTTTACCATGGTATGATGGTTTTTACTATACATATTTATTTGCTTATTTGTTTATTTTTTTATTGTTTGTTTAACATATTTTTGATGTGTTTGTTTTCCTAACATGATTTAACATTAAATTTATTCTTTGTTGAACAAAAAATATATTTGATGGATTTGGATTTTACTTCTAACGAATTTTATTTGGTTTGTTATATAGTTTGTAGCGTACATATGTATGTATCTAGTATCTACATAAGTATACAAAAAAGTTCATGACACGCTTGGACTGCTTTACTTTTTCGACAATACAAACAGTGTTGTACACGAATAGCTTTTGACTGCTTGATGTGCCCAAGCAGAAATTAAATGCAAAGAATATATCTCGTAGGGTATCATCTAGTTAGACTTAAGCGTAGATTAGAGCTCATTACTTTCGGATAAATTAATTTGATATTTTTCTGGAATTGTTTGTATGTAAATTAGTATGAAATAATGAATTATTTAACAACTTCTCACTTTAATGGCTTTTTAAACTCAAATCATCTTAAGAAGAAGCAAAAAAAAAAAAACAAGAAAATCAGTCAAATCATACCTACAACTGACAAACTTTTTCTATTGCTGTTTGTTGCTTTTGTTGCAATGACCATTTATCTTTCATTATTTTCGAGTCTTTCTCTATTTTAAATGTTCGAGGCGTAAAGCTATTCATACAACATACGATAGATCAGTCATTTAGTTGGTGCTTTTCTTCTTGTTGTTGTTGGTGTCGATGTTGTTGGCTGGCTTTCGTTCGGTTTGTTTGGGGTTCTTTGTTGGTCTAAGGACCAGACCAGACCAGACCAGCTGCCGATAAATGGCTGAGGCGTGTATTAAGTTTAAACATTTTGATGGCTTTTACTACGTTGTTGTTCCTGTTGCTGTTGGTATTATTGTAGCTAGAAATGAAAAGCTTTCTAAAATGTTCTTTAGTTATAAAATTTTTGTTGTAAGTTGGCAAGTTTTCTTCTTTTTTTAGTTTTGCTGCTTTTTGAAGTATCGTGTCAGTTTTAAATCATTATAAATGCTCGCTGTTGTTGTTTGTGGTTATTGTAGTCTTCATAACACGTTAAACATTGAAAACATTTAAAACGTGATCCTAAAAATGATTTTTTAGCCATTTTTCATGTTTGAATTTTGTAGGTTTTTCTCTTATATTTTTTTTTTAAGATTTTTGCTGTTTTTGTTACAAGTCTTTGGCCTGGTCTCCCTTTATCCTCTTTAAAAAAATCTATAAGTTGTTGGTTGTTGGTCTTTTGAGATTCTTCCTTTTTCTGTTAAGTTCATCGATTCTTAACGAGACGTGTAGGGGGAAAATAAGGTCACGTAAAGTAATGTGATGGTGTCTTGGAAAATAAGCAGGCAAATGTAAAATTAAATTACAAAATAAAAAAAAAGCTGAGAAACGAACGAACTAAATAAGAAAAACATTCATAACATTCACATCATCATCGTCATCATCAATATCCAAAACAATTGGTTGGTCATAAACTATTCCAGCCCATCATAGCCATCACAACGACCATGGATGGCTATTCATTCACCCATCCATCCATCCATCGATCCCTGCCTGCATCGGTTGGCATTGGTAACTAGCATAACAAATTTACAAGAAAAATACCAGAACAAACCAACATAAAAAAAGGAAAGAAAAGAAAACTAAGAAAAGAAAATAAAACAACCAACAGAGTTAAAGTGTTATTATGGGCCTTTTGCATACCCTGCATCATTTTTATGTTAAAAATTCTGGCAAAAGTAAAAAATTAGGATGAAAATAAACTGAACGTAGGAAAGACCAGACAGATAACGCCACCATGCAGAGAACATTTCCCCAGTTTTGTCTTGTTACTTATGATTTAATGAACCAAATAGATTTGTGTGATTTGTATATTTTCAAGTTGCAAATCATTTTAGGAGGCAACAGAAAACATCCTGGACTATTAAAGTACTAACCGTAACTGAAGAGATGTTAATGATTTTGCATTTATGGCAGAAGTATCTTTTTTTCTCCTTGGAGTGTTTAAAACATTGTAGATTTTGTTTTATGTTCTGCATATTTTAACGCGCCTTCTTGAGCATGACAGTCGTGCCTTTAAAAAAAATCTTTTATCTAGGTTTATTTTTTTTTTTAGAAAATACACCAATCACCACTCACCACCCCTCGCTCTCTTTATAGAAGTAAGTTAGAATATAAGTTTTGCTTAATATTTTTGATATATTTTATTTTTGTTTTATTTGACAATTTTGTAGCTGTAAACCCGGAAGTGTAGGTAACAATTTAATGTTGAAAACTTTAAAATAAGAAAATCTAATAATGAAAAAGTCTTAAAAATTATTTTGTTCGAACAGTTTTCATGTTTTCATTTATTAACTAAAAATCTTTTAAAGAACACTTCACAACATTTCGAGGGTTTGTAATGCAGCAAACTGACGTAAATAGGCATACATAAATTTAAAACGTTGTAACATTTTATTAAAGATCTCAGCAACATAAGTAATTCTAGTTGTTAAGATGTTCTATTATAACTCCACGAGAGTTTTCAAATCACAAATCAGATTCCTAAAGCCAAAAAGATTTTAAAAAGACTTATTTCAGAACTTTTACAAAAATATTAATGTTTCAATAACTTTCTACTGGTTTTTTCAGAAGTTTTGAAACAATTCCTAGAACAAATTATTCAAAAACACAGTGCAACAAAATAAATTGTTTTGCACATTAACAAAATTCTACGAAATAATTTTTGTAGAAAACGCGATACAATTATATGCCTCTATTGTCGTTTTGAAAGTTAACTTCTGACATCAATTTCAGGGGAGTTTTTTTAAGTTTTGCCCCTTGTAGTCTGAATTTTTTTTGGAAAATTGCAGCTGTCTATTGTTTGCTATATGGTCTTTTTGTCCCTTTCTCGGAAAAGAGAGAAGAAAATTTTCCTTCAATAACGAGGTAGCGGGCTCATATCTCCTATAAAAATATTTGCAACAAAATTCTATAGTCTTTGACAAACAAATAAATGCAAATTAATAAATCGGATTTTGTTGCCTGTTTTTCTGTTATTCCTGAACTCATTTTAAGGTGTGAATTATGATCTTCCGAATTTGCAATATAAATTGAATAAATTAAATTGCTTATGAGTTTTCATAATCAAAGTTTTATTTAAAATTATTTTTTTTAATATATTTTGAAAAAATGTATTTTCACATGAACATTAACTTGATCTATAACCAATTTTAATAATTTTGCTAATTTTGCAAATTATTTCAATTGTAACAGTTGTTTTTTTTTTAGCAAACAACTCTGACAAATTATTTTAACCCTTTTTTCCATAATTGAGCTTGAAATTTAATCTCGGTGTATTTTATTAAGTTTATTGGTATTTTTCTCATTTGTTTTCTTTCTTTTCTTACCGTTTTATTTCCTTGGCTAAAAAAGAAATTTGTTTACTTTTCGCAGACAACAAAACAGGGATTTCGTTTGGAATTTGTTTTTTTTTTTCAAATATTTATTGTTATCCAGCATCTAAGAATGCAATTTTCTTAATACCCAAAGGATAAGAATTGTAAAGAAATACTTTGATGCAGGAACAAACTTAATAAATTCGGAAAAAATAAAGAAACATTTAAAACTGGAAAACAATTTTCAATGCCTAAAAACATTTACTTTGCCTGTTGTTCAGCGAGTGCAATTGTTGTTCGAAACGAAAATAACAAAATTTTGTTAAGCAAAAGAAAAAACAGCTTCTACAACAAGCCGGAAAAGATCTTTAAATTAAAAAAAGAAACAGAAACAGAAATAGAAAAGATAAATTAAATAACAAAGTTAACAATTGTAAAATTGCATACAACAACAAGGTAATTTTTCTTTTCTTGCGTTTGAACAGCTACCGAAACAGAAGGCATCTGTTGGCTGGTTGGTTGGTCCTTTTATGAGACAAATTGAAAAAAAAAAATTAAAACTGAATACCAAACGGACAAAAAGTATTTCAACTAAACACTAAATAGAAAGGATGTGTACAATCAAAATACCGTTTACACAATTTATATTCCTTAAAGTCTAGAAAAGCAACAACAATAGCATCAGATTCAATAAATATCCAAATTGTAATAGAAAACAATCGAATTTTATAAATGATTTTCTGCTGTTGTTTTCTATCTTTTTCTTCCTATTGTTAAATATACAACAGCAGCAATTCTAACAGAAACAATAACAAGAACAACAGCTAGAAAATTTACGACATTATTTCAATTTTGTAAATATTCCTACAAACCAAACATTATGTTCCCTCTCCTCTCCTCAACAGTCTTCTATTTGATTGGATTTGATTTGATTAATTTGCCCAATACGAAAAATTTTATTTATAAAAATGAATAAGTGAATCAACCAGTCAGTCAGTCATTCCGATATTCCGTCGGTCTTTTCCTGGGAACATATTATGACTGTCATATTTTTTTTTTCTATTTTTAACACACAACAACTTTGATGTTCATGTTTCCTTGAACAAATTTGTTCAATTGTTGAGATGATGAATTGTTTGTTTGGTAAACATTAATTTTAAAGGAGGGCGATTTCACTAACAACACCGACAACACCGACAACAAAAAAGGATACCTTTAAATAGCAAAAAAAGGTGTTTCGTTTAAATTGTTTGAATTGATTGGAAAATTGGTAGGTAGCCGAAGGAAAGAGAAGCAACCAAAGAAACAAAAAAATTGAAGATTATCTGCTAAAAGGAAATGTGTAAAAAATCCCTCGAGAGATTCAATTGCATAAAAAAATATTAGAAAATTAAGACGACTTAAGAAATAGACCCAATTAAAGCGATCTGAATGAATTGTGCCAGCAGAACGACATATTTTTTTGCTTTGCTTTTCTTTTCTTTAAGGATAAGCATCCATTTTAAATTTCAGAAAAGCTGGCTTCATATCTGGAAATTTTGGCAGAAACTTTAAAATGTCGAATTTTTAAGCAGCCGGCATTTAAAATAATTTTCAAAATTTTTACACCGATTTTTAACCCTTCTAAGGATGAAATTTAAATTGGCTTTGCTGTGGCCAATGTATGGTTATTGCAAACATATAATAGTTGTTTATAACTTAAAAAAATGAGTACAGTAAAGAAGTATTTGTCTAAATGGAAGCAACTTTTACATAAAATACAAAACGAAAGTAATATTCTTAGACAAAAGCAAACTATGTTACAACCCATGCGATGCATTCAATCATAATATGTTCATTATTTCTTTGTTATTTTTTGTGTATAACTCATCTATAAAACATAAATCACCTCAAAGCGATACATACGGCCTAAACTAAACTTTGAAATTAATTAAATAAGAATTGTAAAATATTTACAAAAATGTCTATCTTCACTTTGTATGATTAATTTCAAGAACGAAAATAATTTTATATTTTAACAAGACAAAGTAACCAGCAGGGCACCAAATTTTCAATATATTTTGTTAATCTTTAACTAATTAATAGATACATATATATTATGAGGACAGAACTATTTAAAAAACAATTTATTAAAGTCAAATGACAAATTGCAATGATCATTTTCATTAGCATGCAGCAGACACACTTTCAGACATTAATTTTTATTAAATTCTTTCTTTTGGAAAAAAAGCGTTTTACAGCACTTAAGCACAAAAATCATTAGAAAATTGGTGTCAAATATGAATTTGCTTAAATGTCATGTTTTAAAAAAAGAGAGTACGGCAAAAAAAAAATCCCATATAAATGCCACATTTAAATATTGAATACAAAACACATGCCTGCTCTGCTGCTACTAAAGGAGAATGTAACTAATTTTTTTTTTTACTTTTCTTTTTGCTTTTTGTTAAGGATTTACTTTTCACTTAATATTATCCTTAAGGTTTTAGTTGATTCAATGTATTCTTGGTATTTGTGTGGTTGTTTTTATCTTTGTATTGGCATAAAAAAAAGTAAGTTGAAGTGAAACATGTTTCTTTAATCATTTGAAAGTACCATCACTACTACAACTGCACAAAAGAAAAGCGCTCACTACCACATACATAAATAAGTCTATATTTTGTTGATCATATGAGACAATAGTAGAATGCGTGGATATTCTTCATATATGATGCATGCAACACATTCATTATACGAGTACTTTATTACATAAGAGCTTTTTAAGTGACCGGTTATATGGATCATATTAAATTGTATCCTAAAATTGATGTAGTCCGGGTATTTTATTCTACTAATATCCTTCCAGATCAATTTTAAGCTGCTTTACGGAATCTAAATAGATCGTTTGAAAAGAAAAACTGTAGATTATTTAAGTAAAAAATTAATGTGTGAAACTAAATTACAAACATCGATTTCTTATCACCTGCCAAAAATAATGGTGCAGTGTACCTTGAAATCGTCTTATATCGTCTTATAAGTCTAAATCTAACAGTTTTGCCAGTTTTAATATTTATATATTTTTTCTTGCGTTTCAATGTCATGTTTCACTGTAATATCTGCAAATCTTGAAATAAAGAGTATAATACACATTTCGAAGTAAATTCCTGAAGTTTATTTTTTTTTATAAATCTATACTAATATTATAAAGAGGAGAGGTTTGATTTTTTGTATGTTTGTTTGTTTGTTTGAAATGAATAGGCTCCGAAACTACTGGACCGATTTTGATGAAATTTTCAAGGAATCTTCAGAATATTCAGGCGGGTGACATAGGCTATATTAATTTTTGATTGGACAAAGAGGCGTGGCGCCGCCCATATAACCCAAAAATTTAAATCGCCATATTTTGGGCATTTTTTTAACTACGTCGATGATATTTGGTACATATGGTATTGGCCTAATTTGGAACACGTACCAGGGGAAAAGTGGGTGGGACCACGCTCCTTTTTAGGAAAATGAAAAATCGTAATATAGTCTTAACTACTGGACCGATCGTCATTAAATTTTCACAATAGGAATTTTATTTTATAACGAGGTAGCGAAGCGCACCGGATATATCTAGTTCATATAAAAATATCGTCACCTGAACCTCTAAACGACCTAACCAATATATACATAATTTAACAGGAGAACCAAATGGTGTCTTGTATTTATTTTCCAATTTTTTTCTTAATAAAACAACTAACGAAGTACGAGTTTCTTGTGCTATCAAATGTTAAAGAAATACATTGGAAATCAAAACATCGCGTGTGGAATGGATAAAATGTTGCAAATAAAAAATCAGCTGCTTTTTAGCATTTTTGCGCTCTATGTTAAAGATAATTACAAAGATGAAATACATTGATTTCCTTTTATTTTGTAATTGAAGACGCCTTACGTTTCAGGTAACGCTATTTTTATTTTTTCTATGCATTAGTTTGTTTGCACACATGTAAATTGTACACGTATTTGTCTATGTTTGAATTTTTGTAACAATTTTTTTACACAACATTTGTTTAGATTTGTTGCATTGAATTAATTTTTGTTTTGTTCCCTGTTTTATTGTATCCATACGTAAAGAAATATTTATTTCTTAACATCCAGCATCCTGTTGATTCAAAATTGTTTTATTTTCTACTTTTATTTTTTAATGTGATGTTTTTCAATGATTTCTTTAAGGGGGAAAAAACAACAACTAACACACATATACGAGTACCTGCATACATTTACACAATCACAGGGTATTTGCCTGCATTCCCTGTTACAGCAAAGAACATTAAGTGTCAGGGAGTTTTGTTTTAGGATTTTCTTAACAAAAATGTTAAAAAAAAAAAAAAAAATCAATAAAAAACCATTAAATTTCTTTGGGATTTACTTCGACAAGTTATTTGTTATTTTAACAAAAAAAAAAATCATTATGTCTGAAAACTTTTTTTCACTGTGTGTTGCGGTCTATTTACCTTTTTTTTAGTTCATATTTTTATTGTTTATTTTGTCACACTCTCATGGAATGCTGGATTAGAAATATTAAAGAAAAACAATTGCAGAATTTCTTTCTTAAATTAATTTTTTAACTGGTTGAGAAGTTCTTTGAGATCGGACGAGTTCTCAGCGGTTTTCAGCGGCAGATTTTTTCAAAATTTAATTGGTCAATAGTGTATTGCAAGTATCGAGGAGAGGTGCTTAGCTTTAACGTCTTCCTTCAAATCTTTATAAATTTTCCTTATTCATTTTACATAGCGTTTACACATGAAAGTAATTGCAAGAAAGTCGCAATACACTCACACTTTTTCACTAACACACTTAAACGTTTTCTACTTTCCACTCAGCTTTCAACGAATTTTTCAAGACAGTAATTTTCTGACACTTTCTGAAAGTAAAATGACAGAACGGGATACAGTGTTGCCCACTAAACAGAGTTGTACACAGTTACAGGATTGTGTTAAACGGATAATTCAACATTTTATTTATTTTGTACATATATATGAATATAATTACAGTATTTTTCTTTATAAATACAAAACTAAGCCATTTCATTTGTTTTGTAATAATAAATTCATTAAAAAATTATCAATTGTAATTATTTCCAACTATTGCCCTATTGATGTCTATGTGTATGTATATTGGCAACTCTTTTTATGTAGTACACAAAACGATCAAAATGGAGGAAAAATTAAGTTTACAAAATACTATAAAATTAATTAATTTATACTGGTCATACCCAATATTATGGGATATGAACAATAAATCATATAGGCGGAACGATTTAAAAAATAAAGCATATGCAAGTGAAATGTGTATGGTAGCTGAAGAAGAAAATTCGCTCATTGCGTATCAAGAATAACAATTTTAGCAACCTTTCTCATAGACGACATATTTTAAATGAACTTTCACTTTCCTGTGTAAACAGACAAGAAATTTTCAAGAAAGTCGTCTATTTTATCACAATTTTTATTTATAATACGTATACAGAAATTTCATGAAACTACTTTCATGTGTAAAGGCAGCGTTATATAAAATTCTCTGTTTCGTTTTCTAACGTTTTTTTTTTTCATTCCAATCATGTCACCCATTGAAATTTCTGAGAAATTTCAACATTTATGGTATCATTGTGTGGCATTCAAAATTTTATATGTACATGTAGTTTGTGTTATTGTTGTGTGGTTTCAAACTAAAGCTAAAGGATTCGGTACTGAAAAGAAAAACATTGTGTCCGTTGTTTGTTGTTTGCTGTTGTTGTTGTTTTTTATTCGTTTTCATTTCTATTGTGGTTTTGTATTTTCTTTAATCTTTAATTTTTTATGTTGATGTTGATGTTATTTTATTTTTTTTTTTTTTTTTTTTTTATGTTTTTTTCAGGATTAACACCTTGACTTGATTATAGAAAATAAATTTCATATTACATGTCTTTTTATTGAATTTTTATAATCTTTTGTTGCATGTACCTTTTTTATCCTTTCATTGAGACCTTTCAATCGTTATGAAGAACTTAACTTAAAAGAAATACAATGAATACAATAAAAATTGATTTAAATAATTCCTTTGCATTTCAGAAATGTCACGTTATTAATTTTATTTGTTACATACGTCTGTATTTGTGGTATCGTTTACTTTTACATCATCTTTAGTGGACGGTAAAAATGAACGTTTTTGTTAAGGAGTACGCGCGCTTACTACAACAGCATGCACGCGTAATCAATTGGTTGTCTCAGTAGTTGAGTCGTGTCTGGGAATTTTGTGTGCTCAAACGCATAACTGTAGTGTAGTACAGAGTTTCTTATTTTATCTGATTGCACCAGCTGCTTGTGACGTGACAAAGAGTAAAGATTAAATCAAAATGGATTTTATTATGTTTTCTTTTTCAAAAATAAAAAGCCATACATCTTTCTTAATTTCCTGCTCTTATAACATAAAATAAATACGGTGCAAACTAGTTGCAATGACTCATCTCTTCAATAATTTTAATGGCATAAACAAATCCTTCAAATATCCTTTAATAAAGTATAAATTTATTTCGAACACAAATCATCATAATTTGGTTGTACCTGTATGCTTTAGCTTGAGAGAAAGATTTCTGATTGACTTTTATTTACATTTTTCTTAATTTGTATTTTAAATGCATTTTGTTTTTTTTTTTTTTTTGTTCTTCTAAATTTATTGTTTTCTAATTATATTTGTTTTGCCTCTTAGAACATAAATATTTTTGCAATAACATTTTATGATTGGGCGTGACCAAACATTAATCACGGTCCTGTTAGCGTCTGAAGAAACAGAATGACTTAAAAAGGAATGACTGAATAAATTAATGAATAAATTTTATTTTTTAAGATAATGTTGTTGTTATGTTTGTCTTTTTTTTTTTCTTGTTTCCAAATACAGTCAACGCTCGGTATAACAAATACTCATTATAGCGAATTCGCGATATAACGAATGAGTTTTCTCTACGTACTAAGTACCTTATATAACGAATATTTTGAAATTTTTACGCCCAGTACTACGAATGATTGAAAAAATAAACACAGAAAACATTGTTCATGTGTTTTAATAGAAAAGCAAAGACAAAAAAGAAGAATATTCGTGATGAATCTTGTATGATTGCACTTGCCTGGAGAAACATTGATCAACATTCGTCAGCTAAATGCTGGAGCAAAGTTTTAATTTACAAAGATTCAGAATTTGATGAGGATGATGACATACCTTTGGCAAGAATTTTATAAGGAGATGAATTCGTTTCTCTTCGCGTTGTGTGAGACTTTTGAGCATTGTTTTTCCAAATGTAAGAAACTGCTGCACTTGGTTTTAGTTGTTTTCGATTTACATGTTTTGTTTTACTAGATTCTTTTTAATGCAGAAGATTTAAATGTTTGGAACTAAAATAATAATTTCATGTCAGACGAAGAAAACGACGAGAATGAACAAAGTGTAGAAATTGTAGTTCCAGTGGCCGAACGTGAAGCAAAAATAAAACATGCTGAAGTAATTAAATGTTTGGACAAGTGCTTTCAATGGAGTCAGCAAAATAATATTTCTTTTTCGAAATCATTAGTTTTAAGAGAATTACAAGAAGAAGCTGTTCAAAAAAGTTTGCAAATAGAGCAGAAACAAACAACTTTGAATAATTTTTTAAAATTTTATGCAATGTTACATAAAAGTTATTTTTAACATTCAATTTAAATGAATATATGTATATAAAATAAATAAATAAAATAAAAATCTTTGCTATATAACGAATTTTTCACTATAACGAAAGGGTTTGACAATATATCACTCGCTATACCGGGCTTCGACTGTAATGTTCTTTGTGACTTATATCGTATGTCATAAATTTTCTTAGATAAAAACTAAGTCTAGGTATATGTTTGCACACACACTTTTAACTTCATGTGTGTGTATGTATGTATGTATAAACGTGCAGACAATATTCAAAATTAATGTATGGTGCAGACAATGTGTGTGACCTTTTTATAATAAATTTTTCTTAATTGATTTCTCTGCATAAATCAGCAAAATGTGAATATATTAAAAAAAAATATTATAAAAAAAAATAAAAAATACTTAATTTTCATGAAAGAAAAAGTATGCTGAGGTAAGAAATACATCGCCAATTATTTATATTTTAACTCCTGATTTCCAGCAGGATAATGCGGCAGTTGGGGAAGACATCACTTTTCTTAACGATCAAAATTATCATAAATGTTTCTGAAAAAAATATATGATCTTTTCCGATTATATTGGAGTTCTATGGTTACCATTCTGTCCAAAAGATTTAATTAAAATAATTGAATTTTCTAGAAAATATCAGATTTCCAATAAATTATCTTTAATCAATGAATGATAACGAAGTTTAGATGATCAAGGGGAGGAATTAGTTAAACTTAAGAGAAACACTTTCCCAATGGTATCAATTAGCAGCACTGAACACCAAAGTTCCTATCAGAACAACAACAGTTATCTTTTTTTTTAAACTGAGCGACTTGTGATTTGTTCATATTTTTCATGATTCTCTTATTTAAAAACCTTTTTTTTATTCAGTGTTTTTTTATTAAAATTACATTTTCTTTGAAAACGCGCTTTTTATGTCATGTTCTTTTGTTTAATGTTGTTTGCATGTTTCTTTCTATACGCTGCTTGACACATGCCTCTTTCTGTAGTTAAGTGTCGAACAAAAAATGTATGTGTATTTTGAAACAGCAAAAGACACAAAAAAGTAGAAAAATACCTTGAACTTGTTCACATATTAAATGTTGCAACATGCTCGTATTACAATCAAAAGACATGACCGAAGAAAAATAAACACTTGTTCGGTGCAGCTCTATTAGGGCACATTAACATGGTTATCAAAAATTAAGAAAAAAGCAGGAGCAGCAGCATGAGAAAAGCAATAATTTTCACAGCAATAAATTGCAAACAACATGAGATTATTTTTTTGTTACTTGTAATTTAGCAGCTACTGACTGGTCCACAAATTTAGGCCATACGGTGGCATAATTTTCAATGTTAATGAACTTCCAAAGAATATAAGAATTTTTTTATTGCAGCCGAAAAGTGTGAGATTTTTAAAAATTCTTACGGAGTTTTTTTTTTTTAACTCATTTTGGCTGAATTTGTTTTATGTGAAAAAAGTCAACTCTTCGAAGTTTTAATAATCAAAATGCATTCGCAACATTTAGAAGTAAACACACACAAAGAAACTTTGCAACCTTTTCAAATATTTTAATTGTTGTTTACTTGGCCTTCCTGCTGTCCGGACACTGGCAAATAATACAAAATTGTAGATGTGTGAGAGTATGATGTACCCTTCAAAATGTATCCATTACACCTTCAACACTTCAGAAAACAGCAGAAGCAACAACGCCAGCAACTACGCCACACACACACACACGCAAACACACACAAACGTGATGAAAAGTTTCTAAAGAATAAAATGTTAAAAGTCAAAGTGTTTACACAAAGTATTAGAGATACTTGTTCTGAGGTTACTTTGTTTATGCCATTATTTACATTTTTTGTTGCTGCATTTTTTGCTTTTTTTTTAATTTTTTAGTCCTAACAGTTTTCACTTGTAGTAGCCATCTACTACAGCAACTAAGTACAACATCACCAACAACTTGTGATATTTATTTGTTTAGTAATTGTAGCATCATCATCATCAAATAGTAGTTGAAGTTGATGTTTCTCTTTTTAGTTTATGTACAATATTTACTTTGTGTTTTAACTATTCAGATCCTTTTTGTTAGTTTTGTTTAACATTTTTTTATGCTGTTTTTCTTTTTTAAATAAAACTGCAACAGATAGGGAGCAACTAACTACCTTGTGAAAACTACTCGTACACTTATGAATAAAAGGCCAGAATCACAATTATGAATAACATTTTGCATAAAATATATTTTTATTTGATGAAAAACCACATTTAAATTTCACGGTTTTAGTGGTCTTGACATCATTTAGCAAATTACAAATTACAAAATTGTTCATTTATTGTAAAAGTATCTGAATATATCTTTCGTTTTAACTAAATTTTTTATCTTTTAAACTGAAACGTAGGAAAATTTTAAAAACACTTGTTCAGTTACTGAGTCTGTTCATACTGTAGGACAAGTGATTAGGAAAGAACTGCTAATTAACCATCCAGTAAATTGTGTGACAAAACTATTTGGGGACAGTGAACTCAAATGCTAATTGAAGTGATAAATGACATATACTTACAGAATTATACAACAACATGAACTCGTTAAATAGCATGACATATTAAATGAATTTTAATACTTGTAAACATCAGTTTGACTCTAAATTAGAAGTAAATTTTTTTCTGACAAATGTTGACCTTCAATTTAATGTTATTAGAAGAAATCAACAAACAATGCTGAACACTAAATAATTTTTTTAAAGCATATTTTATTAAAGAAAAATGCTCAAGGCTACAGATCTATAGAAACGTATGTATGTAAAAATTAATTTATAATAAAGAACTAACCTGGTATGTACTTCTAATCTGAAGGTATTTATCTATTTGATTTTCATTTCTGTTGGTTGGTATCTTCAACAAACTTTGGCAACAAAAAGAATATAAACACGTAGTATTAGCGGTTTGGAAATATAAATAATAAAAAAAACAAATAAACTGAACATATGTTTAGTGCATACGTTCTTATTAAAGATGTATCATCATTTTCTAGTCTTTTTCATATAATTATGGCTCTGAAGTAGCACACTACTTTATAGGCCTAAGGGTTGTTGTTGTTGATAACAGAAATTTTACAGTAGAATATGGATAAAAAAGATTTTAGTTAATATGTAAGAAAATAGAAAATATAAGAGTCAATTTTATCACTGTTACATTGTAAGTCCTTGCGAAGAGTTTTTCACCATAAGGAATGCTTCTATTGAGAAATAATTCATTTACTATTTATTTGAGTCACTACTTCTGTAAATTCGCCCGCTACTCTCTGATTGGTAATTAAATTTTTTCCTCAATACAATTAAATCTAAGGTTTAATCGTTAAATAAACATTAAGTAGATTTTATGATTATTTAATTAAAAATTTAACAATCTTGATAACGTTCTTACGAATTAAGGATTTTTTATGACCAACAAAAAACAGGAAAAGCAAAACGTTTTTGGTATGATCCACGCTGGACTGTTTATAAAAAATAATCTAAGCCAATAGTATCTAAACTCTAAATCTTCCCTCCATTGATATGTTTAAATGAAGAGAAGAGCTACGTACGTACGCATTACCCCGACATTTCAAATGAAAATAAAGGTAAAAGTTTAAAAAAACACCAAGCAGAAACAAATAAAAAGTAAAAACATAAATGTACGATCACATCTGGCAAACATTTGCCCAAAAAAGCGTAACCACTTAATACCAATGAAAAACTTTTTGATTTATGCATTTATTTATTAAGTTAAACAGCATCTAATAAGATAAGATTCTATTACATTTTCTATAAATTTATAGGAAATTGTTTAACGTAATAAACAGGTATCTAAATCAAAAGTTTTTTCATTAGTATTTAGTGGTTACGCTATTTTGGGTAAATGTTTGCAAGATGTGACCGTACCTTAAGAAAATTAAAAACAAAACCAAGTGAGAAAGGAATAAAATTAGATTAAAAATGACAACAACGTAGAAATAAAAACTTCCAAACAAGATTAATCTCATAATTCTTTTCCAAGAATTTTGTATCTAATTTTACTAATAAAAAATGGTTTTCTTTATAACTTTGTTTTTTTTCTGATTTGCGTATGTCTTCTGCACACGATGGAAAAAGCCTTAAGCCGTTTAAAAGAAAATTTATACTTAAGATACGTGTGTGTGTGTATTTTTGTATTTGCATTAAGAGTGTATTTAACAGAAATTGGAAAACCATAACAAAAAGAAAGTGAAATAAAAATATATGTTTATTAGAACAGCAAAACTTTACAAAGTTACCTTTTTATAAAATTAATAGAAAGCCAATCAAAGGCAGCAAATTGAAAATTGTGAAGATGATGTTCAAATAGAAAATTTATGGATCAGCAAAATTGGCATAGCTCTGTACAACATAATGAATGAATATCTCTAAATAGTTTAAAAAATATATATCCTAAACTGAAGCAAATACTACACAAGTAATCGACTAAAAAGTTTCACCTTTAATGAAATGGAATAACAAAATAATTTTAGCGAGTTGAACTGAACAAAACATTTTCATAAATTAATTGAGAGTTGCTTGTTTTTTTTTATTTGAAGAAGGAATAAATCATTCGAATATACAAAGAGACTTCTGCCCTTTTGGCGCCCAATTTGCTAAATTTCGAGAGTTCTTGGGATAGTTTTTGCAAAAATAAGCAAACCAAAATCCTGCGCTAAAAAAATGTGAACTTCTAAAGTATTTGATATTTTTACAAGTGTCGAATAGTTGACAACTTTCTATTAGAAGTTTCATTAGATTTTAAATAATTAGCAACTGCCAACTTGTTCTTAAGTGTGTGTGAGCGTGTGTGCCTCAGTTGCACACACTTTACGCATGTTTTAATTTCATTCACTACCAGACATCGTCATCATCACTGCCACAAACTCAATGAAAATTATCTTAAACGCATATAAACAGTACTCATACGAACGGCCGAACGTACACACACGTTTAGATTCATTAACTGATACATTTGAGACAAAAATAAAACAAGAAACAAACTTTTGCATCTAATTTTAATTATAATTTTGTGTAGTTTTTTTTTTCTGCTCCTTGATAATCATAAAAATCGTTGTTCTCATCAACAGTTTGTTAGCAACTAACGTTTAAATTTGCTATGAACGAGATGCAGCAACATAAACATATATCTATTTTGTTGCTGTCGTCGTCGTCGTCTCGTGACATGCATTCATTCATGTTGTCTGTGCATGAATATGTGTATGGAAGTGTTTGTAGATCTGTGTATGCATGTGTGTGTGTGCGTATTTTAGTAGATTCTTTTCTAAATTCATGTTTAAATTAAAAAAAAAAACAAAAAATCTACTATAGAAAAATAGTGTGATAAATAAGAGAAACTCATTGATTTTATAGTTTAATTTTTGGCAAATCATATTTGAAAAAATAAGTAATTGATTTTGAAACGCTACAAGTCAAGTCCAGTATATCAAGAGCTTTTAGTTGACTTCTTTACCTTTAAAAACTCCCGATTTTAAAGTTCAACTGTGAGGGGGCCATCAGGTTCACAAAACTTTAAAATAAATTATATTGAATTTAAAATTGCCCTTCCTTAAAGCTGAAGCTGGATCTTCGAACTAACTCAAATGTTTTAATTGGAGATAAAAGTTTTTGAAAATATTAATATTTTAGTAAAATTTATCGCAAAACTGCCGAATATAAAACTGATACCAAATAAAAGCACACCCTTGTGAATTCCTTTAATGACTCTGCCCGAATGCATTTTTAAATGTTTTTAAATTTTTAATGTCTGCTATTTGTGATTAAAATAGAAATTAAATAAAATTTATTAGCGAATAATTCAAAATGATAATTCATGATGAATTTTTAAATGTTCACACAACTTTCGTTCATTGCCTTTTTTTCAAGAATTTGTGTCGCTTTTGGCTTTTTGCTTTTCGACTGTTCAACATAAATATGCACTCACACACAATTTGTTCGAATGCAATATTTCAGTCAACAAAAATGCAATTTAATTTTGGAAACTTGCCCAAATATTTCGATGTTTCTTTCTAATGTTCGAGTAAAGAACAAAAATAAAAACGATTTAAATCGAAAGCAGACATATGAACTGAATCTGTGGCAAAAGATTTCAATAACTTATTATGTGCAAGAGTAAAAAATGTCTGGCAAAAGTAATTGAAATGAACATGGAAACGCACATATATACACACATACTTGCATATGGCTCAAAAAATAATAATAATAAAATGAAATTTAGAAATTATTTTAAATACGAAATGACAGTGCAAAGTTCCGGCCATAAAAAAAGAAGATTTTTTAAGTACAAATTTGGCTTTTTCACACAAGATTTTAAAACGTACGTGAGTGACATCAAGAATTAAACAATTATTTTAAATATACAAATATGAGATTTAGACGAAAAAAGTTATTATTTATCACCTTTTATTATTTACCCACTTTTTACTACGTGGGAGTTCTTCTATAATTTGTTTTTTTTTTTTTTTGTTCTCTTTTAATTTTTTTTTTCAAAATTTAACAAAAACCTGAACAATAAAAAATTACAAATGAATAGAAAGAGCGAAAGTATGAAACAAATATTTCAAAGGTTTTTTATTCTTTGATGATGTCTCATTTGTTTTGAGAAGTCTTTTTTTTAATGTGAAGATTCTGCCAGAAATCTTTAAAAATATTTACATGATGAGATTTCGAAATTCAACATGTTCACATGTCAACTAAAGCGTCATTGTATTTTTTTTTTAAATCTTTACTATCTTCTTATTTTAAAAACATTTTGGTAGTTTGCGTTCATCGAATAACGACCGAGTGATTTGTTTGTCATGTAGACAATGAATGAAATCTATTGTTTCGGTGCAAAATGGAGACTGAATTTTTAACTTAAATGGAGTGATCAAAAATATTCTAAGATCGAATAAGCAAGTGAGCACCTGTGGCACTGAAAATTTTTTTTTTTTGCCCTTTAAAAATTTTTACTTCAGCAAAGTTCTGTAACTAGTCTAACTTGTGAACGCGCTCTGGGAACAACACAGCGCTTGGCAGGGATTATCGATACACCGCCATCTTTGTGGTATAAATTTTTCAAAAATAGCTAAAGGAAAATTGTGAATTTTAAGCTTTAAAACTTTAAACACATTTTACTTAAAGAAAAAAAAAAGCTGTAAGCCTGATAAACTTATTTATTTTCGTGTAACCTTTTAAAAGGAAATAAAACATTCGCAGTTGCAAGTTCCTTTCATTGAGTCCAATTTTCAAAGATCTTAATCTTACTAAGACAACTTTGTATCCAGATTAATATATTTGAATCTGCAAGTGATATTCTTCTCCATTTCATAGCTCAAGTATTATTGGTAGCAGCATATTTTATTTGATATTTATTTAATCAGCAATAAAATAGTATTTTATGTTTTCTATTTAAATTTTTATTGACCAGAAACAGAAACCCTTTTAATCTGCGTAGTCTAATGACGTCGTTCCGTCCACCTGGTTGTTTGAATTTATGCCTGTACAAAATTGATGCTCAAAGAATCATATTGCTCAACGTGCTTTAAATGAAACGGTTGCAAGATTTCCCTTCTGAAACAATTTATTTCTTTTTATGTCCCTGCCAATAATTAAGACCTTTCTATTACATGGCAGCCTGTTGTCCATTCCATTTAGTCAATATTATTGAAAACCTTTTATTTTTATGACTCACTTCAATTTTTTTTTATTTTTAGATTATTTGTTTATCATTAAATTGAAATCAGTTTTTTTTTTTTTGTAACGAAATCTCATTTGAATAACAAAAAATATTATTTTATTACATGAAAAATGTTTGCTAATAAGGGACGAACCTAATAACTGTGATCATGTTCCATCACAAAAGTCTTTCTAATAAAATTTTATTTGTATTTTCTGGATTTTTTTTCTTTTAATGGCTCCAATTAAGAAGATGACGATTTCGCCATCATTTTGATGGGAACAAAGTACATTAAATGAAGACACGTCTTAGATTAAAGTTTTATGACGATTATTATCACAACATGGCGTGCAAAAAAACATAATTGTACAAAAATTCATAATGAGAAATTAATAAACATGTACATATATGAACTAACACAAATATTTCATATCGTCAGCGAAAAGTCCAAACACCATAACTAAAGTTAAAAGCGATTTTGTTGTGAAAATCAAGAAACAAAAATATCTGAAGAGAACCTTGTTCACATGTTTTACGTAACGCTACAAAGCACGGGGAGGGGTTTAACAATTTCTTACGCAGTGGAAATTATGATTTAAAGATTTTTTAAAAAGTTTTACGAAAAGTGTTCTTCTATCATTAATTTTCAAGATATTACTTTTGGCATTTTACCGTTCATCTGACTTTATTTAATATTAATGAAATATAAATTTTTTTTGTTATTCAATTAAATTGTTCTTTGTATTAAAAACAGGAAGAACTGTTATTGTTTTCTTTTTTAACAAACGTGAAAGTTTTATGGTCATGGGGATTATGACTTTCAAGCCACTCATTAGCGAGTTGCTATCTTTTTTATTTCAAAGTATTCTAGAAACAATAAAGAAAGCTATTCTGTTTTAATGCGGATGTTAATAATTTTATTAACATCGTTTCAAAGAGTATCAAATAAATATGGAATATATGAAAATAATTATTTAATAAATGAAAATCAGTTAAGAGAACAAACACCAAAATGAATATTACAGAGTTTAGAATTTCATTGCGGTTATTGCAAAAATGTTTCTTCTTTTTAGTGAATATTGGTTGCTTTGTTTTCATGTCAATCGAGTTGAACTTCAGCTAAAATTGGATTTGTTAAAATGCAAATAACAACAATACTGAGAATGAAAAGCAATCTTGTTCCTTTATGCCACAACCTGAAGCATTTACTTTTGGTTTGTCTAACAGTTGTTTTTGATGGTACGAATATATTTTGCATATACTCGTATGTACAATTTCATTTCGCTACACAATGCCAAAATATCAATAAAACGCATAAAAAAGATGGGAACAAAAATTGAAATCATTTAACAGTTAAAAGAAATGACATGGAAATATAAAGAAGCAAAAGAGCGAGCGAACGAAAGAACGAATAAACTGATGTCGTTGTGGTGATGATGAGAATGCCTAACAGCACAATTGTTTAGCTAAAATGCATATTTTAAGTATCAAAAAAAATACTTGAACACAAACTAAGAATCATCATCATTGCTGTCATCTTCATCGTTAAAAAATATCAGCAAATACGTTTGCACCGAGCAACAAACAACTACAATAACAATAACAACAACGTAACAGCCTTCACGTTACATTGTTGGTTAAAAGTGTTGCTAATGCTGCTGTTATTGCTGCAGTTACAAAGGCTCCCTAATGGTTTATGCAAATCGCAGCATACATAACAAACACATCAGCATCACTAACAACATCACTGCCACCACTTATTGCTACCATCGCATCGCAGTTTCTTTACGCCTCTAAACAACCAAATATCCAACCTATTGGGTAGGAGAACATTTATTTTATAGATACTTTCCAAGCAGATACAAAGATTTAATGGAAATTAATTTCACAAAAATCTTCTTCATTAATTTGTTGAACGATTTGGAACTTGCAATTTTTTAGTGTTCACTGTCGTGACAGTCTTAATATATTATTTTAGTCTTCATAAATAATCACAAGATGTCTAATTGACGCGATATTTCTTAAAAGTCATAAAACTTTGTTCCGATAAACAGTTAATAAATTATTTGAACCCACAAACACAGCCGTGGGCGAATTAGTGATCTCCAAGTATCGAAACCTGATGACAACGCGATCGCAAAGTTAGAAAGTTGAAACAGGTCCTGTAAACAATTAATTTATGTAAACAATAGTTCCTAAATTCCCTTTTCACAATATTTGTCCTTCAAATGCCTGATGTTGTCTAAATCTAAACATTTTTATACCCACAATTTTTATCCAAAAAGAGTGCTTGCTGGTGCTTGACCCACTAAAAATTATGAAATTATTTTATCCCCTGCACCAATTCCAGTTTTCTTGTTTTATTTAATATTCTAAAAAGGATTTTCAAATTGTTAGATACCTATAGATAGAGAGTTCGTTGGTTGTTTGGTTGGTTGGATGGATGGATGGATGGATGGTTTAGTTGGCTTTGGATCAATGATGAAAATAATGGTGGTAAAACTATCGCTGGGTGGTTGCATTACTTCATAAAACCAACTCAAACAAACACTTAAAATCTATTCTGTTTTTCATTTTTTTTCTTGTTGCTTCCTTTCTTTCCGCCGCACAAGCCACAGACAGCAGCAGCATCAGCAACACAACCAATATTCAATTCTGGTGAACAGGCAATAGTTTTGCAAACAACATTGAACATCATATGTAAACACATCAAAACGTACAATTGCAACAACACAAAGAGACACACATATGCACATACGTACATACATATAAATATTTCGGTTTATAAATTCTTTTTGGCTTGTTTTTAGAATAAAAAAAATAAAATAAAATAAATTAAAATGCAGCGGCTTAAGCTGTAACAACATCACGTTAGATTTAGCAAAAATGTGGTTGTTGCTGTTTATATGTATGTTGCTAAAGAAAGAAGTTATATGAACAACAGCAACAACAACAAGAACAACATTATATAGTCATATCTTAGATTTTGACTAAACAAATATTTCTAGATTTTATTTATTTATTTTATTTTTTATACCTATTTTTTTGCTTTTTTCCTTTTATATTCATTTAATTCACATTTGAATTCGATTTCTTACATTTATTTACCTTTCTAGCTTGTTACTACAACTTGTTATGTTGTTACGTTTTGTTGTTGTTGTTGAAATATTGCTGGTTCAAGCAAAGTGCTGTTGCTGATGTTTTTTCTTTACTTTAACCATGCATATTTAAACAATACCTCTCAGGGTTTTATACAAAGAACACCAAACATTTCTTATAAAACTTTACGCGATGCTCTTGGATTTTATTTATTTCATTTTTTTTGTCTTCTTCTTTCATTATTATTGAAATATTCTTCTTTTTCATTGGCATATCAAATTTTCTGAAAAATCATTCTCATCATCGTCATTGTGCATAAATTTTAAAAGGCAACAAGAACCACCATTTTTTTTCTTTTTGTTTCATATTGGGAGTATATTTATAACAACACATGTTAAATATTATACCCTACGGGAATGAGGCAACAATTTAGAAATTATTTATTGAATTAAGCCTTGTATGGAATAATTGGCAGACCAAAATTAATATTCAATTTGCTGGAAAACGATTTTAGTTGTTTCTTTTTTTTTAATTTTGATCAAGCAATTCAGAGTTAAAAAAATGAGCTGAGCCTTTATCGTATAATTTCAGTTGTATAGAATTCAAGAACAAATTAAGTGATGGATTTCTCACTCAAAAATTATGGAGCACTTTCACCTACTTTTTTGGTGCAAAACTTTCTTTTAGATTCTTCCTCCCGTCTCTTTCACAGATGTCCTAGAATGTTTTTGGGGTCCCCCTATATGGGATTTGTTGGTGTAGGGTATTTGAATTTTAGCAGATCCGTGTCACTTTACGAAAAAACGATTCACTTGCCCATACAGATGAAATCAAGTATGTGTTATAATGTTTACACATGTCAATCATTATTATTGTATTGTGGCAACAACAACCACAAATAGAGAGGGGAAAAATACGATAAGAAAGAGTTGTATATTTATTTATTTTTTTATTGTTGTTGTAGTTGTAGTTGTTGTTATTATTATTATTGTTATTGTTGCCAAAGTGTGTTTTTGACAAACGTTGCAATTTGATTTGTTGAAATTCAAATATTGACATGACATCGAATACATGTTTGTATAAATTGTTGTACAACTTACACAAATCTTACAACATTCACCATTCAATGCAAATGTACGCTTTATTTATTTATATTTTCTTTCCCCCTTGCCCTGTACCCATTCCACAATGAAACATATTAGTGCTCCGACTTTGCGGATTTTACAATAAAAGTCAAGTAAAAGATGAAGAAATAAAATTTGATTTAAAAAAATTTTTATTTTTATTTGTATTCAATGCATTCTCGTACATTGTATGCTTTTTTGTTCTTGTTTCTGCCTTCCATACTTCTTTCGAGTTTCAGAAAAATATGAAGTAGAAATATTGAAAATTTTGCAAAAATATTTAGACAAACAATTGAATGCTGGCAGCCAGTGTCTCCAAAAGGCCAACTCATTTGTGGCAACAATCACGTAACAAAATTATTTTATTTTTAAATGCAACACGTTTGCTAAACACAGAAAGCAGCCTTATGGGAAAATCTTATTTTGATTAGAATTTAAGAAAAGATGAACAAAAAAAAAACAACTGTTCAATTGCAAGAAGTAAAAATTAACATGCAACGTGCAACAATTAAATTTTGTAAATATTTAAATGAATTCCTTCTTAATGTATGCAAACTCATTTGACAAGAACGTGATTTCAAATGAAAAACAAATCAAATTTTATGTATAATTTGGCACATTTAAAAAGTCCTTTTAAAATTTCAAATTGCTTGGCTGTATACTCGTAATTAATAATATTTTCTTTTAAAAATTATAAAAGGAAAGAAAAACACAAAGCCAAAGAGGAAGCATTAATCAGCAGCAGCATAATGGTCATAATTAAGGCGAAAAGTGAATAATAAATTTTAAGTTTCCAATTAAAATTTCATACTTTGTTATTGAATTCTATCTAACAAGATTGCAAACAGGTATTTTTCATTTAATAACCTCTCAAATTTTTACAAACGACTCAAGATACGTCTACAAATATAATAATTTATCATTTAAATAAATAAGCACAGCTACCATTAGCCGCAGCAGCAGCGGCAGCATTATCATCCGCATATTGGCTATAACACCATCTGTCTGGCCAAAAGGAATCTTTTTCTTTCTTCTTGGCCTTACGGTTGTTGGTGAGTTGTTTCCTTTTGGGTAAAAGCCTATCACTAACCTTTCGAAAGTTATTTACATTTTAACATTACACAAAGTGTCACGATTTTTCTTAAGAAATAAGAAATCGTTGTAGGAAAAACACAAAATTCATGATCACACTCTGTATTAAACAAACAACAGAAACAGTGTACAAAAAAAAAAAAAAAAGAAACACATTCAACAAAAGTATTTACTAGTAACAGCATTAGAATACTGTTTACTTTGTTACAACTCCTTAAACTAACACACACACACTCGGTGATATCTAGAAGTAATCGGCAAATTTTAGCTTTTTGGTCAAAATCCTCAAATCGCACAAACACAGACATTAACATCATTAAGATTTCTGCAGCAGTTTGTATAGAAAAATAAAATCCCTGGATAATTTGAATAATCATCTATGAAAACAGTAGCAGCAAGTTGTTAAATACAAAAAGTAAAAAAAAAAAAAACAAGCAAACAAATAACAAACCTAAAACTGTAAAAAAAGGAGAGAAGAACTACATAAATGGAGTGTCAAACCTTAACTGGCAACTCACAAATTAAAGCCAAAAGTAGTTCAAGTGAAATTGTTGTTAGAGATTTAAATTTTTTTTTTTTTATTTATTTATTTCTTGTTGTTTAGTTTTTATTTTCTCTTTTTTGTTTAAACAACAAACAAATTCAAATGTAGCAAATCGAATCGAAACGAATCGAACAGAACAAGCAACACCTTAATGTTCACAAATATCACAAAATGTTCATCTTTGACTGTCATTAGTCAGTTCGTACAGACGGAGACCTCAATAAAGTGTCTGTGTTGACTTTTCTTTTAGAGTGGCCATCCGTGGATTAATGACTATTTCGAATGGAAATTGTCTATAGGGAAGCTGTGGGGATCAGCATAAAGTTTTATGACGTCATCAGTCAGCTTAAAGACAGATATCTTTAAGTAAATTCAAAATATTTTCCAAAAACATTTTCAGTCAAGAATAATAATTATTAATTTATTTTTGCATCCGTACCTTTTTAGATTATAATTATTTTTTTTTAATTTCATTACGAAATAATACATCAAAAGTATAACTTTTAGTTGATGCAAACACCTTAGGGGCTGTGCACATATTACGCAACGCTGTTTTCAGAGATTTTATACCCCCCCCCCCCCTGTGCAACATTTCCAATCTGTAACAAATTTTTAACCCCCCCACCAAAGGAGCGTTACGTAATATGTGCACAGCCCCTTAAACAGTTTATTATTGAAACTAAGTGTATCCAGGGCCCAAATCGTTACATCCGTGAACGTAGGACTCGTCACGTAATAACTGCATAAATGGATGGAAAATTACGAGACGAGTTGACCGTTCACGGATGTAACGATTTGGGCCCTGCTTGCGATCGCTGAAAGGGTGGCAATTTCTAAACATCGTATAATCTTAAATTGATGCATTAAAGATTTCTCTGGAATAAAAATTATGCGGGTGTTGAGGGACGTTGAAAAAATGTAAAATGCACAAGACTGGCAACTCTTTTTCGTAAACCTAAATTTATTTATTTATTTTTTGTGACCACAAGGAAATTGTGTATCAACTAAATATTTGTATTTGAGATTTTTGTAAATTTTTTTTTTTCGTTAAAGTTTGTTTTTTTTTCACTCTTCTTCTTTTTCTTCTTTAACAAACACGATCGATGTGTTGTGTTAACATTTCCACAAATTTACATACAGTTACACTTAAAACATTGAAACAAATAAAAAAAATAAACACCAGACAAATAGCAAATCTGGTTGTTTTATTTCATTTATTTACTTTAATTCCAAGAGACATCATTAGTTTTTTTTTTAGGGGCAGGAAACTCGAAAAAAATCTTAAAGTTGGAAAACAAAAACTGTGAATAAAACACGCAGGAATATTTAAAACTTTTTCTAATATGTTTTTTTTTTTTTTTTGGAATTTTTTTTTCTGATTTTTTAAAGCTTAAAATATAAACAAAATTTTTTTTAGTTATTTAAGTTTTTACTACATTTTTGCTGTTGTTGTTGTTTCTGTTGATGTTTTTAGTAAAATCGTTTGTTTTGTATTGTAAATCAGGCATGAAAATCAAATGATCGTGAGATCAACAATTGTTCGTGTACAAAATGTGTGCCTTTTTTGTTAGATATTTTCAAATCCTTTATTACAGTGGGAATAGAAGCACACAAAATTATTATAGGTACTAAATATTATTATACAAAAGGTATGAACAAAAATTATATTTCATAAGAGATCATTTCGCTAATAGCAAACATTTTTGAGTTGCAGAAAACATTTAAAACCAAGCCAATTATTGAAAGTTTTTTCGTTGTAATCCCTGTGAGAGTAAATTCGATCTTTCGACTTTAAAAATCCTTCATACATATTTACAAAAAGAACTTTCAATGGCTTCAGAAAACATAATATATTGGTTGAATTCTTATAACGTGCTGTACAATATGAATATGATCGGTAGTCTACTTAGGACACTGATCAAATATATAATACCAGGGGCCAAATTACCGCATTCGATATCGATCGAAATTTACATTTAAATTGTATTGAAATTTCGATCGATATCGACTGCCGTAATTTGGCCCCAGGTATATGCACGACTACAACAATTCAACAACAAAACAAACAACAGGCATTTTGTTTGTCTAAACGGCACATTCATATCCTACGCTATCAAAATTCTCCATTCATAAAAAATTACATAAAAATGGCGCCGGAAAATATGTACCAAATTTGACAGTGTGGGAAATGGATAAAGTCGCCCGAATTCGCTATTGCATAAACCTGGTAATGAATTCGCCTTTACCTCTCATTGATATCATACAGATACTTAAATTATGAATCGAAATCAAAGTGGCCTCTATCATCAATGTGGTACTAATCACGGCTCGCAACTAAATTGTGAGAAAAATAAAAGAAATATTTGCCGCACGATAACAATTTAATGTTATTTTTTTTTTCAGCGGAAAAAATAACAATAATGATTTGATTGGATCAAAATAAAAGATATTTCATCTCAAATGTGTAGATTTTTATTTTTGTGTTTTTATTTTTAACACAAAATATGTACTTGATGAACTTGACCGACAAACGATATTAATTATTTTGAGGTGTAGGTATTGTAGTGTCGTGTATTGTTTGTTGCCGTAGTTTTGTATGAATGACTTTTAAATTTAGAGCTTCCGTTGTTACTTTAAATTAAAAAATAAATAAAATAAAATAATAATAAAAACAAGGGTTTGATTTGTTTTTCGGTTGCTGTGAATACAAGAGAAAGATACAATCTCTTATTTGCTGCAGGTTATACATAGATAGAAGCACACACTACACTGCTTTGTGATCTTTTACTATTTGATTTCTTAGACGGCAAGGTCTTCTTAAGTATGGCCACAGCTGACTGGCATTCACTGGCCATGATCTAACAGTTTCTTTCGTTTAACGCAAAATAATTTTGTTGGCAAATGTTAATTTTATATCAAAATTTTATGTAATAATTTTTTTTGCCAAGTCATGACGTTAATTGTTCGTGATATAATTTTTTTTTTATCCAGAACTGTGGTGGCAAACAATTGTTTTAAGGGCATTATTTCGTTTTCTAAAAACTAAAATAGAAATATTTTTTTCTACAAATTCTTTTGTTTGCATTAATTTGTGGTGTTTAAATGTGTTTTTATATGACTTGAAATGTATCTCGACTTTGACGTTCATTCACATCGTGTTTTATTTTGAATCAATTGCACCACCATTTTTTTTTTTTTTGGGTAAATTCTTAAAAATTTAAATTCTGTTGTTGACTTTTTCTTTAACTACATTTTAACAACCTTTATTTGTAGCCAATTTTTTAAGAGATCATCTTAATATCCCTGAGGCAAAATAGGAAAAATCCACATACAGATTGTTATTTGTAATGGAACAGACACTTTAAGGAATGATATTAATGCAATTTTTAGATATAAAGAACTTCTGTGGGGAGACCTCAAAAGCTTCTGAAAAATGTATTTACATACGTCATTTTATTTAAACGTCATAAAAAAAATTATTTTAGAAAAACTATTTCAACAACGCATTTATTGAAAATTCTGATGGCTCTTGTAAAATAAAAATATACTCGTATTCATTCATTCATATGTAACAAATACTGCTTGTGCATAAATGTTTGCATTAAATTGATATGATAGGTATTGTTAAACAATGTTATTTTCCCATTTACACATTATCATCATCATACAAATTTATTTTGTAACGTATAAAACAGAATGTTTGGGAACATGCTTTCGCCTCGTTAAAAATCATCACTAGCATCCCATCATCTACATCATGGTCGTCCGTTTATCCGTCCGTCCGTCCACAAGCCATAACCATCACTACAAAGTCATCATGATAATAATGGTCATGTTCATCATCACCATCGCCATCATCATTATCTTCCGTTTCGGTACGACGGATAATGGCAATAGCCAGAGAGAGAGAGAGAGAGAAGCGTTCATATCAATAAAATAAGGCCAAAAAGTAAGTAACAGCAATCATTTGAAAACTATTGACAGCAAACAACATAACGTATTGTAACTGTCAAAGTAACGTAGCTAAACAATGTGTCACTATGACAATCAGAAAGCATCAAAGTGTAAATTGGACACTATTTTCGCTAGATGGGCTGCCTGTGAATGGCTTTGCAAACATTTACACATTCACCATGTTGCATGCTGCATATAGGAAAAACCATCATTTGAAGAAAGGAGCACAAATAATGCTAAAAATCATTCCAATTCCAACGACTAAGTGAAGCAACTAAACAAAATGCACAAAATACTTACTACTTCATGTAAAATTGCTAAAGAAAGAAAAATAAAAATCTCAGAGAAGAAATATAAAGGAAACCATCGAACAAACAAAACTAAAGATTTTACATAATTTTACAGAAGTGTGTATGAAGAAAAATCAAGAAATATTAGAACTTGAGCATCACCTTAGATATCTCACAGTTTTACAGTTGACCCTGCCATAACACGTGTTATGTTTGTCTTTATATGAACTTTGAACCCATTCTAAAATATATAACACAATTAAGGAAAAATTTATTTTAGAGTAGTTGTCCATATTTTTTCAATAATTCGAATTTAAACCTAATTTCACAATATTTTTATTATTTAAATCCAAAGATATTGTAGCTTCTTATTGCCCGATTTTTAAAGAGATTCATATACGGACCATATACGTCTTGCAATTTCTAATGGTGTCTGTGTTTGATGATATTAAAGTTCAATTATACACGAGCAGAAAGAAATACATATTTTTTAATGATCATGAAAACTGAGAAAGGGATTGCTGTGAGTCCGTTTTTTTTTATTGGAATTTTTGAAATGTTCAATGCAAAATGAAAGGAATAAGTACAGTACATATACATACTATTTGTAAAATCCTGCAGATGTGTTAAATTTGAAAAAAGATATTTTAATTGCCTATGAACAAACACGTACATACTTGCATATGTATGTACTAACTAAAGGGTATATCATTTCAAAGGTAAGAAGTTACTTTAAAGTGTTTTTATACATACTCATCAACACATTTATACATGTCTTGCTCTGCTTAAAACAGTCAGTCATCTAGACTTTTTGCCAATTTGGTATGTAAATTTGTTTTTTGTTTTCCCCTTTTCCCTTTTTGCTACATTTAAATGTGACATGTTGTTATTCTGTGATTTTAATAGTTTTTATTTTTCTACTTCTTCAAGTAATTGCATTTTGGTTTATTTAAAGTGCAAAATTATCGCAAACTATTTGCAACGTGTTGAAAAATGTGTTACGATATAAATTTGTCATTTCGAAACGAGTAGCAGAGAGAAAGGAAAGGATTTCTATGGAAACCGTTAATGCTAACAAATGCATTCAGCCAACCGACCGACATACAAACGAGCAAACAAACGAATCAAGTACATGATTATGCTTTATTTATGCACAGACAGATTTTCACAAGCTCACAAGTTGAGAAAGGAAAGCCAAAAATGGTTTAAACAAAAATTGAATTTTTGGTTTTGATTAAACACGATTTGAATATTTTCCAAATTATCACTAAGATTTTTGTTTTCTGGTAGACAAAATGCATGATGAATGAATATTAAATAACTAATTAAACGACTTTTAATGACTCTACTTTAGTGAAATATATTTATTTTCTTGGCTCGATAAAATCTACACTATTTCAGCTAATTATTCATTCATTTTATAACTTTCATAAAATACTTTTCTAAAGTTCCTTGTGGTCATTTATCAAAACAAATTATATTTGTTTCGAGATCTTTTCAAATATTTCCATGCAGTGTATCATATTAATTTCTCAGCTTAATATGCCGAATTTTACAAGGCGTCAGAGAAAACATAAAAACGTTTTGGTTTTTCTATCCAAATATTGCATCATAAATATTTGTTGTTGGGTTTTTTAACGAGTGGAAAACAAACAAAAGATACAAACTGAGACTCCATATAAAAATGTCTATAAAACTGACACCTATTCTCCTACTGATATTCGTCACTTTATATTTATACACATATAAAATATAAATGTTTACATCAAAGAAATAAAAAGTGTAGATGGAATAAGGAATGGAAGGAGGGATGAATGGATAGATGGCTGTTGGATGGCCAAACATACAATAGACAATATTTAAATATTGTACACATGTCTTTGAGCCATGTGTAGGATTTTCTATTGTTCATATAACCCAAGCCGTCCATTTTTGTGTTCAGATCTCTTTGTATCGTTTACTTGGCTGAGACATGAAAATCATCTAAAATGTTAAAGAGTTTTTATGATTTTCATGAAAGATGAATAAAAATTTAAAATAATTATATGCAAATTGTCAAATGTTTTCAGCAATATTGACTAAAGAAGAATCAAAACAAAAAGAATTTTTCTTTTAAGTAGACATCATTACATGGTGATGGTGTTGCAAAGATTGTACTGGAATTGTTGTTAGTTTTAGGTTAATTTTATTTTTATAGGAACGGCTAAGAGAAGTATAAAATTTAAAATGAATTTTAATGAAAATTTATACAAATTGCTTAAAAGGACTTGGTAAAATTGGTAGTGGCAAAATACCACCGGCCAAGTCGATTTAAATTAAAAACAAAAACATTCCTATTATTTATTTTTTGTAAATTTGCTATAAATTTATTTTGTAGAAGGCGTTTGAGAACCACACACAATACAGCATTCACGATACAAGGGTCATTTCTTCTACATCTCACAACTCACATGATAAATGTCGCTAAAGTGATTAATAGTTATGAACCGGTTACCGAGTAGTAAAGATAAAAAAACAATTTATGTACATTTTTTTATCCACAACTGAGCCATGCAGTATCATAAAAATCTTCTTTGTTGCTTGTAATCAACATTTTACAAATGACACAGTGACCTAAAGAACAAATAAAAACTTTAACGCTCTTCTTGTGCACAACACAAAACCCGGTAACGTTCGTATGCTTAAAAAAACGCAAAGGAAAGTCAAACAAAAAACGAACAAAGAATTTTTGTTAATTTTCAAGACTTAATTGCTAAAAATGTATAAATGAAATGCGAGACAATTTTGTGGGCAGGTGTTGGGCGCGTATGTTTGAGGATCAGCAATCCATAATTATTTTATACCTACCACTAGAGATGAGCCATATTTCTGTACCTGTGATACAGATAACCAGAACCGACGAAAAAAAAAATTGGCCTTGGATCATATTTTATTTGTCATAACCCGGCATCGTGAAAAAGAGACAACATTAGTGGGTTTGTTATAAATGTAAACAAAACGAAAAACAAAAAAAAAAAATTCAGTTTTTAGTGGAAAATGGTACATGAAAGCACACTTAAATTTTATAAAATGTAATAATATTAAGTATTTACGGCATATAATTCGAAAATAAAGTGATAAAACAATTTAGTGTGTGTTATATAAGGTGAGTTTACATGGTAATACAAAGTAATAACACTTTGTAGAATCAAAATATTATGAAATTCTCTTTGTGTATAAGAAGAGAGCAGGTATTTTTTATGTTTACACGGATAATATTAATAAAAGCAAAAGTCTGCGCTACGAAATAGCTGGTGGCTACAGTTCTACAATATTTACAAAAACAACATGAATATGTTTTAGTTGTTTTTGTATTTATTGTATAGAAATGATGCCTAACGCGACACGACCTATTTCAACTTTTCTCCAAAACCTAACAATAAAATTTGCTGCCCTACAGCTAATGTCAATTCTGCAACAAGTACAACAATTTTGAGCATATCTGATCTCTTTTATGCAAGAAAATTTATATCCCGCTGTGTTAATAGCATAGCTTGGGAATTTCGATTAGAATTAGAAATCATTACGATTAGAGAAATAAAATAATCTAATCATTAGAATTGACTTTTGATAAAAATTGATTAGATTAGAAATAATCAAAAATCTAATCACAATTAGTAACGATTAGCATTTGTAATCAAATCTAATCAAAACTAATCCAAAAAATAATTGATAAGATTTCTTGATTATTTTTGATTAGATTTGATTACAAATGCTAATCGTCACTAATTGTGATTAGATTTTTGATTATTTCTAATCTAATCAATTAGTAATCGTCTAAAATGGCTAACTAATCATAATTAATCAATTTTTCAGCACAATTAAAATTTCTAATCCAATTGCTAATCATTAGGATTTCTAATCATTATTCCCAAGCTATGGTTAATAGCAGCACCTGTTAAGTAAATTCGCATTGATGGTCTTCTATCAATCAAATCTGTTACACTGTTTTTTCTACTGAGAATTTTGCTTTTATTTCTCTTGCATTCAGCGTTACCGTTCACCCGACTAAAGTCGCAATTTGACCCTTTTTCGGCGGTCTGCGACTTTTTGTGAGACTTTTTTATCACCAACTTTTGCGACTTTTTAATTTTGTTACAACTTTTTACCCTTTTTTGTAGTTTCTCACAAAAAGCATTTAATTTGCAGTAAATTAAAAAATGTTTTTATTATTTTTATAAAAAAAACGTCAAAATTTAAAAGGAATTCGCTGATTATTGTTTATTTGGCAACACTTTTATTATCATCATGGTGAAATAAGTATATGTATAACAAAAAAGTGGATAATGCTTGTCAAAAAGTTACACCATTTTGACGTGTGATATCCACAAAATTATCATAGCAAATAATAATGAGCTGCCGTTACGAGACCACCTGGTAAAGTTATTTCACCACGCTTGTCATGTATACAATTTTGACATAAAATTCGTAATTTAAAGAATTCGTTAGACGAACCCATGGTGGAATAATCAGGTGTGCGCAAGAAGAAATATGGTTTTTTGTAGGGTTGTGTTTTGACCGTTAAAAAAATGGAAAAGTATGCTTTTCTTGTCAAAAGTTGTTTACATTTTTGGCCGCCATCATGAATATTTTTGTTTACGTTATGCTTTTTGTTTTTGCATAACCAATAAATACATACAAAACAACTTTTGTTTTGTTTTGTATACAGCTTTGTTTTGTCTAGAGTTGGGCAAAATCGTTCCATTTACGGAATCGTTCCGACCGGACCGAAAGATTAAAGGAACTAGGTCGTTCCTTTCGTTCATCGTTCCTCTTACTTACTTTGGACCTTGATGTAATAAACAATGTATATGCACTAACACAACATTAAAAAACTAACAAGAATGATATCAATAATAAAAAGCTACAAAACATGATTCAGTAAATAGGAATAAATAGATTTTAATTAATGAAACCTGATTAAATATGTAATTTAAATAAAAATATATATAATAAATTGAATGTGTCATTAATTAAAGTGCGACTGTGAAGGTTTATTCTTATATACATATATGTGTCTAACATAGTATACGAGCATAAGAAATATTTATAATAGTGTTGTGGACTTTTTATATGTATGTAGATTTTGACGTTTATCAAATACAAATAAATGCTCCGCAATACGGTTTTCAATTACGGAACGATGAACGATTAAATAGGAATCGCTGGATCAATCCGAACCGTTCCAATAAGGGAATCGTTCCAAGGAACTAGGTCGTTCCGGAACGACACAACTCTAGTTTTGACAATTTTGAATTAATTTTACACAAACAAAATGCATGTCGTTTTTTATTGTTGTATTCTTACGCGCACCTTATTATTTCACCATGGACGAACCAATGTTTCCTAATTTGTACAAACTGGCCGTACATGTATTAACTCTACCTCACAGCAGTGCTTGTGCAGAAAGAATTTTTTCGAAATTAGCTTTACTTAAAAATAAATTAACTAATAAATTAAAAGTAAAAACATGCAACACTATGCTGTCAGCCTTAAATTTAATAGATAAAGTTATAGAATACTGTATTCCCTGTAATGAACTTATTTTTAAATATAGAAATGAAATATCAAAAAAATAGTATTTATGCATGTATTCCTTAGTTATATTATAGAATAAAAATTTTTTGAAGTACAACTATATTCACCTAAAAAAAATAAGAAATAATGCACCAAGATCAAACGATTGCAATTAAAGTAAAAAGCTCACTGCGCTTTACTTGGAGATTTTTAAATTTCGTAAAAAATATCTTAACCTAACTTGATTTTTTTTAGCAGAAATCCCATTAATTTGACTTTGGCAGCAAACGACAGCCAAATTTATTAAAACTTAAGTAAATTTGTTCAGTATACGTGAAAATATGTATAGAAGTATTTATAATGCATCTGCATATGTTAAAAAATATGATAAAAATGGATTCTGCAATAAGCTTTTTGTATTGTTTCAATTGTTTTTTTTTTGTTATGCTTTTTATTAATGAAAAAAAACTTTAAAAAAAGATGTGCGACTTTATTAAAACAATACTGGAATAAACCGGTATTAAGAACACGATGATTTAGCATTTTTGTTTTTAATTTACAGGTCATCAATTATGTACATACATTGTATGTAATTGATTTAAAATAATTAATAAATACAAATTATGTATTCATATGTAAATAGAAAATTTTGTTTGTTTCTGGGTTACATTTTGTAATTTTTATTCTACATTTTCATTCCATTATCTTCTAAAATCCCCAAATTTGTTTTTTGAAAACAAATTCAAACATACGAAGAATATTGACTTTGTTAGAAATTTATGTTGGTTAATAAAAAATATTATTTTTTAATCATTAGAAAATACCTATCAATTAGAGTTAACTCAATACATACAATTTAACTTTTATTGATAATTTTATTATTTATTGAAACTTCAATTCTAAAATGAAACATCAATAAGTTGTTCAAATCTTAAATCTAAAAAATAAAAATAAAGTTTAATATATGTTTAGTCAATGCTAAACAAAATTTTTTTAGTTTCAGCGGTTAATTTTTGTAGTTTTAAATCTCTCGTATACGGCTGAGAAAAAGGGTATACCTTCTTTTCAGCCGGGTGTGGCCTCTATAATGTAGAATATTGCGTGCAAGTACATTTGAGTGCATCTCAAGTTTTTTATATATTTTTTAGCGTGTTTTGAAAATACTGTCTTCACCAACGTCAAGATCTTTGTGAATTCGATGATTTCTGACATACCAGGGGGCTGCTGTTATTGTACGTAGAATTTTATTCTGTCGCCTTTGAATTATTTCGACATTTGATGCTGAGGCAGTGCCCCATAACTGGATTCCATAGAACCATATTGGTTTCAGGATCGCGTTGTATAAAAGTAGTTTACAGTCTAGGCTTAGTATAAAATTTCTTCCAATAAGCTAATTCATTTGGGCTGCTTTTAATTTCATTTGTGTCAACTTCGCGTCTATGTGTGATTTCCATGTTAAGCGGCGATTAAGGTGAACGCCTCGGTATTTGACTACAGTGTCTTGCGGTATAGTCTCGATGTTGAGTTGTATAGGCGGGCATGTTTCCCTGCGTAAAGTAAAAGTAACGTGTACACATTTCTGCTCATTCACTTTTATCCGCCATTGTTTTAGCCATGTTTCCAACTTTGAGATGTACCCTTGTAGATTCCGGGAAGCTTCTACAGGATTTTCATGAACGCTTAGAAAAGCCGTATCATCAGCAAATGTTGACGTGTGAATGATACTGCTTAACGGTAAGTCAGAGGCATATATTAAATAAAGTAAAGGACCGAAGATACTGCTTTGAGGGACTCCGGCTTCAATCGACTGCGGGGGGCTTGTAAAATTGCCTTCCTTAACTACAAATTTTCGTTCCTCTAGGTAGCTTTTTAAGAGCCTGACGAAGTTTGCGGGTAGATTTTATGTTAATTTGTGGACAATACCTTCGTGCCGTACTTTATCAAAAGCCTGTGGGACATCAATAAAAAGCGCTGAACAATATTTCTTTTTTTCAAAAGTTTCTCTAACTACATTCACAAGTCTCTGAGTATGTTCAATAGTGTTGTGCTGACTGCGAAAACCGAATTGATGATCTGGAATACATCCACTTCTAGTCACTATAGGAGTCAGCTTGCTCATATACAGCTTTTCAAAAGTTTCGACATATTGGACAATAAACTGATAGGCCGATAGGATTCAACCTTTGTATAATCCTTACCTGGCTTTGGTATCATAGTTATCATCGAAACCTTCCATTCTGTTGGATAGTATTGCAGTCGTAAAATACTATTAAAGATGAATAGTATTATTCGTTTTGCAATGAAAGGCAATTCTTGAAGCATTTTTTGCTTATTTTATCAATACCTGGGGCTTTTTTGTTATTAAGACTATTAATGGCCTTTTCAAAATCTAAAATAATAAATCTTAGAGATATTTCTGGTAACGAGACGTCTGGTCGCAGTTCAACAATATCAGCAGAAATATTTGGAGTAAATACTTTTTCTAAGTGTTTAACGAAAAGAGCACCTTTTTCAGCATCAGTTCTTGTCCAGTCACCATTAGAGGCCCGTAATGGAGGTATGCATATCACTGACCTTTTAAGTCCTCTGGGTGCACGCCACAGCGAATAATCTGTTTGTGGTGTTGCATCTATTTCTTGAAGAAATTTTTGAAGGGAAGCTGTTTTTTGTGTTTGTAAAACTTTTCTAAGTTGCTTGGTAAACTCCTTAAGCCTTAATTTTAACTGAGGCGATCTGTAACGTTGCCATTTTCGTCGAGCTCTCCTTTTTTCAGATAAAAGCCTTTCTATATCAACAGAAAAAAATATTGTTGAATCTCACTTGTTGACTTGGTTGATTTGAAGAAGCATTAAGAGCAGCTTCTTTAACGTGTGCTTGAAACAACCTAATAGAGTCATCTATGTCAGAAGGTGTTCTCAACGAGATATTGTCCGAGCAATGAGCACTCAGGTATTTTTTGTATTTCAGCCAATTAATACGTGCAGATGTCGTTGGTAAGTCGCATGTAGGTGATGAAGTTGTATGCGAGTATATAATGACAAAATTAGGCGAGTGGTCTGAAGATAAATCCAAAGATGATTCAACTGCAATCATTTCGGTGGGCACACCTTTCACGATTCCAAAGTCGTTAACATCAGGAAGTTTTTGTCGATCTGTTGGCCAATATGTTCGCTGACCACTTGAAACTACATTCAAACCCATTTTACATATTGTTTCGAACAAAACACGACCCTTAGGAGTGATTAAACGTGAACCCCAGAATGTGTGTTTGGCATTGTAGTCGCCAGCTGCTAGAAAACGGGGGCCCAGTGATTTATAAAAATGCGTATATTGACTCTCGGTAATTGAAAATCTTGGGGGGGAATAGACAGATGATATTACGAATTTTTGATAGTAATTTTCAATGCAGATGTTTGTTGCTTGAAGATAATCTTTACAAAAATCATTTAACAAGTAGTGTTTAATTCGCATTTTTATTAGGATTCTCGAACCACCACAAGCTCTACCTCGAGGATCCTTGGTGTCGTAGAAATTATATCCACTAATATTAAAATAGCTTCGGGAGGTCAAATGAGTTTCTGAGATAAGCATAACATCTATTTGTTTATCTAGAAGAAAGTATTATATTTCGTTTTTATGTTGGCAGATGCCGTTCGCGTTCCAAAAACAGATTATTAAGTTCATGGGTTGTTTCATACAGCCTGCAACAGGCTAGACTGCATTTTCAACATTTCCTGCATCATACAGAACATGTTGTGAGTAAATTTATTTACTGTTTTTATTAAGCTCTTAATTGAGGCTTCAATACGACTAAAATTAAACCCCAAGTCTTTGCTTTTTAATATACTAGCGTATGAAAATTTATTTTTAGCTTGTTGATCACTAGTCGCGTTAGACTTGAAAACGTTTGAATATTGATTCTAGCTGTTGGACGGTTGAGGTAACTGTGGATAGTTAATAGGGGTTTTAGGCTTTAGTTTTTTTGTTTGATGAATTCTTAAAAAACGTGTAAAGGGGCAACCTCTATATATACAATTTACATATATCTAAATACTTAGGGCTTCAAAATCTTAAAAAAAAAAACATTTTGATATCGAATTTTAAAAGATGGATTGAGTATTTATTTTTTATATAAGATATACATATGTATTTATATGCCAAAAACTATATATTTGTTATGCAATAGCATTCACAATATTTCCAAATTTAATCGACGCAAATTTTTCAAAGGATATATGGGTGTTCCCAAAGTAACGGTCGTTACCGATTTTCGGATATTTTTTAAATAAAATTACAACCTAAGCAAATATGTCACGAGGATTGCTTAATTTTGGACCTAAGAAAGTTCAAGCATCGGTAGTAACCGAAAGAATTCATAAAAAAAATGTAATTTCAATACTTTTTTGACCATTAAAAAGGTAACGGTCGTTTCTTTATAAATGTGCTGTTTTCAAATTTCGGAAACAAACATCATGTATTGTAAAATTTTTCACAGGATGTGTCAAGTAAAAAATCTTATTAAATTATTTGAAATGTTTTTTTAAGGAATGGGTTTATTTTCAAACCAAAGGAAATTAGTTACCAAAAAAAAAAATTTTTTAAGTAACGGTCGTTACATTATAAAAAGTTAAACGTTTTTTGTGTTTGAATTTATTCATTATGGGTAACAAAAAAAACATAAACGAAAAGCTATATTATATTGCGTAAAATTAGTGTGTCGAGCAGTGATGTTAACCGTACGGTAATTTCCGTATTGTACGGTAATTTATAAAGGTGGGCAGGTAATTTTAATATATGTACGGTAATTTTATAAAGCTTTAATTTTTAATCAAATCATAAAACCCACGGTTTTCCTAAAACATTGTAACAATGCCAATTGTGGCTCAATGCTAAAAATTTTTCCTATGGAATATTTATACAGGTACTCGCATTAGCATTAGTTTTTTTCTAGAAACAAATGGGCTAGAAACAAATGGGCTGGCCTGCGGTGTCGCACAATATCGATCGGTGGTTTTCTAGATGTAAAAAAATGAACTTGCATTCCTCTAATAACCGATTTTATTTAACTTATTATTTATTTACTGCCACAAAAGTTTAATATGCAAATAATAATAAATTGATGGTTAGAAGGTCGCAAACCGGTTGTATTTCGTTTACAATTTCAGCATTATCGATCGATCTACATTGCGGGGTGGGCCGAAAATATTTATATATTATAACACTCAGCTTTAAATATAAAAAAATTTATATACTTATACTTATATGTATGTATACACAGCTATATACACATATGCCCTTAAGAGAATGGTGATTGAATGTAAAAGTTTTAATTCTAATATTTTATTAATCTAATTGTTTCTTAAGTTTTTGTTGTCTTTAATATATGTATGTACATACCTATATTGATTAAAAAATATAACCTATTTTAATAGTAAAATATTACTATTTCTATACAACGCTTTACTCGAACGGTAATTTTACCCAAAACACGGTAATTTTTTTAAGGCTGTACGGTAATTGAAAAAAATTAGTTAACATCAGTGGTGTCGAGTTTTCTGCATAGTTTTATTCGCTTTCAGTCTTCTTTTTTTTGAGCGCTCTCTCTCTCTCTTTTACCACTTTCTTGCATCTTCTTTTCGTTTTTTTTCTGTATTTTTGCGTCTTGGTAAGTTGCTCCATGTTTTTTTAGCTAAAATCAGTAAGAATACAATTAAGTAAGACGGAAACAGTTCAAATGCAAAACGCAAAAAAAGAAGGTAACGGTCTTTACATCTTTAAAAAAATGTTTGAAAAATCAAAATAGGCTTTTGATGCTTATTTGGCCTTACAAAATTCTTCATCTTAATTACCTTCTTATTTTTCGCTACTATAAAATTAAATCGTTTGAATGAATTACGGAAAAAACAAACTTTTGTGCTTTTGGGGTAACGGCCGTTAGAGTCGGTGAGGTTGTTTTGTACTATTCACAAAAAATTAAATTTTAACTTGTCGCCTTCAAAATTGTTGCTGAGCATGAAGAAAATTTTCAACTTTCAGCTGGCTTTTTTGTTCTTAAACTACCGTTAGAACAGTGTTGCCAAAGAGTTTAAAAAGGGACCATGCACTTCGCAGGAAAAAGACGTGCACGGTGTATTAAAGTCAAAGCAACATATTTTTGTTATTATAAAGAAAATTAAAGTTAATCCTTCGGAAAATGGCAGATACATTTATTTTGTGTAATATTAGCGGAAAAATAAATTAAAAATAATAATTTTATTTTTGAGCTGTAAGGGGTAATTTTCTGTGGAAACACCCATATGTAGGTATGTAGGTATGTATGTAACATTTAGAGGCTAGCTGAAGCATTAATTAAAAATCAATATACTACATATGTATGTAAATTTGATTTGTTTTCCAAAAAAAATTTACTGGACATTGCGTTTTAAACCATGTACATACATACATATTTCACAATTATTTTACTTTCTATGAACATTGCAAAAGTTGTATGTATAGAGTACTTTTTTTAATCCCAACTACAAAAAAAAATCTCGTTTTTGGATATGGCCTTATAGATGGGAAACCTAATACCTACATACTTACATACATATATACAGTGAAACTTCGATATAACGAATTCCAAGGGGATCCGAAAATACTTCATAATAGCTATTGCTTCGCTATAAATATAACCAGCAATGCTTTAATATAATGAAGAAATACGAAAAAAATTCGTTATAACAGTAGTTTTCTTTATTCAAATCTATTTAACATGAGATTGCTAATAACGGCCTCAATTATAGAATTTTTTCTCGAATAGTTATTGATTTACGCTTTACTTTACTCATTTTGACAAGAATCAAGTCAATTTGAGGGTGGCCCAATGACTTGGGGCCTGGGTTCAAACCCTGGCCAGAGCAAGTCAATCAACATCATTAATTTCTGTAAAGTACATTAGTGAGACATTGTATTAATTGTTGTCGGACTATTTAAGTGATGAAGGCATAGCACTGGTCACGAAAAAACTGTTCCGACAGCGATTGATGATTTTCCAAGCTAATGTACACAACATCGCCCTCCTTCGTCGGTTAGCAGAAACATCGGCGAAGTAAAACAATTAATAAAATGCTTGCCAATACAGCTTAACAAATTTAATGCGTCTACCTAATAGTGATGTTACGAATACTCGTATTCGTATTCGACTATTCGACTATTCGCCTGTTTTAAGATATTCGTATTCGTATTCGCCAAATTCAAGCGAATATTTTTCGAATAATTTTCCCATACATTTTCCAAAAAAAAATCATACAAAAGTTTAAAAAAAGTACATAAAATGTAAAAAAATATATTAATTTTTATTAAAAAAACCCATTGTATTTCACGCAAAGTAATAACCTTCTTAAAAAACAAACAAAAATATATATGTATTTTGCAACTAGTATTCAAAAATTAAAGTTTTATATCATGTTAAATTAGTAATCAAACCTCAGTAGAGGAATGTTGAATTTCAAAAATAGAAGTTTTGAAGCCTTTTCTCCATCAAGCCTATTACGATGCGGTGTATAAATAAGCCCCGCACCATTAAACATTCGCTCGCTTGGAACACTCGTTGGTGGTGTCACTAAATATTGCCTGACTATAGGTAAAAGGAGCTCGTATTTTTCCTTATTTACTTTCCACCATATCAGTGGGTTAACGTCATTTGCCGCCCGTTTTTCCGATATATATTCCGCGATAGTTTTTCTAAGTAAATGATGAATGGAATCTGGGAAACTAAGTTGAGAAATTTCATCTCCATTTTTACAGTTACTGTCACTTGTATCCATGAGTAAAGTCATCATGTCTCTCATTTATAGTTACCAACGCAAAGGCAGGGATTTTTTCCAATTAAATTTGAAATATAAACCTCAAAAGAAATATTCGTATTCGTATTCGGCGAATACTGTTTTAAATATTCGTATTCGTATTCGCGAATACTAAAAATTGATATTCGTAACATCACTACTACCTAACACCGAAAGCGCCTCAACACTACTATAAAAATTAACATAACGCGCAAAGCAGAGTTGTAAAAGAGTTAAGCCTTCTACATTTTCAACATCTATCTTCTCTACTCTATCCCTCTCACTGAGTTCCGGCACAATGAACTACATACGTAGGGGTCATCCCCCGAGTGCAGGTCCTAATTAAATAAAAAAAAAAAATACTGATTACATATGTACGTTTCTAATGCATTAAATTTGCACACACATTTAGAATTCGTTCCTTTGATAACGGCATTTTACCATTTTGCTTTAAATTTTATTCTTACTTCGTTGTAAAGAGGCTTTTGTACGAGCACTTCGTTGTATAGAGGCCATACAAATGCGCTTATGAATACATTTAGACTAAGCTGTTTTTATAACGGGACTTTACCATTTAGGATTTATTCTGATTTCGTTATAGTGAGGCATTTGAATAATATTTCGCTATATAGAGGCTTTTTTGCTCAGAATTTATTCGTTATAGCTATAGTGCAATTTTTTATGAACAACTGTGCAATAAAGAGGTTTTCTCGAGGGACTCAATAAAATATACGTTGTATTGAGTTTTTCGTTATAACGACGTTCTTTATATCGAAGTTTCACTGTATATAATTTGATTTATTTATTTCTCACTTTCTTTACAAAACAAATTTGAAGTTGCCGATATATTGGGCCATGCAACTAAAGCAGTGAAACAGGATCAAATAAATGATAGTAATCCAAAATTAAAAAATTTATATGAATGTTTGACCATGACTATAGCTTCCCTACTGAAAGTATTTAAGATTTCCTTTTCAATACAACATTTTTATTATATATTGTATTGAAAAAGAAAAACAAACTCAGATTAATAATAATCTACCAATCATGGTGTAATAATATAAGGTGCGGTTATCAATACAGCAATAAAAAACGACATGCATTTTGTTTGTGTAAAAAAACATGATATTGTCAAAAATAGCTGTGGTTTGTATGTATTTAGTGGTTATGCAGCAACAAAAAGCATAGCGTAAATACAAATATTCATGATGGCGGCCAAAAATGTAAACAACTTTTGACAAGACCATGAGACTTTACCATATTCTTGCAGATTATTTAAAGTTCAAAACACAACCCTACAAAAAACCATATTCCTTCTTGCGCAGACCTGATTATTAGACCATGCTACCAATTTAGTTTTATAAGGGCCAAATTTACAGTAATTAGTTAGCTATTAGTAAACTAAAATGATAACTATTGTTTAACTAATACTTCATATTCACAGTGTATTATTTAACCAACACTCTTAATATGAACAAAAAATGGTAACCCTATCAAACTATTAACTTTCAGTACTGGCAATTCTGTTATAGCATATGGCTTTTGTTTATATTTGATATATTATTTCTTAAAAAATGGCGTATACATTCAAGTACTTGCCACGCCACCTACTTGCTAAGACGGAATATATCCATAAAATCTTTTTACATTACGTTGGCGACGCTCAGCAACAATATTCCGCGTATTATCAGTACCAGTGTCTCTTTCAATATCGGACTCCGTGTTTTCAATTTCACATGCTATATCTAAAATTTTTCACAAAACAAAAATACTAATAATAAATTCCAACGAATCAGCTGTTGTCTAACTGTTAGTTAACCAATGACGTTTGATGGTTTAACTAATGTTAAACTAGAAGCTGTGAATCAAATATTATTAGTTAAACTATTGCTATTAGCTAACTAATGACTGTGAATTTGGGCCTAAGTTGTACATATACGTATATATACATATGTATATGTATTATCAACAAGTCTAGTTTTTAAATTGCAAGCGGCACCACCAGAGACTTACGCCGTATCGGCTATTAACCGGCTTAGCCAACCGCCGACGATTTTTGATAGCCGCCGCCGCCGAGGATTTTTCGGCTGAACGTCGGCTAAATATTAGCCGCTGATACATTTTTTATATTTCAATTATTCTTCTATTTTTATATTTTTTATATTTCTATAGACTTAATTTACTAAGCCATATTTATATAAAAAATACACGAATAAGTTTATCTAAGGCGAATTAATTTATTTAATTCGTCTTGAATGTATCTCTTGCATACATATGTGTCGAATTTACATTGACAACACTTGAAATTTTTGGCGTTGTTAGGCTGTGTTGTATTAGCGCATGTAACAGGGATGAATTGAGTACAATTGTAGATTTTTAAGTAAAATTGCCGTATCAAAAGTGAACAAAAACCCAATAAAATATTTAGTACAATTTTAATGATATTATTATAATTTTACATGTTCATACAACAAAAAGAGCAAAATTTTTATGAAAAGCACTGTTTTTTATGATTGCCATACAAATTTTTCACTTAAAATTAGATATCCGCCATATTAATTGTTTTTTTATTTATGCAACTTTTCAATTGCCTTGGTCCGCAATTGTATTCCCACCAACTTAATTCAATCTATTAGCTCTACTTTTATCAGCGAAACACATGACACACGAAACTGACACATTTAGCCCAATTACGAATAATAATTTCGGGGGAATTTTTTCCCTTTTCCCATTCCTCCTATTAGATACATATGAATATAAATTCCGCATGAGATTTTTCACTTTTCCCTTTTATTTACAATTAAAAATTTATAATTGGAGATATTTTCTCTCGAGACAAACATTTTCCGAGGGAGAGAAATTCCTAGGAAATATTCGTAATTGGGCTGATATTATTCAGTTCTGAGGTATGCCTTATAATAGGTCTATAAACATATAATTATTTACCTATATTAAATTTTTTAACTACGTGCTTGAAGATATTTAGCCGATACTCGAAATAAATTTTGATTTACAATTCATTATAATATATTTATACCGCGGGGGATTTTAGTACAATTGGAGCTGACAAAGTACTGTTTTTTATTTAAAAAGTACAATATAAAAGTCATTACTAATCATCCCTCACATTTACGTACGTTAAGTTTTCGTGCCGTTATTTTGCCGAAGTTTCTAGCATTTATTTAAAAGCTGAACATCAATCAAGTGTAAAGATAAATAAATAATCAAGTGTTAAAAATTAATGAAAATCAAAGAATTACAGATTATTTTATAAATTTTGTTTTAAATAATTCTAATTCGGATGAATTATTGGAAGAAGTTGACGAAATAGAATCGGACTTACAAACATATCAGGACAAATTAAACAAAAAGGTAAGTCTGAACAAAACTATGTAGTTTAGCGACGCAACTCGAAACGAAAAAGAAAATTACATAGGGCGATAGAAAATCGAAAAATAAGACGAAAATTTTATGTGGTAACTTTCCCGGAAACGCATAGTTTTCGAGTTATTGGCCTCTGAAGTTTTGAATGTGTACAATGATTGGGTAGATGCCAGCGAAACAGCAAATTAAGTTTATAAAAGTAAAAAAGATAGTTTATACAGCAATTAATTGAATAAAATATTTATTAAAAGTTCATTATTTGCTTGTTTTGTGAAAAACAACCAGGATAGGTATGGCAGAATTTTGAACATCGTACAATATAAATAAATCTTCGCCCAGAGAAACTTTTGAATATAAAAGCTTAAATGTGATGATATTAACTATAATACAATGACTATAATAATAAAATTTTGACTTCCGAAATTAAATTTTCTACCAACAAAATACATCGAATTGCTTGTTTTTGTATTTCTGCATATACCTTCATTCTGCATATATGTATATTCATTGTATCATGATATACATTCATATGTATATTTTGTATTTGTATTTGTTATTTATTTATTTAATTGAGCATATAAGGCCATATTTGATTAATACATTTGGTATAAATTGTAATGAAGTAACATATATTAAGTAATATTAAAAGTAATAAAAAACTATATATACATATAAATATTACTTATAAGTAAGGAGGTAGGAAAAACATAAGTCCTGTGTATTGATATAGAAGTAAAAGAAGTTAACGTGACAATAAATGAATTAGTTATCGGTAAAATATGATTAATAGACGTTTAAAACTTGAGGTACTATATTTAAAACTTCTAAGGCGAATGGGAAGATCATTGTAAAGTCTGCATGTTCGTACTACGAATGATTTTTCGATAATAGAATTACCAATTCTTGGCAAAATTAATTGTGTGTTTCGTGTTGATCTTGAAAAGTTGAAGAATAGCTTTAATCTGGAATTGGATTTAGCAATAAGGTAAAAACTAATTTTAACAGAATCATAAAATGAACAATTAAAAATAATTTTGTATAATTAGAAACATGTTGAAAATTTTTTAATTTGAAAATAAATCTTAGTCTGTGTGTGAGTCTCACCCGATTCAAATTAGAAGAAGTACACCCACTATAAATTTCAAGGCAATATTGAATGTGAGTCATAAGTAGAGAATGAGCCAAGATAATCCTTGTTTTAAGAGGCAAATATGTATTAAGATTGTATAATATTCTTAATAAGTTATTAATTCTGGCAGATACATTAGAGATATGAGAGTCAAATGACATATTACTGTCAAGTGTCAACCGCAGACATTTCATAGTATTTACAAAGGGTACACAAACACCGTCAACAACTAAAATTTGTAGTTAGGGAAGGCAATTTTTCAAGCCCCCCGCAGTCGATTGTAGCCGGAGTCCCTCAAGGCAGTATCTTCGGTCCTTTACTTTATTTAATATATGCCTCTGACTTACCTTTAAGCAGTAACATTCACACATCAACATATGCTGATGATACGGCTTTTCTAAGCGTTCATGAAAATCCTGTAGAAGCTTCCCGGAATCTACAAGGGTACATCTCAAAATTGGAAACATGGCTAAAACAATGGCGGATTAAAGTGAATGAGCAGAAATGTGTACACGTTACTTTTACTTTACGCAGGGAAACATGCCCGCCTATACAAATCAACACCGAGACTATACCGCAACACTCTGTAGTCAAATATCTAGGCGTTCATCTTGATCGTCGTTTAACATGGAAATCGCACATAGACGCAAAGTTGATCCAAATGAAACTAAAAGCAGCCCAAATGAATTGGCTTATTGGAAGAAACTCTATACTAAGCCTAGACTGTAAACTTCTATTATACAATGCGATCCTAAAACCAATATGTAGAAAAATCAAATGTAGAAAAAATCAAATGTAGAAAAAATTCAAAAGCGACAAAACAAAATACTACGTACTATAACAGCAGCCCCATGGTATATCCGAAATCATCGAATTCACAAAGATCTCGATGTTCCGTTGGTTAAGTCAGTATTTTCTAAACACGCGAAAAAATACATTATAAAACTTGAGTTGCACCCAAATCCACTTGCGCGCAATATTCTAGAGTATAGAGGCCACACCCGGCTTAGGAGGAGGGATACTCTTTCTATCAGCCGTACACGAGAGATGTAAAGACAACAAAAATCAACCGTTGAAACTAAAAATTTTGTTTAGCATTGGCTAAACATAAATTTATCTTTTTTAGATTTTAGATTTGAACAACTTATTGATGTTTCAATTAAATTGAAGATTCAATAAATAATAAAATTTAAAAAGAAAAAAAAAACTATATTGATTATCGTAGCATCAAGGGGACCAAAAGCTACTGCCTTAGTTTTAGTAGGGTTAAAGTTGAGTTTGTTGTGAACGGACCAGTCCAAAACTAGCGATAAAATGTAATTAGTGTTGGCTTCGTGGCAGTCCAGAATTTGAGATTCACCACTAAATAAAATATTAATATCATTCGCAAAAAGAAATAACTTACATTGCGTAGAACCGATAAAACCAACCAGATCGTTCATGTAAATTAAAAATAAAAGCGGCCCAAGTATTGAGCCTTGAGGAACACCACTCAAGCAAGGAGAAATAGAGGAACTATAACAACCCATACTTACGTATTGATTACGATCAGTTAAATATGAGTGTAAAAGTTTACATAATAAGGAAATAAACTTGAATTCAGTAGAAAGCTTGTTTATTAATATAGTTTAGTTAACAGTATCGAAAGCTTTACTAAGCTCAGTCGATATTAGAGTGGAAATTTTCTTTTCATTAAAATTCTGTCGGACATTTTCGGTGAAGTTCAGTAGCAGAGTGGAAGTACTACTACCAGTCCGAAAACCGAAGTGGCAATTGCTGAGCATATTGTTAGAGTCCAAGTACTCACTTATCTGGTTCTTTCATATGACTTCAAATATTTTTGACAAGCAAGGTAAGATACTAATCGGACGGAAGTTGTCCGAAGTCGTGCATCTCCCTTTTTTTTCAATAGGAACTACTATTGAAATTTTCCAAACACTAGGATAATTGGATGTCATTATTATTGAATTGAAAACGTGTACATATCAATATACCGTGATCCGGCTAACCGATAACCCCGATTAACCGTGATGGGAATAAAATCTCTGAAAACAGCGTTACGTAATATGTGAACAGCCCCTTAGATCTAAATACATATATTTAGTATGGCATGGTTAAATAATAAAAATATTAAAAGAACTGTATAATCAAAATTGTTATTCGATTAACCGTGAAAATGGATTATCCGTAATGCTTCTGGTCCCGACCATCACGGATAATCGAGGCCCGAGTGTAGAATTATTAATTATTTGTTCATCCCAACAAAAGAAAACGATTTAGAAATTTATTGTACACTATTGTAAAGCGTAAAATTTAAAATCACTAATTAAAATTTATATTTAATATGTACATTATCTAAAGATACGTTCACATTTATCAAAATTTTGTCGAAAAGAAACGTAACAAAATAAGGAACTAATAATTTACTTAATTTAATTCTATAATTTTTTTTATTATTGGTTCGCATTTTTAAAAACTGTATAAAAATACTCTTTTCAGAATAATTAATTTTATTTCGTACCATGAAAACCAAGTTTAATGACACTATCAGTAGGCAAAACTACTGGTTACGTTTTTTTTTTAACAAATTTTTATATACATGTGAACTAGGCTTTTGCAAAAGTACAAAAAACAAATACTTAAATACATTCTCTTTTTTCGTGTATTTGTTTTATTATACCCCCTCTTTACTATACCTTCTTCTGTTCTCTATTATAAGAAACAAACACAATAAATACTGTTTCTCTACGAAATAAATACAGCAAGTATTAAAGCATGTAAGAACTAAGCATAATAAGAACCAAGCACATTAAGTAAAGACAAACACTACTTAAACTATTTACTAAAATACTCGAGTATTTTTGTAAGTTTTATTTGGTTTGTATGATATTTCGCTTTTATTTAATTTGATGTTAAGATCAAATTATCAACATATCAATAGTTGTACATATATACTTAGATAGGTATGTGCATATGTATATTCCATAAAATTAACTGCTAAATTAATGCTAAAAATAAAAACCTCTTGGTTGCTTAAATGCTTAAAATACCCATATGGTAAAATAAGAACCTTGCAAAATACTTACAGAATATTAGAAAAAAAATGTTTACTTTACTCTACTTATAGTGAATAATAATGAGTAAATACAAATACTCTGAGCGTATAAAGAGAATATATGTTTTGTTTGTTTTTTTTTTTTTTTTTTGTGTATTTATTCGCTTTGATCCCCGTTTGTACTTGGAATTACTCTGAGAATTTTAAAAAAGCAAATGTTTTTGAATTTAAATGTACTTACTGCAAAAGCCTAATGTGAACGTTAGTCTATTTTAGCCGAAAGCCGCACAAAAAACGGCTAGCCGATCAATTATCGGCTATTAGCCGGCTTAGCGAGCCTCCGACAATTTTCGGGTTAGCCGCCGCCGCCGATTAAAACTGTTCGGCGTAAGTCTCTGGGCACCACTAATTCGTACCCTCTTTCATTTGGTTATCGAGATGAGACCAGCAAACAAATTGAATAAACATACTTACATATGTATGTATGTATGTAATCATTGACTTTATTTTCTTTTAATATCAACAGTTTTTAAATCAATGTACATACCATAAAATAGAAATAAATTAAAAATAAAATTGAAATAAGTTCTACATGCCAATTATGTGTAAATAAACTATGTTTAGTTTTCATGTGTGAAGATTTAACATGACATTGTTTTAATTAATTTAATCCATATTTTAAAAATTTTAGTTAAGTTTTTAATTAATATAATATTTATTTAATTGAAAAAATTATTTTTAATTAATTTTTTTGACCTAATATGTACTACATGCATCAAAGCAAATAGTTCAAACGCTTGACGTTTTGTTTGGTGGGTAGCTCGGCAACTCAACAACACAAAGCAAAACAAAAACGAAATACTAATGGTGTTTTCTTTTCTACACACAAAATGGCACCTTATTGAAAGGTACATATATAAATTGTCTTGCCAACCTTGTAATAATGCAGCTTATTATTCCACTAGAACTGAACACAACTTATGAAAAAGTGGAACGCCCTGTTTTCAACAGCTGACAGGTAAGATTTACAGGGCACTATCAACACTATCGATTTTTACGGGGCAAAAAGTGCAATGCCTTCCACCCTTAGTGAGGCCAATTTTTTTAGAATCAAACACTCTGCCCCTTTAGAGAGCAAAACATTTTTAAGAAACGAACACCAAAGTACATTTTCTGCATGGAGATGTAGCATTTTTTGTAGAAAAGAAAACACTATAACATACATACATATGTATTCATATGAGTATATTTAATATTTTGTTTTTGTTATTTTAGTTGAATGTGAGTAAAGGTATAAACACATTCGCCACAGCAGGCTTCCGACTACCAGCTGTCAATATTATAATAGATGTGCATATGAGAATGATTATATTGAAGACAGCAAGGCAACACGGCAAAAGGTTTTTGTCCATGCTACTTTTGTCGTGTAGTCGAATTGAACTAATTTCTGATGGCCACAAAACCACAACAGTGTTGACAATATAACAAAATTTGTAAAGCTAATTTTTTAAATATTTTAATTGTAAAATAAAAAAGAAAATAACAAAATTTTATGTTATAATATATATGCATCAAGAATTTTTATTAGCTTTATTGTTATATGAAATATTGACTGGAGTCAAAAATACCAACATTGTTAAAGTTTTAAAAAACAGGGTTATAGCCCTTTTTTACCTAAAGATTTTCGTGTATTTTTCGGCGCGCTCTCTTGATTTCGCAGTTTCGGGGTTCAAAACGTTGATCATAAGTCCTACAATATAGAACGAATATAAACCATAGCTTGGGAATTTCGATTAGAATTAGAAATCATTACGATTAGAGAAATAAAATAATATAATCATTAGAATTGAATTTTGATAAAAATTTCAGATTACTAATTGATTAGATTAGAAATAATCAAAAATATAATCACAAGTAGTGACGATTAGCATTTCTAATCAAATCTAATCAAAACTAATCAAAAAAATAATTGATTAATTTCTTGATTATTTTTGATTAGATTTGATTAGATCCACTATTTTTGACGTCGTCAGCACCCGTTGAACGACTATTCTCATTTGCAGGCATCATCAATACTCCAAGACGAAATTCATTGTCAGACTTTTCTTTTGAAAAGTTGGTATTAATGAAGTCTAATGTCAATTTTTTTGGAATTATATATGAGCAGAATCAGCACACATGCACCGTATGCAATTTTATGCAATATTCAAAAACTGTTACATTATGTAAATTTAGCAACAAATGTGATAAATAAATATTTTATTTTCACAAAAATAGTGGATGTAATCAAATCTAATCAAAAATAATCAAGAAATCTAATCAATTTTTTTTTTGATTACTTTTGATTAGATTTAATTACAAATGCTAATCGTCACTAATTGTGATTAGATTTTTGATTATTTCTAATCTAATCAATTAGTAATCGTCTAAAATGGCTAACTAATCATAATTAATCAATTTTTCAGCACAATTAAAATTTCTAATCCAATTGCTAATCATTAGGATTACTAATCATTATTCCCAAGCTATGATATAAACGACATATGTAGGTATCATTTAAAATGCTCTAAATAACTCATTTAATTCTTAAAATCATGATTAAAGAAGCATAACTTACGTATTTCATCGGTGACAGCTTTCAAGTATACACCAAATAAAAGCATGGTAAGTTCTCTGTAAAAGTGAAAAATCAGATAAAAAAATTTTAAAATTGAATTTCACTCGCAATGGGTAAACTGTTTTAAAAAAATTGTATACCAGTATAAAGTAATAATATAATTTTAGAGAAGTTTAGAGTGATATCCACATGGCTTATATCCGTTCCATATTCTAGGAGTTATGGCCAATAAAAAATAAGTTTTGAACCCCGTAACTCCGGAGCCAAAAGAGATCCATTAGATGAATTTTTTCGTTCAAAGCGATTCCATACAAAGTGATGTGAGTGGCGAATTCAATTCGCCGTATTCAATTCGCCCCAGCAAACTTTAAAAAAGTAAAAGCGCTAAATATCACCACTGTAATATACATAAATGAATTGTTGCAACAATTCACGATCAGCTGTTTACTGTGTATCTGTCGTTTCCAAAATAATTAAGTAGCTGGCTTAACGGCTACATCGATAGCTAGCAGCATTTCTAGTCTGGTGTTCGTGCAGTCTGCTGTGGCGAATGTGTTTATAGCTTAACACGCCATATCATACATACATATATTTTCGCCTTGATTTAAAAAAAAACAACAACAATGTCGCTTTTAAAGGACAAGCAAATCAAAACAAAAAGGCAAATATTCACCGTTATATTTGCCTTATAATGTCCTTTATTTTGTTACGAAAACTAAAATTCCACCGCCATCGCGCCATTAAGAGCATAGCTCTAAAACGAACAAAGAATTTTATAAATTTTTGTTAATTTTCAAAACTTATGGCGTTTTCTTTTCTAAAAATAAAATGCTACATATGTATATGTTACATGTGACCAACAGTGTGTAATATGCATTGCGATTCAGCAGTAGCGCAACATACAACCATTGACAAACTGCAAGCAAGATATTTTGTGTATGTCGGTAATTTGACACTTGTACGGTTAATCAAGTGCAGCAGCACAATGCACTTAAATGAATAACATTTATTAACTGCATTTGTTTGACTGTAAATATAGGCAACACAAGGTATCTGTTGCTTTTAGGTATGCACTCGTTGGACTGTTGAACACATGCCATACATAAATACTGGGAAGCTAAATATGCTTACCCAACAGTAATATACATACATATATTTCTATTCTTTTACTCTCATAAGAGTAGGTACCGCTAAGAATAATTCTCATAATTAGTATATAAGCACATGGAATTTAATTAATAAAACAATTAATAAATCAACAGTCTTATGAGCTGCAATAATAAAAGCTGCTCTAAGACCAAAAGTAAAATAAATAAAAAACTATTTTATTACAGTATTCATTCGGATAACACCAAATGTTTGTTATTTATCATTTCTAATACTGTGATATGAATATTATAAGTTCACTTACCTTTTCAATTTGCACCTCAAATTATTATTATTTATTGAACGCCCGGATGAAAAACCGTTTAATTGATATTTTTGTCAAGTACTGGCAACTCTCCCACGACACGACCTATTTCAACTTTTCTCCAAAACCTGACAATAACATTTGCTGCCCTACAGCTAATGTCAATTCTGCAACAAGTACAATAATTTTGAGAATATCTGATGTCTTTTATGCAAGAAAATTTATATCCCGCTGTGTTAATAACAGCACCTGTAAGTAAATACGCATTGATGGTCTTCTATCAATCAAATCTGTTACTCTGTTTTTTCTTTTGAGAATTTTGCTTTTCTTTCTCTTGCAATTCTCTAAGAAACACACACAACACAACTACATAATACGCATTGTACAGCATTCACACAAACTTGCACACAATGTCTGCATGCACCAGTGTCTTCAAGTAAAAACAATACTGGAATAAACCGGTATTAAGAACAGGATGATTTAGCATTTTTGCTTTTAATTTAGAGGTCATCAATTATGTACTTATGTACATTAAATTATATGTGTGTACATGAGTAGTTTTCTACAACCGAATGTTCTATGTATGTATGTATATGTTTTTTTGGGCATTTTTTACTACAATTTTAATTAATTTATTATTAAATTACTTTATTTGATATATTTTCTTATTATTTTGGAATTTACTATGAACACTTTAAAGTTTAAACTAAATTTAACAAACAATTTAAATGCAACTACAATTATACTGTGATAGTTTTTAACCCAAAACAAAATGAACTTTGATGAATCCTTTTCGAACTATTTGGGGGGAGTCCCCTGAGTTCGAAAGTACATTTGGAAGTGTCAGATTGGCTCCAGTTTTTGAGAAATCTGTATATATCCATTTTTCATAGATATATACCGATTTCTCAAAAACTGGAGCCAATCTGACACTTCCTAATGTACTTTCGAACTCAGGGAACTCCCCCCTAATAGTTCGAAAAGGATTCATCGAAGTTCATTTTTTCGACTATCACAGTGTTATTGGCGTGTGATGTTAGCGGAGTAGACATGAGTAGATGTGTCAAAATATCGATAGTACTATCGATGGTATCGATATTTATTTTTTTAAGCTATTGCATAGCTTCTATCACGGGCTTTGAGGCGACCGAATCAAGAAATTTTTAAACGTTTGTTTCTGAAGTCTTTTGTTTTTGAAACGAAAAAACCTGGAAAAAATCTGTCATTTGTTTTGAAAGGAAAAATCCTGGCACAAAGTTTGTTTCTTAAGTCTTTTGTGTTGTTAAGTATTTAAATCGCCCAATGTATGTTAACCACTAAAGTATGCTATTGATTAACATTAAACAAAACGTAATAATATAATTACATAAGTTGATAAAAAATGCTGTGCAATAGCTTTACCGCGGCAGTCCCCAAGTGCCACATGTCTTTTTTTTGAGACTATCGATATTTTTAGAAACTATCGATACTATCGGCAATTGTAATAGACGTACAAAATTAAGAGAAAAAAATGTTGATATGTTGCTTTTTATTAACAAAAATAACTGGATGACTGATAACTTATCTCACCCGAATTTTGTTAACATTAATATAATATATAATAATTTTATATATATTTTAATTATATATACATACATATATGTATAATAATTTGAATTTTCTTATTAATTAAGAATTAAAGTTCCATTTTGTTTTGTTTTGTTTAAACTAGAACTTTTATTTAGAATATGTACGTACATATGTATATAAAAACATAATAGGTATGTATGTATGTATGTATGTATGTATAACTTAGATGAAATAAAAATATTCTCTGAGAAAAACCACTTCGATACTATCGCGATATATCGATGTACTTTTTTAAACTATCGTAAACTATCGATGGTGCCACCTCTAGACGAGAGAACTAAATATTTTGGACAATTAGAGTAGCATCGTCATCACATAATTTTTCCTGAGGATGCTACTCAAAGGAGTAGCGAAATATTGAAATAAAAATAATATTGTTTGTTTTCGTTATTTTTATAAAAAAAGAGACCTTGTGCTTTATTATAAAATACTAAAAAAAAGAAATTATTTTTAGTGCATGAGTTATTAGTTAAAAAAAATAATTTTGTTAATGTTAGAAATTTCGAATGTAGTACTTATCTATGTATGTACATATTTGTACGGACTGGTGACAGCTAGCAAAGAGTGGTAGTGAGGTGGGTAGAGTGCAAAGATCCTTGGTCCGAGTCCCACAAGACGGAAGTTTTATAAAAATGTTTTCATCACCCCCCCATTCCAGATAATACAACAACACAGTCATGACATCAAAATCTTCGTTGTAGCAGATGTCCGGTTCAGAAAAACAAGCACATGAAGTAATGTTTACTAATTTTGGGATAAACACTGAATTTGTTTTTATTAAAAATTTTTTTAGTTTTTAGTAAAAGTTTCCTATTAAAGACGAAATTTGTATTTCGTAACATCCTGGAAAATGTTACTGAGTTTCTGTAAAAATCAGCATTGGCGGCATACTACAACCAATTCGTTAGTTGCAGTATATGTAAGTCTGATGAAATTTGGTAGACGGATACAGTAAAGTCCATATTCAATTTTTTAAGGACAAATTTGCTCTATTGGTACTTTTTTAATAATTTTAACAATATTTTTAATATTAACTAAATACCAATGATAGTTTTGAGCGTGGAGAAAGTCACGGGTGAAAGCTAGTGTTTCATATTGGACAACAACTTACGAGGATTGGTCACACCAAAGTCATAGTTTTTAATTGTTCAACGACATTAACTTTAGTATGTATGTAAATATGTAAGTATGTAATAGGTAAACTTACTAATATATTGATTAGAAAATTAGTTTCAAAATTATTATAATTTAGTTTTAATTTTTAATGACAAACTTATAATATTGCAGTTGTTGTATGACTACAAATCTTCGTTAATGTTGTTTCAAAACCATGCTGATGTAATCGGCCTATAAAAATAAAACGATATTAACTTTAATTAACTGCAACAAACTAAAGGTCATAAAATTTCCTTTTCAAAATGAAATTTAACAAACAAAAAACGAAGAAAGTTGAATAATATTAAATTTTTAATCGTGTGTCATCTGCATATCTTTGAGATAATTCGTACTGTTAAACATTTTATTACAACCACCAAAGTATTTGTTTATCGAATGAATTGTTTAAATCAATTTTTATTTATTTTTTTTTAGTTTTAAAAAGGCGTAAAAATGCATGTTAAAATACAAATTAAAAAGACATATTAAATTTTATATATTTAATTAACATTTTATTGCCAACTAGGTTTATATATGGTACGGCCTAGCAATCGTTAGGCTAAATTATTATTTTGTTATATTTGTTCGTACATTATTATTTTGTTAGGAGTGAAAAATATATTACAGTCAAAACAATTGTCCGTATTCATAAAGGTACATCATATTTGCATTATTTATTAAGCTGGCAAGGAATAACGACCAAAGGATGCCTATAACGGCCTTCAGTTACGAGAAACACCATTCATAACCATTGTTACCACATTAGAAATGGAAATAATGTCTACTAGTCAACTTCTCTTTAAATGACATATAAGAAATCTTAGCTTTACTGCGTGGAACTTTCCTATACTACCGCCATCAGGACCAGCTTACAATTTTGGCAATTTATGATAGTTCTATATTTCAAGGAAAGCGTACAACCAGACCGATATGTTAATGAGCTTGCAACTAAGGAGAAATTGTAACATATATTCATACCTACTCGTACTACGATACTTTGCTAGAAGAAATTAAAATAGAGTTTTGTGATCAAACAACATCTGTTCGTACTATAGAGGTTTTACTGCATATTGGTTTTGTTTTATCATGTCTTTAATTAAACAATTTTCACTTTACTCTGTTTGAAGTTGGCAAAATTAATATAATTAATGCTTAAATTCAATTAAAATAAAAAAATAATGTATATATAACAAACAACCACACTAAGAAACGCAAAAAAGTGTTAATGGCCTGTTACAAGTTCAAAAATTTGCATATTTACTTAACATTCACGTTGCAACAACTGGCACCCAACAACTAATAATATAAAAACATATAATAGTTTCATACATTCTGTAGCATAAAGTAATAAAAAAATATATATAATTTTCACAATAAATGCAAATACAAATATGAAAATTGTTAATAGTTTTTAATGAACAAACACCCTCTCAGCCAACCCCAAACTTTAAAAAGGCAACTGTGCATAATATATGAATGTCCGTATGTAGAATGTCGGTGCTAGATGCCAAAAACAAAGAAAAGAAAAATTATTTGCCGCAAAAATTACAAAAATATAAAAAACAAAAAGGAAAAATAACAAACATCGACAGTGAAAAATACTCCATCGCAACAGATAATAATAATAATAATAATAACGATACAGCGCACGACTATAAGACCACGCAGTCACTTAATTCACTTCAGTTGAGAATGAAGATGGTCGTCGGCCAAGTGGCCTGCGGTTAAAGACAATACAGTACCAGTGTAGTCACTCAACAAACAATTACAAAGTGGTGGACCACGTAAAAACAACTTGAAAAACAAGTTGTAGTTTTGCATCCAGCTGTAACGAATTTTGTATACGCTTCGCCTACACGTTGTGATAAATAATATGTTTAATTTTTTTCTTCTTAAGTGACGTTTTTCTGAATATTCCGCTTTAACCGCCGTTTAAGAGATTTTCTTTGGGCCTTTCTAGATTTTTAAGAAACGTTTGCCACATTTGGCTGGAAGGTTTTGCAGATCTGAGACACATTAAAGCAAAATATATTATCCCGGCTTCTATAGTTTTAATCTAGTTGTTTCTTTGAATAAATAAAAAATTAGGCGAGAACTTATAATTTGCATAGACTAATCACTCTTTTTGATGAACTTATTACGGCGACTTGTAGGGTTTTGAAAATTAATTAAATATCAATATCTCACAAAAAAAAAAAACGGACAAAATTTATAAATTTTTTTTTGCACTTTGCACTTTTTATGCGCTTTCATAAAATCTAAAACATAAAATAAAAAATATTGCGTGTTAATAAAAAGTAAATTAAGTTTTAGTTAGAAATAAAAATTTTTACAACTCCTCCTTGATGCTAAATACCCAGTCACTCACTGTGTTCTTATGTCTCTATGAATTGTAATAATTTTTATTATATTTTCTAAATTTTTTTATCGGTATAATTCAGTATCTATGTTCGCACACATGTTCATCATTTACTTTTCTAACTTCTGAAAGTATTAAATATTTGCTTGATTTTTTACACTCACAGCTTTCTGTTGATTGCTTTAGTCACAAGCAAACATGCTAAAAATATGTTGCATGTTGCAGTTGTTCACAATCCATACATGCATAAAAACATACATACGTATGCATGTATAACAATTAACTTGCATCGAAAACGTTCAAATCTTTTCATACAACATACGACGAATAGGAACGAGTGAGTAAGTTATCCCTGTAATATCGCAATAGATTTTGACTTAAGCAATTGCTTTGAATTGCATTGGCAATTTTCTTAAAATGGCAAGCGGACATTGAAACATGTGATGTGGTATTCAGCACACCATTAAGTGGGCGTGACACTCATTTAATGTGCAATAAGCGGAACCGCCATAGAACTGCTGTTCTTTCTACTGATTCTTCTTATAATTCTATTTTTGCTGCTTCTGCTGCTGAGGCAATTGTTAACAACAACAAATGTAATAACATTTGCTTTATTTTTTTGCTTTGCTTGCTTTTCTGCCACAACAGCTAAAGATAATGCAGTTATTGCTGCCATAACATCAAGTTTAACAATAACGAGATTTTATAGAAAAATAAAAAGATGCGGCTGCAGCGACTAATACTGCCCTACAGCTAAATTTTAAGCATACCTTAAACATGCTTTTGTCCTCTTACGGATATTAATATTTATTTTCCATTCACTGTTCCCCAGGGGAGGTACGTTTTGTCATCTTGGTGGTATCCACACCTTGGTGCTGGGCCTACTGGGGAAAAACTTATATGGTACCACCCAATTTCTGAATTGACAGAGCAACGGATGTACATACTTACGTACTCGTATAAGGTAGATAAAGGAAGTAGGTAATCTACGTTAGTCTGGTAGAAGTTGAAAGGGCACCTAAGGGCACCTTTACGAGTAGACCAAAGTCAATAGAAAGTTAATCATTAAGTTTTATCTTTCGAGGCTCTACCAGTAACCTAAATTGGTACCACGGGAGCCAGTTAGCCCCCGGATGAGTGTTTAAGGGGGAAGAGTGTCGTCCTACATTGGACGCACATTTGCGATGTGTTTTTGCGAGATGCAGGTTCCCACCTTAATCTGTATCACATCTGTCCTTTCACTACTTTAAAACGTTTTGTTTTAATGCTTTAAGAGACTCAAAATATATCACCGACGTGGATATTATTCGAATGTTGGAAAGTAAAATATACAAGAAAATAACTACAAAATTTTATCATTTTTGCTTCCGTTTAGTTTTAAGACAATTTTTTATATATTTTTCTTCAACCTGTTTTCTTAATTATGCAGCGCTACTGAATTATAAAAAATATATTATTGCTAATTTTAAAAAGCAAAATTTCTAAAAGCTTATGGACATTTCCACAGAAAAATCGTTTTTTGTCACGTCGCAAAGAAAAATTTATACCTATAAAGTATAATTTAATTTTTTGTGTTTTGGAGTTGAACGAAAATACCTCTATACATTTAATGAATAAGTGGAAAAGTTTTTGCAACATGGCTCGAGAATAGAAGCTTATTTTTATTTATTATTACGTTAACAAAAGTGGACATATAGATTGATCAACTATCCAGCCAACAACGCTAAAGGCCGTGTCGCACTATCCTACACAGTTGTGCGATATGCCAAATATCACATGTGTGCTAAAAATGTATGGTAGAGTGGACTAAAAATGCAACTATGTGACAGATTTTTTGGCAAGTCGTGCGATTTCTAAAATTTTATGAAAATTTTCATAAAATGATAGTGGTCATGCGATCAGAGGAGTATCTATTGTCAACTATATGTTTTAGCATCAGTTTTGTATGATAGTGTGGCACCTACAACACCATTTTGAAACGATTTTTAAAGTCGGTCAGATTTTTGTAAGATTTTCCTGTGAATGAATCGTTCGATTGTGTAGGATAGTGAATTCATCCAATCGAGGTCATGTATGTTTCATTAACAAAAATGCCAAACGGCAATACCAACTTTCAAATACCCCTTTTCAGATGCCGTAAAGTTTATTATAATAAAAATATATGTTCATGTATAAATAAATAAACAATTACTTTGTGTCGGTCGCAACAAGGGTTGTTGAATAAATAAAAACCTAAATAAAAGGGAGGAGTCAATTTTATCATTTCCTTTTTTTTTAATTTTTGTAATAAATTTTACAACCAGCAGTCAGGAGTTCCTTCTTTAACGAGCGTTCAACCAATGACAACCTTTCTACGTATACATAGGTACATACTCATAAGAATAATTAGCTTGTAAATTTTTATCATTTTACTGTTTGTTTGTCCACAACTCTCAAACATCCTACGTATCTAAGTACATATGTACTCGAATGTATGTATTTATTATATTATTATACCTATACCGAATACTTACATATAAAAATGTTTTCAATATAAAGAAAACATGCATGCCATCGATGTCTTATCATGCAAACTGTTAACATTTTACACGCATTCCTCATAATACTCGCTCGTAATACAAAGAAGGTATTCATCTTTTTTAACAACAATTATCTAACAACTACACGATTCCATCCACTGGATGTTTGAGGACAAAATAGCAACAATAACAACAACAAGTATAAAAACATCGTCATTAACATTAACGGCAACAAGAATCGTTTTTGAACAAAGCTAATATTAAAATACATAAGTAATTTTGGAAAAAAAAAACAAAAGAAGAAGGAGTTACAAAAAGACAAAATAATAAAGAAATTTTAGGTTAGTTCACTAAAATAAATAGTTATGGCGCTTGCATGCATACAGACAGACAGACAGACAGACAGACAGACAGACAGACAGACAGACAGACATACATGGCAACCAACCATGTTAACTGTTTCTTTTATGTTTGTTGTCTTTTTTTATCATTATTATTTTATTATTATCTGTCTTGGACATCAAGTGGGCGTAACTCAAGTTGTTAGCAAACATTGTGTATTTTTATTTTTGTTCTGTAGCTTTTTATTTTACAACAAAAGCTAACAGCGAAAAAAAAAGAAATTTTAATTTTTATTTACACAAAATCATAAAGATGAATTTGAAACTATAAAAAAATTATTATTATTAGACAAGACAGTGATAGAGTCTTGCTGCTTATCATCCAAGTCCAAACAAATAGCTTGAAGTCGTAAAGGTTTTTTTTTATTTCCACAAATGACATCTGAAGTCAAATTCATTGGGCCTTTATTAAGTTGATTAAAAAATTTGTCTTTTATGACCGTTTATTGACTCAACGATATACATACATACATACATTTGCATTCACATATACATACATATGTACGAGTATGTGCGTTTATTCAAACACAGTTTGAATTCTTTCACATTTTCTTTTTTTTTTTTAGAAAATGTTATATTAAATACAGACTGCTACACCCAAGTCAAAATCAGATCATATTATTTGATCATCGATTTTAAAAATAGTAACAAAATATATTGGGTAGGTACGCACACACCTTTTCGAAAGTTTGGATTTGAATTATTCGTCATAGGTTGGATCTCAACAATGAAATTAATTGAACCTGCAAGTTTCGAAACTACAGTCGCATGTTCATTTTTGCAATTTCATACCATTAAAAATCAATTCAAAATTAATAAATCAAGCATTTTTTGTGATAGAAATTATTTATTTTAAGATAATTTTTAACACAACTTTAATTTTTCTAATTGAAATTTATATAAACAGGACATTTTTTGCGTTTCTCATTTTTATAGAGAGACACTTAAAATATTTTCGTTTTCACTTTTAAACGGCATTAGTTTTAGTGAAATAAATAATACTAGGCTTTATTCAACTGAAATAGATTATATTGTGTCATGGTATATATCCCAAAAAAACCCTCCCCTCTCTTTAGCAATTTCTTATCCTTTACATCATCTTAAGTTCAGTTAATGTTATGTTTCACTTGAAACAAGAAAATAACAAGAAAAACAATCTTATCTCTGCCTAAATGTGGCCATAACCTTTTTGTGCATCATTAAGAAATTACTTAAATTCCATAAGATTTGCTTGGAATTATGTACGCTCCGATATATTAAGCATCCCATTCAGAGGTTACATTATGTAGCAAAATGAATTTAAGCTCATTTATCGCTTAAATACTCTTTGTGCCTTGCTTGATCTTTATCTTAACAAAAAGATCTTTTCACGCAGAATACAAATGGCAAAATCACTTAAAAATCTTTTAGAAACATTATCACCGATAAAAGGATGGCAAAAAAAAAATAAAAGGCAATAAGCAGCCTATAACAGGTACAAATAAACAGGCAAGGAAATGAAAAAAAAAAATATTGTTTGTACCGTTAAGGGACACAACCCACAACCAACAACTTCCACCAACACAACCAACCGTTCGTTGCCTGCCACCAGCATCAAAGACGCACTGCACTGCCACCAGCTTTTTAGTTATAATTTTATTTTTCTCATTTTACACATGAATTTTTCGCGTTTAGAAAATAAAAATTGCTTTTATTTTTCAAACTGAAACGTTAAGAATTTTAATCTCCATTTCTTTGCTGTGCCGATAAACTTGTGCAATCGTTGGCAATAAATCAACAACATAAGGCCGATCGATATTCATGTTAGCATGGGTCTGTCTTATCAAAATTTAAAATTATTATATTAAAAGTAATTAAATTAAATTAAATTAAATAGAGAGCAGAAATTAAAGAAAACTTATTCCAAAAATTCTATAGGAATCATTTATACAAATTTTAAAAATTTTAAAAATTTTTAATATTTCTCTTAACCGAAACGCAACCTTAAAGTCAGAAACATAATCGTAAAATATTATAAATTCTTTTTAACACAATCATCAAAAACTATTAAGTCATTCCTTACAAGAATTAAAATACAAATAATACAAAACTAAAAATAATTTTGGAAAATAGAAATAAAACTGGACGTTATCTTGAAAATAAAAATTGCTAAATGTTGGATATGCCATCCACATTTCCTCTAACGACTATTAAAATCATTTGCCAATTTGGCACATTAACGCAACAACAACATACAAACGTAAAGTTGTCGTTACACTCACGGGCCGACAGAAATATTTAAATGGCAAAGTGACAAGAAAAGGAGAGATATTTTTAGACACGCTGATTAAATATCAATTCATTTATCTAAGTATTTATCAAACATTATGTCTATGACTGGATATGTTAGTTTGTGTGTGTATGTCTACTTTAGAATGCAACTAAACCGTCAGCAATCCATCATATGCCAAATTCTTTATCTGGTTTCTAATATACTCATGCATAGTAAGTGTGTACTGAAGATGATATCATAAGATCATTCACGTTCACGATCAAATATATTCAATCAAGCAGGGTCACAAATTATTCGAAAACAATAATTAAATTTGTCTGTTCATATATTAAGAGCCACTAGATTTTTCTTTCTAATTTAAATAATAATTTAATTTATAACAAAATTATATTTACACTAAGAGAAAAACTGCGGGCTAAAATTAAGCTGTGTCGTACTTGTTTTAAGAATTGTTTAACTTTATAGAAATTAAGTCTGAACAGCTCTAAAAAGAAGATAAAAATAAGAACGGCAATCTAAAAACAAGATAAAAATCTTAAAACAAGAAATAAAATCTTGACTTAAGAAATAAAATCTTGATTTTAGATTATATCGAGGAAAGCGTTCTTAATTTAAAACTGAAAATTCTTAAAACAAGTCTGACGTACTTAATTTAATCCGAAACAATTTAAAATAAAGAAAAACACATGCTGTGATTTCGTTTAGTTTTGATATTCTTTCAGCGAGTGCACTTGTTATAGTGAAAATACATTTCGTTTTCAATGGAAAATTCAATTATATCTAATTTTGATGAAAACTGTGAAAATAATTGGATGAGTGTAGCTATTGAATCAATTGTTCAGGGGGAAGAAACCCGTTCACTTGTTCACGGGGAAGAAACGATTGCAAGCGGATCGAGCTTCGCAATAAAAACTTTACAAAATGAAAGCTGTAGTGTGCCATTTGAAAATTCAAATCGGTTTTTGCTATTGAATGTTGAAACAGGACGGTCTCCATATTGTGCCGAAGACGAAGATGAGGAAAATTTGCGGAAACTATTAAAAAAAAACGCGAAAATTACTCTGATAAAAATTCAATGCTACAAAAATATATATAGATATTTTCCATAGTTTGGAATAGATGAAGGTACTATGTCTATGCCATTGAAAGTAGAGGACTGGCTGGAAAATATGCAATATCCAAAAAACACTTCTTTAAACTCGTCATCTGGGAATTTGTCAGTCTGTGGAAAGTTGCTGAACAAAGATTTAAGTATTATTCTAAATGAAATATCAAAAGGAAAGAATATCATAGAATTTTACAAACAAAAGGAAAAATTAACAAACGAATATAAGAATTGATAAACATCATCGTAGAAGAAGTTATCAAAGACAACATCACTCTCCATGCAAACGATTTTATGCTGTTAATTAATGAAATTGTGGGTGTTTTTCCTAATGAAAAGACTGTTGAGGTAAGCCATATGTAATGTCCATGCGCTAATTATTTAAATATAACGAAAAACATGTACATATTTCTTTTCTTAAAGGATTATTATTTTATACCAAGACAAGGACGAAAAAACCCAAGTGGTAAACTTTACGCTAAATACAAAAAAAGAAGATCAAAGAAACAAAAACTTATGATTGAAGACTTGGACAAAAATAGCTGTGATAAAGATTCTTCTACTGAAGCTGTACGAGTTTACATTGAACATGAAACTGACAAATCAACACGTTAAGCTTTTAAATCATATTTGAGCAGAGACAGCTCTGATTGGAACGAAGTTTGCGAAAAATTGAAATTAACTTTTAAGATGCGTCAGGAAGATTTAAACGAAATGGGAAGCATTGATATTTTAAGTTCTTTGCCTAAATTATCAGATTAAACAGCACCCGCATTGGTAAATAATCATTCAATAGCCTTCTATTTGAGCTATATATAACTTAATTACATTAAAATTCATTTTAGATCAAAATAGATTTTGATTGATTATGTCCATCAAAAGCACAATTATTATATTCAAAATGGGAGGATTTTAAGGTAAAACTAATGCTGTATTATAAAACAACATTCGTAATGATTTTTGTAGGCAACAATTTTCTAATGCCAAATTAACTGAAAATAAAGGTAAGACTTAATTTTAATATTTTCCGTATTTCCTTTTCACTGTTTATAGATGCTCAGGATTATATATTGACTATACTCCTTAACGCCGTGCTGCCTTCCCCAACTCGGTCTAGAAACTGCTCTGGAAAACTTAACAAAAAGGCAACTATAGAGGACGCAGAGCAAAGTTTTGCTTTGCGACTAGCATCAATTAATAATTACCAACGACAAGTCGACGAAATACTCACTAAATACTATTCAGGTAAATTAACTGTACAACCTTTCCTTTTGGTAGAAGGGTTGTCGAATATGGATATAAAAGGTTTCTATGTTTATTTTGATAAGACTTTATATACATTTACTCCTCCCTTACATGTACATTATATAAATACTGGTAAAGCATTTATTAGACTTAAATGTATATAATAAGAACTATCTAAATTTATTAAAGTATATGTATGTATATATTTAAGTATTATGAATTTCTCTATTTTTAATTTTTTTTTCAATAAAACCATAATAAACTGAAAATATTATTAATAGCATTTTGTTTTGTTTGCTGGGTTTGTGGGTTAAAGTAAATTCGAATTTCGAATTTCGAAAAGTATATAATCAAGAACAAATATTCTTGAAATGAGATTTATCATTCTTAAATTAATCCTGAGTTAGACTTGAAATAAGATTATGTGAAGCCTATCTCAAAAATGCAAAATTCTTAAAATAAGATTTTTATACTTAAAAGAAGAATGAATAAACTTAAAAATTAGATTAGGAATTACCATCCTAAAATTAAGAATATCGGCTTGATTTTAGCTTTTTCGAGCTTAACGCACTTTTATGACGTTTTCGGCTTGTTTTAAGCTCGTTTTGCTTAAATTTAGCTTGTTTTTTCCCTCAGTGTAGAGAAAACGAACTTAAGCCTGAAAAATTAAAAATTTCTTTGATTAAATATCAATCATTTCGAAAAAAAATATTCACAACTTTATTAAAAAAAATATTTACATAAACAAAATTGTGACAATTTTCTAATAATTCCAATCAAAATTAAATAATTTAAATAGAAAAACTTCTATATGAAAGTCGCACAAATGATAAAATGTGACAACGAGTGACGCATGCTCCTCACAAAGGCGATGCCCATCTCCACCGTATACATACTACAAGATTGTTGTGTTCAAAATCAAAAGACGCAAAAATTTGTACTTTGTTTTTTGTAAGAAAAAAAGTGTTTACAGAATGTATATTGAAAATTGTTGCAAGTTTAAGCGCAGTTCATTTACTATTTACTTAAAGAATTATGTTGCATTTTGTTTATTTGGTTTCCATCATCTTCTTCTTTAGAGCATTCCTAACTTTATTGCAAGCCAACAACATTTATTCTGGGGCAGGCAACATTTCATCCATCAGTCAGTGAGTCAGTCAGATTGTCTGTGGTACAAACAAAGCAATAACTCCATTTATAAGATTTTGATATGTTTATTGTATAAATAGATTCCAAGATAGAAAGGAGAAAATATAAAATCACACATATAAGAATAAGACGAGGTAGGTATATTCACAATGAGACACTACAGCAGCAAACAACACAAAAAAAAAACCTAGGACAGAAGATAGTTAGATTAGATTTATAAACGATTGGATGGACGGACAGATGGACGGATGGACAGACAGACAGACAAATTTAGTTAGATATGAGACAGACAAACAGACATACACACAAATGGTACGACAGATGGACAGACAAACAGAAAGATGTGGTTAAGCTTAGATGGACAACCTTGACAGATATCAAGTATTGCTATAGACAAAACACAGACACACACACAGACACTTTTACAATTATACAAACAAAATAAGTATGTCTAGATCCTGCCAACTATTTACAAGTACATTTATTACTTATTACAATTACATGTGAGAATGTGTGTATTCGTATGTATGTGTGCATGTACATATGTTCTCATGTGTGTGGAATTATGACAGCTCAACATGATACCAGTTAGCAAATGTTTAATGATTCCAAATCACGGAAAATCTTTCTCAAAACAACTTTAACTCGGTTAACATTTAATTTTTCTTCGCGGTTTTTTCCCCTTCCATTTTTTACATTCATTCAGTACGAGTGAGCCAAGCCAGCCAGCCAGCCAACATTTAATGTTGTTGTAAATGGAAAGAAATTGTTAAGAATTATCTAAGAATGAATTGTGTTAAATGTTGCTTGAATTGGATTTTGACACTAAAATCATAAATCAAACAGTTAAATCTAAATCAATTTCCCAATTAACAAATGATGAGACATGAAAGATGAAAAGGAAAATATCATAAAGAAGAGAAGAAACAGTAGAAAAATATACTCGTGCATTAAGTGAAGTGGAATTGGATTGACAGTAATGCAACATCATCGTTGTAAAGAACTTAGAGCGGCCATTTTTAATTAGAAACCAGGAAATAATTAAATTATTTCGAATGTTGGTGTATTTAAAAAAAAAAACCAACCAGGGTTGAAGGAAGGGATTCTAAACTTTATTCTACACTTTTCCATAACTCTTTTTTAATTGAAGGAATCTTCTTATTTTTAAACCATCAACAGCGAGTTGATAAAAATATTTTACCAGTCCACAATATCTGCTGCTACTACTGCGTACTTTATGTTGCCCTTAATTTAACTTCAAGCCAGCCATACGCGATGTGCAATGTGTGCTAAACAAGTACTAATTATCAACAACATGATATAACAACATGTTGCATTTTCTTGTACGCAGCATTATAAATTAGTTACTGTTTATAATATTGTTGATCTTGTTGCCAGTAATTGTTATTGTTGCAACGACAACAGCCAACCCAGCAGCAGCAACAACAACAACAACAGAGTAACAAGAACGGTAAGTTAAAATTATGAATTAATATTTATTATTACTATACCGTGCAACAACAAGCTGCAAGAGAAAACTTCACGTGTGGAACAAATACTGGACGTTGCAGCTGTGTAGTTACACACTCATACTCGCATACAAATAAGCAACATTATGAAACAAAGTCAAAGTAAATTTTAGGGTTGTAAGTTTTTTAATCAGTTGGCTGGATCGTTAGCAAAGAAGCCAACTTTTAAAATAAAATAAAATGGACACAGAAAATTAAGAAAATTGCAAATGAAATGGTTACTTTTCTCTAAGCCTTCCTTTATTTTTTTTGTTTTTATTTTGGGGATAAAAATCTATAAACAAATTTTGCTAAAGGTGGTGAAAATGAGACAAATTCAAACCAAAATATTAAATTCGATTTTTTTTTCATGCCAGACTTGCGGCAACGTTTTTGAAAATTTTTTTCGTAAAAAACATTATGTCGAATTATCGATCTTGTTATCAAGTCTTAACGGTTCAATGGAAGCGCTGTGATATAGAAATCAAAATAAACATTTTTAAGCCCACGATTAAAAAAGAGAGGATTCGAAGGAAAGAATATGTTCTACCAGAAAGCTGGGCATAGTAATTATTTGCAAGATGGAAATTTCTCTATTGATTTAAGATGTAAATATAAGACGTCCTTTTGTCAATCCCTGTTCTGTGTTTTGTACGCAGCTGAAATATTAAAAAGTAACGCGAATACTTTATTCTTTAACTAACCAACATTTACAACACCAAAAACGAATATTATTTGGTTTCTCTTTTCCTAATGAAAAATAATAAAATACTAATTGTTTGTTATGAAAAATATGAATTTAACACACAATTGCATGCTGGGGCGTTAACGACCAAAGTAATTGTCGACAGAGGCCTTAGAAACCATACCGGTAATCAAAACGCCTAATCTTACAAACAAATTACACAACTCTTTCTCAACTACATGGAGTGGACATGGAGTAGCGTTGTTACTTTTTTAAACTTGCAATTGTATTTATATTTCTATAACGATGTTTCACCTCTAAACCATAAGCATCATCATCATCCTAAACTGCAAATGTTGCAACGAACACAAAGCATCCTTAAGATTAAACGAACAAAAAGAAAAAGTGATTAATTTTAAAAGCAGCAGCTAAAGGTTACTTATTCGTACGATTGAAACACGGTTGTTTTAAATAATAAAGAAAATAAACAAAAATGTATTTAAAACCCATTTGCAGTTAAATGTTATTTTGTTGTGTTCTTGGTCTGGACTTTTATTAAGAAAAATAAAACAAAGTCACCAAAGAGTTGCATTTCCGTTGAAAATATTTCGTTTTTTTTTTTATTTTGTTTCAAACATTTTCCACTACTATTTCATTAAAACGACGCTACAGCAATTCAGTTAAAGTACAAAATATAAGAAACTATCGACGACATTTATGTACGCAAATATGTAAGAGTGTATGTTCGTATGTTTTATGTATGACGTTGAGAATGATGGGTTAGAGGACACCCAGCAATGAAAATAAAAGAATCTTTAACTGCTACTACTCGTACGACGACTACAAGAACAACGACTACAACAATAATGTTAAAAATAAAATCCTAAAATATATGATGACTATTATGCAAGTATTTAAAATAAAATTGAATTGAAGAACTTTTCAACATTCATTATTCTTAACAATGGGACTCAATAGTAAAAAAAAACGAGATGGTCTGAGTTCAATTCATATGATTCTTGGATAAAACCAAAAATGAATAATAGCCTCAACAACACAATCTCTGGAGCCATTTATCCTATTTTTGGGACAATTTTTAATTTTTTAATTTTAAGTTTGGGGACATTTTTGTTTTTAAGTTTGGGGCCAATTTTCATTTTTGAGTTCGAAGTCATTATTTCATTTTCAAAAAATTAAGCATGAAAAATGGTCCCAAAACGAAAATTGAAAAATGGCCCCAAACATATTTATTGTTGTTTTCAATACAAAAGTTTGGGGCAGTTTTTAAATTTTTGGTTCGGGGAAATTTTTTATACTTAATTTTTTAAAAACACTTAGAAAAAGTATTTACTCCAAATATTTCTGCTGATATTATTGAACTGCCACCAGTCGTCGCTTTACCAGAAATTCCGCTAAGATTTAATATTGTGGAGATTGAAAATGCTATTACAAGTCTAAACTCAAAAAAAGCCCCAGGTATTGATAAAATAAGTAACAAAATGCTGCAAGAATTGTCTTTCATTGCAAAACGAGTAATACTATTCATCTTTAATAGTATTTTACGACTGCAATACTATCCGGCAGAATGGAAGGTTTCGATGATTACAATGATACCAAAGCCCGGTAAGGATCATACAAAGGTTGAATCCTATCGGCCTATTAGTTTATTGTCCAATATGTCGAAACTTTTTGAAAAACTGTACATGAGCAAGCTGACTCCTATCGTAACTAGCAGTGCATGTATTCCAGATCATCAATTCGGTTTTCGCAGTCAGCATAACACTATTGAACAAACTCACAGACTTGTGAATGTTATAAGAGAAACTTTTGAAAAAAAGAAATATTGTTCAGCGCTTTTTATTGATGTCGCACAGGCCTTTGATAAAGTATGGCACGAAGGTCTTGTCCACAAATTAACGCAAAATCTACCCGCAAACATCGTCAGGCTCTTAAAAAGCTACCTAGAGGAACGAAAATTTGTAGTTAAGGAAGGCAATTTTACAAGCCCCCCGCAGTCGATTGAAGCCGGAGTCCCTCAAAGCAGTATCTTCGGTCCTTTACTTTATTTAATATATGCCTCTGACTTACCGTTAAGCAGTATCATTCACACGTCAACATTTGCTGATGATACGGCTTTTCTAAGCGTTCATGAAAATCCTGTAGAAGCTTCCCGGAATCTACAAGGGTACATCTCAAAATTGGAAACATGGCTAAAACAATGGCGGATAAAAGTGAATGAGCAGAAATGTGTACACGTTACTTTTACTGTACGCAGGGAAACATGCCCGCCTATACAAATCAACACCGAGACTATACCGCAACACACTGTAGTAAAATATCTAGGCGTTCATCTTGATCGGCGTTTAACATGGAAATCGCATATAGACGCAAAGTTGACACAAATGAAATTACAAGCAACCCAAATGAATTGGCTTATTGGAAGAAATTCTATATTAAGTCTTGACTGTAAACTTTTGTTATACAACGCGATCCTGAAACCAATATGGGCCTATGGAATCCAGTTATGGGGCACTGCCTCAGCATCAAATGTAGAAAAAATTCAAAGGCGACAAAACAAAATTCTACGTACAATTACTGCAGCCCCCTGGTATATCCGAAATCAGCGAATTCACAAAGATCTCGATGTTCCGTTGGTGAAGACAGTATTTTCAAAACACGCAAAAAAATATATTGAAAAACTAGTATTGCACCCAAATCCACTTGCGCGCAACATTCTAAATTATAGAGGCCACACCCGGTTGAGAAGGAGGGGTACTCTTTCTATCAGCCGTACACGAGAGATGTAAAACATCAAAAATCAACAGTTGGAATTAAAAATTTTTTTTAGCACTGGCTAAACAAATATTAATGTATTTTTATTTAAGATTTGAAAAACTTATTGATGTTTCAATATACAATTGAAGATTCAATAAATAATGAAAAAAAAAAATTTTTTTGAAAAAGAAATTATGGCCACAAATTTAACATTAAAAATGTATTGAAAACAACAATAAAATCTTTGGGGTAATTTTTCCTATTTTAGGGAGCCGTTTTTCTTATTTTAGGAGCCATTTTTTCCTTTTTATATTTTTAAGTTTGGGGCAACTTGTTCTTAATTTTGGGGCCATTTTTCATTTTAAGTTTGGGGCCATATTTTCTTTTTCAAAAAATTAAGTATGAAAATTTCCCAAAACCAAAAATTTAAAAACTTTTGTATTAAAAACAACAACACCATCCTTGGCGTCATTTTTCCTATTTTTGGGCCATTTTTCAGTTTGGAGACTTATTGAAGTTTTTAGTTTGGGACCAGTTTTTTCATTTATTTTGTAATTTTATTGATATATAATAATTTACGTTTAGTATATTAAAAAATCTAAAATTTGATTTTATGCGTTAGTAATATTTTACTTTGGCGATTTCTTAATGTTTTTGGCCAATGAACGGTTGGCATACTATGCCACCTTGTCTCTTTGTGATGAATAGAGCCAAAACATTTCCAATACGTGAATTGATATTGTGAAAAATTTTATAGGTATTTCATTAATTTCAAAAGCATTTCATATACTCATACCCATAGTGCATTACATACCTAGTATGGAAATGCCAGTACAACGTATGCATACACGCATACATACACAAATTGTACGAAACATATAAATCAAGGGAATAATTTAAGCAACTAACAACAAGCTTCCTCAAACATGTACTTAAAGGCCATTGTAAACAATTTTATGCACATTTTGACAGACCTGTTCATTTTCTGCAAACGCAAGAAAACGAACATGAAGAAGAAGGGAGATATCGGTCGGCAAGTAGTGGAAAAAAGAGTATGCAACAAATAGTCGCAAGATATGTAGAATATGCAGCGGTGTAATGGAGCCTGTCAGGCAAAACATAAACTTTAACAGTCACATTGACAAACTCTCTGATGACTGTGTAGAAGAAAAGACAAACTAACGACGACGAGTTGTGGTGTCTCCTGTTTGTAATGGCCATCAATGCTAATGATGCTAATGATTGTTGTATTTTCAGACTTAACTATTACGACAACAACAACAACAGCAACAACAACAATGTACACATATAATACAAAATAATGCGTTAAAAGGGGAAAAGCTCAAAAATTTATTCAATGTTAACGACAATTGTCTTCAATAGTTGCTGGGAGTATGACCAACACGTTTTCTGTTGCCTGCCTCTCTAAATGCGCTTCATTTTCATGCATTTTATTTTATATTTTTCTTCCTAAACTATTGCATCTATTCTCCATAATCACAAGGACGATGGCGGTTACGACGACGACGATGACGAGGATGATGGCTTTTGCTTGTTTTTAGTCATAGATCTTTTTAATAACCAACAGCCAACTTGCATAAATTCCAACGATAAACAGTAAAATGTTGCCATTTCTGCTAGCCGATGTATTGTTGACAATCACAGGAATAGCATGTGTAAGTGTGCGTGTGAATAAATGTTTATGTGTTTATGTAGGGGATCTTCGCTGTCTTAAATCATATTTAAATTTGTAACAACCACCAAGGCTGCCGTTCCAAGTTGGTTTGTAAGTATGAACGAATACTGAGGCTGAGACTGAGGCACACGCTCATGTCATCGGCGTCTTTTTCTTGTACTATTCTAGCAAACTAACTGGTTGTCCGTCCGCCTGACTCTTCGTCTATCCAGTTATATGTTAAATTTAAAGCTTCTGTTGCTTGTTCTACATATTTTGCTGTCATTTGGCCAAACGAAGGTTTGGCATCAGTGAGATTTGGAGCACTTAATAACTTTAGGATAAACAGACAGACTGACAATAGGACGGACTTAAAAATAGTTAGACAGCATGTAGCTCTTGCAAACATTTTAGTACCGCCTTTACGGGTCCGTCCAGTGCTTGTTGACAATCAGTTTTTTTAAATTGCAAATCATTTGATTCATTGGGGCAAGCAACCGAACCGAAATGTTATTTAAATCATGAGCATAAACCAGTTCTCAACCTTCTCTCTGCACAACGAATGTGATCAATAAAAACAGAGAAATAAATAGTTTATCTCCTTCATAGAAGTTAATAGAAATGTTAAAAAATATTCTAAAAAAAAAAATAAATAGATTTCATTAAAATTCGATTAAATTCAAAAACCTCGAGACAAGTTTTAGTTTTAGTTTTCGCCATGTGCGCGTACGTATGTATGTATGTAACCATTATGAGTGAAATACATTTATATATTCTTGCAATTTTATTTCTACCGGACTTAAACACACATAATCTGAAAAGTGTAATAAATTTGTAAAATTGTTAATTTGAAAATGATACGAAATGGCCCAACCGCATGGACAAGAATTGAACATTTATCTTAACCGAAGACATACATTTTACACCTTCACACCAATACCACACAAAAATGTTTAGTGTGGATGCAGCAACATCTTTAGCCTCACTGTTATCGTCATCGGCAGCAGAATCATTATTCCCATGCCATGGCAACGAATATTGTCATTCTCATTCGGAATATTGGTTTTCCATTTGGTCACTGTTTATTACCTCTTCCTTTCTTTCGTCTATTTAAAAACTTTAACATCCGCAATTTGTGCAGTAAATCTTATTCTTCAGTTAGAATTTTTATTTTATTTTTATGCACTACACCATGCATCAGCCATTAACTACAGCAACATCAGCAAGAAGAACAGAAACACTATCCAGCATCCAGCATCGGATGAGCAATCTTCAAAAGCAACATACAATAAGCCAAACAGGCAACAACACATGTGTATTGTTGACGTTGTTGTTTTAGTGTTTTCCTTTTTTTTCTTACAAACTTTATTTTAAAACTCATTCACTCACTGCCTCTGAAGATCTGTTAACCAGGCTTTAAAGGTATCCAAGCAATAACAAAACAACAACGTCAACAACAACAAAAAATCTGAAGATGATTTTAGTATTTCTTATCCCCCAACTCTTTCTTAATAGTGTAAGTGTAATAGTGTTTCTTGGTTTCGCAGTTGTTGTTCGTTTGTGTGTTACATGTAGCTCACCGTTGATGTCGTTGTCGTCAATGTTGAAATTTATGTTTCCTTGTTAGCAACATAATTGGAAGTGTCGTCAATGATCGTTGGAAACAGTAATAGCCATCTTCTACGAGTAATCGAGCAAGCCAACAACCAACAATAACAACACAAGCAACAACTATCCGCATCATCTCTAGTCATAGTAATGGGATCATTTATTTGTACATTCGGTCGTAGCTCGTATAGACGCAAGATTTTGCTTGTATATTCACAGTTTAACATTCATTTTAAAATTGCAACACGAACAATAATTTTTATATATTTTTTTTTTAAATCACTTCAGATGGTTTCAGTTTAAGCTGATCTTATTTTATATATATTTTCAATACGCAGTGAATTTTTAATAAAATAGTAAACAAATAAAATAGTGAAAAAGTGACATTTGGTTTTAATTTTAATTCAAAACATTTGCAAAACATTTGTACATCGGTTGCCAATACAGAAGATTTGAAAAAACAAAAAATATTTTTTCCTGTAATTTTTCTCAGTGTAAATATAACGCTGAAAATCTCTTCAACATAAGTCGACAGTGTTACCAGCAGCTGTCAAATAAAAATTTCACTACAGCAAATATGTTTTCTATAAAATATAATTTTTTCCCTCACAAATACTAAACTTTAAAAAGAATGCAAGAAAAAGATAAGTTTTCTTTAACCCCCCGTCCAGACCAGCAATTTCATGTGTCTTAATACAAGCAATAACGTCGGCAGAATTAAGACGTCAAATTGCCAGTGTTCAAATATGTATTTGTGGTAGGGAAATCGTAGATATCTTAGAACACAAATATGCAAATTTTACTGAAGAAGGTTGTATATTATTTGTATTGTAAATTTTAATTACGGGCTTAGTTGTAAAAAAAAATTTCAGCATTATCAATAGTATGATTGTTTATTTTAAAAATGTTTCACTTTTTTGTGGTTTTCATTTATTTATACATTTGATTTTTAATTTTTTTATTCTATTTGCCCATAAAAAAAAAAAATTCATAGAAATCACAATTGAATTTGACAGCATGTGTTCAGAGATAATTGCTCAGCAATATCTTCTAGCAATTGTTGCTAAACATGTGTTTGAACACATATTCGTGCGGTCCACACGCAAATATCTTGTGTCGGCAATCAAATTTGACGGTTGACACGGAAATAATTGCCAAACTTATTGCTCGTGTGGACGGCCTGTAAGACAATAATAAATTTACATGTTTTTCAGTTTAAATTAAAAAAGTGAAAAGCTTTAACTGGTAACACTGTTGGTTTTATTCAATACATAAATATGTTGCATTTGATGTTGAATGTTGCTTTCGTTGCATGCATCGTTTGGCAATCGTACCAAATTGCAGTTTAAGCTTTAAATTCGTTCGTCCCTTTGAAACCATTTACTTACTTGTAGCATGTGTGTGTGAGTAAATTTAGTTCTATGAGTTTGCAAGGGTATGCACGTTATTGTGCACGTCTGTGTGCGTATGTACATATATGAAATAGATTGACAATTTCTAAATTACACTTCATGGTAAAATATTGAACGCATGTTGTCTTAAACTATTATTTCATAAGCGATTTTTGATAAATGCACTTCAGCATTCGATGTTATTAAATTTGATAACTTGACTTGGTAGCCCATCAGCATCAGACACACTACACCACAACTTTTGTTCTTTGTTTTTTTTTTTTTTTTTTTGTTACACTCTTCTTAAAGCAAAAATGAGTTCATAACTTAAAAGCTAACACACTTGAATAGTCAATAGGGAATTTACGTTGCGGTTAACTAACGAACATGACATACAATGGGCCAATAAAACAAAGTTATAGATTTTCTTTGTTTTTGTTTCGGTTTTTGTTATTATGTATTTTGTTTTTTAAGGCATGCAACACAAGAATACTTATGTATTTAAGTGTATGTTGAGAAAAAAGCAAACATAAGGCTGAAACAATCTTAACCATAAACTTCATCGTCTAATAGACCACCCATGCAATTTTTTTCAGGCTTCATTTCAATGCATTAAATTGGAAAACAAAAAAAGAGAATATGATGAAAATGATTGAACTAAAAATTTATTATTATGATTATGATGAATGTTGTATGTTGGTTGCTTGGTTGTTTGGTTATTATATCTTTCTGTTGTTACACTTTAATGAAGTAAATGCCATTATCAAGTTTTTTTTATTAATGAAAATCCATATTGTGAATGAAAATTAAGCCTGTCAAACTTTTACCAACGCACCACACTCATCATCATCATCAGCCAGTAGTGTAACGAAAAACAGACAATAGGAAAAAGTATGCGGTTGGAAATATAAAAAAAGAGCAGCGAAGACAAGCCCAGGAAACATTAGTCAATTATCCTTCACTTGTTATATATAAAGAAATAAATTTGTTTTATGTTACAAAATAAATACATTGTGTAGCCTCAAAGCAAATTGTTCTCAAAATCCCAAAAAGAGGCGGACAACTGTGCCACTATCTTGTATCCCTCATCCAATAAGTTTCTGTAAACACCCAATAGATTTTATTAGAAACGAACCAATTATAACATCTTCTAAAATTGTTTTGTTTTATCATAAATTTTCCAAAAATGCATTTCAAAAAGACTTTCGAAGCATACTTAAGCTGGATTGTAGGATTATGTTTATGTTCAAGTGTAATTTCTTGCATGTTACACACATGTAAACACACACAAACACATATTTGCCCAACTAAATCTTAATTTAACCAAAGTTTTTCATTATAATTTAATAATAATTGTTTGCACAAGAAAATTAGTTCAATTACTGTAAAAGAAAATTGAAATTTTGTTATTCATTGAGCATCGACAACAACACGAACAATAAATCGTAACTTTACATTCAAGTAAGAATGCACACTTACACAGACGTAGTATATTCTAAGCCAAAGATATTGTATCTTCTCATACATATTAAGTTAAGAAATTGTAATTGAAAAACATATTATACTCGTAAATTGTTAACTGTTCTTCATCCTTAATTTAAATTATAGGAAATGGAAGGAAGATATACTTTAAATTAGTGTCAATGAAGTGAATACCGACTATCGAATAACTGCTATTTGTTCTCAAGTGGTTAGAGTTGTATTTTTGTTACCGCTACACTGCCGCTCGTTGTATGAGTAGGTGTTGTCAGTAGAGCTGCCAAACTATCGATGGTACAATCGATAATATCGATAGTTTCATTTTTAGTGTACTATCGATTGTTTTTTTCCGATAGCGATACTATCGACAAAAAATTATTAAAATAAAAGCGTAGCTGACAAGAATTGGCCGGCGGCATATTTTAAATTAATTTTTTTTTTTTTTTTTTTTTTGATAAATTTTATTATTTATTGAATCTTCAATTATATATTAAATTATCAATAAGTTTTTCAAATCTTAAATCTAAAAAATATTAAATATAAGTTTAGCCAATGCTAAACAAAATTTTTTAATTTCAACGGTTAATTTTTGTTGTTTTACATCTCTCGTGTACGGCTGAGAAAAAGAGTATCCCTCCTTTTCAGCCGGGTGTGGCCTCTATAATTTAAAATATTGCGCGCAAGTACATTTGGGTGCACCTCAAGTTTTTTATATATATTTTAGCGTTTTTTGAAAATACTGTCTTCACCAACGGAACATCTAATTAATTGTTCGGCAAAAGTTTTCGCCGCCGGTGGATATTTTTAAAACTTAAATATGAAATTAGTAAAGAAGTTTGAAGTTCTTACTTTTTCAATATAAGACATTAATAAAATAAATTAGCACAACAAGTGTTAACTAGTATAAGTTATATAATAATAAAAATATAGTCAAAACTGGCTACTTATATCGCAAGACATCGGCGAATAAAAATATTTTAACGGCGGATAAAACACAATGCCATCCAACCGGCTTTGCTTTATTTTTGCAATTTGCTGGTGACGCTTTGGTTTTCTGTAAGTAAATTGTTAGAAAAAAGTTTAGAAATAATTAATTTTTTGTGTGTTTCAGCTTAGAGCTAATATAATTAAATGTTGACGGCTCTTTAATTATGGACAGGTATCTGCAAAGGGTGAATGGTAAGTAATGTAAATTTCTATGTTTATGTGCTTATAATTCCTTTTTTTGCATACGCATGTGGTTATTTATGAATGAAGATGCCCCTATTGACAACGTTGATGAAGACAATGAAGTTGTTCCGAAAAAAGCTTTTAAAGGAACGTCAAAAGTGTGGAATTTTTTCGAGCCAACAAAAAACAAAAGATTTGCTAAAGGGCGTTCATGTGGCTAGACTTATAAAACTAGCGGCAACACTTCCAATCTGCTTGACCACCTCAAAAGGGCTCATCCGTGCTATAAAGAAACCAGCAAACCATCTAATACAATTGAAACGTTTTTTAGTAAGCCAGAAACTTACGGCTCTGAAACAGATAGAGAAAAAAATCTTGACAGCGCCCTAATGACAATGATTGGTACTGATGTACAACCTTTTAGTTTAGTCGAGGATGAAGGTTTTCGCAACTTTGTGAAGTGTCTGGACCCTCGCTACGTTTTACCATCAAGGACCACACTGCAAAATTCTATGATGGCAAATTTATATGATAGTGTAAAAAGAAAATTAAAAACAATGATTGATGAAATAGAAAATTGTGCCATTACAACTGACTGCTGGACGTCACGGGCCAATGAAGGGTACTTAACAGTTACATGTCATTTTAAACCAAAAGAAATTGTTCTTCTAATGCGGAAAATATGATAAAAGCATGCAATTTGTTGCAAAAAAAGCATTTGCCATGTGTCGCACATACCTTGAATCTTGTAGTGCAAGACTGTTTAAGTCAAGACTGTATAAAAAATATTTTGGTTAAATGTAAAAAGATTTTCACCTATTTTAAAAGCAGTACTATTGCCTATGAGAAATTCAAAGCTGATCAAGGAAGGGACAAGCCTTATAGTTTACTCCAGTAGGTACCTACACGATGGAATAGCGCTCTAAGAATGGTAGAACGAATTTTAATCACAAATACTTTTATATCGAATGTTCTCTTGGCTACTCCAAAAGGACCGGCACCTTTAACGGCGGACGATATAGAAGTATTAAAAGACCTGAAAGAACTACTTACACCATTTGACTCAGCAACTATTCAAACATCATCCAGCACAAATATTACTATATCATTAATTATTCCACTTGCTTCTGGTCTTTTTCAAACGCTTAACGAGACTAAAAATAATTTAAATACTTCGGAAGGTCAGCAAATATGTATTTTACTCATTGAAAGTGTAAAAAAAAGACTGTTTCCCTACCAGGAACGAAAAACAACAAGAATTGGAACTTTGATAGACCCACGCTTTAAGAAAGAAGGTTTTTTATTTCCCAGTAATGCAGATAAAGGAGCACAGTTATTGCAAAATGAGTTGAGCAGCATAAATAAAACTATATCTTTGCATGATTCAGAACCGTCAACATCGAAAAATATTGGGCAAAAACCACCAACGCTTTTACAATTTGTTAAAACCAAAATTGACAGCAAAGTAAAAACACATCAAGTCGATGCCATTATATCCCTAAGGCAACATTTGGAAAACGCAAACACTGCAATAGAAACCAATCCGTTGGCATATTGGAAGGTAAATATGTATGTATTGTATTAAATTGAACAATTTCTAAAGTTTTATATTTTCAGTGTAAAGAAAACGAAATGTCACTTATAAGATCTTGTGCCTTAAGATTTTTGTGTATACACGCGACTTCTACCGAGTCTGAAAGAATGTTCAGCAAAGCCGGATCTATAATTTCTGACCGCAGAAGTTGCTTAAAACCGAAGACTGTAGACAGGTTGTTATTTATTAATAAAAATTATTGGGTGTCTCAGTAAAACTGATTAACTGCAGTTAACCGATCTCAGAACAGAAATTAGAAACTAATTATAATAAGAACTGAATTTATTTTTATACCAATTCTCAAAGTATATTCCTTTATTATTCTACGTTGGTTTTTTTTTTTTTTATTTACATTGTTTTTGTATTATAAATATAGTTTGTTTAAAAAAAATTAAATTTGTCTTTCAATTAAAAGGGAAAAAATCATAAAATTCGTTCATTTAGGAAAAATAACAGTGGAGTCAACTAAAATCATGCTGATTTAACATTATTTTTTAATGATATGTTTCATTGGCTTTTAATATTAAATTAACATGCTATAAAAACAATCGCATTTTATTAATTTTCATATTAAAACCACTTTATTTTTTATTCGATACTATCGATAGTATCGACAGTTTTATGACAAACTATCGAAAATATCGAATGTGACTACTATCGACTATCGAAACTATCGAGTGGGGTGACTATCGATAGTTTTGCAGCTCTAGTTGTCAGTCTATTTTTACTTTATTAAAAAGTAAAAATAAGAAATAGTAAAAATCAACAGAGTCAATATTCAGGAATCAAGTTTTAGTCCCTAAAAAACATAGAAAACTTGTAAGGAAGCTAAGGATTTGAACAAAAATTTGTACGGAATAACTTTAAATATAAGAAAATGTATGGGTTTATTAAGAGTTGCCAGCCAATTTTCAACAATTTTCTCAATTAATTTCTAATGTCATTTGTATCGTTAAATACGCTGATTATATTTTATAAAATATTGAAAACACTCAACTGGCAAAAAGAATTGATTTAGTTGAGCTCATTTAAAAAATATATTGATTAGATATTTATAACATTTTAGAAAACTTTTACTTTGAGCTCAAAAATTTATATAAAATGGCAATATATTTTAGCAATAAAAGCACGGAAAAGTAAAAAAAAAAAGAATAAAAGTTTTCTTGTACTACATTTTACATAATGAAATGTTGCTAATGAGCAATTGTTTTCGTCCAATATTTTTAAAGGGTTTTCCAATAGGTATTTGACAACTTTGAATTTAATTTGTGAACGCACTATTTCACTGATCATCTAACTGGCCATATGAACGAAGTCGAGTTCCATTCATAAATGTTTTGATTGTATTTCAAGTCGATCATAAAGTTTTGGAAATATCTCAAATGGTCTTACGTTTTATTTAAAAAAAAAGTTATTAAGTCCTTATTGGTAAACCCTTTACAATTACCACAACTCAAGATTCTATTCATAAACATTAACATGTGTACTTGTATGTGTGTATGAATGTAATTATCTTTGTACATTAAATACAACAACCACTACTACAGCCAGGATCTAGAAATTTACCAGAATGAATTATATTTGCCACTTTGCTCCTTACGATTACTGTCATTTGCTACTGCTGTTTGTAGCAACTAAGCCAATCTCATTACCATACAAAAAGTTGTTGGTTGGTTGGTTGGTTTTGTATAAAGTTTAATATCCATGAACAACAATACCTAAACAATTCAGCGTCTAAAACTTACAAGACTCACAATACACATGCACGTATACATACATATATGTTTATATAATTCATTTTCTCTGTGTATGAGTGTTATATAATAGAACACAAGTAGATGACAATGTGCTGATATTCGTGTACTGACAGACAGACTGAGAGCCGGACAGATGGACAGACAGACAGATAGACTGTTTTATTATAATCGAGAGCACTGTTTAAAATTTACAAACAATTGGAGCATTATTAATTTAATTATTTTGCTTTACTGGACAAGATTGCACTTGAGGCAAGTCAAATAGCCAAAAACCTTAAGATATCATTGAATTGCATTGAAACCTTAAGCATGCATGAATGTTAGCATATTCGTACATTGCCACTGTGATATCCGATTGACTCGAGTGACCAAATTACTGACTGAATGATTGGCTGACTGCTTGACTGACAGAGTCAATGAAAGACTGAAGAGAGGAATGAATTAAAAAATATAAATATATTGAATTAAGCAAATGAATATTGTTGCGTTTTATATTCACTATAAATTATTTCACTTTGCCAGCTGTTTGCCCCAAATATGTTGCAAGTTTATTCACATTTAAATATCATGTTGTAGTCTGCCTGTCAACCTGTGAAGAATACTAGTGAAATTATTGATAGTAATGCGTTTCTTGATATAACTGTTGCTGTAGTTTTTATGTCGTTAAATTTTGTATTTATTGTCAGTTGATTGTGCGTAAATAAGTAATGGCTTTTAAAATACACATTCACATGTAGATATAAATCCTGATGCACTACTCATTGACACAACAACAAGTGTCTCTTCATTGAAGAATTTTTAAGTAAAATTAAATTTTTCGTCACACATATTGTCGCTGATTCAGCAAAGTGGTGTTATTTGGAATTTTATTTTTTAATTCAAAAGCTGAAAATATAAAATTCTTTGTGAAATATATACAAAAATATCTATAATGTTTGAAAAAAAAAAATAAATAAAAAACTTGTACATGTTTTTGCATCCCTACCAACTATATGTTCATGCAAATAATTGCATATTGTTTTTGGTTTCGCGTAGTAAATATACAGTGCATATGCTTGAAAATTTATATAATTTTCGCCATTGGCAGGTTAATGGTTTAAATGCTATTTAATTGCAGATAGTTTTGTTGTCCATATTTAAAATTATTGCTTGAGTTGCTTGCTGTTGCAGGCAGGCGGTTGCAAACAGCAATTTAACAACAGCAATGAATATTAAATATTTAATATAAATTACAAGCTTTTCAATTTAATCGATTATCACTATCAACCCCCTTTTATTCTTCACTCATTCCATCTAGTTCTCTTGCATTCATTCATTCATTCAATCATTCACTTGTTAGTACATTCAATCTTCATTACATTTGATTGTACTCTCTGCTCACCGCAGCGTATGAGTGATATTTAATGTAATTCTACAAATTTGAATTAATAAAATGCAAATAAAGGGAAACTTGCAAAAATAAGACAAAAGAATACATTTTCGTTTTGTTTTTTTTTTTTAAGTTCATATTTAAAAATAAGCGATTAATAAAATCGCCACCATCTTTTGCTTGTTGGTTGGTTGGTTAATTGTATGCTGCTGCCTTTGAGGATTTGTTCAAGTTAATGCAACAGAACTATTAAAGACAGAATTTCTTACCACTTGTCATTTGCATCAAAGTGATAATTAAATGCAAAATTTTCCTTTCGCTTTTTCTTTTTTAAATATAAAGTAGTTCATGGACACATGGAAAATATTTATGTGGTTTATTATTTTAAATTTGCACACGCATGTACGTACGTACGTGTCGCTTGTATTTAAACAACGTTAAGTATTAAATAAATGAGAAAATTGAAAAAGGAAAGAAAAATATACTCCTGTAGGCCGGCATTGAAATGAAGTTGCAAACGTTTCTTCAAAGTCGTAAAAAGAATTAATAATTTTATAATTAAATTTTTTTAACATTTATATGAATTAATTTAAGGAAATACAGGAAAGTGTGTCATTAAAATTGAAGTGACTTGAAACTCGTAATTGTCTTCCGTTTACAAATTTAAAGGATAAAGTTTTTATCAAATTAATTACTTCTCATGTTCGGCACAAAAAAAAAAAAACGGACAAAACTGCAACCAATTTGGATAGGAATTTTATTTTTAGATAACTTGTAATATTTAGCAGTCGCATCCGTAACTTAATTTTTATAAAACCAATTGAGAAAATTCCACTAAACATTTTTATGGAATGGAAAATTATTTTGTAAAAGTATTTTGTGGAATTTATGAAATAAATCCTTATTTAAAACCAAAATAGCTAAAGTTTGAAACTGTAAATATTTGCTTTGGGAAAATTTTTGTAATATTTCATATTTTATTTATTATTATATACATATTATTATTTTAGAAATTTTGTTGCATCCGAAATAAAACTCATCATTAAAATCATATTCTTCAATCATTTGTTTTGTTTTTGTTTTCTCAGTTTTTATTGCAAAATTGCAAAGTTGTTTTTTCGGTAGTATTCGATGATTTTGTAATATTTAAATTCTCATAAATTGAAAGTAGATATCATAATCGATTACATTGGCAACGGCCAACTACAAGCAACAATAGATAATATCTCATTCAATTGCATTCGTTGTAGGTTTTGTTTTGTGGTCATGATTGTAAGCAAAAATATACGTAGCAGCAGCCACACTTTCAGTTTATAGTTTGTAAAATATTTATGTGCAAATTAATTTGTTATTGTTTTTATTAACTTTTGGATTGCTTTAAACAAACACTCAAAGTGGTTGGGGAGGGGGAAGCACACAAAAACGTAAAATTATGTTATTATTATTATTAGTATGTATGTATTACTTTAAAATATTCACACAAGCCATAGTAAGTGGTCAAAACATGTGAATATTAGTCGACATTTAAAATCCTCTTTATGTGGAAAACTTAAATATGAAAGGACGAAATAGAAAATATAATTCACACTCCATTTCATTTCAATTTTCAAGAAAAAATGAGATGAAGATCGAAAGCAAAATTATTATTTCATCATCTTGGCTGACTTCCAAAACCTTCGTAAGCAAAGTTTGTATACACTATTGCTACTGTATTTAAATCACATTCTTATGCAAAGTTTCGAAACAATGCAAAAACTATAAAACCGATACCTTGTTTCCTTTCTTACTGCGTTAAAAATACGTGGCGGCGGCGTGGTATAATTATTGTACTGCGGCGTTATGAAATGTGATGCTTTTTTCAAACACAAAGCAATTGACGTTTTGGAAGTCAGCCATTGTTTCATATAATTATTAGTCAAGACGATCTTTTTAATGCAATCTTATACGATTTTTATGACAAACGAGAGCAATCTGTTTGTAGATTTTCCTTTTGCAAACATGGTTTGAGTTGAATATCAGTACTGGATTTTCCTTAAATTTTGTATTAGCAAGCGTGATTAGTCTGCAGTCACCACTTAAGAAGTGAGTGAATATAAACATGTGTGTGGTTTTTTTTGTAGGACCACCAGGCACGGTATAAGCCCTACATAAGTATATAATGCATTGTGCCAGAACCAAAGGAAAGCGAGAGGGTGGAACAACTTTTAGTTCGAATTTTGTCGCAAATCCTTCGTACAACAGAGTATACCCACAGCTCTTAATTATCAAATTATATGTTGGTGTGGTTGATTAATGCATGATGCGAATTTATACCAGCTGTTGCTGGAAGCAAAAACAACAATTTTTGTTTAAATATTCTAAAACATTTTATTATTCAAAAATTTTTAATGAATGTGCATAAGTGTGTTTTTGTTTTTAACACAAATAAATTGTTGTTGTCTTAAGAGATGTTTTACATATATTTTTGTAAACTTTTCTGACCAAATTTTTATTGTAAAAATTACAAGAAAAATATTATGGTTATAGAAACCATTATAGAAATTTTTGAAAACTTTCTTTTATTTTGCACATAATCTTAGTTTTATATGCAATTTAATTTTAAACTTACCAGGCATCAAAATCTGAAAATATAAATAGAAAGAAAAAAAATCCGATTAATAAATGGAAACATAAAATTTTTATTAGCGAGAAACTTATCACAATTTAAAGAAAATATAAATTGATCCCCTGATAGAAAAAAAATCACTTCAAATATTTAAATTCATAAAAACAACTTAATTAAATAATAAAAAATGTATATGTATGATTTAGTGGTCGTAATAAATATTTCAAAATCTTTTCTGTATTTTATTGTTGAAATTTTTGGCTTCTTTATTATGACAAATAGTTGTGGAATGAATGTATGAATGAATGAATGATTTCATATGATTCTGTTCAGTCTGAAAGAAACAAAGAAAACTCCACCTAATGTACAAAAATTATCAACTCTATCTATCATATACATACATACACACATATAAACATATGCAGAAGTTTGTGCCTTGAAAATAACTTTATAAACTCAAGCAATCTTTTCTACAATTTTTATTTGATTTTTTGATTGGTAATCTTTGTGAGTCATAAATTTAAACATTACAATATTGCAAGCAAAGGACAGCCAGCAACCAGCAACAGTAACAATAAACTGATTTATCATGTTCAGTAATAAAATTAACTCCTTGAGGGGTCAGCAATTATTTGAATGTAACGTAAAAATTCGTAATAACTACGAGATGAAAATATTTTACTTTTATCGCTTAGAAATATAACACTTTTGTACTCAAAGGGTTAATGGTTATGTTGTTGTTGTTGTTGTTGTTGTTGTTGTTGTCAATTTTGTTACAACAATTGTGTGTTCAATGTGTTCAATGTTTGTGTCTTTGGTTTTACGTGCTGCCATGTCTGAGAAATTAATTCAATAAACATTTCATTGATACGTAATTTATCAAAATATTGTTCATACATTCGATACCAAACTATAAAATCAAGAATAACAACAACAATAAGAAGAAAAATAATAATAAAAATGAAAATGCCAAGACTATCGGAAAAGTAAATTTAGACAAGAAACAAAAACAATACCATCAGCCAGCCAACCAGCCAAACGACAACAATAAACACAATCAAACTTTACAAAAACTAATTATAAAGAGACGCTTGAGCTACAAACTGTATAAGAGGTTGTTTTTTTTTTTTGTTGCTTTAGCCAAAATAAATTTTAGTTTCTCTGATTGAGAAAATTGTACAATTATAAAAAGTGTTGCTACGTGGTTTTGCATTTCAATTAACGATATGTTCCTCTGTTTGTGATCAAATGTATTCATGTATTTAAATAATTTGGTTCCATTAAAAATGGCCCCAATGAGAAATGGGACCAAACTAAAAAATTTTAAATGTCCCCAAACTGAGAAATGAAAAATGGCCCCAAAATAGGAAAAATGGGCCCAAAAATATTTATTGTTGTTGGAACATTTTTCATTAGGGCCATTTTAATTTTTTTGTCTAGTGCCAGTTTTTTTATTCATTTTGTAATTTTATTAAAATATAATTAATAATGTTTACTATATTTAAAAATCTAAAAATTGATTTTGTGAAAAATTGTAATTTTTTGAAAAAAATGGCCCCAAACTTAAAAATAAGAAATTAAAAATTGCCCCAAAATTAGGAAAAATTGTTCCAAAGATTGTGTTGTTGTTTTGATTACAATAGTTTGGCGACATTTTTCATTTTTGGTTTTATCCAAAAATCATATGAATTGAACTCAGATCATCTCGTTTATTTTTGGGGTGGTTTTTCCTATTTTGGGTCCATTTTTCTTTTTTCAGTTTGGGGCCATTTTTCATTTTTGCTTTGGTCCCATTTTTCATTGGGGCCAAATAATTTCTATTTAGTCGATACGATGCATTTACTACAAGTGTATATCTATTCGTCGCTAACGCTTCAATTGTAATTTTGCACGTTTTCGTGTACATGTTAACCATTTGCAATAACAATACATTTTATTATTAACGGATTTATATTTTTTGGCAGACAAGTTGTCATCGTTTCAAAGTTAATACACGTGGGTTTGGTTGAAAAGAATAACGCCGCTATAAATCGAAGCAAACGACTAAAATCTCTGTAACGCACAAGATTTAATGGATTTATTGTTTTCACAAAGCAGAGAATTTGTTGGCCAACAGAAGAAAAGACGCAGTCAAACAAATTATGTAAGCAAGTACATACATACATACATACGGACATACTCGTATGTTTGTATGTAAGAGTACTACCAATATGTAATAAAAGTGTAGTTAAGTTTCACTGATACTCTCTTCTCTTGCAAAGTTTTAGTAAATTAAAAAATCTGTGAAATTTTAAAATAATTTTCTTAAGACTCATTGAAATTTATTCGATTGCGATTTTCAAAAGAAATTTAAAAATTATAGCGAAACTACATATATGTATACATATGTGTGTGTATGTATGTGAATCGCTTTTGTCAGTTTGTATGTATGCGAAAATCAAATCAATATTTGATGTCCCAACATCCTTCCACGGTGTTAAGTGTCAAGTCAAATGAATATTATGACTTTTTATACAATTCCTACACACAAAAAAGAGAGTGCACATATTCACATACACACATCCATACATAAATATTTCGATATTGATGGCTTAAATGTTTAACATTAAATTTAAATGATGCCAACTAACATTTCTAACTTAGAAATAAAGTTCGCACACAGAATTGGCTTAATGAAGATCAATTATTGAGACATCATAAGAGATGCACAACTGCATTAATTTAAATGGAGAGTGTTGGTTTTCTTCAACATTTCAGTTTCAGAATTTTTCATGGGTGCTTAACCAGAAATCGAGAGACTTTAAAAACCAGAATCGAAGGTACATACGTGCAAATACTGATAATGCTGGTTTATTTTGTTAAAGCTAAATATATATTTTTTTTTAAATTAGCAAACGGCAGACATCAATTCGCTGACTCAAGATTTTATTAAGATTTTTGTTTTTATTTTTTCGTTTTATTTCTGTACTCTGAAATAAAACAATTGCCTGGTTTGGAAAAAGTAGTGGAAGGCTGGCGTTCTGCATGGCTGGCAGTATGTTGAGCCATTACTATTGCATTAATATGTCAGTCTGTCAAAGTCAGAAGCACAAATCATTTTTTTTCTGTGATACGCATGCTTCAAATATTTTTCAAATATCTGTTTGCTTCTATACACGATTGGTGTGTGTGTTTTTTTTTTTCCAAAGATTTCATAAGTTTTTTCTAAGGCAGATAATCGCAAGCCGTGTACTTGGTAGTTTAATGAAAGGAAAATATCTTGAAGGTTTAACAAATGCACTATTGCCGTATTTTGGAAAAATATATTTTTCCAAAAATTTTACAACTTATGGATTTTTTTTTAACTTTTTTAATTCCAGTTTAATTATTTTGTTAAGTTTGAGAATCACTGTTCAATGCCATACACTTCAGTTCGTTTTCTGCCCAATACACTTTTTCATTTCCAGTTTATTTTCCATTTTCTATATTTTTTCCAGCCACATTTCAACGTACAAGAAAACCATTTTTAATCAATTTAGTTGGAAAGCTTAAGTAAAAATTGATTAATTTATCAACATTCGCAAAATGTTTGTTTAAGTTTGTTCAAATAACATCAAAAGGAATCGCATGAAGAGTAGATTTCGCATCGAAAGAACGAACTAACGAACATCCTGTTCTCAGTTATAAAAACGATTCAAATGTGCCCCTCAAAGCATGTTGAGATTTGATCATTAAACAGCAAATGAGTGCGAGACACACTTAATGTCATAATAAATGTCCATTTTTTTGTTTGTTTGCATTTAGATTTTTTTCATATTTATTTATTAATTTTCTTTTTTCTTGTTTGTGATGAATTGAAACCACAATGTGTGTTTAAGACATCTTTTAGTCAATCATCCAGCTGATAGGAAGGGATTTATGTTTCTATGAAAAATCCATGTTTGGATTGTAGCTTTGATGTTTGCAAGCAAGAGTATACCAATTTATTGTGAAACTTATCACGCAATGTTGCATTTGTATATCGAGATTAATTTCACAACCGAATTAAATTGAAAATTATTTGTAATAAATTTATTGGAAAATTTTTTAATTAAAAGTTAAACAGACATGATGGTAGAGGATGGGAACAAAATTGCTGCTCCAAAATAGTCCATACAGAATGGAGTCAAGCAACCATTCCCACCGACTGGCCAATTCGAGTCATAAAACTTGGAATCGAATAAATTGATTTTGATATTTTAAATAAAATCAATTAAATAACCCGATCCTCGTTTTCACATTTTTTTGTTAGCAACCATAAATTTATAGAAAAAATTTCCAATTAAAACAATTAATTACCTATTAAAAAAATAAATTATATTTATGTAAATATTCTCTTATTATCTGTCTATAAAATATGTTTTTGTATTTTTGTTGTTATTCAAACATTGAGAAATAAATTTATAGCCTACACTTATAAATGGCTTCTAAATCACAAGCTTTTCACAACAACGCCACTTAATATTAAACAAAAAAAAAAAAAAAGGAAAAATAATTTAATTTCGAAAGTAACCTCATTTCTAAGCTAAAAGACCTGTAATCTTGTCTTGTTTTGTCTCGTCTCGTCTCGTCTCGTCACGTCTCGTTTTGTTTTTTTTTTTTTGTTTGTTGGTAACTTGTGCTAACCCTAAGCCCTGATTAACTTTTTCGTTCTCTTTCCGTTTCTGTTTAAATTTAAATTCATATAAATTCCCGTATTTACCTGAAATCATCAATCATTCGAATTGTAAAACTTGTAAAGGTGTATTGTATCAAAACGGGTGTTAATTTTTCTTTCTCAAGAGGCCAGAGTCATCTTTAACTGTCATTATGATTAAATTAAATAAAAAATAAATGTTTTTTTTAAATAGAGAGATTTACGACAAGTGGTATATGCTTTTGATGTTGAGGCGTTACAATGGCCGAAGTTGAATAAAATAAACCAAAATGGGAAATATTTATTTTAAAAGCAGCCAATAAACCAATAAATGAATTTAAATGTTGCAGGTTGAAATTCTTTTATTTATATTTTTTAAGACTTTAAGAAATGCGGGCATTATTTTCCATTCAATTTTAAAAATTTTATTCAAATATTTTGTTCTTTCTTTTTTCATTAAAAGGCGTTTTTCCCCATTTCGGTCGTCTCTTAATTTTAAAGTAGTCAAAGCCTTTTTTTATTTATCATTTCACTTTGCAAACTAATTTAACAAAGCCAAATCTATTAATAAATAATTTTCTTTTTTTTTCGTTGCTCTTTACTTAAAACCAGACATATTTTCATTAAAATTAATTAAAATTCTGCAACACAAAAATAAGTGCAATAAAAATAGTAGAGTAAAGCAAATAAAAATTTTTGAATTTGTGAATTTGTTTTAAGACAAATAAAACTATTTAGTTGCTTTTAACACTTAAAAAAAAAAATAAAATAAAAGAGAAGAGAAGAGAAGAACAAATAAACCAAAAAAAAAGCTTTAAAATAAAATCAACTACACTTGGAAAAATGCGACAGTTACTGAAGAGAAATACTTCTGTTGATTTTGTAACAGCAGCAATACAATTTATATATTTTGGCCGACATTTTGCAAGTGTAAATTTTCAACCAAACGTGCCGTTCTCTATGGTAGAGATGATGATGATGATGATGATGATACTGATTGTGTCGAAGACAACAAACTGGAAAAAAATATCCTAAAAAGCCATCAAACTCTAAATAAACAAAGAATACTTTGAAAGACACAACATCCATATTGAAAAAAAAACGCCAGCACAAATATAATATTGGCATTATGTTCCCCCATTTGCAAAATAATTATTTTGGGATGTTTCCGAAATAAAGAACTAAATTGAAAAAAACAGAAACGACACCTAAAAAAATACATTTGAAATCCCAACTTTTAGATTTTAAAATTCAAAATAAGAACTTTAAAACTTTGTATAGAAAATACTAAACAACATAAATAATTTTTGGCTTCATATTAATGCCTCAACAGAACCAACTCCGTATAGAAATAATTTGCTCCATCATAGAGAATGAGTTCGCATGAATATGCCACAATATGCAATACAGAGACTTTGTTGCTGTTGCTCTGTTCAAGTAAATATTCAAAGGTTCGAACTTCAGACACTGTCAATATACTCCTCGTATAACTCAGCTCGTATATTTCAGCATTCAAAGTCATTTGGCAAAATGTTTTTAGATGAAAAGAGAGATTTTTTGTCTTTTGCTTTAATGGCGTTAAAACAAAATTAATGACACCATGAACATGACAAATATTTACTGTTTTAGCCCCAAACAAAAATATTTTTCAACGCTTGAGTTTCAACAACCAAACTCCGAAAGAAATAAAAAAAAAATACCAAAAAATAAATAGAATAATAAAATGTTTTTTGAGTTCGAACATCATAAATTATAACTGAAATATTTTACAGATAATTAAAACTATTTTTCTTAATGCAGCTTAAGCCAATTGGAAAGAAAGTAGAAAAATCTCAAGAAACAAAAATCTTCTTCCAGAGCATAAATTAGTTTTTGTCCTTTTTTAGGGGTATTGAAACCTTCCACCATTTTTGCTTGGCTTTTTTTTGTCGTAATTTTTAAACCAAGTAGTTCTTAAAAACTAATGCGTTTAATTTGACACTCTTCTCTTTTACTCCCACAAATTGTCTACAACAACACTAATTCAAAGCGATTGCAAAATTAAAAACTACATATGGGCGCTTTCAGCTCCCAAAGTACTGAACCGATTATCATAATTTACATGCATTTGTCACAATCGACCGTAGGAATAATTTGTTGCTGGATAATCATATAAATAAATAATTAGAGAAATTATTAATTGCATACAGCTGCCCAGCATGGTTCCCAGATTTCTTTTGAGTCGCATCCCCAATTTCAAAATTTTCATCCCTGAAATTCCCCAAAAAGCAATTTATACTATCCCCAAAAATCCCCACTAAAAATAATACTACTTCAATTTCAATTCACTTAAGTATTAACTTATGAATACCTTATTTGCACTGTAGTTTATTTCTAAGTATATATTTGTATAATAAGTTAAGTTGACTGATAAAATCAAAACTTTCGGAGTCCTAATCTTCTTTACATGGTACATGCTTTTAGAATTAAACAATTTGACCATTTCTGGAGATGATCAAAAGTGTCAAATTCCATTACTTTTACTCCATTTAGTTTCTAATTTTTGTTTTTACCGTGTTCATTGCCGAAATAACTCGTTCAACGCAAGCGTTGCTCGTTGATATGCAAAGTAAATTTAATACCAACTCTGCCAGGTCTTTAAACGACCGTGATCCAGCGCCATCTTGATATGAATAAACTTCTGTCCAAAATTTAAATTGTTTGTTATTTGTATATCAAATAAATCAGTCCACCTTATAAATGGCATTCTTCCCCACTGTGATTCATATATATGTATCTCTTGGAACATTTTCATTTGCCGCAGGTTGTAGTATTTTTATGATTGAACTAAATTTGGATTGTCCTAATGGGTTGCAACTAGGCTTGCCACCCGTACTTTATAATAAAGTATTGTACGTCTTTTTGATTAATGGTACTCTATACTTTATAGAAACAATAAAGTACAACAAAATACTTTATTTCGCATGATTTGATTTATATACAATTCAAAATAGATTCGGGTTATATTAGTCATTTTTTGACGTTTTTTTACAGTGGCGATTCTTTCTTAAGACTATGTCATGGCAATTTGGATATTTGGATATGAAACAAGCAAAAAAATTAACCTTTTGTCTGCACCGGAAGTGACCAGGGAAATTCACATGAATTTTTTATTATTTATCGATAAAGCCTTAGAGTACCTGAATAAATGGTTTGATTTTAAAAATACAAACTGGTTATTTACAATCAGCAATAAAAATTTAAAGAGCAATGTTGAATTTGATAACATTGTTAGCATAAAAGAAAATTTAAATCTGCAAAATCTTAATCACCCCTATCGTGAATAAGAAGTGAAATTTTTGTTCACGTGAAATTTTAATTCCACTCGAAGGGAAAAATGGTATCGTGAATCTCCCGTGAAAAATTATTCCCGCTATCAGTTGTTAGTGAATGTAAAAAAGGGAAGAAGATTAAAAACATAAAAAATCATACAACTTTTTGTTCAAAAATATACACGGACATATTTATTTTAAAGAAAACTTCAAAAATCAAAGTTAAATATTCAGTTTTGGAGCTTTAGTTTGGTTGCTCCGTTTGTTTATTGCATTCTAACTTTTATGTGGTAAAATAATTCGGCTACTTTTTGGAAAGCCAACAAAACGAAAAAATGCCAACAAATTAAAGTTTCACAAATCTGCAGGCAATCGACCTGTTTTTTGCATTTTGTTGAGGAATACATCAGTTTGTGCCTTATTATCAGAACTTTTCATTAAAATAAACTTTTTAAGCTTTAATATTCGAATTATAAGAAGAAATACATATAATTTCTGTTCTATTCCCCATCAAAAATAAAGTGAAAATATCAATGTGAGAAGTGAAAAAATTCCGAGGGAAATATTTATTCACGATAAAGGGAATTTTTTTCAGTGAACATTTTTCACGTTGTTATTCTGGACTGAATAAAATTTGTTCATGCGAGTTGTTCACGATTGCAAATACGTGAAAAGTGAAAACATTTCACGTGGAAAATTATTCACGATAAGGGTGAATATAAATATGGATGATCTTTATGGAGAAATTGCGTCATTAAACAAAATTTATGATCAGATATACAGTTCTGAATTGCGGAATTATCTACATTAAATATTTAATAATACTGATTTAATATTTTATTTAATAAGACTGATGATAATTTATCAAATTTGTATAAAGTAATTTCATTTTTAGTTTCTATTCCTGCCAGGTCAGCTTTCACAGAGAGAGTTTTCTCTGTAATGAAGAGCAAATGGCGAGACGAAAGAAACAAAGCGTCTCTGAATCTGATAAAAAATGAATTAATTATTTACTTTAATTTAAATATGATAATTATTTGATAAAACTTTCGAAAAGCAATAAATAATACGTTTTCAAATATAACAATAAAGAAAAATAAATTGTACTTTATTTTTATACTGTGTACTTTTTTTCCTAACCTTTAACAACCAAAAAAAAAAAAAGGTGGGAACCCTAGTTGCAACACATGTTTGGAGAAAATTGCTTACATGTTTTGAAAATGTTGAGATTTGATGGAAAAAACAAGTCCTCTTTAATTTAATAACAGCGTCGAATCTACAGACTTATAAGTCGGAGACTTTTCTTAATATAAATGTACAAACGAAAAAATTAGAGACTCGTAGTTCAGGGTTTATTTTCTTGTACACATACAGCTGCTAGATGTTGCTTCTTACCTTTTGCCCATTCTTCATGTTCCCAGAGGATATTTTGTTGTTTTTGCTGGTGTCTAGATTTTTTTCCATTTTTAACGCAAAAAGAATTAATTTGAATTTTGTATGTTAGTTTCTTCTTTTATATGAAGCATTCACATGAAGTAATACCCATGTCTTGCCAAATGTTAAAGACCTATAAATTGTTACCATTTGCCGGAAGACTTACCACTGATAATTTTTATATTAAACAAAGTTTTAGTTACCACAATAAAAACACTTATGTACTAAAAAAAGAACAATTAGAATATGTTGGTATTAAAATAATAGTCCAAAAAATAAACCAAATTATATAAACAAAATAAAAATCCCCGAAAAATCTCATAAATTCCCCAAAGCATAAAAATTATCCTCAATAAATTCCCCAATCCCAAAACCAAATTTTTCATCACCATTTTGAAAATAAAATCGCTGATTTGGGAATAAATCCCCTAATCTGACAACACTGCTGCTCAGCGTGGAGGCACAGAAAATCGTGTATAAAATAAAAGGATTCAATTCAAAATATCAAAAAAAGAACGAAACTAAACTTTGAAATGAAACAGATGTTTAGAAAACTTAATTGATATGAAATCAATTTCCAATCAGCTAAACATTTAATATTTTCAAGAATTTCTTTCAAAACTATCTGATTTTAATGCACATATCACATTTAATCAATTGACTTTTATTTTTTGCTGCATAAAGCGAGAGTTCTTTTTAATCGATCAGGTGCTGCTGCTGCCGCTCAGGTGTCTCCATATAAATTTCGCTGATTTGCTTGATATTTTTTTCTACACAGAAAAATATTTCCAGATTTTATGAAATATTATGGTGTGGAAAAAAATCAATTAGCGGTTTTAAATTCCATTTAAAAACCCATCACGCCTTAATAACGATTTTTTTTATTTTCACTTTTTTTTGTTAAATTTATTTTTTATACGAATTCAGTCTGTGTAACTGATACTTTGGTCTTCTGCTTTCTTAATATCAAGGCATTTTGATTGAGTACGAGAAATAAAAAGCATACAAGCACACATTAAAAATATTCTTTATTTATAAAATAAAATATCGGTTAAAATGCAAAATACTAAAACCATCATCAAAATATCAAATTTCAAAATAATATAAAATGATATACAATTTTTTCGTACTCGTATTTGTACAGTGACTAACTAAAGAGACAAAAAGACACAAAAAAAACTTAACAGATTTTAAGCAAATCAACAAGTTTAGCTGAAGCAGTCGTTTTTGTAAATCTCAAACGTAAACAGAACAACATGTTGGAAACCGTATAAAATATTTTACATTTTTCAACATGTTTCAACACTAAAAACGAAAATCTTCTTTAACATGCCAAATTACCCACATTAAGGTGACCAAATTATTTCAAGTGTTTTTAAGGGTACCGGTTAGTGTTGGGGGCAGATAACTTCAGTCTCGAAAAATGTTTATAAAATATTATATTTCGATTTGTTACTGTTTTAAGATTTTTAAGTGTATAAACTTTGGCCATTATGGTCACCTTGTTGATCTCCAATTACAAACTAATAAACAATACGTGTTGAAACTTTAAGTCCTCCAGACAAGTTAAGCCAAAGTCGAATAAAAAAAAACCAAACAAACAAACAAAAAAATGGCTAAACAAAATTAAAACCCTTTTAAAAAAGAAAAAAAAAGCCAGCAACAACAACAATATAAAGAAAGAAAGAAAAAAAAAATAAAAAACGCTTATTTATGAAAAATACAGGGCTAAAAGAAAGTCCATCTGTATGTAAATTAAATTTGAGGTTTGGTTAATTAATTTTCCCACAAACAGCAACAACAAGAACAAAACTTACTCCTGGCTGCTGCAGTTGCTGACCAAATGCACAAGAATGAATCTGAGAGAGTTTGCTTGTTGCATGAAACAAACAACTAAATAATATGATTATTTTAACATTTGAACGAAAATAATGGCAGGTGTCAGGCGTAAATATGCTTTGAATTTATTTTATTAAAAAAACAGGACCAAAGTTTTAGCGGAATATATTATTTATTTTATTTTCAATACAAGAATTAATTAAAGATATTAACCCGTTAAAAAACCATACAAAGTTAACAGATTTCATGTGCAGTTGTATGTATGCGATCCTTGCTGGCGTTTTGAATTTTCCCGCCGTTAGAATACGAAATTTGGTCTCATAAAATTTCTAATAATATTCATTTACATCTAAAATTTAATTATTTTGTGCCTTAAGGGGTTAAGCAGCTGAAAAGATACACATTTCATTTTATTTAGTCTTTTATTTATGCGTAACAACAGAACGTGAGTTGCGTGCATTTAAAAATACGAGTACTTTTCAGGCGGCATAATAAATACTCAACTATTTTGCATTTTTTTTCTCTTTTTTTTTTGGCTGAAATACCTACCTTTTTTCCTTCAACCGCAACTGATAATGTAAACAACAATGGAGATGAATGATAAATAAATTAAATTAAAAAGGGTTTTATTTTCTGTTAAACGCAAAATTTTGATCTAAAAGTATACGAATACAAAAAATATACGCCTACTCATTTCCGTTTGCTACAGGTTTATTATTTTCCCATTAGTTGTCAGTTAAACGCTTGTAAAAAAAATAAATAAAACCAACAGTTGTGGAGAACACGAAAAACGGAAAACAAATCCAAAAGCCACAAAAAAGAAAACCAGCTTAAGTTTAACCAAACAGAAACAACAACAAGAGGCGTTACAAAATATGCAAAAAAGATTTTGTTGGTTTTTTCTTTTGTTTTTTGGTTAAAATTAACATTTTCTTTCCCTTAAGATGCGTAATAGAATAGAAATTATGGCATAAAAATACGAATTTCATACACTCCCCAACAGCACACATGAGTGCATAACGGCACACACGTCTATAAAAAACAACTGCATGAAAAAAAAACATACAAAAACGATATTATATTAAAAAACAACAAACAAACAAGAAAAATTAAGCAACAACAAAAAAAAAATGTGTGTTAATAAAACAAACGAAAACTGTTTAAAAATCAAGAAACAAATGTTTCTTTATTTTTAATTACATTTTAATGACTGACTACAAAACAAAAACAGCCTAAACAACATCAGGCTGTTGTTTGTTGTTTGATCCTTTTAACCAGCCTTAGATAGAGCAGCAAACATACAGACACACATATGTACATGCAAACATACATACATGTACAGGTAATTAGCCAATGACAGCCAAATTACACGCTTAAATTACACGGAAAAGAAATGCACACTCACATAAAGGTAAAAAGCAACATACGAGGGCACTCGAAAAATGCTATTTTAACTGTGCTCTGAACTATAACTTTTCAAAATTTGTACCTATGAAAACAAATAATGACATTTGATATCTCATGGACGAACTTATTTGGTTTCCGAATTGTTAAAAAAAAGTTTGCCAAATCTTTTACTTAAACTTAATGAATATAAAAGTCCTTTAAAGTTAGTTATTCATCGTTGGTCCGGTGTCGCTTTTTTTTCTTGAAAAAACACTCATTTAGGCGTATCCTTTTCTCTGCTCCAACTAACCATTGTTTTGGTTAATTTTGTTACTGTAGTAAATATTCATAAAATACACAGAGACTGACTGACTGACAATTACATATATTTATAGGGGCTATAAAAACCACGGAAATGCTGCCAGCATATTTAACGCATGAAAGCTGAAAAGTTCTACGAGTATTTTTTTTTTCTTTATTTTTTTTTTTAACAGCCAAACAGCCACACAGAGAAAAGAAAAACTATAAAAAGAAACCCAGTGACAAGCAATAAATTGAAGAAATTTCCAATATGAGAAGTAATTTATGTTCGAGCGTTTGTATATTCTTTGAAAAATGCTTCGTTTTTGTACATACTCGTACGTCTAATAAAAAGCGGTAACAAAGAATCTTGCCGCAGACTGATTTCATCATCGTCTTCATTAAAATCAAAAAAATGTTGCTGTTGTTTTTTTTTTTTTTTTTTTTGTTTGGATTAGTTAGATGCCATAATTAGAAAGTGATTGCTCTAGTAACGAATGGTCAACATGTTTAGAAAAGCAACAAAAATAACTAATTTTCAAAAAGCCAAATATGAACATATCAAGCCAAGCTACAAATGTTTACATACATACACACTTGCATACATATGAATATGGTAACTAATTTTTTTCAAATACACCATATTAAAAATAGATAAGAATATGCAGCAAAATAGACAGATACACTGGGAGAGAATTACCAGTTAAAAAGACAGAAAAAAATTGTCTCTTCAATATTTGATTTTTTTTTTCAATTAGGACCAGCACTCAGGAGATGACCCCTACCCTACGTATGCAGTGCATTGTGCCGTAACTCAGGGAGAGGGATAGAGTAGAGAAGATAGATGTTGAAAATTTAGAAGGCTTAACTATTTTACAATTCTGCTTTTTGCACGTTATGTTAATTTTTAAGGTAGTGTTGAGGCGCCTACGGTGTTAAGTAGACGCATTAACTTTGTTAAGCTGTATAATCAGGCATTTTTTTAATTGTTTTACTTCGCAAATGTTTCTGCTAAACGTCTTCAATATTTGAATGTTAGACAAGAGATTTAAAATTAGTATACGTTTTGATGTCAACTATTCCATCCATATTTTAGACTTCGAAAACTGCTAGATTGGACTATGATTTTTGTAAATTTTTTCGGAAAAAAATAATTTAGATTATTTCAAAATTCGTAATGTGCATTTTCGAGAGCTGTAAACTTGAAAATACCAGAATTTTTCAGAATTGTCTTTCAAGGTTCACTATTAGACATTTCATTAGTTTTCAATACCAAATTTTTTTGAATTCTACACAAAAAAAAGCTCCTCCTTCTCATTAATGTGAACTACTTACTACATGAAAAACTAAAATTTTTACAGTGTACCTATTTTAAAAAATATTTAAGATAAAAATCGCCGGTCTTTAGCCACCTTAACGCCGCGTGTTAGAAATTTACAGCAAATATCCAAAATTAAAAACAACAACAACAACAACATATTTTATATGACTGTTCGGCAATCAAACTGCAAAGGTTTAGGTGCACGTGTGTGTGTGTGTTGCAATAAACATAAATTCGAAGCCGTTTGGGTGATTAGTTGTTCTCGTTTCATATGCCAAACATTTCCTAACTTATAATTATGGGTCGTTAGGGTCGCCGGTAGTTAGTTTATTTTTCGTTTTTGTTTTTTTTATCTTTCTAATTTCTATCAAATAAATGAAAATTTTGTGAGGTTTTGTTGGTTTTCTTTTTACACGAATTCGGTTGAAGGCGTTACCACGTGTTTAAAAAGTAAATTATAAATTTCTAACCACAGAAAAAAGTTGTTTTTTCATTCATTTCAAAATTAATTGAATTATTATGTTTGGAAAATTTTAGTTTTTTCTTTAGTAAACAAATTTAGTGGCAGTAGTAAAAATATACCACAATTTTTTTCTTTTAATATTTTTGTAATTTGTTATAAATTTGCTGTTTATTTTTTCAATTTAGAGATCATGATTAAATTGCCAAGCCACAGGCAAGATCGATCAATGCGATCACTTTCAAAGTGTATATAAATTTGGTGTTTATCTCTTTCTTTTTCTTTTTTTTTTTTGGTTTAGATGTTGGTCATCATGGTCATAATCTGACACAACCAAATGCCGCAATAAATATTCGATCAAGTTTCTGCAAATCTAAAGTAAATTTAGTACATCATCAGGCTTTTGCATAAAAAGAACATTGATACATTAAAATTTTATGGACTTAGTCACTTTCCTATTTATAGACATTGAATTGCAGATTTTATAGTTAGTTGTTTTTCTTTTCGAAATGACAAAAATGGTTTTGCCACACTACAATGTTTGTTCGAACATTAAAAATAAATTAAGTTTAGCTGGGACATGGACATTTTTGAGAAAAAAATTTAACTGTTTACCACATTCAGTTGCAACAAAATTATGGTTTATAATATTTATTATTGTGAAGTAGATGAAGAAAAAAACAACATTCCAAATAATTCAATTCTGGCCTAAATTTTTCACTACAAAATTTATATTTGTATGGCAAGAAAGTTGCTCTTAAATCGATTAAAGATAATGAAGGAAATACTTTAAAACAGAAGAAGATTGCTTTCAGGCAATCGTTGGGCTTAATTTTCAGACCCTCTTCACAGGAGGATGACTTTGAAAAATTAGTAAACGTTGCACTGGCGTGAGTCTAATCATAATTTACCTTCAAAACAACAATAATCTGTGCCAAATTATATATTGCCCGATAGAATATGAAAAAATTATAATTAAATCTAAAAACTAAATCAGTGTAAATTAAAATCCTTAACCCTTTTCGAAAAATTCGAATCCAAAAAGAAGAGAACAAAAACGGCAAATTAAACGGCAATTTAGGAACATGTTGCACCAAAGTGGAAAAAAATCTCTGCGGCAAAAGAAAAAAAATTTGATGGAAAAAAAAAATGTGATGACATCAACTTTTAACAATAAACAAGTAAATGTCAAGACTGACATTGTTTTAGCCAAAGGAATGGAAGACATACGAGGCCACTAGCTTGATGTACGACATTATTGTCAAACAAATGAATGTGCTCGTCTGTCGATCCGTATGTCTGTCTACAAAAAAAAAAATCTTAAGAAACTTAATCGGTAGAAAATGTCGGTATGCCAGCCAACTCTTGTTTAAAGTGCAGATTTTCCTTAAGCTTCTGTTGTTGGAGACTTTTTTTAATATTTTTTGTTTGATTTTGTTTTTGTTAACAACCTGGTTGGACGAATACAAAGACGATGACGACAACGACGACGACTACAATGATGTTGAACGGATATGCAAATCGATTGCAATTTACGAAATTATGCAAACAAAATCACAACAAAGGCAAAACAGATGAAGAGTAGATGACGATCGGATCATTTTTAAGACGGATCTCTACTTTGTTCTCAAAACAAGTTGATTATGTATTTTGTTGTTTCATATAAGCTGATCTTTTTTTTTTTTTGCGGAAAATAATGATTTTTCGCTTTTTTTTTTTGTTGTTGCAACACAATGGACTTAAAATCAAATGAAACAAAATAAATTCGAACAAAAAAAAAAAAAAAAAAACTTGGAAAAAACTAAGAAAAACCACGTAACAAATAAATCCTTTACATTTTTTAGGTTTTTTGCTTTTCAAAACAAATAAAATTCGTTCGTTAATTAAAAAAAAAAAAAAATTAAACAAATAATTTTGCAAAGAGAATTAAAATAACAGAAAAACTAAAAACGCCAAAATGATTGTTATCGCTCCTTGGCACAATTTAACCGACAAGACAACAGCAGCAAAACAGTCATAGTTGTGACTTTAAAGTTGTTTAACTATTAAAGTTTTTTTCGTTTGTTTTTAATTTCAAGAACGGAAACTTTTTACATTAAAATAAATTCTCGTAAAAATATTTGAATAAATTGCACCGAATATTTAATACCTTTTCACCATAATTGAGCTTTCATCATATTTAGAATAGAAGATCACTTTAAAAATCTAGACCGGATCAACTGACTGACTGTGCCTTGTCCGTCAAACTTCACATAAAGAGAAAACATCCGACGATAATTTTCATATTCAATTGATATTACAACGAAATCCATCACATTTTAAGCCAATTGGGAAAAAAATCAAGTTAATTAACTTCTAGAGGAAATAACGATCAATTATCATGCTGAATAATAAACAAAATTCTCGTATTTTATTTAGAGTGAATTCAAATCTACATACAAATGATCCCTCCGAACTGTGGAAACTCAGACGAAAATATTATTCTAGAGGTTTAGAATATAAATGTTTTTTCAAATCCAACGATCAATGAGAAACTCTTTCAATAAGAAACATAAATATTTTAAAATCATTAGAAATTATTCGAATTTTCACAACTTTTGGATAGGAAATTTAACATTTTATTGAAATCTGGAACTTGGCCAACCACTGCAACTTGTGGCTCGATCATTGTACTGATTTCTACCCCAATATAAAAAATCTTTATATGAATTGATCGCTTAGACTTTTATTTGTTGTTGTAGGGTACAAAAACAATAACAAACAAAATACAAAATAAAACAAAATATTATTTAAAAATCCAGTAACAGTAGTTACATATATTTTTGTTGTTTTTGTGGGGTTTTTTTCATATTTCTATGCAAGACCAGAAAAAAGTTGGTCGTTTCATCTGTCTGTTACTCTGTTGTTGCTTTATTTTTGGTCTTTTTTGATTGTTTTTACAATTGTTGCAAAATGTAAGTGTTAAAGTGTTCATTTTAACAAATATTTCACCCGCTGTTTGTAGTAATGTTGTGTATGGTTTTTTATTAATTTATTTACATCTGTATGTATGGCTGTGTGTATTTCTTTAAATTTATGCTGTTGTTGCATTATTGTTGCTGATAGTGGCTGACGATTAGTTCTTTTTGTTTCTATAAATATGTTGCAACATATTATAAAATACACAAAATAAAAAGATAAATAAAATTAAAAAAAACAAACTGAAAACAAATGGAATTACAGTTGCTAACTGGCAGACGAACAGACAGACTGACTCAATAGCTGGCTGGCTGGCTGGATGTTTGCATCATTTTCTTCTTCTTTGGATTGCCAACTTTAGCAGATTGGTTAGCTGTTCGCTTGTGGCACTGGTTGTCTGTTCTCTTGGTGCTTTCCATGTTGTTTGTGTAACAAAAGATCAACGAGCAACAGACATTTATTTTATTTGTTTAGTTGTTGCTGTTGTTTCTATGTATTTGTTTTATTATTATTATTTTATTTGTTGATTTTTTGTTTTTGTTGTTGTTATTGTTGCCATTGTACTCGTAGATAGATACATGCTCGTACAACATATTTTTTTCTTTCTTTTTTTGTATTGTGGGTACAATTGCAACAATCACTTCTCACTTACTCAACTCACTGTATATCCATCCATTGGTAGTACGTCGTCGTAAGTTCCTTCATTTATGGCATGATTATTTTTGTTAACAATTGTTTCTGTTTCTATTTGATTTTTTTGTTTTTTTTTTTTTTTTTTTTTTTTTTTTGGTAGAGCTGTTGCAAACTATTTTGTAGATCGTTTCATGAATAAGCCCAAGGCCAGCCACTTCATGTCGACGCAACCAAAAGTTTTTTTCTTTCAAGTAAGAAAAATCCAAAAGATTTATGTACGATTTTCTTACATCGCTCAACAAAATGTTAAGATTTTTTTATGGATTTTTCCAATTTTTTTAAACAATTCTGACCATAAGAAACGAAACATTGGCAACAGAGTTTTTTTCGTTTTTATATTTTATCTACTTTGGGAAAAAATTGAACAATTAAAAATTAAACTTCCAAAAGTTTTCGTTGTTTTGTTTGTTTATTTTTTGTTGCCAAATAAATGTTTTCCCGTCAAATCGACAAATCATTATTTCGAGTTTCCGTATCTTTCAATTGACTGCAAAATTGGATGCAAAATATTTTGTTCTATTTGGTTTCGCAATTGGGTATTTGATCGTTTTACTTCTTTTATTGTTTTTAATTTAAAATGTTCCTTGGCATTTGTAAGTTGATTAGACTTTATTGCTGCCGATAAGAAACATATGACTGATATTTAAAGCCGACGCTTTATCTTAAAACCAGCCATTTATGTTGAATGGAAATCTCAATGTTGCCGCAAATTTCGTAGGCAATTTTATTTGTTATCTTTTAATTGAAAAATAAAGTTTATTATATATTTTTATGACTTACTCTTTCTATTATCAAATCATTCGCAATCAATAAATCAAAAACATTTTGGAAACCATTAAGCATTTTTGATCGAGGCATTCTAAAAGTGTGATCAGACGAGACGAAATACTTTTTATAAAAACTTTAAATTTATTTTCCAAAATGTTTAATTAAATATTTGCCACATCTGGTTGCAGTCTGAACGAATTTAAATGCCAGCTCTTTATGGTTGGGAAAAGCTTCAATCCCCTTTTAATAAATTATTACTATTACACCCAAAAATTAACGAATTGATCAAAATTAAATAAATTGAACATCATTTTGTTGCAAGTTTGACTTTGAAATGGACATCTAATAAATTTATGTATTTTAACTGACTTGATTAATAATTAAAGTTAGATTATTTTTTTATGAAAAGTAAATCTGTTGAGAATGAATTAGCGATCGGTCCATGTAGCAATATGATGTGAGGTTCGAAAATATTCAAATAGTTTGTTGTTTGATCTTTCTACACCATTTTTCAATGTAATTCAGAAAATTCCAAATGAAATTAAGAATTTCAAGTTCAAATTCAGAAAATTCCAAATGAAATTAAGAATTTCAAGTTCAAATTCACAAAATTCCAATCAAAATTGAGAATTTCACGTTCAAATTCAGAAAATTCCAAATTTTTTTTTTTTTTTTTTTTTTGATAATTTTATTATTTATTGAATCCTTTTTTTATTTAAATTGAATTATCAATAAGTTTTTCAAATCTTAAATCTAAAAAATATTAAATATAAGTTTAGCCAATGCTAAACAAAATTTTTAATTTCAACGGTTGATTTTTGTTGTTTTACATCTCTCGTGAACGGCTGAGAAAAAGAGTATCCCTTCTTTTCAGCCGGGTGTGGCCTCTATAATGAAGAATATTGCGCGCAAGTGGATTTGGGTGCAACTCAAGTTTTTTTATATATTTTTTCGCGTGTTTTGAAAATACTGTCTTCACCAACGGAACGTCTAGGTCTTTATGAATTCGATGGTTTCTGACATACCAGGGGGCTGCTGTTATTGTACGTAGGATTTTATTCTGTCGCCTTTGAATTCTTTCGACATTCGATGCTGAGGCAGTGCCCCATAACTGGATTCCATAGGACCATATTGGTTTCAGGATCGCGTTGTATAAGAGAAGTTTACAGTCAAGGCTTAGTATAGAGTTTCTTCCAATAAGCCAATTCATTTGGGCTGCTTTTAGTTTCATTTGTGTTAACTTTGCGTCTATATGCCATTTCCATGTTAAATGACGATCAAGATGAACGCCTAGATATTTGACTATAGTGTGTTGTGGTATAGTCTCGGTATTAATTTTTATAGGCGGGCATGTTTCCCTTCGCAACGTAAAAGTGACGTGTGCACATTTCTGCTCGTTGACTTTTATACGCCATTGTTGGAGCCATTTTTCCAGTTTGGATATATATTCTTGTAAGTTGCGGGAAGCTTCTACAGGATTTTCGTGAACGCTTAGAAAGGCTGTATCATCCGCAAATGTTGATGTATGAATGTTACTGCTTAACGGTAAGTCAGAGGCATATATTAAATAAAGTAAGGGTCCGAAGATGCTGCCTTGAGGGACTCCGGCTTCGATCGACTGCGGAGGGCTTAAAAAGTTACCTTCCCTAACTACAAATTTACGTTACATCAAATAGCTTTTTAAAAGCTTGACAATGTTTACGGGTAGATTTTGTGTTAATTTATTGAAAAGACCTTCGTGCCATACTTTATCGAAAGCTTGTGAGACATCAATAAAGAGCGCAGAGCAGTATTTCTTTTTTTCAAAAGTGTCTCTAACGACATTCACAAGTCTGTGAGTTTGTTCTATTGTGTTATGTTGTCTGCGAAAACCGAATTGATGATCTGGAATACATCCATTACTAGTCACTATAGGCATCAGCTTGCTCATATACAGCTTTTCGAATAGTTTTGAAATGTTAGACAGTAAACTAATAGGCCGATAGGATTCAACCTTTGTATGATCCTTGCCGGGCTTTGGTATCATAGTAATTAGCGAAACCTTCCATTTTTTAGGATAGTGTTCTAGGCGTAGAATACTGTTAAAAATTAATAGTATTATTCTTTTTGCAGTGTAAGGCAATTCTTGAAGCATTTTGTTGCTTATTTTGTCGACACCTGGGGCTTTTCTGGTGTTAAGACTAGTAATATTATTTTCAATCTCCGTCATGTTAAATCTCATCGGTATTTCTGGTAAAGGGACGACTGGTGGCAGTTCAACAATATCAGCAGAAATATTCGGAGTGAAAACTTTTTCTAAGTGCTTAACAAAAAGTGCACCTTTTTCAGCATCAGTTTTTGTCCAGTCACCATTAGAGGCCCGTAATGGAGGTTTGCATATCACTGGCCTTTTTAGTCCTCTGACTGCACGCCACAGTGAATAATCTGTTTGTGGTGTTGCATCTAGCTCTTGAAGGAATTTTTGAAGGGAAGCTGTTTTTTGAGTTTGCTGCTTGGTACACTCCTTAAGCCTTAATTTTAGCTGGGGCGATCTGTAGCGCTGCCATTCTCGTCGAGCTCTCCTTTTTTCAGTCAATAGCCTTTCTATATCTACAGAAAAAATATTGTTAAATCTCACTGGTTGGTTTATTTCATTTGAATTAGCATTAAAAGCAGCTTGTTTAACATGCGCTTCAAACAACCTGAGAGAATCGTCTATGTCTGAAGGTGTTCTCAGCGGCATTTCATCCGAGCAATGAGCACTCAGATATTTTCTGTATTTCAGCCAGTTAATACGTGCAGATGTCGTCGCTAAATCACATGTTGTGTGTGAGTAAATAGTGACAATAGTAGGCGAGTGGTCTGAAGATAAATCCAAAGATGCTTCAACTTCAACCATCTCGCTGGGCACGCCTTTCACAATTCCAAAGTCGATAACATCAGGAATTTTTTGTCGATCGGTTGGCCAATATGTTGGCTGTCCACTTGAAACTACATTCAAACCCATTTTAGATATTGTGTCGAATAAAATTCGTCCCTTAGGTGTGATTAAACGTGAACCCCAAAATGTGTGTTTAGCATTGTAGTCGCCAGCTGCTAGAAAACGGAGGCCCAGTGATTTATAAAAAGCCGTATATTGACTCTCGGTATTTGAGAATCTGGGGGGCGAATAGACAGATGATATTACAAGTTTTTGATAGTAAGTTTCGATGCAGATGTTCGTTGCTTGAAGATAATCTTCACAAAAATCATTCAACAGGTGTTGTTTTATTCGCGTTTTTATTAGGATTCCCGAACCACCACAAGCTCTGCCACGGGAATCCTTGGTGTCGTAAAAATTATATCCACTAATTCTGAAACAGCTTCGAGATGTCAAATGAGTTTCTGAGATAAGCATAACATCGATTTGTTTATCCTAAAGAAAATATTCTATTTCGTTTTTATGTTGGCAGATGCCGTTTGCGTTCCAAAAACAGATTTTTAAGTTCATGGTTTGCTTAGTACAGCCTGCAACAAGGTAGACTGCTTTTTCAACATTTCCTGCATCATACAGGACATGTTGAGAATAAATGTATTTACAGTTTGTATTAAGCTTTCAATTGAGGCTTCAATACGACTAAAATTATACCCCGAATCTTCATTTACATTTACGGTTTTTTGCGCCGTACTCTGATTGCTTTTTAAAATACTAGCGTATGAAAATTTGTTGTTAGATTGTTGTTGAGCACCAGTCGCGAGAAAATGAAATTGAGAATTTCAAGTTCAAATTCAGAAAATCCAAATGAAATTGAGAATTTCACGTTCGAATTCAGAAAATTCCAAATGAAATTGAGAATTTCAAGTTCAAATTCAGAAAATTCCAAATGAAGTTGGGAAAATTTCAAATGAAATTGAGAAAGTTCGATACAATATTAAGAAATTGATTTGTTTTAAACAAATAGGTAATATGTACATAGAAAGAACACAACTTTAATCAATTGTGATATTACTTAAGGCAAAAAATAGTTGAAACATATTACATAAACTTCAATTATTTTTTGGTCAAGTAAGATTTTTAAATAATTAATGAATTTAATGAACAGTCAACTTAATAAAGAAAATCGTGCGGTATATGTCAACAAAATTAACGACTTCGTCAGAGCTGGAAAACAAGTGGTCTGGATAGATGAGACTAACTTCAACTCATTTTGCCGTCGAAAACGTGGTTAGTCTCGTGTTGGATCCCGTACAGTACAAACGATACCTACTTCCCGTGGCCCCAACATACATTTAATAGGTGCAATTTGTACTTCAGGCGTTGTTCATTCAACGCCGATACTGCAAATGAATGGGTCAGAGGACTTTTTGAGAAATGGGAGGATTTGGGGAATCAGTTATCCGAACTCGTCTTGGTATGCGACAATGCTCCCTGCCACAGTCGCTTACATCAAATTTTTGAAAATACACCAGCAAATCGTTTACGATTGAGTTCCTACTCAACAATGCTTAATCCCGTTGAAATTATTTGGTCCAAAATTAAAAGTAGTGTAATCCAAAATGAATATACCAAATGTAAGTCCGTCTAATGTAGGTGAGTAGAGGCTGACATATCTTGAAGATTGCAGTAGAGCTATACAGCACACAACTACATTTTACCAAACTACTCTGCAATTAGATGATATGCCTGTTGGGCAGTAAAATGATGCAAACGTGTACATATTTACAATTATTTTATATCTGCATTATTTTAATGATATGAATGTATAATTAATTTTGTTAAATACAAATCTCCCAATTTCAATATTTTTTTTATTTCATTTAGAATCTCAAATTCTCAATTTCATTTGGAATTTTCTGAATTTGAACTCGAAATTCTCAATTTCATTTGGAATTTTCTGAATATAATCGGTAATGTTCTGAATTACATTGAAAAATGGTGTAGATTGCATGTTACAATGAAATAAGTATATTTTCTTACTCAAAAAGATAAATATGCACACATACATGTTGAGCATTTTGAATACATACATTGTTATTTTATATTTTACACTTGATAAGGAAGGGCCTACAAAAAAAAATATTAAAAAAAAGCAAACGGTATTTTATTACAAAAATTTCCTTGAAAGATTTTCAACGCTTTCATGATAATAAAAAAAATAAGTTTTAGATTTTTATCGATCGCTGGCTGGCTCTTCCAATAAATTGTTGCTGTTGCTGGCAACACCAAAAACACTTTATTACAATAAAAATGTTCAAGTTCACAAATTGGGTCAAGCATTCCAAAAACAGAACGAAAAACCAAAATTAATTTGCAGCCAGCCATACAGCAGCGCAAGTCAGCTGTGGCTACTTCAATCGATACATCTCTGCGTCTCTCTCTCTCTCTCTTTTTTTTGGGGAACAAAATTTAATGCATAAAAAACCAATAAATTAAACTCAAGTCAGAAAATAAAAATTAACATTGAAAAAATGTTGACTTTTTAATATTTTCAGAAATTAATAAAATGTAAAAAAGAATGCGGCACACACAATTTTTTTTTTGTTGCAATAATTTTGCTTTTAAAGGAAACACGTAACGTCTTAACGATCCTCTAATATCATTGGAAATGGCATTGCGTGCCTGCTGTCTTTAAAAGCAAAAAAAAAAAAGAAAAAATTGAGAAAAAAATTATGGAGCCCAGTGTAAGTATGCCAACATAAAATTGGTAAAAAGGTTTTTTCGCAGCATATTTTTAATCAGTTCGTAAACATATTCCAGTTTTCTTTTTTTTTTTTTTTTGCTTCATGTTACTTTAACTCAACATTGCAACATTTTATCCACGGCAGTAGCAGCAACATCATCATACGCAGCCAACAAGCATCAAGCTTCATAATGAGTTCCACACATTGCAGCAGCTTCTTACAATTTCATTGTATCTCGTTGGTTACCCAGCTTGCTTGCCTGCTTGTTTGTCTTTTTGTTAACTTTTTCCCTTGCTGCTTTATGAAGCGAAATGAAATGACTGACAACAGACAAACGGGCGGTTATTGTGACTCGATCTTGTATAGTTTGTCGTTAACGATGCTCAAAACAATTTATACACTCGAAATAAGGTGCTTAAAAAACCACAATCAAAACCAAAAAAAGGAAAAACCAAATCCTTAAAAATGAAAAAATTAGCAGAAGGTATGCAAAGAAATAACGTCTTCCTTACAACACAATAACAGTTATAACAGCAACAACATTGCAATAAACGAATAAAAAAAATAATTTGTTTTTGTTGCTGATGCTTTTTTCTTTTGTGTGTGTGTGCAATTGCTGCTTAAGCGCATGCTTTTCGACGTCGTCAACACATCATTTTTAGACCGTTTCATTAATACACTTGTAGAAAATAAAAATTACACTGATCGACAGTAATAGAAAAAAAGTTCTCGTTTAGTACAAATTTTCTTAAGTACAGAAAATATTAAGATAAAAAAAATTGTTAATTACTATTTTGATTGGCTCCAGGTTTATTTTAATCGACTGATTAGTCCTGATTTTAAATCAAGCCTAGTTTGAATACATAAGTTAAAATTGGTTTTTTCTTAAATTTCTATTAAATTCTTAATTAATATAATATTTGTTGTGGTTGGAAAAGTTTCAACATATTCTCAATTAAAAAAATTTAAGTTCCTAGCATAAAGTTGTTGATTAGTTGGAAAATAATTAATATTTCAATCATTTTGTTATTTTTTTTCTGTGTACATATAAAATACATAAACTTTAAAATTGTATGTAAAAATTCTCGTATTCAATTTCGGTCGAGAAAGCAGAGACTCCACCATCTCTATTTGGTTGTTAAGTGCACAAGAAATATGTTTGCGTAACATTTTAACACTCTAACTATTTGCTATTGCCTTCCTCTAAAAAGAGAGACAAGAGTTCCCTTAAATGGCTGTGTATCGATCTAAAATATTTGCAATAAAATTCTACTGCCATCCAGTCTCTAAACTCAACATTCAGAATCTCTCAAAACTTAAAATGTTTGACTTGCTTAACTTTTCATTTCTTCCGCAATTAATACAAAAAAAATCCCATTTTATAAAAGTTAAACATAATTCGAGGAATGCAAAAACGGCCGTCTTCGAATTATCTTCAAGCAAGAAATAATGGAATTTTTTCTAGGGCAAATATTTTTCAACTGTTTGCTAAAAACTATTCACGCAACATTTTGATGGCTTAATATTTATTAAAAATTTGTGGGAAAACGAATTAATCCTGTGTCGGTGAGTGTTTTTTAAGACTTAATACAATTAAGCACTAAATAAGTGTGTAATAGCAACATTGTAGTGCCAACAACATGCCAGCAAAATTTAATTGGAAACTGGAAAATACATCACACAGACTTAATTAAACGGCAAATACTCTTTTGTAAATGCAATAAAAAATAAATATCAAATTTTCCGTTTGCATTGATTGGTGTCTGATATGAGTTTTTAAAATTTTTTAGTGGATAAAAAATTATTATTAGGAGTCAAGCCAGCACTTCAATTGGGCACAAGTCTTCACTTTCTTGACCCCAAATCGAACTTCAATAACCGATGTGTTTTTTTTTTTTTTTTTTTTGGTATTATTTCTATCATTATCTTCACTGAAGTATGTATGCATGGCTGTGTGTTGCGTGAACAAGGATAACACTTTCTTCCATCTGGCATTATTTTTAATAGAAATAATATTTGTAATTTTAATTGTATAAAAATAAATCAATTGCCGTTTATTTCTGTCGGTGTAAAAGTGTTTAAATTTTCCATTGAATATTGGAGCAGCATCGCATACAAAAAATTGCCAAAATTGCAGGCACCAACCACTACTCAACATTTCCACAGGTTAATCAGCCAAAAAGCACATTTATTTAGTGCGTAGTGACATGCAATTTTTGCATAGTGCTTTTTTATTTGTATGGATTGTCTTGCCAGAAAAAAAATTAAAAAAATAAAACATAAAGAAAGAATGAACAAAAAATATCACTTCTTTTTTAAGAAATACAACAACAACAATCAATAGTTTTGGGTAAAGAAAAACAGCAACCTCAATGCAAATATTGATTTTCGGTAGACTTTCGCCAGAAAAATGGGCGAAAAAAACCAAGAATAAGGAAACGCAGAGGCACAAACAGCAACGGCATAAAAAAATAAGATTCAAAATAAATCGTTTTAAAATTAAACACACAACTCACAAAACCAATCAAAAAAAGGTTTTTGATTTCTTTTCTCTTCTGAATCACCAGCAACGAAATAAAGCAAACGTCATTTAAGCAAAAAAAAAAACTAAATAAATTAAAAAAAAAACGAAAAAGAAAACACAAACCATCAATCTATAGAGACGGAAGGTAAAAAATATTGAGTTTATTTGTTTGCAGAGTCCCATATAATTGTCATTGTGGCCAATAAAAAGGAATTCAATTCGATAATTGCCGGTGGTGGTAAAAGTTCAAGGGAATTAAGATTTTACACAAAATATGATTGAAATCGATTGATTGTGTAAATATTGAGTACTGAGTTGGTTGGTTGCTAGATATTGTTGGTTTTTAGTAAACAACAATGTTGCAGCAACCGAAACGAACAATGGATTTTACAATAACGATCATATATGCGATCAGCAGTTTTTAAAACAGATTAAAACTTTCTCATCATTCTTTTTCTGTTTTATGGTGGATGCGTTAACTGCTGATTTTTTATTTATTTTATTTTTCATAAGCTTGTAATATATTTGACAAGTTGCTGTACGATTTGAGTGCCACATTGCAAAATGTTTTTTTCAGTCAGACGTTCCCAATTAACACTAAATTTATGAAGAATAAATTTTCATTTAAAAATTTATTTTTTTTCGCACATGAACTTATCGTTTTTTTTGTTTTTGAGCTGTGACAAGTGAACGAGACCCATTTTAATAAAATTTAACTTGACTACAAGATTTCTTGTTTATATTTCTTGATTTTAAATACCTTTTAATAATCTCGTAAAAATGTTCATATTTGTCATCATTAAATTTTTATCTCGTAAGAGATATGAACAAAATATACAACAACAATAAACAATAAAGCAATACTAAACCGCAACAAAGCAACAGCAACAGCAACAGCAACAACAACTACAACAACATCGAAGAAGAAGGGGGCCAAATAAGAGGAATGAAAAAAAATAACCCATAACTGCCACTTAATAATTTCTCTTTAAAAAAAGGAATTCTGACGTTATTGATTATTGTTGTCGTTGTCGTTGCATTTGTTGCTCGTGCTGTTGTTTCTGTATGCGTTGGTAAATTTATTTTCTTCGTCTTTTGAATAATTTTGGCTGCACACCACAGCAGTTATAGGAAAACAACGGAATATGAAACTTGTCTTTGACGTTCTTAAATATTCCTTTTAAACACTTTTTACCAAAATACGAGAAGTACAAACTGATAGATGATCAGTTCGTTGTTTCATATGTAACACTACAGGCAGTTTACTTTGATAAATCGATCTATGTGACATAATTAATTAAGTTATTCAAACTAATTAACTAGATGACGAAATAGAAACAAATCTTGAATTACTTAAAGGCAACGTAAATTTCGTTATAACAAATTTCAGCTTATCGATCTTATGATCATGCGTTAGAATAATTTATAATTATTCTTGGATATCGTGCATCGCATACATGCAAATATTATATCCTTTAGACTTTAGTCCTTTAGTCCGAATTTTATAGATCCATTGCCTGGGAATTTAATGATTTTGCTTCTTTAAATTGCCCACTTAAGCTGATTTGAATGTGCTGAGTGTTACTGAAATGGCATTAACAGAGTCTGCTGTGCTGCATGTTGAAGTTGTATTCGAATTTTTGCAAAAAAAAAAAAAAAAAGAAACTAAAATCCGCTAAACGAAAGCTTCATACTAATCACAAACAATTTAATGACAGCTCAATACAGTTTTATTTTTCTGTATTTTTTTTCCGCGAACATTTTTTTTTATTTATTATTTTTAGTTGGCCAAAAGTAATAAAAGGGCATTTCAGTTGAATGAATTCAAAGTGAGTGGTGGCTCTTTTAGAATGATACAAAAAGATATATATTCATAAATTTGTATAACGCTGTAGATGCATTTACAAAAAGAAAAAAAGCCAAAATACACAAAACTAAAATTCTTCTTGAATTTAATAAAAGAAAAATTGCAGCAGATCTGACCAATAACATGCAATCGTGTTCATTTCTTTTTTGGTGCAGTTGATTTCAATTTTGGCATTAAGGGAACTTGCAAAAAAAAAAAAAAAAAAACTGCAAGAGGATGATAAATGAAAGAACAGAACGCCACACGAAGTCAACAGTCAGTGTCAATAAAATTTTACTTGAAATACAATTATGTTCCCAATAATTTTTATTTTGAGACTTTAAAACAATTTTTTATATATTTGTTGCTGTTGTTTGCTACACCATATTCAGAGCTTTTTTTACAGTTATAGTCAGTCACTAGCACTAAAGCATCAATGTGACGCTGATATTTTTCGTAAGTAGAATTGAAAGAAAAAAACTGATTTTAAACGAATAATTTTCTTCTCGAATCAAGTTAATTTTTCAATTCTAGTTAAAATATAATGTTTTTAGTCCAAAGTGATTATTATTCAGCTAAAGTTCAAAGACTGGGATATGAGACAATATTCTTAGACGCAAGAAAAAGATTAAAGTGCTAATTAAGTACTGAATCTACAAGGCAGAACATAAAAACGATATATTTTTTTTTAAGTGATAATTATGTTTTTGAGAAAGCGGCGCCTTAAGCGAAGCGATTTCAAAATTCATTATTTAAGGTGAAGTTGTACATATTATATACCTTTGGATAGTTAATTAGGTATGCGTCACCCCAGGGGTACATTTTGTCATCTTGGTGATATCCACACCTTGGTGCTGTGCCTGCTGGGGAAAAGGGTAATTGTCTTTTCCAGACATTATCTTTTGTCAATTGCCCATAGAACTTTTATGTTACTACCCAATCTTTGGAACAACAGAGCAACGGATGTACGGATCTAAGGTCGATAAAGGAAGTAGGTAATCTATGTTAGTCTGGTAGAAGATGAAAGGGCACCTAAGGTCTCCCTCAAGACCAAAGACAATAGAAAGTTAATCCTTCGGGGCTTTCTTTCGAGGCTTTACCAGTAACCTAAGCTGTGGTACCACGGGAGCCGATAAGCCCACCGAGAGAGTGTCTAGCGGGTGCTAGAGAGAGCTATCCTACATTGGACACACATTATCGATGTGTTGTTGCGTGATGCATAAATATTCTCTGGGATGGATATGCTTGTTCCTTCTCCTTGAGAATGGATATGCTGGCACCATCGCGCTATCCTTGGTGTTAGCAGTACACGTGGTGGCTGTGGTTGCTACCAAAAGTTGGGAGAGGTATTGGTTTAAGGACTGATGCTCAACCAGCGCTAGGAAGCCTCTATGTGCTGCTGCGAAACAACAGTCAAAAGAGATTAGATAGGTCGAACACTTTATTAAGGTATGTAGGCATGGGGTGTTGACCATGTCTAAAAAATTGTAAGCTAATTTGACCCTCGACGTCACTCTTTTGTGCACTGTAGGTACCTTGGGGTGCTGGGGAACACTTATATTCACACTGTGTTAAGACCACCGTCAGATTGGGCCGCAAGGCTGGTGTCGACGTTAATCTGTAACACATCTGTGGATTAGCGTTGCATTATATTTATTGAAGTGAAAGCCACTCCAATATCAAACGTTCATTTATCGAAGAAGTTTTGACGAGATCGCTGCAAACGAAACCGCCGTGACTAATAGGTAGCAATGCTACCCTAGTAATCCGGAGATTGTCGGTTCGATTCCGGCCAGAGATCCTGGGTGTTTTCTGTGGACAAGCTAATCGCTTAGCGGGGTTGTGTTTGTTAAAAAAAAAAGAAAATCGATTTGAAAGTCGGCTCTACTCAGCAAACAGATTTAATTAAATTTAAATTAAATTATTTTCATGATTTATAACTAAAATATATTAAATCCATATATTTATCATTAATATATATTTCTTTTTAATTGTCAAAGTAAATTTTAATAAATATTTCGCGTTTTTTGTCATTAAACAACATCTGTTGCCATAATTGGATACGAACTTTGCTGTTAGTGTTCGACTTCATTTGTATTCCTTTTCATTTTCATTTTGTTTTTGTAATTTTGTAATATTGTAGTTTTTAGTACGACCTTTTAATTCAAAAACCAAAATCGTATTGTGCAACCTCCAAGAGCACAAAAATTTAATTAATTAAAACTCCATTCCGTTCACCATCATACGCAGTGTTTTTTTTTCGTTTTTTCTTTTCTTTTTAAGATTCACAACAGTCAGCCAGCAGCAGCAAATGTAAAAGAAATGAAAAATTTAAATATTTCGAATTAACCATTCAACTGCACCTGTGTGTTTTAATAATAAAAGAGGAAATAATTTCGAAAAGTTACAAGAGAACAGAAAAAATAAAAATACCAAACGCAAAACAAACAAAATAAATGTACAATTAAATTAAAATAATTAAAATTTGTATTTTATTTGGCTCGCAGATTTCATAAGAATTTTAAAATGTTGCCAAGAAAACGTCGACCGTCAAACGACTGACGTAAATATTTTCCATTCCAAAAAAAAGTAATAAAAAGTAACATGTGTCTTTTTTTCGTAAGAATAAACATGCATCCTTCCAATTAGTTTATCAGCGGGTCAAAAACTTGTGGTTTGTTCGAGTATAAAAACTGATCGCTTAGATCGCTTTTGAAAGGTTTTAAAGTGCGACTTTGCTACAGATGTCTTATTGCCACAACACACTCTCAAATCAAACGGTTTTGAACTCAACTTTCGATAGTAAAATCCCTTTTCTATAATTGACAAACAATTGCGTTCAAAAAAAAAATTAGATTTTATTTAAAAAAAAAATACTCGCAACAAAAACTCAATTGAATTAAATGCAAATGGAAAACTGTAGAGAGACTCTTTCTGAAAATTACAAATTTAACTCGTTTTATTTCCTTTTATATTATTTCTCAACTGTAACTTGGATTTATTATAATTTCCATTTCCATTTTTATTTTCTTTTTCCTTTTATTTTTATTTTAATTATAATTTTCATTAATTTTTTCCATTTTTTTATATTTTTTTTTCTAATGTACACAATTCTGTAGTCCTGTTTAGTTCATTTAATTTGTAGCGGTAGTTTTTATCATTTCTCAGCTGTCATTTTTGTCTCAGTGGGTCTATGTGTGTGTGTGTGTGTGTGGCTGTGAGTCCTCCTGAGTCGGTCATTCATTTAGATGACATTCCGTCACACAAGCATGCAGTCAGTTATTTCACTTTGGTGGCCAAGATTTTCTTTTAATGGATTTCCGTTTGTGTGCCTGAGTGTTTTATTTATTTATTTTTTCTTGCTGGACAGAAAAACTTGTTGTGTTGCAAACTTCAATGTTGGAATATTTTATTTTAATTTTTAGGCTTTTAATATTTTTTTTATTAGAGAAAAGTGGTTATTTTGTCCCTCGTTTTACAAAAGAAAAAAATATATATTTATAATATGGGGCTGTGCACATATTACGTAACGCTCTAGGGGGAGGGGGGTTAAAGATTTGTTACGGATTCGAAATTTTGCACTGAAAAATTAGTAAAAAGCGTTACGAAGGGGGGTGGGGGGGGGGGTACAAAATCTCTGAAAACAGCGTTACGTAATATGTGCACAGCCCCTATGACGTGCAGGTGAAGCGCAAAATTAAAGATTTACATGAGAAAAATACACTGAAAAAAAATTTCTTAATTTTAAATTTCATTGCGATCCTTTTAAATTCTGTTGATAACTTCATCTTGAATTTAGCTGCTTGACAATACAATTTTTATTTCATTGATTTTGTGCAATGATCGTAAGAACAAACCAAAACTTTAAAGAACTAGATTTTTCAAATAATAAATTTAAAAAAAGATTGCAAAAAAAACTTTATTATTCTTTAATCTTAGAAATTTGTTCAAGTAAAACTTTTAAAACGTTTGTTTATAAATTGGGGCGAACTTCACCCGCTTGGAATCTAAAACTGATTTTCCACTATGGATCATTTCTGTGGCGGATCGTTTTTGTGTAGTTGATAAATAAAAAAACTATTTTAAATTGAAATCAAAATGAAAAACAAATGCATGTCCAATCATCAATATTTTTCTTTTTGTGTAAACTTGGATGTGCAAAGTAAACGATGTACGACCCTTTGTTGTAGTTGTAATTGTTAATTTAACTCCGTGTAGTTGCTGTTAATGGTGTAGCTGTTGTTGTTTGTGATGCCTTTAACTGTCACTCTGTATGTCAAAGACGACATTACCTTGGCACTTGGCAACATTAAACAGAATAAAGGATAAACAAATACACAAATACATGCAAGCATTCAAACGAATGAGTCTGTATGCAGATAATTTACATTTTTGCACACAGCCAAACAAACTCTGCAGTTGTATTTATGTGTAAAGCATATCTAACTGTATGTGTATGTATACGCAAGGACATATAGAATGTTGGATAGCTTCAATTTATATAAATGACTGACAGACGGAATGGTTGTATGACTAGACGAATGGTAGAATGGATAGATAAATTGTCATCGGTAGGACTGGACGAAATTGTTGTATTGGGATGCAGACTTGAATAGGAAAATGAAGATCCTTCTTAACTTTGGCACCGTCCTGACACTACAAGTGCACAAATTTAACAGGTGTAAATTAAAGAGCACATCAAAAGGTATAATAACAAAAATACTTTTACACTGCCCTAATCAAATACATGGAGTCGCCGGACTTTGTATGTGCATGTGTATGGTAGAGAGCAAAAGACATCATGATGTTTTATCAGTTGTTTGCAATACGAAAGTGACCTTTAATTTGTTTCAACTTAAAGCAATCGCGATTGCTGGTTCAGAAAAACATTTCTTTTTCAAACTGCTAAAAACAGCCAAATACTAACAGACGATGATAAAGTCAGGTAAAAAAAACATATAATAAACACATCTGGAAGAAATTACACTGCACTCCATTTTATTTTGAAACGAAACTTGCGTGTTAATGTTGAAATTGATAAATAAGACGATTCATTTATTTTCTAAAATTCTTAAGAAATTTTAAATTTACATTTTTAGTGAAAAGAGAAAATAAACAACATTTGGGCTGAAGTGTTTGTTGCACGAGGAAATTGAAATTCTTGTTTTCACCAAAAATTTTTGCAACAAAGTCTCTGTTCAGTTCTTGTTCTTGTTTTGAAATGCAAATTACCGAGTAGTTGATTGTCTGTTTCTGTGGTTTTTGGTGATTGATTAGACACAACATCGCTTTGTCATTTCATGAGCCAACTGGTGGAATTTGCACAACAGGACTCACTATTTAACTTTGCAGTTTATAATATTGTTGTTGTTGCCTTTAGAAAATATTACAGATATTTTTTTTTGATCGTATTTTTCTTTTAGGAGAAAAAAAAATTGTTAATTATTTCTCCGAATGTGATTATAAAAAGTTAATTTATTTTGATTTAAAATTTTTCATAACAATTTCGATTGTGCAAGAAACTTTTAAGTTTTGTTGCTTTTGCTTTTCAAATATATAAGAATTTTAAGAAAATTAATTCACATAAAGATTTTTATGAATTCCATAAAAAATAATAATGAGAAATTCTTCTTGTATTTTCAATAATTATGAAAGATTTTTATTTCTTTTTTAGGTTTTCCATTTAATATTCAACAATCTTGGATCAGTTTTCTAAATATAGTTGGGCAAAATTATTAAAAAAAAAAATAAATATCAAATGTAAAGAAACGAAAGAAACACTGTGGTGGTGTTGAACATGAACACCACGCTTTATAACTTAGATGAGAGGATTGAAAACCTCTATCAATGACGACCAAACAAAAAACAACAACACAAATAAAAAAACCGAAGAAAACATCAGAAATAAAAAAAAAACTCTTGAGCTCACGACCTCACGTTGATGATGTACTGACTGCATCAGCATCAAACTAGTGTTGCATTAATCTGTGTGGTGGTTGCTGATTTTCTTTGTTTTATTATTGTGGCTAGTTTAAAATTTACAACAACAAAAAAACCATGATTATTGCCAATGTTAAAGTTGCCGTTGTTGGTGTTTCAACAATATTTTCGTTCTGCTTAATGCAGCTCTTACTACCACAGTTGATGATGATGATAATAATGATGATCTGTTTTAGAAAAACCCCTCTTACGAAACTTGAAGACGTCGCTGAAAATGATGTATATGAAATGATGAGTCTAGTATTCGAATGTACAGCAACTAAAATCGAAGCCCTTTTATTGTGGCAATTATATTTTAAAAGCAAAAGCAACTACCCCAGACTTTTCATAGTTGTTGTTCCTTATATGTTTCTCAAGAGCGCTGAGCATTAATAAACATTCCTAGATGAGATCTGCATTAAGGAAGAAAACTTTTTAAACCACAAAAAACAAAACACAACCCAACAAATGCCAAACAGAACTTTTGTAATATTTTCCCGTAGCTTTTTTGTATGAAAATAAAAACACAAACTGATGGTTTAGCCACAGATTTCATTTCAAAACTAATTTAGATTGGTTGCCCCACAAAATACACACACACACAAACACTGGAATATCATTATTATTGTGAATGGTCCCAACAACACAAAATAGAAATAAATTTAACTCATAAATTATTCTGATAACAACAAGTTTCGTAAAACAAGATGAAGAAAAGCTGAGCTCAGGAAAAAAACCAAAGATTTTCATTTTCATAATAACTTCATTGTTGCAGTGATCAAACATGACTTTGCAAAAAAAAAATCATTTACCCTCAAAGAAATAATTAACCAAAAATTAAAGGAAAAAAAATTCCCATTCTTTTAACATAAATGCATATAAGTTAAGAAAAATATATTCTATTCTATTCCAAAATTAACTGCCACCTTCATTCACAATTTTAAAAAATAAAATGCATTGTAATAATATTGGGTGCGGTGCTTAAGTTATTTCCTTATTGTTACAATTTAGAAAACTTCCGGTTGCCAGTAGCAGTATGTGAAAAGCAAAACTTTTAGAGTTTTGACCACTTCTTAATGGCAGCATTTTATAAAATCATCCATGTCTTGATTTTACAAAAACTCTTCAGTTTTTGTTTTGTGTCAAATAACTTTTTCTCCAAACTATCAACTATTTTTTTTTCTACACACAGACGAAAGTGAATAAATTCATTTGAATTTATGTGAAGAATGACGCATGTGCAACTTTATTATAAAGCAAAAAAAAAAAAAAACAAGTACGCATAATCGTATAAAAGCGGTCGCCTAATAAACGTTGCAGCTTTTTAATTTATACGCTGCATGTGTCTGTCTCATATTTTATTTGACATTTAAGCAGCCTACATTTGTCGTTTTAAGAATTCCGTGGCAGAAATTTCATAATTTTGACTGTTTGTTATGTTGTTCAGATTTTAATAGAATGAAATCATTACAAGTGAATTTACAACTTTTTTTTTATTTAGTACGAAATGAACTTTTGATGCTGAATATTTTAATTAATTTTTTATGAATAACAAAAACTGATTTAAAGAAAGTTATTCTACTTTCACTATGGCCTTTTTTGTCTTAAGTAATTTAAAAAAAAAATTTTTGTATGAAAAGTAATATTATCAGGCTCAAGTTCAGTTTTATTGAATTAATGAAATTTCAAAATTACTAAGAGTTTTTTTGTGTTGGAAAATATTATTATTTATATCCAATCAGTTTTTAGCAGAACGTATCAGTACTGATTTCAAGGCCGCTACACCTCTCATCAGCGTTCAATTGTCCATCTTTACAATTTTCGTAAAGTGGATACTAATTGAGAAGAATATCAACTATTTAACCAGCACTGTTTCATTGTAGAATAAAAATTGAATTAAAAATTAATTCTCATATTCTATTTCTGTTGAAAACTGGTTAAATAGTTGATATTCTTCTCAATTAGTATCCACTTTACGAAAATTGTAAAGATGGACAATTGAACGCTGATGAGAGGTGTAGCGGCCTTGAAAAACGGATTGGATATAAATAATAATATTTTCCAACACAAAAAAACTCTTAGTAATTTTGAATTTTCATTAATTCAATAAAACTGAACTTGAGCCTGATAATATTACTTTTCATATGTAAATCAATATAAGTTCAAATAATAATTACGTTTATTCGTAATAATAATAATATAAAAATAAAAAAATTTTTTGTTAAAAAATTTTCACTTCCTCATTCTTTCGAATGATAAGAGATTTACATTCTAGAGGGAACAACTCGCATACTTGAAGCGAAGAATTTTCAAAATCATACGGACTTCACATATTCCACATTAAAAAAAAAATGAACTAAAATTTTTGGAAATTTTACTTAATTTGAGTTCAAAGTGGTTGTTGTGTGGCTCCAATGTTTTTTTTTTTCAGAAACTCAGTAAAATTTTCCTTGGTGTTAGGAAATACAAATTTCATCTTTAACAGGAAATTTTTACTAAGAACTAGAAAAATATTTACTAAAAACTAGTTCAGTTTTTATTCCAAAATAAGTAAAAATTTCGTCATGTGCGTCATCTGTCATTTGTTGCTTGTTTTCTATATCCTTATTTTACCATCTTCTGAACTGGCCATCTGCTACAACGAAACTTTTGACGACTTCAGAGCGCTGCCACGTTCAGAATGCATATTTACAACATGACGTTGTATTATCTGGAATGGGGGGTGATAAAACTTACATCTTATGGGGCTCGAACCAAGGACCTTCAGTTTCGTACATAAGCACTCTAACTACCTTACTACTACACCTTGCAACCTCTTAACAGCCAGTATACATAAGTACTAAATTCGAAATTTCTTAATTAGTCATGTAGCAAAAATAATTTAAAAAATTATTTTCTTAAAATTTTGAAAAAATATGAACTTAAATTGAGGACAGCCGTTTTCCGTTTTTAAGTATTAAAAATTTTATGAACTATTCAGGAGTGAGTAATTCTCTAAACAAATTTTATTTCAATCGTTTGACAAAATTTTCTTAAAATTAGTAAAAAAAAACATTAAAACAAAATAAATATTTTCCTGAGGTAGAATTTTTTTGAAGTGATATAATAAACATTTGAATTTATTTTTTACTATAAAGAAACTTTATTTTGATTTAAAAAATTAAACAACTCTACATATGTATGTACATATTAATAAAATTATATTTAAATTAAATATAGAAATATTTTAAACTATTTTGAAGGAAATTTTTCTACTACAATTTACTACATGTCTTCTTTTTGAGTGCACGTAGATATGAACATCGTCTATATGGAGATCTTTTGGAGCAAAAATCCTAAATAATAATTTGCACCATGAATTAATTCTTTTAAAACACTTCCTTTAATAAATTACGTATTACAATTGTCTTTGCGAGGGAGTGAGTTTACGCTTGACACATTTTTGCATGTTCATCATTATGTTACATGCTGTGTGTGTTTACAAACTGGAACTACAACAAAACGATTATGAATTTAGATAAACAGGAAAATGTAAAGAATAATTGGTCAAAATGATTAAAGTTTCCATAAAGAAAAATTACTCGAAAAAATTTCATGCAGAAGACAAAATTCTATTCGAATAAATTGATTATATTTTTGTTCTACTCTTTCTGCACCTGAGTTTTAAAACACATCTTCATATCTACGAAATTCTCAATATGAATTTTTATAAATTTTTTAAAAGTTTCCGACGGAATTTAACAGCCCCCGGCACAATAAAATGCGTGTCTGGTTTTGTTTGATTTTTTTGTTTACGGCTCTTGTGCTTTTCGCTTGGATTTATGTCATTACACCTTGAATCAAAATTATATTTCTATTTATTGAAAAAATGTGAACACTAATCAAACATTTATTTCTCAATAACTTAGAAATACGAACGTAAATGTTTGTAACAACACAGAGGAAAAGGAAATAAAGAACCAAATAAAACAATTAAATGCACGCACACTATACATGTCAATAACAAAATTCGATACATACGAGTATATTAAAAATTCATAAAAATTCATAATATTTATGAATTAATAATTCTCAATAATTCTTTGAAAAACCAACCTCGTCTTGTTGTATTAAAAAAGCAATTATTAGCATGCAATACAATTATTAGACGAATTTTAATTTTGAAAGTCATTAATTCTTAAACTTACCAGCTACACCTTGCCCCCACCCTCTTTTCACAAACAATTGTCTACATATAACTGAGAAAAAATAAATAATGCGGTACAGAGAGAGAAAAAAATGGAGAAAGTTGTTTAAACATGAAAATAATTTTCCTTTAAGAAAAACTTGAAGAAAAATCCATTGATAATTTCACAAAAATATCTCACGCTTATAGATAAAAAAAAAGATAAATCTCATTTATTGCAAATTAAAAATGGTGAAAAATGTGGCCAAACAAAAGGGACAGGTACAGACTTCAAGGAGACTTTAACCTTTTTGAGTCCAGTGTCTTCTTTTGTGAGGCCAGTTTTATAGTTTTACCTAAAGGATTAAAATGATTTAGGAAGAATAGTTGTATATTTAAAAGCTTAACTCTGCAAAACAATTCGAACATGTTTAGCAAATTCTCAATTGTCTTCTTGTTGTTTGTTGCAAATCTGCGGCATGAAGCAAGTTACTAAAGTTACACCAACCAGCAGCCAGTGTAAGCTCTTCTTTAGCCACAATGCGCTGAATTTTTTTGAAAATATAACCAGCAGTTATTGCGGTAAATTGAAAGCGGCTATTTTCCCTGGATCATTTCCTTGTATGTTTTTGCTTGGATTAGAACGTGATGCAACAATACGAGCTGCACAAGTTTATTTGTGCAGTTGTTGCTGTTGTCGTTGCAGTAATAAAGATTAAATAGCAGTGTGTATACTGTATATAGTAAATAGAATTTACTTTAATTGTTCAAGTTCTTCTCTCTTTATTTGGGGAGGTCTCAAATTGACAGACCACTTAAGCGATTCCACCTGCAATTGACACACAATCTTGTTATTGTAATGTCGAAGCGCGCGTAACAAGTGTAGCATAGAAGTTCGTTAAATAGAGAATGGTTGTCAATATCTAAAGATATTTAAAGAACACTAATACGAATATATACAAAAATAAAACAAACTAATAGGAGTCTATTCACAGATACTTTTGGCTTTGGTCCGCACTACACCGTTTGCCACTAATAGTTGCACACACACACACACACACACATACTCTGTTAAACAATTTGTAGCATTAGATTACAATGCAGTGTTAATCGCTTTACAGTAGTGGTTGCCATGCACTGAGAGAATTATATTTGTTGAAAATGCAGCACAGAAAAAAAAGTTACTTAAAAAGAATTTCGAGAAGTATCGAATATTGTTGTAATAATTCTCATTTGTTTTCGAAAATGTTCATAAAATACTATACGGAACTGACTAATTCTTTCATTTTATGAATTGAAAAATTAGAAAAAATTTTTAAATTCTTTCGAACCGTTTCACTGATTGTCAAAAAAAGAAAGAAAAAAAAAGAAATCCCAAAAACAATTTCTCTCAGTGTATTTCATTTCGCAGTTAACAAACATATAAAGTTGAATGGTTAGTTGTTCGGTCGGTTGTTTGGATGATTGTGTGCTCTAGTTTGCTCCGTTATTGAGTGCTTCTCTTTAGCCTTTGGCTGACAACACATGCCACCTTTTTGTGCACACGTCGTTATATCTACAGGCGCTTTAGTTTTGTATACGAGAAGAAAAAAATACTTGTTTAAGAAGCTTGTACTGCACTGAACTGAGCTGCTCTACAATCTATTTTACATTACTCTACTCAATGTACTGTAAACGTATTTAAGGACAAGATGAAAATAAAAATAAACTCTAGAAATTTTTATAAATAAAAAAACCAAAATTTTATAAAAGCTTGACTTTAAATTATGTAACGTACGTACGAGTACGTACGTACGTAAGTATGTCTATGTTGCTTACAATGATTGTTAGAATTTTATTTTGAAGCAGACAAACAGCAAGAGTAGAAGCTGCAGCAGCGGCAAATACATCGGTAAGTATTTGAGATGCTTTAATAGCGATAGTGTTCAACTACTTGCTTTCGATTTTTAATGGGTTTCCCATTACACTGTACTCCAGTTTGAACCTTTTTAAATTACATTTAGAAACTCATTTTACCATCCACCGACCAACCAACAATTCATCCAGCTAAAAGCAACCAAACGAGCAAAATGTTAAACGATGCAACCAACAACTGATGAAGATGATGATAAAATATATTTTTTTTTGCTATCGTTGTTGTTGTGGTTATTTTCGTTCTTAACATAAATGCCAACACATGTAAGATTCGTCTTTAAAGTGTCTTTGTGTCGCCTCTCCCTCGCCGGCTTAGGTTCAGGACTTCTCAAATCAAACATATTTCTTCGCCATTAGTTTTTCTTTAGTAATTAAATCATATTTTTATTTCCGGAATTTCCAATTGATATTTTTATAGAAAATTATGCTTAGTAACCTGAATTGCACATTAAGAATCTCTGACGTTGTCTATTTTATTGAACTCAAACGAATTATTATTGCTGCTGTTTATTGCTTGGTTGGTTGGATGCTTGTTGCTGGTGTTAAGTTTGTATCTGTTCGTACAAATTAGATTTGACATATATTTTTTTTAATGAATTATTATACAAATCCTAATCTATGACAGAGCAGAGCTTTCGCATACATTCATATGACTGTATGTATGTGTGCGTGTGTGTGTATTTTAATGATCGTACGAAACAGCCTCTGATGTTGCTTTTGGCAAAGGAAATGTTTCGATATTAGTTTTAATGTTGATCATTCCTTTTTTTATTTTAATATGAATTGTTTTTGTTCGTATTGCATGTAAATGTTTATTTGTGTGCATGTGTGTGTGTGTGTTTATTTCGCCATTTTTTATTTTTTTTTTCAAATTACATAATCGTATTTTTTGAATTTTCAGCTCAAAACACTTTAAGTGGCTCTAAAATTTGGTGTGGACTTTGCTTTTGTGTAGGATCATCACAAAATATACACAGAGAAAACAGTGCCTAATAAATACCTAAAAAAATAGAACAAAATTAATAAGATATCTCTATGGTTTTTTTTCAAGAAGGAAGTCATATTATTTTAATAAGGAAAACCTTATTGAAAAAATCAAGAAGAAAACCCTATTGAAAAAAACAATAAGATGGCCTAATAAAATCAAGAAGAAAACCTTTTTGAAAAAAAAAAACAATAAGACGACCTAATGAAATCAATAAGAAATCCCTTTTATTTACAATTCATATGAAACCCTAATAGAATCAAGAATTTTTTCTCTATGGATTGTTTTTTTGGTGCCAAAAATAACGGAAATTGGGTACAAAAAATTGTAAAGAACAAGTTTTCTTCTTGATTTTATGTGGTTTCCTTATTGAAAAAATTAATAAGATTTACCACATAAAAACAATAAGGAATCTCTTTGAAAAAATCTTCGCTTCTTTCCGCTCGGATACCCCTTAGCCTAAAAGCGTTTCATAGAGAAAATCTTATTGATTCTATTAGGCAGTTTTGGCTCTGTGTATTTTGGTGTCTTTTTGGACAAAGCAATACAATTCTATATGCTATTTTGAAACTTTTTAAGTACATATTTCGATAAGTTTAAAAATGTGATTGATGGTACAGAAGAAGATTCTATGATGAAGTTGGAATTTAAAGTAAATGAAGACGACCCCAGCAGTATTTGGAATTTTTTTTTATCTGTCAAAAGCAACTTATTGTTCCACAAGATCATAATATGTGATTGCATATGTACATATGTATTGGAAAACTCTTATTCGGTGAAATTAAGATATCGATTTATGACCGAGAACGAATTAAGAAATTTTATATCTCACTTGGCAAAGTATAAAATATCTTGAAATAAAGTTATCTTTTTCATTAGAATAAGCTACCACAGGTAAATCAGTGTCTATAGCCAAAAACCCTGTATCTTGGCCACATCCACAATATTATAGTTTGCTCCTTTAAAGATTCCAAAGTATGTGTATGGCAGTGAAAAACAAAATGGTAAAAAATTAAATTAAATATTTGTATCTTCATCTTAAGCAAAATATATTTGGAAGATTAATAGATTTGTAAAGTTTCCTAATGACTTCATTTAAAACCGTGTTGGTAGATTGGAAAGAAGACGATGACGACAACGACGATGACGATGAAAAAATAAACAAAACTGCAATATAACATTCGATCTTAGAGATTTATATCGCTAAAAACAATTTATGGCGAATAAAGATTTACATTTACTACTCCTATAAGCGATGCATGATGTAACACATGTAAAAGTGCAAGGAGAATATGTGTGGGGTAACAAATGCAGAGAGCAACAAATCTAAGCTAAGCTAAGCTTTAAAAAGACAACAAAACAAAAACGAACAAGTCACAGTCACAGTAATAACTACAGCAATTTGTTTCAATAACTTAAGAGAACAAATGAAAAACAACGACAACGGCAATGGCAACGACAAATAACACAACATGTTCATACCACATCGTTATAAATGAGTATGTGTATGCAAATGTTAATACACTCTTATACGAGTACTAGTGTTCCTGTAGCATTAGTTTCCAGCAAACGAGTCAAAGAAAATAAATTCGATGATGGTTTTATATTTCCCTTAAAGGGTGTGTGTATGTGATCACTATGGTGGACTCAAGTGTAGAATTAGGAACGATAAATAGTCAACCATATGTGCCACATGCTGCAAAGCTATAAGACTGCAACTCAAAGTTCTTTAGCCAGATATACATATATATAACTCGTTGGCAAGATCAACGTTGCACTAACAAATGATACACAATTAAAAGAAATTTTAATTTGTAAATATATTTTTCACATTTACCATTCCAGCCGCAAAAAAAGATGCAATTTATATGAAAAAAAAAAAAAATAAATGCCATAAAAACGATTCGAAAGATCCCACACTGTACTGAGAGAACAATGTGACAAAGGTTTTTGCCTATTTAATAGATGTGGGATTTATTGTAAATCTTTTATGAGAGCAAAAAAAATTCACCTCAGTGAGTGTCAACACAACCAAGTTAAGTGTTAAACAAAATATGCATTTAATAAAATCCATCAAAACGGAAATAAAATGCTGCAGTAAATAAAGAATGAACGAATGTATGTCAGAATGATTTTATATAGAGATCATGACCTTTTGTAGTTAAAATTTTAAAAGCATTGCAAATATTTTCACTTTGATAGATCGCGTCTTACAACTTATGAGAGAAGAATAGACCGACCCACTTCTCCTCTGCCCTTTATGATGTATGAAATGCAAAGCTAAAAGATTTTTCATGCTTCTCTTGTGTCAGCAGCAGCAGCAGCAGCAAGAAAATCATAAACAAAAGTGGGCGAGAGTTTTATAAAGAGGGGATTACAAACATTTAGAAGAGTAGACAAGCGTAGTATAGCGGGTAAGCATGTATGGCACTGTAAAATCATATTAAAAATGCCTGCTTACCGCTGTCAAATCTTGCACCGATACGGTATCTATAACTAAAGTTTTAAGACACATTTTTTTTGTAGTAAATTTATTATTTATGCACTGCCGTTCGCATCTACTGCAGCAGCATTTGTTTTTCTTGATGCCAATGAAAAAATCTTATTGTCGTTTTTGTTCGTGCTTACAAATCTACAAATAAGTTTGTTGGATGTAGGATGTGTGTGTTTGAATTATTAAGACTCATATAAAATTAACATGCAGCATAAATCCAATATTTTCTTAGACTGAGTCTTTGTATTCGAAGAAGACACGTTGCACTACCAGACTCTGGAAATCAAGAATATAACCAAAGTTCAAAATCCCCCATATTGAAGATAAGATGACGGACATTTTGTGACACGCAATCTTGCATTTTGTCTGCAATCGAACAAATGAAGGTGTTGAGCTCTTGTTTTTTGTGTTTGGATGTTAATGTTCTAGTCGGCCTTTGGTTGATCGATTATTGGTCTTCAGGCCATATTTTATTTGCTGAGTTTATTGGGTTAAGGGTTCGTAAAGCAGTGACACACGTGCGGCTTCGTAAGATTTAATTAAAAGAAAAACTTTTTTTATATCAATTCCTGTTCTGATAGTTTGCACCCAATAAATTTTTTTAAATTAATTTTTGCTATTTACTTTTCTATAGGAAATATTTTTGGTTACTTTGTAAGAAAAAAAATATTTCTGACAATTATTATTGTGTCAGAATGGAACTGTAAATGACCTGCTTCATGGTATTCATGTTATAAAAGTAAACATTATAAGATCCAACCTTGATGATGTTTCACTTTAAAAAAACTGTTTCCTTCCTCTATTTTTTATTCTCCCCAGCTTAATGACTTAATTTGTGGTGCACCTGCATAAATTTCTCAAATATTTATTTTTAAAAAATTTATATAAAATTATTCCTTTTTCCTTGGTTTTTTTTTAATATTTTTTTTTTTTTCTTGATAAATTTTTCAACATGAGTGTTAATGTGCTAATGAGTCTTTATCAGTAATTTTCCCCCGCATTACCAACAAAAAGGCTGACAAAATTGTGTTTAGAGGTTTTTTTCCCCTTTTTTTTTTCTTTGGATTTTCTTTCATATAACTTTTTGGTTTTTGTCGCCTTGAGGGCATCGTAAATTTTGCGACAAATTCCATCGTTCTATGAACAATAAAGTCAAGTAAACCAAACAAACAACAAAATGTAAAAAATTTTAAAATTTTTGTTTTTACACCATAATTTTACACAATGGCATCATTAGTTGTGTATTTTATGCACTAAACTGAACTTAACTTTACTTAACAAACCAAGTTTGAAAATGCAAAAACAAAAAAAAAAAAACCAACCAAGTGCAACAACTATATATGAGTGTATATATCTACTTTCAACAATGGTAAGATGTATGCCCGTGTACTAGAAGGCAAAACGGCGACTACTGTCTAGAATAAAGAATATTTTTTTCTTTGTTCACGTATGCGTGAGTTAAAAATCTGATATTCTCGCATAATTGCGCACATTTGCTTAAATAAAGAGCCTAGATGTACGGAAGAATGAAACGACGGACACACAAACTTCTATAATAAATAAAGAAAAACAGAAATTTCTATTCAAAAGATCACTACTTTTTTATAGAAATATTCGTTATGTCTGTCGGCATATAAAAAAAATGTTAAATATTTCTTAAGGCAGCAGCAATAAAATTCAAGAACAAAATATTTTGCTCACTGACCAACGAGGGATGGATGGATCCGCAATAAGCGTAGAGAAAATTGCGTTAAAAGGGTCATTATCACAAAATTTTAATTGTAAACAACGGCTGATGATCATCTGAAAAATGCATAATATAATAAATAGTTTATAGATTTAACTATGGAAAGGAAGTAACGCAAGTTTAACGTTCCACGAGAAGATGGACATAAAAAAATATTTTTGAACTTAAAATTTATCTAATCAAAATTTTCAAATACCCGTTCTGAATACCCTTAATGTCTTTGATGCAACCTTTTTAATATACTCTTGAGTTGTACCTTTTGAAGAACAACTTTATAAAAAACTTGTAAAAATCATCATACTCGTTGTTCGGTTCTATTAATTATAATGTTGTTGTCGTTGTTCCAATTGTCGTCGTGTCTTGGCTGCAAAGTATCTCTCTATTAAAATCGTTGAAGCCCATATTTAATATTCAGATTTAACTACAATCTTCCTTTGGATTTTCTTGAATTTTTCATTATTTTGTAAAAGACAGACCTGCCACCAAAAAAAAAACAATGTTTTAAAAATAGTTTGAAGAAAAATTATTGATAAAGCTGCAACCAAAAAGTTGGCGAAGAAGCGAGCAATTCTCGAAACGAAATCACGAAATAAAAACAACTGAAAATATAAACCTTTAATACAAAAAAAAAAATTATATAAAAACAACAGAAGAGTTAAAAACAAAAGACACGTTAACTATGATGACGATGATGATGATGATGATGGTGATGATGATGTTAATTTGACGAGATGACTTGTTGATGATAAGAAATTAACCGAAAAGTCAAATCATGAGATCGCATACACAAATACACACATAACTTGGGAACAGAAAAACAAAACTAAATAGAAAAAAACACAACTGACGAAATGTTTAAGTGGCAGCCAGTGGATGAAAATGTTCCTCCACTGGCAAAAGTTGGCCCAGCTTAATACATAATACTTCTACGTTCTATCGTTAAAACAATGTTATTAAAAAGGGTTGAATGTGTTGCATAAACAGAGAGAAAACTTCAAATATTTGCCCAAAAATAAAAACAGTGTTTGAGTTCTTACTAACATGTTTCGATGGCCAGGACACCAACTTTAAAGGTTGGCTGGGAAGCAGGTAATAGAAGTATTGTTTTAAGCAAACGTTTACGAGTTGTTGCTGTTGTTGTGTATGACTTTTAGAAACTGCCAACAATAAAGTATGTTTTGACTGATGCAAGGATGTCAGGGTTATGATAAATACAGACAGACAGACAGACAGAAGGTGGCGTTATTTTACTCTGCTTTAGCTTTGCTATTGAAGAGGTTAACGCCCATACCTTTCATGAATATTTCTAAGGTTTTTCCTGTTGGAACCTCAAGGATTTTCTATGGACTATTTTTTTTTTATTTAATTTTTAGTTGCATTTGATATTATGTATTTCGATTTAGTGGCGTGTTTTTTATTTGACTTTTTTTTAGCCTTGGCCTCGTCGTTTCTTTTTTTTTTTGTTTTTTTTTTGTCCAGCTGCCTTTAAATGTGGCCTGTTATTAACTTGTAGTTTTCGAAAACAAGATGAGAACGATTAATGCTCGTGGCCAATTTAAAAAAAGAGTTTGCATTTCAGTTAGGCATATGAGTGGTTGGTTGGCTGGCTGGTTGGCTTTCTATTTGCTTCTTTTGTTCTTGGTTCTGTTTGGCATTAGTTGATCACTAGTGGCAGCAGTTATTTGGAAAATACACTGGGGAAAATTATTGCCGATGAGTTCAATATAAATCTTATACTAAAATTTTCAGACAAAATTGACGCTGTATAAATTTACAAGTCCAGCTTGGATATTTTCTGATATTCCAATAGAAAAAATAAATATTTTTCTCAGTGTAAAGAAGCAGCGCATTAAATGCATTTTTTTATTGACTTTTCAACTTGACTGTGGGTCCAGTGCACACGTCTTAACAACACATATATCTACTGACACAACTCAAGTGTGCGATGATGTTGACTCATGATTATGAACTGATGACGCTGTATTTGTAAACACACTTTCAAACACACATACATACATACATACATTTAACTTGACAAGCCACTATAAAAACTTTAGGAATTCTCCTGCATCAAAACTTGTAACCGTACAGAACAAAATGCAACAACTAATAAAACAGCAACAAAATTACAAAAATAAGAAGAAAAGAAAATCAAAACTAAAGCTCTTGATAAGCAAATCCAAATTCATTCAGCAAAGTTCAACTTGTGTTTGTGCAACAGCAACAAATGCAATTCTTAAATTTTCTTACAATTGTGTCTACAATGAATTATTTATTGTGTTGCTAGTGTTTGTGGCATTATGGCGGCCGGACAATTGTTGGACGGACAGTTAGTCAGTTTGACGCAACCATGTTGTAGGTTGTGTGTAGTACATATAATTCAGCTCAAGCGCGATAAAAATGTGTGATTCTTATGCATGATTTGCTTTTTGACGAATACGTTTGCATGTTCGTAAATTGTTAACAAAACTTTGCGTTGTTTTTTCCCCAAACATTTTTTATATTCTTTTATTGTATCGTATCTACTTTTGCATACGATAATTTTATGTTTCTTTATAAAATACATTCTTATTGTTGTTCCATGTCTCTCTCTACGAGATCAAATTTATTTATCAGCTATAATTTTTGTTACAAAACTCAATATGTTTGGCTGGCACCAGACAATGAAGGTGGCTGGAGATGGCTGTTGTTTGTCCCACGATGGTGTTTGTTGACTCTATTGACAATATATCAGCGAATTACATGTATAAGTGTTTATTTCTTAAAGGTGTATCGGACATCATGGTGTAAACTCTCTTTCTATTTCTCTGTTGGACATGTGGATGAGGACATACTTCATTTCTAATAACATTTTATTGAAATTGACTTGAAAGTATGAACGGAAACAGTTTTATATAATTTTTTTTTCTTACAATTCAAGCTGGAGGAAATTTTAAAACAACATGCTGGCTTACAATTTGTTTTCTGTAGAGTGGCATTTTAGAGCCTCTTCAAGAATGACTACATGTACAGAAATATCATGATTTAGAAAATCTATGTACGTACACTGAAAGAAATTTCTTCAGGAAATCAGTAAATTTCAACTTCAATTCGAAGAAAACCTTCATGACAATTCAATGAAAGAAAATTCTACGTATACAAAATTAAAATTTTTCTACAATGAAACGTTAAGGCGCCAGATTTTCCTAAAAAAAATAGCTGTTAATCAGGTTAATTATAAATTTTATATCGTTGGCTGAAATTCTTTATTTGCCAATTTACACAATTCTTATCTAATGTTTGGCTTTAGCGACGTCGCAGAAAAAAACACACAAAAAATTTTTAAGCATCCTCTTAAGCACCATTTCAACTAATTTGACAAAAAAAATTTTTTAAATCGAAAGGAAACTCTTTGACAGATAAAGACAGACACGCCGATTGTACGAATGAAATGAAGCATTCTGTTTATAAAGTGTTGACAAGATAATTACGTTAAGAGATTGCATTTATAAAAACGATCTCAAAAGATGCCACAAAAAAAAGTAAGATGCGTCAAGCTTGCTGCAATGTTCACAAAGAATAATTTTTTTTTTTTTTTTCATAAGAAATTAAAGAATGGAAAAGTCATACAACATGAAAATAAAGCAGAAGCAGGAGGAGTATAACAAAACTCAGTCAGTCATGTTACGAAAAAAAAAGAAAAACAAAAGTGTAAATTGTGAATTACAGGGGTGATAATTGCATCTTGCATACCAGACATCATGAAGATTTAATGATCATACCTTTAGAGTCTTTCTATGAATGCTCTTGATAATCCTTAAGCAACTTGCTAAGGCTCAATGCTAACAAGTCTAAAAATGTACATAACTGCTTGTTAGACCATTTACAGAATTATCTCGCAATTGTATTTTTTGCAGTTTTTCATTTAAATTATCTGTTAATTTGGCCGGCCACTCGTCTTCCTATATTATTTACACACACACATATTTATTTCTTGAAAGAAAATTGTATTGTAGACTCAATTTAAAATTAAAAGAATTTCTAATTTAATTTTCTATCCATCACGATTCAAAAGAGTTATAAATTCACATACATGGAAGAAAATGTTTAATTAGTAATGAACACAATACTAATTTAAAGCTTCAAAATGTTTGTTAAGTGATTTATAATTATAAAACTGAATTGAAAACTTTTTCCGCCCAACTAAAAACTAAATCCAACCGAAACGAACCAAAAAACATACAGAGACAACCAACAACATCCTTTTCGAACAATTTGTTATAAACTTTAAATATCTGCATGAGAGTGTGTGTGTTATAAAAAATAATGTTCAAATTTGTGTACAATTGCCTTTTAGTTCTGGTGACTCTCACCATTCAGTGGAATTTAGCGTCGTCTATAGTTACAGAATATGGATGACAGTCTAGTACTTGTCAAGTCACTACTTGACCCATTCCCAGGTAATATGTATTTAAATCAATCTAATTTATCTTTATTATAATCGAAAAAAAGTTTTATTCAGTCAAGAACCAAATTATACTCGCAAAGACTACTGGGAAATGTGAATGTGTGCGTGTGTGCGTATTTGCATCATTCAGTCATAAAATGATAATGACTTTTGTTTTATGCCATAGAAATGTGTAGAGAAATTTTAAAGCATCCACAATAATGACAGCAACAACAGCAACATAAACCTCAAATTAACAACAACTTAAAATATTATTTTATAGCAATTCGTACAATAAAGATGAAGTCTGAACTGAATGTGACCAACTAAAACGATGCAATATTTGTTAGATTAGCAAAAACCTCTTTATTTTCAACACACAAGATTCGATAGCGGAGACCATAAAAATTTTGAATATTTCTGGCATAAAATTTTCTATTATAAAAACTAAGATTTGGTCACTTCTCTCAAAAACTCAACTAATTGTTTTTGACAACTTGACAAAAATACAAATATAATTGTTTAGTTTGTTTTTCTGTAACTGGTCTAATCTGGAATCTCCTTTTCTCTTTCTATTGCACAAATGGTGAAAAACAGCACGTCTGAAGCCTTTCCAAAGGGGCTGAGATGGTGTTTTCTTTCTTTTTAATTACGTCGATGCGGAAGAGTGCTGCTTGATGACAAAGTTTTCCATTATGACTGTATGAGAGTATTAAAGATATTCACTCCATTTGATGGAATATAAAAATTTTTGTTAAACAAAACAGCAACAAAATTAAACAAAAACTATAAAAACTCCATTTGAGTTTCAAAATTTGTTACAACAGACCGACGCATAGGGACGGACAGAAGTATAAAAATACCAAAAAAAAAAAGAAATTCTTCATATATTGAAAACTCATACAAACGAGCTGTGTGGCATGAATTATTAAATGTCAATTTGCAACAGCATGTAAAGTTTTGTTGTGACAACAACTTGTGCCTGGAATTGTTGCAATAATTTATTTTATTGCTGGCAACTATTAGAGAGTATCAAATAAACATAAGCAACAAAGAGTTGTTGACGATGCTGTTGATAACGAGAAGTAACTATGAAGTTGATGATGTTTGTTACGTTTGCCATTAGTGAATGTCGACGATGATGATGATGATGACGACGGTGATGATGATGAAACTTATATGTGTAGTTATTTATGTATGTTGCATTATGTTTGTTTTATTCCTTTTAGTTCTATTATTTTGATTTGTGTTGTTAAAAATTGGTCAACATGACAACAACATATTACAATTTACAATTGTTAGTTGAGAACGTTGTAATACATACACATATAAAATAGAAATGTACAAAATCTACATACCAAAGTTTTAAAGCCCAGTAAACATTTTGTAATGAAAACACTGCATTCATACGGTTCAATGCATTAAACTTGTTTTCGAATTTTTCAATAAAAAAAATTTACCCAATTGTGAATTTTAAAAAATTAAAATATTTTAATGTTTTGAAATTTTGCTTGTAGGTATTTGCTTATCGGCCAAAAAGGGATTTTTTAAATTTCGAAAATTAATAAGGCAAAAATTTTTAAAAAATCGGTACATAATGGAATAAACGAATTTTGCACCAAAAATCCAAATTTATATGAATTTATGCAAAAAAATATGTGGAAAAACGTGTCCTACTTTCTGAATTTTGTACTCGTAATGGTACAAAACTGTCGGGACCCGAATTATGGTATTTTTTACAGCGTTAATACCTTCAATACGAGCAATACGTTTGATGTATTAAATATTGATGTGAAATTACAAAAAAAAAAAATAAACTTGCCAATTTCTCTGCTTCAAGTAGGGATCACAGACCATCTATTTGTCACTTTTTATTTTCACTTTTTTATTATAAACTAAAGAACACTTTTGTTTCACAAGGACTGGCGCTTCTAAGATTATTAAGGTTGGCTATTGCTGTAATTTTTTTTAAATATCGTGACCAAAAAATATACTAAACTTTCAAATGGAATTATAATGAAACTACCGTTACTGACTTATTTACCGTTGCTTTAAAATATACGCTTTAAAGAACCGTTACATATAAAAATTTCATTACCGTGTTACTTGAAAAATCGTTAAGCTCAAAAAATAGTAATAACGAACGAATCGTACAAAACGATCTGCAGACGGAGCCAACCTTGATGAGACATATTTTTCTTTTTCTTCATCGTGGACATAAAACAAACACTTCACACTTCTGTCTAATTTTTAAATTTAAATATGAAATTAGTTTACCGTATTCCAAAAGGTATTCGTTAAAGAAAATATGTTTACTGGGAAAATCCTTTTAAGATATTTAACACTTTTAAGGTTTCTCTACTTTTTACACTCAAAACAATATTTGTGTCAAATTAATACAATTTATCAGGAAAAATTCAAAATAAATTATTATATATTTTTTTTTTTTTGCAAAAAAACTATTATTTTGATTGATAATATAATCGATAAACTTAATCAGTTGTAGCAAAACACACTAGAGAGTTTCATTTAAGCTTTTTGAAACGATAAATTTTTTTTAATTATTTATTAGCAAAACTATTTTTCATAAATTTTTTTTTGTTGAGTGTAAACGAAAAGTGTTCGAAAATGCCCACTCTGAATTTCATTTTTATACAGAAAAATACTTCTGGAACTTCTGTAGAATTTCAAAAGAAATACAACAAAATAATGAATCTCAGCAAAAAAAAAAAAAACTGGACAACGGACTGGCCATCCGAAAAGAAAAAATCACAGATTTACTTTTTTTTAGTCGTTTAAATTTTAACAAGTACATTTTTATTTGCTGGCAAACAAATAAAAAAATTGAATATAAAAATCCTTTGAGCTAAAAAAATAAAATAACATAAAACGAAATTAAAAAAAACAACGGCAACAAAATAAGCTTAAATTGGTAGAAGAGTCAAGATTTATGGCAGACAGACGAATGGACGGACACATAGACGAGCTAAGATCCATCGCATAACTCTATTCTATGAAGCAGCATTGAAATATGTATGCAACAGCATTTGTTTGTTTGTTTGACTATTAACAAGTTCTCTTACTATGTCGTCAATGAGGACGACTAGAACAGGATCAGCGATGAGTACGTCCAACATTGTTTAGTGTATTGACTTTGATGCTTTAACCATGATTTGCATGCAAAAACATTTTCTTCAACTGAAAGAAATAAATCAGCATCGCACTTCAAATAGAAGAAGCAAAATATACAAAACAATTGTAAGAAAAAAAGTAAATATAATAAAGGGTTTTCTTTTTTGCTACAGCACTGCATTGTATTCCATAAGATGCAATAAAATATTTTTCAATCGTTTGGCAAGATGAAGGAATAGCAGAGATATACTACATGGAAATGTTTTAGAAATACTCAGTTATATTTCCAAGATCTGCATTAACATCAGCTCAAGAATTATGGAATAATACAAACTGAATAATTTAATTGAACAGATTTAAGTGCAAAGAACTAAAAAAACTTGCAGTTGGCCCTCAGAAATTAGTTGAGGTTGATAAAAATTAAAAAAGAATTAAGAAACATATCCAAAACTTTTTAAGACTCTGCGGTCAAACATAATTTTGATTTATAAAAATCATGGAAAAAAATAAATACGAGAATTATTACTAATCCGAAGTGAAATCAAATTGGTTGTATATAAATTAAACATGTATTCCGGTATCTAACAAATTATTTTACTCTAACAGTTTTTTCCATTTTTATGACTCTTTTTACTCTTAAAACTTTTTCGGGAAAAAAACACATTGAAATGCAACTTTTCCAATTTTAATTCAATTATTTGATACCTTAGAAATTTAAATATTATAAAAAAAGATTTCAAATAGTTTATTAACTTCCTCGTGTTGTGTGGCACAACGCAAAGTCAAATGATATCAAAGAGAAAAAAAAAATAATGGATTTATTGCACTCGAACGAGCCCAAAAAATTTGTAACAATTCAAAATCGCAAAATGTTACCAATCTTTCCTTTCCGTCATTTTTTTTTTTTTAATCTTTTAACATGTTTTCTACCGGCTTTTAAAATATATTTTTTTCTTTTTTTTTTTGGAATTACTTTAGACAAGATTAAAAAAGCAGTAAATTGGAACCAAACGCACACAAAGTTTAATAAAATGAATGAAAATTATAGCACATTTTTTAAGTAACGAAAAGTCAATCGAATACATTTTACTTGAATTAAACACCATATTTAAATGCCTTTTCTTGTACCCAGGAGCCATGCCTAATATAAATATACGAGTTTGAAGACTTTTTAAATATGTGGGTTAAACATCAGGTTAAACTAATAGACCAGATTATATCCCAAGAGAACTAAAAATATTCTGAGTTTTTGTTTCCGTATTTCGTGTAGAAATCCAAAAAAAACGATAACTTTCGAAATTCTGGGACAGGCAGTTAATAAATCAGTTGTTTTAATCACTTCAAGAGCTTTAAGCTTGAAATCAGCTGAAGTGTGAAGCATGACCTTACTAGAGTAAGTTTTTTATAGTTAATATATTAGGAATGGTAAAAATATTAAAAATATGCAAATGAGCCGGGTCTATTGATTATGTATATAAAGTTTTCTAATAATAATTGAAAACTGTTTGAAAAATTAAAGTATTTTTAAAAACTTTTTTGGGGCCTGACAATGGCCATTTCTCGAATCATAATACCTTTTTTAGTATTATTTTCAATAATAGAATTTTTTTAATCAGAAACCAAAAAACAGGCAGATGTAGACCGACAGCTGGAGTACTCATTTGGGAGTACTTCATTATACAAAAAAAAAAATCGAGTCGACATAAACTCGAAAACATCAAAATAGCCTTTAAATTTATAAATTAACAATAAATAAAAGTTATTGCAAATAAATGCCACAATTTTTCACACATCTGTGTTTGCAGATATCAATATGTTGCATTTAAAATCGCGTATGTTCAGATGTGTTGTATCGATATTGTAACGATTATTGCAATGATTGTTAAACAACACAAAAGTAAAATCAGACGAAAAAAACCAAAACTAAAAAAGAAAATTACAAAAAGCTGCCAACACAAAACTAAAAATGTTCGTAAAAACAAACTTTCATGAAATGGTATTTGCATTTAACAAGATCGAAAATTGATTTTTCGTGTTAACCATCAGAACATACTTCAAAAAATATATAAAAAAAAGACAAAAGACTCGAGCACACACACACGCACAGATGATCACACTCGTATTGTCAGAAACAATATTTTCTTCTTTTTAAGTAACAAAATTTGAGAACACAAATAGAATACAAAGAAAAAAAAGAAAAACTCTACAAATGAAATGAAAGTATCGCATTTTGCTTCGTGGCTTTAAAACGTCTTAAAAACTTTAAATTTATTGAAAATGAGGTGAACAAACCAGATTCTCTTTAAACATGAATTATTGACATTTAAATACACTATTATTTTAGTATTTATCAAACTTGAGAAAAGTCAAAAGAGCCACAAAATAGATGAAACTTGTCATTAAAATATTTCAAAAGGAATATTTTTGATTCGATATTTTAACAAAGAAGAAGAAAAAATCTAAAAACTGGGAACTTCTTAAGTCACCATTAATATTTTCTATACCGCTTTTTTTTTCCTCTAAAAGTTTTACGATTTTAATGCATCCATCCAACCAATTTCTTGCATCTCTTTATACTCTGCTGTAATAAAGTTTTGATAAATTTGTAATAAATGTTAATTTTTTATAATTAGCATGTAAAATACAACTCGGTATAAATAATCATTAAATATAGTGATCATAACAATAAAGCTACACCCATACACAAATACATACCTGCATTCAATTTAATCATGTACAATAGAAATCGAATAGAATACTAAAAACATAATTATTAATGGAATGGAAATGAAATCGTATTCAATACAAAAGTCATTCATTCATCTATTCATTCGTTCGTTCGTCCATTTATTCATATTCAGTTGAACAATTGATGACAAATAAAGTTGTTAGTTCTGCTTGACATGTCACACTCATTACAGGTGACACGCCAATACCTTTTCTAATCAAAAAGGGGGAGAGAGAGAGGAAACAACATCTATTACACACTACAATACCTACAAAGAGTGGTTGGTGCTTTTAGCCCGGCTTTAATGAATCATTAATAATGATGACATTATAAAAAATGAAGAATATATAAAAAGGAATGTTAAATTAAAAATTAAAAAAAAAAACTTCGTACATACTCGTACACATAAATAAATTAATTTCTCTTCATTTGTTAAATTCTATTCAAATATTCCGCATTATTTAAAACGTTTACAAAAGGAATCTATTTTTGCTTTCAAATTTTATAAAAATATTAAGAAATAGAAAATACGAGGCATTTATGTGCGCTAAATTTAAAATATATTTATGATCACAGTGCCATACTTTTGGTTTCATGGGCCGATGGAAAATTTTTAAAATAGCAAATTTTACGCCAAAAGTTATTGCTGAAATTACTAAAGTAAATAAAAAGCACATGAACTGTGATGAGAAAGTTTTCCGGTTTACCAAATCGTATTTATTTGTATCTTCTATTTCGTAGGTTGTGGATTGAATTAATTTAAGTTTATCTCTTGAATCAAAACTTGCAATTTTGAAATACTTTTTCAAAAGAATCTATAGATAAGATCAATGTTTTTTGAAGATCAATCATTTATCATTCGATATTTTAGTAGAGGATGAATGAATCATTTATTTTATAAATAAATTATATATAAAACTTTGTATTGTGAACTTCAAATTTGTGGGATATTTTCATAGCAACTCTGAATAAGTACGAAATTAACCCTGGAACACATCCTAATTAAAGTTGAGTTTGGTGACCTACCAGACTTACGAGTTTATTAAATTTTTATGACGGGTCATTTTAGATGTTAAAAGCAGTCAGTCTGTGCTACATCGCTGTTAAAGAAGATTATTTCTCTTGTTTTAAGAAAAGAGCAAAAGGACTAAAGGGTTAAATGCTACTGGTCTTGAAAAATATTTGTTACAAACAGCATGATAAACTTATGTAAGTGTCGCATCTGATTATGGTAAATCAACTTAGGAATAATAAAGCGCAAAATTAAAATTATAAAACATGTCAATTATTTTTGACTGCATGTAAGAATTACAAAGAAAACAACCAACTTTTTTTACTCTTCCATATACATATTCTAGACTTTGACAATCAAAACTATATGTTTGTTGCTACTATAGCAACAACGATAAAGCCATTTCTTCTTCTATATTTTTTCATTTATTTTTGCTTTTTTTTATATCCAAAAAAAAGGAAAGAAAGTTGGAATGAAATTCATGGGGACTCCATGATGGGCTTAAACAACAATTTTTTATTCATGAAAAGATTATAATAAAAAAATATTCTACAACAAAAAAAGAGAAAAACTGAAAAATCCAATACAACAAAACAAGTAAGACTGGCACGAACAGGTGTATGGATGTTTTTTCGTTGTAATGTGTGAAACAATTCAGTTTTAAATTCAATACAATACCACAGTTTGCTGCTGCTGCTGTTGATGTATTTTGTAATGTACAACATGATTATTGAGACAATAATTTGTGAACCGGACATGTGGCAGTGCAAAAGGGCTTTAAGGTTTGTGTATGGAAAACTGTTGCCATCGTGGTTGTTGCAGCGAGAATTGCAAACGCGCTAAAGCTTCTTTTTTTTACTTTTTATAATTTTTTTTTCATGCAGACAATAATTTATTAAATGCCACAGTTGTAACACGCAAACCAATATTTTGTAGTCATTATTTTCGTTAAATGCTTAAGAAAAAATATGTTTTAATAAATTTTTCTGCAAATGTTTGGTTAACAGAGGAATGAGAAGCAATTTTAAGGTTCATTCGCAGATCCATATGTTTCGTGAGTTGTTGCTCCAACATCAAATTCTAAGCGTCACTTTCGGTGTCTCCGTAGGAAAGAATAACTTTCACGACGTATTAAACTCCAAGATACTGAATATTTTTCAACAGTTTGTTTATTTCCGTAAATGGTATTTGCCGCAAGTCATCAGCCACTCATTATTCAATACTTCGTCAGCATTCAACTAAAGTCCTAAAGCTTACTACAACTCAAGCTTTATATGCAAAAACGTCGCCCCCTATAAAATAAATAAGTAAACGCCATGTAATCGTATTAAATGCAATAACGTCTGAATACGTCTGTCTGTCTGTACACACTTTTTTCATAATCTATAAAAATTGAATTTATGGGGACAATAACAACAACAATAAAAGGAAAAAAATTGGAATATGACATAAAGTCACCCAAAATGCAATATGTGTTGTATGTAAATTGGTCAATACGATCCAAAACAAACGGCGGAGTATTATTCGAACAACACCAGTGATGTCAACAATTGATTTCAAATAAATTATTGCAAACACGATGAATTTGAAACAAATTTTTTTATTTTTACTTTGGCTCAAGTTCTTAGTCTTGAGTTGTGTCATGTCGAGGATATAATCACTGATATACTTTGATATTCTAAAGAAGCCTTAAATTTTCTTGATATTGACTCAATTTTAAGTGAACCACTAAGAGCTCCTATGTACTCTAAAACTTCAGTTTCCCTTAAAATATTATTAATTCGAATGATTGGAAACCTAACAGCTCTTCATTGTCTTCCTTGCCGCCTCTTCATCTTTAACAAAAACATCTCTGTCTCGTTTTTTTTACTTTTCTACAGAAATTCATAACCAATGCAGACATAATAAGTGCCAATATTGAGGATTTTTGCGTTAACAACACGAACATGAAAAACAACAACAGCAATGTTTATTTAAATACTCACAGCACATATCGTTGTTAACGCGAATTTAAAATAAAAATATTTTCCAAACAAATAAATAAAAATATACAAAATCTACAAAAACAAGAAATATTGAACAATAAAAGTCAATTGTCGTTGGTCAATTCAATAAAAAAAGAAAACAAGTAAGAATAATAAAAAATAAATTCTTATGAGTTTTAAAACGAATTCATATAAATTACAGCAAAAGATGAAAACGAAAAAAAACGATCATCATGTGGAGAAAAGTAATTGATTAACCTTCAAATGGCCACAAAATTTATCAATTTAATTTTTTAAGTTATTTAACTCGATTTTTTGTCGGGGCAAATTTCAGCAACAAATCGCGATCGATAAAAAAATGATAATATATGTATATGTAAGATCGGATTAGTGGGAAAGCTATAAAACCTGGGGGAGCAAATAAAAAGCCAGCACGCTTGATTCAAGAACGGATCCGAAATTCTTGATTTAAAAAAAAATTGTTTAAGAAAGACTTTAAAGATTTGACGCAGAAATGGCTTTGGAAAGGTCACTTGAAAACATTTCAAAGTCAACCTAAAAAGTTCATCAGAAGTTTTACCTTAAGTCCAATCTGTCGTCATTCTTGAAATAAAACGTGTTTTTTTAAGAAAATTAAAAAAAAGCTGCCTTATAATGAAAATCCTGTAATAAAATCATTGAAATTGATCCATATCGGTAAAAATCTTGTTGATCGACCGATTTCCATTTTTTTTTTTTTCATATTTTTGGAAAATCTATTTATTACTGGCTTCTGAGAGACCAAAATTATCATTTATTTTTGTAATTTAACTGCTTCCGAATAAATCTTATTAAGATATTCTTATATGATCGTAAGTTTAGAGGATCAACTATTGCTGGATTAAACACGCAAACCTCAAGAACTGTCTCAAAAATGTCAATTGAAGCGTGTTCTTTGTTGGGTCAGTAAAATACGATGGGAAAAATCTAAAAAATAAAACTAATCATGCACTCAATGATCCATCCATATCCAGACATTTATTAAATTACAACGATGTTTGGTAACAAAAAACCGCAACAACAACAAAATAAATGAATTAATGGAAAATCAAACAGCCGTAAGCCAAAAAGCGTTAATATTTTTTTTTTTCTTTTATTTAAAAAATTTTAAAACTTAAAATTCGCTTTGCCTTCATTATCAACTTCTAAAAGTATCATAATCGTTATCGTAGTCGTCTTTTTGGTGGTAGCAGGCAACATTCATTGACTGTAAAGTTGTTCTTCTCATGACTCAAAATGGTGTCTTGTTGTTGGTTTAAAAGCAAAATACAGAAGAATTGAGAAGGTTTCAATGTATCCTAATTGTTTATGTTGTGGCTGTTGCTACTGTTTTTGTTGTTGTTGTTGTTTTCATCATCTACCACATCCACATCATTGTCAACGCAAAACATTATTTTCTGTTTGTTTTTGGGGGCTTGAGATTCAGACAAGCGTTACATTTTTATATCTTAATTGAAATTTTGTCAAATTACGTTGACAGTCGAAGATTAGATTATTATTACTTTTTATTATTTCTTTGTTATTTCGTATTTCCTTCTTTTTTTTTTTTCTTTTTTGTTTATTTCAATTTTTCAATTGATTCATTCGTTCATTCAGTTATTCATGGTGGTGCCTGGTTGGTTCGTTTGTGTTCAAAACAGAGGTGGGGGCAATTTTTTTTTATTAAAGTTTTCTATAAGACAAAATTATGTTTCTTTACATTTCAACACGAAGTGACGTGTGTGCAGTAAATAATAAATTTTGATTGAAGCCGAAATGGAGCTATTGCTAGGTACTAAACACTTTAAAATCACATTGAGGCTTCTTTAGATTTCAATTTTCCAGCGGCAAAAAAAAAAAAGGCTCAGAGCTTTCGGCTGCAACAGCAACTCTGCAAATATGCAAAGTGTACCACTTTTAGGTACACAAGTATCGTTAGCAGTGAGAAGTACTTCTTCCAAATACAAATCAACACCATCACTCCATAAATCCTTTCGATCATCAATTTATAAAGTGGATTTATGTTGAAAGTTTTAAATTTAATACAGTTTATTTTTAGCATGTTACTGATGCTTCTTACCAAACTATTTTCTTCTTTGATGTTGGTAAAATTAGGCTTTTTTTTGCATTCAATAAAAAGTTCGCAAATGTGACTGATTTTATTAAAAAAGAAGGGTGGTGGTGATTATGTCGTTTAGTTAAGCAAATGGTTCAGCAAGTTTTTAATATTTTTTTGCTTTCTTCTCCTTCTTGCGTTGACTAACCAGATATTATGGCCAATTTTATTATTTTAATGTCTTTCGTATCGTATCTTTTTTTTTTGTGAACATTTCATACATAAATCCGCTTTGTCAAAGAAAATATCTTATAAAAATGTGTATTTTGGGGAGAATATCTGTTGATTTCTTGTTGTTTTTTTTCTGGTTGAAGTATTATAATTTTTTTATGCTTCAGTGTCATGTCATTGTCATTTTCGTTAAGTTCTTTTCTTCTATCTCTCTCTCAAGTTTATTTATTATTATAAGTTAAGGTTGAGCGATATCGTGTTTTAATCTTATCAAAATTATAATCCCTTTTCATGATGTTTCCTAATTGAATTTAAAACAGTTTTGAAACAGTGAAACCTTTTTTTCAAATCCTTTGTATTTGAAAACAGAGAGTCTTACAGTTGCAAGTTTTCATCTTCAATTAAGTTTTACGCATGTCAATCTAAAAAGAGGAATACAAGTAAGTCGCCGTATAACAATAGCAACAATAAGAAATAAACTTTAAATATTCAAAATTTTTGTTTTGCCATACTAGTGAGTAGCTTTTTTCCCTTGTCTTGTTGTTTTAGTTGGTTTGTTTGTTTTGTTTTTTTTTTCACAATGTCTGACCAAATTAATTCGCCTTTTGCATGTGGCTAAGAATGAATTAAAGTTTATGCGTCTGATGGGAAGGCGGTCAATTTGCTTGACAGTGTAATTTTCCAATTAAATGAATTTCCGAGGTCTACATTTAACATCAATCCAGCTTGGATGAGAAATGTCAAGGTAGACATTTGTTATTTTGAGTTATTTTTTTAAAAGATTAAATACAGTGATGAAGATTTCATTTAATAATTGGTGACATTTCAACAAAAAAAAAAAAAACAACAAAATTGTACCGAAAATTGTATGCAAATCATTTTATTCAATCAACAACTTAAACCGAAGTTCTTTTAAAATTTATCAACTCTTCAAAAAATTACGGCCACAAAATTAAATTAGATTAATCTCTTAAATTTAAAGGTCATGCAATAGATTCTTTACTCTTAATGATATTTCTGGACTTCAGCGACTTCAAAGCTTTTGTTTGGCATGTTTATGGGAAGAAACTAAAATCCAAAAATATATAATTTTTTTTTAATTGAATACAAAATCCAATACGAGAATTACATAAATAAATATTCTATCAAAAACAATTATTTTGTTTTTGGTGATACGTATCTCGAAAAATTATTGAATTTCTTATTGAGTCTGCGTTACTTTTAAGTACTCACAAAATCCCATCCAAAACACCCAGAGATTTTGCTGATAGTCGAACACGCGCAACCTTCAGACTGATCGTTTAGCTCACACGATTTACTCATCACATAAATAATTAATTGGCCCACATTTCATAATTAAGCTAACGAAAACTATTCTGCGCTATTAAATGTTAAGACTACAAATCTCCATTTACTGTTCAATTGATTTTCAATTAATTAATGGCATATTTTCCACAATTTGTTTCAGCACATTATTGTGAATTGTGAACAAAAGCCACATCGAATCACAAAATCAGGGCATTAATGAAAAATATTTTGACAGCAATAATTCAAATAATAATTCCATTTTTATATTATTTCAAATAAAATTGAAAACGGAAAGCACACACACACACACACGTAACGTCAAACTTTTGTTCAGGGAAACAGCAACGTGTGCATTTAATGGGAATTAGTTTTGCTTAATTATCCGGGCGTTACAGTAAACAGTTGCTCTTTATACATACATACACACATATGCACATGCATACATGCACACATAAGTATAATGCGATCGACTTCCTGCTTTTTAAAAATTTCAGTGGGAATTTTTACCATGGGTGCAGAGCAAATGCACCAAATAAATATATTTTTCTTTCTTTTCGCAACAACCCTTAAGATACAATACGACACATCAAAAGGGTATAACCTCTTGGAAAACTGACCCTCACACTTAGTTTTTATTTATTTTATAAAATGCTCGTATGTACCTAACGACCATCGTCTGTTTATTGCAAAGAAAAGTATTTTATTTTATTTTTATTTTCACTCTAAATAACATTTCTCACCTAAAATTTTTAAATTGTTTCACATCAAAAAAAAAAAAAAAACAATTTTATTCACGTTTAAGAGAGTGTGTGTGTTTGCATGAATTTTTTTCCACAACTCCCGAACAAAACATATTTGAAGTTTAAAGTACATTTTTGTTATAATTTTTATTAATGTGCATAAAATGAAAAACGTGCTCCCTTGTGGCTAATTATTTTAGAAATATATTGTGAAAATTACGTATCAATTCCTTGAGGGGATGATACATTCACAAAAACAGACATTCATTCGTACAACAACATTTTCACTCACTTTGGCTCTGCGTTAAAATATTATGAATGAAAAAAAAATTAAAAACTTTCACTTTTCCACTGCCGGACAGCAGTTGGGTGTAAATTTGTTTGTGTTTGAATTGTGTCCGTTTGAAAACAGCTGTACAAAATGCATTATTTGGCAGCTTGAGTGTACTCTATACCAACAGCCCTTCTGCTAAATTAAATTATAAATAAATTGTTTCTTCTTTAAATTCACGACACTTTTAGATATTTAATAATTCTTTCGTCGACATGATTAAATTTAAACTACAATTTTATTTTTATGTGACAACAAGTATGAGTTGACGATGTAGGGCATTTTGCAACAGGCCACTATTTGATTTGTATAAACTTTTATTTTTTTCGTTATTTTATTGCCTGTTTTTTTTTTTTTTTTGTTCATCAATAAAACAATTTTTGGCAAATTTGCGCCAAAGACGACGGCGGTAACTTTTGTTATTTTTTTTTCGTCGGCATTTGAAAAACCACAATATTGAATATTGTTTGATGCCCATCAACCATTTTGCCGTTTAGCCATAATTATTTGCTGCCACGACTGGATCAGGCAGCCAAGGTAGCCAGCAAGCACAGAGAGTTAAATAAAATTACACTCATTTGTCATGAGGCGAACAATTTTTCATTTAACTTCTTATTATGTTTTCATCAAGGAATGTGGTTAAACCTGAAGGACGTTTATTTCATCATAAAGTTCAAACCTATTTTGCCCAAGCCAGGCCATGCCAGGACAGACCAGACCAAACCAAACCAGCCAGCCATTATTTATATGGCTGTGTAAACTGGGCTGGTTTCTACTCGTTTGGATATTTGAAATAAAATAAAAATTATAATGGATTTTTAAAAAGAACATTATAAGCAGCAGCGGCACTTTTGCATCCCTTCGTGCACTTAAGCACTACAGCTAGTGGTTGGCTGGCTGTCTTATTTGTGTTTAAAAAAGCTCTAGGCTTTTGTTCATGATCAGACCGACCATATAAAAGAATATCATTCATTCATTTTCAGCTTTTTTTTTAATTTTATTTCGTTAACCCCATAAATAAGAGTCAGGTTTATTTAAAATATTCTTCTTCTACTTCTTTTGCATCTTTACATGTTATTGTTGTTGTTGTTGCTGTGTTGTGTTTTGATATGTAGTCATATATAAAGCGCAGCCTTTGAGGCTGCATAACGATAATGAGCTTTACGTGTAGTTATAATTTTTTTATTGATGCTTGTTATGAAACAAATAGCTTTTCAGTTTTCAGCCACCAACACCATTCTACTACGTCGGTCGGATGGGCTCAGCAGTTGACAGTGAATTCAGCCGGTATTGAGGGAAAGGAAACTTTATTTTAAATTAACTATCGAACCAATGACAACAGTCAATAAAAATAATCTTGATAAGATTTTGCAAAAAAGAACACTCATATACAAAAATATAAGGATGTGTTCATCTTGATCAAGAACTGGAAATCTCGTTTCGCTAATTTACTGAAACACTAGAAACTAATTATTTCTCATACGTAGTGTAGACCAAGTCAATGTCATTTATTGCACATACAATATGTACAAATGTCTAAAAGAATTCTCATTTAGTTTATATATATTTTTAATCGATTATTTCCCACAAGACCAGACATGACCCATATTCTTTCTTTGTAACTTTTAGCACCTTTAATCAGAGTTTATGATAATAAATAAAGAAACATTTCTCTCTTATCCTTTTTAAGTTTAATTTTTAGCATAATTATTTGAATCAATTAATTCTTTCCAGCGTCTGTCTGGCTAAAAACAACCAGCTACTCGTCCATGCTTGTTTAGTATTTAAATTGATATGCTGGCCTCCCGTAGCATCATCATCAACAATTCCTAAACTGCAAGTGCAAATTTACATTAATGTTGCTTTTTTTTTTCTTTATTAACAACAGCAAGTCACCTTTTTCGATAGAGACGGACACGTTGTTAACCAACAACACACATACATACATGACTTCGCTTTTGCAATTCAACAAAAACAAAATAAAAATAAATACAAATAAAAAACTACTTTAAGGTACACTTTATGGTAAAAATTTAGCAAATAATGAAATTGAAAAAGAGGAAAGATAACATATATACGTGCATACCACTCACTCACTTCAATCCATGCTACACATATTGATGATGAGGCATGAACCTTGAAATTGACTTTAAATTTTTAGTAGAAACAATTTTATGGTTTAATTTAAATGCGATTTAAACGGATCACCGAAATCATTATTTAATGGAAAACTGTTTTAGAAAAATATTTTGCGTTCTCTCTTAACAATTTTTTGTATTATTTTAAAACTATTATTTTTTAAGGACACATAGTTTTTGGTGTTATTTTTCCCGAATTCCGAACTTATGAAATGTTTAATTATTTTGCAGCAAGAAAACCCTTTTAAAAATAAATAGAAAAGAAAATTTTGTCTCTTCTGCGGCTTGAGGAAAGAAAATCACAAAATACATCATTCCCGAATTTAAATAAATTTTTCAATTAAAACTATCGTTGGATTAACAAACATGATTGTTAGTTTTGAGAATAACACAAGAAAATCAATATAAATTTTTTCCGTTTTTCTTCTCGGAAAAATATAACTTTTATGTCTGCCCCGAACCTTGATATTAAAGTTCATACAGAAATTATAAAAAGTCAGATGTCGATGCCAAAATGAAAGGGAAAAAATCAATTTAGACATGCTTTTCACATCATGACCAAAAAAAAATATCCAATATGTGTTTAATGGCTTTTGTTTGTATAGGAAGTACTAAAATCCACTTGAAAGAGCAAAAAAAACATGTCAGTTCCAATTACGTTGAAATTATTGTTATCGTACCTGTAACGCAAATAGTACTCGTAATACTGATGCGAACACCTTTCATTATTTCATATTCATAATTTAATTGACTCAACCAGAGTTCGGCGTTTTCACTCACGCTGTGCAGCAAAATTATTCGTTTTATTAAACACACATCCACACATATCCCCAAACATGTGAGAACAAAATAAGGCGACAAAAATCATGTTTTCATATAAATGCCATTTATCGTTCGTTTGAAACTATAATTCTGCTCCCAGGTGTATGCATATAAAATGTTCTTATTTAACTTTAAAATTACATTACAATTTTCATTGTAAAGAGCTGCGCAACGGCGCATGTGTGTGTGTATGTATAATAATTGTAATAAAATTCAATAGGATGAGAGAGAAAACCTTGGCTTAAGTCTGTTACATTTTGACATGCAAATTACTTTAAACTGTGGTATATTTCACTCCGATGTTTCAGAAGTTTCCACAGTGTGCATTAAATTAATGTACTCCCAGCAAACAGTATTTAGTGGTAAGCTTTTGGATTAAACGTTCATTTTTTTTTTTAAAGAAAAGGCAATTTTCTAATTTTTGTAAAAATACTAAACGAAAAAAAAAAAGATTTCAAAAACAAAGAAACAAAATCAATTTGTTTGCTGGGATGTAAGTTGGCTGGAAAAAAGCTTGATTGTTGTTGTTGCTGTTAGCCCCATTGTGAGTCCATTAATAGAGTAATGTTGTTGCTGTTATTGTTAATAATATTTGCTGTTTTGTTATTGCAGTTGTTGCGGCTGTTGCTGTCGTTGTTGTTGCTCGTTGGTTGTTATGCTTACGTTTTTTTAGTCTGTACCTGCTTGTTAACAAGTTATCAACTTGAAAATTATACCTCGTTTGCTGTTCACTTTTGTTTTTCTTTGTATTTTCACTGTCGCTGTTGTTATTGTTGCTGTTGCATTTTGTTCATATAATTATCATTCTGCCGGCGATGTTGTTGCTGCTGATGCACAAACAATAATATCTCTGTAAGCTGCAACCATATTCCAGCTTGTATTACATATTTTATGTTGCTGCCACTGTCGCTTTTGTTGTAATTTTTAATGCATCTTGTTTTTCATTTATTTGTTTGTTTTTATTATTTCAATAATAATTCTTGTACACACTATTTAACTCTTTGTTGCCTTGTTTTTGTTTGTATTTATTACATATTGCTGTTGTTGCCTTCAAATTCCCATATTGCCTTTTCTGCTTATGCTGCTGATGCTGCTGCTGCTAGTGCTGTTGTTGTCATTATGGGTGGTAAAAGTTTAAAGTCATCGATAATTTATGCCCTTTTTTTTAACCAGAAATTTTTCATTGGCAACGATTTATCATCATGATGCCATTTGAAAAAATTTAAATGTAGAAAATGAATGACACTACCAGCCATAACAATTTCCATTGACTTATTAGTTCATAAATTATGCTTGAAACAATATTAGGAAGTAATAAAATCATTGACAATATCCTTTTGCATTTCATAATTATACGCCAAGTGAAATGGTCACCAATAAACTTTAAAGGTTCAAATACAACAATTTGTTTTATGTTTATAATTATTTGTTTGGCAAAAAAGCAAAAGGTATCACTCTTGCAGTGAAACCGGCTGCCAATGTGAAATTTAAGCCTTAAAGGACGAATTTGCATGATGAGACATTTCATGAATTTTTGGAGAATTTCAGATGACTTTCAAATTAACAATACGGGAGACTTAAAAACAGAAATAAATAATTCTTTAAAATTTAGGAAAATCTAATAGTTCATTGAAAATTGCAGAAAACCTCGAAAATTTGGTACCAACTTTTCTTCATTAAGTTTTGAAAGATTTTTTCAAAATTTTTTTGTTTTAATCAAAATAAATAGGGATGTAACGATACGCCATTTCGCCGATCCGATACCGATACTCAAAAATAAATATCGGCGATACCGATACGCAAATTAAAATTGAGCTCAAGTAAAAATTAACAAAACTCAAGTAGAGTAATTCTTCTATTATACAAAATAACAGTGTTTATTATTATTGAATGGCTCAAATCATCAAAATTTTCAATACATTTCAGTTTCTAAAATTCAAATTTTCAAACTACAAAACGTCTGCAATATTTTAGATTGGCTCAAGATTTAAACTTGATATTAATAAGATTTAAAAGCCAAAGAATTGAATTTAAGATCATGTTAAAATTAAATTAAAATTATAAAAACAACATTGCAAAAGATTAATATTTAAAATTGATATTAATAAGATTTTTGTTTAAAAAACAAAGTGTTCTCAAATTTTGCGAAGATAGACGATTTCTCAAATCCGTTTGAAGTAGACCTGCAGTGGAAAATAGTCTCTCAGATGCGACAGAACTCATTTGAAAACTTAAGTATTTCTGCGACATTTTCTTTAAATTTGGGTAAGATTTGTCATTGCGCCAGTAAACAAGAGGGTCTGCGTCTCTAGGAATAGGAGATCTAAGGTATCTCTCGACTTCTTCGTTAGCAGAACCACAGCTTAGGATGGATAGAGGCTCATCCTCCTCGGATTCTTTTATAATTTTTTCACATACGCTCAAAAGGCGAGTACTTCTCGTAGACTTATCAGAACTTTTGCGAGGTGTAGGGAGGACTGTGTCTTCAACACTTTCGGAATGTAGACTCATGTTAAGCAGCTCCATAAGACGTTTTTTCGATAGGATTGAAGTCGATTGTCTTTGAAATATTCTAGCTTTGTATCGAGGGTCAAGAATTGTAGATAAATAATAGGTTGTACCAACTTTTACATCGCTGAACTAAATCATCGCATGCATAAATGAATAAAATAAAATCAAGACGTATTCAAATTGGTGATGTTGCAAGCACAGCTTTTATTCTTTTTTTGCGCAAATTAGAGGTTCGTATGTCAAAATTTGAGATGTCAGTTGTTATTTTAAGTTGTAATTTTTGTAGAATTATCACCACTTGTATTAATGCGCCTTGAAAAAGATCTTATAACATACAAACACATACAAGCATTGAGAGAACATTTTAGGTGAATTCCATACAAAAGTACACAACAAAGTAAAACTCTTTTAACTTTTTAACTCATTTTAATGTAACTGCACATCTTCAAAAAAGAGTTGAAGCGCTAAAATAAATTTATTTGTAATTCCAAAAATTAAATTAATCAAAAACTGTATAATCTTAACTTTAAACTTTAACTTTAACTCTACATATTATTTAGTGTCGTGTAAGTCACAATTTGTATGTCGTGTAAGTCACGCGAAAAAAACTATTTTTTGTGAAAAATAAAATAAATTTCACTAAGTTGAAGCCATTTTGTCGTTGTTTGTATTTCTCAAATACTTTTGGTGCAGTTTAAAAGGAATCGGACTACACAATTAACAGAATTTTTAAACTATCTTTGATTACCCTGAAATCAATGGATTTGATGTCGTGTAAGTCACAACTAATTAATTATATTAAAATTAAAATCATGTAATCGCAAATCAAAAATCAAAGTGCATGAATTAATACGTATGTTCGTGTAGATGTTATTTCTTAAAACGAAAAAATTAAAAAAATTATGATTGTACCAGAAATTTTATCAAAAATGACAAAAGTTTTGGAATTTGTCGTGTAAGTCACACGTGGAATTGACCTTTATTAATATGGTGCAAAGCAAAATAGAGAAACAATTTCATTAAAACTAAAAAAAAAAATTGAATATTTTGTTCAAAAAACTCTAAAGAAAAATATAAAAAGTATCGGCGTATCGGCAGTAAAATATCGCCGATATCGATATATCGGAAAACCAGAAGTATCGCCGATATATCGGTATCGGTTGCATCCCTTAAAATAACCTTGAAAATTATTTATGCTACCAGAAAAAATCCAAACTTTTTGTTTAGTCCAATCGTTTATTTAGTTTTTAAGAGAAAAAATTTTTTTCATTCACTCATTCAAATGCTGCATGAGAATTAAGATGTTTTTAACAAAGAAAACACAAATGTTTTGACTTCCGTTTCATTTATTTGAGTGTCTGTCTGTCCAAGTTTAAATTTGTAATTGATACGCCACCAAACAAACATTTACGTATTGAATTGAAAACAATTATTCTATTGTATTAATCTCCTTTTATAAAATACTCATCCTTAAAATACTGCGGATGGCATGACATGATGGATGCTTTGCACAACATTTCTCTTTGGCTTCTTATTCTAATTTCGATTTTTAGAAGTTCCACAAAAAAAAGTAGGAGTATAATTTTGTTAAGCATTAAATCATGGTGCGGTATTAATCCTTTGAGACATGGATTCATCCGGTCGCTATTGAATTCTTGAGCAATTGCTGTTTTCTTTCCACACTTTCGTCGTTTGTTTCTTATCGTTTTTTTTTTTTTTTTTTTGATTATTTCAATTGGAATTTGCATGTGTTTGGAGTTTAGTTGAGGTATCTACAATAGAATAGTTGAGCTGGTGTATATTTCACGTGAAAGAGATATTTTAAGGATTAACTTATTATTTTGAATTTATTTTGGACAATAAAACTTCCTGTCTTTTGAAGCGGCCACATTAAAATTGCAACGCCTTTTGATATTGAAAAACAAAAGAGACTAAAAAGCACCTAAAAGTTTTAGAAAATTGTTTTCTCTATTTAAATTAGAAAATACATACACCATTTCCTATAGAATATTTTAGAATTATTTTCAAAACCGTCTAAAGAGCTGAAAGAGTGCTGGAAAGGAGATCCATAAAGTTGTAAAAACATACAGGAAATTCATTTTTATGCTTTCATTGCAGAGTTAATGTTGTATAAAAATTAAATAACTTTTATTTTTCCAGTTTTTGGATATTCCCAGTACAGGTTAAAACAATTTTATTTCATTTTTATTTCTTCTCCCTCAGACAGTTTCAAGCAGTAAAAAAATTGTCCAAAATTTATTTTGTCCAAAAATATATTGAACATTCAAAATGCTTCATTAGTAACGATTTAATTGTTATTTTCTATTAATTTTGTTAAACAACAAAATAAAAGAATTAAAGACGACTTTTCATTACCGGGTACCGAAGAGTGTCATTTAATTTATTCAACTGTTTTTTTTTTTTTGCATTTGAATGCGGCCAAGTGGCAAAGTCAAAGTGAATCTAGCATAAAATGCAAAATGAAAAAGAAAACCTTCAACTGAATGAGTGACTTCCATTACCCCAAACAATAATACAACAACACTACGATAATATTTATCTGTATAAAAAGAAGAAACAACAACAAAGTGCATGCATCTGGATTCAATCTAAAAACAATAATACTAAAACACATGCACGAAAAAGATCTATTAAACAAAAACAATATATATATGGTAGTGTTTGGGTGCAACATTTTACATAATTTTTTCGCTTTTTTTCCTTAACTTGCAAAAAAAGTGGTATTATTTCTCTTCTGTTTTGGCTGAGATTTTTTTTTTTGTTGTGCTCTGTTGTTGCATTGAATTCATCATCTCAAAGCAATAATATTAACAGCAACAGCACCAGCACAACACCACCAGCAAGCAGTAAGAAAAAGAAACAAAATGCCTCAACTATAATTATTGCTTCCTTTCGTAATAAATCGCCAACTTTTCAAGTTCATCGTTGGTGTACAAGTGACGACGACTAGCTACTGCGTTGAGGTTTGTCTCACTGTAAAGCTGGGTATGTAATTGTGTATGTCTGTATTTCCATTTATCTAATATGGAAAGGCCATACCTGATCCATTGCCAGTAAAATCGTCGTAATTTGATAATAATTTTATTTGTTGTTGTGTGTAAAAAATAAATCGAAAGTCGAGAAAAGTTACAAATACAAATATATTTTTATTACCCCCCGGAATGGAAGGATTAAGTTTGCTCTACGCATAATTTACCCAGCAGCCTAAGCTATTCTGGTTATCTGGATAATTAGGATATCAATCGAATTGTTGTTATGGTCTGAATAATTTAGACAAAATTTTTTGCTTCTAATTCTACCACATCACATCGTTGACTGCAGGATCATTTCTGAATATTTTTTTAATTGCCAACTCAAGAGTTATTGCGATTTTAACGCAACTGGCCGTTATAAATATGCATACATTTATTTATGTGGTTGCTTACTATTGTGCCTAAATTGAAATATATTCCTTTTGCTCTTGTCGATTGATTCGTACTCGTATTTGAGTTCATTTCTATTCGTCTGGACTTTGATTTGTTTTGTGTCTACAACGTTTTTTCACAAACTAAATGTGCCGAATTTATCGTAATTAAAAAAAAATTAATAACTTTAAAATTTTACATTTGTGCAGTTTGTTTCCTTTCGTAAAATTTTACTTTTTTGAAAAGTCCAAGTTTTGCGTTAAAATTTTTTGGAAAAAAACGCATCCATTTCATTCTAAACCCTTTTTACATTCCTTTGGTGGTAACATAGGGCGATTCTCTTCCTCTTTGTTGATTGTAATATTCTTACAGCCGCTGTTGCTGCCTGTAATATTTTCGTTCGTATTTGTTGTTGTTGTCGGTGTTTGATCTGTTTTTTTTTTGTTCAGTACACATTTATATATATTTTTTTTCGTTTTATTTTGTAATTTTACAAACTTTAAAGTTGTTAATGTGTTTCTTTTGTTTGTTTTATTTTTAGTTTTTTTTTTTTGCTTTATGCAACAAGCAACAATTGATGTAGTAGTTGTAGTCATTGAAGTTGCACGAGTTCAAATATTACTTTGGCTAAAACAATAATGTATTTATTGGCTCGAGGTCTGGTTCATGATGTTTTTTTTTTTCTTTTACGTATTTTTTTCTTTGCTTTTGTTACACGAGTAGTGTCGAAGTAAAATATACACAATTGGTAAATTTAATTTCTGTTTCTGATTTCAACACATTTTTCCGACTTGCCATACACACTTTTTTTCTACATCAACACAGACCTAAAATTACCTGGCTCTTTGTTTTTGGTATGAGTAGGCAAGCAAGCAGCAGTCGTCAGTTGGCCTAACTTGTGGCTGATCGTTACATTTGAAAAGCGATCATTAAGTTTTCAACACTATATCCTGCGTGTAAGCACCACACATTTGCAGTGTCCGTCTGTACCTGTGCAACAGCATAGTGATATTGTTGCTGTTGTTTGTTAATATCGTTCTTGCTATTTATTTATATGCAACAGACCAACATCGAAAATAAAAAGATATAGAATGAATCTAAAAATACTGATCGCTAGCTTTTGTGTCTTGGTGGTGTCTAAGTTGAACTACTGACATTTGTGTTTGAACACCAACCACAACAATATTAGTAGAAACATATTGTTCTCTAAAACAGAAGGTGCAAATATACAACAACAACAGCTAGACATAGAACCAAAGCAAAAAGATTATAAATGCCACAAAAGCTATAAAAAAAATTAAATTAAATAAAAAGTTTTCCTTGCAATCATCACAAACGTAACCTTCCTTTCTATGAAATACTGGCCCAATCTGTTCCGTTCAGGCTTTTGTTTTTCTTGCCGTTTTGTTGCATGTAGACCCGGCAAAAGGAAAGGTCATTCGAATAGCAGTTCTTTTCGATACGATAGAACATATTTTTTTTTTCTTATGCATTCAACAGTGGTCTCAATTTTTTTGTATGACGTTTCTTAATTTCACATAAGAAATAAAATTAATTGCAATTTTTAGCTGCATTTAAGGAGAAGAACTTCGAATTATTGAATTATTCCTGTTTCTATATTTTTGTTGTTACTTTGTTGTTAGCCAAAAAACATTGAAAATTTTATTTTAACAAAAAGCCATATTTAATATTATATTTAACATAAACTAAAAGAAATCCCTTGGCCTGGTTTGCGATTAACAAAAAAAAAGAGAGAATATAAAAGTTGCAGAGAAATGCTGATCATAAATTGTCATTAATAAATTTGCTTTGGAAAATGGTACAAACTGACAAATAAATGTTAATCCCTTTTTAAGTTACAATATTTAATGGAAATTTATGTTAATTATTGCTGATGAGCTTAAATTCATTTTTGGTTTTTATTAAAACTGATGTTTAAATATTAAATTAGCAGATGTTTTTCTTTTTTTTATAATTCTTTATTGCATTGTAAGCTTTAAAAAAGAATAATCAGGCCATTATATAAAATTAATTTTCTCTTTTTCCGAATTATAATATAATTTGCCAACATACATAAATTTGAAAGGTGTGTGTGTTTACACGGTATGGAATGTTATTTTTTCCCCAAATCAAATTTACTGTATGTCATGTGCGAATTTCGTAGAGATGTGTGTGTAGCTTGTTCATTTGTCATGTATATAATACGTACGATTTCATCTAATAACAGCTGTTTAAGCTTATTTTCCTCCTGTGAAAACATTACACTAGATGGATGGATTTGTGTGAAATGACAAATACATGCGGTGAGAACGCAGCTAAGAGTACAAAATTATTTTAAAGCATAAAATGTCAGTAGCTACGAAGTTAGTCCAGTCAATCCAATAAACATACAAATGAACACAAGCACATACACACATATGCCTGGTAAACAAAACAGCTTACAAGTACCAAAGGTTGAAATGAAAGGTCTTCGTGTTTTAATTTAAATTTTTATTTTACAAAATACAAAAAAAAAACTCTTTAAATAAATATTGTATTTTTTTGTATTTATCTTCATGCACATTGGGACTGAAATGTGAAATTTCGTCTCAAAAAAAAAAAAAAAAAAAAAACATCGCATCTTATGTTCATAATTAAATACGTGAAATGCGAGTACTGACTTGATCAATTACATTTTGCAATTAAACAATTACATGCATGTTGAAAATTTAAAATCTTATGACTGTAATTTATTTCAGTGTACAATTTCGTTGCAATTACAGATAACAAGTAATTGAAATGTAATTGAAATTTCGATAAACTTCAAACTAATTAATTTGAATTATTTTCAACTGATTTTTTTTAAGCTGCAGAATTTTCTAACCAAATCTTATAAATTCTGCCTCAATGTAGATTTCAGCGCGGGTTAAAAATGTTTAACAATTGTACGCCGAGTATTTATGAATGCAGCTTAATTTGTTAATTATACAAAGATAATTAAAATAAATTTTAATATATTTTTAAATGAAAAACAAAACAAAAAGCATCAGCAACCACATTCATTCATTCATTAACACAAACGTAAGTTATGTTTATTGGCCTTATCAGACTGTTGGCTGATTCACAATCATTGTTGTTAAAAATGAAATGAGCGGGGGCGAGCTAACACTTTAAGCGTGAAAATGAAAAAAAAAACAAAAACAAATTAACTTAAACGATTAATGTAAAATATTCATATTTGAATTTAATAAAATTTATTTATTCAAATAAGAATTAATAAATTGCAAAAGATATAAAGAAAAAACTGGAAATATCTCAACAATTATTTAGAAATCTAAAATATTCAACTCAACACATGGTTTTGCATAATTTATTTATGATTTTCAAAATGAAGATGCAATCAAACACTTTTTTGCTTGATTGAATGAACACCTGATCCACACACACACACATATCTCTCGCTCGTAACTTTTTCAGTATTTATTGGCAGATACTGTCATCATTATCTATATATATAAAAATGTAGAGCATTGTGTTTGGCATTGATGTTCTCTGTAATGCCTGAACCGATTTCAATTCTGTAAACTTCTCATGAAAGGTATTGACGTCACCAAGGTTTTTATGTATATACGGTTTTTGTGTGTGGATTGGTTTATGAGTTATAGTCGCTTCAGTAAGCCCACTTTTTCCAATATCTATTAATTCAAATCTATATATATAAAAGAAAGTCGTGTTAGTTACTTCACTTATAACTCAAGAACGGCTGAACCGATTTAGCTGAAAATTGGCAGGGAGGTAGTTTAGAGCCAGGAGAAGGACATAGGATACTTATGGGCGGGATTGGACAAAGGGGCGTGGTACCTCTCATACAAACCACAAATTAAAAATCTATTATTTCTGCTCCTGATAACGGTATTTAAACAAAATTTGGTATGTCGGTTTGGTGTAAATTTCTTAAGTGCTGCTGCAAATATGGGCGGGATTGGACAAAGGGGCGTGGTACCTCTCATACAAACCACAAATTAAAAATCTATTATTTCTGCTCCTGATAACGGTATTTAAACAAACTTTGGTATGTCGGTTTGATGTAAATTTCTTAAGTGCTGCTGCAAATATGGGCGGGATTGGACAAAGGGGCGTGGTACCTCTCATACAAACCACAAATTAAAAATATATTATTTCTGCTCCTGATAACGGTATTTAAACAAAATTTGGTATGTCGGTTTGGTGTAAATTTCTTAAGTGCTGCTGCAAATATGGGCGGGATTGGACAAAGAGGCGTGGTACCTCTCATACAAACCACAAATTAAAAATCTATTATTTCAGCTCCTGATAACAGTATTTGAACAAAATTTGGTACGTCGGTTTGATGTAAATTTCTTAAGTGCTGCTGCAAATATGGGCGGGATTGGACAAAGGGGCGTGGTACCTCTCATACAAACCACAAATTAAAAATCTATTATTTCTGCTCCTGATAACGGTATTTGAACAAAATTTGGTAAGTCGGTTTGGTATTTATTTTTTTAGTGCTGCTGCAAATATGGGAGGGATTTGACAAAGGGGCGTGGTACCTCTCATACAAACCACAAATTAAAAATCTATTATTTCTGCTCCTGATAACGGTATTTGAACAAAATTTGGTACGTCGGTTTGGTGTGCATTTTTTAAGTGCTGCTGCAAATATGAACGGGATTGGACAAAGGGGTGTGGTACCTCTCATACAAACCACAAATTAAAAATCTATTATTTCTGCTCCTGATAACGGTATTTGAACAAAATTTGGTACGTCGGTTTGGTGTGCATTTTTTTAGTGCTGCTGCAAATATGGGCGGGATTGGACAAAGAGGCGTGGCACCACCCATATAACCCAAAAATTTAAATCGCCTTATTTTGGGCATTTTTTGACCTACGTCGATGATATTTGGTACATATGGTATTGCCATAATTTGGAATACGTACCGGGAGAAAAGTGGATGGGACCACGCTCCTTTTTATTAAAATTAAAAATCGTAATATAGTCTTAACTACTGGACCGATCGTCACAATAGGATATATAAATACTTTTAATTTTATTTTATAACGAGGGGGGTAGCGAAGTACACCGGGATCAGCTAGTTATTAATAAAAATATTAATAGAAACCATGGTGACAAAATTTTTGTTATTTGATTACCAACAACACGACATTGTTACAACAAAATCTTTGCAATTAGTGAACAGATTTATTTTAGCATGTAAAACTTGTTTTTATCCAAATATAAAATCCATTTTATACGAAATTCTTTCTATTCAATATTAAGTGACAACATTCGCATTAACTTTTTAAATAACAACAACAGTTAAGGTCTCACATTTTTTACATATTTCGATTTTTGTTTTTATTTTTCTTATTTTTCCATTAAATATTTTTATTATCAGTTTGGTTCAAACTTTTAGCATTCGCTTCAAATGGATGGAGGCAGTTTGTTTTTTTTTTTTTTTTTTTTTGTGGCATTGTTGTCATCATAAATGTGATGTGTGCTTGGGGTATTAAAAACAAATCGCAACGAATTTTGTCATCAATGATGCATTATGAATGCGAATTTTGGTATTGAGCTTAAGCCATTGAAAGCATATTTAAGTGACCTTGCCAACCAAGCAGTCAGAGCCACCAAATGAAAGGAGCACACGAACAAATAAACAAACGAACCAACGAAAGAACTGCAACATCAGCAGCAATAAATGCAACAACTATAGATTTAAAATATATATAGTGACATGCACAAGTTTTACTTGCATCACAATCACCGTCATCATCATCAGTCGCAGCCGTTGCAGTATTTATTTTTTCTTTTCGCCTCTCGTTTTCTTATAAGGCAATATTTAGTAAGTCATTTTGTGGCACAACTAAACTGAAAACTATACTTTAGCAATAATGTAGTATCCATATTAATGCTTTACTTGCGCACGAGTATGCATGGCTATGTGACTTTTTGTAGGGTATGCCATCCGAATAATTTTAATTATTTAAAACTCTTAATTACATTGGAAAAAAATATTCCTTAAAACTTTTATAAAAAAAAAAATGTGTTTGCTTCCCTAACGTGCTGGGGATTTTGGCAAAGTTCAATTGCAAGAATAAGATGCTACCTTTGCAAGAATTAGAGAAAATAGATCTGAAGGAAAAACCAAGTGGATGCAGTAAAAAAAGCAAAGAGTCCTCCATTCTGGAACAAAATGACTGGTTAATTGGACGAATTCAATTAAATTTTTAATTATTCGATTAATCGCTTTAAGTTTAATTAAATTCAATACCCTGCTGTCTACACCGTGCATCTAAAAGATATTTTGTTTCTTTTGTTGTAGTGAATTGTTTTTCTTTTTTTGTTTGTTATGCCATCAAAAATTCACATACAAATTGGCTGCATAAACTTCAAGTTGCAAGTGCATAACTTACAGTATCAACAACAGGATCATGATCAATCTAAACTGATCATTATTATTAAATAAATATACAAATTTTTTTTTTGCGTCTTCCCTTTTTTCTTTTCTTTTTGCTTATTTTCTTTAAAACTTTATATGGTTTTTGCTAGAAAATTAAGTTGTCATAATTCGACATACACCAAAAAAAGAAAATAATATGAAACAAAAAGATATAAAAACATTTAAGTGAAGTTTTAATTTGTCTTCAAAATTGTGATGATTCACTTGTTGTTTGTTTGGTGCTCATTTTGGCAGGGATTTTTAATATTTTTACAATATTACGAGTATTAAGGAAATAAATTAATAATAAGATGACAAATTGATTTCCTTATTAATGGCGAAACACATACGAGTACATACGAATAATTCAGTTAAGCCTCTGAATTAGATTTTCAGTTTAACTGAACCGGAAACTGGATTGTCGATGACTATAAAGGAAAATTCGGAAGTTTACAAATTTATTCAATATTTTGGTTTAGATTAAAAGTTAAGGGAATGAGTGCTACGCAGAGGGAAGCATTTTTTTGTAAAAGCAGCGCTTAGGAGATGACCCCTACCTATGCAATGCATTGTGCCAGAACTTAGGGAAAGGAATAGAATAGAAAAGATAGATGTTGAAAATTTAGAAGGCTTAAGGGTACATTAGAGAAATTCATGATGTTGATAGCTTGCCCTGACCAGAGATTAAGCCCAGGTTTTAAGTCATTGTTTGCTTAGTACACAACGCGCTAATCTGTTCAGCCAACACCAACCTCAAACATAAAATCATTAATTCCACCTGAAATAAGTTCTGAACTAAATCGTACACATCTTCAAAAAAAAAAAAAAAAAAAAAGTTTCTCTACTGGAAGATTTTTTGGACTGCCACTCTTGAAATTGTAATTATATCTACGAGTATGAAAAATATTCAACACATTATTTAGAATTTCGGTAAAGAAAAAATAACTTTAGAAAATTTAAAAATTTTGTATGTAAAAATTTATGGTCGATGACATTTTGATCAGAAACCCATCACATCAATATCGTCGCTGACTCTACGCTGCACCCCAAGCATTTCTGATCTTATTACTTTCCTTTAGATTGTTGTTTTATATCCTTGTCAAGTCTTTAAATGTGCTTGGCTGTACGTATGATGTATTCTGTTATTTTGCAACATTCGTAAGTTGTAATTTACTACAGGTAGTTCTTACGACAAGTGATTAACTTGAGTTATGAGTTTATGCATGCAGTTGATGCTTTTCAAGCACGGTTGCCACTATCTTGTCTACATTTTTATATAATTTTTCATAGTCTTGTTGTTAAATAATTCAAAGGACGCCTTCTTTTGGTTCTATTTATTTTGTGTGGTTTATTTTAAATAGCCTGCCTGAATAACTGGCTGACTGTTGGCTAAATGACGACGGTGGCTCACCGCTCACCGGTTGCAGTTTGAAGGGTTTCTTCTGTAAAAGTTGGATTCTCAGCAGGGTTATTAGTGAAACTGAATTGGCGACCTAAATCAAAAAATATAATTTGAAAGCCTTAATTAAAAGTAAGCAATTTAAATAACAAGTCGTAGAGAACGAACACAAATCAAAACAAAACAAAAAATCCTTGTTAGCAAAAGCAAGCCGGTCTGGTCTGGTTTGGTTTGGTCTGGGAGATGGTCTTTTGTAGTTTGATTTTTTTTTTTTTTTTTTTGCTAAATTTGTATGCGTTTTCTGTTGCGTTTTGTTCTCCAATTTAATGGCCTCTTATTATGATCTAAGGGGACCTACGCTGTCTGTCTGTCTGTCTGTCTCTTACTTTATGAAGCATCGTTTGTCAGTTATGACAGACACTTGTCTTACAAACAACCAAAAATGATTCGAACATAAGAAAAATAATTTTGACTTATTCTGATTAATATTTTTAATATTTGTTTAACAAAAGAAACAACATGAAGAATTCAAAATGAAAAGAAAAACTGTGTATCCTGTTGTAAATGGCGCTCACGGTTGAGCCGATATAAACGAGTAACATACGAATGCATGAGTGTAGAGATAACTGCTTGTGATGCTGCTTCTGCTGCTTCTGCTGCTTCTGCTGCTTCTGCTGCTTAGGTTGCATATTAACATGCTGTTAAAAAAGGTTGTCATTGTAGACCATGTTCTGATGTGCTTCAGAAAAAAAATGTATTTTAGGTTACGTTGATTGTTTGTTTGTTCGTTTGTTTGTTTTGTGCCGTGGGTTTGTCAAAGTAGGTGGAGTCGTTCCAGTTTATAGTTTACTAAAGTTGTTATATTCTTTAATGCATACATGCAACAACATCATGCATATAATATACTTACAGCATATACATATGTATGTATTCCTGTCCAAAATATTTTGCATTTATTAATCATCTCTTGTTGTACATATGTGCCGCATATCTCAGCAGTTCATTTTGCCAACCATCAAACTCACTAGCCACTCACTGTCCATCCATCCATCCATCCAGCCATTCATCTATATGTACACACATTCGTCAACTTTAGCCATCATAGCACCTAAAACATTCACGTTGGGAATACTAAACACACGGGCAGACGACATGTTTGTACGAGAATTCATTTAGTGCTAACCAGGTATTAATTTAGGCAAATGGTTTCTCAGGAATTTTTTTTTGTGTTGTTAAAAAAGCATTTTAATTTTTTAATTTGGTATTCATTAAGCTCAGCCATACGTAGTTTATGCGAGGGGCAAGCTAAAAGGGTTTCTGATAATAAATTTGCTACACTGTGGTTTCTTTAAAACCAGCAAACTGCACAGGCAATTAACACTTCGTTCACTCATACGCGCATTTTTTTCAAGCAAATATTTCATTTTTAGTACACATATATTTTTAAAAGAAAAGGGCTGGTTTAATTTTTATAAAATGAATGAAAATAAAAATGTTCATTTTTAAATGAGGAGTTAGTTGATCATGCCATAAATACAACATACAAAAGCAGTGAGTTTTAAGCAAATTAACTTGAAAAAATCAAAATAAACAGTAAATAAACCAGAAAAAATATTTTAATTAAAATACAATTATGATTTAATATTAAACTTTTTTGGGGGAAAAAAAAATCCAGTGGTCAAAAGAAGTTCTGTTGGAAAAGTTTTGCTTTAAAATATTTCTGAGAATGATAAAGAAAGAGGAAGAGATTGTTGTTCGTTGTTTCAGGAAGAATTGAAAATCAATTTCGTTTAATTATTATGATGCGAAGGATATCAGAGATGTTCAAGCCCTTAAACATATCGAGAAAAATTTTTATTAAATATCTGAAAAATATGCTATTTTCTTCTGAGTTGTGGGATGTATAATCAAACCCTTTAAAATGGTATAAATAAGAGTATAAATTTATAACAAAGCAAATGTGTAGCAGTGAAAATTTATGTTTTTTGGCAGCTGATACGCTGGTACGATATACTAATTCACCATTAAATTGTTTTCTATTAGAATCAGGTGCCACTTATTGTGCCGAACTGAAAAGATTTAATCAATAACCAGCTCTGTTTGTTGCAAATGATGGCAGTCAGTCTGTCAGTCAGTTATAGACATTTTTTTCTTTTTTTGATCAATCTATAAGCTATTATCCTCTCAACGAACTGACGAAAAACTGCAAAACACCGACATAGTAATTTGTAAACGAATTATAGACCTGAAGTAACTAGATTCGGACAGACAGTGTTGCAATAACAACGATATTTTAGGTATCTGAGATTATTGTAGTGAAAAACAAGTCTTCTTTTTCAGTTGTTGTTGATGTTTTTGTTGTACCTTTAAGTAAACAATAATTTGGACGCGAGCATATAATTTAAATCAAAGAGGGTCGTAGCCGTCATCAACCAATAACCAAAATAAAGACGGACGGACCGCAAAAGCTGTGGTAGGGAATCATGCAGAGGGTGACAGGACGAAAACAATTTTGTGCAATTTGCTTTTAATGCAGTAAAAGGAATGATTGAGAAAAATGCAAAGAGAAGAGTAAATTGAGAGTAAAATATGAGTACGCTAAATAGTAAATAGAGATCAAAATATTGAGTGTTTTAGGAGAGAACACTGGAAAAAAATCATTAAAAGATCTGGTTAACTGACTTTCAATAGAAAAAAAAGCTCATTAAATATGGCATGACTGAAGCACGAAAGTTTTTTATTAAAAAATTTCGATCTAGTTTAAATTTCGTATTTGTTTTAACAAAAACATTTATGACAAGTTGTTAGGACATGTAACAGCAGGAATTATATGAGTAACAGATACATAATAAAACAATTCATTATGCCAATTTCGAATTTTCTTATATGGCATTTAAAATACTGACAGTATTTAAGAACTTTTTTCATTTTGCTATTTCTGGTTCGACCATTCAATACAATTTGGTTTATTGTAGTTCAACTTTAATTATAAATGTTTTCGCTTTGATCGTACATTATGACAGACTAGAAGGAACTCATGTTGAGTCAAACCCAAAAAAAGAGACTCAAAGGGAATAAATTATCTGTTGCCTGTTAAGGAGTAAAATTTGAATTTTACCGAAAATAAAGCAACAAATTAAAAATGTTGTAGTTGTCTGTTTCAGTAACGAGCTATTCATTTGATCCAACAAGAATACAACTACAATATTTCCACCTTAAAGCCATGATTGACTTACAGGCATGTAAAAATAAAAACAACAGCAAAAACAACTATTCTAAACATAAAGTTATTATGAAAGATGTCAAACTGGCAGCATTGCAGTGCATCGTAAACTAACAGTTGTTGTTGGTGATGATGGTGTAGTGCCTCATCCACGATAGAAAAAACTAACAAAACTGTAAAAATATACAAAACTAAATAAGAAATCGAACAGGAATTCATTTTGAATAAAACAATAAAAAAATAAAATACAAAACATGGGAAACGTTTTAGCATTTTCGCATTTATTCATTTATTGCCTGCTTCTTGGCTCTTTCTCTCCACCAATATCATACCAATCAGCCAACTTGTCCACAGCATTGCCATCATCCGTGATGCCATGCCATGTTGAAAATAATGAGAATTTTGTGATGATGACGGTTTGAGGGCAAACTCATAAATTTTACGAGCCCCGTTTTCATTTCTTCTTACCTGGAGTTCATGATGCTGAATCATTTGCTCAAACAAAGAATAAAAAAAAACACAACAATTCGCATAAGAACTTAGCGCATGCGTCAATAGTTTATTGATTTGAATTGCCATCACAAGTGATGAGAATTTGGCTATTGGACAAATTTTTTTATTATATAATTTTACAGCTAACATTGCAACAAGTACATTTATATGGCGTTAAAGCAGCTCTAATTGCATATAAATAAATTTGAGAAACACTTAACGATCCGTGTAATCTCGAACATCGTACTTTAATTGGAACATAACAAAAAGCCATCGCCACTTTTGTTTGAGACTAATTTAATTTTTAAAAGTTAAAAACATTTATATGACCGTTTATAACTTTGACAAACACAATTCGGAAAACGCCAAATTCCTTAAAATTATAACGAACAATCCTGCTGCTATCAAACAAAGACTATCGGTGTACAGCATTCATGCGATAATTTAAAAAATCAGAAGATATTTGTTTAAAAATAAACTTTAATTCTTTTATTCATATTCATAATGAATTAAATAAATAACTACACTCACGCACACATTCTGCTGCGATAATGAAAAAAGAGGAAAAAATCAAGCAATTCTAACATGTTTTTTTCTTATTCGATTTCGACATGTTAACAAGACTGTTAACTCATGTGGTTTGAACTTGGCGGTGGATAGAACAATACAACAAAAACAAGAAACAGCAAAAAAGGGAAGTAATTAATTAATTAATAATCTTTTAATAACACAGCAATAATCAAAACGGTCCAGGCCTTAAATACAAAAATAAACATTAAATTATAAGCCATGTTCTTGTATGGGCCACAATACACAAGTCGTTCGTTCGGTCGTTAGTTGATGATGACTTTTGATAACAATTCTCCAACAACAAGATCAAGAGGCAAAAATAAAAAACGGATCAAAAGCATACAAAAACTCACGGATACGATCAAATCCACACACGTACACACACAAGAAAAAAAGCAGCAAAGAATTTATCACAAGTTACCACCTTCAATCCTGTATTTTTTTCTTACAAAATTTTCAAATGCATTATTCTCGTATTGAAAAATACATTCGTTCGTATATTGGATAAAATCACAAACACACACATAGATGGATGCATACTAGCACTTAAATATATGTATGTGTGTGTATGTAGAAACTCTAAATTTAGAGTGTTTGCCGTTTTTAAACAAAAAAAAAAAAAATAAAGCCAAAAACAGGGCTAGAACATGGACATGGATCGTTTGTTTTAAGAATTATATATCAGAAAACCTCATATTTAACAAAATGATTAAAGACTTAAATGGAAGAAAGAAATCAGGAGTAAATAATGAAATTTTACCTTAAACACAAAAGGCTTAAATTGTTAATGGTCACGGCGAATTCTTAATACCCTTTATGTTGGCCGTTTGTCCTTTTTAAACTAAATCATGTGTTCCGTTGCAATTCAGATTATTTCTAAAGGTTTAATCCTTTAAAATTTACCTTGAAATTTACCTTTATGCCGGTTATATTTATTTTCAAAATATATTGTTAAACAAACAATCGTTGCTTTGTTCTTTTCGTTTTGTTTTACTGGCTGCATCAACAAAGTCGCTTAAAATTTTACGAAATAGAAAGATTGATAATTTTTTGGTTAATAACTACACTGACGTACAGCCTTAACGGCATCAAGAATTTCAAATTTAATTTGAAAGATGCGCCAAGAATTATGTAGTTCTTTTTTTTCTTTTCAGGGCGTAACTAGAAAATTATTAGTTTGCTTAAGCGGAACCAGTTTCCATAAGATCTTTTTATTTGTTTTTATATGCTACGATTATTGCTGTTGCTATTGTTACTTCTTAGATGAGTGTCTGACAATGAAATGCAATAGAAAAAAAAAACGAGTTGGTCCTAAAAATAGAAAGAAACGCAAAGTAATAATGGAGATCATTATTTGTTTAAGAGAACTTCCAATTTAATAAAAATTCTTTGATAGAAAAAAAGAATAAAAATGTATTTTGGCGTTCATAAAATATTGAACTAAATAGTTAAAATATCAGTTTCATAAGACATTTACTGAGAAATTGTATTCGCTCAGTAAAATTCTTACGATAATTTTTTGAATATTTAATTTATTTACAAATATATAAAAACTATAGATAAATACCTTTGCAACGATACATAACCTGTAGTACTTTGAACGCCATATATCCTTAAATAAAACTTTTTTAAAATAACATTGGCAATAGTGCCTACTATGCGCTTCACAAAAGTGCATGTAAGCAACAGCTTAACTGATAGAACATGATGTTCGTTCTCAGTGCGCGCCGTTCGTACTTTTTTGTGCATGTGTGTATATGTTTACGCGATTTATAAGTGCACTGAACACTTGATCGCTGAAATAAGAAATTTAAATTATTTTCATTCATCAAATATACAGAAAAAAACATCTAAAAATTTCCTTGAAAATATTTTAAAAACTTCTACATACTATATTTAAGTATAATTTGATTAATAGGTCGAAATTTTTTTAAATCAATTAAAATTTTCTTATCAAAAAATAATTTTTTTCACTTCAACGAAAAAACTTTCAAGAAAATTTTTCTTTAATTTGAATGCACATTTTTTTTTACTAAGTTCAAGAACATCTTGTCATACAAATAAAATTATTTTATCTGTAAAAAAATGATTTAGGAAATGACAAACTCCTGAATACTTCATAAAAATGTTAATACTTAAAAACGGAAAGCGGCTGTCCTCAATTTAAGTTCATATTTTTTTCTTTGAGTATACGGTATGTATGTACATACGTAATTTTTCTTTGAACTTGTACATTCAGTTAATATTTTGTTACCTGGAATTAAAATTGTTCTCATTCTTCAGAATTCAATTTAATTTATTGATAATAAAACGAGCCCTAATGGGTTAACAAATAATAAAACGTAGACAAAAAAAAGAGGAATAAAATCTGTTACGGCTGCTAATTAGTGCCTCCTCATAACCATGGCAATCAATTTAATAAGAAGCATAAGACGGACGGTATGCTAATAGTCCACCAACAACTAGATTAGAAGAAACGATGAAAAATATAAAAAAAGGTAAATGCAGAAAAGAGTTTATAAAAAAAGATCAGCGAAAAAAGTTAACGAGAATGAAAACTTAGTTTTATTGATTTTTAAGTATACAGTATCATACAGCTGTTTTACGCTATGACGAATTCTCAGATCAGCAGTTTAATACACATTTGATATAACCAACATGGGCCGATATATCTGTACCCGATATAACGAAAGTATTTAAAAAAAAAAAAAGAAAATACATAAAATTAAGAATTGTCGAAACAAATTGCTGATTGCGCCCCCAATAATTAAGAATAACTTTTTCAGTGGGAAAAGTATTTCTGCAAATAATATTTAGAATTTTTGATATCTAAAGTGGCGAATAAATTCTGCCGATTATTAGCAGACAAAATATCTTCCTAAAAAAAACAGTTGCCAGCAAATTATGTTCAATAAAATAAAAACAAGTGAGTGAAATTAGTCACAATGAAAAATAAATTGTTTTGAATTTTTCAAAATATTCCATTCAAAAGCATTCGGTTACTTTCATTGCCAAGTGTAGAATATTAACAACTCCATGTGAGTGCATTTGCATGTGTGTACTGAGTGCTATTTAATTATGTTCTAAACTTTTTTGAACAGACATACTGTTGCCAGGCTGGTTATTCGAGTTAAAGTTGTTTTAATTTTTAGCAGCAAAGAACACCCACATCTGCATAGTTTTGATTTTTTTCTTAATGTATGTATGTGTCAGAATAAATATTTATACATAAACATTTCTAAAAGATTTTTAATTGTTTTGTTCAAAAGAAATTGTTTTGGGTATTTAAAATGTCTTATTATTAAAAAAAAAAAAATACAAAGAAAAAAACTAAAAACATGTTCTTTGAATTTGCACAGTTTTGCGGAAATACATTTGGCAATTTGAGAAAGTGGAACAAAACGTTATTTTATAAGAGACACATCAGGTTGCCCCACACATGTAAACAAACATTTGCTACTCAGGTAAATAGATTTTTTTACACATTTCAAATCAATTGTAAATAAATATTTTTATAAAAGGGACCAAAGTAATGGCTCATGTTTCGTTGGCTATGACTTCTTAAATGTGTGTGTTTGTCTTTTGACTTAAAGATGATTTGAAATCTCTTTCATTATTACAGGCCACCAATGATGAATTTCTATAAAATCTTTGGTTTTAGAAATTTCAACCCAAAATACACTTCTAGGAACTACATTGTTTTTTCAGGATGCAAAGAGACCAGAAGGTGTTTAAACAAAAGCCAAGATTTTGGTTTTGACACTATAAATTTCTCGGTTTTCTTTCCAAGACAATAAATGGCTTCTTTGTTGGCAAAACAGTTTTGAAAAACAAAAACAAAAATAAATAACAAATAAAAGAAATGAACGCTTAGAAATTTCATATTTACAAACACGCTTGTGATTGTAAGCTGGCCACACGTAGAGGCGAAGAGAATGACTAGAAATTAGTTGACCAAAATGCTTATTTAAAATTCCATCAGTTGGTGGTATTAATTCTGTGTTGTTGGCAAAACTCAAGTCAGAAATTATTAAATAGAAACATAAAGATACTTGAAGCGGAACTAATTAAATTGTCAGCACATTGTTGTATAAATATTTGTCAAAATATTTCGATTTACGCCATAAGTTGTGGGTGACTTGAAGTCTAAATTCAGCCACAAAAAGAGAGTTGTAAAAATTGGTTTAATTTTAGATTGCAAATGAAATCTTTGTTTCTTTTCAAGACGAAAATCCTAGCAATTTCTTTTTTAATAAAATTCCAAGAATAATATCGTTATTTAACAACAAAAAAATGTAATTTCATTGTATTAATTTTCTTGAAAAATATATTAAAGAAAGGACTAACCCATACTTTTGCAGTTTAAGTACCAGAAAATAATATTTACAAAAAGAAAATGCTCAGTAGTATTTCAAAAACAAAAAGGTAAAATTATATGATTTCCATTTAAGGTGAGATCTTTGCAAAATCTTACTTTAAATTAAAGAATTTAAAAGAAATATTCTTTGTTTTCCATTATTATTTTATATCTTCTTATAATTGTACCAATAATTTTTGAAAATGTTTGCAAATATTCTTTTACACAGAATACCATCATCAACTCGTAACATGCCCACAAAGAAAGAATAACAATCAAATTCAAGTTTATTGGTTTAACAATTGGCATGATGGCATGTCATGTTAAAATAAAAATCTCTCTTCCCACACTCAGACGTTCCACATTAAGGGTACAAGAAAAAAATAAACAAGCAAAGAAAAAACAAAATATAAACACACAACAAGGTACCTTTAGCTTTTATTTTTCCTATATTTTCCAATTTTTCCATTTCTCCATTAATTTTTTTTATTTTTATTTTTGTTAGCTTACACTCGTTTTACAAACCTGCCTGCATTCGTATGAACATGATGTATTATTTTTTATGAAATTTTAAACTTAAACATGGACTCGTTTTATTGGACAACTAAACACTGCATGATATCTCTTGATATCGTTGAGAATTAAAGAGTTTAAAGAGTTTTTCAAGTTGTCGTCGCCTTGAAGAGCAAACATACACAATCCAAGTGGCTTAAACGTCTACTAGAAGGCCAGTCCTATCAACAACAATCATTATTAGTTAATCAAGGTAATACATTCCAAACTAAGAAAAGAATTAAGTCCCACTGCAGAGGACACAGACAATCAGAGATGAACATTTTTAGCATTGCGTTTTAATATTTTTTTACGTAATTTTGGTTTATTTGTTTGTTAGTCTACTTAATTGAGTGGTCATATAACAAAACATGTCACATACTCCCATCCAGCAGTAAAGCAACCCTCACCAATCTCTTAACGATCCAATCCAAGCCAAATATAGCATGAATATATTTGTACAGAATGAAATGTTTAAGACAAATAAACAAACAACAAAAATTTTGCAAAATCCTTTAACTGAAATGGCCAGCCAATGCTTATAATCAAAAATAAAAAAGAAAACTAAATATGCTTACAATTTATTTGCATTACGTGCAGAATACATGCACGCAATCTCCTTTAATATGTTGTGAATACAAACACAATACCACAACAACAATATACATACACTAACAAGAACAGCGACCAATCAAACCCATTCCACCTCGTCGTTGTCGTCGTCGTCATCATCATCTCTGGACATAAAACATTAAACAGTTTGCGTTTCAAGTCTTGTTCCTTATTTTTCTATTCATACGTTTTGGTCACAAACTGCAGCCAACTGCATGCAGCAACAGCAAAAGGATCAAATTTCTTTATTCACTTCATTTCTATAAATCTGTAAGTTGTTGTTAAGTCTTTGCTTTATCATGCCATTATAAATTGCAAGTAGGGAGGGAGCAAAACACTATCCATTCACATACAACTAGATTAAGTGGTCATATCAAAAGTGACCATGTTTAATGTTACAACGAAATAAAATCACAAAATGCGAAATTCGAACATCGAGGAATTTAAATAAATTCTTTTCAGTGGCCACATTGGCAAGAAAAAAAAGACAGAAAGCAGTTGAAAATATTTTTCCATTATTAATCACGTTTCACTAGAGATGATTTTTATATTCTACCCCCTCGTTATAAAATAAAATTCCTATTGTGAAAATTTAATGACGATCGGTCCAGTAGTTAAGACTATATTACGATTTTTTATTTTCCTAAAAACGGGTGTGGTCCCACCCACTTTTCTCCTGGTACGTATTCCAAATTATGCCAATACCATATGTACCAAATATCATCGACGTAGGTCAAAAAATGCCCAAAATATGGCGATTTAAATTTTTGGGTTATATGGGCGGTGCTACGCCTCTTTGTCCAATCAAAACTGCACCCATTTCACCCGCCTGAATATTCTGAAGATTCCCTGAAAATTTCATCAAAATCGGCCGAGCCGCTTTGGAGTCCATACGTTACATACATACACACATCCTGTTTTATATACATACGAGTATATAGATTTCAAAAGAATGTTTTTAGATTGTAACAAAATCCATGCAAAAATACCGATTACAAGTTTCTTGTTACCCTTTAACGTCAGCCGTTTCATTTAATATTTTCAAAAGCAAATGGCTAGGACACACACCTCATAGTTTGTGCACACACCGCAAAGCAAAAAAAAAAAATAAAATAATTCACAAATCAAATTCTACTACATTTTAAGTAAAATATTTTTTTAAATCTATACCATTTACACGAACCATTTTTCGGATTTTTTTATTAATTTTTTAACCAAATTTCTACTAAATCTAAAAAGTCTTTAAAATAGTTAAAGTCCCTCCCCCTCGTTAAATACGTTGTCCATTAGATTACATTGTTTTTCGCGAATAATACGTCAGTTAGTCCCAATTCTTGAAATTTGAAGTGTGCTGCTAATTATAAAATAAGCTTTGTTAAAATATGGTTTGGGTGGCACAAAATAAGCCCCAATGAAATTAGCCCCAAATCGAAAAATGAAATAAGCCCCAAGAAATTTTCAAATTTTTTGTTTGGGCTTTATTTAATTTTTTTTTTTTTTTTTGCTTATTTCATTTTTTAAAAATTTGGGGTTATTTCATAAAATTTTTTGGGGCTTACTTCATATCCGTAAAATAGATCTAAACAAATTTTGAGGAAAATTGCATGTTATATACAAGTTTCAACTGTGTTATAATAAAGTCCTTGCGCCCGGCCGTAGGCCGGTTATGCAGAGAATGCTTTGAACGCGAAGCCGGGTTTCGATATAACACAGAGGATAAAACCCTTTCGCCCAGCCGTAGGCCGGTTATGCAGAGAGTCCTTTGAATGCAAAGCCGGTGTTCGATATACCATAGAGGATAAATTCCTTGCGCCCGGCCGTAGGCCGGTTATGCAGAGAGTACTTTGAATGCGAAGCCGGTGTTCGATATAATTTAGAGGATAAAATTCTTGCATTTTATGATTTCTTCTTAAGCTTACTTCACCAAGTTAACAAATTTGGGGCTTATTTCATTTTTTTATTTGGGGTTTATTTCATATTTTTGGGGTCTTATTTCGTAAATTTTGTTTGGGACTTATTTCATTTTTTTTTTGGGTCTTATTTCATAAAATTTTTTGGGGCTTATTTCATTTTTCGATTTGGGGCTTATTTCATTGGGGCTTATTTCGTGGTGGCTATGGTTTGTGTCTCTGCTATTAAAATAATATGGACTCTTCTATAATAAAATCAATTATAGTCGTTCTACTCAAGTAAAATAAATCAAATTAAATCTTAACTAAAGGATTTCATTAGGTTAGGAAGGTTAGTGTGAGATACACATCCATTCGGAGAGCCATATGGATCCATTGTGATTCCCTTCATTTATAATTTATAAGGATTTCATTAGGCATTTCATGAATTTCTTTTTTTCTTTTCATCGATTGTTCAGCCAAAGTTTTATAAAAGCTGCACAACATTTTGATCACTTTCTTAAATATTTTTTTTTTTTAATTTCTAGTTTCTAATGTTAATTAGCGCATACTTACTAACTGCGTTAAATAAGCCAAATTGATTATTTAAACACAAAGAAAAAGAAAATAAATGAACATTCTCGCCTTTTTACTGCCAGAATATAAAAATCAAGAAATTCTCGTTTGTTTTTTTTTTTTTGTAAATTTAAAACACAATCGTAGATGAAATTAATCTGTAACAAACGAAACTTTAAGCTTTGAAGCTGTCATTTTTATACTCGCTACTACTGATTAATTTTAAAAGCTCCTGCGATAATGTCAGATTAATAATACTGCTACGGCTTTTCTCATTCATATCGACCATATGTAACAAGAAAGATACAATAATTTTAAAATTAAATTGTTAAATAACATTGAACTTTGTGAAAAGCTACATATATACAATCGAATGTAAAGTGAAATGTATGATTTAAAGTTGGAAAACCGCATTGAGTTTGAATATAATCTTACAATGAATGATAGGATCTTAAACATTTTGCTGCTGCTGCTGGTTGGTATTATTGTTGCCCCCTTCGCATGAGTCACATCATGAATTAATTTGTTTCATCTTATTATTCCTTCGTTATTCATAAAGTATATTGTTAACAAGTTAAACATTTAAAATACTTTTAATAAGCCGCTTGTCTTTTGAAGGCTGATGATGCTGCTGCAGCAGCTTTACCAACAATCGAGGAACAATGGAAATGTTCTACTCCTTTTCAAGAAAAAAGATAATGTAAAAATAAAAGAAAAAAAAAGACAAAACCTTCAAGTTGAAAAGAAGTAGAAAATATTAAAAAAAAGGTGACGAAAAAATAATTTCATTAACACCCGTGGTAACTTAAGCTCGTTAAACAGCATCTTATGCCTATTAACTGGGCGCTGACCATGTCAGTTTTAGTTTCAATTCATTTCAGTTTGTGTTCTTGGTGGCTGCTCGCCAGCCTGGCTGCCTGACTGCCTGACTGCCTGCTTATAGTTACTTATGTAGTTGTTCAGTTGTTTGATTAGTTGCTTAGTTCGCCAGCTAGTAGGAATTCAAGCAAGCAGGCAAGCAAGCAATCAAGTCGGTTGGATGTTTTTAATCTACACATAGTTAGCATGTCAACGGTGGTAAACATTTTTATTTAAGTATTGCTCATAAATTTTGAAAATTATTTTTTTTAAACGGATTTTCATACATTATACCTCTGTTTTTTGTTATAAAGCTGATGACATAAGCGACATGTGCATGTATTGGCGTGCATTAATGCATCCAACAAGTCACCCAGGCAACCATCCTACCAGCCATATGCTACGAAGTAAGCCATTCAGCCAGCCATGCAACCGTTCATTCATCCATAAGCTAAAGTATTGTGTTGTAAGTTGATGTTTTATTAAAATAATGTTGCCTCATTTGCTTGTGTCATACGTACGGTATTGTATTTCCAAATACATACAAGCCTTTACATTTACAACAGTCTCGCACAGTTTCATAATTTCAAAATAGTTTCCGATGAAACTATTTTCAAATATCTTTGCCAAGATTTCATTGTATTATTTTTCATATTGAAGTGTGGAAATTATTTAAAGATTATTTTTAAAACTCAAATATTTTATACTTAAAAATTTAATTTTTAGAATTTAAAGTAAAATTGAGTTGCTAATAAATTTATCGAGAAGATGAACAAGAAAATATTTTGACCATCCTTTGAAGAGTCTAAACAATTTTTGAAAAATGCGAATTTAGGAATGCTAAACACTCGCAGAGCGTGAAGAATTTTTTTACAACAGAAATTTACATAACAAAAAACTATTAAACTAAACTTGGACAGTATGCCCAGCAATTGCTACACACATTCGTTTAACATTACATGCTGAATTAAAGTGTAGACAATACAAAAAGGACGCAGGATTAAAACTACAAAAAAAATTAACTAAGAAGTTCAAAAACCAGAATAAAATTATGACATCAACAAAGGCCTGCTACAAAAACAGCCAAATTTATAGAAAATTGGAACAAAAAAAAAACAAGGAGAAGAAAGTGTTGAACTTAACACAACCACACACCGCATACCTGACTAGACAGACAACACAGTGCGATACTACAGGCACTATTATTTGAAAATACGTAACGAAATGTGTTCAAGAACCCGCGAAATTATAGGAAACATGCAGCAGCATAAAAGGTTGCTTTTTCTTAGGCACGTTATGAAAGCAATTGATGTGGTAGGATGACGTCAGAAACGATAGAAACATCAGCAGCAGAAAACTTTATAGATGATGACGATGACGATAATGACGATTTTCATGTTTTTGCGAATAACAAGCAAATGGGTAAACGTGTAAATATTGATTTAATGAGGTGCGATAAAGTGCGCACACATCCACATGGTATATGTGTGTGAGTGTGTGTGCAGGCAGGTAGCCAGCTTGATTACATTTTGGTATGCTAAGTTTATCATCCAAACAAATAATCATGCTCTAAGCTCACAACTTGTTGTTGAGGTTCTTATTTCTGCCGTGATGATGCTCTATTGTTATTGTTGTTGTTGCTGCTGTTATTTCATAGTCTATAAATGACATGCTGCAGGCATGCATGAGTGCTAAAATGAAAATTGATATAAACATTTTCATTAAAGCGTAGGAATGTATTAAACATAACAACTACTTGCAACAGCAACGGGGCAACGGCAATAGCAGAAACAGGAAAACAAAATAAAACCATGGAAAAGGGGAACAGAAGAAAAAAAGATTAAGCTGCAGCCTTAACAGCGGTTTTTTTAACATCTTAAGAGAGAAAAGACAGCAAGCAGCAAGAACAACAACAACATGAAATGAACACATAAACACAAGTATGTGTCTTAAGTCTTTTGTTTTGCAATACATTTCGTTGCTTCGTTTTGTATGTTTGTTGTAAGTAGAAAACTATTTTATTTTTTACTAAACTCTGCCTTTTGCTATTTTATTATTATTTTTTTTTTGTCTAAAGCTGAATTCACCCATTGTTTCCGAACAAAATCTGTGTCCGGACAAAATTTTTTGTTCTGAAACAATTTTGCAACACGATTCACTCATTTCGAACAATTTGTCTGGAAAATCAAAGCTACGGTAGTATGAAATAAATGTGTTTTATTAATTTTGCAAGGTGGCAGACAGTGACAGATGAATTAAATTTGGTGTTATATTTTTCAAACGCACTTATTTTTTATTGATTAATAAGAAAATTACATGTTAAAAAATTAATAAAAGTCAGTTAGTTTTTTTTACTAGCAATTGAGCTTTTCTTTATTTTTATTTTACTGGATATAAGCTACAATGTGCTTTTATTATACATACTTATAACATTATGTGGCAGTTCGCTTCAACTTTGCCTGAGAAAATAAAATAGGTGGCAGCTTGTTTCAACTTTGTCCGGACAAAATTTAAAATTAAACCAAAAAATGTTCCGAACAAATTTTGTTCTCTTCTTCTCTCATTCTCAAAAAAGATATGTCAAACTTCATATAAAAAAATTTTGTCCGGACAAAAATTTTGTTCCGAAACAATGGGTGAATCCAGCTTAAGCTTCCATTTGAGCAATAACAACAACCACAACAAGGGAAAATTTGCATGCTTAAAAAAATTAACTGAAAGGAGGCACTCGTCGTATTATGCTCACAAATGAAGAACAAAACAACAGAAAACAAAAAAAAAAAAAAACATTGGATGGATATACATGAAAATTTGCAGCACCAAGTCGACTTTCTAACCCACTTCGCTGTTATAAAAAAAATTCAGAAGCTAAATTGGAAAAAAAATTATTAAAGTTTCAAAAGATAGCAGTTCAAGCAAAAATTTTATTAAAAAAATGTTTCGTTGGACAAAATTTAATAAATCAATGATTAAACGCGTGCCTATTTGAAAAAAAAACATACTCTGAAAATGTGTAGGTCTATTACATTTTCTGTAAAACTTAAGAAAAAAGGCCTGTGCGGCATGCAACTATTCTGAAGTAATTTTTTAGAGGAAACAAAAGCTTAATGTTGCAACACGGAAAAGTAATCTAATGCCGTTTTTTTGTTACACAAGCTATGTTTCAAGTTGCATCACGATCGACACGTTATAAAATCAGCAGCATTTCATATAAAAAAAAAAACCAAAACAAAATTTCTTATGCTTTTTGTACACTTTGCAAACTTTACTTCATTCTTGCCTTAAAATGCAGAAGCCTTGGCGCAACAAATTAGCGTGAAGGCGAAAATCGCAGCGCGAAGCTGTGAATGCTAAAATAACTTACACTTTATTACTCTCATATATGTGTGTGTATGTACCAGCACACAAACACACTCACAAAGCCCAGACAACTTGTACTGTACTATTCGGTAACAAAAGTTGAAAGCAACAAGCAAAACAATAATTGTAATAATAAACAGGCGTTCGTATGATGCAGTTATGTTATGATTACAGCAGCTTTTCGCAAGTGCTTGTTAAAGTTTAAAAAATGTTAACACAACACGAAATATTCATCACAGTTTTGTTGCTTCTGCTTGGCTTGCTTGAATACAACAGCAATAGCACTTTTGTATAAAAAGTAATCAATAAAGCAATAGCTGCAACACCAACACCAACAACAAAACACCAACATCTTTAATGTAAACGGTTGCCAGTTTGTTGTAAAATAAAAAACAAAACTGTCGATATCTATTCTATCATTACTGTACAGTGTTTAACAAAACATTTAGTGTTGATTAAATAAATAGCATCAACGAGAAAATTATAAAATTTATTTTAATTGAATTTTATTTAAGCGTTTGAAAAGTATGGCTGCAGTCTACTGAAAAGTTTTTAAAGCACCAACCAACAGCTTAACCATCAACAAATAAACAAAAAAAAATTATTGCTTTAATATTTCTACAATTATTCAAATTCATTATACATATTCCTCAATAGTTTTAATATTAATTATATTGATGGAAAAAATAATTAAAAAATATATTGAAATTTATTTAAATTAATATGATTCTGATATTTTTCTCTAGTGAAAAGTTTTTAGATTTTAAAATCTATTTGTTGAAATTTTCAATTAAATGGTTTCTTAGAAAAACTTATGCATGTAATAAATATCCGCACAAAAACATAAATGTGAAAATAAGGCCAAGTTCCTATCCAAAAAATTTCGGGCGTAAAAGGTACAAAATAAGGACCAAGTTCTTGATAGGTACAATTCCATCTCAGTTCTAGGCAACCTATAAGCTTAGCAATATTTTTCCAAGAATTCTTTTCCATATTATAAAGGCAAAATTGTGTACCAAATTTCAGCTTTCTAGCTATACTGGAAGTACCCCATACAAAGAAGGGGCACCCAGGTCCCCCTGGGAGGAAAGTGCCCGTTTTCAGATTTTTTCTGGTTAATTTCCCACCAAGACCTATCTGTGTACCGAGTTTCAGCTCTCTAGCTATACTGGAAGTGCCCAATAATATTGATGAGTCAGTGAGTGAGTGAGTCGGTGACTGAATATGTACTAAAATATGGACTTTTCACACCTTAATATCTCAGGAAGCTTTTACGGTAGAACTTTCAAATTTAACCTGTAAGGTCACCTCTGTGGGGAGACCTTATGTTTCGTGTAAATATACACAACACTGTGTGGCCGAACTTGGCCTGGCGCACTACCGTGCGTCTAGATGGTAATTGAATCAATGCTTATTTTAATAGACTTTTATTTACATCTTAAACAATGCTCTAAATAGATTTTAACTGCCTGTTTTTAGAAAATGAAAACAAAATAGTGAGTGAGAATTTATATTGAAAACAAAAACAAATTTTCGTATTTTATTGTTGTTTTCAATATAAATTCTCACTCACTATTTTGTTTTCATTTTCTAAAAACAGGCAGTAAGTCAAGAGCCATCAAAGAACAACTAAATCAAATTTTCATGGTTAATTTGTTATTATAGAAAATTTTTAATTAATGTGACAATAACGGAAACAAAAAGCGCCTTAGTTTGCAATAACGAAGTTATCTTAAAACGAAAGAAGGCATCAAGAAGTAGAGTTTCATTGTATAGAAAATAAATTATTGAAGATTAAAAAATGCCTGACTCAAATCAGTTTCTAATTCGGAAGTCTTACTGCTTTGAGTTCTTTTCTCCATTTCGTTCGAAACTTTAACTTCACTATTTTGAATGCCACAACTATTAAATGTTTGTTGTTATTAGAAAATTTCATTGACTGGCTTTTTTGTACAAAATTTCTATAAATTGTGGTCTAGTAACTAACTGTTGGCAAATGCTATCTTCATGTTTAGAGAGCAGAAGTCCATTAATTCAGACAAACAGACACACACGCGCACTTACACATTCAAAAACACTCACTTTATAGGCAAAAGTTGTTGGTAATAATGTCGTTTTATGAAAGCAGCTTACAAATGTTTGTATGTGTATAATTGTTTTATGTCAACAAGTGTTAATTCTAATTTATTGGATTTTATTTAACGAAAATAATCGATTAATACTCAATTAATGTTGTATTAAAATTGATTTATTTTCAATGTTTAAGAAACCAACAGGAAATAGAAGTAATGAAAAATAAAATTGAATTTTGCATTTGATGTGAAAACAATGCAAGTCTGCTATTGAATATAACAATTGCAAATGCAATAACTGTTTAAAGCATTTGAAGAATAAATTTAAAAAAACTTTTTATAAAAAAAAAATAATTTGCAGCAGCATATATCTTTCACAATGTTAAAATCTTTAACAAAAAAAAAAAAAAAACATTTTATTATTTATTGAATCTTCAATTATAGATTAAATTATCAATAAGTTTTTCAAATCTTAAATTAAAAAAAAAATATTGAATATAAGATTAGCCAATGCTAAACAAAATTTTTAATTGCAACGGTTAAAAAAAACATGTCCAACAATTGTCCAACAATATGAACCACTCAAACAACAGCCACATATCTAACATTGGACATACCACAAAGTGACTATAGATTAGGGTTTCAGATATTATTTTTCTTCTTCCTGGAAAATAGAAGTAAAAACTGGAATCCACTGAGTTTAATGGTCATATAAATCCTATTCAGGCTGCAGCAAGTAGCTTATTTTGTAAAGTCATAGCTTTTCGAGGCTAAAACTATTAAGTCAATATTAATTTTTGCCTTAAGAAAGAATTGTGTTTTTATGAAAACCCTATCATTAATTGCACCAACAGAGTTCAGCTAACACCACACACTAGTTACAACACGCTACAATAACAACAATAGCACTTCAACAACACCTACAACAATTGCAATTAACCATTTTTAGGAAAAAGTCAAAAAGGTGTCGTATTGTTAATAGAAAAAAAAACAGTTTAATAACAACAACAAAATATTTTAATAAATAAATGCTGCTTTAAAATTACCCGTTTAATATTTATTGCAATATATTTGAAATTGCAACAACAACAAAACAGTAATCCTTGTTGTTGTATTTGTTTTTGTTGTTTCTATTGCTGTTGTGCTAAATTGTCGCTGTCTGGTTAACAAAAGATTTAAGACACATACTTTATTTAATTTGTGCAATTTATTTCAACTTATTTTTAACAACTTTTTAAAGTTTAAAACACACACTCACAAAGCAACTAAGGAATCAACTAACCAACCAACCAACCAACCAGTAAACGATAACAGAGCGCAAAACAAATGCAGTTCAATTGAATTCATTCGGTTTTTTTTCTATTTATTTTAGAAATGAAAATTACATTTCTTAGAAAACAATTTCTAAGCAATTTTTGCTCATGAAATTGTCATTTAACTAATCGTCTTCACCATAAATAACCATAAAACGTTTTTAGTATAAAAGAAGTTTAAGTGTCAATTATAATGAATGCCCTGACAATTTAAAGCCATCGATAGTGTCAACTTAAAACCAGCAAAAAACAGCAACAACAGCAACACAAATAGAAACGACAATGCAACAAAAAACTTGTTAAACAGCGGCATTCTGAGAGACAATTTTACTTTTCTTTAAACCTTTAACTAAAAGAACCAAAGGAATTAGAAGAAGAGAAGCTTCAGTTGAGTCCAGTCCAGTCCAATCCAGTCAAGTCAAGTCAAGTCCTAAACCCAAGTTAAAGGTGTTTAAAATACCATGACATTTTTCAAAATGGAATTTCGTTTGTTAGTTTTTTTCTTACATTTTCAAGAACATGCAATACAAACTTTAAACGTATCGATGGACGCCTGCTGCCTCATTTGTAAATAACACCTCATGCAGACAAATACACACACAGTCGTGCCTTCCTTCCTTCCTCCTTCCTTCCTTCCTTCAGTAAGCAATGAAAAGGTGCTAAAGTGTTAAAGTACATACGAAAAATACTTTAAAATCTTATAATTTTACCGACCTTGAATTTTTGTCAAAGTTGACAATTTACCAGAGAATAGGATTTATTGCTTGCAATGTTGTGCAAAACATTTAAAATAAATAGTACAGAGTATGGAAATGAACATTTGCAAAATAAGGATTGAAAAAACACAACTAAAAATCAAATCTACATTAAAGCTGGGAAGTACCGCCACAGAAAAATATCATAAAAATTAATATTCGACTACTCGAAGTTTTCACAGTAAAAACATTGTTACTCTGGCTCCTTTGTTGGTTTCCAACCAATCTGAATTGCTGAGCATAGACAATAAGTTTTAAGCGAAGAATATTATATGAACAACGCCGCTGTACCACAATAAGAGAAAATGCTGAGATCTGAGTTAAGAAGAAATTTGCTAGTTTTTATTTCATATATCCATTCCATTGCTTTCAATTCAAAAAATAGATGTAGACCCGTAAGACGCCGTGGATCTGACACAGATCATGGACAAAGATCAGCAACTGAAACAAAAGACAAACCGTTTTAAATAAAATGTGCAAAAATTTCCAATGTTTGGATACATTCCCCAGACCTCTAAGCGAATAGTGAAGAGTTTCCCAAATTTCTTTAACCGTTGACCACCAATATTTTAGTTAATTCTCTTAGAGTTCTTCTTCATAAAATAAATTTCAACTGGATTAACCATTAGTGCATCCTAGCAAAGTATATACATATGTTGAGATTATCCACTTTGGTAGTATATTTTCGAAATGAAAAACTTTTCTTTCTTTCACTTTAAAGTCAACGATCAATTATTCCTTTATTATTATTATTTTCACTCATTGACTTCCTAACAAATTCGCAATTAAAATGAGATAAGAAATATATTTCGTAGAACGCTTTGGCGACCACTGGACTAACATTACCATTCTCCTTACTTGTGTATATGTGCTGACAGTTTGGACAATACTCATTCATTCTCGTCTGTTTATATGTATGGTCATGATGATGATGACGACGGCGACGAAAGACAGCGTTTTTGTTGTCTTTGCAAAATGTGGTATAATTATTTCTCAACAAAAATACATTTTCAGAGTTTCGATTTTTTTTTTCTTTTTTTCATTTTTGTAAAGCTTAAGGGGTTGCAAAAAAAGGTATGATTTTTGCATGATTGTTTGTGCATAAAATATGCTAAAGAATGAAACCAAGAACATGCTTGAAATTGCAGATAATTGAATTAAATTATGCAAACAAACAAACAAAAAAAAGAAGCAAACCTGATTTAAAGTCATTTTCCCTTAAATGTGCATCTTTGCAAGTTTACAGAAATGAATAAAAAGTTCCAGGCATTCTTTCAAAGAGCTAAAATGGTTTAAATAATAAACACGCAAATCTTGGTTTCTATTATTATTTTTCATTATTTTATAAACTTTGATATACGTATCTTTTGCTATTTACATAATTTTTCTCTAGTAGGAATCAGAGAATGTCTTACTTGGTTTGGCAATTTATCGATGTAATGACGACATCATGAAAATATAATTTACTTTTGCCAATTTGTTGCAATTTTCTAAAAATACTTAAACTTAAATAAATCAGTACTACGTTGTAAGGGGTTGGTGGTAGCTGCAAACCCCCCTAAGAAAACGTGTCTAGCTCCGCCAGTGCTAAAATTTACATTTCCTCTTTTTTTCTTTCTTTTTATTCGTATATAAATATTTTCTTTGTACCACATAGTAACTTTTAATCATTTTAATTATCGCCAACTTATCTTATACCTCCAACAGCAAAATGCATCATTTAACTATTCATTCAATCCGTTGGATACAGAACATTTAAACTGTACATTGTACATACGAGTGCATACAACCATATACATATATGGTTCGTAATAAATGTATCTGGTCGCTGAGTCCTATCATTAGATCAAATAAAATATTAGTTACAGTAGAAAACTGCAGAAGAAGAACAGTTTTTATTTGTGATTATGCCCAAAAGAAAAAAAATATGAGTTTTTTTTATAATTGATTAAATGAAAAATACGCAAGTAAAACTACAAAAAAGGAAAAACTCGCTTAAATGTTAACAAGTAGTTAAATCTTAAATAGCAGATAAGATTAAGAAAAATGATTGATACTTTGTGCGAATATTCATTGTTTCGGAATGAAGATTGAATGAAGTACACATTCAATGGAATGTGACAAACGGTGGCTTAGTATATTAACGGCTACACATCAGTTTGAATTTTAATTAAACTAAGTTTGATTTAAAAACTAATGCAAAAAAATTATTTGATTAATTTACTGGTATGACAAGTCCTAAAACTTTTAAGCACACAAATTGATTTTTTCAACAGCATCATTGTCAAATCAGATCTTTCAACAGTTCACTAAAATCATTAAATAAAATCAATTTTGAATATAAAAGTTTTTAGATGTTTCTCCCTTTAGTTGAATCCAATGCAGCGTACGAAAACAAAAACTCAGCTCCTGATGATCAATTAAAGATTAAAATCTTGTGTCATTATTAAATGACAATTAGTGGCAAAGTGTAAGTCGTAAAATATGAAAGAATATGATCAATTATTTTCTTGTACACTCTTGTAAAGAATCGTAATGTGAGAATGTATAAAATGTTGTAGCAGTAAAATCAGATTAAAATGTTGCCAACTATCAATGCAAGAATCATCATGTTTAAACATGTTTCTCATATGTTATATGTATGCATTTAGTTTAAATCATTAGAAAGTCATTTTACAAAGGAAATAAATGATTTGATTTATTATCTGAGAACATTTTGAAGGAAATTAAAACAATTTATCGAAGTGATATTTCCTTAACATACTTTACAATCGATAAAGAGGCAATAAATATCCATAATTGTATTTTTAATGTATAACTTTTTATTTCCAACTCAAGTATTTTAATAATTTATTTCAAAGGTGTTAAAAAGTCCCAGCTTAAGTGCACATGTTGTATTTTATTTGTATTTATCGCCATTTAAGTTTTCCTGCCTTTAATCTAACAGAAATCTTTTTAGCGTATTGTGAGGCTAGTTCTATTGTTAGATATCCATTTCTGTAAAAAATAGTTCTCTAACGTTGTATATATTGCAAAATAAGTTGGACACTATTCATTTAAGCGAAAACTACTGTAATTATATTAAAGGAAATCCGGCCACTGTCATTGAAAAACATTTCAAACCACCCAAATACTGACAATTAACAATGAAAATTGTTTGCATCAAACAGATAACAAAAAAAAAAAAGACGTGTGGCACTCAGGGACTGACGCGGTAAAGCTATTGCATAGCATTTTTTATCAACTTATGCAATTTCAATTTCAATTTCAATTTCAGTTTTCTAGCTATACTGGAAGTGCCCCATACAAAGAAGGGGTACCCTAGTCCCCCATGGTAAAAAGTGCCTTACCTTCTCCTGATTCTAAGCTACCTGCTCACCAATTTTCTTTCTTTCTTTTCTTGATTTATAAATAGTGTAACTAACACGACTTTCTTTTATATACATATACATATGTACATATATGCTTATTCGACGACACTTGCTAGTTTGGAAACACTTAGCCAAGACACACTTGTGTTTAGCCGAGGCACAAAGTCTTAGCAAAGACACAAACCTTAGAAAGACACAAACCAAACTTAGACAAAAATCCCCTCAAAATCCCAAAAATCCCGGAAAATTTCACGGGAAAAGTGGCAACAATGGAAATTTAAAAAATTTCCAAAGCGGCGACACTCTATAGTCATTATACATAGACTATACAAAAAAGAAGTTTTCACTTCAAAAAACAAAAGACTTAAGAAACAAGTGCCACTTATGCACTATTTCCGGTCTAGGTCCAAAAAAAACAAAAAATTCGGGGACCAAACCAGTTGTAGGTTATAGTGGATCTAAATACCTGCATTTTGGTATATAAATTATTTTGCCAACCAGTTTTTGGTTGAACAAAGTAATTAAAATAAAAAATAAAAATTCTGCCACTTATGCACTATTTCCGGTATAGGTCCAAAAAAACAAAAAGTTCGGGGACTGAACCACTTGTAGGTTATAGTGAATCTAAATACCTGCATTTTGGTATATAAATTATTTTGCCAAACAGTTTTTGGTAGAACAAAGTAATTAAAAACTTAGTGTTAGGTTTTTCGTTTCAAAAACAAAAGACTTAAGAAACAAACTTTTAAAAATTTTTTAATTCGGTCGCCTCAAAGCACGCGGTAAAAGCTATGCAATAGCTTAAAAATAAATAAATTTACGAGAAAAATCCATAAAAAGAAAACTGGAATAAATTAAAGTATTAAAAGATGAAACAGCAACAACAACAACAGCAACGACATGATGTATTATTTAATGTAAAATACCTGCCCTTACCTAATCATCATATCGTATCGCCAACAACACAGCCAAAGCGAAGAATCAAAAGTTAAATTACACTAACACACAAACAACTTTGAAAGCAATTAAAAGCTCTTCAAAAATAAAAAATAATAAATTCAAGAGGGATACAAGGATTTTCTTCTACATTTTTTCAGTAAACACAACAAACAAAAATACAAATAAGACAGCTAGGATTCGGTAAGCAGAGCAGCAAAGCAACAGCAGCTTAACGAAGTTGTGAAACCCTTTTGCTAAAGAAATTAATTAAAATATAAGAAGTAAGTAACTCTTGCTATATTTTACTTTTATTTATGTATTCATAATTAAGTACACGGAGATGATGAACGATAAGGATTCACTTTGTCTGTATGTTTATTTAATGTTCATAACAAACAAGCCCAGTGCAAACATTTTTAGTTTCTACAATGAAGGCGGAAAGGAATTACACTCAAAGAAATAGGTTTGCTGAAAATCATCAAATAAAGCAAATAAAGCTTTTTCAAGACTGCAACAACATGAAATCAATAGTATTTTATTTGGTTAACTGAGTTATTTCTCTTACGTTCTGTTATAAAGATTTTCGTCATTAAAACATCTTTTTTCATCATTTTTCATTTATTTGGAGAAAACACTATTTTATATAGAAAGAGGAAAAAACAAGTGTCAATATTTCCACTTCATTGTAATTTTTTTAAAAACGTGCTAAATTTTTCATGAGTGTATGAACAGTCTGCGACTTATCAAAACATTAACTAAAAATAATAAATTCTTAGAGAATATTTTATAAATTTTTTTTTATTTATTTTAATATGTTTGCCGCTTATGTTGTTGCTGCTTTTATTTAAATAAACTATTAGCGTATAATTTGCAGTTTATATTCAAATACAACGCATGTTACTACATGCTAGTCTTAACGCTAATGTCTGCTGTTTTTCAGTTGCTTATGCCAACAACGTGATAATTTTTCGCCTTTTCTTACAGTTTTCTTTCAAACAAGCGTAACTCTAGATTATGGTACAGAAGTGAAGTACTTGCAACTTGTATGCAGAGCTGCCAATTGATAATGAGAGGAAAAATCATAATTTTATATGAACGATTTTAATTAATGCACATTGGAGATATAAAACTTCTTTGTTTTTAAATTTATTAGTTGCCGATTTGTGACAATTAAAACATTTTATAGTTCTAAATCCCACCGTTATTTATGTATTGGTAAGTGCCTTAAAGCATTTTATAAATCTTAATTAGTACAATAAATACAAAAAAACTCTCAGAAATCAAATGATATGAAACGATATAAAATTTACCACCATTAAATTAATATTTGGAAAAAAATTTTTGATTTTTCGCGTAGCTAATTTCGATTTCGAGATCAAAAAAACTGTTCAGACTATTTTTAAGAGAATGTGCATGCACGTATAAAAAAGGTGATCAACCAATCCAATCAAAATCTTTTCCCGTTCTTTAGCTTTTAGATAAACTTTGGTATTACGTGAATAAATTCAGCTTTTTTAAAAACATTTTTTATATAAATATTAAGCCGCGGTTCTTAAGCTTAATAAGAACGTCGATGACAGATATTCTCGCTAAAATCGTTTGTTTTTGAGAAGTATGTTTTTTCTATATTAAATAACTTTTCAGGACTCAGTCCAAGAAACAATCAAACTTTAAATACTTTATATAAATTAATCTGGCAACTATATATAAATAAATGTATGTACGTTCATTTAATGCAAAATAATACTAATGAACAAATTGTTTTCTTGCCGTAGTTGTATGTTTTTGAAAGCAAATAGTTTGATCGCACACAACAAGGAATATATAAAAACAAACAGATACAGAGACAGACAGACAGACATTTAGCATCATCAACAACAATACAAAAAAAAAATAAAGAAAGATTACAACAAAATAATGCCAGAAGCAGTGCACTGATAACATCGATAAAACTAGTAAGTAGCACACAAAGGATTCTGTAGCAACAACACGTTTCTATATTGTTTATACAGCAAACAATTTCAGTTACTTAAGAAGTTACCAAGAAGATGTAACAGTAATATGATACCGCTAGTCGTGAACCCTTTTTTTTTTTTTTTTGTTCATCAATACTTCTTCGATAGAAAGAAACTATTCCGTGTGGAGGTGAAGAGGTCACTACAGAAACTGAAATTACGTATTAAATACGCAAACTTGGATTACTGTCCAGATGGAACTTGTGGTGTTTTCTTTTCCACAAAACAATTTTTAATTTTTTTCACTTTTCATTAAAAAATTGTAATATAAAAATTTTAAGATATTGGAAATTTTTGTACCATCTCTTAGGAGGAAATTTTTGCTAGAAATGACCTACAAAGTGCATCTTTTCACAAAAGTTGAAAAAAGTGTTACAGTATTTTTTTCAGAAAACAAAACGTAATTAAGTTTTCGGATCGGACGTTGATATTTTATTGGGCGAATCTTACATAGTTACACAAAACCAATAATAATACAAAAATACTCTTATCAAATATTTAACATTTAAATCGTTTATAATTAAACTGGGCGTATTTCTAAATAAATATTTCTGCAGTTTCATTCATAAGAACTGTCCCCTACCACCACTGACTGCTACATATTTTACACGTTTACCTTGTGAGTAGCATAACGTCAATAGCAAATTTAATTAATAATCGTGTTAATTAAGCCTACCAAGGAGCGACAGCAATATTATTGCGTTAATGATATAAAATTAAATGTATAGTGGATAACAAATATTGCTTCACTCTTGGTAGAAAAATTTTTTTTTATGGAGTTTCTAAGTTTTTTGAACAAAACTAGTTTTTATAAGAAAAAATAAGCAAGACACTTTAATAAACCTCCTTATGTTGAGCGTAAGAAAGAACACAATGGGCACAACCACCATGAATGGGATGGCTATTCGACGATATAATCGAATAAAAGTGTGCACAAGCCGATAGACGAAGTGACATCAAAAGAACACCCATCCAGCAGGCTTTGCCAGTCGTTTTGCACAGCCATCATCCAGTCAGCCACACTTTTACTTAATTAAAACTTAAATCAATGTAATCAAAATTAATTAATTGGATTTATATTCAATGTTTATGCCAAAGAATCTAATGACAAGATATTAATGAAAAAATAATGTAGGAAATGACATGAATTCGCCTTGGGAAAAAGTTTTGTTTAAAAACTGATAGAGTTTCTGCTCCAAAGAATGAACAGAAGCACATATTTTGGTTGTGGTTGTACCATTTTTAAGATCTAGCAAACATTCTGCAGTTAAATTGAAAATATTTCCTTCAAAAAATATCTAAGAGAAGAGGTTGCGTTACAGTCTCCGTAATAACTTTCAATTAAGAACATATTTCAAATATCACAATTTTAAAAGAATCGCAGAAAAAAAACTTCTTTTTTAAACACTAATTTGTTCTGCAAAATTTCATATTTTGATTTTTTTTATAAAAAATAATAAGTAAAAATATTTTGCACATAATTAACAAATTTGCGTTTGATTAAATTCATTTCACAGGTTCTTAATTTCTTTATTTTAAATGGCATAAAAAACTTTTCAGAAGAATTAATAACAATTCATTTGCTAAAAAACTTTTATCAAACTTCGTCAAGTGAATGACAAAGAAAAGGTAAAATTCAATGAATGGCTTCGAATTAGTGATGGCAGCCACTTTTTGAAGACAGAATGATGGCAGTCTGGTCTGTCTGTCTGTCTGTCTGTCTGTCTGTCTGTCTATCTGAGCCTCATCAAAGGCAATTGAGAAATAAACTTTTTACGCGTTTAATGAAGGCATTATTAAGAATGCGTTTTTTTATTTTTTCAAAAAATTTCCTTCTCTATTTCATTGAGCAACACCCAACACTCATTTTAATTACATATACATGTGCTACTACATGCACATGCAAGCACACAAAGAAAGAGTTTCTATGAAATTTATGTATCAAAGATTTTTTGATGACAAAATTATTTAAGTATGAATATTTAATTAAAGTATAATCAGAGATTTTTAATAATTTATTTTTTATAATTTTTTATTTTGGTGATTTTAAAATAATTTCGAGATTACAATTTTTTTTTTTTTTTGTAAAGTCAACTTTGTCCCACCTTGACTTAAGCTGTTATTGTTTGTGGCGTTGTAAAACAAAGACTATTAAATCCTAAATTAAGTTTTATGAAATTTTTAGTTGAATCTTTTTACAACTCAATAAAATTCGAATTTACGAAAGGAAGAGTAATTAGCACGATTATGTATTTATGTATGTGTGGGTGTGTATGCATTTACATATTCATATAAATGTTTATATCGACAATCCTTTGAAAAGTTTTCATGAGATTTTAAACTCCCTTTAGTTTTCAAAAAACGACATTACAGTTGCTTGTCTAAAGCAATATTATGTGTCATCATTTAAAAGTCATTATAAACGATTTGAAGTGTTTTCTAAAATGCTTAATGATTTTATGGTGTTCATGTTAATTTTATATGCAACTTCATCAACAGAAAGCTGCAAAGCAAACGCATCATTTCATCGTTATTCACAACAGCGACAAGAACAATTTCAATTGCCTTTAATTACTTTTTAAAAAGTTCCATCCTTTAAAGAAAATTTTAAAACAAAATCAACGAAAAACAAAAACACTTGAAAGCTTATAAAAAGCTAATTTGTTAAAATGAAACGAGTGCTTGGATATGCAATTGTTTGTTAATTGTCACCAAATGACAAAATGGCATTTTATGATTGTGATAAATATAATAAAATGATGACAATGATTAATAAACAAATAAATCACCAAATTATTCAAGATCACAAGTTCAAAAACAAAAAACAAAAAGTATATGGGGAAGATCAGATGGTCAATGCAATTATGATTTTCAGGACGTTTTCTAATGTAATGATCTTAAATACAAAAAAAGTAATAACTGCGAAAATTAAATAAACAAACAAACAAGCAAACACATGAATATGCGGATGAAATTAGCCAATAAACACATTATAAGTTTTAAATAAATTTGACTTAGAAAATTGTTTGTAGATTTACCGCCGATTTCACGATGTCGAAAGAATTTTGAATTTTATTCTAAAAATTCTAAAATTTTGTTTTTGTTTCAAATGTATTTGTACGAATGAAAACATATGGAAATATTCTTTCGAAATAGTGAAATAGGCAGTTAATTTTTTTTTTTTTTTGTGTTGTGTGTTGGTGTTTTGTCTTTGCTGAAATTGTTGGTTATAAAAAAAATTATTAACGAAATAATTGGATATTTAATTTTTATGAAAAACATTATAAAAACTAAATAAAATTTTATTCACAAATGTTAAAAATAAAATTTAATTACGCAACAGCCTTACCAGCAATGCACAGTGGAACAAAAATCAAAAGTTTTTTTTTTCAACATATTTGAATATTTTAAAAAGGTGATCCGATTGCCACATATATATATATGTATATATATATGTATATACATATGTATTATAAATGACATGCATACATATGTATATGTATGTATGTAGCAAAGGAGAGTATCGAATATTTAACGGCACTCGTTAATGTTAAAGATCTGTCGTCGTAGACAAGTAGTTGATATACAGCCAAATATATAATTACCTAAAAGTTTTCACTCCCACCTTGTTAAAATTTAAACATTCTATGAGAAACAAATAAATATTTATATGCAGATCGAATTCTACTTTCATCATATCATAGTGTTGCAAGAAAGTTTATCTTCATTTGCTCTGCTTGTAGATCAAGCCAGCCATTGGTTTCAATTTCCAAACTATATCTATTGTGGACCCACTGTGGGCAGCATACAAAAAAATCAGCAACATTATCACTAACTGCATTTCATACAGCAACAAAATATTTTGTACACATACGTTTGTTTGTTTGTTCGAATTTATTTTAGCCAACGTATGAAAATGATATTATATGAAGTTTTAAAATATGCAAATATTGTTGTAACTGAATACAAAATGCAGAGACAAAAACAATTAATTTGATGCTATCAGCTTGCAATTGTTGCTGAACGACGATGCCGAGACTAAAACTACGATTTGTGCTGCTCTTCTAAGGCCATAAAGCCAAAAAATTATGATGATTGGCTAAAAATTTCGTTTGACCATGTGTGTGGTTGTGGCATTTTCTAAGATTGCATGATTTAAGGCCGCTTTAGCCAAACGTTGCTGTAGTCTTGCCGTATCGTGTCGTACTGTTAGCACGTTGATACAGTTAGAGAACTTGCGTATATTTTACTTTAATAATAATTTAAATTGTTTTATCCTTTCCTCTAGTTAAATTTCCTACCTACTTATTTAAATATTATTGTTACAACAATTAAAAAAAATGTTCTATGATAAATTTATTAGATGCCAAACATTCAAACAACGGCATAATTTGCCCAATGGTGTTACAAACAAAGATATAGAAAACTTAACATTTTGAAAACTCAACAGCAAGAAAAAGAAAACAATAATAAAATTTAGCAGCTTAACACTCGCATTAAATAGAGCTGAAACTACTCTTTCCGCTGTAGTTTTACTTGAACACTTTATTTAAGTCTCAAAATTGCCATCTGATAAAAGCAGTGATGGAAAAATTAAAAATTGAAATGGTACTGTCCGTCAACAAAAAGAGTGCTTTTTTCAACTTTGTGGTACTTTTTATGAAACATATATTTTTATTTAAAAATAAAATTAAGCAGAAGCAGACTCTAGGACAAAAAGTGCTTTATTTCTTAGTGGTGTGCAAAACATATATGTTTATTGACTATTAATGTGTTATACTATGTTCACACGACAAGATGAAGCACTTGCTTCGCTTTCTGAAGCATGTTTATGATCTTGCTGTTCACACGACTCATGTACTTGCTTCGATTTGACAGTTCTCTTCTTAATAACAAATAGAATCTAAAATGGACAAAAAAAAAATAAGTTAAAATTATTACGCATGTATATATGAAAAGTAATATTATCAGGCTCAAGTTCAGTTTTATTGAATTAATGAAAATTCAAAATTACTAAGAGTTTTTTTATGTTAGAAAATATTATTATATATATCCAATCAGTTTTTAGCAGAACGTATCAGTAGTGATTTCAAGGCCGCTACACCTCTCATCAGCGTTCAATTTTCCATCTTTACAATTTTCGTAAAGTTGATACTAATTGAGAAGAATATCAACTATTTACCCAGTTTTCAAGTGAAATAGAATATGAGAATTAAATTTTAATTCATTTTTTATTCTACCTTGAAACAGTGCTGGTTAGTACGAAATTCCCTCATTACTGTTTTGGAAAGTACTAATAATCAACACAAACACATAGTCCGTTATCATCAAAGTATTCTACTTTGTATTCTAACGTTTTTTGTTATTTTTACTCTATATTAGGGAAATTCACATATTACTGTGACCCTTGTTATTAGGGTATTTATTCAAAATTACTAAGAGTTTTTATGTTGGAAAATATTATTATTTCTATCCAATCAGTTTTTAGCAGAACGTATCATTTATGTTTATGTTTTTTAATTGTTAATTGATTAAATTTGTCAATAAATCTTTTAAAAAACATAAAATTTTTTAACGATTAATTATAAAAATTCTCAGAATTTACTTGAAAAACTACAATAGCTCTAAGAGAATTATTAAGTTACATACAAAATTAAATTAAAAACTTTGAGAAATGTTGGCTAAAGTTTTTTTATTAGTATAGAAGTTTTGAAGCAATTTAAAAATTTTTTATATTGATGTTTAAAATTTTCCCTCATTACAAAAATATTCAGTAAATTCGCTTTTTATACTTGAAATTCCTTTAAAATAATTGCTAATTAATCATCACTTATTCCGTAATATGTATAACGAAAGACAAACTTCAAATGAGTATATACTTTTGTATACAAAAATACTAATGCACATACAAAGCTGAGTACACGTATGTATACATTTTATGCCAGATTAAATAGTCTCGTATGCAGCGTTACCATATATTTTTTTTAAAAAACTTCTTATATCTGAAAAAAAAATTTTTTTTTTTTTTTAAATTATTTTCTTCAAAAGTACCAAAATTTTAAAAGAAAACACAAAAATGTATTTGGAACTCGTTTTATTTATAAATATGAAAATTTGATTTATTTTATAAATCATCATAGAATATAAAACCGATTAAAATCAAAAACATAACATATAATAATTTCTTTTGCACCACAAACACTAACTGCAAAAAGTTAGCTACAAATTGTCAATGTATAAAAACGGCATAGTTGTACTGAAGAGGAAGTAAACACAAGTAGACACTGTTGCAGTAATAAGGGAGTGAGAAAATATATAATCGTTTCATTGCATACAAACATCACTTAATATTTTCATCCAATATACTGCAAAAGTTTAATTATGTATTTATAAAAAACTTTACAAAACTTTACTTATTTTCAAAAAACTTGTTTTTTTACCCAATAAATTTAAAACTTTTTGGCATCTCAAAAACCTTGCAAAAAAAGGGAAAACTTGACAAATGGTAACGCTGCTCGTATGTTAACAAAAGAACAAAAATTGTGCGGCATAAAAATTCATCTCGTGTGTGAATGGGGTTCCGCACACGAGATGAATTTTTAAGCCGCACAATTTTTGTTCTTTTTTTTTACACACGAGACTAATTCATCTGTCATAAAATGTATACGTGTACTCAGCTTTGTGTGTGTTAGTGTTTTTTGTATTCATTTGATGTTTGGCTTGTGTATGTATTAGTTTTGTGCTGCTTGTGCGGGTATGAGGCTGGTTGAAATATTGTTCCAACGAAAAACCGCTCTCTTCACCCCCTCTCGCCTAAAAACTCTCATGTTATGCCAGCATAATTAGACTCGTGTGCGGAACACCAATGAATCAATGATTATAAAAATAACACAGATTTCTAAATAGGGAACAAAGCAAAACAAAAAAGTAGTACTAAATATGACGTGGGGGTACTGTGGTATGTTGTTGTACTGAAAATAGTACAAAAGTGCTGAATATTCCATCACTGGATAAAAGTATATTTTAACAAAAAATATCTCTGAGTTTTTTTTTCTAATTCTCTTAATAATATATGTACATATTCTCTTTAAATTTGAAAATTTCTCTTTATATTTACTCTTTGATATGTAATATATTCTTAACTATTTGCACTCAAGCAATAGATACAAAACACGTCAAGTTTTTAGTGTGGAAACATATAAACGTTAAAGTGATCAGAGTTACCAGACTGTCAAAATGTTGCAAAAATTAATCGTTTATTTTGTCTGTAATAAATTCTCAAAAACAAAATACACCTTGAAATTTGCAAATGCTTTCTTTTTTCCTTTTTATTTTACAATTTATTTTTAACGTTTCATTTGTCTGTTTAGACGAGTGAAGGGCACACACATACTCTCTCATATGTTTTGGTGTGGGAAGCAGCAAAAAACGAACGACGGTCAATAATAATAAAGTCGAAAAATTTGTCTGTTGCCAAAAGTAAAATACATTTCTTGCCTTTTAGTATTTTAATTTGATTTGAAGTTTTTTTCACTAATACTTTTTATGTTAATATGATAATAACGAAAACAATATTCATTTAATAATAAACTAGTTACACAACGAATGAAATAAAATATAATATATAATAAGTAAAGAAATATCGAGAAAACATAATAAATAAAAATAAAACTTATTAATAATTTATTAAATTCGATAATTAAAATAAAAAGTTCGAATAAAAACAAAATTATAAAAAAAATATTATTTTCCCATTCTTCATTGAACATTTTGCTTTGAGTGTAAACAAAAAATTGTAAAGCGAGGTCTTACTCAAACAAGTGCGTATCAGCGACTGGTTTGATTTACTTTGACGAAATGATAACAAAGCAACAACCCAACGGTAATTCTCATAAGCTACACGAAGATGCTTATAGTATATGTACGTGTGCAGTGTAGCCATTTGTGGGGATTTCTCCCCAAATTGGGGATTTTAGCTGATTTTTGTGGACAGATTATCGTGGGGAGGAATTTGGGGATTTTTCATTTTCAGTATACCTATTTTCAATTTTGCTTTTTTTTGCCATTTTCTTTCATACATATATTTACATACATATATGTTTATGTATCTTGGCGTTTTTCTTCTCCATATTTCTATTATTTCAAGGCGATGGTATTGAGGATGTTGGTTTTTATAACAATTTGTTCAAAATTTTTAAAACCAGAATTTATTGAATTCGATATTGCCAAAATGGATGTGCTAATTGACGATAAGGAAAGTAATTCGGTTGTTGCTAAAATTTATGTTGGCATAGAATGTTCGAAGGAATTAGAAGCAAAAAGAGTTCAAACAAATTTTTTAGATTATTTAACTGTACTAGCAAAATAAATGCTTAAAATATTCACTGAGAGTATGGAAAATTTTGAGTTATTTATAAATTTACAACTCGAAAGCATAAAAAAAGAATAAATTTGATTCCGTGTATGGAATTTTAAAATATTCTATGGATTCAAAAGTTCTATTGAGCACATACGAATGCATTAACTTAAATAATAATGTATGTAATAAAATTAATAAAGAAATAGTTTTTTATGATGCTTAATATATCTACATATCTTTATTGGGGACAAAATTGGGGATTTCCAGTTTTAAAATGGGGATTTTTGGGGACAACACTCTTTAATTTGGGGACATAAGACAATATTTACCTGGCTACACTGTACGTGTGTCGACGTCGCGCAAACAGAATTTTCTTGCTATACACGGGTGTATAGAATTTCAAAAAATGCCCTTCACTGGTTTAGACTTAAAAGTTTCAAAATATTTTGCAGTAATTTCCATACAGAAAACTATGTACTTCTATTCATTCAAATCCCAACAAATCCTTGTTAGAAGACAATGAGAGAAATGATATCAACAAAAAATTAATGCTAATGTATTTGTATTTGCTTTTATATGCGTTTGGGTGTGTGTGTATATATGTTCTAAAAGTATTTTCAACAGATTATCCTTTAGGGATTTCGTTTCTCTAATTCGAGTAGAAGAAATAAACTTTCGTTTTATTTATATATTTTTTCACATTCAGAGATTTATTTTAAGAAGTGTTGATCTTGTCTACTCGAGTGTTTTTGTCATACAAGATTTGTATGTATGCTTTTTTTTTGTTTTCATTTGTTTTGTTTTGTTTGTTACTTTTCAAGATGACACTTAGATTTAGTTTTTAAGTGTTTGCAAATAACAAACGTTCATCATGCAGCCGAAAAGATAACAAAAGAAACAAAAGGATTTTGCAAAAATGTAGAGTAGACGAGATTATCATACGTTGTGTTGTTAGCGCCCCGGAGCAATTAGGGAGGTGTATTCACCTGCACTATAGTGACTCCCAAACGGTTGAACCGTTTTTTTTTCGCTTTTAGAAATTCAATAAAAGCAAAATTGTTTATGACGTGAAACTTATAAGTGGTCGGAATTCCCTACGGGAGCGTGCTCCAGTATCATCATAAAGTTCTTAGCTCGACTCCACATAAAAAATATGATCACATTAATTGCTCGGAAAATTACTTATCTAAAAAAAATTGGAAATAAAATACATATATTTTTGCCTTCCCTGCATGTTTTTATTAACAATATACAGATAAATAATTAAGAGTTTCTCTCTACCTGTGTTGTGTTCGATTTTTTTAAGATAAAAATTTAACAAACTTTAGCCCAATAACGATCGATCACTATGGATTAAAAATTAAATTATCCATCCTTAATAATAAATTTTACATTTCTCGAAATGTTCTCGTAAAACTGTTTGAAAAATCGTCTCTGCAGGCTCAAAAATTGTTGGAATATGTAAATTTTTTTAAAATCATTTTATGTCTCATGTTGTTAACAATTAACACACAAAAAGCAGCCGATTCAATCAAGGCTGCCATAAATAAAACATTGACGTACACAGCAACACCTGTCGATTTCTTTATGAAGTTTATAAACAAATTCTAAAGCGTTGATGGCACTTTGTTACTCGTAACATTAGCAAAACAGATTAAAATAAGCTTTTCATACAAAAAACAAACAATATAAACACGATTTTATTGTTTAAATATTTAATGAACCCACCGTAAAAAAATACATTGTTCGTTCCACCATAAAGATAACGAATGTATGAAGAAGATTTTGTTTTTTTTTTTATTTTTTTTCTTCTTAAAATTTTCAAAATGTTTAATTTTTTTCTAAATCCTAAAGAAACAATCATACACGTTTATTAAATTAAAGATCTTTTAAGACTCGAAAAAGAAATCATGTAGGAAATGTTTAAAAATCAATAAATTACATTAATTATCATAAAACATGAACGAAAATTGTTGAAACAGAAAAAATCTATAAAAATCATTGAAAATATATACGACATGTCAGTCAAAAACATTAAGAAACATAAATTCCAAACTGAACTCCAAAATAACACCCAAAAATGTTTTCATTATTTTTTTTTAATATTGAATAAAAATTCAATAACAATAAAATATAAAATTAGATTGAAACACGAACCAAATCATTTATTTGTTTTTTGTTTTTACTTTTATTTATCTGTTTTGTTTTTATGCTAATTTATTTTTTGATTTGATCTTTTTATTCTCAAATATTATAATCAAAAATCCACTTTTTTTGGTTTTTATATGGAATTGATTCGAAGACAATAAATTAACAATTAATAAATCAATTAGAAGAAATAAACTGACAAATTAATGACGAAAAATTAATGATGAGAATTTTAACAAAACTAAAACAAATTGAATTGAATGTGACGAAATCACTTTTCGATTTCGCTAAAAAAAATATAAGAAAATAATTTAAAGGGAGAAATGTTTTAAAATCGAATCTAGCTTCGGGTGAAAAGTCGATTTTTAATACGGAATAGCACAAAAGCCTTACATTTTATTTTGAATTACAGAGATCAACCTAAATTATTTCACTAGGAAAATTCTTACGATAATTTTTTACATATATATAAAAAGAAGATGTAAATACCTTTCCAATGATATATAATATCACATAGCCATAAATAATAAATTTTTAATGTAACATTAGCAACAGTGCCTACTATGCGCTTCACAAAAGTGCATGTACGCAACAGCTGTATAATGGAACTTTCCGAATTTTGTACTCAGGCGAGAGATACCCAAGTTTTGGTATTTTATACAGCATTATTACCATCAATACGAGCAATACGTTTGATGTATTAAATATTGATGTGAAATTACAAGAAAAATAAACTTACCAATTTCTCTGCTTCATGTATGGATCGCAGAACATCTCATCTATTTGGCACTTTATTTTCACTTTTTTTTTATTATAAACTAAAGAACAATTTTTTGCACAAGGACTGGCGCTTCTTAGATTATTAACATTTTTTTCAAAGGTTGGCTATTGCTGCATGCACTATTTTTTTAAAATGTCGTGAACGAAAAATAGACTGAACTTTCAAATGGAATTATTATGAAGCTACCGTTACTGACTTATTTATCGTTGCTTCAAAATATACGCTTTAAAGTACCGTTACATATAAAAATTTCGTTACCGTGTTACTTGAAAAATCGTAAAACTCAACAAATGGAAATAGCAAACGAATCGTACAAAACGATTAGCAGACGGAGCCAACCTTGATGAGACATATTTATCATTTTCTTTATCGTGGACATAAAACACACACTTCACACTTCTGTCTAATTTTTAAATTTAAACATGATGGATACGAGTAACCTGCAATTAAAAAATAAAAATATACCACATTAGTTTTATTTTCTTAACAACAGTACTCATAATATCTACAGATAGAAAATCTATAATTTATAATAATTCAACATAATGATGAAAATTGTAAATGTATTTGCATATTTATTATATATAAACATGAATGAAATACCAAAAATGTGTCTAATAATGTATGTCCGTTATAGACTCGAAAACCATCTAACCGAACCGGTTTCATTAGAAAAGGGTTAGTTTTCTGAAAAAGGTTTTAAGGGTCTATTCATTTCATTCCTAAATTTTGTTTTTGAATTTTCGCATAAAAAAAAATATTCCAATTTTGTAAGCAGCTCTTTTCGGGGTTTAAGTATTTTTAACTGGGAATTGCCCATATAAAAATCTCCTCAATTGCAATAAGATTTGGAAGTGGAGAAATGAATTTCCCTCCTCACAAATCGGTTTATATGAAAACTAAACGAATTTTGCCAAAAAAAAACTTCATACTAAAAAATATTATGTATATTTCTATGTTCTTCTTCTAAAAATGTATAAGGGCCATTATTACAACTTGCCAATTGCTAAAGTTAAGGTGTTATCGGACAGATAATTCGTTTTTCATTATCATGAGTACACTTTAAGCTAAAAGTGTCCAATAAGCTAAAGTGAACCCCGTTTCAACTTTAATTTTTAACGTAAGGTTTATGCATTTGAAGTTGCCATATTTTCTGGCCTGTGAAGGAAAAAACAATATTTTAATTTAGATTTCCAAATTAAAAAATAAAAATGGAAAGCAAATCACGTTTGTTTTATATTAACGAGTTAGAAAATATATTTGAAGAAAGTGAGCCCGTATCTTTTATTTCATCACAAAGCAAGACTATGTCGTTGCCACTATATATATACTGTTGCCACTATGTAATGTCAACTTGTCAAAAGTAGTCGGTTTTTTCTGTGGTATTGCCATAGTTTCGAAAATATTAATTTTATTTTACAAGGAAGTTGTGATAACGAAAAATTTTAAAGTTCACTTTATTCCTTACTTTAACTAGAGTTACCTTTTACTATCAGCTGCATTAAAGACACGTTGTAATAATGGCCCTAAATGTGATAAATCATGATAATCATGATAATTGTCATATTAATTTCGAACACGACACAGGTTCACATCTGATATTTTAGGAGCTAAATTATTCCATGTTGCTTTTAAATGGTTATAAACATTTGTACTCGTATAAGAAACAAAACATTGCGGATAAAATAGTAAAAGATAAAGAAAAATAAAGCCAAGCAGGAAAAATTCTCAGACTCCAAAATCGAAACTAGGACTATTATACCCAATCATAAAAATGCATACATCTCTTATTAGAAGGACAAATCCCGCTGCTTTCGAAACCGCGATGCCTTAAATGAAGCAGATGTTTTTGTACTTAAGGTTTACCGAACAATTAGAATTTTGTAACCCACTACAATGAGATACTCGTACAATATACATACATATTTATTGTTAATTTAAATATTAAATTTATAATGAAATATTACCCCATTTAATGCGCACACATATGGATGGTCAAACACAAAATGCTTAAATGCACAAATGCTAGAGGGCAACACCTCACTCACTGCTAGTGATCACAATAATATCTTCTCAATAAACACATTTTGAGCAACAACAAAACAATAGACTAACAAATGGTCAAACAAAACAAGGATAAACTAGGACTTTTGTTTTTTTTTTATTTTTCGGAAAAAGTCAAATATTTATTATCATCTAAAAGGGAGGATAAATTGTTCTGTTTTGTTTTGTTTTGTTTTTTAACTCGAAATTCTTATTTATGATCACTCTTCCTGTCAACATTATTTTCATTTGTTGTTTTTTCTTAATATATTTTAAAACAGTGACATTTGTTTTGAGGGAATTACAAACCAAAATAATTGGTAATCCGCCATAGACACATGATTAAATAACAGCAGGAGTCATGAGTTATGTTTGAATTAAACAAAAACTATATTATCGAATACTTAAATTTTTAAAAACACTCATTAATTATATTAATTATCTTGAATCTTGATTCTTATAAAGAAGAATATAAACGCCTTCCTTCCTTCATTTTCATTATTTGCTCGTAGTGTTTTTGATATTTTAAATAAATTCTATATTTCATATTTATTAATGCCAACCTGAAAATATTATTAAGAGGCGCATCTGCAAGATTGTTTGTTTTATCAATTTTGATTTTTCAGTGTTTGTTATACCGTTTCTCTTTTTGTTGTTTTGCTTCAAAATTTAGCTGCTTTTAGAATCAATGCGGAACTTTTGATTATAGAGATCAAAAATGTTTAACAAATAAATACAGACGCCAGAGGCGTTGATCATAAATATCTTTAGAGCAACCGTATCCTTTTAAACACACACACACACATACACACTCACTCACATGTAGAAATGTGTGCACATGTGCACATGTGCTTTTAACTGATCCACATGTAATTATGTGTCCATGGGTTGCTTGTTTGAATTACACGAATTTCTTGTTGCGTTTAGTATGGAAAGTATGTAAAATAATAAATAATTATTTTGAATTTAATTAATTTAATTTATCATCATCAAGAAGTGTAATCCGTGATTCGGAAATTTAAGGATGTGAGCTAAACTTCTTCTTTGGACAGACATAAGTGTTTGATACACTTTAAGAAAAATCTCCCCTCAATTTTCAATAAGAAATTATTTTCATGCTTTGTAAGATTTTCCATGTTACTCACTCGTGTTGTTCTTATCGTTTAGCTGAAAAAGGATATATGCTTCATAACAGAAACATTTAATTTTTCATATGACTTCTGTTTACCAAACAAGTTATAAATTTGAGCTGAGGTGGATACAAGAGCATTCTTGCATTTATGTTTTAACCTAATAAATTGTTGTGAAATTGCATGTTAGTGAATGCACTACACACATACATACTAACAAATTTTAGTTTTGAAAACATTTGTTTCAACATGTTTTGTTTGCATCGCTGACACTGACAATTGATGCTGTGACACATTTCCTTTTAGTTTTTATTATTCTATTTTCAAAAATTGTCTTAAGTTAATTATTTAAAAACCCATAAATCTTTTCTTTTTCCATCCAAAATTCATTCTAAAACTAAAAACTCTAAGGAATCCTTTGTTTCCAGGCAGATGTGTGTTGCTTTTAATTCTTTATGATTTTCTAACCCCGCGTGATTATTACAAAAATTAAATAAGAAAAAAAATGCCACAGATTATGAAAAACAATAGCAGAGAAAACAAAGTAATGAAAAATCTTTAAATTTGTGTACATTGCTTGGAATGCCATTCATTGATCCTTGTGGCTTTGTCACAGTGACATTCATAATCCAATGCCATAAATGATGGGTGATTTTTTTTTGGGACACACACATTCAAAAAGCAAACACCACAAATTATACTGATTTAAAAAAGTTAAATAATATTGTGTGTCTGGCTGTGTACTTTTGTTTACTTAAATTGAATATGTGAGAATGAACCATTCACAATGATTTGTCATTTTAACACAAAATCCTTTGCTTGTACATCAATTATTGCAAGAAAGCAATAACGAATATCTGCTCATCGAAACAACAGACACTTTTTTCCTAATTTCAGAATAAACTCAGTGCACTCTTTTGATATTATTTTTATTATAATTGAAAGTCGTACAATGAAAAAGATTAGAACTTTTGCAGCAGATCGACATTTAAGAGAAAAAACGACATGATTTCCAACGGTTGGCATCAAAAGGCTTAAAACTTAATCCTCATTCACAGAATCATGATGAAGTAAATCATCATATGATCGACGTGGAAGTACTTCAGCATTCTCAGTTGGTTATCTTTAATTAGTAATAAAAATGTTGATTATTAGAAGAAAAAAACAACAACAACAACGACTTTATGAATAATTTCCCAGCTACTTATTTATTAAAAGTTTTTGAAAAATCTTCAAGAGTTTTAAATTATTCAGTTTGAAAATGTGTATGAATATCATTTGAAAATTTTATATGGCGCATGGCGTTTGATCTAATCCCTTTGTGATTCTTATCTTTTCCAAAGATATTATAAATTAAAGCGACAACAAAAACAACCACAGGCAAAGAGACACAACGACACAGTATGTTGAAATTTCTAAGCTTAAGTGACCTCAGTGTCAAAATCTAGCAGAGAATCAGATGAAATTTAAATATGTAAAATACGTTTCATAAAATATGTATGTTACCTTTTTTTGTTTTAATCAGTAAATAATTAATTCTTGTTCATATATAATTATGTATGTTTAAACATGTTTAGATATTCATTGGAATGCAGTTGTTAATTATTATATTTTATTTTAATTGTTTTTAATTAAAAATACAATTTTCCGATTTTCTTTTTTTATTTTCTAATTATAATTTTTCCTTGCTGTAACAAAATTTTGGACAAGAACAGTTCTAAAATATAATAAAGTATTTTCAGAATTGTTAAAAAAAATTGTTTCACAAAAGATATTTTTTTCAATACTCAAACAAACAAACAAACATGTGCATGTGGTACGTCCATCGGAAAATGACAAACAGAACAGAAAACAAGAACCATTTAAAAATAAAAACGCCGCCTATGGGTATTAACCTTTAAACGCAAACCATATGGCACCCTGGGGTTGTCACTTCAGGCGATACCAAAAACACTTTATAATTTATGACCTCAACAGTGAGACTCAGTGACTGACAAAACAGATATGCAAACAGTACCGTTTGTCTGCGGGGTGACTGACTGCCTCTTTTGCTACTTAAATTATTCGCCGTTTGACTGGACATCGTTGTTGTTGTGTTTTTCATTACAGTTCTCCGTCTATTTGTGCTGTCAAGTTGACATAAAAAATACTTCTTTCTTCAAGGTAACCTCAAAAATCAAATCCAGGTGTTATTCGATAACAGTTGAATCAAGAAGAATAGCATAAGCAAATTAATGCCACAGAGTGATTTTCTACGGTTGTTTAGAAAATGAATAGAAAAACGGACCACAAAAGTTGTAATAAATCCGGAAGTTGTAGACTACTTAACCAATACCCAAGAAACAAATTGCTATTCATAAACGTAATAGAAATTGCATTAGAGGCCTTAAATCCCGTGCTTTAAAAATTCAGAAACTTTAAATTAAAACTGTTGACGTTCTGTAATTAGGATTGTGATTTTATTAATCTAATGTTTACAATTTGTTTTTCAAAAAAAATTCATTCTTTTATTTATGTTCTATTTTTTTTAAATAATTTAGAAAAACTTGGCAGCAAGAATGGCAAGATGACAAGATGACCAAATGATACAAAGTGTGATAACTTGGTCATGGTATATATGTATGTCAAATTACAACAATAAAACATATTTGTATCCTGAAGCTACTGGATTTTGTTCATCTAACTGAGAATTAAGGATCCCAATGCTTCATTTTATTTATAATTTCTAATTATTTAATTTCCTTTTCCGTTCTTATACAATTAGAAAATATATGTATGTATGTTAATGTTGGTTGGATGAGCAACATCAGCTGTGTACGCAGATCTTTTATTATTTGCTATATGGGTGTTTTGCAAAAATATAAATAAAAACATTTACTTTTTGTCTAAATTACAATTTTCAGTCAAATTGATCTATTTTTAGATTTAATAACTGTTCAGAGGGGGAGCCTTTGTGAAACTAAGGAGAGTCGGGGTGATTACAAGAAAAGGAGATGAGTAGGAATTTTGCTGGTTGTATGTGGCTTACATACATATGTATGTACATACTACCAAGATTACAATCTAAATAATTTTATTGAATAAGAAAATGAAAAAGAAAGAAAGAAATAAACAAAAATATAAATTCATAGAAACACATTAGAATTTCAACACGCGTTTGCGATTTAAATCATCATCTAAAACGCATTGAAAGCTTTTTGTAAATTTTTGATACTGCATTCTTTGTTATAGAAAATTAAGCCTAGAATTTTAAGAAGAAACTAACATAGAAAGACACTGAAAGCACGCACATGCAACTCTGATTAGGAATAAAGACAAAAAAATATTGCATTAAAAAGCGAAGAGGAAGATGTAGAAAACGTTGAGAACGCGTATTAACAGTCTTTTATACGCGCCAAAGATTTTAGCATTGATAACTAATGCTTGAACTCTTAACGTTTTATTTTTTGGCTCTTGTTTTTGGTTTAGTTTCTTTTTTCTAGTTTTTTTTTAGTTTTGTGTTTATTTTTTCCCGGGATGTTGCTGTACGAAGAAGCAAGCATATTTACTATTTTCGTGGCTCGAGTTTAAGCTTGTAAAGCGTAATTGCCATAAATGGAATAATCTTGTATCGCGACGTGCATGAGCCAAACAAAAGTCTTTTTTTTTGTTCAAATAACAGACTACGAAGAGACGTTTTAACTAACAACAGCTGCAGATGTTGAATGGAAATTAAACTTGCAACATATAAAACGTTCTTTTTTGTAACATACATACAACAACAGAATTGAAAATAAGCTCGATTTTACACCACTATCAGTTACGAATTAAATAAGAAGAGAGAAACTGGGGAAAAAATCATATAAATGCCTCCTTTAAATTTATTCACTTCTTATTGAGAGGGAGTATCATCCATGCAATTAATCAATTTATTGCTCACGGAATCTTTTGTTCTTAATTTGTAAATTTGTAATTAGTCTTTGGCGGTAGTTAATCTACAATTGTTTGCTAATAAATGATGTATGCAAATATTTGTCCTGCACAATATTTGTCAAGAAGAATGAAACACTTCTACAACAGAGAAAGATTTTCATTTTCTAACTGTCAAATTGAAGGAGATGCATCATAAATGAACAGCTGTCCTTTTGAGTTTACCTGCAAACAATACAAGCAAACATACATACATAATTATTTTACTACTTACTAATTATTTTCAAAATACTGCATCGTCAACCAGAAACTATTCAAACACGCTTATTATACGTACATCGATGCATTAAGATGTTAGAAGTAGATTCCTAATTGCGAGGCTTGATTTACTTAAAAAAATCTAAAATATAAAATAAAACCACAATAGATGTATAAAGTGTTTTTTACTGAAATGAGCCAGGATCATACTCAAAAATCTACACATACATAAGTATGCCAGCTGTTCTAATTCAGATCACATCTATGGAATTGCAATTAAAATGTCGGCAATTTAACCCTCTTTGTTGTCTATCAATTGTTTTTTTCAAGGCCGCACACACAAAGTAGCCTTTAATTTTTTAAGCGTTTTTAATAAATTAATCACAACCCAAACCCAAACAATGACCTTGTTAAAATTCAATCTGTTTACAAAAAGGTTGAAATTGCAGAAGCATGAAAATGAATTAAACGAAAACCTCCACCGGAAAGTTTTGAAATAGAATTAGTTTTGCTTTTATTTCAAATGGGTTTTCTGTGAAGTGAAACCTCATATTTACGAAACAACCCATTTTTTTGTTTTGTCTTTGGCTTTTTTTATAAACAAGTACATACAAACATTTGTATATGTTTGTAGACTCTACAATGTAGAACGACAGTTGTCGATAATTTTCAAATAATAAAATGTATGAATATTTATGTACGAGTATGAGTGTGTATTTTATCAACAATTGGTTAGATAATGAAGTAAATAAAGTTATGGATAATGTTGTTAAAATTTTCTGCACATATATACATACATACATACATACATACATATATACCCAGCAAACACATTTTTACCGATTTTTTTTTTTTCTTAGTTAAATTTTATGAATTCCCGATTTGTCTAAAAAATTTTGGAAATTTTCTGAAAAAGCATCAGAAAATTTTTCATTGTAACCGTTGTTAGACTAAAGTGACAATTGTGCATTTTTTTAACTGCCTGAGTAGTCAGACATGACACTAAATAAAATAAATCGCCTTTGTTTTGACAATTCATGACCCCTTATTTAAAAAAAAGACATGTGGCACTCGGGGACTGCCGCAGTAAATCTATTGCACAGCAATTTGTATCAACTTCTGCAATTATATTATTACGTTTTGTTTAATAACTCCGTTGTTTTTCTGGCAATACTGTATGTTAATGAAATCAAAATCAATAGCATACTTTAGGGGTTAACATACATTGGGCTATTTAAATACAAAATACAAAAGACTTAAGAACCAAACTTAGTGTCAGGTTTTTTCGTATCAAAAACATAAGACATGATTCGGTCGCCTCAAAGCCCGCGATAGCAGCTATGCAATAGCTTAAAATTTTATTCTTTATGTTTCAATATGAGTTGTTTTATTATTTTTTTTATTTATAAATTTAGTTATTGGCCAACCGTATTTTATATGTAAATAAAAGTAAAAACTTTTTGAGTTGTTTTCATTTTATTTTGCACCGTACGACAATTTTTATATCAAAAATTACTAATTTTTTTTTTTTTTTTTTTTAATTAGGACCAGCACTCAGGGGATGACCCCTACGTATGCAGTGCACTGTGCCGGAACTCAGAGAGAGGGATAGAGTAGAGAAGATGGACGTTGAAAATGTAGAAGGCTTAACTCTTTTACAACTCTGCTTTGCGCGTTATGTTAATTTTTATAGCAGTGTTGAGGCGCCTCCGGTGTTAAGTAGACGCATTAACTTTGTTAAGCTGTATTGGCAGGCATTTTATTAATTGTTTTACTTCGCCAGCTGTTTTCAAGTTTTACGAAAAGGTAAAAATTTTAACTTCTTTATAAAACAAAATCTACAGTAGACTTTAACTTTAAAAATACTTAATTTTTTAGTGGCGGATGCATTGTTAGAATCTGCATAATAAAAAAAAAACTCTTTTGTTATCATCTGGACAGGTTCAAAATCGTGATCTTTAACAAAACGCCTTTTGATTTTGGATTTGTAATCTTCTAATTATAGTTGGGGCAGTTTTTACTTGTTTATTGTACAATATCAGTTTGTATGAAAATTTGCTATAAGGCGAGCTCAGTCAGCTGTGCTAGTAAGCTCACCTGTTGGTTACGCCTTGGTATGTATGTATACCGTAAATCACTATTATTATAATAAAAAGTAGCAGAGCTATTAATTAACACCATCTTGTACGATTGGCTTGAAATTGACCCCCGAATATCAGTTTATCTTAAGCGCCATGGCCACGTATCAAATTGGCTTGACAAATAACATGTATGTGTTGGTAAATATTATTTTGCTTAACACAGCAACGTGTCAAATTCATGCCGTCAAATTTCATTTGAAAATTATTTTTGAATGATAAGAACGTGTTACGTTTTTGGTCGCAAAATATTTTTTGCTAACAAAATTTTCTTAATTTTATTTATTAATATTTATAATATCAATTATCTTATATTTTTATATGCGATTGACTTACAGAGCCTTTGTATCAAATTATTATGAAAATAATTAAATATATTTTGTTAACTTTAATTCAATAAATATAAAAATTTTCATAACATTTACATTTTTTTCAACATTTGGTTTATTTTTAATTGCTCTCCATAAAGCAGGCAAACAGCGATAAAATTTAATTAATTCCAGTATGAAATTTTTTTCATCCATTTTTTATTTATTGCGCTATCAAATTTTCCGCGTACGATATTGTCGCTGCGCAAAATAAATAATTTTTTTTTTTTTTTTTGTGGTAGTTTTATTATTTATTGAATCTTCAATTATATATTGAAACATCAATAAGTGTTTCAAATCTTAAATCTAAAAATACATTAATATATGTTTAGCCAGTGTAAACAAAATTTTTAATTCCAACTGTTGATTTTTGATGTTTTACATCTCTCGTGTACGGCTGAGAGAAAGAGTATCCCTCCTTCTCAACCGGGTGTGGCCTCTATAATTTAGAATGTTGCGCGCAAGTGGATTTGGGTGCAATACTAATTTTTCAATATATTTTTTTGCATGTTTTGCAAATACTGTCTTCACCAACGGAACATCAAGATCTTTGTGAATTCGCTGATTTCGGATATACCAGGGGGCTGCAGTAATTGTACGTAGAATTTTGTTTTGTCGCCTTTGAATTTTTTCTACACTTGATGCTGAGGCAGTGCCCCATAACTGGATTCCATAGGGCCATATTGGTTTCAGGATCGCGTTGTATAACAAAAGTTTACAGTCAAGACTTAATATAGAATTTCTTCCAATAAGCCAATTCATTTGGGCTGCTTTTAATTTCATTTGTGTCAACTTTGCGTCTATATGCGATTTCCTATTAAACGACGATCAAGATGAACGCCTAGATATTTTACTACAGTGTGTTGCGGTATAATCTCGGTGTTGATTTGTATAGGCGGGCATGTTTCCCTGCGTAAAGTAAAAGTAACGTGTACACATTTCTGCTCATTCACTTTTATCTGCCATTGTTTTAGCCATGTTTCCAATTTTGAGATGTACCCTTGTAGATTCCGGGAAGCTTCTACAGGATTTTCATGAACGCTTAGAAAAGCCGTATCATCAGCAAATGTTGACGTGTGAATGATACTGCTTAACGGTAAGTCAGAGGCATATATTAAATAAAGTAAAGGACCGAAGATACTGCCTTGAGGGACTCCGGCTTCAATCGACTGCGGGGGGCTTGTAAAATTGCCTTCCTTAACTACAAATTTTCGTTCCTCTAGATAGCTTTTTAAGAGCCTGACGATGTTTGCGGGTAGATTTTGTGTTAATTTGTGGACAAGACCTTCGTGCCATACTTTATCAAAAGCCTGTGCGACATCAATGAAAAGCGCTGAACAATATTTCTTTTTTTCAAAAGTTTCTCTTATAACATTCACAAGTCTGTGAGTTTGTTCAATAGTGCTATGTTGACTGCGAAAACCGAATTGATGATCTGGAATGCATCCACTTCTACTCACTATAGGAGTCAGCTTGCTCATGTACAGCTTTTCAAATAGTTTTGAAATGTTGGGCAATAAACTAATAGGCCGATAGGATTCAACCTTCGTATGATCCTTGCCGGGCTTTGGTATCATAATAATCATCGAAACCTTCCATTCTGCCGGATAGTATTGCAGCCGTAAAATACCATTAAAAATGAATAGTATTATTCTTTTTGCAATATATGGCAATTCTTGAAGCATTTTGTTGCTTATTTTGTCGATACCTGGGGCTTTTTTGGTGTTAAGACTAGCAATAGCATTTTCAATCTCCACAATATAAAATTTTAGCGGTGTTTCTGGTAAAGAGACGACTGGTGGCAGTTCAGCAATATTAACAGAAATATTTGGAGTAAACACTTTTTCTAAGTGTTTAACGAAAAGAGCACATTTTTCAGCATCAGTTCTTGCCCAGTCACCATTAGAGGCCCGTAATGGATGTTTGCATACTACTGGCCTTTTAAGTCCTCTGGCTGCACGCCACAGCGAATAATCTGTTGATGGTGTTGCATCGAGTTCTTGCAGAAATTTTTGCAGCAAAGCTGTTTTTTGTGTTTGCAAAACTTTTCTTAGCTGTTTGGTACACTCCTTAAGCCTTAATTTTAGCTGAGGCGATCTGTAACGTTGCCATTCTCGTCGAGCTTTCCGTTTTTCGGTCAATAGCCTTTCTATATCTGCACAAAAAATATTGTTAAATCTCGCTTGTTGATTTGGTTGAATTGAAGAAGCATTAAGAGCAGCTTGTTTAGCATGTGCTTCAAACAACCTAATAGAATTTTCATTGTCAGTAGGTGTTCTCAATGGCATATTTTCCGTGCAATGAGCACTCAAATATTTTTTGTATTTCAGCCAGTTAACACGTGCATATGTCAGCGGTAAATCACATGTTGGTGTTGCAGTTGTGTGTGAGTAAATAGTGATAATAGTAGGCGAGTGATCTGAAGACAAATCCAAGGATGCTTCTACTTCAATCATTTCGCTGAGATTCCAAAGTCGATAACATCAGGAATTTTTTGTCGATCCGTTGGCCAATGTGTTGGCTGACCACTTGAAACCACATTCAAACCCATTTTTGAAATTGTGTCAAACAAAACACGACCCTTGGGACTGATTAAACGTGAACCCCAAAATGTGTGTTTAGCATTGTAGTCGCCAGCTGCTATAAAACGCGACCTCAGTGTTGTATAAAATGCGTTATATTGACTCTCTGAAATTGAAAACCTGGGAGGAGAATAAACAGATGATATCACAAGCTTTTGATAAAAATTTTCAATACAGATATTTGTTGCTTGAAGATATTCTTCACGAAGGTCATTTAGCAGGTAGTGTTTTATTCGAGTTTTTATTAGGATTCCAGAGCCACCACAAGCTCTACCTCGAGGATCCTTAGTATCGTAGAAATTATATCCATTAATTTTAAAATAGCTTCGAGACGTCAAATGAGTTTCTGAGATAAGCATAACATCGATTTGTTTATCCAGAAGAAAATATTCTATTTCATTTTTATGTTGGCAGATGTCGTTTGCGTTCCAAAAACAAATTCTTAAGTTCATGGTTTTTTCAATACAGCCTGCAACAAGGTAGACTGCATTTTCAACATTTCCTGCATCATACAGGACATGTTGAGAGTAAATGTATTTACTGTTTGTATTAGGATCTCTATCGAGACTTCAATACGACTAAAATGATGCCCTGATTCTTCATTAGCGGGTACAGTTTTTTGCGCCGGAGTCTGGCTACTCTTTAAAATATTAGCGTATGAAAATTGACTATTAGGTTTTTGTTGAGTAAGAGTCGTGTTCTAAATAAAAATGAGATTTGATGTAATTACGCAGCAACATAAAAAATTTTCTTTAAATTACAATATCGACGGCAGTGAATATCTATGTAAATTGTTTTGATTTTCGTCAAACTCACACGCACATATACGTGAGAGTTTTTTTTTCACTAACACAATCAAAAAACCCTTGGTTTGTCAAGCCAATTTGATACGTGGCCATGGCGCTTTAAAACAAAACAGTGTTGCCGTAATGGATTTTTAAATTATACCTAGAAGTGGAACCAAATTAGGCAGCTGATACAACATTGTAACGAAAAACAAAGAAATACATCACAATACTGAATCATAATAATTCACAACTCAATAATTCCAAATTTTCAGGAGAAGCAAAATACAGTTGATGTTGTACAATTAACACAAGCTGATAGATGACAGAAGGCGGCACAGAAAATAAATGTGCATAATCGTTGGATCTTCGATCTCTAAGGTGGTTGATGGAATAAAAAGTATTTTGAAAAATTTTCAGTTGTAACTCTTTATTACATCATTGAATCAATGCAACACAACCACATTGTTCGTCATTATTAGTTGGTTTTTCGACAATCATTATATTGAGTGAGAATCATGGTCCTCCGAATTAAAACAATAGCATATTACCAAGCCGCAAGAAAAATTTAAACAAATTCAAACACAATAAAAAATTTTAAAAGCGGTTCACAAATTTAGGAGTCAAGTGATGACCAATAGCATCTTATAGGGAAAAACACAGTTTGTAAATGGTTTATTTAACCCATTATCAATATTTCGGGAGAGCAATTTGCCTATCCGATGTGCCAATAAGATCAAACCGATCTAACAACAAGAGAATTTTGATAATCGGCCCATAAATATTAAGGTGTTATGAATGTGCAAACATTAAAAAGCTAGCCCTCGAAATTATAAATTTCTTTTTTATTTTGAAATTCTCGAAAAATGTAATTTAAATGTGTTTAACTATATTATGAATGGTGTTTTTCACACTGGATTAATTATGCTGGCATAACATGGCAGTTTTTAGGCGAGAGGGGTGAAGAGAGCGTTTTTTCGTTGGCACAATTTTTCATCCATGCTCATCAGCGTTGTCAACTTGGAAATTTCAAAAGGCACCAAAATGGAGAAAAAACTTGCCATTTACCAAAAAACGCACCAAGTTCAGATTTTTTTTATTGAAAATTTTTATTGAATTAATTTTGCATCTTTACAACATTTAACTTTAGTCCAAAATACGAATGTTAATATAATATTATGCCAATGCATGAAGTGAATCATTCTCCACCGTTTTTCAATACTAGATAATATTTCGACATCGGATTCAAATTGTACTGCTAATGGCATGATATCATATTTGCAATGGGATAAAACATTTTGTACAATGCTGGTTGTTGATGTCGGTTGTAGCTAAATGGGCTTAAAGCTGCAATGTGTTTCCGTGTTCCAGCATGCCGAACAAGGTTGGATATTTGAGCGTGATATCGCATTTGCAATAACAACATCTTGCTTTTGTGTTATTATTTGGTCAAGTCCGAATCCATTGCTTAAACTCACATTGTGATTCCCAATCCTTTTGTATTTCGCTTATGATCTCCTTTTTTAGACTCCATTCTTGACACTAACTTTAAATATTTCTTTTAGTAAATATAAATTTTATTAATTTTAGTGTTACAACCCTTTATGTAAACTTTTACGCATTTTATAAAAAACGAACAATGATCGCAAGTCTCAAGAATACTTTGTTTTTGCAAGCTCTTTAACAGAATTGCGAACAACTTTGACGACAAAAAACAATTATGTACTCTGAAAATCTAAAAGGGACAACAAATTTCTTATAATGAAATGTTACAAATTATTTATAACAATAAGACGGTTTAACGGTTTTTGTGAATGCGTTTTGGTCCTCTTAAACATCTGTAAAATTGAATGTAAAAATTGTACACAAATTTAATGAAATGGTATTGAAACAGTTGTATTTTTTGTACAAAATTCTTTTTTCTCATACTGAAACAAAAGATTGTGTTTAATATGATTTGGAGCCATCCAAATTTAAAAAAACGCGCCAAAATTAAAGAAAAAGCGCACCACGCACCAACTCGGATATTTTTCGCACAAAACATTTAGAAAAGCACCAAAAAAGGTGCGAAACGCACCAACAACGCTGATGCTCATACCCTCACCAGCGTTACCGTTCGATTTTTTCAAAAAGTACCAAAAAAAGGGGATACTTATGAAAAAAGTGGCATCAAAAAGTGGATTTGCCAAAAAAAAAGTGGCATTTCTTTTAAACTTAAATTCAGTGAACCAAATTATGTTTTTTCATCTATTTGCTTCAATTTATTTTACATAGAATAATTTTTTAATACATAATTTCTCAAGTAATAAAATGTTATAATTTGACACCAATTTTTATTAAACATTTTCTTTAATGTCTTACTAGATAAAAATATTTAAACTCGTTTTACACCAAACTATTTTTTATTATGTTATTATTGTAGCACGAGTGAGATATGTTATGTGTTTTATATGAATACATACATAGTGCGTATACATTAGTAATATATTTCTTGCACTTTCTCTTCTGAATAAATTTTTTTCCATTTACATGTTCGATTTAAAATAATAATATACAAAAATAATTTTAAAAAATAATACGTTTATACATATGTACATATAATATATTGTGTGTAACGGCTTCAATACTTTCGTAAAAGTTCTTCACTTGGAATCCAATCTTCAAGGCTAGTATCTATTAAATTTAAAGATAAAAGCATGTGTTCACAAGTATTTACTTTTAGCCTATTTGTTACTTTATTTTTGATTAAAGCTAACTTAGAAAAAACACGCTCAGCAGCAGCACTGCTGTGTGGTAACCAGCGTTGTCAACTTCGAAATTTCAAAAGGCACCAAAATGGAGAAAAAAACGCGCCATTTAACAAAAAAGCACCAAGTTCAGATTATTTTTTTTATTGAAAATTTTTATTGAATTAATTTTGCGTCTTTACAACATTTAACTTTAGCCCAAAATTCTAATGTTGATATAATATTGTGTGAATCATTCTCCACCCTTTTTCATTACTAGATAATTATTTCGACATCGTATTCAAATTGTACTGCTAATGGCATGATATCATATTTGTAATGGGATAAAGCATTTTTTACAATGCTGGTTGTTGATGTTGTCGGTTGTAGCTAAATGGGCTTAAAGCTGTAATGTGTTTCCGTGTTCCAGCATGCCCAACAAGATTGGATATTTAAGGTTGATATCGCATTTGCAATGAAAACATCTTGCTTTTGTGTTAATATTTGGTCAAAGCCGAATCCATTGCTTAAAATCACATTGTGATTCCCAAATCCTTTTGTATTTCGCTTATGATCTCCTTTTTTAGACTTCATTCTTGACACTAACTTTAAATATTTCTTTTAGTAAATATAAATTTTATTAATTTTAGTGTTACAACCCTTTATATTAACGAACAATGATCGGAAGTCTCAAGAATACTTTGTTTTTGCTAAGCTCTGTAACAGACTTGACAACAACTTTTACGACAAAAAACAATTATGTATGTACTCTGAAAATTTAGAAGGGACAACAAATTTCTTATAATGAAATGTTACAAATTATCTATAACAACAAGACGGTTTTTGTGAATGTGTTTTGGTACCTCTTAAACATCATTAATGGTTGCTCTTATTATGGTCTGTAAAATTGAATGTAAAAATTGTACACAAATTGAATGAAATGGTATTGAAACATTTGTATTTTTTGTACAAAATTCTTTTTTCTCATAGTGAAACAAAAAATTGTATTTAATATGATATGGAGCCACCCAAAATTAAAAAAAACGCACCAAAATTAAAGAAAAAGCGCACCACGCACCAACTCAGATATTTTTCGCACAAAACATTTAGAAAAGCACCAAAAAAGGTGCGAAACGCACCAAGTTGACAACGCTGGTGGTAACGTAAATACATGAGACGTCAATTTGTACAGGTTTGAATATATGTATTCGTCAAAACTATTTTTCAATTTTCCTATTTCACGCCAAAAATCTTCAGCATTGCAAATTTTAAATATATACTCATAATTCGTGTCATTAACTTTACTCTCCAATAGTTTTAACTCGTTTATAAATGCTTCTGGGTCAGTTATAATATCTTTAAACTCTGAAACTAATTCGAAATAGTTTATATCTTCATTAGATACTATAAATAGTGGGTCTAAATATTTTAATAGATTTAGCTTCTTGTTCTTTATATCAATTCTTTTTATCAATTCTTTACACAATTTTTGATAAAAACTTGGTATTTTTCTTTTAATCTCAATTATACACATTTTAGAAAAATTTTCAGCACACAATAGTTCGGCTTCGGCTTCATGACCAATATATATGTTTATGTATGTGAAATGTCTTTAGTGTGCAAAACATTGTTAAAATCAATTTTTTCTAGTTCTGTTGTGTTTATGTATTCTTTTTTCAAGAAATTTTTATAAAGCTCTAATAAAATTTCTTTAGTTGAAGAAACAAGATGTATTATTTGAGAGGACTCACTTTGAAAATTTTTGTTCAACTTGTTCATAATTCTTAGAATATAAGCTAAAAATTTTAAATATGTTTTATTTACAGGCGATAAAGCGTCTAGAATAACACGAATTTTTTCTAAATTAGAAGCACATTTTTCTTCGAATTGTGCCCGAATATAAAAATGGTGTAGAACCGACCACTGTTCCAGAACTCTTGTTGCAACAGATTCAAATGATAGCCATCTAGTATCACTAAGCCTAAGTATCTTATGCTCGGGTACATCAAAAATGCCTTGAAGTTCCTTAAAATCATGTTGTCTTTTTGCACTCTTGAAATATTTAAAAACATTTTTAAGTAAGTAATTGTTCAACATCATCTGGAATGCATGACAATGATGAGTTGCTTACTAGATTTATAGAGTGGCACACACAGCCAATATGAAATAAGTGCGGAATCTTTTTCTTTAGTAGTGTCGCTACGCCACTATTTTTTCCCACCATTGTAGATGCGTTATCTGTAGCAAGACCAATACAATTTTTTAGTGGAATTTGGTATGCTTCTAATGATTGTAATATGGAATTACAAATGCTTTCACCAGAACCATCGCTTTGCTGGATTAACCTGAAGAAATTATCAACAGTTTTTCTTTTTGAACTATCGAACTGCCTGACCACCAGTACCAAACATTTTTCCGTAGAAATGTCCGTGGTTTCATCAATTATTAGGCTAAAACTATGCTTCTTAATTTTTTCAACCATTTTAAGTAGTCCTTCATTGCCGAGGAACTTAGAAATATCCTTTGATTTGGTACGGCTACATGATACCTGCAACAAATATAATTTTTTTAAATATGTACATTCCCTGCAGTCGGCTTAGCTAGCGAATGACTAGCTATTTCGCTAACTACCAGTCGTTACCACTGACTACCAGACTAACTACTAGCACTCGACTGACGATTTTAACATGGGGATGACATTGACGGTAGTCAATTGACACGAGATCACTGGTCAGAAAAACCCAAATATTTCGCTAGTTATAATGTACCGGTTAGATCACTAATGATATTTCCTTAATGAAAATTCTACAAAAATTTAAATTTTTTGGATTTTTGTTTATGTACCAAATTTCTTTTTCAATTAATTGTTCTTTTTCTTTTTTTATGGAACGTTTTAGGTGACTTCTGCTGCTCATTTTACCTTTCTAAAAAAACACATTTTTTAATAAAAATTTAAACTGACCACGTACTTTCATAAAATCTTTTTTATTTTTGTTGTTGATTTTCTTTGGAATAAGGGCACAGTTTTTTTTTTAACTCGTAAAAAAAATTTAGGTTGAAGGCATTAACATTTATCCATACATGAGTGAGAGAGTCAAAAGGCGAAGTCTTGCATTACTTGTAGCTAGTGAAGTACTTAGTCCATTTTTCGTTAGCGAAATAACTAACGGTTTCGAGTCAATTTCTACTTTTAAAACTGGAGGGTATGTGTCTAAATAATTTTATTTATGTATGTATTTGTTGTGGGTTAGCAAATCTATACAAATGCATTTCATTGGTTGCCTAATACCAACTCATCATTAGATCTTTACCATTTATGTTTGAAAAGTTCCAAAACTAATTTACTCATACTTACATAAACTCATAAATAAAATTTGCGAATTACGAAAGCAAAATATCACAAAAAACAATTTTCTTCATTCATTATGAATGTGTTTACTTTTCTACAAACCCAAAGTATATATATACAAGTACATACATGCAAGAACCCAGTTCGCCGTGTTTTTTATACATACATTTTTTTGCTGAGCAGAGATGAAAAGGAATGATTAAAATTTGAGTTTTAATTCAAAATGATTTACAAAAAGTACAATTGATAAATTTTACACAAAATGTGAATTGCCTTAACACGAATGCCTTCCACATGAATTAAAAATTCTCGCATGCATTCAAATCACTTAAAAGATTAATTAAATTAAAGTTTGAGTGAATTCATTGGTGATTTAAAGAAAAGCATTTTTTTAATTCACTGTTTTCACTAGGATTACGAGATACATGGGACTTTTTCACTGGCATTGTATTTTCATTTCTATATCATTGTTAATTTTTTTTTGTATAGCATTTTCTACTTATTTTTAATTCGCTATAACATTGTTTTTGTTTTGGACCGAATCATTCAGAAATGTATTGGATATTCAGTTTTATATGAAAACTTCAGAGGCCAATAACTCGAAAATATGCGTTTCCGGGAAAGTGACCACATGAAATTTTCGTCTTATCTTTTGATTTTCTATGGCCCTATGTATTTTTTTTTTTCCATTTGGAGCTGTTGAAATTAAAAATTTTGTTTAGCATTGACTAAACTTATATTTAATATTTTTTAGATTTAAGATTTGAAAAACTTATTGATAATTTAATTTATAATTGAAGATTCAATAAATAATAAAATTTATCAAGAAAAAAAAAAAAAAATTTGGAGCTGCGTCGCTAAACTAGATTTGTTCCCATGTGTGGATTAGGATAGGATCATTATTAAAAAAAACTCTTGAATGTTTAAAAAAAATTCAAGTGTTTATTGTTCGTATATTCTTTCAAAAAGGAATCATTCCTTTACAGCTCTGCTACTGAGATAACCCACAACAAATAAATAAAATTATTTTAAAACATAATTATTGAGTATTTACGCTAATAAATGTGATAGTTTATGTGCCTAAATTTTAAAAGTGTGCACTGTTTTAAAAAAAAATTTCACTTACCGACTTTGCAACCACTGCGTCGGGGAAAATTTTGGCATTAAATTTAGCTAGCTTGTCCATTGATTTAAAAGAATGATTACAGCTTATCATTCTAAGGACAAGTTTAATTTCGGCTGTTGAGACATTGCGTTGTAATTCTGAATTTTTATTTGTTATGAATTGTGTAATATGCATTTTGGAAGTAGCAGATGCTATTTGAAAATTCTCCAAATGCTTTTTGGTATTGGCGTGACGTTCTATATGTGTCTTTTGGCATATCAAGAGCTGCTTGCAAACTACACAATTTGGTCGTTTTGTTTCCTGATCAAGTTTTAGCCATTTATGTTTTATTTCCCAGTCTTTGCAATATTTCCTTGGCTTCTTTTTATGTGTGTTTTTTTTTTCCTCTTTTCAAGATCCTCATCGTCCGGCAAAGAAACGCTATCTTCTTCAGATTCTGGTGAGCGTTCGTCTAATGCTACACTACTTAAAAGTTGTTGTGGATTACTTTTCGCTTTTACTAAAAATCTAGCAAAAAATTATTTATAAAAGAAATGGTTATATGTATGTATATACATATAACATTAATTCTTACCTTTCCATAATCGCGTTCAAAGGCACTGATTAACTTGCTTAATTTTATCGAAATATGAATGAAAAACTTTAAACGGTACTTTTTTAAAATATTTCTACATACATACATATGTATGTATGTGATTTTACACATTTTATTGCAGATATGTTAACTGTTTGCAATATATACATAAGCTAACCACGCATGACAAGAAAAACAATTTCATATGAGCTTACTTGCATATATATATGTACATATGTAAACTACAGCTGGCAGATTTTAATAAAACAGAAGGTAAAAAAAGTATCTCTTCACTTAGTAAAAGGTATCAAAAAAGTAGCAAGAATTACAAAAAGTATCACATTTGGGTGCATTTTGTCAAAGTGGCAAAATAGTATCCACTCATTCGAAAAAGTGGCAAATTGCTACTTTAGTGGCACCAACGGTAACGCTGACCCTCACAAGCAGCACAAAACTAATACATACACACTTACGAATACACAGGTTCTGTGTTTTTTTTTACAGACCGTATTCAGTCGTTGGCAGCGTTATCAACTTGGTGCGTTTCGCACCTTTTTTGGTGCTTTTCTAAATGTTTTGTGCGAAAAATATCTGAGTTGGTGCGTGGTGCGCTTTTTTTTAATTTTGGTGCGTTTTTTTAATTTCGGGTGGCTCCAAAACATATTAAACACAATGTTTTGTTTCAGTATGAGAAAAAAGAATTTTGTACAAAAAATACATCTGTTTCAATACCATTTCATTCGTCTTGTTGTTATAGATAATTTGTAACATTTCATTATAAGAAATTTGTTTTCCCTTTTAGATTTTCAGAGTACATAATTGTTTGTTGTCGTAAAAGTTGCTGTCAATTGTGTTAAAGAGCTTAGCAAAAACAAAGTATTCTCGAGACTAGCGATCATTGTTTGATTTTTATAAAATGCATAAAAAATGCGTTTATATAAAGTGTTGTAACACTAAAATTAATAAAATTTCTATTTACTAAAAGAAATATTTAAAGTTAGTGTCAATAATGGAGTCTAAAAAAGGAGATCATAAGCGAAATACAAAAAGATTTGGGAATCACAATGTGAGTTTAAGCAATGGATTCGGCCTTGACCAAATAATAACACAGAAGCAAGTTGTTTATATTGCAAATGCGATATCACGCCTAAATATCCAACCTTGTTCGACATGCTGGAACACGGAAACATATTACAGCTTTAAGCCCATTTAGCAACAAACGACATCAAGAATCAACATTGTACAAAATGTTTTATATGTTGTCATGCCATTAGAAGTACAATTTGAATCCGATGACGAAACATTATCTAGTATTGAAAAAGGGTGAATGATTCACTTCATGCAATGGCACAATATTGTATCAACATTAGAATTTTGGACTAGAGTTAAATGTTGTAAAGACGCAAAGTTAATTCAATAAAAATTTTCAATACAAAAAAAAATTCTGAACTTGGTGCGTTTTTTGTTAAATGGTGCGTTTTTTTCTCCATTTTGGTGCCTTTTGAAATTTCAAAGTTGACAACGCTGGTCGTTGGTTAGCTATCATCGAGTGAACATGAAATTCAAAGAAGAAGGGGGTTGGTCGCGCCAACAAAATTTATGCATTTATGTTTTAATAAATGAAGCATTCTCAATTCATTTTTAATTTTTTTTTATAGGTATTTTATATGTTTTTAATTTTTTTTTCTTGAGTACATTCTCAAATAAAAGTAAAATTTTATATTTTGGTATTTTATATGTTTTTATTTTATATATAAGCAGAAAATATTTTTTTTAAATAAGCGGTTTATGTTTCTTAATTGTTAATTGATTAAATTTGTCAATAAATCTTTTAAAAAACATAAAATTTTTTAACGATTAATTAAAAAAAATTCTCACAATTTACTTAAAAAACTACAAAAGTCCTAAAAAAACCAATAAGTTACATACACAATTAAATTAAAAACTTTGAAAAATGTTGGCTAAAGTTTTTTTATTAGTAGAGAAGTTGTGAAGCAATTTAAAAATTTTTAATATTGATGTTTAAAATTTTATATTATACTTGTAATTCCTCATAAAATAATTGCCAATTCATCATCACTTATTCTCGCCATATTTCAGCTAACTATGAATGTATGTATGTCATGTAATGTGTATAATAATAATGTGTATACAACGAAAGACAAACTTCAAATGAATAAAAAAACACTAACACCCATTTCACACCATGATTTTAAAAATCGTGATTTTTTTTAATTCTCTTCAAAAGTTGCTTCCAAAATCTTTGCAGATTCATACCATGATTTTTTCACTTCTTTTAAATGTTGATTTTTTTCTCCGTAATCGGTTATTCTTCTTTACTTTATTATTTCTATAAAAAAAATCTGTACATCAGTTTGTTATTTCCGTGCAAACTTCGTGCAAACGAATATGCGTATTGCCTCATGAAATTGAAATATGAAATAAAGCAAAATAACAAAAAACGAATATGTGTAAAGAAAAATAAAGAAAAAATCACAGAGAACTGAAAATGTGATTTTTTTCTTTACCCATTTTGCTTCTCTACCCCGTTCGCTTACATACACAAAAAATCGCGATTTAAAAATCATGGAAAAAATCATGGTGTGATTTGGGTGTAACACACGCAAAGCTGACTTCAGGTATACATTTTATGCCAGATGAATTAGTCCAGTGTAAATTTGAAAGAACAAAAATTGTGCGGCTTAAAAATTAGACTAGTCTGAAAATGCTCAATTAGAAGAAACGAATGACTTTTATTGTTACAAAAAACCTGAACGGCAACTTTGTGTGAGATGTAGCGGTGGAAAATGGAAATTTTTAAATTGTGCCGACCCTTGACTTAAAACAGTAAATTTTCATTTTAATTGCAGTTTTGTTTTGCTTTTGTTAAAGAAAACATTTATTTATATATGTTATATACAAACTACTTGTATTAAATACTTTGTTTAATGATTTTAATTTGTAATCACATTAGATTTGATTTCTTATTATTTAATGTCAAATATTTTCAATTGAATTTTTCATTCTAAATAAATTGTTCAAATTGTTTAAACCTACATAAATAAATATTACTGTGGTAATATATTTGAAGTTTAGAATCATAACAGGTTATGGGCCCAGCTAGCTATAAAAATGGATATATTGAGGTCATCATTCATGAAGCTGAATGGTGAAAACTATAACTTATGGAAGTATAAGTTAGAGCTTATTTTAAAGCGTGAAAAGCTGTGGAGCTGTGTAAGTGCAATTCCACCAACACCATCAACAGCAACATGGATTAAAGAAAATGATGAGGCAACAGCTATCATTGGCTTACCGGTGGAAGACCCGCAGTTGTTTCTTATTAAGAAATCGAAGTCGGCACATGAAGCTTGGAATATTCTTAAAAGCCACCATGAAAAGGATACATTGGGATCCAGCGTTCGGTTGATGCGCAAGATATGTGGATTGCGGTTTTTCATGGAGCGTGATATTTTTTCGAACATATAATGGAAATTAAAGTTTTGTTTGAAAAACTAGAAGCTTTGGGTGAGGAGTTTACTGAGCGATGGCTTGTGGCTATGTTGTTGAGCAGTTTACCTTCTTCGTTTGATACATTGGTGGCAGCTTTGGAAGCACGTAAGTTGGATGAATTAACCATGAGAGTAGTAGAAACTAGCTTAATTGAAGAATATCGACGTCAAACAAATGACATAAAGACAAACACCGCAATGAAATCTACTACGCAGAATTGGCAAAAGCAAAAGGTATGTCATCATTGTAAATTAAAAGGCCACATTAAGAAGAATTGTTGGAAGCTAAAGAAATTGGAGCAAGATAATCAAAAGACGATGGTAAGCAAATCCAATAAAAGTCATATGTGTTTTGGTTTGACAAATGGTGAAAACAACTGGATTTTGGATTCTGGAGCAACATGCCATATAAGCACAAAAATATCAGATTTTGTTTCTATCAATAAATGCATTAAAGAAAGAGTGACTGTGGCTAGTGGTGAAACAATAATATCCAGTGGAAAAGGTCTGTGCGAAATTTATGTTATTAATAGCAAAAATCAAAAGCAGACGATAATGTTAAAAGATGTTTTGTTTATTCCGAGTTTTCATGGCAATCTCTTGTCAGTTAATAAAATATTGAAGAATGGGTTTCGGGTAGTTTTCCACGAATCCCTATGCAGTATTGAAGATAGTTCCAGTGAAGAAGTTGCAGTTGCAGATAATAATAATCACTTATTTATACTACGCACATTTGAGACTGAGCAGGCGTTGGTTGCTGAATGCAAAGAACAAAACTGCCAACATTACTGGCACAGAGTTTTCGGTCATAAAAACATTGATGATGTAAGAAAAATGCAAAATGGAAAAACGGTAAGCGATTTTAAAATTATTGACTGTGGTATTAGAAAGAGCTGTGAAGTTTGTGTTAGGAGTAAAATGGTCAAGAGTCCTTTTAAAAATTCGAGCTCCGTTACAATGAATGTTATGGATTTAATTTACAGTGATGTTTGCGGTCCAATGCAGACAAGCACAGTTAGCGGATTCCGTTATTTTGTAATATTTGTAGACGATTTCAGTCGATACACCGTAGTTTATCTACTTCGGAATAAGGCAGATGTTTTTGAAAAAATTAAAATATACTTGGAAGCTGTTAAAAATAAATTTGAAAAATACCCGAAGATAGCGAGGTCGGATAATGGAGGGGAGTACACTTCTAAAAGGTGTAAGGAATTATTAGAAAATCTTGGAATAGTTCAACAATTAACGGTTCCCTATAACCCACAGCAAAATGGGGTTGCCGAAAGAAAGAACAGGTCGTTAGTTGAAATGGTCAGATGCTTATTAACTGATGCTATGCTTCCTAATTGCTTGTGGGGTGAAGCTCTTTTGACAGCAAATTACTTGCAGAATCGTTCAGTGTTAAGTTCCGTTCCAAAAACTCCATACGAATTATGGGAAAATAGAAAACCTGAAATGCGACAATTGAGAATTTTTGGATCAAAAGCTTTCGTCTTAATTCCAAAAGAAAAGTTAAGAAAATTAGATAACAGAAGTAAAGAATATCAACCAAACCCACGATATCGACCGACAAGTCGATAGAGCGACAGCAACTTACTCATTATCGTTCGTATAAGCGACCCACTAACTATCGACTTGTCGGTTGTCTGGCTTTACGTTTTAACGTAATCATTGTCAAATGACTATATTGCCACATCAAATATTCCATGTAAATTGAGCCATAAATATGGCCATTTGAACGTGGCACAACGACCAGGTATGCACAGTTCCATTACAAGTACAACAATCCAAAAACAACATGTATATTGTTGGCATAAAGTACTCGCTTTTCACCAAAAAACGCAAATAAATTTAACATTTTCTTGCGAATGATTTCCAAGCTGTAACAATTATTTGTATATGCTTTAAAACTGTATCAGTTAGCATGAATATAAAGTTAGTTTAATATAAAGCGAATTGAGGTAGGTGTGCTAGTAAGCTCACCTTTTGGATATGCCATGCTACAAATTTAAACACAAAACATATGCTTTCAATAAATGAATTTTGTGAAAAATATTTATATCAAAATAATTTTTGGTATTTTGTTAATTTCACAAATTCAACAAGACCCTGCAGCGGCTTTGGTTTTGCCTGTTAAATGCTAATCAATAATTATTATCTGTAAAACAATATATTTATTAATATATGTATGTACATATTTATGTAAATACCTACTAATTTCCCATCATGAAATTTTTTAAAATTATTACATGCATACATACATTCATATAAAATAACATTTTTTAAATTATTTTGTCAAATTAATTTCTCTGTCGACAACAAAACTTTCGTGACTGATTTTGACAGTTGTTGTCGCATAATATTTCTTAGTGGGTCGGAAATTTGTATGAAAATGTTTACGTTATCGCTCGCTTTCATTGTCGATCGACTTGTCGTGCTGAAAACTTTTAGTGGGGCGCAAAACAGCTGTTTGTCGTTGAAAAAGCAAGCGAGCGATATCGATCGACATCGTGGGTTATACTACGTTCACACGGAACATGCTTCGCTCTCTATTCATGCTTCACACCCCAATCATGAGCGAAGCAACATGCTTCGCCATACAAAATTTTGAGAGCGAAGCATGTAGATTCATATTGAATCTACTTGCGAAGCATGAAAAATTGCTGTCTTCTCTAAATTTTATCGTAATTTATCGGAAGTTTATCTGAACTAGATGCAAAAAACACAACAAAAACTTTAATTAAAAGTGAAAAATTTAATTAAAACTATAAAGATAAAACAACAATGGAAGCAAAAAATATGTTTGTGCATTTTTAAAAATGCGTAATAATTTTAACTTATTTTTTTTTTTGTCTATTTTAGATTTTATTTGTTATTAAAAAGAGAACTATCAAATCGAAGCAAGTACATGAGTCGTGTGAACAGCTAGATTCATAAACATGCTTCAGAGAGCGAAGCAAGTGCTTCATCTTCTCGTGTGAACATAGTATTAGGCTGTATATCTTCGTGGGATACGACACTCATTCTAAAGGTTATCGATTACTTGATAAATCTACAAATAGAATTGAAGTTAGCAAAGATGTTAGATTTATGGAGAATTTTGAGAAAATGCCTATAGAAAAGCATAAAATAATGGATTATGGGTCTGAGATATTAGTAGAATCAATCTGTCATAAAGAAATAAATAATTTGCCTAGTAAAAATGAAATGATCTCAGTAGAAGGAAGTGAGAGCAAAAGTATCACGAATGAAGTTATAACTTCGGATGATAATTCGTTTTGTAGTTTTGATGACTCGGATAGTTTTATTTCAGAATCTCCTAGTAAAAACGCAGTTGTAGAAAAGGCTGATATGGAAAGTAATTTAAGAAGATCTGCTAGAAGCACTAAAGGAAAGAAGCCAGATATTTTAACCTTAAGTACGTGTAGCACTGAAATAATAGAACCAAGTACATACAATGAGTCAATTAAATGTTTGCAAAAGAATGAGTGGCTTCGTGCTATGAAAGAAGAAATCTGAAACTTGGAGTTTAGTAATACCGCCTCCTAATGTTAACATTGTAAGTTGCAAATGGACTTATAATATTAAACGTGATGTTAATGATAATATTAAGCAGTACAAGGCACGATTAGTAGCTAGAGGTTTTAGCCAGAAATATGGTACGGACTACAATGAAATACATATTTGCCCCAGTCGTTAGACAAACCACTTTCAGAACAATGTTATCGGTTGCAGGAATTAACAAAATGAACGTTGTTCATGTAGATATAAAGTCAGCATTTTTAAACGGTGTCCTAGAAAATGACATATACATGATGCAGCCACCTGGTTTTGAAGAAGAGACTCCACAATATGTATGTAAACTAAATAAAAGTTTATACGGGTTAAAACAAGCCGCTAACGTATGGAACAAGACACTTCATAATGTTTTATCAAGAGGTGGTTTTCATCAAAATTCAGCGGATCCTTGTTTTTACACAAAATCTCTCGTCGAGGAAGGGAATATATATGTATGTATTTATTTACGTCGATGATATTTTGATAGCTGCTAAAAATAAGATCTCTATCGATAAAATCGAAAATTTGTTAAGGGATAACTTTGAAATTACTCGTCTTGGAGATATTCGTCATTATCTAGGTATGGAAGTTATAAGAGATAAAAATTTAAATTTTTGTATTCGGTAGCACAGCTACATTAAAAATAAAATAGTGGAATTTGGTATGGAAAATGCAAAACCATCAGTATTTCCACTTGATCCAGATTATGGTAAATCAATTTCTGAGAATTTGGTGTGCAATAATGAATATAGAAAGTTAATTGGTTCACTATTATCAGAGTTGGGCAAAATACATGGTTTGCGGTATTTAAAATACAAAATACTTGCTGATCATGTATTTAAAATACAAAATACTTTCAGGTTATGTATTTAAAATACAAAATACAAAATACTTACACATCATGTAAGTATGTATTTAAAATACAAAATACAAAATACTTCCACGTCATGTATGTATTTAAAATACAAAATACAAAATACGTATTTGTATTTCAAATACGTATTTCAAATACATGTATTTCAAATACTGCCCAACGCTGAAGATGTATTCACTTTACACGTGGTGTTACTAACACAGGCTCACACAATTCTTGCTAGTGAGAGGCACGTACATACATACGTTGAAAATTGTTCGCCCTTATGTTGACTCCCAATGCAAAAAGAACCATGCATGGTCTAATAATCAGGTCTGCGCAAGAAGGAATATGGTTTTTTGTAGGGTTGTGTTTTGACCGTTAAATAATCTGCAAAAATATGGTAAGTTAATTCGGTCTTGTCAAAAGTTGTTTACATTTTTGGCCGCCATCATGAATATTTTTGTTTACGTTATGCTTTTTGTTTTTGCATAACCAATAAATACATACAAAACAACTTTTGTTTTGTTTTGTATACAGCTTTGTTTTGACAATTTTGAATGAATTTTACACAAACAAAATGCATGTCGTTTTTTGTTGTTGCGTTGATACGCGCACCTTATTATTCCACCATGGAACCATGCTATTTTTTTATTGTTAAACTTGTTGTCGTAACAGTACTACCTGCAAAATAAAATCGCATTGTAAAAAAATGCTTTAGAGTTGACAGCTGAATTGCGTTGATGCCAACTCTAAGAATTTGTATAGTTACGTTTTTTAGCGATTCTAGTTTTTGGTTATTGGTTTGACGCATGATACATTAAGGATAATCACGATGGGTAGTGCAAAGTGTGCAAACGATGCAAATGTGTGCAAATATACACACATTTGCACAACATAACGACAAAATGTATGTATTTGCAATTTGATTAATTTTGCTTCGTTTGGACTAAAAAAACCATGAGCAAAGATAGTACGAGTAGTGCATATGTTATCAATTGCAAACGAAAATAAACAATAACTTGTGACATACAGACTATCATATTTTTATGTTTAGAAAAAGAAAATTTAATTTTGTAACTAATTATAATTTAATTTAAAAAGTTTTAGTCTTCTTTTTTTAATTTATTAGTAAATAATAAATTTATGCATTTGTAACTTGACATCTGAGGTCAGTGTTGCCAGCATTTTTGATGGGCTGCCACATTTTTGTGAACAAAATTACATGCTCTGCACAAAAATGCAATAAATTTAAAAGTACGCTCACGAAGTACACTAATATGCACAGCAAATTTGCAAAATGCATATTTGCACAATCACCATCGTGATTACCCTTATTATAAATAGATCAAAATGCAAACAACCATCACCGCACTATCCTACACAGTCGCGCGATTTGCAAAATATGACATGTGTGCTAAAAATGTATAGTAGTGTGGACTAAAAATGCAACTGTGTGACAGATTTTTTGGCAAAACGTGCGATTTGTAAAATTTTATGAAAATTTTCATAAAATGATAGTTTTCATGCGATCAGAGGAGCATTTATTGTCAACCAGATGTTTTGGCATCAGATTTCTATGATAGTGTGGCACCTACAACACCACTTTGAAACGATTTTTTAAAGTCGGTCAGATTTTTGCAAGATTTTCCTGTGAATGAATCGTACGATTGTGTTGGATAGTGAAGCACGGCCTTAAACTGACAAAATATATTTTGTTAACTTTGTTTTTAAAATACAAAATACTGCCATTTTTTGTATGTATTTAAAATACAAAATACAAACTACTTCTATTTATTGTATGTATTTAAAATACAAAATACAAAATACTTGCAGGACATGTATTTAAAATACAAAATACTTTCAGGTTATGTATTTAAAATACAAATACAAAATACGTATTTGTATTTTAAATACGTATTTCAAATACATGTATTTCAAATACTGCCCAGCCCTGACTATTATATATAAGTGTAAACACTCGACCTGATATAGCGTCCAGTGTTTCAATATTGGCTCAAAAGGTTCATTGTCCTAATAAAGTTGATTGGAACGAGCTTAAGCGTATATTGCGATATTTGAAAGGCACTGCTGAGTTATATTTGAAACTTAGCGATAACAAGTAAACTTGTAATACTTTATTAGGCTACGCAGATGCTAATTGGGCAGAAAATAGTACTGATCGTAAATCTAATACTGGATTTATATTTCAGATTAATAACGGCAGTATAAGCTGGTGTTGTAAGAAGCAATCTTGTGGCATTATCATCCACAGAATCCGAGTTTATATCACTTTCTGAAGCTTGCAAGGAAGCTGTATGGTTACGAACTTTGTTAGAAGGTATGAATATTAAACAAGCTGAAGCAACAGTTATATTTGAAGACAACCAGAGTTGCCTACGCTTGGTGGAAGACGGTCGATTTAGCTGCAGAACTAAACATATTGATACTAAGAAATATTTTGTCAAACAAGTGAAAATATGTTAGCCGATATGCTTACAAAGCCCCTAAATTCTTCAAAACTGCAATATCACAGAAACAAAGCTGGCATACAAGTTGTTTGAGGAAGGGTGTTAAAGAAAACTTTTATTTATAAATGTTATATACAAACTACTTGTATTAAATACTTTGTTTAATGATTTTAATTTGTAATCACTTTAGATTTGATTTCTTATTATTTAATGTCAAATATTTTCAATTGAATTTTTCATTCTAAATAAATTGTTCAAATTGTTTAAACCTACATAAATAAATATTACTGTGGTAATATATGTATTTGAAGTTTAGAATCATAACAGCTTTTTTTACCAAGTGATATTATCTTCTTCGTCATTACTTTAGTAAAAATTGCTATAGGATTATGTCTGTATTATCTACGGAAAAGTGGAATGAAAAAATTCAAAAGTATTAGTAAGCCTTACATTTTAAAAGCTGACTACTTATGGACATCACTTTCAAAAACATTTAGAAATTCAAAGTTTTAAGAATTTCGCTCTTTGTTTAAAAATATCGAGTCTCTTCAGCAAAAAGAAATTGGAACTTTTTATTCTCCACATATGTACATATATACTCGTACATATATTTCGCTTCAATAAAAAGTTGGAAAAAAAACGTGAATGGGTGGATATACAGCGAGTTCTACTTATGTGCATTATGAAGACATATTGAAAATATTACAATAATACTGAACTTTCCATCTCTGGAATGATAGATATATATTTAGATAAGGCGCGTATTTAAGTAAATAATCTGATACAAACTGATATATGTATGTAGTTTGAAGAGAGTACATAAAAAATGGTTACAGTTTGGTACTCATAAGTATTAAAATGCTTTAAATTTGTTTGTGTGTTTTGATATGAAGCGAGTGCTTTATACCAACAAAATAAATGTTGTTTTTGGATTGTTGTACTTGTTGTCGAATTGCGCATACCTGCTAGTTTTGCATTCCACTTATTGTAAACGCAAATGCAACTGCGCCCGAGAAGTTAAGGTATAAACACATTCGCCACAGCAGACTACACGAACACAAGAACACAAATGCTGCTAGCTACCGTTGTAGCCGTTTAGCAGCTACTTAATTATTTTGGATACGACAGATACACAGTCAACACCTGATCCTGAATTGTTGCAACGATTCATTTATGCTGGGAACACAATTGGGACGAACGACGAATTTCGTCTAGCACGACGAATTCGTTGGTAAAAGTTCGTTGCGTAAATTCGTCGTGTGGCGCACAACTGGGACGAACAAATAACTGCTGTCATAATAATGAAAAAAATTGTGTGTATTTTTTATTACAAATTTGTCTTTATATACATACATACAAACATAACCACGATAGTGTTACCGCATAAACAAAATAATTCTTTATAAAATTAAACATTAAAAAAAAAACTATTAAAAACAATTTCATTATTAATAATTATGTATATTTAACTAAAAAGCTCTATATCATAAAAAGAAGCACTTGTTAAAGTAAAAATTAACATTATTTACTAATATATTTGAAAACTAAAAAAAAAAATGGTAACGCTGTACTGATTTCTTCGTCGTTCGTCGGCGTATGAAATAGAAATAAATCTATCAGAGAATTCGTCACGTACGACGAATTTCGTCGAAGTCGGTGTTGTGTTCAATTTCATATGAATGCATGTGTTCTATTTTTGACGACGAATATTCGCGGCGAAAAATTCGTCGTTCGTCCCAGTTGTGTTCCTAGCATTATGTATATTACAGTGGTGCATATTTAGCGCTTTTACTTTTTTAATAAAGTTTGCTGGGGCGAATTGAATACAGCGAATTGAATTCGCCACTCACATCACTTTGTATGGATTCGCTTTGACATAAATTGAAAAAATTCATCTCATGGATCTACTTTGGCTCCGGTGTTACGGGTTCAAAACTTATTTTTTATTGGCCATAACTCCTAGAATATGGAACGGATATAAGCGATGTGGATATCAATCTAAACTTTTCCAAAATACCTTTATACTGGTATACAAATTTTTTAAAACAATTTACCCATTGCGAGTGAAATTCAATTTTAAAATATTTTTATCTGACTTTCCACTTTTACAGAGAACTTACCATGCCTTTATTTTGTGTATATTTGAAAGCTGTCACCGATGAAATTCGAAGTTATGCTTCTTTAATGATGATTTTAGGAATTAAATAAGTTATTAAGAGCATTTTGAAATGATACCTATGTCGTTTATATTCGTTCTATATTGTAGGACTTATGATCAATAATATATTAAAGTTTTGAAACCCGTGACTGCGGAATGAAGAGAGAGCGCCGAAAAAATTACACAAAAATTTTTAGGTAAAAAGGGCTATTACCCTGTGAGTTTTTTTTTTAACTTTAACAATGCTGGTATTTTTGACTCAAGTCAATATTCTATATAACAATAAAGCTAATAAAAATTCTTGATGCATATATATTATAACATTTAAATTTTGTAATTTTTTTTTTATCTTACAATAAAAAATATTTCTAATCACTAATTTGTTTTACAAATTTTGTATATTGTCAACACTGTTTTGGTTTTGTGGCCATCAGAAATAGAAATTAGTTTAATTCGACTACACGACAAAAGTAGCATGGACAAAAACCTGTTGCCGTGTTGCCTTGCTGTCTTCAATAAAATCATTCTCATATGCAGACATGTATTCTAATTTTGACAGGTGGTAGTCGGTAGTCTGCTGTGGCGAATGTGTTTAATGCTTTAACAACCTAAATTTTTATCGCTCATAATGAAGAGAGTGCCATCTTTGTGTACTCTTATTAATCAGTTTCGCTCAAATTGAAGAGTGCGCCCTCTTTGGTGCACCAAAAAATGAGTGTTTTTCTCATATATGGCAGCATCACCCACAAGAGAGGGCGCTCTCTTCATTTTGAGCGAAAAAAATTTAGGTGTTATTTGTAGGTTGTTAACTTCACTAACATCTGTAGATTGTTAACTATACTACAACTGTCAAAAAGCTTGACGATGTCGCGAGTTCTGTGATTTTAGCCCACCTCAAACCTCCGTACCGCGCCAATAGAAGTTTTCACTTCAAAAATTATGGCGGCAGAATATATCGCTCCTTTATTGCAACATAGTCATATCTCAAAAAACAAAATTTTTCAGTTACTGACGAAAAAGAGTTTCTCAATACCTTCTTTATTTGTAAAAAAATTTGCATAAACATATCTCTATCTAAACCCAAGTTATAACCGCTTATAAGCTCAAGCCGTCCATATAAATGCTTACGCTTTGAAAACTTTAAATGCATTTTGCCACGTTTGAGTTTTTTTGAGATATGACTACGTTGCAATAAAGGAGCGATATGTACTAATGTATGTATATGAAAACAAACGAGAGTTTATAATCAAAATGGCAATCAGAGGCTTTCTTGAAAGCAAATTTAAACGCATAATTTGAAAGAGAATTTGAAAGCAAGCTACCATCAAATTTTAAAAGTATGAGTGTATTGGTAAAAAATGAGAGAGTAATAAAATTTTAAACAAAACTTGTTCGTGTGAACCCCAAGTTATACTGCCTGTTTTTAGAAAATGAAAACAAAATAGTGAGTGAGAATTTATATTTAAAAAACAAATTTTCGTATTTTATTGTTGTTTTCAATATAAATTCTCACTCACTATTTTGTTTTCATTATCTAAAAATAGGCAGATAATGGCTAATGTTTCTCATTTGTGATTTTAACTTTAGGGCTGCCCCATTATTAGATTTATAACTTCGAACGAAGTTTTAATATCTTAAGGCCGTGCCGCACTATCCTACTCAGTCGCGCGATTTGCAAATTATGACATGTGTGCTAAAAATGTATGGTAGTGTGGACTAACAATGCAACTGTGTGGCAGATTTTTTTGGCTAGTCGTGCGATTTGCAAAAGTTTATGAAAATTTTCATAAAATGATAGTTTTCATGCGATCAGAGGAGTATTTATTGTCAAACAGCTGCCAATTTTATTGGCGCTTAAAACAAATACAAACGAATTAAAATGATGGATACACCGAAAGCGATTAAGGTAATAAAAATAGTTTTTAATTATATACATATGTATAGTATGTATCGTCGGTTAACATGGAAATGGCATATAGACGCAAAGTTAACACAAATAAAACTAAAAGCAGCCCAAATAAATTGGCTTATTGGAAGAAATTCTATACTATAACAAGCCAGGAATAGTGCTTTGGAAAATATGGCAAAAGAGTTGGATAGCCACGTTACAGGTGTATCACCGAGCGACGTAAAGGTAAGTTGGCACCAAAGTTATCTCTTGACCGTAATTACTTAACTAAGCGCTTATTTTCTCGCAGACAAAACTAAGTTACTTGCTTACACAATATTGCCGGGAGCTATCGAAAATTTAGGAGAGCAATAAAAGCGGTTGTGGGTATGAAGAAACTTATACCCCAACTTCTTATTGGTTTGATAATGTCAATTTTCTGAAGAGCTTCGTAAACATAAAGAATGGAACTTCGTCCATTTCTATGGTATGTATGTATGCGAACAAACAAATAGTGCATGTATTTATACAAAATTAAAAATTTTATAGGTTGTAGATGTCGACACATATCCAGAAAATTTGGAATGCGTTTCAGCTCCATCATCTGCCAAAAATATTAAAATAGTCCATGTAAGTCCAGAAGATGAGATTCTGTTGCAGGCAAAAGAAATATTGGAAAAGGTAGCCCAAAAGCTCTTACCAACCAATAGGTATGATGAAAGTTTGCTACTTTTTTTACAAGAAAATCTGGCAGACGTACGTGATAAGGCTTTAAAAGACGAGTTGAGTGAGGAAATAATCTCTTTGGTGATGCAGTGCAAACGCACAAAATACGTATACGTTACCTGAAAGTATTTTGTATTTTAAATACATGTCCTGCAAGTATTTTGTATTTTAAATACATACAGAAAATGACAGTATTTTGTATTTTAAAAACATAGTTAACAAAATATATTTTGTTAGTTTATTGATGGTTGTTTGCATTTTGATCTATTTATAATGTATCATGCGTCAAACCAATAACCAAAAAGTAGAATCGCTAAAAAACGTACCTATACAAATTCTTAGAGTTGGCATCACCGCAATTCAGTTGTTAAGGTATAAACACATTCGCCACACCAGACTACACGAACACAAGAACACAAATGCTGCTAGCTACCGTTGTAGCCGTTTAGCCAGCTACTTAATTATTTTGGAAACGACAGATGCACAGTCAACAGCTGATCCTGAATTGTTGCAACGATTCATTTGTGTATATTACAGTGATGCATATTTAGCGCTTTTACTTTTTTAAAGTTCGCTGGGGCGAATTGTGTACGGCGAATTGAATTCGCCACTCACATCACTTTGTATGGATTCCCTTTGACATAAATTGAAAAAATTCATCTCATGGATCTATTTTGGCTCCGGAGTTACGGGTTCAAAACTTATTTTTTATTGGCCATAACTCCTATTATGAAGTATATTATGAAGTAGAGTCTTTCTGTTACCTGGGGAGCTTACTGGACAAAAGCGGTGGCTCCAAAGCCGACATATCTAGTCGCATAAACAAAGCCCGACAGTCATTTGGCCAACTGAAATCGGTGTGGAACTCATCGTTTATGTCAAGAAGGACGAAGTTGAAAATTTTTAATTCTAACGTAAAATCCACGCTGTTGTATGGTTGCGAGACGTGGAATGCAGCACCAAATGATATACACTCCATACAAGTTTTTGTTAATAAATGCTTAAGAAAGATTTTGCATATATTCTGGCCTATAACAATCCCTAATGATCGTCTCTGGTTAGAAACTGGGCAACAACCAATCCAAATTGAAATCCGCAAACGTAAATGGAATTGGATTGGAGACACACTGCGTAAACAACCCAACGATATTGCTAAACAAGCCATAGAATGGAACCCGCAAGACAGTAGACGTATAGGTAGACCATCACACACATGGAAACGGCAAATTGAAGCTGAAATATCCCAATTACACATGAGTTGGAATGAAATCAAATACCATGCATCAGATCGAACTTATTGGAACAACCTTGTAGCGGCCCTATGCTCCTTGTAGGAGTAAAAGGAACAAATATATATATATACAAATATATATATATATATATATATATATATATATATATATATATATATATATATATATATATATGTATATATATAACTCCTAGAATATGGAACGGATATAAGCAATGTGGATATCAATCTAAACTTTTCCAAAATACCTTTATACTGGTATACAAATATTTTAAAACAATTTACCCATTGCGAGTGAAATTCAATTTTAAAATTTTTTATCTGACTTTTCACTTTTACAGAGAACTTACCATGCTTTTATTTGGAGTATACTTGAAAGCTGTAACCGATAAAATACGTAAGTTATGCTTCTTTAATGATGATTTTAATTTAATTAAATGAGTTATTTAGAGCATTTTGAAGTGATACCTATGTCGTTTATATTCGTTCTATATTGTAGGACTTATGATCAATAATATATTGAAGTTTTTAACCCCGAAACTGCGGAATCAAGAGAAAGCGCCGAAACAATTACACAAAAATTTTTAGGTAAAAAAGGGCTATTACCCTGTGAGTTTCTTAATCTTTAAAATTTTGGTATTTTTGACTCAAGACATTATTATATATAACAATAAAGGTAATAAAAATTCTTGATGCATATTTTTTACAACATTTAAATTTTTTAATTTTTTTTATTTTACAATAAAAAATATTTCTAATCACTAATTTGCTTTACAAATTTCGTTATATTGTCAACATTGTTTTGGTTTTGTGGCCATCAGAAATAGAAAATAGTTTAATTCGACTACACGACAAAAGTAGCATGGACAAAAACCAGTTGCCGTGTTGCCTTGCTGTCTTCAATATAACCATTCTCATATGCACACATGTATTCTAATTTTGACAGGTGGTAGTCGGTAGTCTGCTGTGGCGAATGTGTTTACTGCTTAAAGGTATAAACACATTCGCCACAGCAGACTACAAGAACACAAATGCTGCTAGCTACCGCTGTAGCCGTTCAGCAGCTACTTAATTATTTTGGATACGACAGATACACAGTAAACAGCTGATCCTGAATTGTTGCAACGATTCATTTATGTATATTACAGTGGTGCATATTTAGCGCTTTTACTTTTTTAAAGTTCGCTGGGGCGAATTGTGTACGGCGAATTGAATTCGCCACTCACATCACTTTGTATGGATTCGCTTTGCCATAAACAGAAAATATTCATCTCATGCATGGCCTAATAATCAGGTCTGCGCAAGAAGGAATATGGTTTTTTGTAGGGTTGTGTTTTGACCGTTAAATAAAATGCAAAAATATGGTAAGTTAATTCGGTCTTGTCAAAAGTTGTATACATTTTTGGCCGCCATCATGAATATTTTTGTTTACGTTATGCTTTTTGTTTTTGCATAACCAATAAATACATACAAAACAAATTTAGTTTTGTTTTGTATACAGCTTTGTTTTGACAATTTTGAATGAATTTTACACAAACAAAATGCATGTCGTTTTTTATTGTTGTATTCTTACGCGCACCTTATTATTCCACCATGATCTCATGGATCTCTTTTGGCTCCGGAGTTACAGGTTCAAAACTTATTTTTTATTGGCCATAACTCTTAGAATATGGAACGGATATAAGCGGATATATAAAATACCTTTATAGTGGTATACACATTTTTTAAAACAATTTACCCATTGCGAGTGAAATTCAATTTTATAATTTTTTTGATTTGACTTTTCACTTTTACATAGAACTCACCATGCTTTTATTTTGTGTATACTTGAAAGCTGTCACCGATGAAATACGTAAGTTATGCTTTTTTAATGATGATTTTAAGAATTAAATGAGTTATTTAGAGCATTTTGTGGGACTTATGATCAATAATATATTATAGTTTTGAACCCCGTAACTGCGGAATCAAGAGAGAGCGCCGAAAAAATTACACAAAAATTTTTACGTAAAAAAGGCTAAAGTATTCAGCAGAAAATACTGGAAATATAACATGGGGTTAAGGCACAAGCACTGAAACTTTAAGTTATGATCATTCCATACAAAATATAAAGTTTCACTAAGTCTTCTTTCCGATCCATTTAATGACAGTAACATTTATATACAAAATTTTCCACTACATATTTATGCCATAGATTTGTTTTGCGCAAAATTAGTTTCTACGAAATTTCATAATTAGTGTACATGATTTTTGTTTGAACAAGTGTTAACCTATTTTTTTTTTTATTATATTATTGTGTATAAGAAAATCGCTTATCTTATAACAATTTAAATAATGAGACAGCGCAATAAACTAAATTTGATAAAAATAATAAATCCTCATTCCAAAAGATGGCAAAAGATAACAAAACATTTTTGTGGATGTGATTTCATTTCGCAATTTTTTGTATAAAAATGCCACTTGCAAACGCTTTTAAAGTACAGTTAGCACCGCTTCAACTCTTACAGTTTTTTCTGACAGATTTTAAACTTAAAAATGAAAGTGTTCGATATTCTCTTCGTTATTGCAATTTACTGCAGCCAAAGAGGTAATTTGATGTTTCCTTGTTAAAAAAAAAAAAAACTTAATAATTCTATCTGATTTTTATTATTCAGGAAAAAGATTATAAATAATGTATGAAGGATGATGATTGCGTAAACCTTGTTTCTCTTGGTAAATATTTTACCTCAGACAAACTTTAAAAAAATAAATTTTGTTTAATTGTTTGAAATTTAATAAATCTTAATTGCTGAATAATAAAATCTTTAATCATTTAAATTTTGTTATTTTCTTTTTTATTTTACAAATAAAAAATATTTCTAATCACTAATTTGTTTTACGAATTTTGTATATTGTCAACACTGTTTTGGTTTTGTGGCCATCAGAAATAGAAATTAGTTTAATTCGACTACACGACAAAAGTAGCATGGACAAAAACCTGTTGCCGTGTTGCCTTGCTGTCTTTAATATAATCATTCTCATATGCACACATCCCTACAAAAATTATTGGAGTACATGGTCCATTTTATATAAAAGGAGTAGTTTTTGGACTACTCCTATGTAATGCGGCCGTGGACCATTTCATTTGTACACACATTTGTAGTTAAATACCATTTGGCAACACTAAAAACGTTTGGAGTTTTATTGAAAATGTGGCAGCTCCCCTGTTAAAATTAAAACAAATTCATGGAAGCTGAAAGAAACACAAGTTAGCTCGTGTTTTCTCAATTTCTGAATATTATTTTGTATTTTTATATAAATGTAATGGAAGGGCTGAATTTACACATTTGTATATACTTAAAATATCATACAATTATATTAGTGACAGAGATACATACATATATGTATACATATTTACCGGGTACTCCATGGAATAGCAAAATAGAGTAGTTTCGAAACTAGTCCCTGTGGGTACTTCTTGGATTAGTAACATGGAGTAGTTTTTGGGTTACGTGGTCCAGCCCTAGGACATCGCAATGTAAATTGGACCATGTTTTTCCCATACATTTGGATTAGTTTTGGAGTAGTCCTACTCCATTGTGGAGTAGTCCATACACGCATGTATGGACTAGTCTCATTTTTTGTAGGGATGTATTCTAATTTTGACAGGTGGTAGTCGGTAGTCGGTAGTAATTATGAAATTTCGTAGAAACTAATTTTGCGCAAAACAAATCTATGGCATAAATATGTAGTGGAAAATTTTGTATATAAATGTTACTGTCATTAAATGGATCGGAAAGAAGACTTAGTGAAACTTTATATTTTGTATGGAATGATCATAACTTAAAGTTTCAGTGCTTGTGCCTTAACCCCATGTCATATTTCCAGTATTTTCTGCTGAATACTTTAGCCTTTTTTACGTAAAAATTTTTGTGTAATTTTTTCGGCGCTCTCTCTTGATTCCGCAGTTACGGGGTTCACAACTATAATATATTATTGATCATAAGTCCCACAAAATGCTCTAAATAACTCATTTAATTCTTAAAATCATCATTAAAAAAGCATAACTTACGTATTTCATCGGTGACAGCTTTCAAGTATACACAAAATAAAAGCATGGTGAGTTCTATGTAAAAGTGAAAAGTCAAATAAAAAAAATTATAAAATTGAATTTCACTCGCAATGAGTAAATTGTTTTAAAAAATTTGTATACCACTATAAAGGTATTTTATATATCCGCTTATATCCGTTCCATATTCTAAGAGTTATGGCCAATAAAAAATAAGTTTTGAACCTGTAAGTCCGGAGCCAAAATAAATCCATGAGATGAATTTTTTCAATTTATGTCAAAGCGAATCCATACAAAGTGATGTGAGTGGCGAATTCAATTCGCTGTATTCAATTCGCCCCAGCGAACTTTATTAAAAAAGTAAAAGCGCTAAATACGCAACAGTGTAATATACATAAATGAAACGTTGCAACAATTCAGGATCAACTGTTGACTGTGTATCTGTCGTATCCAAAATAATTAAGTAGCTGCTAAACGGCTACAGCGGTAGCTAGCAGTATTTGTGTTCTTGTAGTCTGCTGTGGCGAATGTGTTTATACCTTTAGTTCTAAAGTGCCCTGGAGACGATCAAAAAAACACATCAACGTTCTATGTATGTGCGTGCAGTCGTGATTTTTCGGGTACATGTATACGTTGTCGGCTCTGATTGATGAAAATCAAAAACTTTTGATATTTTATTTTGACATAATTATTTTGATGGTCTCCAATTGTGATTGACGATTACTAATGCTAGTTGTTTTGTAATCGACGTGTAATGAGTAGAAAGATTGCAGCACAGGGATACTTTTTATCTCTGTTATTTTTGTGTATAAACAGTGTCAACGCATGTATTATTTTGTTTTTTTGATAAATTTGCATAAGACGCCATTAATAGTAATTCATCATCCGATGATTTGTTCCAAACGAACGCCTCGAAGTCACAATATTTTTTTTTTTTTGGTAGTTTTATTATTTATTGAATCTTCAATTATAAATTGAAACATCAATAAGTTTTTCAAATCTTAAATCTAAAAATACATAAATATATGTTTAGCCAGTGCTAAACAAAATTTTTAATTCCAACTGTTGATTTTTGATGTTTTACATCTCTCGTGTACGGCTGAGAGAAAGAGTATCCCTCCTTCTCAACCGGGTGTGGCCTCTATAATTTAGAATGTTGCGCGCAAGTGGATTTGGGTGCAATACTAGTTTTTCAATATATTTTTTAGCGTGTTTTGAAAATACTGTCTTCACCAACGGAACATCAAGATCTTTGTGAATTCGCTGATTTCGGATATACCAGGGGGCTGCAGTAATTGTACGTAGAATTTTGTTTTGTCGCCTTTGAATTTTTTCTACACTTGATGCTGAGGCAGTGCCCCATAGCTGGATTTCATAGCACCATATTGGTTTCAGGATCGCGTTGTATAACAAAAGTTTACAGTCAAGACTTAATATAGAATTTCTTCCAATAAGCCAATTCATTTGGGTTGCTTTTAATTTCATTTGTGTCAACTTTGCGTCTATATGCGATTTCCATGTTAAACGCCGATCAAGATGAACGCCTAGATATTTTACTACAGTGTGTTGCGGTATAGTCTCGGTGTTGATTTGTATAGGCGGGCATGTTTCCCTGCGTACAGTAAAAGTAACGTGTACACATTTCTGCTCATTCACTTTTATCCGCCATTGTTTTAGCCATGTTTCCAATTTTGAGATGTACCCTTGTAGATTCCGGGAAGCTTCTACAGTATTTTCATGAACGCTTAGAAAAGCCGTATCATCAGCAAATGTTGACGTGTGAATGATACTGCTTAACGGTAAGTCAGAGGCATATATTAAATAAAGTAAAGGACCGAAGATACTGCCTTGAGGGACTCCGGCTTCAATCGACTGCGGGGGGCTTAAAAAATTGCCTTCCTTAACTACAAATTTTCGTTCCTCTAGATAGCTTTTTAAGAGCCTGACGATGTTTGCGGGTAGATTTTGTGTTAATTTGTGGACAAGACCTTCGTGCCATACTTTATCAAAGGCCTGTGCGACATCAATAAAAAGCGCTGAACAATATTTCTTTTTTTCAAAAGTTTCTCTAATGACATTCACAAGTCTGTGAGTTTGCTCAATAGTGTTATGCTGACTGCGAAAACCGAATTGATGATCTGGAATACATGCACTGCTAGTTACTATAGGAGTCAGCTTGCTCATGTACAGTTTTTCAAAAAGTTTCGACATATTGGACAATAGACTGATAGGCCGATAGGATTCAACCTTTGTATGATCCTTACCGGGCTTTGGTATCATAGTAATCATCGAAACCTTCCATTCTGCCGGATAGTATTGCAGTCGTAAAATACTATTAAAGATGAATAGTATTATTCGTTTTGCAATGAAAGGCAATTCTTGCAGCATTTTGTTGCTTATTCTATCAATACCTGGGGCTTTTTTTGAGTTTAGACTTGTAATAGCCTTTTCAATCTCCACAATATTAAATCTTAGCGGAATTTCTGGTAAAGCGACGACTGGTGGCAGTTCAATAATATCAGCAGAAATATTTGGAGTAAATACCTTTTCTAAGTGTTTAACAAAAAGAGCACCTTTTTCAGCATCAGTTCTTGCCCAGTCACCATTTGAAGCTCGTAATGGAGGTTTACATATCTCCGGCCTTTTAAGTCCTCTGGCTGCACGCCACAGCGAATAATCTGTTGATGGTGTTGCATCGAGTTCTTGCAGAAATTTTTGCAGCGAAGCTGTTTTTTGTGATTGTAAAACTTTTCTTAGCTGTTTGGTACACTCCTTAAGCCTTAATTTTAGCTGAGGCAATCTGTATCGTTGCCATTCTCGTCGAGCTCTCCGTTTTTCAGTCAATAGCCTTTCTATATCTGCACAAAAAATATTGTTAAATCTCGCTTGCTGATTTGGTTGAATTGAAGAAGCATTAAGAGCAGTTTGTTTGGCATGTGCTTCAAACGACCTAATAGAATTTTCTATGTCAGTAGGTGTTCTCAATGGCATATTTTCCATGCAATGAGCACTCAAATATTTTTTGTATTTCAGCCAGTTAATACGTGCAGATGTCAGCGGTAAATCACATGTTGGTCTTGCGGTTGTGTGTGAGTAAATAGTGATAATAGTAGGCGAATGATCTGAAGACAAATCCAAAGATGCTTCTACTTCCGTCATTTCGCTGGGCACGCCTTTCATAATCCCAAAGTCGATAATATCAGGAATTTTTTTGACGATCCGTTGGCCAATATGTTGGCTGACCACTTGAAACTACATTCAAACCCATTTTTGAAATTGTGTCAAACAAAACACGACCCTTAGGACTGATTAAACGTGAGCCCCAAAAAGTGTGTTTAGCATTGTAGTCGCCAGCTGCTAGAAAACGGGACCCCAGTGTTGTATAAAATGCGGTATATTGACTCTCTGAAATTGAAAACCTGGGAGGAGAGTAAACAGATGATATCACAAGCTTTTGATAAAAATTCTCAATACAGATGTTCGTTGCTTGAAGATATTCTTCACGAAGGTCATTTAGTAGGTAGTGTTTTATTCGAGTTTTTATTAGGATTCCAGAGCCACCACAAGCTCTACCTCGAGGATCCTTAGTATCGTAGAAATTATATCCACTAATTTTAAAATAGCTTCGAGACGTTAAATGAGTTTCTGAGATAAGCATAACGTCGATTTGTTTATCCAGAAGAAAATATTCTATTTCATTTTTATGTTGGCAGATGCCGTTTGCGTTCCAATAACAGATTCTTAAGTTCATGGTTTTTTCAATACAGCCTGCAACAAGGTAGACTGCATTTTCAACATTTCCTGCATCATACAGGACATGTTGAGAGTAAATGTATTTACTGTTTGTATTAGGATCTCTATTGAGGCTTCAATACGACTAAAATTATGCCCTGATTCTTCGTTAGCTGGTACAGTTTTTTGCGCCGGAGTCTGGTTACTCTTTAAAATATTAGCGTATGAAAATTGACTATTAGGTTTTTGTTGAGTAAGAGTCGTGTTAGACTTTAGAACATTTGAGTATTGATTATGGCTAGACGACGGTTGAGGTAACTGAGGGTAGTTTAAGGGGGTGTTGGGCTGATCGGGAGTAGCATTTGTTTTTCTGTTCGACGAATTTTTAAAAAAAGAGTAAAGAGGGCAGCCTCTATAGTTAGCAGTGTGGTTTCCACTGCAATTGCCGCATTTTTTTGCCTTGGTATCACCTTTTATTTTGTCACAGTTAGCGGTACTGTGCAACTCACCACATACAACGCAAACGGTAGGCAACTTGCAATAAGTTTTGGTATGGCCAAATTCTTGACAGTTCATGCATTGGATAGGTCCATTTTTTTTATGTGGCATCTCAACTGTAACTCTTCTGTGTAACAAGTACTTTAGATTATAGATTGGGTGCGATTCATTTTTTTTAATTTTCAAGTCACCTGGCTGTAGCTCGACTCTAAAAATAGGTTGGGGGATTTTTTCCCTATTTTTGATGTTAGAAACATTTTTAACCTTGAAGCCATTATTTTCAAGGCCAGACTTAACCTCTTCTGGATCCACACTAGAGTCTATACCTTTTATTACGACGGTTAGACCTTTAGCACTCTTTAATTGGTACGTATAAAAATTTTTGTTTTTTGACTCAAGGTCAGAAACTATTTTTCGGTAATTACTTTCTTGCACTACCTGGATTTTTGTTTCGTTAATATTTCCGCGCTTAATTGGAGTTACATAGAACTCATTTTCTCCAATTAAGGAGATAAGGCTTTTTACCAACAAACTAGAGTTCTGCTCTCTTAAATATATCGGTGGAGGTTTACTCGACCTTGTTGTAGTTGGATCTTCATTGTCTTGTTCAGATAAAATCGCGAAACGATTTTCGGAATTTTTTGTTTTGTTTTTTCCATCTCTGGGAACTTTCGCTGTTGAAGCTATTTGAGCTGATTTTGGACTTCTTCCCCTTTTTAACACGGTTATGTATCTGTCCATTCCTGTTTGAATTTTATTATCATTTATTGTACTCACCGCATCTACCATTTTGTGCACGTTGGTCACCTTATTACTTGTTGTTTGTTTGTTTGTTTGTACAGCTAAGCTGACAAGTTTGCTGATGGGTGCAATTGTTGTTGCTTCTTGATCACTATTTAACATGTTCAGAGATAATGATCGCACACGAGTATTTGTGTTTTCTGTTAAATTCAGGTTTTTGTTTAATTCATTTTTTTTATTGTCGTCATCAGCAACTAAAGTTATATATTGTACATTCCTACTGCTTGTAGGATTATTGTTGTTTTTATCAGAAGATGAACTCATCAGAGTTCTCTCTTTTATATTTTCACTTATATTAGTTTGTGTATGCAAATATTTATGTATATTGCACACAAGCAAAAAATAAAATAAAACCAGTAAAATAACTGTTCAATAAATGTTTTGTTTTTTTTATATTTTTTGTGACTTGAAAAATTATTTTTTTTTTATATTTTTTTTTATATTCAGTTGCGACGATTATAAAAACGCGTCTGTTCACTACGAAAGTTGAAACTGAAGTGAAGTCACAATAATGATGATGAACGATTTTATTTGTACGTCTCCTTTTAAGCGACAAAAACACGACACTCACACATATGCACTGATTGGCGTGTTTTTTTGATCGTTTCCAGGGCACTTAAAGCATTTTTTCATAATGCGATTCTATTTAGCAGGTAGTACTGTTACGACAACAAGTTTAACAATAAAAAAAAAACATGGTTCTTTTTGCATTGGGAGATTGAGCTGTCAACATAAGGGCGAACAACTTTCAACGTATGTACGTGCCTCTCACTAGCAAAAATTGTGTGAGCCTGTGTTAGTAACACCACCTGTAAAGTGAATACATCTTCAGGGCTGGGCAGTATTTGAAATACATGTATTTGAAATACGTATTTAAAATACAAATACGTATTTTGTATTTTGTATTTTAAATACATACATGACGTGGAAGTATTTTGTATTTTGTATTTTAAATACATACTTACATGATGTGTAAGTATTTTGTATTTTGTATTTTAAATACATAACCTGAAAGTATTTTGTATTTTGTACTTTAAATACCGCAAACCATGTATTTTGCCCAACTCTGACGACATGGCATAAAAAATATCTTTCTTCCTTATGAAAAACTTAATATGTGTTCAACCAAAATTCAAAAAGCTTTTACATGGTCATAATAACTATATATGTAAGTATGTATATAGTATATGAAATACAGATTGTGCTACATATACTTACATATGTACATAAAATCATATGCTTTTATGTGCAATGCAATTTGCATTTAATTTACTACATACATACATACATACATACATACATATGTAGTTATTTTGACCATGTAAAAGCTTTTAAAAGGTAACGGCACCAACAAGTGAAATTAATTTTTTACAAGACGTTGTTTTTTATAGACTTTATTGATTGAAAAGACTGTTTGGCGTATTTGATATATTTATATTATTCCTGGTAGTAGATTACTATTGCTGCTAACTTACAATCTTTGAACTGAAATTCAAAATAATGTATTTAAACTTTAATTTGTTGTTGTACCTTATATATATGTAGTACCTTATGACAGTGGGACTGTTTTTATTTTATAATTAATTAAAACCAAAAATACTATATAATAATATTTATTAAATTTATTATTTTACATATAAAAAGTAATTTTTTATTTTAGATATTTATTCTATAAGTTTTATGTTTAATAATTTTTATTTATTTGTTGATGGCTAAGCATTGTCTATATGCATTTCATTGGTGCTTTACCAAATCATCAGTAGACTTCAACCATTCTTTGGAAGAGCTTCTAAGTTTGTCCATAAGATAACAGGCTTGGAACTTTTTAAAAATATGGTTAAAGTGTATTGATGATTTGGTAAAGCACCAATGAAATGCCTATAGACAATGCTTAGCCACCAACAAATAAATAAAACATACATGCTATATAATAATATTTATATGAAAATAAAAGAAATACCAATTAAATACAAAATAAACTTTTGTGTACAATATAGTAAATGTGTTTATTTAAAAATTGAATTTGTTAACTGCTTCATTTTGCCATGGAAGAATGTCTACGTTATTAAAATAAAATGAGAACTAGTCCCTAACATCTTTAGCTTCTAGTGCACTTTTATTGCCTGGACATTTTTGGAGCGAAGTTACTTTCGGTGGATTTTCTATATAAGGACTAACATCTTCTCCCTCACTTATTAGAAAATTATGTAGAGCACATGAAGCCAGCGTTATCATTTCAGCTTTTTGTGGACATAAGTTTATTTGTTTTTGGAAAATTTGAAACCTATTCGATAGGATTCCAAAAGCATTTTCCACGTCGAGCTCTTGATAACCTGTAATTAAATATTTTGTTTGCATCTAATCTTCTGTCGCTATAGAGTTTTAACACACGCGAGGTTAAGCGAAAAGCTTCATCACAAATGAAAACATATGGAACCTGTAAAAAATCTTTGCAATTTTATATTTCCTTATTTTAAATATTTTTACCTTCGAATTTGTTCCAGGAAGGACTTCATCGCTGGGAAAATCCAACATATTGTTTTTAATAGCGGCTCCAAGTGATGATATATTGAAAGCTGCAGCGTCATTAGCTCTACCATTGGTACTGACATCCACCATAATAAATTTGTACCTACCGTCTACTACAGCCAAAAGTTTTATACTGTTAAAACCTTTGTAATTATAATAATATGACCCATCTGTAGATAAGACCTTTATTCCAATATGTTTGCCATCTAAAACACAATATTTAATTAAAATCGTTTATGTAATTATTAATTTATTTTGCCTACCTATCGCCCCAAGACACATCGGAAAATTCCATAGGTTTTTGAAATCGTTAGCATCTGATTCCCATTCATTGGCAGATTGACAGCCCTAAAAAAACGATTAACAACATGGAAGTAATCAACAAATTTACATAAGAAGTAACGTAAAGTTATTTCAGCTCATGCAAAAAAATCTTATGTATTATACCTTCATACATTTGATAGAAAGTGTTGCATATAAGTATAGCTTCTAAAGTTTCAGGAACAATTGACGAAACACTTTGTCGGGAAACTCTAAATCCATACGACAAGTCGTTAAATGAGTTCCAAGTGGCCAGGTATCTTAAAGTTAGCAAAAGTCTGAAAAACCACCAGTTAATATATTCGATAATATACTTATGTAACCAGTAAAATACTTACCGTGTGGTCGGTGAAATGGCCTCCCTCAAAATTGTGTCCTTTTTTTCGACATATGGTTGCACAAAGGCCAGTAGCTTATCAAAACTTTCCTTAGAAAGTCTGGTGAAATTTTTGAAACACTCTGGGTCTTCCAAACGAAGCTCGTTGTCAACAAAATATGTCAGGTCTTTTCCACTGTACCGTCCAAACAACCACTCTCTGTTTAGCTTTTTTCTTTTTTTAATTTAACAATTTTACAAATCACCACCAATGACGATATTATTTTAACTTTGTCTTTATTTGTTAACATTTTATTATTTTTATTTTAAGCACCAAAATGTAAGTAATTTTTTTTTCTACTATAAGCAATTGCTTGTATATACACAAAATAAACAGCTGTTTTTGCATCATTTTTGTATTATAGTGGTGCACCTACAACACCATTTTGAAACGAATTTTTAAAGCGGTCAGATTTTTGCAAGATTTTCCAGTGAATGAATCGTACAATTGTGTAGGATAGTGAAGCACGGCCTTTAAGCACATAAAGATTTGGCAACCTGTACAATGAACAAACAAAAAAAGTAATATAACGGTATAAAGGGTTACCGTTAGGAATTTTTGAAAAGTAGCACAAAAGGTCGTTTTATAAAAATAAAGTCGCACATCTGTTTTTAAAGTTTTTTTTCAGTAATAAGAAGCATAACAAAAAAAAAAAAAAACAATTGAAACAATACAAAAAGCTTATTGCAGAATCCATTTTCATCATATTTTTTAACATATGCAGATGCATTATAAATACTTCTATACATATTTTCACGTATACTGAACAAATTTACTTAAGTTTTAATAAATTTGGCTGTCGTATGCTGCCAAAGTCAAATGAATGGGATTTCTGCTAAAAAAAATCAAGTTAGGTTAAGATATTTTTTACGAAATTTAAAAATCTCCAAGTAAAGCGCAGTGAGCTTTTTACTTTAATTGCAATCATTTGATTTTGGTGCATTATTTCTTATTTTTTTTTAGGTGAATATATTTGTACTTCAACAAATTTTTATTCTATAATATAACTAAGGAATACATACATAAATACTATTGTTTTGAAATTTCATTTCTATATTTAAAAATAAGTTCATTACAGGGAATACAGTATTCTATAACTTTATCTATTAAATTTAAGGCTGACAGCATAGTGTTGCATGTTTTTACTTTTAATTTATTAGTTAATTTATTTTTAAGTAAAGCTAATTTCGAAAAAATTCTTTCTGCACAAGCACTGCTGTGAGGTAGAGTTAATACATGTACGGCCAGTTTGTACAAATTAGGAAACATTGGTTCGTCTAACGAACTCTTTAAATTACGAATTTTATGTCAAAATTGTATACATGACAAGCGTGGTGAAATAAGTTTACCAGGTGGTCTCGTAACGGCAGCTCATTATTATTTGCTATGATAATTTTGTGGATATCACACTTCAAAATGGTGTAACTTTTTGACAAGCATTATCCACTTTTTTGTTATACATATACTTATTTCACCATGATGATAATAAAAATGTTGCCAAATGAACAATAATCTGCGAAGTGCTTTTAAATTTTGACGAACTTTTTTATAAAAATAATAAAAACATTTTTTAATTTACTGCAAATTACTGCTTTTTGTGAGAAACTACAAAAAAGGGTAAAAAGTTGCAACAAAATTAAAAAAGTCGCAAAAGTCGGTGATATAAAAAAGTCGCAGACCGCCGAAAAAGGGTCAAATTGCGACTTTAGTCGGGTGAACGGTAACGCTGACGGGATAACATGCGCTTGCGTTATCTTTCATTCTGGCAACATTAAAATAATATGTAACATACATTAAACGCACAGTGTGACAGTTGACTGATTTCGAGAATAAATACCTACATATGTAAGTATGTATATAAGTATAATTATTGATGAAAGATGAAAGTATTGTATTGATATAATTACATACATATGTACATACTATTAAAATCAATTATTATGCAAATTGAATTTACTTGCCAAATAAAATATATTTATATTGTCATATATGTATATACATATATATATATATATATATATATATATATATATACACATACGTACATATGTATGTATGTATGTATGTATCTGAGCAACTAAAGCACTGAATGTTTTAAAATTCGGCGTGCGTTACTTTAAGAACAAAACGCAACTTTCAACAAAATTTTTTGGTGGTATGTCGAGGGGAACGGGCACTCCCCCACCCGCAATACAAATATATTATTAATATTTATTTATCTATGCAACTAAAGAGCAGAATGTCTTTAAATCAAGTGTGTTTTCTTTAGTTGTAATGAAATTTCACAAAAATTATAGAAAAATCAATTATTTATACATACTTACATACATACATTTATACATACTTACATACATACATATGTACCGGATGCAGCGAGTGTAATATAAAAATGTTCAGTAATAAGCTGTTCATTTACTAAAAATTTTTACAAATTTGTAACAATTGTTACTAAAAAGCGTTCATTAACCCAAAAAATTTGCAACGAGAGAGCGGCGAAAGAGCGTAAAAAATTGAGAGACAGAAAAATTCTTGCAAGTTTTTACAAGTAAAATTTTTACTTGTAATAATTATTCAAACAGCTGTTTTGCGTTTGTGTTTACAAAACAGTATTTCTAAATTAAGTTGCAAATAAAAATATTTTGGAAAATTTAAGAAATTGTAAGTAAATGTGAACTTTTAAGACGATAAAAAGTATTAAAAAGATGTATCTTAGGAACAACAATAATAATAATAATATTTTACTAGTTTTAACAGCCTCTGAAATGTTTCTGTTTTCTTTTTTCCATAGCACAATAATATATTATTAAGTATTTTTTCTTTAATTTTCACAGACCAGCTGTTATTACTCATATTGTAAATATTGTGAGTACCTAGGTACTCGGTACTTTACACTAAGCAGGCAAATAATTCAATTATTTCAGATATATATTTGCAAATAAATTAAATTATTTTTAAAATTAACTTTGAAATAGTAATGTTTTTAACTATCAAATTCTATTTCTACCACCATATGTCCACATGTGCACCGCAGAGAGATTTATTTTCACTTATATTGCGAAATGATTGTTCGAACTTATGTTTAACAAATTAATTGGTTGCTTTTTCTTTTGCAGTTGTTTTTATTTACCTTAATTACATAAATAAAAGAAACTTGATAAAATTTGAAAAATAGTCTAATTTATAAAAAAACTAGCTGATCCCGGTGTACTTCGCTACCCCCCTCGTTATAAAATAAAATTAAAAGTATTTATATATCCTATTGTGACGATCGGTCCAGTAGTTAAGACTATATTACGATTTTTAATTTTAATAAAAAGGAGCGTGGTCCCATCCACTTTTCTCCCGGTACGTATTCCAAATTATGCCAATACCATATGTACCAAATATCATCGACGTAGGTCAAAAAATGCCCAAAATATGGCGATTTCAATTTTTGGGTTATATGGGAGCTGCCATGCCCACTTGTCCGATAACGCCCATTTTTGTCCTGATTACTCACATTAGTAACATATGAACTATTGCAATGTTTCAAAACTCTTGCTATCACAATAGTCAAGATATATGATGTTATTCAATTTATGTGGGAGGGGCTACGCCCACTTGAAATATTAAAAGCCTAAAACCATCCTCTATAAATTCCCTTTTGAATGACACCAGTTTGGGTCAAATCGGTTGGATAGTATCCGAGTCTATAGCGAACATGGGTACAAACATTTTTTGTATTTTATATATATAGATTTATATGTACTTCCAATCTTCAAATTACCTAATTTATTTTTTGCCTTATTAACAGTTATTAATTATTATTTATAAGCGTAAATTAACACATAATTTATTAAATTAATTTTTTACTGCTTTTGGGGTTTAATGCTGGCAGCAACATGATATTTAATTTTGGATAAAGCTTTTTATTACAGTACCTCAGGTAGAAATTTAGAAATTAATCGAAAAAGCTACAATAATCTAACGAATAGCGTTTTTTTCTAAGAAATAACGAAATCGGACAAAAAATTTATAATAATTTGTAAAAGTAAATCACGAAAATCATCCATTACAAAAATATATTTCTTAAATATGCCAGATAATATGTTATAGCGTATAAACTAATTAAAAATAGATATTTTATTCATTCATTTTATTCAAAAGTAGCTAATCACCCTTATCGTGTTTAGTGTATTTCGACTACGCCTAGTACTAGATTAAATAAAATTGCAAAACTTTTCATCATTCTATTACAAGCAGTACTCGAAAAACGCCAGTGACGACAATGCTGAATATAAATGACCATAATCACATTATTTTTATAATAATATACATATATGTATAATTTGTCCAAAAAATATAGAGGTAGTTATTAAGTACTCCTATATACCTATACATTACAACACTACTTTAACTTGCAAATTGTTACTAGTAAAGTGTTCATTTACTTTTTCACATTTTTGAGAGTAATTTTGGAAAAATTTTTGTTACTCTCTCGTTACTAATTTTTACTAGTAAAGTTATAAACACATAGACCACAGCAGACTTCACAACAGCAGTCTTCAAATGCAGTAGGCTTCAATTGCTGCCATGTAGTTAGCTACTGAATTATTTTGAGAACGACAGCAGCTGACAAATGAACTTGAAGTTTCGATATTATTTTTCAATATTTGTTTTACTACATATTTCAGAGCTGCCACATAAATATTTCACAAGAATAAAAATGAAATTACCAGCTCAAAACGTTATAATATTGAGTAAAAATATAAAAGCACATCAATATATTTATTTATATTAATTTTGTTATGTTATTTTCGGTTAAATAACACAAAATATTTTTAGCTCTCATTGCTGTAACATTTATATTATATTGGCAGCTTTGTATCAGCTTATTGCTGCTAATGGAAATAGAAATTAGTCTAATTTGGCAGCAACAGCAAAACTAGCATAGACAACAACCTGCTTCGCTGTCGTCAAAATAATCATTTTCATATAAACTCTTGTGTTTTATTTTTGACACATTGCTGCTTGCTGCTCGCTGTGGTCTATGTGTTTATAGCTTAAAGTAAATGAACTCACTTATACATACATACAAGTGATGTTACGAATGTCAATTTTTAGTATTCGCGAATACGAATACAAATATTTGTAACAATATTCGAATACGAATATCACTTTTAAAATTTAGCGTCACGTAATGAGGAGGAAAGTTGTGTCGCTTTTGTCGGGATCTAAGGAGAGACAAAATTATTGAAAAGTTTAGAATACTGAACTCTGATATTTCTCGAGTCAAAGTACATTTTGAAGACACATCGGAAAAAATATTTGAGTTTGATGAATGTTTTTCCTATTTCAACCAAATGAGTGATCAACATGCTGGTGGTGTTAATAAAGCAAATTCCTTATCTAAAGTCAACGATGATGCGAATGGAGACACTCTTTTTGCTGACAGTATTTCTCTGGAAGATGATTTATAGAAGTTGATATTGAAAATGATCTTAAATGAGTATGTATGTGCGTATGTATATATGTATGTATGTATATAGAACAGTAGCTGTAAAAACTTTAATTTTTTCTTGTGGATATTTATTAACTTATTAACTTGTTGCTTTTATATAAGCACATATGCATATGTGTATCCGTGCATTTATAACGGACTTATGAAGTTCTATTTTCATTAGATGTATGTAATACAAGTTTTTTCTTCTTCTTTTATACATACATATGTATGTACTTACATACTTACTAGGCTTTTGCACTAAGTATGTACATTTAAATTCAAAAACATTTGCTTTTTTAAAAATTCTCAGAGTAATTCCAAGTACAAAAGGGGATCAAAGCAAGTAAATACAAAACAAAAAAAAAAACAAACTAAACATTGGGCGCGTTCAGCAGAAAAACCTGCTACTAAACAGTTTAGATGTTGCAGCTTTTGATTTGATTAATTTTTCTGAACGGTCTGTTCACTTTTTTGTCAAAAAAATCAAAAAATTTGACTTTTCAATAAAAATTATTGAATTTTATTTTGTAAAAATGTGTCATAATATTGATTTGTGAATTTAAATTAATTAAAATTTAAAAATATTTTTATATTATTATTATTACGAATAAACGTAATTATTATTTGAACTTATATTGATTTACATACTTATGAAAAGTAATATTATCAGGCTCAAGTTCAGTTTTATTGAATTAATGAAAATTCAAAATTACTAAGAGTTTTTTTGTGTTGGAAAATATTATTATTTATATCCAATCAGTTTTTAGCAGAACGTATCAGTACTGATTTCAAGGCCGCTACACCTCTCATCAGCGTTCAATTGTCCATCTTTACAAATTTCGTAAAGTGGATACTAATTGAGAAGAATATCAACTATTTAACCAGTTTTCAACAGAAATAGAATATGAGAATTAATTTTTAATTCAATTTTTATTCTACAATGAAACAGTGCTGGTTAGTACGAAATTCCCTCATTACTGTTTGGAACTAATAATCAACACAAACTCATAGTCCGTTATCATCAAAGTATTCTACTTTGTATTTTAACGTTTTTGTTGTTTTTACTCTATATTAGGGAAATTCACATATTACTGTGACCCCTGTTATTAGGGTATTTATAGCTCGTGCCCAAGCGGAATTAATATTTTTATATTATTATTATTACGAATGAACGTAATTATTATTTGAACTTATATTGGTTTTTACATATGGAAAGTAATATTATCAGGCTCAAGTTCAGTTTTATTGAATTAATGAAAATTCAAAATTACTAATTACTGATTGGATATAAGTTAATAATTAACACATTTATTTTTAATAAAAGTTCAATTGCTGACACATTTCCGTTAGTTGCAATTCATAATTATTTTACTTACCTTAATAAAGTTCAATCTCCTCTGTCGCAATTCAATTGCTGACACATTTCCATTTAAATTTTAATTCACGAATTTTTTGTTACAACATTTATTAAAAGTGCTGACGACCTATTTGCACTGAATGCAATTGGAACAGCTCACGTTGCATTCAAGGTGATGATTGCTGTTCGACAATTCTTAAGTTTATATAAAGTTTAACATTAAGTTTAAATTGTTAATTAATTAGTAAGTAATCAATAATAAGAAGTCCGAATAAGAAGACATAGTCTTCCGGCAAATTAAATAATTAGAAATACTAAAGGAATAAAGAAGACATAGTCTTCTCCTCTAAATAATAAATAAATAAATATAAAATTTTTTAAAAATAAAAATAATTAAGAATTTTATTTACTGGCGCCCGAGCAACCGGTACAAAAATAGTGTACTAAAAGAACCCTAAAATAAAAAAATAAGCCTGTAAGTGTCCGTCCGCAGGCGACCGTCCGTATAAAGTGTCATAAGTGAATCCTTAGTAGAAGTACGAAAAGGACAAAATTCGCATGATCGGGACGGTATAGTTTAATAAGTTTACAATTTAAAGTAAGAAAATAGACACAACAAATAAAAAGAACAGTGAACAAATAAAAAGAACAGTGAACAAAAAAAAAATATAATAACTAAAAAATAATATTATAAAACTATATTAATTAAAAAGTAACAAAGACATAATAAAGAACACTAACCAAAAGAATTTTTAACAACAAATGAAACAGAATTAAATAAAGGTAATAAAGACTTTAGAAAAAATCTAAAAACATAATATTCAACAACAGCTTTGCCCTTGCCATTGAAAGCTGCACCATAGAAGACAACCATTCAAATATCTGGCCGACATCGATAGTTGCAACAAGATCAACAGAATAACATCAGTCAGTCAACATAATGTGTCCAATTCACCTTATACTGTAAGTCATTATATTTCAGAGTATTTTTAAGTTATTTCATAAGTAACAAAAACCACCCTTATATAAAAAAAAAGAGAGAAGAAGAGAAAATAAAACAAAATAATAAGAAAGGAAGAAATCTTTTATTTACTGTGTACCAATTTTTATAAATCATAATATAGGATTTTTTTTTATCTCACAAAAATTGTTCCCAAAATTTGCGAAAAATCATGTCTAACCCCAATAACCTAGTAAGACCTCCCGTTCTTAACGCTCCAAATCCAGCAGCGCAACTCAACGAAGAAGTAGAAAACAGAATAGCCGCTATTTGCGCGCAACAATGCAGAAACATAGTTCAATCTCTTATGAATCCAAATAATGACCTTAACCACGGGACAGACCAAAACATTGAAGACAGATATAGAAATGACTTGAGTGAATTAGATAAAATACCCAATATAGTAAGAAGTCTTAGAGATTTCTCGGGTAACCCCATGGAATTTAACTCATGGAAAAAAAGCGTGGATAGAGTGTTGCAAATTTACGATTCAAGCAAAGGCACACCTAAATATTATGGTATATTAAGCGTCATCCGAAACAAAATAACAGGCAACGCTGACATTGCCTTAGAATCCTACAATACTCCATTAAATTGGAATTGCATTGTAAAATGCCTTTCTATGCATTACGCAGACAAACGAGATTTAGGGACGCTTGAGTATCAGATGGCTTCCTTAATTCAAGGAAGAAATACCATCCAAACATTTTATCAAGAAGTTTATACTAAATAAAATTGGTTGCATGGAAATAGGCCAAGAGTCCTTGCGACTTTTAACGCAAACCTATAGGGACAAAGCCCTAGACACTTTTGTTAGAGGCCTAAATGGAGATCTACCAAGACTCCTTGGCATCCGTGAGCCTGCGGATCTCCCGCAAGCATTACATCTCTGCTTAAAACTAGAAAATCAAAACTACAGGACAGAATACGCGAATAAACATCAAAATCATAGACAACGTCAACCACCACCCCTTCCAATACGCGATGCAAATACAATTCATAGACAACCCTTTTATCCAGAATTGACATTTCAAAATTTTAAGCAATACAATAGACCAATGAATAATATGCAACAAAATGCATTCCGAAATCGTCAAACCATCCCCAACATTAACTTTCGACAAAATCCCCAACCGCGTTTTCAATCGCACCAAGCTTTTCAACAAAATTTTCAACCACAAAGACCATTTGCACCGAAACCTCAAAGGCCTCAACCTATGGAAGTTGACGAATCAATTCAAACAAGAAACGTAAATTATCAAAACAGACCACGTCCTTTTAATCAACCCCAATTTAATAACAAAAGACCTCCATCCCTAAGCTACGTTCCACCACCACATAAACAACAACGCAATTTTCATATAGAAAGTAGACAAGATCTTTCCACTGTACCGAATTACCAGGACGAACAAGCTGGAAATTATAATGAAACTGAATACGAGCAATTAATCCAAAACCAAGGGATTGACGAGTACGCCGAATCCTATGATCAAGATCAACAAGATGAAATACCCACTCAAAATTTCACAGATATCCATTTTTTAGGCTAACAAACTCTTCGCTCCCGTATTTTGAGTGCAAAGCGAAGAATGGTAAAATTCTAAAAATTCTTATAGACACTGGATCTAACAAAAACTACATTCAACCATGCCTCGTTAGCAATCCTATCAAAAACGAAAACACCTTTTTTGCAAATTCAGTATCTGGAGACATTAAAATTACGCACCACACATTCGCAACTTTATTCAATTTACCCGACCACCATATAAAATTCTTCATCCTACCTTCTTTGAAATCGTTTCATGGCATCCTTGGTCATGATAGTTTAAAAGAACTAAATGCAACTATCCATATTAAAAAAGAATATTTGTTAATAAACAATACAACTAGAATAAAAATTCATCAACACACTTCCCAATCAGTTAATAAAATGGAATTCAGGACAAATCATATGAACGAAACTCAAAAATTTCAGTTAGATCAAACTATAAACGAGCATCCCAACCTATTCACGGATCCCAACAAGAAACTTACATTCACTTCTCGAGTTCAAGGGGAAATCCGAACACATTCAGATTCACCAATTTATTCTAAATCATACCCCTATCCCATGGCATTGAAAAGTGAGGTAGAAAAACAGATTAATGAACTCTTAAACGACGGCATTATCAGACCTTCCAGATCTCCGTATAATGCACCTGTTTGGATCGTTCCGAAAAAAATGGACGCATCCGGAGAGAAAAAATATAGAATGGTCATCGATTACAGGAAACTGAACGCAGTAACTGTGGCCGATAGGTATCCCATTTTAGAAATTAATGAAGTTCTAGCAAATCTAGGTAAAAACAAGTACTTTACGGTTATTGACTTAAAGAGTGGTTTCCACCAGATTCCTTTAAAGGAATGTGACGTAGAGAAAACCGCCTTTTCAGTTAATAACGGGAAATTTGAGTTTGTACGACTCCCATTCGGACTAAAAAATGCTCCCTCAATATTCCAACGTACTCTGGACGATGTCTTGAGAGACCACATAGGGAAAATCTGCTACGTCTACATAGACGATATTGTCATCTTTTCAAAAACTGAGAAAGAACACTTGGAAAACCTCAGAAAAATATTCAAAACACTAGAATCGGCAAATTTCAAAATTCAACTAGACAAGTGTGAATTTCTCAAAACAGGAATTAAAGCCAACCAAAATAAAATAGAAGCAATAGCCAAAATACCACCACCGAAAACCCTAAAAGACCTGAGAAGTTTTCTAGGCATGTCAGGTTATTACCGTCGCTTCATCAAGGATTATGCGAAGCTTGCCAAGCCCCTGACATCCCTTTTAAGAGGGGAGGAAGGACGCATTTCGAAAAACGCGTCCAAAAATTTAAAAATTACTTTAGATCAAAATGCTTTGGACGCATTCCAGAAATTAAAAAATTCACTCATCTCCGGCGATGTCATGTTATCTCACCCTGATTTTGAAAAAGGCTTTGATCTGACAACAGATGCCTCTGATTATGCGATAGGCGCAGTACTTTCGCAAAACAGAAAGCCCATTACCTTCCTTTCAAGAACGCTCAGCAAAACTGAAGAAAATTACGCTACCAATGAAAAAGAAATGCTAGCGATAATATGGGCCCTCAATTCGTTGAGAAATTACCTGTACGGTTCTGGGAAAGTAAACATTTATACGGACCACCAACCTTTGACGTATGCCCTCAGTAGAAAGAACACAAACAGCAAGATGAAAAGATGGAAGTCCATCTTAGAAGAGTATAACTACGAACTCAAATATCAGCCAGGCAGAACAAACGTAGTTGCAGATTCACTATCTAGACCACCACAGATAAATTCGATGACAGCAACACAACATAGCGATGAAAGTTCCTCAGATAATATGATCCCCGCAATAGAATGTCCAATTAACGTCTTTAAGAACCAACTCCATATCTTAGTTAGTAACGAAGACAACTACAAATTCGAAATTCCATTCCCAACTTACCATAGGCACATTATTAAAAAACCTTTTTACACTAAAGACACCTTAATATCAATTTTTAAAAAATATCTTAACCCCAGCGTAATCAAGGGTTTATTTACTACCGAAGCAATTATGGGGGTAATTCAAGAATTCTATCCCGAACACTTTAAAAACTTCAAAGTAAGATTCACTCAGTCACAAGTAAAAGATATTGTAAGTGAAACAGAGCAAGAAGAAATATTGATTAATGAACACCGAAGAGCTCATAGAAATGCCAACGAAAACAAAAATCAGGTAATACAAAAGTACTACTTCCCCAAAATGATGGAAAAATCCAAAAGGATAGTAAAAAATTGTCAAACCTGTAAAGAACAAAAATATGATCGTCGACCCAACAAACCGCAATTTCAGCCTACACCAATTCCAAAAAATCCTGGAGAGATTGTTCACATTGACATCTATTCAACTGAAGGAAACCTAGTACTCACAGCAATAGATAAATTTTCCAAATACGCCTTAGGAAAAATTCTGAAATCAAAGGCAGTTGAAGACATTAAAGAACCATTGAAAGAAATAATTTTAGCATTTGGCATCCCCAAGTTTATAGTCTTAGATAATGAAAAATCACTAAATTCCGTAACGATAAACTTCCTTCTTAAAGACCAATTCGGCATACAAACCTACACTACACCCCCTTACGCTAGTACCGTCAACGGCCAAGTAGAGAGACTTCACTCTACTCTTTCCGAGATGATGAGATGTCTTAAGTCAGACAAACTTCACAATTCATTCCATGACTTACTCACCAAAACATTATACGAATACAATAAATCAATCCATTCTACCACTGGTAAAAGACCGATTGACATATTTTTTAATAAAAACTTTAATAGTGACCCAGGAAAAACAATTTTGGAAAAACAAGAAATAATAAATCGTTTGACTGAAAAACAAAAACAAGACCTGGACTACCATAACAAAAATAGACAAGCACCCAAAACTTATTTACCAGGAGAGAACATTTTCGTTAGGATCAACAAGAGATTGGGTTCAAAATTAACCCCAAAATATAAAAAAGAAATAGTCAAAGAAGACCGAAATACAACTGTATTAACAATGTCAGGCAGAATTGTTTATAAAAGTAACATTAAAAGACAATAACTTATTTTTCCAGATTATGCTTACCCTACGCACTGACGGAAATCCAAATCATGGATTACACGTCCTCCTACGTTGTCACCATAAATAAGGGTACAGCAAAAATTCAGCAGGGAACCTTCACTATTATTCATCCAATAGATCTGGAACAATACGCAACATCCATAGCCAACACCCACACCTTTATCCAACAAAACATCCCAAATAACCATAACCTATACCCTATCCTCAATCATGAATTCACCCAAATTAACAACATCCTAGAAAATCTAAAACCCCTAACAAGAAATAAAAGAGCCATAAACGCTTTGGGAACAATTTGGAAATACGTCGCAGGGTCTCCGGATCATGACGACTTTGAAATATTAACTAATAACGTTTACGAACTAAATAAAAATAACAATAAACAATTTTATGTAAATGAAGCTTTCAATAAAAGAATAAACAACTTAACCGAAATCTATATATATAAAAATGTAGAGCATTGTGTTTGGCATTGATGTTCTCTGTAATGCCTGAACCGATTTCAATTCTGTAAACTTCTCATGAAAGGTATTGACGTCACCAAGGTTTTTATGTATATACGGTTTTTGTGTGTGGATTGGTTTATGAGTTATAGTCGCTTCAGTAAGCCCACTTTTTCCAATATCTATTAATTCAAATCTATATATATAAAAGAAAGTCGTGTTAGTTACTTCACTTATAACTCAAGAACGGCTGAACCGATTTAGCTGAAAATTGGCAGGGAGGTAGTTTAGAGCCAGGAGAAGGACAAAGGATACTTATGGGCGGGATTGGACAAAGATGCGTGGTACCTCTCATACAAACCACAAATTAAAAATCTATTATTTCTGCTCCTGATAACGGTATTTAAACAAAATTTGGTATGTCGGTTTGATGTAAATTTCTTAAGTGCTGCTGCAAATATGGGCGGGATTGGACAAAGGGGCGTGGTACCTCTCATACAAACCACAAATTAAAAATCTATTATTTCTGCTCCTGATAACGGTATTTAAACAAAATTTGGTATGTCGGTTTGATGTAAATTTCTTAAGTGCTGCTGCAAATATGGGCGGGATTGGACAAAGGGGCGTGGTACCTCTCATACAAACCACAAATTAAAAATCTATTATTTCTGCTCCTGATAACGGTATTTAAACAAACTTTGGTATGTCGGTTTGATGTAAATTTCTTAAGTGCTGCTGCAAATATGGGCGGGATTGGACAAAGGGGCGTGGTACCTCTCATACAAACCACAAATTAAAAATCTATTATTTCTGCTCCTGATAACGGTATTTAAACAAAATTTGGTATGTCGGTTTGGTGTAAATTTCTTAAGTACTGCTGCAAATATGGGCGGGATTGGACAAAGGGGCGTGGTACCTCTCATACAAACCACAAATTAAAAATCTATTATTTCAGCTCCTGATAACGGTATTTGAACAAAATTTGGTACGTCGGTTTGATGTAAATTTCTTAAGTGCTGCTGCAAATATGGGCGGGATTGGACAAAGGGGCGTGGTACCTCTCATACAAACCACAAATTAAAAATCTATTATTTCTGCTCCTGATAACGGTATTTAAACAAAATTTGGTATGTCGGTTTGGTGTAAATTTCTTAAGTGCTGCTGCAAAAATGGGTGGGATTGGACAAAGGGGCGTGGTACCTCTCATACAAACCACAAATTAAAAATCTATTATTTCTGCTCCTGATAACGGTATTTAAACAAACTTTGGTATGTCGGTTTGATGTAAATTTCTTAAGTGCTGCTGCAAATATGGGCGGGATTGGACAAAGGGGCGTGGTACCTCTCATACAAACCACAAATTAAAAATCTTTTATTTCTGCTCCTGATAACGGTATTTAAACCAAATTTGGTATGTCGGTTTGGTGTAAATTTCTTAAGTGCTGCTGCAAATATGGGCGGGATTGGACAAAGAGGCGTGGTACCTCTCATACAAACCACAAATTAAAAATCTATTATTTCAGCTCCTGATAACGGTATTTGAACAAAATTTGGTACGTCGGTTTGATGTAAATTTCTTAAGTGCTGCTGCAAATATGGGCGGGATTAGACAAAGGGGCGTGGTACCTCTCATACAAACCACAAATTAAAAATCTATTATTTCTGCTCCTGATAACGGTATTTAAACAAAATTTGGTATGTCGGTTTTGTGTAAATTTTTTAAGTGCTGCTGCAAATATGGGCGGGATTGGACAAAGGGGCGTGGTACCTCTCATACAAACCACAAATTAAAAATCTATTATTTCAGCTCCTGATAACGGTATTTGAACAAAATTTGGTACGTCGGTTTGATGTAAATTTCTTAAGTGCTGCTGCAAATATGGGCGGGATTGGACAAAGGGGCGTGGTACCTCTCATACAAACCACAAATTAAAAATCTATTATTTCTGCTCCTGATAACGGTATTTAAACAAAATTTGGTATGTCGGTTTGGTGTAAATTTCTTAAGTGCTGCTGCAAATATGGGCGGGATTGGACAAAGGGGCGTGGTACCTCTCATACAAACCACAAATTAAAAATCTATTATTTCAGCTCCTGATAACGGTATTTGAACAAAATTTGGTACGTCGGTTTGATGTAAATTTCTTAAGTGCTGCTGCAAATATGGGCGGGATTGGACAAAGGGGCGTGGTACCTCTCATACAAACCACAAATTAAAAATCTATTATTTCTGCTCCTGATAACGGTATTTAAACAAAATTTGGTATGTCGGTTTGGTGTAAATTTCTTAAGTGCTGCTGCAAATATGGGCGGGATTGGACAAAGGGGCGTGGTACCTCTCATACAAACCACAAAATAAAAATCTATTATTTCTGCTCCTGATAACGGTATTTAAACAAAATTTGGTATGTCGGTTTGGTGTAAATTTCTTAAGTGCTGCTGCAAAAATGGGCGGGATTGGACAAAGGGGCGTGGTACCTCTCATACAAACCACAAATTAAAAATCTATTATTTCTGCTCCTGATAACGGTATTTGAACAAAATTTGGTAAGTCGGTTTGGTATTTATTTTTTTAGTGCTGCTGCAAATATGGGAGGGATTTGACAAAGGGGCGTGGTACCTCTCATACAAACCACAAATTAAAAATCTATTATTTCTGCTCCTGATAACGGTATTTGAACAAAATTTGGTACGTCGGTTTGGTGTGCATTTTTTAAGTGCTGCTGCAAATATGAACGGGATTGGACAAAGGGGTGTGTTACCTCTCATACAAACCACAAATTAAAAATCTATTATTTCTGCTCCTGATAATGGTATTTGAACAAAATTTGGTACGTCGGTTTGGTGTGCATTTTTATAGTGCTGCTGCAAATATGGGCGGGATTGGACAAAGAGGCGTGGCACCACCCATATAACCCAAAAATTTAAATCGCCTTATTTTGGGCATTTTTTGACCTACGTCGATGATATTTGGTACATATGGTATTGCCATAATTTGGAATACGTACCGGGAGAAAAGTGGATGGGACCACGCTCCTTTTTATTAAAATTAAAAATCGTAATATAGTCTTAACTACTGGACCGATCGTCACAATAGGATATATAAATACTTTTAATTTTATTTTATAACGAGGGGGGTAGCGAAGTACACCGGGATCAGCTAGTTATTAATAAAATGGCAAACGTTATAAAAAAGAGTGTTTACTTAGAAAATGAAATAGTTATTAATTTACAAAATAGAATAAGATTAGTCAAGGAAGAGTTAATAAATATTGAAAATGGAATAGAATGGGCAAAAATTGGAATTGTAAACCCATTAATACTAAATAAAAAAGAAATCGAAGTAGCTATGAAAAAAATCGAAGAAGAACACATTCCTTTTGTAAACCCAGAAGAGGCACTTCAATTTGCCAAAGTGTCAGTTTTGTATAACAAAAATAATTATAATAAAATATTTTACATGGTTAAAGTACCATTGACAAAAAAGGAAATGTATGAAAATGTAATTTTAAGACCAGTAAAAAAGAAAACATATGTAATTAAACTTGAATTCCTAGAAATTTTAAAAAATGAAAAAACAATTTATGCTATTAAAGAAAAATGTGAAGAATATAACGATATTATGATTTGTAAAGAAAATCAAATAATTGACATAACAAATAATACTTGTATCCCTAATATTATTAATAATAGAAACTCTTCATGTGTAACGAGCAATAATCATCACATTTCACCAATTGAAGAAATTGAGTCTGACGTGATCTTACTAAATGGTTACAATGGATCCATTTACATAGATGAAACATATCGATCTTTATCTGGAACTTTTCTCATTATATTTCACAACAGTACCATAAAAGCTAACAATAGAACTTTCAGTAATATAGAGGCTTCTCCTCTAAAAATTATACCCGCATTACTACAACCAACTCCTTTCGAAATTGACCATATCAATCTCTTATCGCTCGAAGCTCTAAACGAACTTCAAATCAACAACACTGAGACAATCTCAACTATCCAAAAAAACCTAGAAATCGGAGGTTGGTCAATATCCACGATACTTTGTCTAATAATCATATTAATTGCGTGTCTGAGTTTTCTCTTTAAACGCACCGGAAAAGTAGTAATTTGGGAACCCCAAAATCCAGTCATTAGTAGCAAGTTAACCCCGAATGCACTCAGTTTACAAACTATTTCCGACCCTCAAAATCCAATAAAACTTGAAGCTCCAGTCAAACCTCCTAGATTGAACAATATCCCTTTTTTTGAATGATTGGGGACAATCAAATTAAGAAGGGAGGAGTTAATAATTAACACATTTATTTTTAATAAAAGTTCAATTGCTGACACATTTCCGTTAGTTGCAATTAATAATTATTTTACTTACCTTAATAAAGTTCAATCTCCTCTGTCGCAATTCAATTGCTGACACATTTCCATTTAAATTGCAATTAATAATTATTTTACTTACTTTAATAAAGTTCAATCTCCTCTGTCGCAATTCAATTGCTGACACATTTCCATTTAAATTTTAATTCACGAATTTTTTGTTACAACATTTATTAAAAGTGCTGACGACCTATTTGCACTGAATGCAATTGGAACAGCTCACGTTGCATTCAAGGTGATGATTGCTGTTCGACAATTCTTAAGTTTATATAAAGTTTAACATTAAGTTTAAATTGTTAATTAATTAGTAAGTAATCAATAATAAGAAGTCCGAATAAGAAGACATAGTCTTCCGGCAAATTAAATAATTAGAAATACTAAAGGAATAAAGAAGACATAGTCTTCTCCTCTAAATAATAAATAAATAAATATAAAATTTTTTAAAAATAAAAATAATTAAGAATTTTATTTACTGGCGCCCGAGCAACCGGTACAAAAATAGTGTACTAAAAGAACCCTAAAATAAAAAAATAAGCCTGTAAGTGTCCGTCCGCAGGCGACCGTCCGTATAAAGTGTCATAAGTGAATCCTTAGTAGAAGTACGAAAAGGACAAAATTCGCATGATCGGGACGGTATAGTTTAATAAGTTTACAATTTAAAGTAAGAAAATAGACACAACAAATAAAAAGAACAGTGAACAAATAAAAAGAACAGTGAACAAAAAAAAAATATAATAACTAAAAAATAATATTATAAAACTATATTAATTAAAAAGTAACAAAGACATAATAAAGAACACTAACCAAAAGAATTTTTAACAACAAATGAAACAGAATTAAATAAAGGTAATAAAGACTTTAGAAAAAATCTAAAAACATAATATTCAACAACAGCTTTGCCCTTGCCATTGAAAGCTGCACCATAGAAGACAACCATTCAAATATCTGGCCGACATCGATAGTTGCAACAAGATCAACAGAATAACATCAGTCAGTCAACATAATGTGTCCAATTCACCTTATACTGTAAGTCATTATATTTCAGAGTATTTTTAAGTTATTTCATAAGTAACAAAAACCACCCTTATATAAAAAAAAAGAGAGAAGAAGAGAAAATAAAACAAAATAATAAGAAAGGAAGAAATCTTTTATTTACTGTGTACCAATTTTTATAAATCATAAAATAGAATTTTTTTTATCTCACAAAAATTGTTCCCAAGATTTGCGAAAAATCATGTCTAACCCCAATAACCTAGTAAGACCTCCCGTTCTTAACGCTCCAAATCCAGCAGCGCAACTCAACGAAGAAGTAGAAAACAGAATAGCCGCTATTTGCGCGCAACAATGCAGAAACATAGTTCAATCTCTTATGAATCCAAATAATGACCTTAACCACGGGACAGACCAAAACATTGAAGACAGATATAGAAATGACTTGAGTGAATTAGATAAAATACCCAATATAGTAAGAAGTCTTAGAGATTTCTCGGGTAACCCCATGGAATTTAACTCATGGAAAAAAAGCGTGGATAGAGTGTTGCAAATTTACGATTCAAGCAAAGGCACACCTAAATATTATGGTATATTAAGCGTCATCCGAAACAAAATAACAGGCAACGCTGACATTGCCTTAGAATCCTACAATACTCCATTAAATTGGAATTGCATTGTAAAATGCCTTTCTATGCATTACGCAGACAAACGAGATTTAGGGACGCTTGAGTATCAGATGACTTCCTTAATTAGAGGAAGAAATACCATCCAAACATTTTATCAAGAAGTTTACACGCATTTGTCCCTCATACTAAATAAAATTGGTTGCATGGAAATAGGCCAAGAGTCCTTGCGACTTTTAACGCAAACCTATAGGGACAAAGCCCTAGACACTTTTGTTAGAGGCCTAAATGGAGATCTACCAAGACTCCTTGGCATCCTTGAGCCTGCGGATCTCCCGCAAGCATTACATCTCTGCTTAAAACTAGAAAATCAAAACTACAGGACAGAATACGCGAATAAACATCAAAAACATAGACAACGTCAACCACCACCCCTTCCAATACGCGATGCAAATACAACCCTTTTATCCAGAATTGACATTTCAAAATTTTAAGCAATACAATAGACCAATGAATAATATGCAACAAAATGCATTCCGAAATCGTCAAACCATCCCCAACATTAACTTTCGACAAAATCCCCAACCGCGTTTTCAATCGCACCAATCTTTTCAACAAAATTTTCAACCACAAAGACCAGTTGCACCGAAACCTCAAAGGCCTCAACCTATGGAAGTTGACGAATCAATTCAAACAAGAAACGTAAATTATCAAAACAGACCACGTCCTTTTAATCAACCCCAATTTAATAACAAAAGACCTCCATCCCTAAGCTACGTTCCACCACCACATAAACAACAACGCAATTTTCATATAGAAAGTAGACAAGATCTTTCCACTGTACCGAATTACCAGGACGAACAAGCTGGAAATTATAATGAAACTGAATACGAGCAATTAATCCAAAACCAAGGGATTGACGAGTACGCCGAATCCTATGATCAAGATCAACAAGATGAAATACCCACTCAAAATTTCACAGATATCCATTTTTTAGGCTAACAAACTCTTCGCTCCCGTATTTTGAGTGCAAAGCGAAGAATGGTAAAATTCTAAAAATTCTTATAGACACTGGATCTAACAAAAACTACATTCAACCATGCCTCGTTAGCAATCCTATCAAAAACGAAAACACCTTTTTTGCAAATTCAGTATCTGGAGACATTAAAATTACGCACCACACATTCGCAACTTTATTCAATTTACCCGACCACCATATAAAATTCTTCATCCTACCTTCTTTGAAATCGTTTCATGGCATCCTTGGTCATGATAGTTTAAAAGAACTAAATGCAACTATCCATATTAAAAAAGAATATTTGTTAATAAACAATACAACTAGAATAAAAATTCATCAACACACTTCCCAATCAGTTAATAAAATGGAATTCAGGACAAATCATATGAACGAAACTCAAAAATTTCAGTTAGATCAAACTATAAACGAGCATCCCAACCTATTCACGGATCCCAACAAGAAACTTACATTCACTTCTCGAGTTCAAGGGGAAATCCGAACACATTCAGATTCACCAATTTATTCTAAATCATACCCCTATCCCATGGCATTGAAAAGTGAGGTAGAAAAACAGATTAATGAACTCTTAAACGACGGCATTATCAGACCTTCCAGATCTCCGTATAATGCACCTGTTTGGATCGTTCCGAAAAAAATGGACGCATCCGGAGAGAAAAAATATAGAATGGTCATCGATTACAGGAAACTGAACGCAGTAACTGTGGCCGATAGGTATCCCATTTTAGAAATTAATGAAGTTCTAGCAAATCTAGGTAAAAACAAGTACTTTACGGTTATTGACTTAAAGAGTGGTTTCCACCAGATTCCTTTAAAGGAATGTGACGTAGAGAAAACCGCCTTTTCAGTTAATAACGGGAAATTTGAGTTTGTACGACTCCCATTCGGACTAAAAAATGCTCCCTCAATATTCCAACGTACTCTGGACGATGTCTTGAGAGACCACATAGGGAAAATCTGCTACGTCTACATAGACGATATTGTCATCTTTTCAAAAACTGAGAAAGAACACTTGGAAAACCTCAGAAAAATATTCAAAACACTAGAATCGGCAAATTTCAAAATTCAACTAGACAAGTGTGAATTTCTCAAAACAGGAATTAAAGCCAACCAAAATAAAATAGAAGCAATAGCCAAAATACCACCACCGAAAACCCTAAAAGACCTGAGAAGTTTTCTAGGCATGTCAGGTTATTACCGTCGCTTCATCAAGGATTATGCGAAGCTTGCCAAGCCCCTGACATCCCTTTTAAGAGGGGAGGAAGGACGCATTTCGAAAAACGCGTCCAAAAATTTAAAAATTACTTTAGATCAAAATGCTTTGGACGCATTCCAGAAATTAAAAAATTCACTCATCTCCGGCGATGTCATGTTATCTCACCCTGATTTTGAAAAAGGCTTTGATCTGACAACAGATGCCTCTGATTATGCGATAGGCGCAGTACTTTCGCAAAACAGAAAGCCCATTACCTTCCTTTCAAGAACGCTCAGCAAAACTGAAGAAAATTACGCTACCAATGAAAAAGAAATGCTAGCGATAATATGGGCCCTCAATTCGTTGAGAAATTACCTGTACGGTTCTGGGAAAGTAAACATTTATACGGACCACCAACCTTTGACGTATGCCCTCAGTAGAAAGAACACAAACAGCAAGATGAAAAGATGGAAGTCCATCTTAGAAGAGTATAACTACGAACTCAAATATCAGCCAGGCAGAACAAACGTAGTTGCAGATTCACTATCTAGACCACCACAGATAAATTCGATGACAGCAACACAACATAGCGATGAAAGTTCCTCAGATAATATGATCCCCGCAATAGAATGTCCAATTAACGTCTTTAAGAACCAACTCCATATCTTAGTTAGTAACGAAGACAACTACAAATTCGAAATTCCATTCCCAACTTACCATAGGCACATTATTAAAAAACCTTTTTACACTAAAGACACCTTAATATCAATTTTTAAAAAATATCTTAACCCCAGCGTAATCAACGGTTTATTTACTACCGAAGCAATTATGGGGGTAATTCAAGAATTCTATCCCGAACACTTTAAAAACTTCAAAGTAAGATTCACTCAGTCACAAGTAAAAGATATTGTAAGTGAAACAGAGCAAGAAGAAATATTGATTAATGAACACCGAAGAGCTCATAGAAATGCCAACGAAAACAAAAATCAGGTAATACAAAAGTACTACTTCCCCAAAATGATGGAAAAATCCAAAAGGATAGTAAAAAATTGTCAAACCTGTAAAGAACAAAAATATGATCGTCGACCCAACAAACCGCAATTTCAGCCTACACCAATTCCAAAAAATCCTGGAGAGATTGTTCACATTGACATCTATTCAACTGAAGGAAACCTAGTACTCACAGCAATAGATAAATTTTCCAAATACGCCTTAGGAAAAATTCTGAAATCAAAGGCAGTTGAAGACATTAAAGAACCATTGAAAGAAATAATTTTAGCATTTGGCATCCCCAAGTTTATAGTCTTAGATAATGAAAAATCACTAAATTCCGTAACGATAAACTTCCTTCTTAAAGACCAATTCGGCATACAAACCTACACTACACCCCCTTACGCTAGTACCGTCAACGGCCAAGTAGAGAGACTTCACTCTACTCTTTCCGAGATGATGAGATGTCTTAAGTCAGACAAACTTCACAATTCATTCCATGACTTACTCACCAAAACATTATACGAATACAATAAATCAATCCATTCTACCACTGGTAAAAGACCGATTGACATATTTTTTAATAAAAACTTTAATAGTGACCCAGGAAAAACAATTTTGGAAAAACAAGAAATAATAAATCGTTTGACTGAAAAACAAAAACAAGACCTGGACTACCATAACAAAAATAGACAAGCACCCAAAACTTATTTACCAGGAGAGAACATTTTCGTTAGGATCAACAAGAGATTGGGTTCAAAATTAACCCCAAAATATAAAAAAGAAATAGTCAAAGAAGACCGAAATACAACTGTATTAACAATGTCAGGCAGAATTGTTTATAAAAGTAACATTAAAAGACAATAACTTATTTTTCCAGATTATGCTTACCCTACGCACTGACGGAAATCCAAATCATGGATTACACGTCCTCCTACGTTGTCACCATAAATAAGGGTACAGCAAAAATTCAGCAGGGAACCTTCACTATTATTCATCCAATAGATCTGGAACAATACGCAACATCCATAGCCAACACCCACACCTTTATCCAACAAAACATCCCAAATAACCATAACCTATACCCTATCCTCAATCATGAATTCACCCAAATTAACAACATCCTAGAAAATCTAAAACCCCTAACAAGAAATAAAAGAGCCATAAACGCTTTGGGAACAATTTGGAAATACGTCGCAGGGTCTCCGGATCATGACGACTTTGAAATATTAACTAATAACGTTTACGAACTAAATAAAAATAACAATAAACAATTTTATGTAAATGAAGCTTTCAATAAAAGAATAAACAACTTAACCGAAATCTATATATATAAAAATGTAGAGCATTGTGTTTGGCATTGATGTTCTCTGTAATGCCTGAACCGATTTCAATTCTGTAAACTTCTCATGAAAGGTATTGACGTCACCAAGGTTTTTATGTATATACGGTTTTTGTGTGTGGATTGGTTTATGAGTTATAGTCGCTTCAGTAAGCCCACTTTTTCCAATATCTATTAATTCAAATCTATATATATAAAAGAAAGTCGTGTTAGTTACTTCACTTATAACTCAAGAACGGCTGAACCGATTTAGCTGAAAATTGGCAGGGAGGTAGTTTAGAGCCAGGAGAAGGACAAAGGATACTTATGGGCGGGATTGGACAAAGATGCGTGGTACCTCTCATACAAACCACAAATTAAAAATCTATTATTTCTGCTCCTGATAACGGTATTTAAACAAAATTTGGTATGTCGGTTTGATGTAAATTTCTTAAGTGCTGCTGCAAATATGGGCGGGATTGGACAAAGGGGCGTGGTACCTCTCATACAAACCACAAATTAAAAATCTATTATTTCTGCTCCTGATAACGGTATTTAAACAAAATTTGGTATGTCGGTTTGGTGTAAATTTCTTAAGTACTGCTGCAAATATGGGCGGGATTGGACAAAGGGGCGTGGTACCTCTCATACAAACCACAAATTAAAAATCTATTATTTCTGCTCCTGATAACGGTATTTAAACAAAATTTGGTATGTCGGTTTGGTGTAAATTTCTTAAGTACTGCTGCAAATATGGGCGGGATTGGACAAAGGGGCGTGGTACCTCTCATACAAACCACAAATTAAAAATCTATTATTTCAGCTCCTGATAACGGTATTTGAACAAAATTTGGTACGTCGGTTTGATGTAAATTTCTTAAGTGCTGCTGCAAATATGGGCGGGATTGGACAAAGGGGCGTGGTACCTCTCATACAAACCACAAATTAAAAATCTATTATTTCTGCTCCTGATAACGGTATTTAAACAAAATTTGGTATGTCGGTTTGGTGTAAATTTCTTAAGTACTGCTGCAAATATGGGCGGGATTGGACAAAGGGGCGTGGTACCTCTCATACAAACCACAAATTAAAAATCTATTATTTCAGCTCCTGATAACGGTATTTGAACAAAATTTGGTACGTCGGTTTGATGTAAATTTCTTAAGTGCTGCTGCAAATATGGGCGGGATTGGACAAAGGGGCGTGGTACCTCTCATACAAACCACAAATTAAAAATCTATTATTTCTGCTCCTGATAACGGTATTTAAACAAAATTTGGTATGTCGGTTTGGTGTAAATTTCTTAAGTGCTGCTGCAAAAATGGGTGGGATTGGACAAAGGGGCGTGGTACCTCTCATACAAACCACAAATTAAAAATCTATTATTTCTGCTCCTGATAACGGTATTTAAACAAACTTTGGTATGTCGGTTTGATGTAAATTTCTTAAGTGCTGCTGCAAATATGGGCGGGATTGGACAAAGGGGCGTGGTACCTCTCATACAAACCACAAATTAAAAATCTTTTATTTCTGCTCCTGATAACGGTATTTAAACAAAATTTGGTATGTCGGTTTGGTGTAAATTTCTTAAGTGCTGCTGCAAAAATGGGTGGGATTGGACAAAGGGGCGTGGTACCTCTCATACAAACCACAAATTAAAAATCTATTATTTCTGCTCCTGATAACGGTATTTAAACAAACTTTGGTATGTCGGTTTGATGTAAATTTCTTAAGTGCTGCTGCAAATATGGGCGGGATTGGACAAAGGGGCGTGGTACCTCTCATACAAACCACAAATTAAAAATCTTTTATTTCTGCTCCTGATAACGGTATTTAAACCAAATTTGGTATGTCGGTTTGGTGTAAATTTCTTAAGTGCTGCTGCAAATATGGGCGGGATTGGACAAAGGGGCGTGGTACCTCTCATACAAACCACAAATTAAAAATCTATTATTTCAGCTCCTGATAACGGTATTTGAACAAAATTTGGTACGTCGGTTTGATGTAAATTTCTTAAGTGCTGCTGCAAATATGGGCGGGATTGGACAAAGGGGCGTGGTACCTCTCATACAAACCACAAATTAAAAATCTATTATTTCTGCTCCTGATAACGGTATTTAAACAAAATTTGGTATGTCGGTTTGGTGTAAATTTCTTAAGTGCTGCTGCAAATATGGGCGGGATTGGACAAAGGGGCGTGGTACCTCTCATACAAACCACAAAATAAAAATCTATTATTTCTGCTCCTGATAACGGTATTTAAACAAAATTTGGTATGTCGGTTTGGTGTAAATTTCTTAAGTGCTGCTGCAAAAATGGGCGGGATTGGACAAAGGGGCGTGGTACCTCTCATACAAACCACAAATTAAAAATCTATTATTTCTGCTCCTGATAACGGTATTTGAACAAAATTTGGTAAGTCGGTTTGGTATTTATTTTTTTAGTGCTGCTGCAAATATGGGAGGGATTTGACAAAGGGGCGTGGTACCTCTCATACAAACCACAAATTAAAAATCTATTATTTCTGCTCCTGATAACGGTATTTGAACAAAATTTGGTACGTCGGTTTGGTGTGCATTTTTTAAGTGCTGCTGCAAATATGAACGGGATTGGACAAAGGGGTGTGTTACCTCTCATACAAACCACAAATTAAAAATCTATTATTTCTGCTCCTGATAATGGTATTTGAACAAAATTTGGTACGTCGGTTTGGTGTGCATTTTTATAGTGCTGCTGCAAATATGGGCGGGATTGGACAAAGAGGCGTGGCACCACCCATATAACCCAAAAATTTAAATCGCCTTATTTTGGGCATTTTTTGACCTACGTCGATGATATTTGGTACATATGGTATTGCCATAATTTGGAATACGTACCGGGAGAAAAGTGGATGGGACCACGCTCCTTTTTATTAAAATTAAAAATCGTAATATAGTCTTAACTACTGGACCGATCGTCACAATAGGATATATAAATACTTTTAATTTTATTTTATAACGAGGGGGGTAGCGAAGTACACCGGGATCAGCTAGTTATTAATAAAATGGCAAACGTTATAAAAAAGAGTGTTTACTTAGAAAATGAAATAGTTATTAATTTACAAAATAGAATAAGATTAGTCAAGGAAGAGTTAATAAATATTGAAAATGGAATAGAATGGGCAAAAATTGGAATTGTAAACCCATTAATACTAAATAAAAAAGCAATCGAAGTAGCTATGAAAAAAATCGAAGAAGAACACATTCCTTTTGTAAACCCAGAAGAGGCACTTCAATTTGCCAAAGTGTCAGTTTTGTATAACAAAAATAATTATAATAAAATATTTTACATGGTTAAAATACCATTGACAAAAAAGGAAATGTATGAAAATGTAATTTTAAGACCAGTAAAAAAGAAAACATATGTAATTAAACTTGAATTCCTAGAAATTTTAAAAAATGAAAAAACAATTTATGCTATTAAAGAAAAATGTGAAGAATATAACGATATTATGATTTGTAAAGAAAATCAAATAATTGACATAACAAATAATACTTGTATCCCTAATATTATTAATAATAGAAACTCTTCATGTGTAACGAGCAATAATCATCACATTTCACCAATTGAAGAAATTGAGTCTGACGTGATCTTACTAAATGGTTACAATGGATCCATTTACATAGATGAAACATATCGATCTTTATCTGGAACTTTTCTCATTATATTTCACAACAGTACCATAAAAGCTAACAATAGAACTTTCAGTAATATAGAGGCTTCTCCTCTAAAAATGATACCCGCATTACTACAACCAACTCCTTTCGAAATTGACCATATCAATCTCTTATCGCTCGAAGCTCTAAACGAACTTCAAATCAACAACACTGAGACAATCTCAACTATCCAAAAAAACCTAGAAATCGGAGGTTGGTCAATATCCACGATACTTTGTCTAATAATCATATTAATTGCGTGTCTGAGTTTTCTCTTTAAACGCACCGGAAAAGTAGTAATTTGGGAACCCCAAAATCCAGTCATTAGTAGCAAGTTAACCCCGAATGCACTCAGTTTACAAACTATTTCCGACCCTCAAAATCCAATAAAACTTGAAGCTCCAGTCAAACCTCCTAGATTGAACAATATCCCATTTTTTTGAATGATTGGGGACAATCAAATTAAGAAGGGAGGAGTTAATAATTAACACATTTATTTTTAATAAAAGTTCAATTGCTGACACATTTCCGTTAGTTGCAATTAATAATTATTTTACTTACCTTAATAAAGTTCAATCTCCTCTGTCGCAATTCAATTGCTGACACATTTCCATTTAAATTGCAATTAATAATTATTTTACTTACTTTAATAAAGTTCAATCTCCTCTGTCGCAATTCAATTGCTGACACATTTCCATTTAAATTTTAATTCACGAATTTTTTGTTACAACATTTATTAAAAGTGCTGACGACCTATTTGCACTGAATGCAATTGGAACAGCTCACGTTGCATTCAAGGTGATGATTGCTGTTCGACAATTCTTAAGTTTATATAAAGTTTAACATTAAGTTTAAATTGTTAATTAATTAGTAAGTAATCAATAATAAGAAGTCCGAATAAGAAGACATAGTCTTCCGGCAAATTAAATAATTAGAAATACTAAAGGAATAAAGAAGACATAGTCTTCTCCTCTAAATAATAAATAAATAAATATAAAATTTTTTAAAAATAAAAATAATTAAGAATTTTATTTACTGGCGCCCGAGCAACCGGTACAAAAATAGTGTACTAAAAGAACCCTAAAATAAAAAAATAAGCCTGTAAGTGTCCGTCCGCAGGCGACCGTCCGTATAAAGTGTCATAAGTGAATCCTTAGTAGAAGTACGAAAAGGACAAAATTCGCATGATCGGGACGGTATAGTTTAATAAGTTTACAATTTAAAGTAAGAAAATAGACACAACAAATAAAAAGAACAGTGAACAAATAAAAAGAACAGTGAACAAAAAAAAAATATAATAACTAAAAAATAATATTATAAAACTATATTAATTAAAAAGTAACAAAGACATAATAAAGAACACTAACCAAAAGAATTTTTAACAACAAATGAAACAGAATTAAATAAAGGTAATAAAGACTTTAGAAAAAATCTAAAAACATAATATTCAACAACAGCTTTGCCCTTGCCATTGAAAGCTGCACCATAGAAGACAACCATTCAAATATCTGGCCGACATCGATAGTTGCAACAAGATCAACAGAATAACATCAGTCAGTCAACATAATGTGTCCAATTCACCTTATACTGTAAGTCATTATATTTCAGAGTATTTTTAAGTTATTTCATAAGTAACAAAAACCACCCTTATATAAAAAAAAAGAGAGAAGAAGAGAAAATAAAACAAAATAATAAGAAAGGAAGAAATCTTTTATTTACTGTGTACCAATTTTTATAAATCATAATATAGGATTTTTTTTTATCTCACAAAAATTGTTCCCAAAATTTGCGAAAAATCATGTCTAACCCCAATAACCTAGTAAGACCTCCCGTTCTTAACGCTCCAAATCCAGCAGCGCAACTCAACGAAGAAGTAGAAAACAGAATAGCCGCTATTTGCGCGCAACAATGCAGAAACATAGTTCAATCTCTTATGAATCCAAATAATGACCTTAACCACGGGACAGACCAAAACATTGAAGACAGATATAGAAATGACTTGAGTGAATTAGATAAAATACCCAATATAGTAAGAAGTCTTAGAGATTTCTCGGGTAACCCCATGGAATTTAACTCATGGAAAAAAAGCGTGGATAGAGTGTTGCAAATTTACGATTCAAGCAAAGGCACACCTAAATATTATGGTATATTAAGCGTCATCCGAAACAAAATAACAGGCAACGCTGACATTGCCTTAGAATCCTACAATACTCCATTAAATTGGAATTGCATTGTAAAATGCCTTTCTATGCATTACGCAGACAAACGAGATTTAGGGACGCTTGAGTATCAGATGACTTCCTTAATTCAAGGAAGAAATACCATCCAAACATTTTATCAAGAAGTTTACACGCATTTGTCCCTCATACTAAATAAAATTGGTTGCATGGAAATAGGCCAAGAGTCCTTGCGACTTTTAACGCAAACCTATAGGGACAAAGCCCTAGACACTTTTGTTAGAGGCCTAAATGGAGATCTACCAAGACTCCTTGGCATCTTTGAGCCTGCGGATCTCCCGCAAGCATTACATCTCTGCTTAAAACTAGAAAATCAAAACTACAGGACAGAATACGCGAATAAACATCAAAAACATAGACAACGTCAACCACCACCCCTTCCAATACGCGATGCAAATACAACCCTTTTATCCAGAATTGACATTTCAAAATTTTAAGCAATACAATAGACCAATGAATAATATGCAACAAAATGCATTCCGAAATCGTCAAACCATCCCCAACATTAACTTTCGACAAAATCCCCAACCGCGTTTTCAATCGCACCAATCTTTTCAACAAAATTTTCAACCACAAAGACCAGTTGCACCGAAACCTCAAAGGCCTCAACCTATGGAAGTTGACGAATCAATTCAAACAAGAAACGTAAATTATCAAAACAGACCACGTCCTTTTAATCAACCCCAATTTAATAACAAAAGACCTCCATCCCTAAGCTACGTTCCACCACCACATAAACAACAACGCAATTTTCATATAGAAAGTAGACAAGATCTTTCCACTGTACCGAATTACCAGGACGAACAAGCTGGAAATTATAATGAAACTGAATACGAGCAATTAATCCAAAACCAAGGGATTGACGAGTACGCCGAATCCTATGATCAAGATCAACAAGATGAAATACCCACTCAAAATTTCACAGATATCCATTTTTTAGGCTAACAAACTCTTCGCTCCCGTATTTTGAGTGCAAAGCGAAGAATGGTAAAATTCTAAAAATTCTTATAGACACTGGATCTAACAAAAACTACATTCAACCATGCCTCGTTAGCAATCCTATCAAAAACGAAAACACCTTTTTTGCAAATTCAGTATCTGGAGACATTAAAATTACGCACCACACATTCGCAACTTTATTCAATTTACCCGACCACCATATAAAATTCTTCATCCTACCTTCTTTGAAATCGTTTCATGGCATCCTTGGTCATGATAGTTTAAAAGAACTAAATGCAACTATCCATATTAAAAAAGAATATTTGTTAATAAACAATACAACTAGAATAAAAATTCATCAACACACTTCCCAATCAGTTAATAAAATGGAATTCAGGACAAATCATATGAACGAAACTCAAAAATTTCAGTTAGATCAAACTATAAACGAGCATCCCAACCTATTCACGGATCCCAACAAGAAACTTACATTCACTTCTCGAGTTCAAGGGGAAATCCGAACACATTCAGATTCACCAATTTATTCTAAATCATACCCCTATCCCATGGCATTGAAAAGTGAGGTAGAAAAACAGATTAATGAACTCTTAAACGACGGCATTATCAGACCTTCCAGATCTCCGTATAATGCACCTGTTTGGATCGTTCCGAAAAAAATGGACGCATCCGGAGAGAAAAAATATAGAATGGTCATCGATTACAGGAAACTGAACGCAGTAACTGTGGCCGATAGGTATCCCATTTTAGAAATTAATGAAGTTCTAGCAAATCTAGGTAAAAACAAGTACTTTACGGTTATTGACTTAAAGAGTGGTTTCCACCAGATTCCTTTAAAGGAATGTGACGTAGAGAAAACCGCCTTTTCAGTTAATAACGGGAAATTTGAGTTTGTACGACTCCCATTCGGACTAAAAAATGCTCCCTCAATATTCCAACGTACTCTGGACGATGTCTTGAGAGACCACATAGGGAAAATCTGCTACGTCTACATAGACGATATTGTCATCTTTTCAAAAACTGAGAAAGAACACTTGGAAAACCTCAGAAAAATATTCAAAACACTAGAATCGGCAAATTTCAAAATTCAACTAGACAAGTGTGAATTTCTCAAAACAGGAATTAAAGCCAACCAAAATAAAATAGAAGCAATAGCCAAAATACCACCACCGAAAACCCTAAAAGACCTGAGAAGTTTTCTAGGCATGTCAGGTTATTACCGTCGCTTCATCAAGGATTATGCGAAGCTTGCCAAGCCCCTGACATCCCTTTTAAGAGGGGAGGAAGGACGCATTTCGAAAAACGCGTCCAAAAATTTAAAAATTACTTTAGATCAAAATGCTTTGGACGCATTCCAGAAATTAAAAAATTCACTCATCTCCGGCGATGTCATGTTATCTCACCCTGATTTTGAAAAAGGCTTTGATCTGACAACAGATGCCTCTGATTATGCGATAGGCGCAGTACTTTCGCAAAACAGAAAGCCCATTACCTTCCTTTCAAGAACGCTCAGCAAAACTGAAGAAAATTACGCTACCAATGAAAAAGAAATGCTAGCGATAATATGGGCCCTCAATTCGTTGAGAAATTACCTGTACGGTTCTGGGAAAGTAAACATTTATACGGACCACCAACCTTTGACGTATGCCCTCAGTAGAAAGAACACAAACAGCAAGATGAAAAGATGGAAGTCCATCTTAGAAGAGTATAACTACGAACTCAAATATCAGCCAGGCAGAACAAACGTAGTTGCAGATTCACTATCTAGACCACCACAGATAAATTCGATGACAGCAACACAACATAGCGATGAAAGTTCCTCAGATAATATGATCCCCGCAATAGAATGTCCAATTAACGTCTTTAAGAACCAACTCCATATCTTAGTTAGTAACGAAGACAACTACAAATTCGAAATTCCATTCCCAACTTACCATAGGCACATTATTAAAAAACCTTTTTACACTAAAGACACCTTAATATCAATTTTTAAAAAATATCTTAACCCCAGCGTAATCAACGGTTTATTTACTACCGAAGCAATTATGGGGGTAATTCAAGAATTCTATCCCGAACACTTTAAAAACTTCAAAGTAAGATTCACTCAGTCACAAGTAAAAGATATTGTAAGTGAAACAGAGCAAGAAGAAATATTGATTAATGAACACCGAAGAGCTCATAGAAATGCCAACGAAAACAAAAATCAGGTAATACAAAAGTACTACTTCCCCAAAATGATGGAAAAATCCAAAAGGATAGTAAAAAATTGTCAAACCTGTAAAGAACAAAAATATGATCGTCGACCCAACAAACCGCAATTTCAGCCTACACCAATTCCAAAAAATCCTGGAGAGATTGTTCACATTGACATCTATTCAACTGAAGGAAACCTAGTACTCACAGCAATAGATAAATTTTCCAAATACGCCTTAGGAAAAATTCTGAAATCAAAGGCAGTTGAAGACATTAAAGAACCATTGAAAGAAATAATTTTAGCATTTGGCATCCCCAAGTTTATAGTCTTAGATAATGAAAAATCACTAAATTCCGTAACGATAAACTTCCTTCTTAAAGACCAATTCGGCATACAAACCTACACTACACCCCCTTACGCTAGTACCGTCAACGGCCAAGTAGAGAGACTTCACTCTACTCTTTCCGAGATGATGAGATGTCTTAAGTCAGACAAACTTCACAATTCATTCCATGACTTACTCACCAAAACATTATACGAATACAATAAATCAATCCATTCTACCACTGGTAAAAGACCGATTGACATATTTTTTAATAAAAACTTTAATAGTGACCCAGGAAAAACAATTTTGGAAAAACAAGAAATAATAAATCGTTTGACTGAAAAACAAAAACAAGACCTGGACTACCATAACAAAAATAGACAAGCACCCAAAACTTATTTACCAGGAGAGAACATTTTCGTTAGGATCAACAAGAGATTGGGTTCAAAATTAACCCCAAAATATAAAAAAGAAATAGTCAAAGAAGACCGAAATACAACTGTATTAACAATGTCAGGCAGAATTGTTTATAAAAGTAACATTAAAAGACAATAACTTATTTTTCCAGATTATGCTTACCCTACGCACTGACGGAAATCCAAATCATGGATTACACGTCCTCCTACGTTGTCACCATAAATAAGGGTACAGCAAAAATTCAGCAGGGAACCTTCACTATTATTCATCCAATAGATCTGGAACAATACGCAACATCCATAGCCAACACCCACACCTTTATCCAACAAAACATCCCAAATAACCATAACCTATACCCTATCCTCAATCATGAATTCACCCAAATTAACAACATCCTAGAAAATCTAAAACCCCTAACAAGAAATAAAAGAGCCATAAACGCTTTGGGAACAATTTGGAAATACGTCGCAGGGTCTCCCGATCATGACGACTTTGAAATATTAACTAATAACGTTTACGAACTAAATAAAAATAACAATAAACAATTTTATGTAAATGAAGCTTTCAATAAAAGAATAAACAACTTAACCGAAATTATTAATAAAATGGCAAACGTTATAAAAAAGAGTGTTTACTTAGAAAATGAAATAGTTATTAATTTACAAAATAGAATAAGATTAGTCAAGGAAGAGTTAATAAATATTGAAAATGGAATAGAATGGGCAAAAATTGGAATTGTAAACCCATTAATACTAAATAAAAAAGAAATCGAAGTAGCTATGAAAAAAATCGAAGAAGAACACATTCCTTTTGTAAACCCAGAAGAGGCACTTCAATTTGCCAAAGTGTCAGTTTTGTATAACAAAAATAATTATAATAAAATATTTTACATGGTTAAAATACCATTGACAAAAAAGGAAATGTATGAAAATGTAATTTTAAGACCAGTAAAAAAGAAAACATATGTAATTAAACTTGAATTCCTAGAAATTTTAAAAAATGAAAAAACAATTTATGCTATTAAAGAAAAATGTGAAGAATATAACGATATTATGATTTGTAAAGAAAATCAAATAATTGACATAACAAATAATACTTGTATCCCTAATATTATTAATAACAGAAACTCTTCATGTGTAACGAGCAATAATCATCACATTTCACCAATTGAAGAAATTGAGTCTGACGTGATCTTACTAAATGGTTACAATGGATCCATTTACATAGATGAAACATATCGATCTTTATCTGGAACTTTTCTCATTATATTTCACAACAGTACCATAAAAGCTAACAATAGAACTTTCAGTAATATAGAGGCTTCTCCTCTAAAAATGATACCCGCATTACTACAACCAACTCCTTTCGAAATTGACCATATCAATCTCTTATCGCTCGAAGCTCTAAACGAACTTCAAATCAACAACACTGAGACAATCTCAACTATCCAAAAAAACCTAGAAATCGGAGGTTGGTCAATATCCACGATACTTTGTCTAATAATCATATTAATTGCGTGTCTGAGTTTTCTCTTTAAACGCACCGGAAAAGTAGTAATTTGGGAACCCCAAAATCCAGTCATTAGTAGCAAGTTAACCCCGAATGCACTCAGTTTACAAACTATTTCCGACCCTCAAAATCCAATAAAACTTGAAGCTCCAGTCAAACCTCCTAGATTGAACAATATCCCATTTTTTTGAATGATTGGGGACAATCAAATTAAGAAGGGAGGAGTTAATAATTAACACATTTATTTTTAATAAAAGTTCAATTGCTGACACATTTCCGTTAGTTGCAATTAATAATTATTTTACTTACCTTAATAAAGTTCAATCTCCTCTGTCGCAATTCAATTGCTGACACATTTCCATTTAAATTTTAATTCACGAATTTTTTGTTACAACATTTATTAAAAGTGCTGACGACCTATTTGCACTGAATGCAATTGGAACAGCTCACGTTGCATTCAAGGTGATGATTGCTGTTCGACAATTCTTAAGTTTATATAAAGTTTAACATTAAGTTTAAATTGTTAATTAATTAGTAAGTAATCAATAATAAGAAGTCCGAATAAGAAGACATAGTCTTCCGGCAAATTAAATAATTAGAAATACTAAAGGGATAAAGAAGACATAGTCTTCTCCTCTAAATAATAAATAAATAAATATAAAATTTTTAAAAAATAAAAATAATTAAGAATTTTATTTACTTATATATAATAATATTTTCTAACATAAAAAAACTCTTAGTAATTTTGAATTTTCATTAATTCAATAAAACTGAACTTGAGCCTGATAATATTACTTTTCATATATACATGCGTAATAATTTTAACTTATTTTTTTTTTTTTTGTCCATTTTAGATTCTATTTGTTATTAAGAAGAGAACTGTCAAATCGAAGCAAGTACATGAGTCGTGTGAACAGCAAGATCATAAACATGCTTCAGAAAGCGAAGCAAGTGCTTCATCTTGTCGTGTGAACATAGTATAACACATTAATAGTCAATAAACATATATGTTTTGCACACCACTAAGAAATAAAGCACTTTTTGTCCTAGAGTCTGCTTCTGCTTAATTTTATTTTTAAATAAAAATATATGTTTCATAAAAAGTACCACAAAGTTGAAAAAAGCACTCTTTTTGTTGACGGACAGTACCATTTCAATTTTTAATTTTTCCATCACTGCTTTTATCAGATGGCAATTTTGAGCAGTGTAGCCAGGTGTGGGGATTTCTCCCCAAATTGGGGATTTTAGCTGGTTTTTGGGGACAGATTATCGTGGGGAGGGATTTGGGGATTTTTCATTTTTAATTTTGCTTTATTTTACCATTTTCTTTCATAATATATTTACATATGTATACATATGTTTATGTTTCTTGGTGTTTTTCTTCTCCATATTTTGATTATTTCAAGGCGATGGTATTGAGGATGTTGGTTTTTATAACAATTTGTTAAAAATTTTTATAACCAGAATTTATTGAATTCGATATTGCCAAAATGGATGTAATAATTGACGATAAGGAAAGTAATTTGGTTGTTGCTAAAATTGATGTTGGCATAGAATGTTCAAAGGAATTAGAGGCAAAAGCAGTTCAAACAAATATATTTAGATTAATTAACTGTATTAGCAAAATATATGCTTAAAATATTCACTGAGAGTATGGAAAATTTTGAGTTATTTATAATATTACAACTCGAAAGTATAGAAAAAAAATAAATTTGATTCCGTGTATGGAATTTTAAAATATTCTATGGATTCAAAAGTTCCATTGAGCACATACGAATGTATTAACTTAAATAAATGTACATATGTAATAAAATTAATAAAAAAAATGTTTTTTATGATATTAATATACATATGTACATATATATATTGAGGACGAAATTGGGGATTTCCAGTTTTAAAATGGGGATTTTTGGGGACAACACTCTTTAATTTGGGGACATTAGACAATATTTACCTGGCTACACTGATTTTGAGACTTAAATAAAGTGTTCAAGTAAAACTACAGCGGAAAGAGTAGTTTCAGCTCTATTTAATGCGAGTGTTAAGCTGCTAAATTTTATTATTGTTTTCTTTTTCTTGCTGTTGAGTTTTCAAAATGTTAAGTTTTCTATATCTTTGTTTGTAACACCATTGGGCAAATTATGCCGTTGTTTGAATGTTTGGCATCTAATAAATTTATCATAGAACATTTTTTTTAATTGTTGTAACAATAATATTTAAATAAGTAGGTAGGAAATTTAACTAGAGGAAAGGATAAAACAATTTAAATTATTATTAAAGTAAAATATACGCAAGTTCTCTAACTGTATCAACGTGCTAACAGTACGACACGATACGGCAAGACTACAGCAACGTTTGGCTAAAGCGGCCTTAAATCATGCAATCTTAGAAAATGCCACAACCACACACATGGTCAAACGAAATTTTTAGCCAATCATCATAATTTTTTGGCTTTATGGCCTTAGAAGAGCAGCACAAATCGTAGTTTTAGTCTCGGCATCGTCGTTCAGCAACAATTGCAAGCTGATAGCATCAAATTAATTGTTTTTGTCTCTGCATTTTGTATTCAGTTACAACAATATTTGCATTTTTTAAAACTTCATATAATATCATTTTCATACGTTGGCTAAAATAAATTCGAACAAACAAACAAACGTATGTGTACAAAATATTTTGTTGCTGTATGAAATGCAGTTAGTGATAATGTTGCTGATTTTTTTGTATGCTGCCCACAGTGGGTCCACAATAGATATAGTTTGGAAATTGAAACCAATGGCTGGCTTGATCTACAAGCAGAGCAAATGAAGATAAACTTTCCTGCAACACTATGATATGATGAAAGTAGAATTCTATCTGCATATAAATATTTATTTGTTTCTCATAGAATGTTTAAGTTTTAACAAAGTGGGAGTGAAAACTTTTAGGTAATTATATATTTGGCTGTATCAACTACTTGTCTACGACGACAGATCTTTAACATACTCTCCTCTCCATACTCTCCTTTGCTACATACATACATATACATATGTATATATGGATATGTATGAATGTCATTTATAATACATAGGTATATACATATATATATTTGGCAATCGGATCACCTTTTTAAAACATTCAAATCTGTTGAAAAAAAAAATTTTGATTTTTGTTCCACTGTGCATTGCTGGTAAGGCTGTTGCATAATTAAATTTTATTTTTAACATTTGTGAATAAAATTTTATTTAGTTTTTATAATGTTTTATTTTAGTCTTATTTACGTTTGCCTGACTAAATATTCTTTCTATATTTGCTGAATAATGTGGTAAAACTAGGATTTTTGTAATAAATTTAGTCAAATTTGGAAACAAAAGACTAGAATCCCTTGTTTGCATCTCTGATAGTTTTTTCCAAAAATCCAATAGTTTTTTTATGATTTTATCAGGACATTAATTTCAATTGTCTGAACTCTGATTCTAGCTCTTGATTTTCACTTTCTTCAACAAAATATGAAAATTATTTTAAAATTTCAGAAAACCAACTTTTTTTCTTTATTAATAATATTAAATGGATTAATTTGGACAAGAGCTTTATATTTATTTTCAAAATCAAATTTTGATAATATCTGATAACAAAGCTCTATATAAAAATTAACACAATTATTACTAATATCATATTTTTCTTTTGAATTTATTTGTGATTCTTCCATACGTCGCTGGCAAATATTCCTAAATAAATTTTAAAATATATGAAAAGTAATATTATCAGGCTCAAGTTCAGTTTTATTGAATTAATGAAAATTCAAAATTACTAAGAGTTTTTTATGTTGGAAAATATTATTATTTATATCCAATCAGTTTTTAGCAGAACGTATCAGTACTGATTGGATATAAATAATAATATTTTCCAACACAAAAAAACTCTTAGTAATTTTGAATTTTCATTAATTCAATAAAACTGAACTTGAGCCTGATAATATTACTTTTCATATGTAAAAAAAAAAAAAAAATTTTAAAATATTTTATGAAATTTTATTCAAAAGTCAAACTGGGCTGAAATTTCGTAGTTTGATGAAATGTATCGTACTTTTTCTTTGCTACCAAAACCAGTGAGCGCTCAATCAACATGTTCGCTCATCGCTTAGTAATTAAAAAGCGTTCAGCAGATTGTTGAGCAACAGTTGTGTATCAAACTGTGTCTGCTGAACGCACCCATTTATTCTCTTTATACGCTCAGAGTATTTGTATTTATTCATTATTATTCACTATAAGTAGAGTAAAGTAAACATTTTTTTTCTAATATTCTGTAAGTATTATGCAAGGTTCTTATCTTACCATATGGGTATTTTAAACATTTTCTTGGTTTTTATTTTTAACATTAATTTAGCAGTTAATTTTATGGAATATACATATGTACATACCTATCTAAGTATATATGTACAACTATTGATATGTTGATAATTTAATTTAATTTAAAAAAACATCAAATTAAATAAAAGCGAAATTTCATACAAACCAAATAAAACTTACAAAAATACTCGAGTATTTTAGTAAATAGTTTAAGTAGTGCTTGTCTTTACTTAATGTACTTGGTTCTTATTATGCTTAGTTCTTACATGCTTTAATACTTGCTGTATTTATTTCGTACAGAAAGAGTATTTATTGTGTTTGTTTCTTATAATAGAGAACAGAAGAAGGTATAGTAAAGAGAGGGTATAATAAAACAAATACACGAAAAAAAGAGAATGTATTTAAGTATTTGTTTTTTGTACTTTTGCAAAAGCCCATTACTTACATATTCTTATATGGGCAAGGCCACGAAAAATGAAACCACATAGATTTTTTTTCTGTCACAAAGCCCAAATTTTTTTTTACATTTGAAATGTCAAATATGTATAGAGTATGGCTGACTTCCAAAACGTCAATTGCTTTGTGTTTGAACAAAGCATCACATTTCATAACGCCGCAGTACAATAATTATACAATGTATACCATTTCAAAAGGACGCCGCATAGTATTTTTAACGCAGTAAGAGCAAACAAGGCATCGGTTTTATAGCTGTTGCATTGTTTCCGAACTTTGCATATGGATGTGATTTAAATACAGTAGCAATACTGTATACAAACTTTGTATACTAACGTTTTGGAAGTCAGCCTATGGCTGCACTATATGCCAGTGCAAAATTTGTGTCTGCTTTGACATTTTACATTCTTTTCATAAGTGGCACGTGCAAGGCGTAGTTGGAAAATATAGCAATGTCGGCGAAAAAGGTAAATTTTGTTGTAATTTTTTTGTACTTTAGGCAAATGATTACTTTTTTTGGATAGAATATAAATCAAACTATTGATTAGCAAGCAAATTTGTGTACAAAGCTTGGCTTTTGGACCAATTAGGGCTTAAAGTAATCAGCCGCAAATTAGTGGTGACGTTACTGACAAATTTTTATAAAATGTTTTTTATGCATTAACTAATTAGAAAAGAGGTTGGATGAGCTGACTTTTGAGTATTTTTGAAGTACTTTCATAATCAATGCTTAAATGAAGCATTATTTGCATATAGCGGGTATTTTTGCAAAAAAAAGATTGCGTGACGTTACTGACGTATTTTTTTTTTAATTTTTTTTTTTTACTTTTTTGCTTATTAATTTGGTTTTTAATTGCTAGACTCCGATTCCTGGTGCACAAAGAGACAAGCGTTATGTTGAAAATCTAAAAGAAAGCAACATCCAGTAAAAATAAGTCGCGTATTCTCTTTGTATTTATAATTGTGTATAAATAGAGTATGTAATGACGTTCAACGAAGCTACCTTACAAGTAGTGAATACTGACGAGTTTTAGTGAGGTTATGTTTAGTAAAGTAAAGCTGAATTCACCCATTGTTTCCGAACAAAATTTTTGTCCCGACAAAATTTTTTGTTCTGAAACAATTTTGCAACACGATTCACTCATTTCGAACAATAATAAGAAAATTACATGTTAAAAAAAATTAATAAAAGTAACTTAGTTTTTTTACTAGCAATTGAGCTTCACTTTATTTTTATTTTACTGGACATAAGTTACTATGTGCTTTTATTATACATACTTATAACATTATGTGGCAGCTCGCTTCAACTTTGGCTGAGAAAATAAAATAGATGACAGCTTATTTCAACTTTGTCCGGACAAAATTTAAAATTAAACCAATTCAACCAAAAAATGTTCCGAACAAATTTTGTTCTCTTTTTCTCTCACTCTCAAAAAGAGAAACCTCAAACTTCATATAAAAAAAATTTTGTCCGGACAAAAATTTTGTTCCGAAACAATGGGTGAATCCAGCTTAAATGAACACACTTATAGTCTTCAAATTCATAATAATGTTAAATGTAGTGTGACAGATTTTTTCAATTTATTGTTACTGATACAAATGAGGAGATTTTTTCCAAATAAATTTAAAATATAAAGTGGAGCTAAATTTTAAAATTAATATAGGTATGTATGTATACGTATTCGCGAATACTAAAAATTTATTTTTATATACATAGTACATACATAAGTACATACTAGATGAGCCGGCAAACGTTGTTTTGCCATACAAAATATTTCTAGTGCATATTTTGGGTGTTATATGTATAAAAAAAGCGAATGTATTGTAAAGCTAGATTTACACGATTGAAATTTTCTTCAAAATTGCTCTTCAAAATGCTTTAAACTCGTGTAAACAGCAAAATTTCTTCAAAATTTATTGATCAAAATTTATTGAACAAAACTTTTGAAGATTTTATTGATGCCGTGTAAATAAGCATCAAAATAGCATTTGGCAATATTGATAACTTTAAATAATTTGACAGCATGTTCATTCTTTTGATTCAAAATTTATTTTTATTTGAATATTTTATATGTGAACAGAATGTGATTTCTTTTTAATATTTTAATTTTATTTTTTATATACATACATACATAGAAACAGAATGTGATTATTTTAATACCAAGATTGTTAAAGTTTTAAAAAAACTCACAGTGTTATAGCCCTTTTTTACCTAAAAAATTTTTTTTTTATTTTGATATTATTATAGAATCCACACCAGGCTTAGGAGGAGGGATACTCTTTCTATCAGCCGTACACGAGAGATATAAAAACAACAAAAATCAACCGCTGAAACTAAAAATTTTGTTTAGTATTGGCTAAACTTATATTTAATATTTTTAGATTTAAGATTTGAAAAACTTATTGATGTTTCAATATATAATAAAATTTAAAAAAAAAAAAAATATTAAAAAAAAAAAAAAAAATGTTAATAAAGGGACACCCTAAGAACCAAGAAATATTACTTTGGAAAATATTTTCAAAATAGTTTCATGTAGAAACTGGCAACACACACACATACATCCATAATTATATATTGAAAATAAAAATATACATATTAAAAATAAAAGTAATAAGCAAAAATATACAAAAAAAAAAAAAAAACTTTTATATATACATATATATATATATATATGTTAATTCTTTATGATTTTTTTTGTTTGTTAACAAATTAAAAAAGAATCATCATTCGAATTAATCCTTAAATATTTATATTTCTTGTTTTACTTAACACGCGCGAACTTATTGTCTACGTTTTATTCAAAGCGTGAGATTCAATAAGTCAGCAGAATTTTTTTGATTTTAAATTTAGTTTCTTTTACATTTTTTTTTGTTTTGTTACCGTTTAGTTCCAGACAGAATGAAATTGGATATTTGTCTTTTATTCTGCTAGAGCTGAACGTGTGAGAAAAATTTATTACAACGGCAGCATATGAATGAACGATTTCCGGCTACCAGCAAATATTTCTTTCTTTTATTTTTTGTTTGTTTTATTTTGTCTACATTGCACTTTATTTATTTATTTGATAATTTGCAATTTAATTTTATTATATTTTTTGTTTATGTTTTTCTTTAGTTTTAGTATAAATAATTTTGAATTTTAATAAAAATCATCATAACTGATCAATCAATCAACCTGCGTTTTGCATTAATTCACTACAAGTTATTCTGGTGTACCACTCGGATAACTTTCATTTCTACAAAGTTACTATATAATAGTTTGGTGAACTACCAACCTATTAGTCCTTTTTTGTTATTCACTTATTTATTCCGTTAAGCAAGGCAAACGAGCCTAAGCATTAACATTTTTGGCGACCGAGACAGGACACTGCAATCTTCAGATTCGAAGTCAGAAAGCACCCACCGCGTAAAGAAATTCCAAGCCATCAACTACAATCCTTAAACACAACTATTATGGAAAAAACCGCTGCGAACCTCCTTCAACAGCTGAAGGAAATCGGGGAGCAGATTGCCTCGATTATTCGAAACTTCAACAAGGATTCTGCCAGTCGTAAAACACTAAGCTATTACCAAGAGCGATTGTCCCGTCTGACGACAGCATGGACAGAGTTCGAACGTACTGATAATGAGTTGCGAGAGTTAAAGGATATAGACACGTCTGATGAGTACTTCACGTCAGACTTCTATGCCCGAATCGAGAGCATGACGTCAAAGCACATCGCAATAATGGAGCGAGAGCTCGGTAAGCTCGACCAAGAATCTGCAAGTAAAGTACTGCCTGCTTCAAAACCTACAAAGCAGCCACAAGCAGGTGCAGCTGGTGGTCACGATGGACTTATCAGCCGGTCTCTTGGGAAGATGGCAGCGCTTACCAGGCAATTAGAAGGCCTTCATCAGCAACCAGGACAAGATAGGTCTTACTATGAAGTTAAGCAGGCCACGATTACCCAGCTTTGGCAACAAATAGAGCAGCTCAATGATGAAGTATTGGACAAATATCCCAACCCAGACATTGCCGGCTATGATTCAAGCAGATACATTCACCTTGAACAAGCTGCTCAGTCAGCAATCATTCAGCTCAGCGCTGCTAATAGAAGCCACCATTTTCCAACCCCAGATACTTCAGCAAGAAACTCTACTCTTCCATTACCCACTATCACAATTACCAAATTTGATGGTGATTACATGAAGTGGATATCGTTCTCCGACCTATTCAGAAGGGTTGTTCATGAGCAACGAATGTCCGATGCTCATAAAATGTGGTACCTAAAGAATCATGTCGCTGGAGTAGCAGCAAATCTCATACGTCATCTTGCCATTACTGAGGAGAATTACCAAGCTGCTTGGCTATTGCTGCAGGATCGCTACAACAACAAGAGGTTGATGGTGTCAACAGCAATCCAGAGACTGCTCGACCAACCATCAGGTGCGTGTACGCTGAGTGCTGTCAAGCGATTGCACGACACCACAAGGGAGTGTTTAGCAGCCCTCTCCAACATGGGGCTCCAAACTACGTCATGGGATCCGCTTTTATTTCACCTTCTCGTTAAAAAGGTCGACAAAACAGTTTACACTCAATATGAGCAATCCATATCTAACCCAAAGGAGTTACAACCAATCAGCAGATTTCTTGCTTTCCTCGAAAAATATTTCCAAACTCTAGAAGCAATAGGACAAAAAGAGAAAACCTCTTTCTCAAATCACAAAACATGCACTCTGGTATCACAACCTCAACCGGAGATTCGACGATGCATAATTTGCAAGCGAGACTATCATCCCATATATCGGTGCAAGGAATTTCTACTATTAACACCGGCAAATCGACTCAGCATTGCACAAAAACACAAGCTTTGTGTGAACTGTTTCAACCATAATCATTCAACTAAACAATGTACGATGTTAGGCCGCTGCCAGAAATGTGGAAAAAAGCACCACACTCTAGTTCATTTGGAATCAACCACTCAATCAAACATGTTATCCTCTAACGTAAATAAATCTCCTAGTAAGGAAACTCCTGCAACAAGAGGAGAATACAAACCCCCGATACAACCATCAACGCTGAATTGCCAATCAAACGAACACGCGGCATCTTTGGTCGCCACGCCAAAGGTAGAAGTCAATGGTATGGCAGTAAACTATGCAAACAAGAGACCGTATGTCCTCTTGGGAACAGCACTGGTCAAGGTCAAAACAAATGATTTAACAATCGAATGCAAGGCTATTCTCGATTCAGGATCACAAGTTAACCTTATAACCGAAAGATTAGTAACACGACTTAGGCTCCCAATAAGACCATCATCCGTTTCTATCAATGGTATTGGAAAAAATAGGACCAAGGTTCAACATCGAGTCAACATAGAACTTCAATCTCGAGTGAATAATTTTTCGACGCGATTGGAGGCCTTTGTACTTCCACAAATCATTGCTCCCCAACCAGCGCAACCACTTTACATCGAAAAATGGTCCATTCCAAACAATGTCACCCTGGCAGACCCAACCTTTAATCGACCGGACAAAATTGATCTACTATTGGGAGCGGAATATTATCACCAATTACTCACCATCGGCCAAATCAAATTGGCTGATGATCTTCCAGTATTGCAAAATACAACCTTCGGCTGGATAGTAGCAGGAAAGGTATCTAGCGAGCAACTATCAGCGGCAACATGCGGTATATGTACTGAAGACGATACAATGACGATGGCAATTGAACGTTTTTGGAAACTTGAGGAAATCGAAAATCCACAGCAGCAACTATCCCCCTTTGATGCACAATGTGAATCACACTTTAGTCAGCATACTCGACGCAATGAAAACGGAAGGTTCGTGGTTCGGCTTCCATTTTGTGATGATACATCTATTTTGGGAGACTCACACAGTATCGCTTTTAACCGTTTCCTCTCATTAGAGCGTCGTCTAGCAAGAGACCCTTCATTAAAGGAACAATATACCCAATTTATGAAGGATTATGAAGCGTTGGGACACATGACGAAAACTAATTTAGCTGATCTCGAAGGATCTAAGTACTTTATTCCTCATCACTCAGTGTTACGTCCTGAAAGCAGCACCACCAAACTTCGGGTTGTTTTTGATGCCTCATCAAAAACATCGTCAGGAACATCACTAAACGATATATTGCATACTGGACCACCTCTACAGAATGAACTGTTTACTATTTTGCTTCGATTTAGGCTGCCACGTTTCGTTTTTACAACAGATATAGAGAAAATGTATCGCCAAATCATAATCCATACCGACGACAGGCGATTTCAGATAATCCTATGGCGACAAAATATCACTGAGCCTATAAGTTATTTCAAGCTAAATACAGTTACCTATGGAACCAGGCCAGCCCCGTACCTTGCCATTAAATGTTTAAAAGAAATAAGCAAAACTGTCAAGAGTCAATTCGAATTAGCTGCTACGTTTTTGGATAAAAACTTTTATGTTGATGATGGATTGGGGGGAGCCGACAGTCTGACTACAGCACTAGAAACTCAACGCCAACTGCAACACGTCATGGCAATGTACGGCTTTAACTTAAGAAAGTGGTGCGCTAATCATCCTCAGCTCCTTCACAATATCCCAGGTCATGATCAAGAATTTAATTTAGATCTCTCAACCGACGATAGCGACTATACAAAAACATTAGGGTTAGCATGGTTACCTAAAAATGATTTGCTAAAGATTAAAGTAAGCCTTCAACCAATAAAGGCGGTAACTAAACGCAGTGTAACTTCAGATCTGGCTCGGATATTTGACCCACTCGGGCTCCTATCCCCAGTAGTAGTCAAGGCAAAAATGTTCATCCAAGAACTATGGATGCTGAATCTATCATGGGACGAAGCTGTTCCTTTAGAATTTGACACTCGCTGGCGGCGGTTCCGAAATAGTCTAAGTGAGCTTGAAAACTTTCAAGTCCATCGCCATATCTACAAAGGAGAGACTCCTTCCAGTACCCAGCTACATGTCTTTACCGATGCTTCAGAGAAGGCATATGGAGCAGCAATATACGTCCGAACTTCTCTTTCAAATAAAATTCTCAGTGTATACTTACTTTGTGCGAAAACTCGCATAGCACCACTTAAAAAACAAACGTTACCTAGGCTGGAGTTGTGTGCTGCTCAGTTGGGAGCTAATCTAGCTGCAAAAGTCAAAAGCAGTTTGGATATGGCCTCTACACCAACATTTTTCTGGTCTGATTCAAAGATTGTGCTGACATGGATAAATTCAAGATCTTCTTCATTTCACACCTTTGTAGCAAATAGAATCGCTGCTATTCATGAATCTACTCTCCCCGAACAATGGCGACATGTAAGCTCACAAGACAATCCAGCAGACATTATATCCCGAGGATTGGACCCACCACAGCTACAGCAAACGCCACATTGGCTCTATGGGCCCTTCTTTCTCCATGGAAATGAAAACCATTGGCCAGCTACATTTACTTTGAGCTCCGAAGCAACAATTATCGAACGAAAACAGAATCCTCACAACTTACTTGCATCTTTCCAAGATGAGAATCCGCTACACAGTATAAATCACCGAAATTCGTTTAAAACCCTTCAGCGAATTATAGGATATGTTTTCAGATTCATAAAAAACGCCAGAACTCCCAAAGCAGACCGACAAACTCGACGAGCTCTGACTCCCCTTGAGCTCCATGATTCACTTCTTATCATCGTTAGAGCGACTCAAAGGTTTGCATTTCCTGAAGACATCAAGCAGTTACAAAGACAGAAGGGACTTAAAGGATCAAGTCCGATCAAAAGTCTGTCACCATTTTTCGATGAAAATTGCATCTTAAGAGTTGGAGGCAGGCTCGAAGAGTCAACTTTGCCATTCGATACAAAACATCCAATGCTCCTACCGTATAATGACATAGTCAGCAGACTAATTTATGAGTCAATACACAAGGAAAATAAACATTGCGGAGCCCAAGCCCTCCTTGCAGCCGTCCGGCAACGGTTTTGGACCATCAAAGGCAAACACTTAGCACGAGAAACCATTCATAAATGTGTTTCCTGTGCAAGATCAAGGCCAAAACTGATTCAGCAGATTATGGGAAATCTACCGGCAACAAGGGTAACCCCAGCAAGACCATTCATAAATTCCGGAGTTGACTATTGTGGTCCTATATGGGTTCACTTCAAAACCCGAGGGAAACGACCACAAAAAGCATATATTGCAGTATTTTGCTGTTTCACCACGAAAGCAGTACATCTAGAACTCGTCACAAACCTTACAACAGAGGCGTTTATCGGAGCACTAAAACGATTCATCAGTCGCAGGGGGCACTGTCAGAATCTGTACTGCGACAACGCAACCAATTTTGTCGGAGCTCGAAACCAGCTAGCGGAATTATCAACAGCCCTCTTTACTACAACAGCTCAAGAAACAATCCAACGGGAATGTGCGAGTAAAAACATTACTTTCCATTTCATCCCTCCACGAGCACCGCATTTCGGAGGATTATGGGAGGCAGCAGTTAAGTCAGCCAAAAAACTATTAGTCAAAGAGCTGGCAACTGCGTCCTTAACGTATGAAGAAATGGAGACTGTGGTCATAGAGGTCGAGGCTATTCTTAATTCCAGACCTCTTACAGCACTATCAAATGACCCTAATGATGCAGCTGCTCTAACTCCTGGCCATTTCTTGATTGGAGAACCTCTCACGGCACAAGTCGATGCAACTGCACAATCGACATCGGCATCACTCGCCAACCGTTGGGAGCTGGTATCAAAAATCAAGCATCAATTCTGGAAACGATGGTCCCACGAGTACCTCACTGAACTCCAGCAGCGCAACAAATGGCAATACAGGTCTCAAAGCTTACAAGTGGGTACTATAGTTATAATCAAAGATAGCACTCCTGTCATGACGTGGCGACTCGGGAATGTGATCGAAACATTCCCTGGGCCCGATGGAATCGTCAGAACGGCAACGGTTAAAACATCTACTGGTATCATTAAACGGGCAATTCATTTACTTGCTCCACTTCCTCTGGACATACCCCCAACCACTACTGGCAGTGAACGTGCAGAAAACAGTCCTCTTCTCAAAGGAAACCATCAATCCACCAACCCAAGTAAAAACACTAGCTCTGGACTCAAAAGAAACCAATCCTCCACTGACAAAACTGCCACACCATCCCCAAAACGGTTCAACTTAGCTACAACAAGCCTGCTATTTATTCTCGCTCTATTCTTTCCACTAGCGACATGCCAACAAAGTCTTTACACAAAAATCAGTAGCACTCCTGGGCTGCACTTTGAACAGATTGGTCAAGTTAAACCAATTATCTCAGACTGGAAACTCCTAGTATATTTTGAACTTGCACCATTCCTCAATGAATTACAACTTCTAACAAACGGAACCAATACTTTAATGAACTCTTGCAACAATTCAGACCTCAAGCATCAATGTATCGGCCTTGCGACACACTTTAACAACATTAAAGGCAAAGTAGTGGCCAGTTTCGAAAACCTCATAAGAAGAAAGAAGCGAGGAGCAATTTGTCCTGTATGATGCAGGAAATGTTGAAAATGCAGTCTACCTTGTTGCAGGCTGTACTAAGCAAACCATGAACTTAAAAATCTGTTTTTGGAACGCAAACGGCATCTGCCAACATAAAAACGAAATAGAATATTTTCTTCTGGATAAACAAATCGATGTTATGCTTATCTCAGAAACTCATTTGACGTCTCGAAGCTATTTTAAAATTAATGGATATAATTTCTACGATACTAAGGATCCTCGAGGTAGAGCTTGTGGTGGCTCTGGAATCCTAATAAAAACTCGAATAAAACACTACCTGCTAAATGACCTTCGTGAAGAATATCTTCAAGCAACAAATATCTGTATTGAAAATTTTTATCAAAAGCTTGTGATATCATCTGTTTATTCTCCTCCCAGGTTTTCAATTTCAGAGAGTCAATATACGGCTTTTTATAAATCACTGGGCCTCCGTTTTCTAGCAGCTGGCGACTACAATGCTAAACACACATTTTGGGGTTCACGTTTAATCAGTCCTAAGGGTCGTGTTTTGTTTGACACAATTTCAAAAATGGGTTTGAAAGTAGTTTCAAGTGGACAGTCAACATATTGGCCAACAGATCGACAAAAAATTCCTGATGTTATCGACTTTGGAATTGTGAAAGGCGTGCCCAGCGAGATGGTTGAAGTTGAAGCATCTTTGGACTTATCTTCAGACCACTCGCCTACTATTGTCACTATTTACTCACACACAACATGTGATTTAGCGACGACATCTGCACGCGTTAACTGGCTGAAATACAGAAAATATCTGAGTGCTCATTGCTCGGAAAAAATGCCGCTGAGAACACCTTCAGACATAGACGATTCTCTCAGGTTGTTTGAAGCGCATGTTAAACAAGCTGCTTTTAATGCTACTTCAAATGAAATAAACCAACCAGTGAGATTTAACAATATTTTTTCTGTAGATATAGAAAGGCTATCGACTGAAAAACGGAGAGCTCGACGAGATTGGCAGCGCTACAGATCGCCCCAGCTAAAATTAAGGCTTAAGGAGTGTACCAAGCAGCTTAGGAAAGTTTTGCAAACTCAAAAAACAGCTTCCCTTCAAAAATTCCTTCAAGAGCTAGATGCAACACCACAAACAGATTATTCACTGTGGCGTGCAGCCAGAGGACTAAAAAGGCCGGTGATATGCAAACCCCCATTACGAGCCCCAAATGGTGACTGGGCAAAAACTGATGATGAAAAAGGTGCACTTTTTGTTAAACACTTAGAAAAAGTTTTCACTCCGAATATTTCTGCTGATATTGTTGAACTGCCACCAGCCGTCCTTTACCAGAAATACCGATGAGATTTAACATGACGGAGATTGAAAATACTATTACTAGTCTTAACACCAGAAAAGCCCCAGGTGTCGACAAAATAAGCAACAAAATGCTTCAAGAATTGCCTTACACTGCAAAAAGAATAATACTATTCATTTTTAACAGTATTCTACGCCTAGAATACTATCCTAAAGAATGGAAGGTTTCGCTAATTACTATGATACCAAAGCCCGGCAAGGATCATACAAAGGTTGAATCCTATCGGCCTATTAGTTTACTGTCTAACATTTCAAAACTATTTGAAAAGCTGTGTATGAGCAAGCTGATGCCTATAGTGACTAGTAATGGATGTATTCCAGATCATCAATTCGGTTTTCGCAGTCAACATAGCACAATTGAACAAACTCACAGACTAGTGAATGTCGTTAGAGGCACTTTTGAAAAAAAGAAATACTGCTCTGCGCTCTTTATTGATGTCTCACAAGCTTTCGATAAAGTATGGCACGAAGGTCTTTTCAATAAATTAACACAAAATCTACCAGCAAACATCGTAAAGCTTTTAAAAAGCTATTTGATGGAACGTAAATTTGTAGTTAGGGAAGGCAATTTTTTAAGCCCTCCGCAGTCGATTGAAGCCGGAGTCCCTCAAGGCAGTATCTTCGGACCCTTACTTTATTTAATATATGCCTCTGACTTACCGTTAAACAGTAACATTCATACATCAACATTTGCGGATGATACAGCCTTTCTAAGCGTTCACGAAAATCCTGTAGAAGCTTCCCGCAACTTACAAGAATATATATCCAAACTGGAAAAATGGCTCAAACAATGGCGTATAAAAGTTAACGAGCAGAAATGTGCACACGTCACTTTTACGTTGCGCAGGCAAACATGCCCGCCTATAAAAATTAACACCGAGACTATACCACAACACACTGTAGTCAAATATCTAGGCGTTCATCTTGATCGTCGTTTAACATGGAAATCGCATATAGACGCAAAGTTGACTCAAATGAAATTAAAAGCAGCTCAAATGAATTGGCTTATTGGAAGAAATTCTATACTAAGCCTAGACTGTAAACTACTATTATACAACGCGATCCTGAAACCAATATGGTTCTATGGAATCCAGTTATGGGGCACTGCCTCAGCATCAAATGTCGAAAAAATTCAAAGGCGACAAAATAAAATTCTACGTACAATTACAGCAGCCCCCTGGTATGTCAGAAACCATCGAATTCATAAAGACCTAGACGTTCCGTTGGTGAAGACAGTATTTTCAAAACACGCGAAAAAATATATAAAAAAACTTGAGTTGCACCCAAATCCGCTTGCGCGCAATATTCTTCATTATAGAGGCCACACCCGGCTGAAAAGAAGGGATACTCTTTTTCTCAGCCGTTCACGAGAAATGTAAAACAACAAAAATTAACCGTTGAAATTAAAAATTTTGTTTAGCATTGGCTAAACTTATATTTAATATTTTTTTAGATTTAAGATTTGAAAAACTTATTGATAATTCAATTTAAATAATTAAAGATTCAATAAATAATAAAATTATCACAAAAAAAAAAAAAAAAAAATTATTTGGAGTTCTTGATTCACAGTATGCCGAAAAAATGACCAGCACTATCAACAGTATAAAAACCAACGAAGACCACTTGTCGCAGCTCTTACGAAATCAAACATCATTTCTTGACTCTACACTTAATATTATGAAGCAAACTGAAGCTCATACTCAAGCTATCCTTGAAAAATTCAATTTTAGACTGAAAAGGCTAGAGAACTTCACAGTCAATGATACCCATCAATCACAACTCATTCTGTCGCTTAGCATTCAGTTAATTGTTATTGCAGACAATGTGCAAACAATGCTAAAGGCCATAATGAATCTACTAACCGATACATATCATGGTAGAATAAGTCCCTCTGTACTGACGCCACAACAATTCGCTACAGAAGTTGACAACATTAAGGCAAATCTTCCATCGGATTTAGCACTACCAGTCACGGATATACTTCATCTATACGCGATAGTGACAGCCCATGCAGCCGTCTCAAATCAGCACATTATTTGCACCTTGGTCATCCCAGTAGCACATAAAGAGGAATTCGACTTGTTCTATATTACTCCAGTTCCACAGCTAGTAAATGGTTCGTTGGTTGCCATCATGCCAACAACCAAAATGATGGCTCTTAACGCTCACCGAGACGAATATTTCCCGATTGATGATACCAAGCTTCATGATTGCAACATACTTGAGCATGATATTTTCTTATGCCCGAATATCCAAGCTACACATTCCAAAAATTCACCAATGTGTCGCTGTGAAATACATTTATTCAATAATGAATCAGATTCAAGCTGTAATTCAGAGCTAATAGCCAATGATAATGTATGGTACCAGCTCCATAAAAAGAACCAATGGATATTCGCAACTAAAAATCCGCTCAAATTAAGTACTGTATGTAATGGCGAAAGCAATTATCAAGTTCTGCAAGGAACTGGATTGCTTACCTTAGCAGCAGGATGTACAATGAAAAACGAGGTAATAACCATATATGGCCACCAAACCATCACCTCGACTCTGCATCAATTCTACACAAGCACCGGCATTTCATTTCCACATTTACAACAGAAAGTTATCAATTTAACTCGAGCATCGCCAAGCCTAGAGAGCATTGAGAACATAACCAGGCTGCAAGAGGAAGTAAGGGAACAGATGCGCAATATACCTACCCCAACTATCAACCATGGCGTGCACAGTCTTGCAGTGAGCTATGGAGGACTAGCTCTCATATTGACTGTAATTATCGTCATTTCACTAAAACAAATACGCAAAAGAAAAATTAAAGGCCCACCTACAATACCAACTCCACAGCCACGGCCAAGATCGAATTGGGATATTGCTGTAGAACCATAAGCTTAGATATCTCACACACATATATGATAACAAGCCGCATTTCGTTCATTTCTTAATACCACTGTATTATGTTGCACCCCCTGGGGGCCGCAGTATGTTAATTCTTTATGAATTTTTTTGTTTGTTAACAAATTAAAAAAGAATCATCATTCGAATTAATCCTCAAATATTTATATTTCTTGTTTTACTTAACACGCGCGAACTTATTGTCTACGTTTTATTCAAAGCGTGAGATTCAATAAGTCAGCAGAATTTTTTGATTTTAAATTTAGTTTTTTTTACATTTTTTTTTTGTTTTGTTACCGTTTAGTTCCAGACAGAATGAAATTGGATATTTGTCTTTTATTCTGCTAGAGCTGAACGTGTGAGAAAAATTTATTACAACGGCAGCATATGAATGAACGATTTCCGGCTACCAGCAAATATTTCTTTCTTTTATTTTTTGTTTGTTTTATTTTGTCTACATTGCACTTTATTTATTTATTTGATAATTTGCAATTTAATTTTATTATATTTTTTGTTTATGTTTTTCTTTAGTTTTAGTATAAATAATTTTGAATTTTAATAAAAATCATCATAACTGATCAATCAATCAACCTGCGTTTTGCATTAATTCACTACAAGTTATTCTGGTGTACCACTCGGATAACTTTCATTTCTACAAAGTTACTATATAATAGTTTGGTGAACTACCAACCTATTAGTCCTTTTTTGTTATTCACTTATTTATTCCGTTAAGCAAGGCAAACGAGCCTAAGCATTAACAATATATATATATATATATATATATATATATATAATATAAGTATACGTAAGAAAAAAATTGTTAGTTATAAGATTAAAAATATTAAACCTCACCCGTGTTTCACAAACAACCCATAACTATCATCCCGACAACAATGAAGAATCCAACAATCAGCAACAGACACCTATAACTATCAACTGTAGCGTATGTGTGCTGTTATCTTTGTTGAATGTTTATGCGGCACTGCAATTGATAGGTGTGTTTAGCGTGCAAATGAAAATGAAGGAGGAAGGTTAATGACAAAGAAGAATAAGATGAGATGGAATATAAAATAAAAATAAAGATCAAAACAAAGAGAAAAATAAGATTTTAGTGATGAAGATCACTTGCTGTTTTTTATGATGACCTAGTAGTAGGTCAAATATATGTTTTTGTATAACCCAGTTTGTTTGACCGAAATAGCTGTCTTAAGGTACGTTCACATCTGTCAAACATTTGCCCAAAAAAGCGTAACCACTAAATACTAATGACAAAACTTTTAATTTATGCATTTATTTATTAAGTTAAACAGCAACTAATAAGAGAAGATTCTATTACATTTTCTATAAATTATATAGGAAACTGTTTAACGTAATAAACAGGTATCTAAATCAAAAGTTTTGTCATTAGTATTTAGTGGTTACGCTTTTTTGGGCAAATGTTTGACAGATGTGAACGTACCTTTAGTGAGTTGTGGGTTATTATTTAGCTTAGCATAGTTGTCTCCGTTTAATGTTGTTTTTAAAATGTATGTAAATAAAAAATTCTTTAAATTTTTGTTTAAAGTACGTGCCTAAGTTCAGGGTCATAATGGCGGAGTTCATTAGCCTAATGTTGTGGATGTTAGTATATGTAGGTGTTAGTGTAAATAATTGCAACCATTAGATACCTTGCATAAGTAGTAAAGGAAATGTCCGTTTAATTAGAGAGAAAAGGTAAAAGATAGATACGACATAACTACAAATTGTGAGGCGAATTCATGAGAGATAGGTAGCTCTAAGTTGAAGACAAATAAATTGGGGAATTGATGAAGAGACAGTGAAAGATATCAGACGTTCAAGTCTAATGAATAAAAAAAAAATTTTAAATAAATATATAAAAAACTTAAAGAAAAAAGAAAATTCAAAATTTGAAAAACACACATACATATATATACCACTGAAGAAAATTTATGAACATCAAAGAATCTGGGGAAGAACAGCCAAGCCCAGGGAACAAATAGCCGAAAGAAGACTGGGGAGGAAAGAAGAAGAAAGCCATTAAACATCATCCTCTTCGGAAGCAATTTCTACACAATTGGCCAACAAATAGAGAAAGATTCCAACTTTGTGGGTAAATTCCTGGTAAGCTAAGGCGCCAGTGAATAGTGGTGAGTCCACAGATTTTTGTATTTTTATTTCCGGCATCGGTTCCGGTCGATATTTTGATAATCGAAGATAATAGTAAAATTATTTCTGTACATTATATTCCGGTGGGAAAAGAATAATGTTTTTATGAAGAAAAGTGTGGAAATATATGTATATATATGATTGTTTAATAAACTTTAAAGAAAGTATTGATTTATATAAAGTAAATTAAAAGTTAAAAAAAATAAAATTAATAGAAATTAATATAAAATAAAATAAAAAAAGAAAATAAATTAAAATAGGATTTAGTAGGAATAAATATTAGTGTTAGTGTTAATAAATAATAGTTGTTAGTTTAGTGTTAGTAAAAAAATAAATTGTTCTGTTAGCCCAAAACTACTTAACGGTAGTATATTTTATCCGTTAAATTTTTTAAAAGATTATTGAAATTCCTTTAATAGGCCATTTAAGAGAGCTCTCTCAAATAGGTAGCTAAATATTAGTAATTTTTTTTGCGCGTCCTGTTTGACTCGTGTCCAGGAAAGTATATAGGTATTTTTGGGATAGTATAGGTCATAATCAATGTCATCATTATAAATTGTCGTTAATATTTAATTAGCTTTTTTTTATCTTAAATTCTATACTTAGCCGTAATTTTTATAATATCTAATTTTCTTCAATATTTAAAACCAATCATTATTTTGATTATTAATAAATCTCATTCCTTTATTTTATTATTATAACGTAAAAACCTAAAATATTATGTCTTTTTCTTATCGGTGAACAAATTCCCGATAATGTCTGGCTAAATTTAATTGTGTTGGTGTGTAGCGTAAGTATGTAGTGAAGTGACCAAATATTATGTGTTAAGTGGGATAACAAAATGCATTTATGTTGTTATCAAGGTAGGGAGGGCAACTAGTCCAGACAAATTTCCACCTTCTGTCTGGTTATGATCACAGTTTCGTTTGTAGTTTATTTCTGTTTTCATTTGTAGTCTAATTTCTGTTTTGATTTTGTTTTTCTGTTTAATATAAATTTTTATTGTCAATCCCTGTCTTGCAAGTCGCGGGTCTTACCTCCCCTGACATCCGCGAGCTAGGTGGGAGATGGTTAGCGAAGGGTTTCGTGACAATAATGGCGCCCAAATAAAGGCCCAAAAGGCAAGAAAAAATATAATGGTTGTAATAAAACCTAATGCAACAAAATAGCTGTCATATGTACTTGTTACAATAGTGGCATCTAAATGAAAATAAGAAAATTTAAATTGATTAAAAATCTAATAATCTGATTGCGTAGTCAATACGCCCATATAATTTCAATCTTAAAATAGAATAATCATGTCTTTGGTTGACCTATTCAGTGTCATGGCTTGGTCGTTATAAAAAAATAAACCGACCAACTGCATGATGGCTGAGAAACCAACAAAAAGACAAATTTATTAGTGTCAGTTAGAATATTTCCTTTTGTTTATTTACATGTTAGTTAAGAAAATTCCATAAATAAAATACATATTATTTATATAAATTTTAAAATCATAACAAAATGAATAACATATTGAGGCATATGGCTAAAAAATCAGACTATGGAGTATATGACAAGAAATAATTATAACAACGATTATTAAATGTTTTGTTTAAGTTTTTATTTAATTTTACTATTTTGTCTTGACAAGCGACGTATTTCACAATGATGATAAGTTCGTTTTTTTTCTAGAGGGTTACCATGGTTTCTACTATTTCAAAAATGTTGACTGGCGTTGCCAGATAATTATCAATAAGATACTGGTTGTTTGTCGTACGTTGCAGGTTTACTCGACATGTTGCAAGACTTAATACGCTACATCACTCCCCCTCCAATAATATGGTCCAAGTCGAAACTAACATGTTTTCTTGGGCGTTTTATTTCCCGACCCCTACGGTCAGTTTGAACTGCTACAGGTGTTTCAATTTGAATGGTTTTAGATGTTTCGTTTTGAATTTGTTGATTTGTTCCGTTTTGAATTTGTTGAGTTGTTTTGTTTTGAATTTGTTGAGTTGTTTTGTTTTGAATTTGTTGAGTTGTTTCGTTTTGAATTTGTTGAGTTGTTTCGTTTTGAATTTGTTGAGTTGTTTCGTTTTGAATGGTTTCAGGTGTTGATGAAGATTGCGGTTGTTCAGTAGTCGTTGACTGATTTTCAAAAAAATTCTGATCTTCCTTGTTGTTTATATATGCTGATTTGACTCTATCAATACTGACCTTTTTAACGTTATCACCGAGTTTTATGCTAAAAGTTTTGTTATCTCTACTTACAACTTCGTATGGGCCATCATATGGTGGCTTTAAAGGTGGACGTACTGTGTCATCTCGTAAGAATATATGTATGTGTACAATTAGCGAGATCTTTCTGTATGAATACTTTATTTGTACAGTGGTGAGAAGTTGATCACTACCAACATATTCCTTGGATGGCTTTTCAAAAAATTCACAAGGTAATCTTAGAGTGGAACCATATACCATTTCAGCTGGGGAGGCATTAAGATCAGGTTTCAAAGTTGCACGAAGTCCTAGCAGTACGATAGGTAAACTATCAAACCAGTCGCTAGAAGTGTGACATTTTATAGCACTCTTTAAGGTACGGTGCATGCGTTCAATTAACCCGTTAGCCTGAGGGTGATATGCCGTAGTACGTAGGTGTTTAGATCCTGTAAGACTAGATAATTCGTTAAACCATGTTGGCTCGAATTGCCTGCCACGATCAGTTGTAATTACGCCGGGCATTCCAAATTGTGCTATCCAACCATGCAGAAAAGCTCGTGCAACTGTTTCGGCAGTGATGTCCCTCATAGGTATTGCAACAGGCCACCGAGTGAAACGATCAACACAAGTAAGACAATATCTGCACTCGTTTGAAATAGGTAGAGGTCCTATGATGTCTATATTAACATGTCCAAATCGTTCGTCTGGCACATTAAAACGTTGCAAAGCACTTTTGTTGTGTTTTATAATCTTACATCGTTGACAAGGTATGCAGGTCTTTACCATAGAGGAAATGTCCTTCTTCATATCCTTCCATACAAAACGTTCGGTGATTAGTTTTACAGTTGAACGCCTGCCAGGGTGTGACATGTTATGAATGGAATTGAATACTTGTTCTTTGAAATTTGTTGTGATGTAGGGTCGTATACGATTATTAGAAGTATCGCACCAAACTGTGGAGTTAGAACCTAGTATTGGTACAAGTTTCAATTGTAGACTAGTATCCGATTTTGCATCATCAGTTTCTAAATTATCCTTTTGATCCGCTGACAATTTTTCAAAATCAATTTGGTTGCCGTTAAATATGGATTCTACGCGTGACAATGTGTCTGCTACTATATTGTTTTTACCTGAAATATGTTGTATGTTTGTAGTATACTCACTTATAAAACTTAGTTGCCGGCATTGCTTCGGTGTTAACTTTTCGGGCTTTTGGCGAAAAGCATACGTTAGTGGCTTATGGTCAGTCATCACCACACAGTATCGACCATCTATGAAATGAGCAAAATACTTGATGGATTGATAAATAGCTAGAAATTCTCTATCATAAGTGCTAAGCCGCTTTTGAGAGTCCGACATTTTCTTGGAAAAAAATCCTAGTGGTTTAAGTTGACCATCTTCTATTTCGTGGATTGCTGCACCAACGCAAAAATTACTAGCATCGACATGAAGTGTCAGTTTCGCATTTAATGATGGGTGAGCCAACAACGTTGCATTTGCAAGAGAAGTTTTGCATTCTTCAAACGCCAAAGAGGTTTCGTCATCCCACTCAACGATAGACTTATCGTTTTTCTTATTCCCTTTTATGAGTTTTTGTAGTTTGTTCTGTCTAAATGCTGCTTGGGGAATAAATCTACGATAATAATTTAAAAGTGCAATAAATCGTCGAAGTTCATGAGCAACTGTTGGTTTTTTAAAATTCATTACTGCTGCAACTTTTACCGTAGTTGGCTTAACACCAGCCGCCGTAATACAGTGACCCAAAAAATTAATTTCAGTTTGCCCAAAGACGCATTTCGAAATTTTAATTCTGAGTCCATATTCACGTAGGCGATCAAAAACAATCCTTAAATGTTGCATATGCTGTTCCTTACTAGAGGATGCAATGCATATGTCATCAATGTAAACCACAACAAAATCAAGATCTCGGAAAATCTGATCCATGAATCTTTGGAACGTTTGACTTGCATTTCGCAATCCAAAAGTCATTACATTAAATTCGTATAACCCAAAAGGTGTTATTATTGCAGTTTTTTCACGGTCTTCAGGTGCTATAGGGATCTGATTATATGCACGTTCTAGATCCAAAGTGGTAAAAATTGATTTTTTGTACAACCTATGTGACACGTCGTGTACATGGGGTATAGGATACCTATCTGGCTTAGTGGCTGCGTTCAAACGTCGATAATCGCCACATGGGCGCCATTCCCCACTGGTCTTCTTCGGTGCAAGGTGCAATGGACTTGCCCATTGACTGCTGCTTGGACGGCATATAGCGTGTTGTAACATGTAGTCGAATTCTCTTTTAGCTATTGCCAATTTATCTGGATTTAGTCTTCTGGATTTAGAATGAACGGGAGGGCCTTCTGTAATAATGTGGTGATAAACATTAATTTTTGCATCGACAGCAGAAAATTTAAACGGTTGTGTTAAATCCTTGTAATCATCGAGCAATTCTCTGATCCACGTATGAATTGTTGGTGATATAGTATAAATTCGTTGACAGTTTTCCGGAGTAAGTTTCTTGTACTGACATGGCTCGATACATTTTCGCGCTTTATCACCATAACGATAATGATACTTGCAGAATGGAAAACGTACCTTTGACTTATTACGATGAGAAGAATGATTTCTCGATCTTGAATGACTTTGGGTTCTCTGTCGAGACATTCGCAACTCTGCCACCTCCTTTCTTAAGTTTTCTATTTCGATTTGTAGGGGTGAACTACTTTGAACGGATGCCACTAACGAAAAATTTTGTACTTTCATCATTTTGTCGGCCTGTTCTGCCATCTTAGACGAATATGGAGTATATGACAAGAAATAATTATAACAACGATTATTAAATGTTTTGTTTAAGTTTTTATTTAATTTTACTATTTTGTCTTGACAAGCGACGTATTTCACAATGATGATAAGTTCGTTTTTTCTTCTAGAGGGTTACCATGGTTTCCACTATTTCAAAAATGTTGACTGGCGTTGCCAGATAATTATCAATAAGATACTGGTTGTTTGTCGTACGTTGCAGGTTTACTCGACATGTTGCAAGACTTAATACGCTACAAGACCATATTTGCTCAATATGTCTGTTTTGTTTAAATTAATAAAATTAAGTCATATGGCTAGGAACTAGACCATATTTGCTTAATTTTGATAATTTCTGCCATCTATGAAATATAAATAATTTCTGTTATTGATTTAGTGACCTGATGATTATACATTACATCAGCTGCATTGAAGTTAATAAAGAAATAAAAGTGCAATATAGTATTTAAGGGAATTGACTAATTGTGTAAATATACTGCGATATAGGTACAGTAGTATTTAATAGAATTTACTACTTAACAAACTGTGATATAAATAGGAAACTAGGATTAAACGTTAATTTTAAGATTTCGTTTAAATAATTTTAATTTGGTCACTGAAATGCTTATAACTACACACCTACAAAATAAGCTACAAATTTTTTAAATAATATTAACATATATATACATACAGCAATTAAAAATAGTTCTTATTAATAAGTAATTTTCATATTTATATAAAACGTTGAATTCAGCATAAGATGACTGATAAACAGAACAAGAGTAGACGGACACTAGAGTTTGATCAAAATAGGCCAACCTTTTCAGGTCGAGTAACTCATAGTCCACCCCAGGGTGCAATTTATCATGACCCACAATTTGCCGATTTGTCCAGTACTATTAGGGCAAACAATCCAAGTAATTTAGAAAACACAAATAATAATAATCAGAATTTAATACACTTACCGGCTGAACCAAGTGCTCCGAATATTGATCAGTCAGCGGCTCCAAGAGACGGTCAGAGAGCAGCTGGCAACGATGAAAGGAACCTTAGGGAATCACTTAGGGCAGAAATGTCTGAAATGATTCAGGTGGCATTAAGAGAGGGATTTAAAAATATAATACAGGAAGTACATAAAACAATTAAACCACCTGCAGCTTCAAGCAATGAAGGTCCAAATCCCCATTATGCTGGTTCAAACAAAAGTAGTTTAGAAGGTCCTATACAAAGTCAGAATTTGAATAGAAGTCCCATAAATAAAGAAAAAAACTCAAATTTACCATCAGATCGTTATGGAACAATTAATCAGCCATCATTTAATAAACCTGAAAATATAGTGGTGGTAGTGGAGTGTCCATTGACGATTTTGTGTTTAGGGTAGAATTGTTACAAGCTAATTATTTGATTCCTTGGGAAGAAGTCCTTAGGGATTTTCACAGGTTGCTAAAAGGCCAAGCAAAAGAGTGGTATTGGCTGTACTTGAAAACACAAAACGGTGTAGCAGATTGGCCTACGTTACGCCACAGTCTCCTTAATCAATTTAAAGCAAATCGTAGCGATTTTGAAATAATGCAGGAGATTGTAGAAAGACGTCAGCAGCAAAACGAGTCGCTGGATGAGTATTTCCATGCCATGCTTAAGCTTAGGTCCAAGCTTCGTGCTCCAATACCCGAGTACGAAATGATTAAGGTTTTAAAACGCAACGTAAAAGAACATATTGCAAAATTAGTTTACCCAATGCCCATCTATAATATTGAACAACTGCGAGAGGAATGTAAGGAGATTGAAAAAAGATTCCCAAGGCGCGAAGTTAGATTCAATGCTCCGAACAACTCAATGCGTTATAAACCACGTCACAATATCAACGAAATTGTTAAAGAAGATGAACAAATTGTTATGTATGATGAATATCAAAACTCTGTAGAGGTAGAAGAAGTAGCCTACAAAGAAAAGAGGCAATTTATTTGTTGGAATTGCAGGCTAGGTGGTCATACATACATGGATTGTGAGTCAGAGGTCCGGAACATATTTTGTTACAAATGTGGGAAGGAAAATACAATTACCCCAAAATGTCCAAACTGCACCAAACAGGGAAACCGAAGAGCGAGTATGGCCAAAGCGGACGAGCCACGCTCAATTCAAACGTCCGCGAAACAAAAGGACTAACTTCCCACGACAGCCCGAAAATAAATAAAATTTTAGAAAATCATCCTGAACAAAATAATTATGAACATAAAACCGACAAATCGCCGTGGTATAGAAAAACATATTCAGAACGCTTACAAAATTATATATCAACTCGCAACCGGATTTTTTCTACAGATAACGAGTCGATAATACAAGTTTCATCCAGAATTAAGAAAGATTTAATAATAGAAAAGTAGTAAGGGAAGAAATAGATTCATCTTTGGAAGCTATCTCAAACGGAGACCCTAGAATATTTGCTGATGTTTACATAGGTGAGTTTTTAGTAAAAGGCTTACTAGATACTGGTGCATCAGTGAGTATTCTCGGAAAAGATTGCAAGAAATTTCTGGAAAAATTAGGAGTAGAAGTATCTAGGTATAATAGTAATGTTACAACAGCTTCTGGGCAAGCGCACAAAATATGTGGTAAAGTAATATTACCTGTCACATATAAAGATGATGTTCAGATAATTAAATTTTATTTATGCCCATCATTGGAACAAAATTTATACCTAGGGATTGATTTCTGGCGCATATTTAACTTAATCCCAGAAAGACTAAACATTAGTGAAATAGATTTTGAAAAATTAAAAGAAAGTTTAGAACCCCTTCACAATCAATGTCCTGAACAACACCATTTATCCTTGAGACAAAGAGAAGAATTGGAGAAAGTAAAAAAATTATTTAAAACGTATGAAAATGTTGGTTTAGGGAAAACCCACCTAGAACAGCATACTATACAACTGATACCCGATTCAGTACCGTTCAAGGAAAGACATTACCCCGTTTCTCCCAAAGTACAAGACTTGTTATACGAAGAGGTCGATAAAATGTTAGAACTAGGTGTAATTGAGGAAAGCTAAAGTCCTTATAATAGTCGTGTAACACTCGTTCGAAAACCAGGGAAAAATCGTCTGTGTTTAGATGCCAGAAAATTAAATAATTTAACAATAAAAGATGCTTATTCAATCCAAAATATCGAAGGTATTTTAAGTAGAATTGAGGAAACAATATATATCAGTAGTGTTGATTTGAAGTTTGCATTTTGGCAGATCAACTTGGATCCAAAATGTCGTGACTTTACAGCCTTTACAGTACCAGGCAGACCACATTACCAGTACACAGTAATGCCATTCGGTCTCTGTAATGCGGCCCAACGCCTTTGCCGACTAATGGATAAGGTTATCCCTCAGAGGCTAAAAAACAATGTATTTATATATTTAGACGACCTACTGATCATTTCAAAAGATTTTGATAGCCACATGCTATTATTAAAAGAAGTTGCAAAATGTCTGTCAGAAGCCAACTTAACAATAGGGATGTCGAAAAGTGTTTTTTGTTTTAAAGAGTTGAGGTATCTAGGTTTTATAATAGGTGGTGGTAAATTAAAAACTGATCATGATAAAGTAAAAGCGATCGAACAAATTCCGATACCAAAACGCCTAGACAAGTAAGGAGTTTTTTAGGAACTGCCGGATGGTATCGGCGCTTTATTAAAGATTTTGCCATAATAGCAGCACCTTTAAGCGATACCTTAAAAAAGGGTACTAAATTCACCATGCCTGAAGAAGCAAAGAATGCATTTCATAAGCTGAAAAGATCACTTACGACAGCACCAGTTCTAGTAGACCCTGATTTCCGGAGGCCATTTTTTATCCAGTGTGATGCATCACATATGGGAGTTGGAGCCGTACTATTCCAGAAGGACGACGACAACAATGATAGGCCAATAGCATTCTTTTCACAAAAACTAAATGGGGCACAGTGTAATTACACTGTGACAGAAAAGGAATGCTAGCTGTGAAAAGGTTTAGACCATACGTGGAACTCATGCAGTTTACCATTATCATTCAGTTTCAACTCTCGTAGTGAACAGACGCGTTTTTATAATCGTCGCAACTGAATATAAAAAAATATAAAAGAAAAAAAAATTGTCAAGTCATAAAATATATAAAAAAACAAAACATTTATTGAACAGTTATTTTACTGGTTTTATTTTATTTTTTGCTTGTGTGCAATACACATAAATACTTGCATATACACAAACTAATATAAGTGAAAATAAAAAAAAGAGAACTCTGATGAGTTCATCTTCTGACAAAAAAAACAATAATCCTACAAGCAGTAGGAATGTACAATATATAACTTTAGTTGCTGATGACGACAATAAAAAAAATGAATTAAACAAAAACCTGAATTTAACAGAAAACACAAATACTCGTAGGCGATCATTATCTTTGAGCATGTTAAATAGTGATCAAGAAGCAACAACAATTGCTCCCATCAGCAAACTTGTCAGCTTAGCTGTACAAACAAACAAACAAACAACAAGTAATAAGGTGACCAACGTGCAAAAAATGGTAGATGCGGTGAGTACAATAAATGATAATAAAATTCAAACAGGAATGGACAGATACATAACCGTGTTAAAAAGGGGAAGAAGTCCAAAATTAGCTCAAATAGCTTCAACAGCGAAAGTTCCCAGAGATGGAAAAAACAAAATAAAAAATTCCGAAAATCGTTTCGCGATTTTATCAGAACAAGACAATGAAGACACAACTACAACAAGGTCGAGTAAACCTCCACCGATATATTTAAGAGAGCAGAACTCTAGTTTTTTGGTAAAAAGCCTTATCTCCTTAATTGGAGAAAATGAGTTCTATGTAACTCCAATTAAGCGCGGAAATATTAACGAAACAAAAATCCAGGTAGTGCATGAAAGTAATTACCGAAAAATAGTATCTGACCTTGAGTCAAAAAACAAAAATTTTTATACGTACCAATTAAAGAGTGCTAAAGGTCTAACCGTCGTAATAAAAGGTATAGACTCTAGTGTGGATCCAGAAGAGGTTAAGTCTGGCCTTGAAAATAATGGTTTCAAAATTAAAAATGTTTCTAACATCAAAAATAGGGAAAAAATCCCCCCACCTATTTTTAGAGTCGAGCTACAGCCAGGTGACTTGAAAATAAAAAAAATTAATCGCACCCAATCTATAATCTAAAGTACTTGTTACACAGAAGAGTTACAGTTGAGATGCCACATAAAAAAATGGACCTATCCAATGCATGAACTGTCAAGAATTTGGCCATACCAAAACTTATTGCAAGTTGCCTACCGTTTGCGTTGTATGTGGTGAGTTGCACAGTACCGCTAACTGTGACAAAATAAAAGGTGATACCAAGGCAAAAAAATGCGGCAATTGCAGTGGAAACCACACTGCTAACTATAGAGGCTGCCCTCTTTACTCTTTTCTTAAAAATTCGTCGAACAGAAAAACAAATGCTACTCCCGATCAGCCCAACACCCCTTTAAACTACCCTCAGTTACCTCAACCGTCGTCTAGCCATAATCAATACTCAAATGTTTTAAAGTCTAACACGACTCTTACTCAACAAAAACCTAATAATCAAATTTCATACGCTAATATTTTAAAGAGTAACCAGACTCCGGCGCAAAAAACTGTACCCGCTAATGAAGAATCAGGGCATAATTTTAGTCGTATTGAAGCCTCGATAGAGATCCTAATACAAACAGTAAATACATTTACTCTCAACATGTCCTGTATGATGCAGGAAATGTTGAAAATGCAGTCTACCTTGTTGCAGGCTGTATTGAAAAAGCCATGAACTTAAGAATCTCTTTTTGGAACGCAAACGGCATCTGCCAACATAAAAATGAAATAGAATATTTTCTTCTGGATAAACAAATCGATGTTATGCTTATCTCAGAAACTCATTTGACGTCTCGAAGCTATTTTAAAATTAGTGTATATAATTTCTACGATACTAAGGATCCTCGAGGTAGAGCTAGTGGTGGCTCTGGAATCCTAATAAAATCTCGAATAAAACACTACCTGCTAAATAACCTTCGTGAAGAATATCTTCAAGCAACAAATATCTGTATTGAAAATTTTTATCAAAAGCTTGTGATATCATCTGTTTATTCTCCTCCCAGGTTTTCAATTTCAGAGAGTCAATATACCGCATTTTACACAACACTGGGGTCCCGTTTTCTATCAGCTGGCGACTACAATGCTAAACACACTGTTTGGGGTTCACGTTTAATAAGTCCTAAGGGTCGTGTTTTGTTTGACACAATTTAAAAAATGGGTTTGAATGTAGTTTCAAGTGGTCAGCCAACATATTGGCCAACGGATCGACAAAAAATTCCTGATGTTATCGACTTTGGAATCTCGAAAGGTGTGCCCAGCGAAATGATGGAAGTAGAAGCATCTTTGGATTTGTCTTCAGATCATTCGCCTACTATTATAACTATTTACTCACACACAACCGCAAGACCAACATGTGATTTACCGCTGACATCTGCACGTGTTAACTGGCTGAAATACAAAAAGTATTTGAGTGCTCATTGCACGGAAAATATGCCAATGAGAACACCTACTGACAATGAAAATTCTATTAGGTTGTTTGAAGCACATGCTAAACAAGCTGCTCTTAATGCTTCTTCAATTCAACCAAATCAACAAGCGAGATTTAACAATATTTTTTGTGCAGATATAGAAAGGCTATTGACCGAAAAACGGAAAGCTCGACGAGAATGGCAACGATACAGATCGCCTCAGCTAAAACTAAGGCTTAAGGAGTGTACCAAGCAGCTTAGAAAAGTTTTGCAAACACAAAAAACAGCTTCGCTGCAAAAATTTCTGCAAGAACTCGATGCAACACCTTCAACAGATTATTCGCTGTGGCGTGCAGCCAGAGGACTTAAAAGGCCGGTGATATGTAAACCTCCATTACGAGCTTCAAATGGTGACTGGGCAAGAACTGATGCTGAAAAAGGTGCTCTTTTTGTTAAACACCTAGAAAAAGTATTTACTCCAAATATTTCTACTGATATTATTGAACTGCCACCAGTCGTCGTTTTACCAAAAATTCCGCTAAGATTTAATATTGTGGAGATTGAAAAGGCTATTACAAGTCTAAACTCAAAAAAAGCCCCAGGTATTGATAAAATAAGTAACAAAATGCTGCAAGAATTGCCTTTCATTGCAAAACGAGTAATACTATTCATCTTTAATAGTATTTTACGACTGCAATACTATCCGACAGAATGGAAGGTTTCGATGATTACTATGATACCAAAGCCCGGTAAGGATCGTACAAAGGTTGAATCCTATCGACCTATTAGTTTATTGACCAATATGTCGAAACTTTTTGAAAAACTGTACATGAGCAAGCTGACTCCTATAGTAACTAGCAGTGCATGTATTCCAGATCATCAATTCGGTTTTCGCAGTCAGCATAACACTATTGAGCAAACTCACAGACTTGTGAATGTCATTAGAGAAACTTTTGAAAAAAAGAAATATTGTTCAGCGCTTTTTATTGATGTCGCACAGGCCTTTGATAAAGTATGGCACGAAGGTCTTGTCCACAAATTAACACAAAATCTACCCACAAACATCGTCAGGCTCTTAAAAAGCTATCTAGAGGAACGAAAATTTGTAGTTAAGGAAGGCAATTTTACAAGCCCCCCGCAGTCGATTGAAGCCGGAGTCCCTCAAGGCAGTATCTTCGGTCCTTTACTTTATTTAATATATGCCTCTGACTTACCGTTAAGCAGTATCATTCACACGTCAACATTTGCTGATGATACGGCTTTTCTAAGCGTTCATGAAAATCCTGTAGAAGCTTCCCGGAATCTACAAGGGTACATCTCAAAATTGGAAACATGGCTAAAACAATGGCGGATAAACGTGAATGAGCAGAAATGTGTACACGTTACTTTTACTTTACGCAGGGAAACATGCCCGCCTATACAAATCAACACCGAGACTATACCGCAACACACTGTAGTAAAATATCTAGGCGTTCATCTTGATCGTCGTTTAACATGGAAATCGCATATAGACGCAAAGCTAACACAAATTAAATTAAAAGCAGCCCAAATGAATTGGCTTATTGGAAGAAATTCTATATTAAGTCTTGACTGTAAACTTTTGTTATACAACGCGATCCTGAAACCAATATGGGCCTATGGAATCCAGTTATGGGGCACTGCCTCAGCATCAAGTGTAGAAAAAATTCAAAGGCGACAAAACAAAATTCTACGTACAATTACTGCAGCCCCCTGGTATATCCGAAATCAGCGAATTCACAAAGATCTTGATGTTCCGTTGGTGAAGACAGTATTTTCAAAACATGCAAAAAAATACATTGAAAAATTAGTATTGCACCCAAATCCACTTGCGCGCAACATTCTAAATTATAGAGGCCACACCCGGTTGAGAAGGAGGGATACTCTTTCTCTCAGCCGTACACGAGAGATGTAAAACATCAAAAATCAACAGTTGGAATTAAAAATTTTGTTTAGCACTGGCTAAACATATATTAATGTATTTTTAGATTTAAGATTTGAAAAACTTATTGATGTTTCAATATATAATTGAAGATTCAATAAATAATAAAACTACCACAAAAAAAAAAAAAAAAAAAAAAAAAAATTATCACCGACCACGCAAGTCTCAAATGGCTAATGAGTCTCAAAGACCTAAGTGGCAGATTAGCTCGATGGTCATTACAGCTACAGGCATTTAATTTTAAAATTGAACATCGAAAGGGTTCAGAAAATGTCGTAGCAGATATGCTTTCCAGATCCCTAGATGATTTCAAGTTAGATGAACTCGAAATATTAGATTTTGAGACCACAGAGTTCGTATCACCGGAGTACATAGAGCTTATTAAAACAATAGAACAAAATAGAGAGAAATTACCAGATCTAAAAATCGATGAGGGAATGATTTTTAAGAAAACTCATTTTGCTAAGGACGATAGTGGAGTAGAATGGAAGCTATGGATACCAGAAAATCTAATAACAACGATAATTGAAAAGGCCTACGATCCAGAAATAGTATCCCATGGCGGGATTTCAAAAACATTAAATCGATTAAGACGTTTTTACTATTGGCCGAAAATGGTAACATATGTAAGAAATTATATTAAAAACTGCCAAAAGTGCAAAGAAATTAAACCAACAAATATCGAAACACGACCACGAATGGGAGATGAAGTGAAAACTTATCGTCCATTTCAGAAAATATACATAGATTTTCTAGGAAAATATCCGCGGTCGAAAAATGGAAATGCTTATGTTTTTATAGTACTAGACCATTTCAGCAAATTTGTATTTTTAAAACCCATGAAAAAAGCCACAACAAAATTAGTAGTAGAATATTTAGTGCAGAATATATTCCACATGTTCGGGGTACCAGAAATTATCCATTCCGATAATGGAAAACCATTTGTGTCCCAAGAATTTCAACAACTCGTTGAAACGTATAAAATCAACCACCTCAGGACTCCAGCATATGCACCGCAATCAAATGCCAATCAACCAATCTTTTCTGGCAGGCGTAAGAGCTTACTTGAGGGGTGATCATAGAGACTGGGACACAAATATCACCGAGATTGAGTGTGCTATACGTTCAGCTAGACATGAAGCTATTGGAACTAGCCCATATAGAGCACTATTCGGTCAACAAATGCTAACATCGGGAACAGAATATGCGCTTTTAAAAAAATTAAAATCTTTAGAGGATTGTGAATTTGATATTCTCGAAAGAAGGGATGAATTAAAGATTATTCGAGAGGAAACAATTAAAAACTTACATGATGCGTATGAAAGGAATAAAAAACAATATGATAAGCGAAGTAGGGACATACGTTTCACTGTTGGGCAGGAAGTATTCGTGAGAAATTTTGTGCAAAGTGATTTTAGTAAAAACTTTAATGCAAAATTCGCACCTAAATTAAAGTTATTGGAAATAGTACGTATGAATTGGGAACGCTTCAAGGAAGAAGTCTAGGGATGTTTCATGCCAAAGACATTAAACAATAATCTGTGATAATTAGATTTTAATTAGGACTAAGAAAATGGGCAATATTCTTTTAGGTTAATATATTTTCATGTTTGTATAGTCCAGTTTTAAATTTTGATTATTTAACAGATTATTTTACCTTATTTTCCGGTTAGTGATGTGCCGCTTTAAGTAATTGACAATTCTTTTGATGATAAATTTCCATAATTTTAAGTACATCTGTGATATTTTTCCCCTAACTGGTCCATTCAGTGAGTCATATGTACCTGAAAAGAAAAGAGTAAACAAACTTTTAAACAAAGTACCATATTCGAAAAAATCAACTAAAATTACTTCCCGTAAAACAACAACAATTGAACCAATAGTAATAGCAGTACTTGGGAGTATTTGTTTTAGTCTCCGAGCATCCTCTTAGCCAAAATTGGGAAAAACAAGCAACAACTAGATATTAAAATAAAGAAAAATCATTAATAGAGTGTGTAATAATTTGAAGATAATTTATAAATTGACAAGTGAGGTATTAAAATCGCTGCACGCATCCCTAATTTAAAAAGGGAACAAGATTTTTTATTCAGAAAAGGTTTGTCTCAGTCCAGACTGTAAACAACCATATTTCTTTTCTGCAGTCAAGATTTAATGGTTGTACTACTTACCCAGATGCATTTTCATCAACAAATAATTAAGTATTATTACGTTGTATGAGAATGCATTCAGAGAGCAGTATAATCACCATGATTGGTGAAACGATAATTTAAAATTATATTTAAACATTTTTGCTTGGTCTATATTTTATTGAATTTTTCTACATCAAGATTATTTTAATACTTTCCTGGAGATAGTCAGTCTTCTAAAATTTTATGTGTATGTACTTTATATTAATAGCTCAGTTTTTTATACAAAAATCACGTACGTTTGTACATTAAACAATTTTTATACATTTCTATGGACGGGTAACAGCAGTCCATGTAATTGGCGTCAATAAATGTTTCTTTCTTCAACGTTTTCTCGCAGTGTGAAATATCAGTTGCGTATTTTGCCACAATTAGATCCATGTGATATTGATTTTGTTTGACAACGTTTTTTTTAACCAGTTTGTTTGATATCGAACTTCAATGGGATCCCAAACTACAAAAACAATAAAAAAATAATTTATGTTGTATGATTTTTTTCAATTTTACCGAATAATCGAATAACTTACTAACTGGATATGCGAGTGAATGCTTGGTATGCTTTTGAGTGATTGCTTTGTATTTTTCTGTGTGAATGTATTATTTTAGTTCTGTAGTGATGTCTAATGGGGTTCCGCACACGAGATGAATTTTTAAGCCGTACAATTTTTGTTCTTTTTTTTTACACACGAGACTAATTCATCTGGCATAAAATGTATACGTGTACTCAGCTTTGTGTGTGGTAGTGTTTTTTGTATTCATTTGATGTTTGGCTTGTGTATGTATTAGTTTTGTGCTGCTTGTGCGGGTATGAGGCTGGTTGAAAAATTGTTCCAACGAAAAACCGCTCTCTTCACCCCTCTCGCCTAAAAACTCTCATGTTATGCCAGCATAAATAGAATCGTGTGCGGAACACCAATAGGTTAAATGATTTCTAATAGGAAATGAAAAAAAAAAGAGAAAAGGTAGATACGAGTTAAACATAATAAACAAAGCTATCGACAAGGTGATGGTGATGCCAGATGTTTACTCGCATAATAGCGATTTTCATCAGCAGCCCGACTAGACAGGCAGCGTAGCATGAGTATCTCAGGGGTCGGCGTTTGCCTACGTTGGGCGATAGAATACGGGATAAAATAAATACGCTCTTTAGTTTTTCGGCCGACAGGCATTGAAAACCGAAAGATTTGTAGCGTATGTGTGCTGTTATCTTTGTTGAATGTTTATGTTTATGCGGCACTGCAATTGATAGGTGTGTTTAGCGTGCAAATGAAAATGAAGGAGGAAGGTTAATGACAAAAGAAGAAAAAGATGAGATGGAATATAAAATAAAAATAAAGATCAAAACAAAGAGAAAAATAAGATTTTATGATGAAGATCACTTGCTGTTTTTTATGATGACCTAGTAGTAGGCCAAATCTATGTTTTTGTATAACCCAGTTTGTTTGACCGAAATAGCTGTCTTAGTGAGTTGTGGGTTATTATTTAGCTTAGCATAGTTGTCTCCGTTTAATGTTGTTTTTAAAATGTATGTAAATAAAAAATTCTTTAAATTTTTGTTTAAAGTACGTGCCTAAGTTCAGGGTCATAATGGTGGAGTTCATTAGCCTAATGTTGTGGATGTTAGTATATGTAGGTGTTAGTGTAAATAATTGCAACCATTAGATAGATACCTTGCATAAGTAGTAAAGGAAATGTCCGTTTAATTAGAGAGAAAAGGTAAAAGATAGATACGACATAACTACAAATTGTGAGGCGAATTCATGAGAGATAGGTAGCTCTAAGTTGAAGACAAATAAATTGGGGAATTGATGAAGAGACAGTGAAAGATATCAGACGTTCAAGTCTGATGAATAAAAAAAAAATTTTAAATAAATATATAAAAAACTTAAAGAACTAAGAAAATTCAAAATTTGAAAAACACACATACATATATATACCACTGAAGAAAATTTATGAACATCAAAGAATCTGGGGAAGAACAGCCAAGCCCAGGGAACAAATAGCCGAAAGAAGACTGGGGAGGAAAGAAGAAGAAAGCCATTAAACATCATCCGCTTCGGAAGCAATTTCTACACAATTGGCCAACAAATAGAGAAAGATTCCAACTTTGTGGGTAAATTCCTGGTAAGCTAAGGCGCCAGTGAATAGTGGTGAGTCCACAGATTTTTGTACTATTTTTTATTGATTTTTATTTCCGGCATCGGTTCCTGGTAAGCCAAGGCACCAGTGAATAGTGGTGAGTCCACAGATTTTTGTACTATTTTTTATTGATTTTTATTTCCGGCATCGGTTCCGGTCGATATTTTGATAACCGAAGATAATAGTAAAATTATTTCTGTACATTATATTCCGGTGGGAAAAGAATAATGTTTTTATGAAGAAAAGTGTGGAAATATATGTATATATATGGTTGTTTAATAAACTTTAAAGAAAGTATTGATTTATATAAAGTAAATTAAAAGTTTAAAAAAATAAAATTAATAGAAATTAATATAAAATAAAATAAAAAAAGAAAATAAATTAAAATAGGATTTAGTAGGAATAAATATTAGTGTTAGTGTTAATAAATAATAGTTGTTAGTTTAGTGTTAGTAAAAAATAAATTGTTCTGTTAGCCCAAAACTACTTAACGGTAGTATATTTTATCCGTTAAATTTTTTAAAAGATTATTGAAATTCTTTTAATAGGCCATTTTAGAGAGCTCTCTCAAATAGGTAGCTAAATATTAGTCCAGGGAAGCATATAGGTATTTTTGGGATAGTATAGGTCATAATCAATGTCATCATTATAAATTGTCGTTAATATTTAATTAGCTTTTTTTTATCTTAAATTCTATACTTAGCCGTAATTTTTATAATATCTAATTTTCTTCAATATTTAAAACCAATCATTATTTTGATTATTAATAAATCTCATTCCTTTATTTTATTATTATAACGTAAAAACCTAAAATATTATGTCTTTTTCTTATCGGTGAACAAATTCCCGATAATGTCTGGCTAAATTTAATTGTGTTGGTGTGTAGCGTAAGTATGTAGTGAAGTGACCAAATATTATGTGTTAAGTGGGATAACAAAATGCATTTATGTTGTTATCAAGGTAGGGAGGGCAACTAGTCCAGACAAATTTCCACCTTCTGTCTGGTTATGATCACAGTTTCGTTTGTAGTTTATTTCTGTTTTCATTTGTAGTCTAATTTCTGTTTTGATTTTGTTTTTCTGTTTAATATAAATTTTTATTGTCAATCCCTGTCTTGCAAGTCGCGGGTCTTACCTCCCCTGACATCCGCGAGCTAGTTGGGAGATGGTTAGCGACTTGACAAGATGTGAGCGAAGGGTTTCGTGACACAACCATAGACAGCAGGAAAACCTATATACGAAAACACAACACATACATGGACGGAATGACCAGTTCCGTTGGAAAGGGGGGAATCCCTACAACGCCAATGACAATTATAACGTCAATAACAACCTCAGTATTTCACCAGCAATATCATATTTTTTCTTTGGTGACAAAGCTAACGTACCAAGACGACAGACACTCAGCACTTCATGAAATCAGGGCCCGAGAGATCATTACATATTACTCCGGGAGCTACCAAAGCTGTATCGCCAAGGTAGTCGGATGTATAGTCCCATCTATTTGACTTGATTCCAGAAGTATAGCTACGAAACATCCCCAGACAGGATGTTTCTTGTCCGCAAGGGGGGAGGGATGTTATAAGTCGTTTAAACGTTCAACAACTTACAACAAACCCGATCAAAGACCAGCCTAACAAGCGGCTCCCTGAGACGGTTCATAAATAAATAATTTATGTAAAAGAGTTTTAATAAAAAGAAATTGATAAATAAAACCATAATATTCTACTTTCTTGTGTTCTAATTTCGGAAATAAGTTACAAAGTAAAACCGTAACAATTTGTCCACATACATGAAATCAATTATATTATATTCCAAATTTTCTGATCTTACGAATGCTGCAACTTTCTCTGCTCTACGGCGTCTATTTACGGAGTTATGGCCAAATTACTAATTTCAATATTCCCGACCCGATTACTCCTTCCACGAAATCCTTGTTTTGGCGGACTACGAGTATTTGACAGATTTCCTTAATTTTTTGCGTCAATTATCATAATTATTAGTTAATAGTGAATGGCAGGCAGGTGTAGTGAAGGAGATCAAAAAGTATATTCTGTAGGAAAAATAACGAAGAAAATGTAAGTATATTTTTAAAACAATTAAAAAATTTTCTAAACTTTATTTCTTCTCAGGAGTCGCAAATGTGTTATGGGTTGCCAAAAAGTGTACAGTCTTCATCGTTTTCTGAAGAATCCGACAAGGTAAGTAATAGTGTTTTTTTATTTCCAATTGGTAAAAAGTAAACCATGTGAAGGAGCTGGCAAAAACAACATCTGACAAGCCAGCCGGTACGGAGGTCATAGGGGACTCCACGGAATCGGTCACTTCAGGATGTTTCCAATCAACAGCCGGTTTGGTTGGGGATCTCCTGGAGGGACTCATTTTTGGAGCTGACGAGGACGCACTCCTGAACCCGAGTCAGGAGGATCCACCATGTGGATCCTATCCTGCTACATGGCGCATGATCATGCGGACCAACCACCACACAATCTGGTCCACAAAATGGCACACAACGCCAACTTGAAAGGCATACCAATCCTGTTGGGTGCGGACGCTAATGCACATCACCACATCTGGGGTAGCTTAAATACCAACGAAAGAGGTAAGTGTCTATTCGACTTCATTATTGATAAAAACTTAGTAGTGCTGAATCAAGGTTCAGAACCAACTTTTGTAGTCTCAAACAGACAAGAGGTACTAGACATTACACTTGCTAGTGCGAGACACGCTCTTATAATTAGGGACTGGAGGGTCTCAGCTGACTGCTCCTTTTCTGATCACCGCAATATTGAATTCAATATCAGCTTAAAAACCGGAAGCACCAAGCTTTTCGTTAATAGGAGTAAAACGAACTGGGAGGAACATAGGAATATCCTCACCAACTCAATTGCACATCCTCCAAACATAGAGGAAGTAGCTGATATAGAAATAGCTGTTAATAATCTAGCTAACGCTTTTAAGGAAGCAACAAGAATCTCTTGCAAATCTTCCACACAACGCAAAAATAGCAAACCACCTTGGTGGTCTGTCAGCCTAGAAGAGTCTCGCAGGAGCTGCCGCAGACTCTTTAATGGGGCAAAAAGAACAGGTAACTGGGCTCTTTACAAAGCCTCATTGAATAAATTCAAAAATCAGGTTAGAAACGCTAAACGTAAGTCTTGGAAAGATTTCTGCGGAAATGTGGAATCCCTCTCCGACACTAACAGGCAGCGCAAAATTCTGGCCAAACAACCATCCGTACCTTGATTCATCCAGAAACTAGATGGCAAATGGACTACTAACTCCTTGGAGTCCCTAGAAGCCCTAATGGAAACTCACTTTCCGGGCTGCTCCCCTTTTATGGAGGTACAAAACGCTTCCCCTCCTGCCCGGAGTATGGCGAACGTAGCAATAACTACTGACAGACTTCACTCGGTTATTAAAAGTTTCCATCCGTACAAATCACCTGGTCCGGACGGAATCATTCCCGCAGATCTACAACAGAATTTAGACCTTGTTACACCCTGGCTGCTCATAATATACAGAGCATGTCTTGACTGGTCCCATATTCCGCAACAATGGACCAACTGCGATGTAATTTTCATCCCAAAAGGGGGAAAAGCATCGCACTCGAAGGCAAAGGACTTTAGACCTATCAGCCTTACATCTTTTCTTTTAAAGACTTTAGAAAGACTGATCGACGTTCATATTAGAACTATAACAATCGACAGAAATCTTTTATCAGCCAATCAACACGCCTACACCAAAGGCAAATCGGTTGAGACGGCGTTACATTCGCTCGTAGGTCACATTGAAGGGTCACTTGAGCATAAGAATTATACTCTAGCGGCCTTCATGGACATTGAGGGCGCCTTTAACAATATCAACTCGGATGCTATTACCCAAGCTCTCACAGAGCTAGGAATAGACCAGTCACTATGTCAATTCATCAAGAATTTGCTTGAACGCAGAGCCATCACATCAACCATGGGGGAAGCACGCATTACCAGGTACGCCCGCAAGGGTACGCCACAAGGTGGTGTCCTATCCCTCTGCTATGGAATGTGGCACTAAACGTCCTGCTTAGTAAACTGAAGTCCATGTGCGTCAATACTGTTGCATATGCAGATGATGTGGCAGTGGCTATCTCGGGCTTCCATCTTGACACAATTACGCACAGGCTGGAAGACGCACTCAGCGAGGTCTGCAAATGGTGTTCACAGAACGGCCTCAGCGTCAACCCAATCAAAGCGGAACTAGTGCTCTTCACTAGAAGATACAAAATTCCCATCTTCACTCTACCCAAAATAAATGGCACTACACTAGCCCTATCGGATAAAGCCAAAACGCACTGCGGTGCGACTTAGTACAACTGACGCATGGAAATATCGACCATGGGGTCACGCTAGCATTGTAGATACCATGGAAACTCTCCCTGATCTCATCGACTATTGCATTCCAAAACCTTCCTTTTATAGAGCATTTAACTACTCTCTATCGGAGGACCTCCCCCCTACACCGCATGGGACCCAACGAGTGTTCACGGATGGCTCCAAACGGGGCTACAGGGTTGGCGGGGGTGTCTACATTGAAGAATTTGGGATCAGGATTTCCTTCAGACTCCCGGACGAATGTAGTATCTTACAAGCTGAAATATTCGCCATAAAAGAGGCAACAAACTGGCTAGGGTACTATAGGATAACAAATAGAGTTATTCAAATTATAACCGACAGCAAACCTGCAATAATAGCAATTTCGGGTGTGTACACAACATCCCTCCTTACCCTGGAATGCAGGAAATCACTTAATACAGTGGCTAATTGTTCTAGTGTTACCCTTATTTGGATGCGGGGACACGGAGAAAACACAGGCAATCTCATCGCTGACAATCTGGCCAGGAGAGGTACAGAGTTAGAGGCCGCTGAAATTGGCAATTTCTGTGGTCTTCCGCTCTTGGCCTGCTGGAGGCGAATCGAGAAAGCTCTTATGCAAAAGGCACAAACAAGATGGTTTAATGAACCATCCTGTACCACAGCAAGGACCCTATGGCCTTGCATAGATGTCAACAGAACCAAAAATCTGCTGAACATTCCAAAAACGCAATTGCGCAATCTTGTGGCCACGGTCACGGGACACTGCACCTTCGGAACCCATGCCAGACGCATGGGTCTACCATACAATGAGTATTGCTCCAGCTGCAATGACGAGGAAGAAGAAGAAAGCATCGCACACCTTCTATGCCTCTGGCTAGCTATGGAGGATCACCGCCTCCGCTTTCTAGGCAGCAGATCCTTCAGTACCCTCTCCGAGCTCTCAAATACGGAACTCGGTTGTCTTAGCTCCATCGTCAGGAGCAGTGGATGGTTCGCCCAATAGGGGGCTCGACATCCTGGCTGTTCTACAAGACAACTCCTTGCTTTGGTTTTTCCCACCTGTTTCTGCTTTCTACTCTTCTCTTGCTCCTCTATGGTCTTCCCTCATCTACTCTTCTTCCGACTCTTCGAATCTCCTTTCCTCCATCACTCGTCTTCACTACAGGTAGCACAATGGGACCATATCAGGACCCAAGTGAGCTGGAATCTAATCTTCCCTTTACCAGCAGCATGCTAACCTAAACCAATTGGAAAGTTTGTGCAAAGTGCAAATGCAAGTGTAAAAGGTCTATTTAAGACATCAGTAACGTCCCGTCAGTGCCATACGTCCAAAGCAGTAATATTTTCCACCGTGAATACTGCTTTGGTACGTTTTTGTTACTGAAAATAACAGGCGTATTAGGACGTGGAACCAATATTTGTAATTAGTATCATTGGCGGACGCGCTCTTGCGTTGGCATGTTACTGATAGATACAAATAGACCTTTAATCGTTACATCGTGTATACTTAAAGCGTTAAAAGGTTTTACAAAAATATTCCTCTCGGGAATCTGATGTGGATGTAGCAAACAAAAGCCATAATCTTAATATATAAAACCGAATGTGTGTTTATTTGTTTGTTTGTTTGTGTGTTTGTTTGTTCCTTATAGGAGGCCAAACCCTTGGACAGATCTTCCTGAAATTGTCACAGTATTTAACTGGAACTCTCAGATGAATTATAGGCTATATGAAGTTTTGATTGGACAAAGGGGTGTGGCACCGCCCATATAACCCAATAATTTAAATCGCCATATTTTGGTCGATGATATTTGGTACATATGGTATTGGCATAATTTGGAATACGTACCAGGAGAAAAGTGGGTGGGACCACGCCCCTTTTTAGGAAAATTAAAAATCGTATTATAGTCTTAACTACTGGACCGATCGTCATTAAATTTTCACAATAGGATATATAAATACTTTTAATTTTATATTATAACGAGGGGAGCGAAACACACCGGGATAAGCTACTTTCAATATAAATATTAGAATGAAGTGAAATTATAAAATTTTTAAATCGCAAAAACATGTTAAGAAGTTTGACAATTTTACATCCTCCTGGCATTAATCTTTAAATTTTGAATTTGGTTTATTTGGACACCCATATCAGAACTTTGAGAGGAATATTTTTGTAAAATCTTCTAACGCTTTAACTGTGTGTAATTTAACATAACAGAAAAGGTTCTAAAATATTTATAAACAACACTAGTGCTCATGGTGTACAACAACTTTCATATAGCTTATTTTGTCATTTATAATCCGATTTTAAATGTTTTTTCAGTTCTGAATAGCTTATTGGTTATGCTTTTAGACTGCATCAAAAAGTTTTAAATTTAAAAATCGTGTGCCAATGTAGTTGCAAAACTATTTTTTAAATTTAAATTTTTTTAAAAATATTTTCATAGACTGTCTTTTATTTCACACTTTTTACTCCAAACCATGTTAATATTTTTACCTATTCTGAACGCATATTGTGTACAAAAAAAAAACAAGACATAAATTTAAAAAATCGGTTGATAATTGAAAAAGTTGTACAATTTTATTTATTATCAGCTTCATATGTATTATATATAGATGAATTTAAAAGTGAAGTTTATTCAAAAATATAATATGTACATATAAATATATTCTTTAATTAATAATTCATTTCTTTCTATTATAAAAATATGTTTGTTTCGCTTCATTTCCGGTGGCCAATTTGTTTAAAAACAGATCTGCAGCGTTACAATAGACATTATAGTAACTTCGGTCCAGTTATTTTTATAATATGTGATATTTTTATAATATCACATGAAAATAATAAACTATTATGGTTATCGGTTGTGTTGTGCTTATGTATTGTAGGTATATTACGTAGACAAAAGGTGGTAATTACTGACCTTCTAGAGAACCAGAAATAAGTGAAACGTTTATGTAAATGAAAACAACAAAGATGTTTACGAAAACAAACTTACAACTCATAGGTATGCTGATTATGTATATCCATTCGTCCAGTAAAGTCGACAGGAAGTAAAGCCATTCGCCTTGTTATACCTGTAACTAAATAAATAAATAATTAAATATTAGTATCAACAAATTATTTTTTCATTTCAGAATATTGCTACTTACCAATTGTCTGCTGAAAACTTATCCATTTGTGTTGATTTTCCGTTCTACACATGTATGCATACTATCTTTTTTAATACTTTCTTCATAAAAATTCTAAATTTAATCATATTTATAAATTTTATGCAATTTTAGTTTTGTTGTTTACATTTTTATTTATTTTTTTCACATTATTAAATTTTTAGATTGCCACATATATTTTTACTTCTCAGAATTATGGGTTATCACCACATGATATCGCCACTTCACACCTGCCAACGTTGCCATATCTGTTATGTTAACTCGACGATTGCTAACTAACGACTGAATACGGTCTGTAAAAAAAAGAAACACAGAACCCAAGGCGAATTCATAACAGGAAAAGCTGAAAACACAGCTGATCTACTTTTTTCTTGCATAATGGAGGCTCGCATGTCAAAATTTGTACATGCAAGCATAGGGGCTCATATGTCAAATGTTGTTGTAATGTTGTACTTGTAGTAGTATTAACTTTACCTGTTATGAATTTGCCTTGACAGAACCTGTGTATTAGTAAGTGTGTATGTATTAGTTTTGTGCTGCTTGTGCGGGTATGAGGCTGGTCCAAGGCAAATTCATAACAGGTAGTGCTAATACTACAACAAGTACAACATTACAACAACATTTGACATATAAGCCCCTATGCTTGCATGTACAAATTTTGACATGCGAGCCTCCATTATGAAAGAATAAGTAGATCAGCTGTGTTTTCAGCTTCACCTGTTATGAATTCGCCTTGGGCTGGTCAAAGTAAATTTATAACAAGTATATGCAAGTCTACACAAACGAAAAACATCATGTATTTTTTTTGTGTAAAAATAATGGATGAATGTCAAAAACAGATGAGAACAACATGAAAAAAACAAAAACAAATTTGTAGAATTATGTATAACAAAGCTTAACAAACCAAAATGGCGTACGCAAATTGTAAACAGCTTTTGACAGTCATACATTACCACTAAACGAGAAAAAAAATTAATCAGCTGTTTAGATGCAAATACTTGGTATAAATTTACTTTGAGGCTGGTTGAAAAATTGTTCCAACGAAAAACCGCCGTCTTCACCCCTCTCGCCTAAAAACTACCATGTTAAGCCAGTATAATTAGACTCGTCTGAGGAACACCATTAAAACATACATGTTTGTGTATTGAGTTTTTGACAAATCACCAGAATTAAATCGCAATCAGCAGAAAAAAAAACCACAGAGAAAGTCAGAGTTGCAAATCCATTTCGCAAGAAAAAAGTAAATCAGCTGTGCTAAGATGTATTTACATGGTAATACATGTATTACGGTATGTCAAATACTGAAAACAAATTTATTTGATTTTATAAATATTTTAGAACTGTAACCACCTTTAATTTTATTTATATTAACCGTGTAACCATAAAAAATACCTGCAACTAGAGCTGCAAAACTATCGATAGTCGCCGCCATCGATAGTTTAGATAGTTTAAGAAAAACTTTCTATACTATCGATACTATCGGTTTTTTATGTATAAATAAAAGAAAGTTACTGATTGTTAAAACTTAAATTTTATTTTGCCCATTAATAATATAAACAATTAAAAACTAAACATACTAAACATATCGCACTTGATCAACAAGAGGGTATTAACTCAAAATTTTAAAATTTTCAGTAGAGGCAAAAAACTTTATTTTTTAATACTACTCTTCTATCACAAAGAGAGATACAACTCGCAGTTGATCAACAAGAGGGTATTAACTCAAAATTTTTAAAATTTCGTTTTTTGCAAGAAATCGATGAACAGTGGTCATATCTATCCACTGTAAAAATTTTACACCATTTTCTCCATTCTTTCACCCAAAAAAATACATTTATATCTCTCTTTGTGATAGAAGATTAGTATAAAAAACAAAACTTTTTTGCCTCTACTGAAAATTTTAAAATTTTGATTTAATACCCTCTTGTTAATCAAGCGCGATATATGTATGTATGTATAATTGTATGAAAAATAAGAAATCATAAAAAGCAAGTACATATATTTAGTTCAACACATTTCTTGGGTTTAAATAAATTTTTATAATTAAAATCAAATAACAATTTAGGTAGATTTAGGTAGCTAAATGCGCTGATTTAGGTAGCGCAGTTAAAATAAGTTGTTTTTATTTGTAAAAGTATATAAATTTAAAGGCGGCTAAGATCCTGCGTAGAATAAGTTGTTACAAATGTTATACTGGCTACATATAAACGGCTTAATATATTTAAAAAATATACTTTAAAAATTGTCGATAGTATCACTATCGAAAAAAACCATCGATAGTCAGTCCAAAAAAAATTATCGATACTATCGATAGTACTATCGATTGTTTTGCAGCTCTACCTGCAACAGACTTTTGTTCACACTTCTTATACACAAAGAGAATTTCATAATATTTTGATTCTACAAAGTCTTAATACCTTGTATTACAATGTAAAATAAATTTTAGTAATGCCACCTGGTATGTCAATGCGCCTTGGATAAAGGGAGATGAAAATATACTAAGTGAAATGTCAACCAAAACATAGAACGTTAATTGTAGTATTGCCATCCGTTGTTATTTGCAATGTATATTTTTATGAGGTATACTTATAACAGGTTGCATTGAAAAATGTCTCCCTGGTATGTCATAAATATGTACTGATAAATGAGTTTTGACATCTAATGTATATTAAATGTATAGGCTGTGAAAGTTGGAACATTAATTCACCAGGGTTGTTGAGTCCAGCTGCAATGTGTTTGTCTTCTTACAAAATTAATAATAAATAAAATAAAAAGCTAATAACGTGTGTAAAACATTATTTAATTGCTAGTGTTTCTAATTCCATATAATTTATTAATGAATAAATTCTAGTCTTTTATCAGCTGTCTACTATTAAATTTGTTACTTAAAGGAAGAAGATAGATTGAGTGTTACAATTTAAAAGAGTAAAAGAAGCAAGAAAGAAAAATCACAAAAATCGTGTCAAATGCAAACAATTGCAAAACAATTTTCTCCCTTGAAAAAAAGTAGAAGCAAAATTATTAAAATTTTAAAAATATGCTCATTTGTAATCACAAAACAATTCACATAATATATTAAAATAACTTGCATAAGTGTGTTAAATATAAGTAAATCTCTAAATTTTTTTCCCCTAAAAGTTCAGAAAAAATGATGTGCGAAAAATGCGTATAAATGACGGATGATATACATAAGTATGTATGTATGGCTGAGTGGTAAAGGACGACAAAAAGAAAAAAAAATGGTTTATATTAATATAAAATAATTTCAAGAATACAAAAAAAGAAGAAATTGAATTCAAAAGCTAATGAAAAACTTCTTGAATTTAATGTTAATTTAGTTTTATATATCCAAGACAGATATGGACACAATTTGGTAATTCATGTTGTTGATTTAACTACACATAATTAAAACAAGACCAAAATCACATAAAGTTGGATAAATGACTTCATAACCAAGTATTTTTTAAAATATATTAAAATAACAATAACATAATATACCTCTGCTGCATATTATTTGTTTTATGAAAGGGACTATATATTGAGTTAATCCTTACTATTAGAGCCTTTGCACCTTCAATATTATCTGTTTTTATCCTAAAGGCAATATCATGAGGTATCATTAAGGATTGGTGATGTCAATGACACAAAATAAAAAAACGTTTTTTTTAATAAAAATAAAGAAGTTAAAAGCTGAAATATTTTGATACTAGAAGTAACAGTTATGTACATAAGTATATGTGAAATCGCACTTGCTTAAAAAAAGTTCCTTAAATAATCTTAAAGAATAAGTAAATCATCCGAAATATAATAGTCCACGTCAATGATTCAATTGATCTGTAAGCAAAAGTCACTACTGGCACAATGCAAAGTTTGGACTCATCATGTCAAGAAGCTGATGTAAGTACATTATCCAAAACTACGTAGGTATAACAATATTTAAATATTTTTCATTGCAGTTCATAATAAATGATACCTTGAAAAAACTTAAGGGTTCGTCAAACGCCACAAATGTGGGGAATGTTGTACCAACGTTGGCATCAAGCAGTCCTACGCCTGCGACAATACTAAGGCAACAGCAGCAACAATTAGCCTATCAGCACTTGCCGAATACGTCACTGTCTCATCATAAATTTCAACAGTACCATCAATTGCACACTACTTTGCCAAACACTTGTATATCTTCCGCTGTTGGAAGTGTTACAGGTGGTAGCAACAGTTTAACGGCCCCAAGTCTTCAAAATGTTTCTCAACAACAGCAACTATCTTCAACAGCTCCACCTACTCCACCAGAATTATTACCATCGTCATCATTTTCTGTTACATTTCCTTCAAAGTCATCACTTATAGATAATAGCCTGTTGCACTGTAATATATCTCAAATACCAAGCCAACCACCCCTCTGCATATTCGAAGATGATGAGGAACCATCAAATCCAACGGAGCAGCCACCAGCAGAGCTATTGGCCCCTTCAGCTACAATGGCAACATCTTTATCAAATATACCCAGCCAAAGTCAGATTTTAAATTCATCACTTAACTTGGATAATATCGCTATTTTGACCCAGCCAGCGCTAACATCGACATCAAGACTGCAACATATACCATTGTCGCATTCTTCGTTACAACCGGTTCAATCAGCAGCATACTCGAATCTTAACTCAATTACATCACCATCCCCTGTGGTTCCGGACTTATTACTATCAACGCCTCCTGGTGTACACAATAGTGGTTCTTATAATAACAAAAAGGCTGATAAACGTCCTTCCTCTTCATCATCGCTAACATTGAGTCACCATCAGCATAATCATTTCACTCACAATTCCCATTTATTACCATCGCCTGGGACAATTAGATCTCCGTCCTCGTCCCCTAGTAAGAGGCAAAGAGTAAAAGACTCCATTCTTGCGAAATCTGCCAGTTCGGGCTTTTCTATTGGTCAAATTACTGGCGCCAACACATCATCTTCGTCATCCTCAACAAGTAATGCTGGCAAGCGTGAAAACACTTCCCACAAATTTTTCAACATTCATGAGCGTATTAAGGATCATTACCTACAATTATTAGCAAATGATTTAAATTTATTTTCTGAAGGCGGGGTAAGCTATTATATTTTTTTAATAATGTGGAATCTCAAGAAGTTTTTATAATAAAAATACTTATACATATATCGCGACTTATTAGTTAATTATTTATCCGCACAAAAACACAAATGTGAAAATAAGGCCAAGTTCTTATTCAAAATATTTCGGCTGTAAAAAGTACTAAGATCAATATAAGGACCAAGTTCTTGATAGGAACAATTTCATCTCATTTCTAGGCAACCTATAAGCTTGGCAAAATTTTTCCAAGAATTATTTCCCATATTAGAAAGGCAAAAAAAAAGTCAAAAATCGAAGAACACACGCAAAAGTGACTAACACATACATATGTACCACCATAACAAAAACAATTTCGATAATCGAATGTACACAGCCCGCGAAAATTCAAAATTTACCTTCTAATTTGAACAAACCTCGTATATACTGCTTTTTATACTTCACTATTTTTGAGAATTGTCTAATTACCCCAAGGTTTTGCTGTAGGTTGTATTTTGTTATAGAAGTGACATACAGATGTGTATCAAGTTTACGTCAGCACCTACCGATTGGTATATCTGACGGTGAACTTAAACACTGGGTGCATACAATGCGTCCACCATCGCCCCCGAGCTACCCCCTCGGAGACAACCTGAAGTCAACAACATCAGGTAGCAAATTCTCAGACATGGCCAAGGCCCACCATGTCTAAACACCTTGCTAAACTGTTCGAGCTACCTAAACTCTATTATCTGTTGATTCACAACAGCATATAGAGTCATGCCACCAGGGGGTAGATGCGGCGGCTTATTCGTACTTCACACCGCAAATCGTGTGACCAACGTAGGTCATCACTGCTACCCATGTGAGCTTGCCGGTCCCCGTGGTACCAGTAAAATTACTGGTGGAGCTTCGAAAGTAAACCCCGAAGGATTAGATTTCTATTGGCTTTGGTCTTGCGCTAGACCTTAGGTACCCTTACACCTTCTATAATAGACTTATGTGGCATGCCACTTCCTTTATAATAAATATATACACAATCCGTTTCTCTGTTAATTCAGAGATTGGGCAGTGTATATAAGTTTTATGGGTAATTGACAAATGGTTATGTCTATAAAAGTCAAATTACCCTATACCCCGGAAGGCATAGCATATTGGTGGGTAGACCCTGGGGGGAGAAGTGACATACAACGAATTTCATGACATTCATTGAATTAGTTGCACTGATATTAATAACACTGTGATAGTTTTTGACCCGAAAAAAAATGAACTTCGATGAATCCTTTTCGAACTATTAGGGGGAGTCCCCTGAGTGCGAAAGTACATTTGGAAGTGTCAGATTGGCTCCAGTTTCTGAGAAATCGATATATACCCACCAAAAATGGATATATACCGACTATCACAGTGTTATTTATGAAAGTTGTGTGTAAAGTGTTATAAAATTTTAAGGAATACACACAAGTTTTTCTTTTTTGGTTTTATGACATACAAAAGTTAATTACACTGTGATAGTTTTTGACCCGAAAAAAAATTAACTTCGATGAATCCTTATCGAACTATTAGGGGGAGTCCCCTGAGTGCGAAAGTACATTTGGAAGTGTCAGATTGGCTCCAGTTTCTGAGAAATCGATATATACCCACGAAAAATGGATATATACCGACTATCACAGTGTTATTTATGAAAGTTGTCTGTAAAGTGTTATAAAATTTTAAGGAATACACACAAGTTTTTCTTTTTTGGTTCTATGACATACAAAAGTTAATTACACTGTGATAGTTTTTGACCCGAAAAAAAATTAACTTCGATGAATCCTTATCGAACTATTAGGGGGAGTCCCCTGAGTGCGAAAGTACATTTGGAAGTGTCAGATTGGCTCCAGTTTCTGAGAAATCGATATATACCCACGAAAAATGGATATATACCGACTATCACAGTGTTATTTATGAAAGTTGTCTGTAAAGTGTTATAAAATTTTAAGGAATACACACAAGTTTTTCTTTTTTGGTTTTATGACATACAAAAGTTAATTACACTGTGATAGTTTTTGACCCGAAAAAAAATTAACTTCGATGAAGCCTTATCGAACTATTAGGGGGAGTCCCCTGAGTGCGAAAGTACATTTGGAAGTGTCAGATTGGCTCCAGTTTCTGAGAAATCGGTATATACCCATGAAAAATTGATATATACCGATTTCTCAAAACTGGAGCCAATCTGACACTTCCAAATGTACTTTCGCACTCAGGGGACTCCACCCTAATAGTTCGAAAAGGATTCATCGAAGTTCATTTTTTCGACTATCACAGTGTAATTGACTTGTATCGGTGGTGCCCGTTCCCCTAGTCCTACCGCCACAAAATTTTGCTGTAAGTTTAATTTTGACCTTAAAATAACAAACACCTAAGAAGACATTCTGGGATTTAGTTGAGATAAAAAGGTCGAAAATTAAAAAAAATCTTTTGGATATATTGTTAGCTGTGATTCATATTTAATGCGCACGAAACATATACTTACATACATATTTGGTAATAAAATAATTTTAAAAATGAATCTACCAATTTCAGCTCAAACTGCGTACCCGTTCTTTTGTGTTAGAACGTGTTGTAGAACATGAAAAACTGAATACCATTGTAATTAATTTATACCCCGGAAATAAGGGCTATGCGCTTGCTTTATACTACGATGATCGCGAAATAGTACACACAGAAGCTGACTTGTCCACTTCCCTTTCGACAATGGCGTCGTCATCCGTGTCGACGATCTTAACATCATTAAAAAACATATCTAGTCGTAGTTCAAACGTCATGATAAACCACAGCAGTACTAGTTCCAGTAAACTCTATCCATCATCAATACCACCAGACTTAAAACAGAAAACCTCATGTGATCATTTGTTAACAATATATGATGGCACGTCCAATGATTTGAGTCATGTAGCGAGCGAATATTCTTTAGTGGAAATTTTGCGATGGCCATATGAAAATGATCAGCTTCTTCAGTGTATTGACCGAGAAGTAATACCTGATTTTTTGATGGATATGCTCTCTGCTACCACGATAACTTTACAAGCTCCACATGATGATAGCACTGGAACAGCACGTGTCTACCCGAAACCTAATGTTTTTTATGCTGGATGCGTGGTGGCTCAAATACGAGACTTTCGACAAACATTTGCCACCTCTACTAATAACTGTGATACGAGACACGTTTTATTAAGACCCACCAATGCAACACTTTTTGCCGATGTCCAACATGTTGCCACAACGCTTAATCAAACTTCAAATGCGTGTGCGCCTGAAGATAAGCTTGCATTGGAAAGTCAAATGGTATTAGCTACTGCTGAACCGCTTTGCTTAGATCCTGATCCAAATATAGGAAGACATGCTATTAATTCCCAACATGAAAGGCGGATGTTCAATACTCACGAATTGAGGCACCAAATGAGGAAATATACACAAATTTCGATTAACCGCAAGAGAAAATTGGATCAATTTACCCATCACTATGGGCTTGAATTGTGCGATTATCTTACCCGGCTAAGAACTAGGACAAGGTCGGGAACGGTGTCTACTGCCACAGCAACATCCGCTAACAGTGGCAGTAATCCTTTAGTCAGTGCCACAATGTTAACATCTTTTGGTTCGAAAGTACCTAAACGGCCTAAAGATGTTATACGACCTATACGGCCACCAAGGCTGGACTATCCGGCCATTCTTAAGGTGCCAGATCAATTAATAAGTGTTGAAAAGTATGCAAAGACAAACGAGAGGCCTCGAGAGACTACTGACTGTCAGCCCCAATTGATAGAAGAATATATTTTGGAAACGGAACGCGATGACAACGAGGGTCGTCGTGTTGTTTATCATATTAAATTATCTATTTTTCAAAGGCCATCAAATTCAGAGTACCTGGGAGAATTATATGTTGATCGCGATTACAGAGAGGGAATACGAAATGGTGAATCGTGTCGTTTTCCCTTAGGTACACGTGTACATGCCAATCGTTATATACAACAGTTTACAGAAATATTTACGGAGGAGGGACGTAAAGCTGTGAAAATAACTCATTTAGTACCGGGCCACTTACCAAAAGTTACTCACACTGGAATAACGCCTGAACAAAGACAGGCACTCCTGCTGCAGCAACAGCAAATGCAATTGCAGCAGCAGCGCCAGGTAGCACAGTTGGCTGCTCAGCAACAGCAGCATCAACACGCAGTACAGCAAACAATTACCCAACAGCAAACAGAACAACAACATTTGGTTGTTGTTGGTCCAAATGTACAACAACAACACTTGCTGCCAACTACATTACAACATTCAAATACAAGTACAATTCAAACGCAAACTGTACAGCAGCAACATCTTAATAAAAACATTAATATAGTAAATGTTACTGGAAGTAATGTTGCGGCAGTTCAGCACGTGCTTAGGCATCATCAAATACAGCAGCAGCAAGTGGCTACAACGCAGTTTATAGATGCAAATGGTGCAGCAGTTCAACTGCAGCATGCTACCCTCACTGCCAATGCTTCCAACAACAACAGCAGCAACACGTCAAGCGATACTAGTAACATCTCTAATGCTCCGCATCACATACAATTGCAACAGATTAATTCTGGTACAGCAACACCTGGAGTTGTAGCTGTTAATAACAACGGACAATCCACAACAACTCATCAACTTAGCCTTAGCAACGGTTCCTTGGTACTTGTTCAACAACATACGAGTTCTGGTTCACAAACATTACATCAACAACAAACGACGCAAACATTACAACATGCTGGTATTACCATTCAACCTGCATCGTCACATCAACAACAAAAGGCTCAAATGACTGCAACTAATCAAATAAATGCTGCTCAAACGGCACAAAATTCTGTTCTCAGAAATCAGCTTAGTTCAAATGTCCCCATTTTGGTAAAACAAATTTAATTAGTGTTCAACAATATACTATTGATAATATTTTGTATATTATTATTTTTAGCAAGCTCATTTAAAGGCGGCGCCAATTGCGACTAACACGATCCAGCAACAACAACAGCAGCAGCAGTTAATTAATAAACAAAACACTGCCAACAGTTCTATTAATACAACAAATATGGTCTCGGCGAATTCTGGAGGTTCCAACATCACTACAAACTCTTTACAGGGTAACCCAGCAATAAGTGCCATTGTCACTAGCATTATGAATAGTGCAAATCAATGGCAACAACAACACCACCAACAAAACAGTAAGTAAAACTATTCTATTATATTAATATTATAATTAATATAAAGACCAAAGAGTAACCTCATTGCAGTAGTTTGCTATCTACATATGTATATGGGTATTTCCAGCGAAAAGTCTATTTTTCGTAACGTGCAAAAAGCACAAGTTTTGGGTTTTATTCATTTGGTTTTTGATAAATATATTATATTTAAGCACTTAAACATCTATTAGCCAGATAGAATATTTCAAGGCAACAAGCTGATCCGAAACTAAGTATAAAGGATTTACGATCTAGCGTTACGTTACACATTGATTGGAATTGCCCATATATAATTTAATACTGCAAAATACTAAAGAAGAATTAGGGGCTTACACTCCCGGTGTTTAACTTAGTTTGAGAGAAAATCTCATATCTAAAAATAAGCTTTAAACTAATTTAAATATTAGGGCATTTTACAGATTGTGTTAAATTTAGAACTCATACTTACTACGATTTATCACTATAAAGCGTGAGTATATTTTTCGTTTATATCATAAATTATTGAATCACGTTGTTTTTTGTTTTGGTTTTTGTCAAACTCTTGGCTTGTGCCCATCCTATGTAATTTGTGAGAATTTTCCGCATCAAGAAAATGTTATTAACAATGTTAATTATTTTCATAAATTTAGTAGTTGGTATCAGCTAGTGATGCCATATATATATATATATATATATATATATGTGTATATATGCATGTATGTACTTAAAGTAATACATTTAAAAAAACCCAAAATCCCATTGAAACCAGGTGAATAATAACTGTTTGATCTCCTTACTACATATGATATAAAGATAACAATAAATTCGGTACGTTGGCAATTTTAAACTATCGCTAGGTCTATAAAATTAATTTCGATAATATAAAATTTTCATCTTAAATCACATCTTCAACAGGCACAATTTCAAACACTTCCACAGCTGGTACTACGTTAAAAAATTCAAGTAATGCATCCATATTAAGTTTGTTAAATAGTGCTCCCGCTGCGATGACTAGTACTCCAGTAGCAAGTGGTACATTTACGACTAGTGCGGGACAAACTCAGCAACAACAAAGTCAACAGCAGAATGTTACATTGGTTCAACATACACCCCATTTACAGCACCATCAGCAACAGTCTCAAACAGCCGCTGTTGTTGGGACCGATAGTTTTGTTCAAACAACACCATCCCAGTCAGTGCCAAATCAAACGCAACGTAAACAAAATGAAGTGTTGCAAAACCTTTTAAATCCAGGAAGAAAAATTAATATTGTAAGCAATAGCGGTGGAGTCAGTGGCGGAACAACGGCAACATTTAGGACAAATGTTGCAGGTAACTTGATAGCGTTGAATCTCAATCAGCCTACTAACTATTCACAACAGCAACAACAAAGTCACCATCAACAACAGCTTCACATTCACCAGCAACATACACAAACACAGCATATGGCTGATCAACAACAACAAGCTACTGTTCGTGTCTCAATGTCAGCTTTAGCATCGCAATTAGCATCCCCCCCTGCAATAATGACAAACAGCACAAACTTTGGGGGTTATACATTGAGCACCGTAAGTGGAACAGGGCCAAGTGGTGGTAGTATAAAAATACTTAATAGTGGCATACAACAGCAACGTGTTTTAGCTAATGCTCTCCGAAGAGATTCCATAAGTAGTACATCACAAGGTCCGCCTAATGCAATAGTCGTGGGGGTAGCAGCTCCTTCTCCGGGATCAGACTCAAACGCTTCAAACGCTAGTGGTTTTGCTGTACCCCAAGCAACAACAAGCTCTGGAGTTACTAGCAATAATTCCACTTCATTAACTGCACTACTAGGCAATGCTACACCTTCACCGTCCGGTTCAGAGCACTCTCAGTCGTCTCAAAATCAAAGTCAGACTCTTTTAGAAAGACTTAACAGTGGTGGAGTAACTGCAGGTGCAGCACTTCCAAATATGTCACCTCAGCAACTTCATTCAGGTACACACCAACAGCAGTATATTACAAAAACTTTAGTACAATCTCCCGCCACATCATCAATACATTCGCCTCTGTCTAGTCCGCATCCACAGCCGTCGCCTTCACCGCATCTTCCACCCCTGCAACAACAGCAGCAAACTCAACAACAGCAGCAGCAACAACAAAGCCAAACGCAAACTCAAACTGCAACACTTAATTTGCAAGGTATAAACTTTTCTACTTTACAGGGTGCCATGGCTAATTTTTCTGGGCTTCAAAATGTTCAAGTTCAAATACCTGGATTTAATCAGCCTATATCACTGCAACTTACTGGCAGTAGCTTACATGCCGTACAGCAATCTCAACAATCTGCTGTTGCTAGTGGCAATGTAAATTCAAACAACAATAGCAGTACTGTTGTTGCAACTCAAAATGTAAATTCTACCCAGATAGCTCATCAGCAACAAAGAAGTCTTTTAGTATCAGTACCAGTTAGTTCGGCAAGCCAGCAGCAAGTTCAACCTCAACATACTATAACCCTGCAGTCCCATCAGTTACAGCAACACCATGCTTCACCAGCAACTGGCGAGGTTGTCAACCTACCACCTAATGCAGTTGCTTCTGGAGGCACTCAAACTGTGGTCCTAACCAGTAACTCTGGGACTAATGTATCTGGATCAAACAATACCGCCGCTAACGCCACTAATTCAGGAACTACGATGTTAACATTACCTATCGGTAAGTGTAATTCAAAATAATATTGTAATTTCGTATTAGTGTTTATAATCGTATTTCAAGATATTAATTAGATAATTCTGATACATATCCAACCCTAATGATTTATATACTTTAATAAAGTACAAATTAATTATTTATTAAATTGAATAAAGAAAAGAAATCCAAGCCGAGTTTTTATCTTGTTTTACAGCTCATTTGGTAGGGTCAGCTGTTCAAAAGTTAAATTCTTCTACTCTAAAAACATCAAGTACTGGGAATTCATCGAGTGTTGTTACAACAACAAATGCCAGTACCGTTGGCGGCGGAAATATTATTGTTCAGCAGCAACATAGTGTTCAGCAACAACAGCAAAAGGCATCTGCTCAAACACAACAAGCTACTATAACTGTTAGTAGTGGTGGAACAGGAAGTCAAGCTAATCAATCAATACAACTTGTTGGTACTATACAACAAGGTGGTCGCAATATACAAGTTGTAGGTACAAAACAATTAACCGGCAGCCGCCAGTTAATAACTCAAAGACAGATTGGTGGATCCACTTTAAAAATAGCTGCTACTTCTCCTATAAATTGTAAAATAAATTCAATTTTGATAATAAAAAAAAATTAATTAATAATTTATATCTATACTATATATTTTTCAGCCAATAATAACACAAATCTTGCATCTTCAGCCAGTTTAACTGCCACTCCAATTGTTATGTCGACGCAAAAATTACAACTAAAGACTATTAAAGCTTCTACACAACATCAGGCTCAACAGCAACAACATCAGCGCATTTTAAATCAAATAACAGCTTCTCAAGCATCTCAAACTGCTCCACAGAGTCAAGCTCAAAATGTAATTTTAGGTCAACAACAAACGACACTGACATCGAACCAACAATCTACTGCATCTCAGCATTCCCAACATATTCAAATACAAGCTAGAGCTAGTAGTAACTTAACCCAACGTACGATTTCAGCTATTGCTGTTGCAAAACAACAACAACAGCAGCAAGCCGCAGCTGCAGTAGCAGCTGCTGCAGTTGCTGCCGCGAATCGAAGACGTCCTGCAACTGATATAAGCAAATAAATAACATAAAAATACTAATACAAAACATTTCATTAGCTACAGCTGCATTATATCCTAAATGCATATTCATATACAGAATTAAATATAACGCTATTGAAAAAATGTACATGTATAAAAAGCGAAAAATATTTTTTTTTATATTCATCCATCTTTTTTATATTAAAAGGAACTAAAGCTTAAGAGAATAAGGCTTGTATGAAAATGTCTGTTTATTCTAAATTATGTAATAATTTCGTCGGTAAAAATGGCCCCAAAAGTACTGCCACTTTTAAAATCTCACAATGTATGAGATTTTCAAAGTACATAAATATTTATATACGTCAGCTAGAAAACTTCAATTGGCTTTTTATAAGTGCATGTGTTTATGAAAATTTTCATGAATTTGTTAAGATTTTACTAATTGCATTTACGGCTTTAAGAAATTTTAATAGTAATTCAATGTTGATACAATTCTGGAGACTCAACCGCTGTTTCCGTATAAAAACAATATTTATCGTTTTTCTCCCTTAAAATATTTCTTACTCTGATTACTCTGAGTTGTTGATTCTATGCGTTGTCTATATACATATATATTACTTTTTCCTTTCTTTGAGTTTATATTGATTGGGTGGGCTTCTTGTAGCAAAACAATTCGTTACAATATATTTTAATCAAATATAACTACATTTAAAAATGCAATTAATTTTAATAGAAAATAAAAATGAAAACTAGCAAAAGTATGAAACATTGATATTTGTATAATTGTAAAGATCTTAATAATATTCATAAAATAAAATAATTTAGCATTAAATAAAAATTAATTGAAAACAAATAAACTATATAAAGGTGCATACACATAAATATATATTAATATATGCATAATAAAATATATGTAGATACATATATACATAAAAATTAAAAATAATTATTTGAAATAAATACTTAAAATTCTCATATATGCATAAGTAATTGGTATTTAAATGTTTGGCTTTTTATAAAAAATAAGTTATTGTAAAATATTGATAAAGAAACGTATTTTCTTAAAAAAGCAATATTTGAGCATGTTAAACAAAAATACATTCAGATACAATTAAAAAAACAACTTTTCATTATCATTTAATTAAAAATATATGGAAAAAATAAGCATTCGGCTAAGCCGAACTGCCAGTATTGGTTTAGCAGTTATAATGAATCTTATAATCGTATTTGTAACAAATCAGACGAATTCATTCACAATAAATAAAACAACATTTAATCTTAAGGTAAGATGAGGCAAAGCAAATATTTGGTGAAACGTAAGCGTAAAACTGTTTTTCGGCAAATATTTACTCCAACTTGCACTTAAGATGAAATGTGAATAATATAACTTTATGAATATATATTTGCTTATAAACATATTCCGCATTATTTGGTTGTAACGATGATTTCGTCAAATAGTGGATCCAAATTAATCAGTGATTTAAAGAAAATGTTATATAAAATATACTAAATATATATCAAAGAAATTTATTGTCATTTTCTTTTTGGTTTATATCATTACAAAAAAAACAAATATATGTATTTACAACACACATATATATGCATAAATATATATATAAGCATACATATAAACTCATATATATATATATATATATATATATATATATATATATACATTTATATGCATATATATAGACTTGCAACTCAGAATCAGACTAAAACTAAAAGGTTAGATGATATTAGCCAAACACCTAACATATAGCTAAAACTTATTTTATTTTCAAATATAATAATGATATATATACATATACTTTCTTTACAGATCTAAGCAAATAAAACTAAGTGAAAAATAAAAAAGTAAAAAACAAAAAAAAAAATTTCTTAGCTAATAAGTCTTATTTAATTACTTTTCCTAAAACTAAGTTTTATTCGGCTTTAGTTTATTATGTGAAACGCTATATTCTTTAGATTATTTAAAATTTATAAAAATCGTTTAATAAAAATTAACAAACAAGTTACATACATATAGAATAAATGAATTTATTATTTTAGTTATGTTTCTTTCTCAAATCTTACTTAAACTTTTTTCAACCTGAGTGGTCAAGGAGTTTTTAAAATAATTTCTAAGTAATTAGCTTAAGCTATTGTACAATTTTAAATCCAGAACTGTTTATGTGTGTATATATAAAAATATACCGAAATAGTGTATATTTTTATATACATATAAAAGATACGAGTTTTAGTAATTTTTTTTTTTTTATAAAAAATTTGTATAAATCGGTTATTTCAAAATTTTATTATTAATACAATAAACTTAAAAGTAATTATTTTCAATAAACATCTAGCCTAGTATTAAGACATTATTAGCTTCAGAATTCATAAACAAATATATGAATCAATAATAAAAACGATAACTATTAAAATATTTTTGTAAATATTGAGGGGCTGTTTACAAATTCATGTTCCCACTAAGTGGAAGGGATTTGAAAATTTGTTAGCATCCCTTAAGTTAAAAATTATAAATTATTACTTAATTAAAAACATTATTATTGGTTGGTAAGTAAACTTAAATTTTCCCATTATCAGTGCCATAATATACATATTATGTATATCCAAAAAATTTAACCAATTTAATTCTTCTTTTTTCCGGTAGTAAAAACGTTTATGTAAGAAAGTTTTATGATATAAAAACTGTGAAGTTTTAACAAAACATAATTTTCATAATATAATTTGTTTATATTATTTTTCGATTTATTGTTGTTATATTTGCTTAAAAAGCTGAATTGAATGTCGAGTAAGAGGAATTGGAACCTGAAATTAGGGTTGTGGACATCCCTGTTATCGTTAAAATTTTTTTTTTTTTTTTTTGAGAAATATTTTACTTGAACAGGAATTTTGCAACAGTGGGGAGCAACCAATATAAGTCGGCAGTCGTTTCATTGTTATGAGTCGTTTTCCCCCAACCAACAGAAATATCAGCAGCAGCGAAACATACGCTGCATACACATACTGACGTTGTCATGAGTTATTTTCCCCTAACCAACAAAAGTATCAGCGACAGCAGAACGTACGCTGCATACACATACTGACATTGAGTTATTTTCCCTCAACCAACAAAAATACCAACGGCAGCAAAATACCGCTGCATGCATTACTGACGTTATTACCAGTAATTTTCCTGCAGATATATGCTGACATTGCAATATCGTGAGAACCGCAATCGGCTGGAAGTTCCACGGGTATGAATATGCTGAATGTGCATACTAACACACTTAGCTATATCGCGGGAATGACCACGCCGGCGGCAGCGAACGTCAGCAGCATCGTTCAATCAGACAGCGAAATTGGGTATAAAAGCGGAGGGTGATTTGGTATGGAGTCGAGTGCTGTAGAGTCGTTCTAGTCTGTAGGAAAATTACTGGTAATAACGGCAGTAATGCATGCTGCGGTATTTTGCTGCCGTTGGTATTTTTGTTGGTTGAGGGAAAATAACTCAATCAGCCCAATTACGAATATTCCCTAGGAATTTCTCCCACGAAAAATATTTTTCTCGAGAAAATATTTCCCCATTTTTATATGTAAATAAGAGGGAAAAGTGAAAAATCTCATGCGGAATTTATATTCATAATAGGAGGAATGGGAAAAGCTAAAAAATTCACACGGAACTATTATTCGTAATTGGGCTGAATGTCAGTATGTGTATGCAGCGTACGTTCTGCTGTCGCTGATACTTTTGTTGGTTAGGGGAAAATAACTCATGACAACGTCAGTATGTGTATGCAGCGTATGTTTCGCTGCTGCTGATATTTCTGTTGGTTGGGGGAAAACGACTCATAACATCATAGAAAAACTTAAAATTTATTGCATGTGTGCATTCATAGTAAGAAATTAAATAAAATAAATCTTTATGGTTCGTAAAACAGATTCACCTGATGTAGTGGGAAGTTTTTGTTTTTTATTTGGTTTAATAGCTAATCGATTTTATGTGGTGTTTTTTATTGTTGATTTTAATACCCATTGAATCGTAAATCTCGAGTACGGTTTTTATAATTTTTATTATGTTTTAATGTTTCATAATTCTTTATGGAATTCAGATTTGTTTATTTGGCTCTTCCAGATGCTTTGTACATTTTTTTTAGTTTCTTCTCATTAGTCCGACCTTGTCCGGAGTTACCTGGAACAGACCTAATAAGCTATTAACTTGCAAATAAAATGCACATCCCCGTTTTTCGTACAATTCATTTATTTGACTAAATTTTTACAACTGTGGGGTGTACTAAATGTCGGCAGTCCGATATGGCAACCTCGTTTGCTTGTAAAAACATCGTGTGATTTATTAATATTTCTCTTTAAAAATCTACATTTTAAATCTTTGTGATGATTTCAAACAAAAGAAAAAAGCGCTGGGGCAACAATCCCAAATTTAAAATGCCAAAACATTCAGGGGATCCTTTTTCATCATCCAACAAATTTCACTTGTTGGCCCATGACGAAGAAGAAGCAGAAGTTTCTATCAAAGAAAAGGCACCACCGATAATAGTGGACAGTAAACACAGTTTTACAAACGTTATTGCTTTTATGGGCGAAGAATATATGTTCAAAAGAATGACCATAGGGACTAAAATTATCTCTAACTCGTTGTCCCTCTACGAGGATGCAATAAAGAAACTGAAGGAGAGGCAATACAGTTTTTATACTCACGAAGTTAAAAATGGTAAAGTGTTTAAACTAGTGCTGTTTGGACTTCCTAGACTTGATTTGAAAATAATAAAGGATGAGCTTGTTGACCGGCACAACGTGGAGCCTGTAAGTGTCAAGGAAATTGTGACTAAGAAATCTAATGATGACGACACCCTTTACTTAATCGAATTTGATCGAAGCCGCGTATCTAAGAACGAAGTTACTAAAATAAGATATTTCTGCAACGTTGCTGTATATTGGAGGAGACCACTCAAGGGCAATAAAGGTCCCACACAATGTAGCAAATGTTCCGTGTTTGGACATGGTGCTAAAAATTGCAACAGAGCTGAAGTGTGTACAGCCTGCGCAGGCAGTCATAATTTTGATAAATGTCCATTAAACAAAAATTCCCAAGATGGTAGTGTAGTTTTCAAGTGTTATAACTGCAGTAAAAGTAACTTTAGAATTGTCAACTATAGAGCCGATGACCCGAAGTGCCCTTGCCGCCAGGAATATCTGCGAATTCGCCAACGATTTACATCAAACTCAAGATCAGTTGATGTAAGAGCTAAGGTTTCAGACTTCAACGCTAATGATGCCTTTTTTCCGCCATTACCCAGTGTTGCACAATCACGTAGTTCAGGTGAATCCCGCCCTCACAATAAATATTTTTTCTCTGAGATTTCAAGGAATAAGATTTCTACAAACAACGAAAACGATGATATATCCAATGAAAGACTGTTGGAAATATTCTTTGATGCTGTCGACGCACTTCAAAGATGTCAAAATAAGTATGACAAATTAAGAGTTTTGGGTATGATGCTTAAACATGCCATATAAATCTTTTGTTGTACAAAATGTATATGTTATGCACTGGAATGCCCAAGGCATAACGACTGAATCAGCAGCTGCACAGCTGGAACATATGTTACATAACAAAGGCGTAGATATTCTACTCCTGAATGAGACCTTCTTAAAGCAGCACCATAAATTTAAACTCGGAGGCTACAAAATATACCGAGAGGACCGACCTACGCATGGCGGAGGTGTGCTGATCGCTATCAAAAGTAATATTCAACACAAGTTATTACCTAGAATTAAATCTCGCTCTATGGAGAATATCTCAATACAAGTTATGATTAACAGAAGACCCGTTATTTTAACTTCAATGTATATGCCGCCTGCCAACTCTGTCGACTTTATAGCAGATATGGATTTACTAACGAACACCACCAGCGATTTTTTTATATTTGGTGATCTGAATGCACATCATACACATTGGAATTGTGTGGCGAACAATGCTTATGGGAATGAACTGTACAGTCATTGTCTGCGTGCTAACTACTACATATACCACCCAGGCGCCTTTACAAGATTTGGTCCGAATTTAAGCCAAGTTCAGCCCTCTACGGTAGATATACTTTTAACAAACTCTAGTATTAGTTTTTCCATTTTGGAAACCCATCCTAACTTACTTCAGTCAGATCATGTACCTATCACTTGCTCCATTTTTGGTCAGATTCAGAATATGATAGAGACAGTTCCCATGTATTATCGTGCAGACTGGTCAGCAATCAGAAACTGGGTTGATAGTGAAATTAGGAACCAGCACATTGGCCAAACCGTAAGTAATGTTGATTGCCTAGAGCTTTCATTAGAAAAATTAACTTCAATTGCTACCGAGGCTTTTAATCAAGTTCCTACCTGTACAAAGAATTGTTGGCAGAGAGAAATCTCTGAGACTAGCAAATTTTTAATCAGACAAAGAAACAAATACAATCGCAAGTTTCAAAGATGTAGGGATTTGAACCAAAGAATACAAATAGATTGTATATTAAAGCAATTGAATAGACTTATTAACTTCCACCTTAATAGGGACAGAAACGAATGCTGGTCAAAATTTATTTCCAGATTGCCTACCGGATCTAAAAAATTTTGGAAACTAACTAAAGCGTTAAGAGGGAACAAATCCCCTTGCGCGGTCTTACAAGTAAATAATAGCACATTGAAAACAAGTGCTGAAAAAGCAAATGCACTTGCTGACGTTTTCGGTAGCTCCCATAATATAACTATAAATAACTCGTCACCTCTTGACTATAAGGTCTCTATTTATATTAATTGCCTTAATAGTATATCTGATTTTAGAGCAAATGCTGAATTAACAAATATAAATGAGGTTAAATTTCAAGTATTTCTGCTAAAGAGTAATAAGGCTCCGGGCCTTGACGGCATCAATTCCATTATTCTTAAAAATATGCCTGATTTTTTCTTTGAAACATTAAGTAGGCTTTTCAATTTTTGTTTAGAAAATGGATACTTTCCTCATACTTTTAAAAAGGCTAAAGTAATTCCTATCCTGAAAGCTGGAACAAATCCTAAACTACCTACTGGTTACAGACCAATCAGCATCTTGAGCTTAATAGATAAGATATTTGAGAAAATTATTCATGATCGAATCTTACGCTTTTGTGATGACGATAACATTATAAATAGTCAACAATTTGGTTTTCGTAAGGAGCACTCCACTACACATCAATTAAAAAGAGTCGTAAACCTTATCGAAAACAATAAGTTTAATCGTAAAAGCACTGGTGTTTTGTTTCTTGATGTTGAAAAAGCCTTTGACTCTATTTGGCATGAGGGACTAGTATTTAAACTAAACTCCTTTGGTTTTCCGATTTATCTCCAAAAGATTATTAAAAGTTTTTTAGAAAATCGCACGTTTTCTGTTTGCGTCGAAAGTACATTTTCGAGCGAGAGGCGAATACCTGCTGGCTTACAACAGGGGTCGGTGTTATCGCCTACACTTTACTCAATATATACGTCAGGTATTGTAGTACATAAGGACCATGAAGCAGCTTTTTATGCTGACGATAGCGCGTTTATTTGTTGCGGCAAAGTCTCAAATGCGATAATCAAAAGAATGCAAAACTGTCTGCAATCAGCTCAGAGGTACTTCGATAAATGGAAAATTAAAGTCAATGATCTTAAAACGCAGGCTCTTATATTTCCATACAATAAGTCACCTAAACGTATACCTACCTTACAACTGAGTGCGCAAGGAATAACTCTTCCTCCGAAGGATGATATTAAATATCTAGGAATTATTTTAGACAAAAAACTTAAATTCAAGCAACACATAAGTTATATATGTGACAAATGAATTAAATGCGGCCGCGGTCTGTATCCCTTACTCTGCAGGAGATCGAAACTAAACTTAAAAAACAAGATTTTAATTTATAATATGTGCATTCGTCCCCTTATGACATATGCTTGTCAGGTATGGTTTCACAAAACTGCTAAAACGCATACAAAGAGGCTGCAAATAATTCAAAACAAGAATCTGAAAATAATACATAGACTGTCACCCAGATACTCAACTGGGGTACTGCACAAAAACTTTAATCACAAAATGTTTAATACATTTGCAAGGGAACTGACGCTGTCATTCAATGAATAATGCAGAATGTCTGAATCTGAAACCATAAGGGATTTGCTAAGCAACCACTGAGATTCTTTTGTATTGAAAGAATCTAGTAAGTGATTGTCACTTAAAATTTCTTATACATACTTTTTGTGTTCACACAAGGTTTTTTATATAAAAACAACTTTTCCTTAATACTGTGATATTTTTACTTTTGTCCTTACATATGTATATTCAATTATTTAGATTCTAATTGCTGTAGTACTTTTTAAGTAAAATCTCACATAACTTGTACATATATAAATTATTAATTAAGATTTAATAAAGAAGTAATTAAAAAAAAAAATGTCGGCAGTCGTTTCATTGAAGTTTGTTGCACATATTTATAAAAGAAATTAAGTATAAGATAAAGAAAGCTACATATGTATGTACATATATCGTAAAAACGAAGTGTGAAGTTTGTACAAAACACATCCACCTGCTAGAGGGTTTTGTGTTTATTTAAATTATTTCAATTCTGTATCGCTTGTGTTGTGTTGTGTTATTTTTGTATTCAAATGCTGAATTGAATGCATGGTAAAAGGAATTAAATCCTTGAATTTGGGTATGTTTTTTATATGTATTTTTTATTATGACAGTGAGGTTTTACGTTTTATATAAGTATGTATATGTATGTATGTACATACATATATTATAATTCTTTATGGTTTTTGCAAACTTCTTAGTATTCATTTGACCCGTACAATTCTTGTTGCCTGCTTAAAGATATCCTACTAAAATTATTGTTTCCTACTTTAGTGTTGTTTTAATATTTAACACTTATAATAGAGATTTATCTAGGAGTGTGCTAAAGTTTGGCGGTTATTTAATTAGAATGCACATCCCCGTTTTCGTACAATTCATTTATTTGACTAAATTTTTACAACTGTGGGGTTGTACAAAATGTCGGCAGTCGTTTCATTGAAGAAGTTAAAGTTTGTTGCATATAATTATAAAATAAATTAATTATAAGATTAAGAAAGCTATATGGTAAAAACAAAGTGTGAAGTTTCTACAAAACACATCCATCTGATGTAGTGATAAGTGTAAAGCAATTACATATTGATATACATACATATGTACATAATAAGAAATGAAATAAATGAAAAATAAAGTAATAACACAAGTGTGAAGTAGTACAAACACTTCCACCTGTTATACCCCGTTTATACGCATTTCTTATTTGCAAATAAAACTATTTGCAAAAACTTAACTCAATGTTTATACGCAAATAGCATTCAGAAATATTGTTATAATTTTTGTAATGACACACAGTCATAGCTGCCAGATTTGACGATTTATCGTCATTTTGACGATTTTAGGTCCTTAAAATGACATAGTGTAGATGGGACGATTTATACCCTAATTTTGACGATTTTAAATAATTCAAGTTTGCAACATATATTTCTACTATTAGAGCAACCTTGAACTGCTGAAAATTGTAATGAGAAAATTTTTAAAAACTAGTTTGCTTAAAACTGAAAACTTTTATTTAACTGATTATAAAAACAAAAACAATTTTTTAAATTTTGAAATTTATATTTTTATATTATTATTATTACGAATAAACGTAATTATTATTTGAACTTATATTGATGTATATATGAAAAGTAATATTATAAGGCTCAAGTTCAGTTTTATTGAATTAATGAAAATTCAAAATTACTAAGAGTTTTTTTATATTGGAAAATATTATTATTTATATCCAATCAGTTTTTAGCAGAACGTATTAGTACTGATTTCAGCTAAAAACTGATTGGATATACATACATAAATAATAATATTTTCCAACATAAAAAAACTCTTAGTAATTTTGAATTTTCATTTATTCAATAAAACTGAACTTGAGCCTGATAATATTACTTTTCATATATTTTAAAATTTATTTAGGAATATTTGCCAGCGACGTATGGAAGAATCACAAATAAATTCAAAAGAAAAATATGATATTAGTAATAATTGTGTTAATTTTTATATAGAGCTTTGTTATCAGATATTATCAAAATTTGATTTTGAAAATAAATATAAAGCTCTTGTCCAAATTAATCCATTTAATATTATTAATAAAGAAAAAAAGTTGGTTTTCTGAAATTTTAAAATAATTTTCCTATTTTGTTGAAGAAAGTGAAAATCAAGAGCTAGAAACAGAGTTCAGTCCTGATAAAAACATAAAAAAACTATTGGATTTTTGGAAAAAACTATCAGAGATGCAAACGAGGGATTCTAGTCTTTTGTTTCCAAATTTGACTAAATTTATTACCAAAATCCTAGTTTTACCACATTATTCAGCAAATATAGAAAGAATATTTAGTCAGGCAAACGTATGTAAATAAGACTAAAATAAGATATTGAAAAAGTCGTCTTTGGAGGCAATATTATATTCAAAAAATTATTTAAAGCTAAACAAATGTACCTGCTATGATCTGACAGTTGTACCTGAATTAATCAATATGGTTAATTGCAATATATATTTGTAAAATATATTATACATATACACATGTATACATATTTATATGCCTATTTTCTTTAAAAATTATATTTTTATTGTATAAATTTTATTGTAGCTTTATACATTTTTAGAAAAAGTGTTTCCAAAAATGAAATTTAAAATGCATATTTTACTAAATTGAGAAAAATAACTAAAAGATTTAAATTTTTTTTAATTTTTTTCCATACTATGTGATTTACATGTGATTTTATTGTGAATTCTAAGTGAAGTATTTGATTTCTGTATTTTATATAATGCTGTTTTTAATAAGATTTGTTGATTTAAGAGTTTTGTTATGTTTCGCCTCTAACAAAAATATGTTTTGTTAGTAAAAAAAGCGGTTTTTTCATTTGACATTTTTATGACGTTTTCAATAAGCTTTATTGACGATAATGACGATTTTTGCCCAAAAATATGACGATATTACCTCAAAAAATCTGGCAGCTATGCACGCAGTATATATATAGTTATCTGGTAGCATCACACATCTTATTTGCAAATAAGAAGTGCGTATAAAGGGGGTATTAGCAGTGACCTGCGCCGAGCGTTTTCATCGGCGGCGGCGGCTAGCATAGATATGGGTCGGCGGCGGCGGATAAACCGGCTGCAGCCATAGCTGCCAGATTTTTTTAGGTAATATCGTCATATTTTTGGGCAAAAATCGTCATTATCGTCAATATAGCTCATTGAAATCGTCATAAAAACGTCAAATGAAAAAACCGCTTTTTTTTACTAACAAAACATATTTTTGTTAGAGGCAAAACATAACAAAACTCTTAAATCAACAAATCTTAATAAAATCAGCATTATTGGAAATACAGAGATCAAATACTTCACTTAGAATTCACAATAAAATCACATGTAAATAAATTGCATGTTTTTCAATACTTTGAAGTATATTTATACATTGTATGGAAAAAAATAAAAATATTCAAATCCTTTAGTTATTTTGTTCAATTTAGTAAAATATGCATTTTAAATTTCATTTTTGGAAACACTTTTTCTAAAAATGTATAAAAGCTACAATAAAATTTATACAATAAAACTATAATTTTTTACAAATTGCAATTAACCATATTGATTAATTCAGGTACAACTGTCAGATCATAGCAGGTACATTTGTTTAGATTTAAATAATCTTTTGAATATAATATTACGTTTACCTGACTAAATATTCTTTTCATATTTGCTAAATAATGTGGTAAAACTAGGATTTTTGTAATAAATTTAGTCAAAATCGGAAACAAAAGACTAGAATCCCTCGTTTGCATCTCTGATAGTTTTTTCCAAAAATCCAATAGTTTTATGTTTTTATCAGGACAATAATTTCAATTGTCTGAACTCTGTTTCTAGCTTTTGGTTTTTACTTTCTTCAACAAAATAGGAAAATTATTTTATAATTTCAGAAAACCAACTTTTTTTTCTTCATTTATAATATTAAATGGATTAATTTGGCCAAGAGCTTTATATATATTTTCAAAATCAAAGCTTGATAATATCTGATCACAAAGCTCTATATAAAAATTAACACAATTATTACTACTATCATATATTTCTTTTGCATTTATTTGTGATTCTTCCATTACGTCTTTGGCAAATATTCCTAAATAAATGTCTTCAAATTTTAAAAAATAGTTTTTGTTTTTATAATCAGTTAAATAAAAGTTTTCGGTTTTAGGCAAACTAGTTCTTAAAAAAGTTTCTCATTACAATCTCAGCAGTTCAAGGTTGCTCTAATAGTGCAAATATATGTTGCAAACTTGAATTATTTAAAATCGTCAAAATTAGGGTAAAAATCGTCCCATCGTCACTGTCATTTTTAGGACCCAAAATCGTCAAAATGACGATAAATCGTCAAATCTGGCAGCTATGGCTGCAGCCGATAATTGATCAGCTACCGTTTTATGATCGGCTCATACAAGAAAATCGGCTTGATTTGAATAATTTTAAACTAAAGCAACGTTCACATTTATTAAAAATTTGTGAAAAAACTACTAGTTTTGCTTACGGATATTGTCATTTAACTTGGTTTTTATGTTACAAATTAAAGTTAATTATTCTGCAAAAAATATTTTTATACAGTTTTCAAATAATGCGAACCCATAATTAAAAACACATTGGAGATAAAGGAAATATATTATCAGTTTATTTCTTAGTTACGATTTTTCGACAAATGTTTAATAAATGCGAATGTTGCTTTAGTAATTCGCCCAAATTTTCCGAGCATATAAGTATGTACATATGTTTGCATGTACACATCTCACGATATCTAATTATTTGCATTAAATAAAATTAATTATACTATACATATCAAAGAAAACAATTGTTATTCAGGACGATGCATTCTTATTTGTTTATTTTTAATAAATTATGGATTTCAAATTTATACATACATATATTATATTATTTTTTTATATAAAAAGCAAGTTTTCGTTTTGTTTTTTGGAAGTTTACAGTTTAACTTCCTAATATTTCCTTAACCAGTTCATAATTGTCGTGAACAAATAGTACTTGTTTCACTGTTAGTGCATTTAAATTGGACCTCTTCGCGGTTACTAGCGAACCAGCACTAGAGAAGGCTTCTTCAGCAGAAGCACTCGTAGAGGGTACACTTAAAATAATTGCAGCAAGCTGTGCAATATGGGGATGGGAAGCTGGCATAGTAACGGAACAAAATTTGCATGTTCTTGACTTACGATGCCAACCATGGTGTAATAATATCAGGTGTGCGCAACAAGGAATATGGTTTTTTGTAGGGTTGTGTTTTGACCGTTAAATAATCTGCAAAAAATGGTAAGTCTCACAGTCTTGTCAAAAGTTCTTTACATTTTTGGCCGCCATCATGAATATTTTTGTTTATGTTATGCTTTTTGTTTTTGCATAACCACTGAATACATACAAACCACATGTCAAAAGTTTAAAAAATCACTTTCTTGAAATTTTTGTTGAAAGCAGTGCTGAAAGTTGAATGAAGGTGACAAAAATATGAATGTGCTAGTGAAGAATTGAGACTGTATTGCGACTTTCATGTGTAAACGCTATGTTAAATTACTTTCTGAATAATAGGCAGTAATAAACTTATCACTCCAATAAACATTGAAAATAAATAAAAATAATTAATAATTTTAATGCAAGGGAAATGCATAAAATAGTAATTTTTAAGCCGATTTGCCTGACCAATCGGCGGAGGCTGCGGCTATCAAAAAACAATCGGCGGCTAGGCTAAGCCGGCTAAAAACCAGCTCGGCGCAGGTCTCTGGGTATTAGAGGGCTGTCTGTTTACTTATTTAAAATATTTTAATTCTTTATCGCTTGTGTTGTGCATCGTTACCGTTGTGCCCTTAAAGTGCACTTTGCCCCCTTTTCTGACTGTAAAGCCCCTTTTTGGGCTCCTTTAATTTAAATCCTCTTTTGGATCAATATGATTTACTTTGTGCCCCTTTTTGAACAACAAATCTAGTTTAGTGACGCAGCTCCAAATGAAAAAAAAATTACATAGGGCGATAGAAAATCGAAAAATAAGACGAAAATTTTATGTGGTAACTTTCTCGGAAACGCATAGTTTTCGAGTTATTGGCCTCTGAAATTTTTATATATAAGTACGTGCGATTTCCCTTTGTATTTCTCAACGTATAAGGCCAATTTTGGTATCATTTGAAAGCTTTTGACTAGATCTATGTATATGAATTTGCAAATTTTCTATTTAAATTTTGAAATCTTTAGGTGTCAAAGCAGTTTTTTAGATTGTCTGCATAGCCGTCCTTTGACCGGGCTAAATGATTTTCTCCACCATGGTATATCCCGACACGGCGGTATATAGAATAGTTTTTCTGCATAGCCGGCATTAATATTTATAACTACATACATAGTTTTATTATGTACATATGTATATTTATGTATTATTTAAATAACTGTTTATTATATTTAGTATATATGTAAATGAAAGGGACATAGCTGATGCAATAACAAAATTGGTCCCCGAGCCGAATTTCGCGAGAAGCTTTTTAAGTGGAGGAACAACACAGTAAGTACTTTAAAAAATTGCGTTATTGATCAGTAGTCTAAATTTATCTTTTAAATAGCGCCAAAAAGAGGCAGACATTATACACATGCACTGTTCCACTCAAATGGTACAAGTTTTTTAACTTATTACTACTTTCGCATTATTGTACGTAAATAAAATTTTATTGTAGTAGTGGTTATTGTTATCTGCTTAAAGCGCCATGGCCACGTATCAAATTGGCTTGACAAACCAAGGTTTTTTTGATTGTGTTAGTGAAAAAAACTCTCACGTATATGTCCATGTGAGTTTGGCGAAAATCAAAACAACCCAGCGGTAAATTGAACGAAGTACCTAGATAATAATCAATGACATCAGGATGACATTTTAAGCGAACGATATAAGTACTTAAAATGTTATCTATGTGTAATCTAATTAATTTTATCCACTCATTATAACTTCAATTACAATATAGTCGAAGAGTTAGTTGAGTATATTTGCAAAAATGTTTAGGAATTTTTTTTGTCTTCTTTTAGTACACAAAAAATGCAAAACAATATCCACTCATTATAACTTCCATTACAAAATAAGCGAAGGGTTGCTTAATGTATGTTTCTACTCTTAATACACAAAAAATGCAAAAACAAAAAGGCCGTAATAGTGGCATTAAAAAAAATACAAAAATTGTTTCAATTCTTTTTCTGTTTGTTAGTTCATCGTTGATCGCAGAACATAAAGCTTACACCACAAGTAAATTTCTAAAAAGGTATTTACATATGTACATATGTATAAAATCATTGGGATTAGTGGTACTATGTTCTAGCCTTCGCTTACAAATGCAAATTAAACCGTAATGAACGTGCATTACACCATAACTTGCTAAGATTTATTGATGTATCATTAACGTTGCTTAAGACTTCGCCTATGAAGTAAACGCAATTGAAATGCGAATCACTGACATCGCTGCTTACTCTTTAAGCGAAAGCGCACCGATTAAACGACCTATGACACTCCTATGCTAAATTTAAGTAGTAATATAAGCGACAGAATCATCACTGATAGCTACTAAATATTGCTTACATACATCAGCGATTAAATAATGACAATTTTTACCGCTGGGAATTTAGATCCGCGGTGTCCACAAGTTCATTATGGAAGAGCAAACACCAATACATTTAAAGAAAAACAAATTTTTATTCAAATTTGGGGCTTATTTCATATATTTATTTCATATCATACGTTAAACAAAAACAAAATGTACATTGATGATCGCTGTCGTCAATGATAAAAAAATTTCATACTGGAATTAATTAAATTTTATCGCTGTTTTCCTGCTTTAAAAATTAAATTAATTAAAAATAAACCAAAAGTTGAAAAAAAATGTAAATGATATTTATTGAATTAAAATTAACAAAATATATTTAATTATTTTCATAATAATTTAATATAAAGGCCCTGTAAGTCAATCGCATATAAAAATGTAAGATAATTAATATTATAAATGTTAATAAATAAAATTAAGAAAATTTTGTAAGCAAAAAATATTTTGCGACCAAAAACGTAACACGTTCTTATCATTCAAAAATAATTTTCAAATGAAATTTGACGGCATGAATTTGACACGTTGCTGTGTTAAGCAAAATAATATTTACCAACACATATGTACATGTTATTTGTCAAGCCAATTTGATACGTGGCCATGGCGCTTAAAAAGTTTGAGTGAGTAAAAGTAAAGAGACAGAGAGAGTAACATAACTATCCCTACAAGAACAGTGACGGTCATTTGACCTATCATTTGACCAACATTACTGACAGAAATATCCATCATCGCGTAGAACAAGGTTTCTATCACATTCTTAAGGCCAATATGAAGAATGTGATGGAAACTCTTGTGTACGTGTGAGTCAGTGTTGATAGAAGTATTGGTCACATTTTATTAATCAAAGTTGACGGATTTACCAGTCACATTTGACTTATCAATGGATGTACAGGTCATATTTGACTAATCAAGCATGATGGCTATATTCGTCACTGTTGACGGAGATAGTAGTAGAAATAAAACACAATTTATTTCTATTCAATTTCTTATAAATTTATTTAAAAACAGATAATAAAAAATAAATTCATATCAAACTAAATATTTTTGCAGGATATTAGCTTAGGTGACCTGTTGTGGGCACGCTCCACTGCCTTTTTCACATTTTATTCAATTGAGGGAAGGTGTTGAAAAACATCTGAAATTTGCAGAAATAGTTTAAATAAAAAACCTTCAAGAAGTTTACATATGAATATGTTTCTACGTACCTCTTAATATTTTGTTAGCACTTATCTTTTAAAATATTTTTTTTAATAAAATTATGAAATTTGTTTCAAATCTTATATAACACACGCAAATGCTTAATACAAACTTTTCATATATAACTTCAAAAAATGTCAAAAATGAAACTGCACCATAATTTATTCAACGATGATAGATAACTCCATCAACAACGACAATCATATGTTCGCACAAATAAAATTTCTGTGTGTTAGTTAAAAAATTTTCTGTGTATTAGTTTCGGTCAACCATTTCTTGTAGGGATGCTACAGTTTTTCAGCAAGAACAACACAATGGCTACTAACTAGTACGATACAATAAGTGACTAGTTGTATATTGACAATTATGTATGTACATCATCGATTGTCACAAAGAGAACATGGAGGAAATATCAATGTTTGGTGTTTTTACACTTTTAGAAATTGATTGTTACATTTATTTTTTTACTGTAGCCTAACATCATATTAAAAGTTTGTATGCATACACACTGGATTGGTTTAGCGTGTTTATGGACGAAAGAATAAACGAATGAATGAATTTACATAATTACAAAAATTTTCCATTAAAAAATATATATACAAAAAAGCTTCTTCCCACTCTACATTACACATGCTGAAAAATTAAAATATTCAGAGTATACTGTGAATAACAAATAAAGAGACTAAAAAAAATAAATATTTTCTTGCCCTCTTTTGCTTGTGTTTTGTTGTTGCAAATTCTAAAATAAAGCGACAAAAAACCTCATTCATTGACTGCTATCATACAACTGATTATGTTTCGTATTTTAGTTTGTCTCTTCTGTTTGGTTCGTGTTGTGTATGTGTAAATGACGATTTGTGCTCGGCCCCTAGGGGCTAGTTTGACGATCAACGATGTACATATATACGCAGCTCATATATTTTTTAAAATATTTTTTTTTCATGCGAGCCACCATTTCTAAGATACTACGATCCCAAAAGGCATTAACATTTATGTGTATATATGTACATGTGCACGCACTTGCCCATGCATAAATGGGCCATTTATTTTGAAAGTGGCATAAGTCACTTTTCCAAAAAAATCGAGTTAATAGCAACACTAAATAAAATTGAACGGTATCTTTTCATTTGTAAAAAATTTGCAATCAACAAAAAAAGTGACTTATGCCACTTTCAAAATCAACGGCTCAAATGGGAATGGTTTTCGCACTTACCAACACCAATTTGATCAATTTACTTCTTGTACCACAATCCACCACTAATACTTATTGTACAAACAGTACTTTCTCATAATAAACAAGCGAATGTTGTCTTGCACGAAGGAACAAAAGTTAAACGATTAAGTTTGTTGAGTATAGTATGTTATTGTGAGCGAAGTTTCACAACACCAGTCATACTCATTTTGTCATTTATACTTATAGTATTGGTATGTAACATGTTAGAACTGTTTTTGCAATACTTGTTTGTATACAAAAGCCGTCTCTACTAGACATTAACCCAAAGCCTTTTGATAAGGTGAGTTTTCAATTATTTATTTATGTAATCGTTTATTCTAGAATTTATGTTTCATTTCAGACATTAACGGAGCTGTTGTGGCATCAGCCTACAAGAGTTTTATAAAAAAATGACTGTTTGACGTCTGAGTACAGAGACAAATTAATTAATATAATTTTGCAGTACGCATATCTTAAAGAGAAACGCCGCCAGATTTTAAAATAATTGAGGATGACATATTCAGGGAATTTCCTCAAGAAAAACAGGTTTCGGTGAGTAACTAAAAATAGTTTTGAGCAACTAAAAATAGATGTTTATGACCCATTTATGTTTGAAAAATGTTTGTTTTATTGATTTAGGCTTATTATTACTACCTTCGCAATGGAAAAAAAGCTCCGGGAGGAAAATTATTTCATCGATACCATAATTACAAGGCCAAAAATAGGAAAATAGACCACCAGTGTTTAGATGAAACGTCAGCCGAAATAATAGACGACAACATTAAGCAACTGAAGCAAGATCTGCTGTGGCCCTTACAAAACTGGGACACTACATATATGCGATCGCTGGTCGCGCACATATTTATTAAGAAAAGAGGATATTAAGAATCTGGATAATATTTCATTTTTAAAGGAATGACCGATTCTAAAAGATTCGAGAGCAATTGATTTGGTAAGTTTCCAGTTTACGAGAAAGTTATTTGAAAGCTGTAACAATATTAATATATATATAAAGTAATTATATATCCAAATAACGGAAAAATGTACATACGGTACCAAAATTTGTGAAAAAACCAATAAAACTTTTTTATACTAAAAATTAGTTAAATATCTTTTATATAATTTTCTGATTGCAGCTGATAAGCTAACAATCTTACGTTCGGTTAGGTTAGGTTAGGTTAGCAGGCTGCTGGTAAAGGGAAGATTAGATTCCAGCTCACTTTGGTCCTGATATGGTCCCATTGTGCTACCTGTAATGAAGAAGAGTGATGGAGGAAAGGAGATTAGAAGAGTCGAAAGAAGAGTAGATGAGGGAAGGCCATAGAGGAGCAAGAGAAGAGTAGAGACAGAAACAGAAACAGGTGGGAAAAACCAAAGCAAGGGGTTGTCTTGCAGAAAGGCCAGGATGTCGAGCCCCCTATTGGGCGAACCATCCACTGCTCCTGATGAAGGAGCTAAGACAACCGAGTTCCGTATTTGAGAGCTCGGAAAGGGTACTGAAGGATCTGCTGCCTAGAAAGCGGAGGCGGTGATCCTCTATAGCAGGGCAGAAGCATAGAAGGTGTGCGATGCTTTCTTCTTCTTCCTCGTTCGTCATTGCAGCTGGAGCAATACTCATTGTATGGTAGACCCATGCGTCTGGCATGGGTTCCGAAGGTGCAGTGTCCCGTGACCGTGGCCACGAGATTGCGCAATTGCGTTTTTGGAATGTTCAGCAGATTTTTGGTTCTCTTGACATCTATGCAAGGCCATAGGGTCCTTGCTGTGGTACAGGATGGTTCATTAAACCATCTTGTTTGTGCCTTTTGCATAAGGGCTTTCTCGATTCGCCTCCAGCAGGCCAAGAGCGGAAGACCACAGAAATTGCCAATTTCAGCGGCCTCTAACTCTGTACCTCTCCTGGCCAGATTGTCAGCGATGAGATTGCCTGTGTTTTCTCCGTGTCCCCGCATCCAAATAAGGGTAACACTAGAACAATTAGCCACTGTATTAAGTGATTTCCTGCATTGTAAGGAGGGATGTTGCAGGGTAAGGAGGGATGTTGTGTACACACCCGAAATTGCTATTATTGCAGGTTTGCTGTCGGTTATAATTTGAATAACTCTATTTGTTATCCTATAGTACCCTAGCCAGTTTGTTGCCTCTTTTATGGCGAATATTTCAGCTTGTAAGATACTACATTCATCCGGGAGTCTGAAGGAAATCCTGATCCCAAATTCTTCAATGTAGACACCCCCGCCAACCCTGTAGCCCCGTTTGGAGCCATCCGTGAACACTCGTTGGGTCCCATGCGGTGTAGGGGGGAGGTCCTCCGATAGAGAGTAGTTAAATGCTCTATAAAAGGAAGGTTTTGGAATGCAATAGTCGATGAGATCAGGGAGAGTTCCCATGGTCTCTACAATGCTAGCGTGACCCCAATGGTCGATATTTCCATGAGTCAGTTGTACTAAGTCGCACCGCAGTGCGTAGTGCTAACTTTCTAGCCAACAGATCAACTAGAAGCCAGCCCAGCATAGCAAAAGGAGCCTTTGTGGGCGTAGTTCTAAGGGCACCAGTAATCATGGTTGCCATTAAGCGGAGAGTTCTCTCAATTCGCTGTCGGTTTGTTGCCAAGTCCAGTGCTTTGCACCAGATTGTTACACCATAGAAAAGAGTTGGTTTGATAACCGTTTCAAATATCCAATTAATCCCCTTGGGACTTATGCCCCAGGTAGGACCAATGGCTTTCTTGCAAACATATAATGCCGCTACGGCTTTTGTTGCACGAGCATGAAGATTGTCTCTCCATGTTAATTTATTATCAAGGATAATGCCTAAGAATTTGGCTTTATCCGATAGGGCTAGTGTAGTGCCATTTATTTTGGGTAGAGTGAAAGTGGGAATTTTGTATCTTCTAGTGAAGAGCACTAGTACCGTTTTGGTTGGGTTGACGCTGAGGCCGTTCTGTGAACACCATTTGCAGACCTCGCTGAGTGCATCTTCCAGCCTGTGCGTAATTGTGTCAAGATGGAAGCCCGAGATAGCCACTGCCACATCATCTGCATATGCAACAGTATTGACGCACATGGACTCCAGTTTTCTAAGCAGAACGCTTATTGCCACATTCCATAGCAGAGGGGATAAGACACCACCTTGTGGCGTACCATTGCGGGCGTACCTGCTAATGCGTGCTTCCCGCATGGTAGATGTAATGGCTCTGCGTTCAAGCAAATTCTTGATGAATTGACATAGTGACTGGTCTATTCCTAGCTCTGTGAGAGCTTAGGTAATAGCATCCGAGTTGATATTGTTAAAGGCGCCCTCAGTGTCCATGAAGGCCGCTAGAGTATAATTCTTATGCTCAAGTGACCCTTCAATGTGACCTACGAGCGAATGTAACGCCGCACACTGGGGATTTCGCGGAAAAAAGTCAAATTGTCAACATACTCATCATGCAATATGCAGTGATATTTTGAAATTTTAGACTAAATAGTACAATAAAATCAAAAAGAATTACTCCGATCTGACTGCTAGTTTTTTTTTTATAGCCGTCTCAAACTCAGTACCTTGTATGTTTTACCGAAACAACTTAAATTAAACCTAAGAATTTCATGACGAATATTATTTTATTATGTGAGCTAACGTTTTTCTTTTTATTTTTTATTTAAAGTAGGATATTTCAGTATACTAAAATTAAAAAAATAAACTCTGCAGAGACTTAAGTTTTTTTTTTGTTGTTTATTTTTATGAACATATAACAAAAATTCCGTTTTTCTCCAAACATTTAGACCTGCAATTTTAGCCATAGGTTTCGAGGGCCGCCACATCTGAGACGTGACGCACTTGGGTCCATACTTTCATACTTTCCCACAGTTCGAAATCACTTCTAATACATTTTCTCATATCTGTTTTTACATTTTTAATCAATTTCAAGTGCCACCAGGTGCCACCTGTCAATTTGTTTAACATAACTCAAGAACTACTAGTCGGATTTTGCTTAAGCGAATTTAGAAAAATCAAGAATTACAATTACTTTCATCTGTTTTTTTATTTTGATGAAACTTTATATATTTTTTTAATTAAGGTAATATATACCCCGTTTATACGCACTTCTTATTTGCAAATAAGAGTGGGAAGCGTTGCCGTATTACTTTTTTATTGTAACTTAAAATGTTTCGAAAACTATTTGCAAATAACAAGCTATTTGCAAATAAGATGTGTGATGCTACCAGATGACTATATATTTACTGCGTGTCATTACCAAAAATACAACAATATTTCTGAATGCTATTTGCGTATAAACAGTGAGTTAAGTTTTTGCAAATAGTTTTATTTGCAAATAAGAAATGCGTATAAACGGGGTAATAGGCTGACTTCCTAAATGTATCTTTACAATGTATCAATACAGTATTAATACCGAGTTGATACATTGTGTAGTTACTTTTTTAATACGTTGCATACTAATACTTTGCAACCCTGAAATTGTTTAAGAACATATATTTGCAATGTATCATTCATAATAAAGCGAACAATGGCGGAGGAGTATATTTTATTGAAAAATTTTTTTGATTTGTGCGAACAAGTAAGCTCCAGCTCCCATATTGCTTTAAGTAATATTAAAAAAAAACATGAACGATTAGCTGTCTTGCAAAAAGAAACACGGATAACAAAAAGAATACCAAAAACAAAAGGCTTTGTAGAAGTAATTGATGAAATGCCTGACGATATTTTTTACAGCCACTTTGGAATGGGAAAGAGGACTTTTGATGTAAGTAAATAAAAATCTGCACGTAGAAGCTCAACTAAGCTAATTTGTTTTAATTTCCAGAAACTTCTATGCTTGTTAAATGGTTCACGCAAAAAGGCTCAAAGTGGTCGCCCTAGTCTTGAATTAAAGAATATTCTTTTTATAACGCTGTGGAAACTTACTAATCTAAACAGCTTTCGCGAAGTAAGCGATCGTTTTAATGTTGGGTGGGTGCGTGCTACAGAGGTTTTGTTTATTGTATTCACCTTATTGCTAAACAAAAACAACTTATAAAGTTTCCAAACTCGGAATCAAGCCAGAGAAAAATAATGGAAGGTTTCGAATCATTTCGATCTCACCCTTTTCCCTACGTCTTGGGATGTATTGATGGTACACACATCAGAATATCACAGCCATCAAATGATAGTGTGAGTTATTATAATCGTAAGGGAACATATTCTATAATAGTGCAGGTAAATTGTTTTTAGTGCGTTTTTATCGACTCAATTTACTTTATATATAATTATCCCTTACAAATTTCATTTGTACATACACACTGTGCTTGATAGTGAGTTCCGATTCCTTGATGTCTTAGTAGGCCATCCAGGTCGTTGCCACGATTCATCAGTGTGGGCCGATAGTCCTTTAAAGCGTGCAATTGCAAATCAGATTTAACACAACTTTAAGTTCAACTCAAGTGTGTGTAGAACAAGCATTTGGAATACAAAAAAAAAAATTCCGAATTTTGAATTACTTAGAAATTCGTGATGTAAAGTTAGCAAAAACTATAATTATGTCTTGCTTTATTCTCCATAATATTATTATTAACATGGAAGGATCTCCTGAAAACGTGGAAATTGTAAATGAAACAAACTCTGTAAATTACAGAAATAACATTCCAAATGAAGAAAACCCAAGAGAACAAGCAAGAATGAAAAGAGAAATGCTAACTAATTTACTATCAGCTTAGATTAAACAAAACATTTTTATTTAATATTCATATTTGTCTTATTTAAAAATAATTAAAAAAAATAAATGCATTTTCTGATTAAAAAAACTTAAAAACTCTTTTAATTCAACATAGATGTGAAATACTTAAAAAACATAAAAAAAGAAATTCATAAATAATAATATAAAAAAACATAAATGAAAACGTAAAAAACAAATTCATAAATGAGATCAATCAACTTACTGTATTAACAATTTTAAATATATAAAATCATTTACGAGCCTCTAATAAAGCTTCTCGGAATTTCCTTATTTCTTCGAGTTTTTCTTTTTCAATTTTCAATTTTTCTTTTTCGCAGTTTAGGAGATCTTCTAACAGTTTCCTATCGGACTGGTTTTCTTTTGTTAAAAACTCCACAATATCGACTCGATTTCGCTTCCTTGGTGGTGGTGAGCTTTCATGAAGGGTCTGAGATGCTTGCGATGTGCATGGCTCGTTATTATCCCTGGTTAAATCTTTATATAATGAGTCTAAAGTCGATTCCAGATTGCATTCTGGAATAGATATGTCACTCCGGCAGCCATACACTTCGTCCAATCTGTCATACAAGTCCCAGGTAGTTGCTGCTTCTCCCAACGTGTTGTTGCGTTTCTTAATACGCTTATATGTGACCATAAAATTTAAAAATTTGCGATATATGTCGTCCCGTGAAAATGGGAACGTGTCATCTATGGACTTTATATTTTGCAAAACACGTTCCCATAGTACAACGCGCTTCTTTTTTTTTTTTGACGAAATTCGTTTTCCATATCTAGTCGTGCATTAATTAATAGGTGTTTATAGTTATGTGTCCATCTTTTACTATAATAAAAATTTAAATATGTAAGTGAATATAGAAATATATGATATTATAAGAAAAACCGCTCACTTATCTTCCTGCGTCGCCATTGTTCTGCGTGTTGTATTTATTATGCATCTAAAATTTTTTGGATACCTTTCTTGCGTATTAACTACAACAGTGTTGCAAATGGGAACAGAATACATTGTCAAAATTTGCATGGTTGCATTTACGAATACGCTACAATGTATTACTACAAAGCAACATGCATTTAGGAAGTCAGCCATAGTTCTCTGTGCCAAATTTCAAAAAGTTTGGGCCAAAAATAAATTTCGGGTTCTATGGGAGGTGGGCGTGGCCAATTTTGATCAAACTTTATATATGTCTTAATTAAGGTAATATAGTTCTCTGTGCCAAATTTTAAAAAGTTTGGGCCAAGCTTGTATGAACAAATCCCCACTGTGCGCCGTTTCAACCGATTTGCCTTTGGTGTAGGCGTGTTGATTGGCTGATAAAAGATTTCTGTCGATTGTTATAGTTCTAATACGAACGTCGATCAATCTTTCTAAAGTCTTTAAAAGAAAAGATGTAAGGCTGATAGGTCTAAAGACCTTTGCCTTCGAGTGCGATGCTTTTCCCCCTTTTGGGATGAAAATTACGGCGCATTTGGTCCATTGTTGCGGAATGTGGGACCAGTTAAGACATGCTCCGTATATTATGAGCAGCCAGGGTGTCACAAGGTCTAAATTGTGTTGTAGATCTGCGGGAATGATTCCGTCCGGACCAGGTGATTTGTACGGATGGAAACTTTTAATAGCCCAGTGAAGTCTGTCAGTAGTTATTGCTACGTTCGTCATACTCCGGGCAGGAGGGGAAGCGTTTTGTACCTGCATAAAAGGGGAGCAGCCTGGAAAGTGAGTTTCCATTAGGGCTTCTAGGGACTCCAAGGAGTTAGTAGTTCATTTGCCATCTAGTTTCTGGATGAATACAGGTACGGATGGTTGTTTGGCCAGAATTTTGCGCAGCCTGTTAGTGTCGGAGAGGGATTCCACATTTGCGCAGAAATCTTTCCAAGACTTACGTTTTGCGTTTGTATTTATTGTTTGTATAACTAAAACCATAACGTAAGCATTTCAATTAAATTGTGTCAATGTACTTATTGCTTGTATACTAAAAATTACAACCTATACATTTTAGTTAAATTTAAATCAAACTACAAACGCATGCATTATTTTTAATAATACAAATTATATTTAATGTCGTCACCTGGCACAATTCTTATATATTAATTTGCAATATTTATTTAGGTCAACTTTATTTAACTGTTTATTATTCACTTCCGCATTATTAAGTACGAAAATTAATTAAGTTGCTATTTTGTATTTTGTATAAAAGATGAACCATTTTTACAAATAAATTAATTAACTCTACAGTTTTCAAACAAAAGGGTCTTGTCTTGTCTATTATTTAAAAGTACAAAGTCTTTCAGTTACAAGTGCTAGAAAGACACAGGAAAATCCAAATAGTGTAATTCTGACGAAACGTTTGAATTAATATCACTAGAACTTCCTAACTGTACATTTTGGTGACCCCGACGTGATAGTCAGGACGACCTCTTTTTGTAAGAAGGCACGATCAGTTTTACGTTAACAAAGTGCAATTCGAGTAAGCGAACCAGCAGTTATTCGAACAAGTCGTATTGAATCATCATTATCAACATGTCATCAATGGAAGAGTTAATCAGCCTACAGAGTTTCTTAGGTGAAAACATTCAGCAGATTATCCGGAACTTCAAAAAGGATCCTACTGATAGAAAAAATAAGGTTTCCTATTTTGAGGAACGCCGTCGTCGACTTTCAGACAAATGGAACGAGTTTAATGAGGTGGACGAAAAATTGCGCATACTTGTTAAAGATCAATCAGAAGTAGACTACTTCAAAACCAATTATTTTGAACAGATTCGGTCATTGGCTGAAGAATACATTGACCTATTTCAAACTGAATTGGTACGTTTGAAAAAGGAAGTACTCAAAAACCCGCAGGTAACTCAACATGAGCACAGTGAGCAGCCACCTATGGGAATTTCTCAAATACCTAGTAGCAAGAATCATGGATCCAAGGACGATTCTTCACTTGGATTGATGGGGAAATTTGCCGCTCGGATGTCAGCATTCGAGAGGTTGATAATTGGTATCTCAGGGGTGAATAGCGATGAGCCTCAACAATTCTACAACATCAGAATCGAGACCATAAACAAGTTATGGAACCAAATCGAAGAGCTATATGATCAAGTATGGGATCAATGTTCAAACCCTCTTGTCAATGGTTTAAATCAAGACGACTATGAAATCCTTAGAGGAATGGTTATTGATAGCTTGACGAAGTTACAAGTGTTGTCAAACCAAACATTAAACGCTATTTCGGCAGGCCAACATACAGTCATGGCAACATCATTGCCGCTGCCGAAGATCTCAATCCCCAAGTTCGATGGGGATTACGCAAAATGGACGCAATTTTACGACATGTTTCTCCATATGGTCCATCAACAACCGATACCTGATGTCCAAAAGATGTGGTATCTTAAATCCAATCTTACAGGGGAAGCTGAAAAGTTTGTCAGCCATCTATCAACGACAGAGGGCAACTACGATTCAGCGTGGACAATGTTACAAGAACGATACAACAACAAACGGGTCCTTGTAACAACTCTGGTCGAGAAAATCATTAGTCAGCCGTTATGCACGTCCAACTCTGTCACCATTAAAAAAGAGAGTGCCTTTTAGCACTAAACAACATTGGAATTGAGACGAAAGCATGGAACCCGCTCCTTTTTCAAATTTTGATAAAAAAGCTAGATCGAAGTTTGCATATGCGGTTCGAACAATCTCTCAGTCAACCGAAGGAGCTACCAACAGTTTTGAAGACCTTCTATCATTTCTGGAATTCCAGTTCCAAACAATCGAGTCCATCAATCACAGGGAAAAATTGGTACATACGTCAAATAAAATAGCAGCTACTGTGGTCAAAAGAGGAATTAGCTGCAATTTCTGTACCAATGGGAACCATGCGTTATACCACTGTGGAAAGTTCTTAAATGTATCAGAAATAGAACGGCTAAGATTCATACAATCACGAAGACTATGCGTCAACTGTTTCAAAGGAGACCACTCCTCAAAAGACTGTTCATCAAGCTCGTGTAGAAAATGCAACAAGAAACATAACACTTTGTTGCATATTGAGGCAAAAGGTAATCCACAAATCAAGCAGACCTCCAGTTCTGTCCCAAACATCAAAGTAAGACCAAAAGCTTCCAACGCAACAGTGACATCAGCATCTGCAAATGCCTCATCAACGCAGAGGGATTATGTCATACTTGCAACAGCAAGAGTAAAAATAACAGCATCAAATGGAAATTCAGCAGAATTCCGTGCAATTCTTGATTCTGGTTCGCAGGTGAGCCTTATATCTGAGCACGTTGTTAAAAGGTTGGGTGTATCAACTTCCACAGCCTCGCTGTGTATCGATGGTATTGGAAATGGCAAAAAACGCGTAACAAGAAGGATAAACGTAAAGCTACAATCAAGAAATAATAAATTTGAAACAAACCTGGAAGCATTTGTGATCCCAACAATCATTCCTCCTCAGCCAAGTCAACATATTGATATTTCGAAATGGCAAATTCCAAACTTAAGCCTAGCTGACCCATACTTTAATCAGCCAGGAAAAGTAGATATTCTTTTGGGTGCCGAATATTACTTTAATCTGATGCAACGCGAAAAAATAGAGCTATCAAGCAATCTTCCAATTTTGTTAAACACATCACTTGGATGGATCATCAGCGGAAAAATATCTTCAAGTCAAGGGGCAAATGACGCTGCAACTTGTGCAATTTTCACCACTAAACCAGAAGACTTTAACGACGAGCTATTAAACGACGTCGTTGAACGGCTATGGAAAATGGAAGATGATGGATCAACTGAAAAGGGACTCTCGCAGGACGAACAACAATGTGAATCACTGTTTGTCCAAAACACTCAAAGAAACGATGAAGGACGTTTTGTTGTCAAGTTACCCTTCCGTGAAAATCCATCTGCACTAGGAGATTCTAAGACAACAGCCTACAAACGATTCCTTAGTCTTGAACGACGATTAATGAAAGATTCGGCGACCAGAAATCAGTACATACATTTTATGAACGAATATAAACAACTGGGCCATATGACGGAAATAGATGTCAACTCAATACCAACCCCCAACCATTTCATTCCACATCATTGTGTACTAAAACCAGATAGCACAACTACTAAACTTCGTGCCGTGTTCGATGCTTCCGCCAAAACATCATCCGGCTATTCACTTAACGACTTAATGTACACTGGCCCAATTGTTCAAAGTGATCTATTTTCGATACTCATTCGTTTCCGTTTACCGAGATTTGTCTTTACAACAGACATTGAAAAAATGTATCGACAAGTCTTGGTACATCAAGATGACAGGAGATACCAGATAATTCTATGGAGAAATGATCCTTCTGAACCCATAAAATATTATCAACTTAACACTGTCACGTATGAGACACGAGCTGCTCCATATTTGGCGACAAGGTGTCTTCAACAAATCGCCTTCGAAAATGATACTGACTACCCACTAGGTGCTCAAATTCTAAGAGATAATTTCTATGTTGACGACGGTCTTGGAGGATCAAACAGCTTAAGTACTGCAATCGAGAAACAACAACAACTAGCTTACATACTCAGAAAACATGGCTTCAACTGTCGTAAGTGGAGCGCAAATAATAAACAACTCCTTCAAAATATTCCACAAGATGATCGGGAAGTAAATCTTGATTTTAACAGCACACAGAAGGAGTCTATTAAAACTCTGGGTCTGATATGGCTGCCCAAACCAGACCATCTTTGCGTAAAGGTAAAGGTGGAACCTGTAGACATGATTACTAAACGCACAGTAAGCTCTGACATGGCAAAACTTTTTGATCCACTTGGACTCTTGACACCAATTGTAGTTAAGGCGAAGATATTTATTCAACACTTATGGCAGATGAAGCTGACATGGGATGAAGTTCTACCTGAAGATCTCAGTTCAGCCTGGTCAAACTTCCGGGAAGGTTTAAACACAATCAACAATCTTCAAATAACACGACACATATTAAAGGATGACATCCCATTAACTACTCAACTTCATATCTTTGCGGATGCATCCGAAAAGGCTTTTGGGGCCGCAGCATATATTTGATCAACATTTAAAAACGGTAGAATCGTAACAAATCTACTATGTGCGAAGTCTCGCGTCTCACCAATCAAAAAGCAAACCTTACCACGGCTGGAACTTTGTGCAGCACTTCTAGCTGTAGAACTATCTCAACGTCTTCGAAAGGTTATGCAGATTCAAAATTTACCAATTTTCTTATGGACAGACTCTGAGATTGTCTTGTCATGGATACACTCAAGGTCATCATCTTTCCAGACATTTGTGGGTAACAGGATATCCAAAATACAAACTTTAACTTTGTAGAGCAATGGCGACATGTTTCGTCAAAGGATAATCCAGCAGACATTTTCTCAAGAGGTTTATCAGCAAAGGCACTTGCAGAGTGTCATTTATGGTTTTTGGGACCATTATTTTTACACGGAAAGCAAGAATGTTGGCCTGCAGAATTTCGGCCACATTTACAAATTACTTCTGATCTCGAAAGAAAGAAAGAGTCACCTATCGTTTTGGTAACCTTAAACAACTACAACTTTGTACACAATATCGACCATAAAGGTTCATTTAAGAAGTTACAGCGAATAATATCATATGTTCACCGCTTCGTTAAAAACACCACTGAAAAATCTTCCCCAAGACCACAACTGAATGCGTTAAGTACAGAAGAACTTGAGATCTCACTTAGAACAATCATACGTGCCATCCAAAGCTATGATTTTCCTAATGAAATCAAACAATTAGAAGAAAAACAAGTGCTCGCGAAACATAGTCCAATCCTTAGCTTAACTCCATTTGTCGATAATGAAGGCATCCTTCGAGTGGGAGGACGGTTGGAGGAGTCAAACTTATCCTACGATTCAAAACATCCAATAATTCTTCCATATAATGATGTGCTTGTGAAACTTTTATTTAAGTCAGTGCATGAAGAAAACAAGCACTGCAGCCCGCAAGCATTATTGGGAATAGTGAGGCAGAGATTCTGGCCGATCAAAGGAAAATCTATAGCAAGATCAACCGTTCAAAAGTGCGTACAATGTTGCAGGACTCGTCCCAAGCTATGCCAACAATTAATGGGGAACCTTCCACATGACAGAGTCACACCTGCAAGGCCATTCATTAACACAGGCGTTGATTATTTTGGACCAATGTGGATCCACTACAAAATAAGAGGAAAACGGCCAACATAAGCATATGTAGCAGTATTTTGTTGCTTTGCGACTAAGGCAGTTCATTTTGAACTGGTTAGTGATCTCTCAACTGATGCTTACATTGGTGCCTTAAAACGCTTTATTTGTCGAAGAGGACGTTGCCAAAATATCTATAGTGATAACGCAACAAATTTTGTTGGAGCCAACAAAAAACTCACTGAACTCTCTCAATCAATATTTTCTGAAAATGGGATGGAGTCGATAGTTTCAACATGTAGCTCAAAAGGAATACAATTCCATTTTATTCCACCCAGATCTCCCCACTTTGGAGGACTTTGGGAAGCAGCGGTAAAATCGGCTAAAAATCTATTGGTTCGAAGCTTAAGCACAGCTTCACTAACATATGAAGAATTGGAAACGGTTATCATAGAAATTGAAGCTATCTTAAATTCTCGCCCATTAACACCTATGTCAGCCGACCCATCCGATGTATCTGCATTAACTCCAGGACACTTCTTGATCGGCGAAGCTCTTACGTCTCAGGTGGATATCGCAGCCAACTCTAAGAGAATATCACTCTTATCTCGATGGGAACTCGTATCAAAAATAAAACATGAATTTTGGAAAAGATGGTCAAATGAGTACCTACACGAATTGCAGCAGCGTCATAAATGGAAAACTCAAAGTGCAAATATCAACCCAGGAGATATGGCTATCGTTAAAGAAGATAACACTGTGCCGATGAAATGGCCGCTAGGACGAATATTGAAAGTTTATCCTGGAAAGGATGGATCAATTCGGGTTGCTGACATCAAAATCGCATCGGGAATTTGTAAGAGACCTATACATCGTCTTGCGTTGCTTCCAATTGAGGAAAATCTAGAGTCAAACTCAAAAAACAAAAGTACAGATACAACAGTCGGAGATCAAACTAGCGAACCCGAAGGCAAAAGAACAAGGCTACTAAACAATAATATATGCATAACATTGCTGGCTTTACTACTCATTTTCCCAGTGATCATGGGAATACCAATCGAAAACAAACGATTTGGATCTCAGCTGGGAATCCATTTTGAAGAATTAGGATCTACGCATATATCTACAAGTCAATGGAATCTAGTCGTATATTATGATCTTTCAGCATACTGGACTGACACATCATTTTTAGCAAACGGCACCAAATCACTAGAACAGCTGTGTAAAAAAATGGAGTCTAATACATCGTGTACTAATATAATAGAACACTTGCAGCATATTGAAACTGACTTGAGTCTGGATAACAGACTACTGTACAAATCTCGACAGAAAAGAGGTGCCATTGATGTTGTCGGAAATATCGCAAATTCACTGTTTGGTGTACTTGACTCTGGATATGCAGAAAAAATGTCGTCAACTATCACCAAATTACAAGAAGACGATTCATTCATGTTAAAACTCATAAAGGACCAAACTTCAGTCGTAAACTCCACTATGAATATCGTTAAACAAGGTCTAACTGCAGCAAAATTCAAATTTGACAGCATTCAATCGCTGAATGAAGTAGTAAAAGGCGAGGAATTGCATAACGAAGAATTATATCAGTTGAAGCTTGCAAACATGTTCAACGTAGGCTTTATGCAACTATCACTTATCGCAAACAACTTACAAAAAATGCAAACATGCATTCTGGATGTGTTAACTGATGCTCACCATGGAAAAATCAATCCGTTACTGTTAACTCCAACACAATTAGAGATCGAAATACAACAAATCAAAACACATATGCCTGAATCGTTAATGTTACCAGTATTCGCAGATGACTTGTTAGAATTTTATAAGCTAATGAAGGTAAAGGCAGGACTTACCCAGGAACACGTGGTGTTTAGCATAACGCTGCCATTAATAGAGCATGACCAATTTAAATTATATAATTTAATTCCTATCCCTAACACAATAAACAACACAATGCTAACGATAGAAACATGCAGCCCTACACTAGCGATAAACACAAACCGAAGACACTATTTTCCGGTATCATTAGATCAACTTAAATCATGTACTATCATCAGGAAGAACATATTCATATGCTATAATATACAACTGGAATACAATTTCGGAGCGGAAAGGTGCTCATGTGAAATTAACTTATTTAACAACATTACTATTCGAAATTGCAACCTAATGAAGCTCCATGCAAACGTAACATGGACACCATTAAATCATAAAAACCAATGGATATACTCCTCATCCTCAATCACTCAAACCACAGCGGTTTGTGGAAAGGAAATTACGACTTTATATCTAGAAAGCTCTGGATTATTAACCATTAACCCCGATTGCATTCTTAAGCATGAATCTATTCACGTGACTGGTCAACAATCGATATCAACAATTACTGGGTCATCATACACGAGCCTGGCAAATATTTCAGAAATTGCATATCACCATCTTTCAAAAGGCGAAAACATTAAAACCAACTACACATTAATAACAGACCAGATTTCGGTACAACTCAATAAAATGAAAGACTTGCAACAAAGGTTAGAATCTATAAACACTTCAGCTTTTCAACATCATTCAACTTCAACACATGGTACTACAATTGCATATTCTGCATTAGTCATCAGTGTAATAGCCATAATACTGGTGTCAGTTATAACGGCAATCCGAAGAAAGTATAGTGCTGCTAAAGTAACAAAAATAACGCATTCATCGCATACTCCACAACCATCCAACAATAAGGCAACACCCACACCACATCCACGTGAGAACTTCACAGTTCAAATTTGAATCTCATTTTTTTATTTTATTTTTGTTTTCGTTATTATTGACTACTCGTCAATGCCGGGGAGAATGTATTTATTGTTTGTATAACTAAAACCATAACGTAAGCATTTCAATTAAATTGTGTCAATGTACTTATTGCTTGTATACTAAAAATTACAACCTATACATTTTAGTTAAATTTAAATCAAACTACAAACGCATGCATTATTTTTAATAATACAAATTATATTTAATGTCGTCACCTGCCACAATTCTTATATATTAATTTGCAATATTTATTTAGGTCAACTTTATTTAACTGTTTATTATTCACTTCCGCATTATTAAGTACGAAAATTAATTCAGTTGCTATTTTGTATTTTGTATAAAAGATGAACCATTTTTACAAATAAATTAATTAACTCTACAGTTTTCAAACAAAAGGGTCTTGTCTTGTCTATTATTTAAAAGTACAAAGTCTTTCAGTTACAAGTGCTAGAAAGACACAGGAAAATCCAAATAGTGTAATTCTGACGAAACGTTTGAATTAATATCACTAGAACTTCCTAACTGTACAGCGTTTCTAACCTGATTTTTAAATTTATTAAATGAGGCTTTGTAAAGAGCCCAGTTACCTGTTCTTTTTGCCCCATTAAAGAGTCTGCGGCAGCTCCTGCAAGACTCTTCTTGGCTGACAGACCACCAAGGTGGTTTGCTATTTTTGCGTTGTGTGGAAGATTTGCAAGAGATTCTTGTTGCTTCCTTAAAAGCGTTAGCTAGATTATTGACAGCTTTTTCTATATCAGCTACTTCCTCTATGTTTGGAGGATGTGCAATTGAGTTGGTGAGGATATTCCTATGTTCCTCCCAGTTCGTTTTACGCCTATTTAGGAAAAGCTTGGTGTTTCGGGTTTTTATGCTGATATTAAATTCAATATAGCGGTGATCAGAGAAGGAGCAGTCAGCTGAGACCCTCCAGTGCCTAATTATATGAGCGTGTCTCGCACTAGCAAGTGTAATGTCTAGTACCTCTTGTCTGTTAGAGACTACAAAAGTTGGTTCTGAACCTCGATTCAGCATTACTAAGTTTTTATTAATAATGAAATCGAATAGACACTCACCGCTTTCGTTGGTATTTGAGCTACCCCAGATGTGGTGATGTGCATTAGCGTCCGCACCCAACAGGATTGGTATGCCTTTCAAGTTGGCGTTGTATGCCATTTTGTGGACCAGATTGTGTGGTGGTTGGTCCACATGATCATGCGCCATGTAGCAGGATAAGATCCATATGGTGGGTCCTCCTGTCTCCCATGCTGATTTCCAGTGTCTTCATCACTAAAATCGGAGAGAATGAAGATATTGAGATTTGCTTTTGCTAAGATACAGGATCGAATGTTTTTAACGTTGTTACCTGTTTTTGTTGCTTACAGCATTTTGTAGCCAGTGGTGCAAAGTCCAAGTATTCTGCCGTTTTTGGTCCACGGCTCTTGGACTAGCACAATGTCCTCCCCTTTTTCTGAAAGGCGGAGGGTTAATGCAGCTGATGCTGCCTTAGAGTGCTGCAGATTGATCTGTAGCACTTTCGCCATTGTCCGCGTCGGGGTCATAGACGGCATTTGCCTCGGCATCACCCTGACTCGGGTTCAGGAGTGCGTCCTCGTCATCTCCAAAAATGTGACCCTCCAGGAGATCCCCAACCAAACCGGCTGTTGATTGGGAACATCCTGAAGTGACCGATTCGGTGGAGTCCCCTATGACCTCCGTACCGGCTGGCTTGTCAGATGTTTTTGCCGGCTCCTTCTCATGGCCGCTAGCGTTGTCGGGATCGCGTTCGCCATCACCGCGGTACACACTAAACCTGATTCCCATAAAACCATAGAAGACCAGGCCCTGTCTGTCCCGAAGTAGAGGCAACGTCTCCTTATTCAGGACAACGATCACCTTCCTACGTGCTCCTTCCGACCCCAAAAGGGTAGGTCAAGGTTCGCACGACGGAAGATGCCTAGGATAGCCTCAGGGTCATGCGGCTCTGCCGGAATGGTCGCAACTGCTACAGAAGCCAGATGTGTCTTGGCCCAAGCTAGCGAGGATTTCTCCGCGCTAGTGCGTTCCGCCGCCGTTTTATTGCCCAACCGCTCGATATAGCGTCGAGCGGCCGGTGTCTCGAAAATGGCTTTACGGGACGAGAACTTCCTGTCACGTGAACTTGTCGAGGCGGATACATCAGGCACAGTTGCCTTTGCTACAACCGGCGTATCCGCTTCGATGGTATTGGGTGCAGTTGGAACGACTGGAGCATGTACAGCCGGCGCACCCTTTGATTCACTGATTGCTGGTGCATTAGGCACAACTACTTTGACCGCAGCCGGCGCACCCGCAGATTTTTGTTTGGGTACACGAGGTACAGCAGAGGATTTTTCAGCCGGCGTACCCGTTTTGATGTTGGTGGCTAGGTTTTTACCAGCCGCGGAGGTGCCTGGACTTTCATCCCTGGACACACTCCGCTGCACTCTTGCCCTACCTAGCGACAGGGCAGCTGGTTTGTTATATTGTTTATTTGTTTTTGTTTTAGTATTTGTTTTGTTCATTCAGTTTTTGTTCCCACGAGTAAGCACGTAAGGTGTTGGACCCTCCATGCAGTGACGGCGTGCATGGATTAGGCAAATAGTTTTACAACCGATCCGTGCCCTGGCATCGGAGGGGAGCCGTTAGGGACCATGTCGTGGCCACAGTAAATCAACTCGTTTATTATTATTAAACTATTTATTAAAAAGAATATTAATTACAGAGACAATTCATTACTGTATGTTTCAAGGAAAAAGTAAAAAGCGAATGAACAATTATAAACTAATGGTTACTATAATACCGAATACATTTTACCAAAGAGTTAAGAAGGGCTGCCAGATTATGATATAACAATTCTCGCACCCTTATTACCTGCTTATATAATAAATTACAAAATTTAAATTTTGAAAATCAATTACATTATCATAAAATACAAAGTTAAAAATGTTCCTACAATAAACTATTCAGAATCCACAACGTAGTCCTTTAAATACTGCGAAAGCTTTCGCGTTCTCGATGACACTCTCGTTTCTCGTTCAGGAACTTGACTTGTCGATGAACTTGATCGATTTGGTGAAGTCTGTTGATTTCGCGACTGAGCTTGTTGACTTGTTGAAGGTTCCAAAGTTAGTAAAGAACCTTGTTGTAAACGTGTTGTAAGATGTTGATTCGATGTATAAAGTTGACTTGACGTTGGAAATTGTTGGGCGCTTTGGCCTATTGAATCGTGAGGTATTACAACGACGTCTTCCATATGAGCTCTATCCTGATTGTTTTCATCTTCAGCATGAACTTGATTGTGCCTAATTTCCATATTGCCTTATTGGTTGCGAAGTCACGAGCCTGAACCTTCTCCCCCTCGACCAATTGTATTGCCACACAAGCGGGAAATTGAGTTTTCTCAAATTTTGCAGGTTTAAAAGCATCCAAACTTATACGAATTTGCCTACCTAAATATTGTTCTGAAGGCGTTTTGTTATTAATGAGAGGTGTGGCCCGGTATCTGAAAAGTATTCCCTGAACCTTTTCACGAATTGAAATCTTTTCGTTTTCCATTGCCACTAACTTGTGCTTCAACGTCTGAACATTCCTCTCCGCCAACCCATTTGTGGCTGGGTGACCAGGCGCTATGAATTTCTGAAAAATTCCACTATTCTTGCAGAATGTTTTAAATTCTTCACTGGTGAAAATATTAGCGTTGTCGGAGACCATTACGTTTGGAAAACCATTTCTTGAAAAAATACTTTGTAATATTTCTATTGTTGAATACGATGACGGTGCAGATTTGCAGATTCCAACTTCAGCCCACTTTGATTTTGCATCTATTACCACCAAAAAGTAATACCCTTGAAAAGGACCAGCATAGTCAATATGTATCCGTTGCCAATTTTCATCTGGCTCCTCCCATGGATGTAATTCGGCCTTTGGTGGGGAACTTCGTCGATTAATTTCCAATACACATATCGACGTGCTAGCTGCTTCATCTTAGTGATACCAAGATGTGTTGAATGAAGTTCTTGTAAAACATATGGTTGAAGTGTTGTAGGAATTATAACTCTTTGTCCTCGAAATAAAACACCACCGTCTATTGTATAATCAGATTCAATTTCATTATGTTTACTAATTTTTTTATCTTTGCCATTACTTAGTTTTTGTAGAATTCGCACTAATTCTTTATCCTTACAGGTTTCCTCCCCAAGAGATTGAAAATTTATTTTCGAAGTCGTAATCTGATGTATACTTGCATTGCATATAAGGTGCACTGCCTGATTAATAAAATTTTCAACGGGCCTTTTTGATGTATCCGGCGCCCGTGATAGACAATCGGCGTTGGTATTCTGAACACCTTTTTTGCATTCTATTTCATAGTTGAACCCCTGCAAACGTGCAGAAGTCATCTGCGGCAACTTTGCATTATGATGAAAAATTCTCATAATTGGTTGATTGTCCGTTATGAGCTTGAAAGGTCGTGCGAATAAATATTCGTGAAAATGTTGAACAGAAAAGACTATTGCCAGTGCCTCTCTATCGAGCTGTGAATAATTTTGCTCCGCCGACGTCAATGCTCTTGATGCGTAAGCTATTGGCCTCTCATGACCGTCAACTATGTGTGACAATATACCCGCTATACCTGTTGGTCCAGCATCACATGCCAACTGAAGTGGTAGCTCCGGGTTGTAGGGCGTTAAAACCCGATCACTGGCTAATTCCCCCTTAAGGATATCAAATGATTTTGCACACTCATTGGTCCACTTAAATTTCGAGTCCTTTTTTAAAAGACTTTTCAAGGGGCTGGTTATTGAAGATAATCTTGGTATAAATCGCGCGTAATATGTGACCATGCCCAAGAACCGTCTAACATCATCTGTATTGTTAGGGCAAGGCATGGCCAAAATTGCAGAAACCTTTGATTTGGATTTACCTATTTTATTGAATTCTACGACATGGCCCACAAATTCAATGCTCTCTCTAAAAAAGGAACATTTTTCACGATTAAGGTGTAGATCAAATTTCCGTAATTGTCCAAGACAGGATCTTAGATTGGATATGCACTCCTGCATTGTACTACCATGAACGATAATATCGTCAAAATATGATTCCGTTTTCGGTATTTCACGTAAAATTTAATCAATGATCTTATTAAACTCCGCCGGAGCAGTTTTAATACCAAACGATAAACGATTCATCCTGTATGTACCACGGTGGGTTGATATTGTCTGTATAACGGTCGATTGTTCATCGACGGGAATATGTAAATAGGTGACCCCCAATCACTATTCGCCGTTTTCGAAATTATTCCCGTTCGTTCCAACAAACCCAACTCTTTTTCAACACGTTCTGTCAAGGAGTATGGAATTGGTCGCTCCTTGGTATAAATTGGAGTAGCATTCTCACGTAAATTAAGTGAAACCCTGTATTGTGGTGTGCACCCAATCTTTTCCTCCACCACTTCAGCAAATTCTTTAATAATATCATCAATGGCACTCACCTGTTTAATAACAGCTGTGCTTTCTGTTGTGTTACGATCCAAATCATTTAAATTGATTCTTAAACGTCGAATCCATGAGCGACCCAATAGCGCTGAACAGAAGTCTGGAACTATGTATATTTCGTCGTCTATAGCGACATTGTTGTATTTAGGATGAACTTAAATTTTACCATCCGGTACAAATGCTGTCTGTGTGTAAGAACGGAAAGCAATATTTGTTGCAATTAACGGTGTGTTCAATTTTAATTGATTAAATTGTTTCCTGGGCAAAAAAGTATAGCCTGACCCAGAATCCACTTCGAATTTTACACGTTCACCTTCGATGTCGATTTCGGTGTAGTAATGTTGTGCATCTGTAGAATTAGTACTGTTATGATAAACATTGACCACTTTCTTTGTAGACACCATAATCCTCACGTTCTGCATTTTGCACCTGATTCGTTGAATATTGTCTTGGTGATGATTTACCATCCTTCGACGATTTATTCTGTAATGTTGTAATACAAACCTTTAAAACATGGCCTTTCTTGTTGCAGCCCGAACATTTCAACTTATCTTTATCCGTTCGGCACTCCTTGGCAAAATGGTTATTTCGTCCACATCGCAAGTATAACCCTTCTATGCCTAACTTCTGATAGTTTACCTTCTTTTGCTGGTTTGGCTTTATTGCACGGGAATTATTTTTGTTCCTCATACGATTACGATCTGATACCTGATTTATTACTGGCGTTGCTGCCGTATTCATTGTAATTTCTCTAGCATCTGCTTTTGCGGCTTCCAACGCAACCGCCTTCGACACAACTTCATTAAATTCTATTGAATCTGACTGTAGAAGTTTCTCTCGCACATTGTTGTCAGCAATTTCTGTTATGAATTGTGCACGTAAGAATAAATCGGCCACCGATGCTTTGCACGGGCATGATGACACAAATTCACATTCGCTAATATCAGCCCGAAGAGTTGCTAAAAATTCCGAAATGGATTGCTTTTCCATTTGGTATTTCGAAAGAAATTGGTGTTGCACAACCAAGACATTTTTCTTAGGCGATAAATGTCCTTCCAAAAGTTTAAGCAACTCGTCGTATTTGATCTCATTTAGTGGTCTCGGTGAAGCCAATGCCGCCACCATGTTGAAATTCTTTGCACCTATAGAATTCAACAAAAGCTTCGCACAATATGCTTTATTATCGGCAATGCCTTTCATGTCAACATAATTCTTAAATCGTTGTATGTAATTTTTAAAATTCTCCTTGGTTATGTCGAACGTCTCAAAATTCGGTATATTTACTGTAACACCTTGCACGCCATTTTGCGTTGTATTTTGCATTGCATTTTCTTCATGACGCTGTAACATCATTTGTTGCATTTGCGCCAACATGTTCTGTTGCTGTCTCAAAAATTGATCAAATTGTTGAGGATCCATTTTGTTTTATGGTTTTTGTAAATCAGCTTTTTCCTCCAATTAATGTAATTGTTTATTGAAGAAATTTATCTTTTTACGCTCGTTGCCAATTTGTCGTGGCCACAGTAAATCAACTCGGTTATTATTATTAAACTATTTATTAAAAAGAATATTAATTACAGAGACAATTCATTACTGTATGTTTCAAGGAAAAAATAAAAAGCGAATGAACAATTATAAACTAATGGTTACTATAATACCGAATACATTTTACCAAAGAGTTAAGAAGGGCTGCCAGATTATGATATAACAGACCAGTTCTCTTTAACCACTTACTGCCCATGCGTACCTCGGCACGGCTTCCAGCCACCTTGTACTTACAAGTGGAGTAGATTTGTTTTGGTCCACGGGTCCGGTAGTCTTAGTCACCTTCACGAGGGTGTAGGAGAGTCATTCCCACGACCCGAGGTCTGCCGCAAGACAACCTAAGGGTGTGAAGTTGCAGCCAACCCTACGTCGTGCAGCAACTCCTCAGCAAGAACTCATTCATGATGGAATGCCGGTCTTGCTCAGGGGTTGCTGGGGGATGACCCTCCCTCATGACCACACTCGTACCAAGCACCAGCATGAGCTGCCTGCTTGAGACGAGTGCCCTCATGTTTCGTTAGGATGATCTAAAAGCACCTGGAACCTCGGCCTGGCAGAATACCACGTGTACCCCTGGTGTGCTGAGCACACGTAGTATTAGGCCCGACCCGAGTCATGCCGTTGACTTATCAACCGTTTGTTGATTAATAAGCCATTGACATTACTCTACCCCTATCCACCACCTGGGGACGCGCCCGATGGGAGACTACCACCTCTCCACACGGGACAATCTTACGTTCAGTAATGTAGAAATTGAACGCATCGGATGAAAAACTAAACTCTCGTTCAGTATTGCAAAAATTGAACGAATATAGTTAAAATTTGAACGCCCGTTTTACTTTTCCATAAGCTGAACTCTATATAGTAAGAAACTGAACGCACGTTCAACGTAAAGCTGAACGATTTATTTGGTTTTCTAATACAGGCGTAATGGGTGCAAAAAACCTAATAAATATTCAGAAAAACTACACGTTTGTTCAGTTTTTTAATATGTAATTTTTTCTGTGTAGGATATCCTTAGCAGGCAACAACAATTGCATGGGCCAAATGAAAAATAAGACAGTTTGAAAAACCAGAAAGAATTATAAAATAGTTACATAAATACATACATATGTATATAAAACCTCACTGTCATAATGAAAAATACATACAAAAAACATTTAATTCAGTTTAATTCAGTGTTCCGCAAAATTAAAAATATGCTTGTATTGCTGTTTAATTAGTATTAGTGAGTATGCGAATTCACCCAGCAAACAATATTAAGTGTTATTTCCCTTAGGAAATTATTTAGAACTTTCACAAAAAATTTACTGCCTGGTCCACGATGTCGACCGCTATCGCTCGCTTGCTTTTGTGACGACAAACAGCTGATTTGCGCCCCACTAAGAGTTTTCCGCACGACAAGTCGATCGACAATCAAAGCGAGCGATAACGTAAGCATTCTTGTACAAATTTGCGCCCCACTAAGAAATATTGTACGACAACAACTGTCAAAATCAGTCACTTGCTTTTTGGTTGTCGACTGAGAAATTAATTTGACAAAATATATAAAAAAATGGTTATTTTATAAATAATTTTAGAAATTTCATGATGGAAAATTGATATGTAGGTATTCATGTATATAAATATGTATTTTGATAAAAATATTCTTGTACAGCTAATAACTATTTATTACCAACAACATTTTTCAGCCTTAAAAAGGCAAATCTGAAGCAGAGACAGCTTCTAGTTGAATTTGTAAAATATACACAATATCAAAAAATTATTTTGCTATAAGTGATTTTTCACAAAATTGATTTATTGAAAACATATATTTTGTGTTTACAATTGAAGCAAAGCATATTCAAGAGGTGAGCTGACTAGCACAGCTGACTCAGATAGCTTTAGATCAAATTTGCATACTAACTGATACAGTTTTACAGCATACGCAAATAATTGTTACAGTTTGTAAAGCATTTTTAAGAAATTGTTAAATTTATTTGATTGTTTCAATAAAAAAGCGAGTATTTTATACCAACAATATACTAGTTGTTTTTTGTTTGTTGTACTTGTTATCGAAGTGTGCATACCTGGTAGTTGTGCCACGTTCAAATGGCCATATTTATGGCTCAACTAACATGGAATATTTGATGTGGCAATATAGTCATTTGACAATGATTACGTTAAACACGTAAAGCCAGACGACCGACAAGTCGATTTTTAGTGGGGCGCTTAAGCGATCGATAGTGAGTGACTTGCTGTCGCTCGCTTAAGTTGTCGATCGACATCGTGGACCAGGCAGTTAATTGTCTATTTCATTTCTATTTCAAAAAATACATGGGAATAATTTTTTTTTTTTTTGTGATAATTTTATTATTTATTGAATCTTTAATTATTTAAATTGAATTATCAATAAGTTTTTCAAATCTTAAATCTAAAAAAATATTAAATATAAGTTTAGCCAATGCTAAACAAAATTTTTAATTTCAACGGTTAATTTTTGTTGTTTTACATTTCTCGTGAACGGCTGAGAAAAAGAGTATCCCTTCTTTTCAGCCGGGTGTGGCCTCTATAATGAAGAATATTGCGCGCAAGTGGATTTGGGTGCAACTCAAGTTTTTTTATATATTTTTTTCGCGTGTTTTGAAAATACTGTCTTCACCAACGGAACGTCTAGGTCTTTATGAATTCGATGGTTTCTGACATACCAGGGGGCTGCTGTTATTGTACGTAGGATTTTATTCTGTCGCCTTTGAATTCTTTCTACATTCGATGCTGAGGCAGTGCCCCATAACTGGATTCCATAGGACCATATTGGTTTCAGGATCGCGTTGTATAAGAGAAGTTTACAGTCAAGGCTTAGTATAGAGTTTCTTCCAATAAGCCAATTCATTTGAGCTGCTTTTAGTTTCATTTGTGTTAACTTTGCGTCTATATGCCATTTCCATGTTAAACGACGATCAAGATGAACGCCTAGATATTTGACTACAGTGTGTTGTGGTATAGTCTCGGTGTTAATTTTTATAGGCGGGCATGTTTCCCTGCGCAACGTAAAAGTGACGTGTGCACATTTCTGCTCGTTAACTTTTATACGCCATTGTTTGAGCCATTTTTCCAGTTTGGATATATATTCTTGTAAGTTTCGGGAAGCTTCTACAGGATTTTCGTGAACGCTTAGAAAGGCTGTATCATCCGCAAATGTTGATGTATGAATGTTACTGCTTAACGGTAAGTCAGAGGCATATATTAAATAAAGTAAGGGTCCGAAGATACTGCCTTGAAGGACTCCGGCTTCAATCGACTGCGGAGGGCTTAAAAAATTCCCTTCCCTAACTACAAATTTACGTTCCATTAAATAGCTTTTTAAAAGCTTTACGATGTTTGCTGGTGTGATTAAACGTGAACCCCAAAATGTGTGTTTAGCATTGTAGTCGCCAGCTGCTAGAAAACGGAGGCCCAGTGATTTATAAAAAGCCGTATATTGACTCTCGGTAATTGAGAATCTGGGGGCGAATAGACAGATGATATTACAAGTTTTTGATAGTAAGTTTCGATGCAGATGTTCGTTGCTTGAAGATAATCTTCACAAAAATCATTCAACAGGTGGTGTTTTATTCGCGTTTTTATTAGGATTCCCGAACCACCACAAGCTCTGCCACGGGGATCATTGGTGTCGTAAAAATTATATCCACTAATTCTGAAACAGCTTCGAGATGTCAAATGAGTTTCTGAGATAAGCATAACATCGATTTGTTTATCCTGAAGAAAATATTCTATTTCGTTTTTATGTTGGCAGATGCCGTTTGCGTTCCAAAAACAGATTTTTAAGTTCATGGTTTGCTTAGTACAGCCTGCAACAAGGTAGACTGCATTTTCAACATTTCCTGCATCATACAGGACATGTTGAGAGTAAATGTATTTACAGTTTGTATTAAGCTCTCAATTGAGACTTCAATACGACTAAAATTATACCCCGAATCTTCATTTACATTTACGGTTTTTTGCGCCGTACTCTGATTGCTTTTTAAAATACTAGCGTATGAAAATTTCTTGTTAGATTGTTGTTGAGCACTAGTCGCGTTAGACTTGAAAATGTTTGAAAATTGATTTTGGCTGGTGGACGGTTGAGGTAACTGTGAATAGTTAATAGGGGTTTTAGGCTGAGCGGGAGTAGCATTGGTTTTTTTGGTTGATGAATTCTTAAAAAACGAGTAAAGGGGGCAGCCTCTATAGTTGGCAGTGTGATTTCCGCCGCAATTGCCACATTTTTTTCGCCTTGGTATCACCTTTTATTTTATCACAGTTAGCAGTACTGTGTAACTCACCATATACAACGCAGACTGTAGGCAACTTGCAATAAGTCTTCGTGTGCCCAAATTCTTGGCAGTTCAGGCATTGAACAGGTCCACCTCTTTTATGTGGAAGCTCAACAGTAACTCTTCGATGCAACAAGTACTTTAAGTCATATATTGGATGTGCCTTAATCTCTTTTATTTTTATGCCATCTGGCTGTAACTCGACTCTAAATATTGGTTGGGGGATTTTTTCTCTATTTTTAATGTTTGAGACATTTTTCACCTTGTAGCCACTATTTTCATGGCCAGACTTGACCTCTTCTGGATCCACGCTAGAGTCTATACCTTTTATTACGACCGTTAGACCTTTAGCACTCTTTAATTGGTACGTGTAGAAGTTTTTATTTTTAGATTCTAAATCTGAAACAATTTTTCGGTAATTATTTTCATGAGCTACCTGAATTTTTGTTTCATTGATGTTTCCGCGCTTAATTGGAGTTACATAAAACTCATTTTCTCCAATTAATGAGATAAGACTTTTAACCAGCAAACTGGAGTTCTGCTCTCTTAAATATATGGGTGGGGGCTTACTCGAACTTGTTGCAGTTGAGTTTTCATCGCCTTGTTCAGATAAAATCGCGAAACGATTTTCGGAATTTATTATATTGTTTTTTCCATCTCTGGGAACTTTCGATGTTGAAGCAATTTGAGCCGATTTTGGACTTCTTCCCCTTTTTAACACGGTTATGTATCTGTCCATTCCTGTTTGAATTTTATTATCATTTATTGTACTCACCGCATCTACCATTTTGTGCACGTTGGTCACCTTGTTACTTATTGTTTGTTTGCACAGCTAAGCTGACAAGTTTGCTGATGGTTGCAATTGTTGTTGCTTCTTGATCACTATTTAACATGTTCAGAGATAATGATCGCGCACGAGTATTTGTGTTTCAGGTTTTTGTTTAATACATTTTTTTTATTGTCGTCATCAGCAACTAAAGTTATATATTGTACATTCCTACTGCTTGTAGGATTATTGTTGTTTTTGTCAGAAGATGAACTCATCAGAGTTCTCTTTTTTTATTTTCACTTATATTAGTTTGTGTATGCAAATATTTATGTATATTGCACACAAGCAAAAAATAAAATAAAACCAGTAAAATAACTGTTCAATAAATGTTTTGTTTTTTATATTTTTTGTGACTTGAAAATATTTTTTTTATTTTATTTTTTTTTATATTCAGTTGCGACGATTATAAAAACGCGTCTGTTCACTACGAGAGTTGAAACTGCATTAAATAATTGAATAAGTGAATTATATACTTAAGTAATGTTTTATAATAGGTACGTTAAATCGACTTAAAGAAATAGTATTTTAGTGTATTGATATAAAATAATATATATAAAAGAAATCTAGGAATACCTTTTATAGTGCTGTGCATGAATAAAAGTTAAGAAAATATAAAATATGTGTATTCACACTTATTTGTGAATGTTTAATAGCATAAGAGGCATTTCATAATGCCAAAAACATTCACATGCATGAAATATTTACCAACTTGCACCATTGTATTATACCTGTAAATAAATGTTTGCTGGAAAATTGTCTAAAAAAAGGTGAAGACTAAACAACAACAAAAATGTAAAAAATTAATAAAAATATATAAGCATCCGCCTAATGTGTACTCGTCGCTTGCATGGTGGAATAATATAAGGTGCGCTTATCAACACAACAATAAAAAATGACATGCATTTTTTTTGTGTAAAAATTAGCCAATGTTGTCAAAAAAAAAAAGCTGTATACATACCATACATAGTGGTTATGCAAAAACAAAAAGCATAAAGTAAACAAAAATATTCATGATGGCGGCCAAAAATGTAAACAACTTTTGACAAGACCGAAGTAACTTACCATATTTTTGCAATTATTTAACGGTCAAAACACATACCCTACATAAAACCATATTCCTTCTTGCGCAGACCTGATTATTAGACCATGGTCGCTTGATAATCGACGACTGAATGAGCATTTTCAGACTAGTCTAATTTTTAAGCAGCACAATTTTTGTTCTTTCAAATTTACACTGGACTAATTCATCTGGCATAAAATGTATACGCATGGTAAAACTAACAGGTATGCGCAGTTCGACACCAACTACAATAATCCAAAAAATAACATGTATTTTGTTAGTGTAAAGTACTCGCTTCCCTACCAGAACGTGAACGGTCATTGACTAGTAAATTTGCTGTCATTGATAACCCCTAAAGTGGTCACAACCTCAAGTCACATTCTTAAGAGCAATATGAAGAATTTGACCACTTATTTTGTGTACGTGTGATTTTGCATTCCTCTCGCACTTGTGAATTTTTCTCGAGTGAGTAACATATATCTGTACTGCTCACTCTAATACTTTTTGCTAAGCAACAAGCAGTCACAGATTACCAATCATTGACTAGGGATAAAGCAGTCACATTTTACCACTCATTGACTAGGGATACAGCAGCCACAGTTTACCACTCATTGATAATGTATAAAACGGTCACAGATGACCGCTAGTTGATATTAAATAAACGAACTTCTAATTATCTTGAAAATTTATAAACTATTTTATTTAATAATATGTATGTACGTATGTATGTATATCATATGCGTATGAATTTGGGAATGTATAAAAAACACCCTTGACGATTGTGTACAATATAGGGCACATTTTTTAACAAAGCCTCTTTCGTCCTTTCAATATCCAAATCTAAAATAGCAAATATTATATCCATCGTTTTCATCATATCCTTTTTGCAAATGAAATAAATTATTTAAGTAAATAATTTTCTTTTTTGCATAAAAAGTTTTCTTATTTACCGTTTTATATTTACATTTAAGCATTTTTTCTACCAGATTCCATTACTTGTACTGCTCTGACAGGCACCCAACTATATTCAAGAACTGTATTCCATACGGCTTTAAATTGCTCAATCAGTGGATTCCGTAATACTAAATTTTGTCTAAGTGTAAGGCCACGTGACTTTAGATTGCAAGTGGGATGGACATCGTATTACATTTTACGTATTATTTGTACTGATAACCCTAAACGCTCTTTGAAGTTTTCTTAAGATAACTCCTCATTGCCGGGAGGTGATAGAAATTGCTAAAGCATATGTATTTAATGGCTTTAAAAGTTCGTCCTAAGTTACTCGCAGTCTACATTAGCCATTGATTTGTTCGGCCAATGAACAAATGCTTGTTCGCACATTATTTTAGCCAATGTAGACCACTGTTGTTCATGTTTTGTTTTAGGTCAAACAGCGTTGTCAGAACATTTGTTCGTACAACCATGTTCAACCATCAAATGTCATTTTCCAATATGAAAAAACGAGACAACAAACAAAAGCTATTTGCTGTCTTTGCCACTCCACCTTAAAATTGTGGTAAAACAGCACATGAACATTTACTAATATTCCACACCTAGAAAAAAATGAGCAAATTTAGTACTGTTATTCTGCTGGCGCTATGTTAATGTTATAACAAATAATAAGCTAATGTAGACTGCGAGTTAGAGACAAAAATTTGCAAAAGCGCAATATTTTCAATAAGTAAAATTTACAAAACAAAATTATTTAAGGGAAAACTATTAAATCCTTCCTTACCTTTTCAACAGAATGCATATAATCACACAAAAATGAAGCGCCACAGACCGAAAACGAAAACATGCGCCTTTTAATATTGTCCAATATATTTTTTACATCAGCTGAAGATAATTTTTCATTTTCCCATATTATAAATTTATGAAAGTTATTATCCGTCAATTTGCCAGTCAATTTATAAGTAAAACGAGCAGTCAAATAACCAGCAAAATTACCATAAAATTACTGCACGTCTACATTAGACATGACATGCTGTTAAGACGTGCTGTTAAAACACTCGAATCTTTTAATGGTGGAGTATACGTATGTCATAATTTTTCATTATTTTTGTTTCGAGTTAACTACGCTAGTTTTGTCTCTTGTTTGTGGTTGTGTCGAAAAAAAATACATACATATGTAGTATATATCTACATATGTATAATTTAATTCTTTTTAACTAAAATTGTAAACTCTCATTATTTTTGTTATTTATTTTCCTATTCAGGACGTATTTACTGCAAAAATTCAGTTTGCTTCACACTTTTTTTTATAAAATATACACAACTATTACTTTTTCCACAATATTATTTCAGTTTTTTCCCTTAAAATAACAACAAAAACAACACTTAGACAGCTAAACGTAATTTTCTGTTAAGACGGAGCTTTCAAGACAGACGTCTTAACAGCCGTGTTAAGACGGCTAGAAAACATTAACATTTGCGGTCCACACCTGACAGTAACAGGATTTTGCTGTTTCTGTCCGTGTTTTCATGTCAGGTGTAGGCCGCACTTTACAATTCGAATGTCTAACATGACAATTGTCAAATAAATACAACTCTTCCAGCCAAACCTAAACAAGAGCGGAAAGCGGAACGTTTTCTACCGCCTAGCGTTAACGCTGAAATACCATACCTAAACAAGAGCGTCAACGCTTTGTCATAAAAACAGGGTTATTACAAAATATATAACAACCCTGATTATAATAGTATACTCATAACCTAATAATACATGCATCTCTACAACAAACACAACAAAAAAATTCCTCAGAAGTAAAAAGTATAAATGTGTATGTGTGTATGTTTCAACCTGTGACAAAAATATAAATAAAAATTGTTCATTCAAATACGAAAAAATAAATACAAATCAAAATTTAACACTTGAAATAAAAAACAAGTAATTTACAAGAATTGTCAGCTGGGCTTGTAAGACTACCTTATAGTCATTGTATCATGAGTGCTTGTCTTTTGCAGCTAACTTCACTATTAAACGCGCTGTCAAAATCGGATTTTCCAATTGCAAAATTTTGCCGCCGCGTTACCGCCGCGTTATTTCGGGATGCTCCATACAAATTGTATGGGCATGAGAACTTTTGACAGCTAAAAAACGCTTGCCGCTCTTGTTTATACTACGTTCACACGGAACATGCTTCGCTCTCTATTCATGCTTCACACCCCAAACATGACCGAAGCAACATGCTTCGCCATACAAAATTTTGAGAGCGAAGCATGTACTTAGATTCATATTGAATCTACTTGCGAAGCATGAAAAATTGCTGTCTTCTCTAAATTTTATCGTAATTTATCGGAAGTTTATCTGAACTAGACGCAAAAAACACAAAAACTTTAATTAAAAGTGAAAAATTAAAAAAAAAAACTATAAAGATAAAACAACAATGGAAACAAAAAATATGGTTGTGCATTTTTAAAAATGCGTAATAATTTTAACTTATATATTTTTGTCCATTTTAAATTTTATTTGTTATTAAAAAGAGAACTGTCAAATCGAAGCAAGTACATGAGTCGTGTGAACAGCTAGATTCATAAACATGCTTCAGAGAGCGAAGCAAGTGCTTCATCTTCTCGTGTGAACATAGTATTTGTATGAAAATTTGCTATAAACATAGCTGCCAGATGTGACGATTTATCGTCATTTTGACGATTTTGTGTCCTAAAAATGACATAGTGACGATTGGACGATTTATACCCTAATTTTGACGATTTTAAATAATTAAAGTTTGCAACATTTATTTGTACTATTAAAGCAACTGAAATGTGTTGAAAATTTTAATGAGCAATTTTTTTAAAAACTAGTTTGCTTAAAACTGTAAACTTTTATTTAATCTATACTAGATATATCCGGTGCGCTTCGCTACCCCCTCGTTATAAAATAAAAGTCCTATTGTGAAAATTTAATGACGATCGGTCCAGTAGTTAAGACTATATTACGATTTTTAATTTTAATAAAAAGGAGCGTGGTCCCATCCACTTTTCTCCCGGTACGTATTCCAAATTATGCCAATACCATATGTACCAAATATCATCGACGTAGGTCAAAAAATGCCCAAAATATGGCGATTTCAATTTTTGGGTTATATGGGAGCTGCCACGCCCACTTGTCCGATAACGCCCATTTTTGTCGTGATTACTCACATTAGTAACATATGAACTATTGCAATGTTTCAAAACTCTTGCTATCACAATAGTCAAGATATATGATGTTATTCAATTTATGTGGGAGGGGCTACGCCCACTTGAAATATTAAAAGCCTAAAACCATCCTCTATAAATTCCCTTTTGAATGACACCAGTTTGGGTCAAATCGGTTGGATAGTTTCCGAGTCTATAGCGAACATGGGTACAAACATTTTTTGTATTTTATATATATAGATAGATATATAAAAAATTGTTGCAAGTGTGTTGTGACTTTATAACTCACGAACGGTCAAACCGAATTCGATTAAATTTTTAGGGTTTGTTCGTATGGTAGTGTAGATGGTTTATCGAAATCGGTCGAAGCATTCGGGAATTATGACTTTTGTGAAAGTCGTGATGTGCTTTGATTAGGTAAATCGAAATTTATAAAAGTAAATAGCTTCCGTGTGAAGCCGGGCGCTCAGCTAGTTGATTATAAAAACAAAAACAATTTTTTAAATTTTGAAGACATTTATTTAGAGTTTTTGAAAATAAATATATAAAGCTCTTGGCCAAATTAATCCATTTAATATTATTAATGTAGAAAAAAGTTAGTTTTCTGAAATTTTAACAGAATTTTCTTATTTTGTTGAAGAAAGTGAATGCTAAGAGCTAGAAACGGAGTTCAGACAATTAATATTATTGCAGTGATAAAAAAATATAACTATTGGATTTTTGGAACAAAATATCAGAGATGCAAACGAGGGATTCTAGTCTTTTGCTTCCGGTTTTTACTAAATTTATTACAAAAATCCTAGTCTTACCACATTATTCAGCAATTGTTGAAAGAATATTTAGTCAGGTAAACATAAATAAGACTAAAGTAAGAAATTCATTGAAAATGTCTTTGGAAGCAATGTTATATACATACAAAAGATTATTTAAAGCTAAACAAATGTACCTGCTATGATCTAGCAGTTATACCTGAATTAATCAATATGTTTAATTTCAATATATATTTGTAAAATATATTAAACATACATATATGTATGTACTTATATATATATATATATATATATACAAGTCTATTTTCTTTAACAATTATATTTATATTGGATAAATTTTATTTTAGTTTTTATACATTTTTAGAAAAAGTATTTCCAAAAATGAAATTTAAAATGCATATTTTACTAAATTGGAGTAAAATAACTAAAGGATTTGGATTTTTATTTGTTTTTCCATACAATATTGTTTCCATGCATATTTTCAAAGTATTGAAAAACATGCAATCTATTTACATGTGATTTTATCGTGAATTCTAATTGAAGTATCTGATCTCTGTATTCAAAAGAATGCTGTTTTAGTAATCAGATTTGTTTATTTAAGAGTTTTGTTATGATTTGCTTCTAATAAAATATGTTTTGTTGGAAAAAAAGCGGTTTTTTTTATTTGACGGTTTTATGACGATTTCATTAAGCTATATTGACGATTTTTGCCCAAAAATATTATGACGATACTACCTAAAAAAATCTGGCAGCTATGGCTATAAAGCGAGCTCAGTCAGCTGTGCTAGTAAGCTCACCTGTTGGATACGCCTAGTGTATACGTGTACTCAGCTTTGTGTGTTAGTGTTTTTTTATTCATTTGAAGCAGCGTTACCGTTGACTATTTTCAAAAAGGGGCACAAAGTTGAACTTTTTAATTTTTTTTAACTTTTAGAGTGAAATATGGGTTTATTATTTTTTTTTTATTAAAAAATTTAATATATGGAAATTAATAATAATTATAAATATTTTTTGTAATAATGGAGTTTTTTTAATGTTACACTCAAAAAATTGTTTACACAAAAAAAAAAAATAGTAAAATCAACTGGAGATTTTGCTATTATTACAGAAAAATTAAAAATTTTTTGCTGTCAAATTTGCAAATTTGTTTACACTCAAAGAATAGTTACACTTAAAAAAAACGTTAATAATATTTAGTTAATAATATTATCTAAAATATTGCTATTACTACAGAAAAATTTATTATATTTTTGCTGTCAAATTTGATAATTTTAAAAAACATATTAAAAATAAAAACTGCAATGAATTTTAATAGCATTTGTAACAATGGTAGGTTCTTTTTATTATTATTTTTTACTAATACTATGTTTTTCGTTCTTAAATAACAATGAAAGGCAATTTTATAATTATTATTCATTTGAATCAAATATTGATTGCAAATATTCCATATTTTGTTCTGTGCTATTTCAGTTCTTTAGTAGTTTTTTGGCTTCTTCATCTCAATCCCGATGTTCCACTTCCCATGATTTCGAATACTGGAGATGAACGGATCTGACGTTGCCAATAATATATTAAATAGATCTTCATTTGTTGAATTTCGTGAAATTTTTCTAGTGTTGTGCTCTCTATAAAATCTGTAATCCTTGTTCCTTTTTTCCTGAGCCTCCTCTGATAGATCTCCAAGTGACAATAAATGATATTTAATGTCATCTTCTCCAGGATAAAGGAATTTGTGAACTGTTGCAGACATATTTCTCCATGGGTAGTTGGTTGTATATATTTTTGCAGTTTCCTTAGCATAATCTCCAAATTTTCTAGAGTCAATTTCTTCATTGCACGCAAGTACTTCTAGGATTATTTTAAATCTGAAAATAAGGTTTAAATCCACTCCTGTTATTTCAGATGCTGTTTCTGGATCTGAAAAGAATTTTCTTGCGGTATTGCCATCATTTGTATTGCCTGACCCTTGTTTTGGCTGATCTATAACCAATCCAAATTTGCGATATTCATCTTGAACATGTTTCTTTTTTGAACTTCTTAACTATTTGTTGGTTTCGTTGTTTCTTAATGATCCTGAAAACCCGAAATCATAACTGATTTTTAGTACGTGTTCCATAAGTCGTATTCTTGCATGTAGTGGTGATAATGCAAATTCATATGCATAGGTATTATCTAATGATTTTGTCGGGACTTGGTTTAATTGGGTTGATGTTGCTTGGCATATAATGCAGCTGGATGCAGCCTTCGTGTTAGTCAAAGCCTGACCTACTTTTCCATCTATCATTGTCAGCACTAATTGGTAGCTTACTTCAATTTGCTGCCCATCTAACTGTAATTGTAATGGCTGTAGTGTTGCAATTTGAGCCTTGATATCACTAACTTCTTTGTTAATGGCATCATGAGTTTCTTTTTTGAATTCATATTTGATTGGCCTGTAGTATTTCGTAGAAGATGGTATCTCATTTTTCCAAATATACATACATTGTTGTTCTAGTCGAAGGCTCTGAATCTTCCAAAATCTTTTTCAATCGCAATGGTACAAATGATACCATGAACATGTCTGAGTCCGAAATATTTTCACATACAGCTTGTTTGTATTGTTTTTGTCCCGAAGAACCATCACATCCCCATTTACAAAAAAGAATTAACTTTGTGTTTCCATATTTCTTTAACTCATTTCCTGTTATTGATTGTAGCAAGCGTTCGGCTGTGTGATCAAGTAGAAATTGTAGTTGTACCTCTGCCGAAATTGGTGTGATTGATGGCAAACAGTCCATTTTAGCAGCGGTTATGTAATGATATATTGGATACATATTTGAGCCTTTTTCAATCGCATGCAGTCTGAGCTTAATATACTGCTGTTTTGTTAATTTCAAATCCAGAAATAATGCTAATGCCTCCTCATTTGTGTACTGTATTGCATCACTCGGAGTTGGTATACTTTTAAGAATCCGTTTTGCTCTCACTGGACTAGCTTTAACAACTTTTTCAATGATATCCACTTTTGTTAATTGGTTCTGTGTTCGTAATTGATGTAGGAAAGATTCTTTAATATTTGTACAACCAATTGCATCGTTAATATCTTTAAGTTTCCGCCTCCTAGATCTATTGCTGCAGTTGCCCATTAATGATTTGCGTGGTATTCCAGCCTTATCTTGCTTTGCTGTTTCTGCAGCGACAGAAAGTTGGCCTTCTAACCAGTTTGCACTTTTTATATAAAAGTTTTGTTTACTGTAGCTAACTTCTTTGTAGCGTTTTTTTAGTGCTTTGACGAAATTAGATAATTGCTCTTGCATTTCGGTGCTACACGAATTTAAGTTTAATTTTATTTTAACGTAACTAAGAACATCTTCCTGGTTTTTGTTTCTAAAATACTCTTCGGCCAGTTCTTTATAACTGAAGCTCTCCATATATTTTTTAATATTTTTATTTGCGTCTGTTATGCTTTATCCGTACAGTTAAAGGATTAACTTATTACTGAGTAATCCCTTATCGAATCCGTAGTTTTATACATTTTTAGATACATGTTATTCACACATTGATCTTTAATTTCATAGCAGGTAGTGCTTAAATTGAACAAAACTGCACATGTTATCCAGACCTCAATATCAGGTAAAACTGATTAGTATCTCGCCAATATGGGGTTGTTTTTTATCTTTAAAGGTTTAATGTCGCGATTATTGTTATAAAATTGTTTATGACTTTGGTTGACCCTAACAATTGATAACAGGTAAATTTAGAAAGAGATCATATGTTTACTGTAGAACCTATTGGGATAATTTTATGACTTATTTTTTGCTGATCAAAACAAAGCCATTAAACCCTTTCGCAGATATTATATTTAATTTTTTTAGTTTTACGTAGTCTAAAGTAAAAAAAAACATAAACTTTTAGGCAAAAAAGTGAAAATTTAATACACCATTGTATACGAGTACTTATAGGGCTGTGGAAATTAATTTGAATTTTTTTTTAGAGTAATTTCATTAAAATGAAAAAAGTTTTCTACCCACGGGTCGTCACGGGTGCAAAAGTATATATAACGTTAAAGAGGACACTTTATCCTGGTGGTATATGTTTCTTGTTCCCTTTTGTTCCCTAGAAGTTCTATTCCACTAAAGTTTAAATATGAGAAAAATATAGTAGTTTCATAAATATTTCGCAACGCCCCTAATATTAAACGCTAGATCTGTGACCACCTACAACAACTAAAGACTATAATCCTACCAACATTATAAAAAAGACCGCAGGCCATTATCGATGATAGCTTGCGAGTAGTAACCATTTATTTTTGATAAAAAACAAAAGAAAAAAAACCTTTTTCTGAAATTAAAAAAACAGTTGAGTTTGACAGCATGCCACGCCCACAATTATCAATAGTTTAACCTAATTTTTTGGCTACCTTGATCTGTATATATTAGCTACCAAAAGGCGTAAAAATTTTAAAAATCGGTGACGAAAAAAAATTAGACTTTTTTTGGTTTGGTTTTCCTAAAAAGGGGCGTGGTTCCACCCACTTTTCCCCTGCTACGTATTCCAAATTATGCCAATACCATATGTACCAAATATCACCGACATAGGTCAAAAAATGCCCAAAATATGGCGATTAAAATTTTTGGGTTATATGGGCGGTGCCACGCCTCTTTGTCCAATCAAAATTTCATATAGCCTGTTATTCCTTCCAGAGTCACAGTAACATGATGTGAAAATTTCAGGAAGATCGGTCCAAGGGTTTGGTTTTCCTAAAAAGGAGCGTGGTTCCACCCACTTTTCTCCTTGTACGTATTCCAAATTATGCCAATACCATATGTACCAAATATCACCGACGTAGGTCAAAAAATGCCCAAAATATGGCGATTTAAATTTTTGGGCTATATGGGCGGTGCCACGCCTCCTTGTCCAATCAAAACTTCATATAGACTATTATTCCTTTTAGAGTCACAGTAACATGATGTGAAAATTTCAGGAAGATCGGTCTAAGGGTTTGGTTTTCCTAAAAAGGAGCGTGGTTCCACCCGCTTTTCTCCTGGTACGTATTCCAAATTATGCCAATACCATATGTACCAAATATCACCGACGTAGGTCAAAAAATGCCCAAAATATGGCGATTTAAATTTTTGGGTTATATGGGCGGTGCCACGCCTCCTTGTCCAATCAAAACTTCATATAGCCTATTATTCCTTCCAGAGTCACAGTAACATGCTGTGAAAATTTCAGGAAGATCGGTCCAAGGGTTTGGTTTTTTTTTTTAAGGGGCGTGGTTCCACCCACTTTTCTCCTGGCACGTATTCCAAATTATGCCAATACCATATGTACCAAATATCACCGACGTAGGTCAAAAATTGCCCAAAATATGGCGATTTAAATTTTTGGGTTATATGGGCGGTGCCACGCCTCTTTTTCCAATCAAAACTTCATATAGCCTATTATTCCTTCCAGAGTTCGAGTTAAATACTGTGAAAATTTCAGGAAGATCGGTCCAAGAGTTTGGTTTTCCTAAAAAAAGGCGTGGTCCCACCCACTTTTCTCCTGGTACGTATTCCAAATTATTCCAATACCATATGTACCAAATATCACCGACGTAGGTAAAAAAATGCCCAAAATATGGCGATTTAAATTTTTGGGTTATATGGGCGGTGCCACGCCTCTTTGTCCAATCAAAATTTCATATAGCCTATTATTCCTTCCAGAGTCACAGTAACATGATGTGAAAATTTCAGGAAGATCGGTCCAAGGGTTTGGTTTTCCTAAAAAGGAGCGTGGTTCCACCCACTTTTCTCCTGGTACGTATTCCAAATTATGCCAATACCATATGTACCAAATATCACCGACGTAGGTCAAAAAATTCCCAAAATATGGCGATTTAAATTTTTGGGTTATATGGGCGGTGCCACGCCTCCTTGTCCAATCAAAACTTCATATAGCCTATTATTCCTTCCAGAGTCACAGTAACATGCTGTGAAAATTTCAGGAAGATCGGTCCAAAGGTTTGGTTTTTTTTTTTTTAAGGGGCGTGGTTCCACCCACTTTTCTCCTGGCACGTATTCCCAATTATGCCAATACCATATGTACCAAATATCACCGACGTAGGTCAAAAAATGCCCAAAATATGGCGATTTAAATTTTTGGGTTATATGGGCGGTGCCACGCCTCTTTGTCCAATCAAAACTTCATATAGCCTATTATTCCTTCCAGAGTTCCAGTTAAATACTGTGAAAATTTCAGGAAGATCGGTCCAAGAGTTTGGTTTTCCTAAAAAAAAGGCGTGGTCCCACCCACTTTTCTCCTGGTACGTATTCCAAATTATGCCAATACCATATGTACCAAATATCACCGACGTAGGTAAAAAAATGCCCAAAATATGGCGATTTAAATTTTTGGGTTATATGGGCGGTGCCACGCCTCTTTGTCCAATAAAAACTTCATATGGCCTATTATTCCTTCCAGAGTCACAGTAACATGCTGTGAAAATTTCAGGAAGATCGGTCCAAGGGTTTGGTTTTTTTTTTTAAAGGGGCGTGGTTCCACCCACTTTTCTCCTGGTACGTATTCCAAATTATGCCAATACCATATGTACCAAATATCACCGACGTAGGTCAAAAAATGCCCAAAATATGGCGATTTAAATTTTTGGGTTATATGAGCGGTGCCACGCCTCTTTGTCCAATCAAAATTTCATATAGCCTATTATTCCTTCCAGAGTCACAGTAACATGATGTGAAAATTTCAGGAAGATCGGTCCAAGGGTTTGGTTTTTTTTTTTAAAGGGGCGTGGTTCCACCCACTTTTCTCCTGGTACGTATTCCAAATTATGCCAATACCATATGTACCAAATATCACCGACGTAGGTCAAAAAATGCCCAAAATATGGCGATTTAAATTTTTGGGTTATATGAGCGGTGCCACGCCTCTTTGTCCAATCAAAATTTCATATAGCCTATTATTCCTTCCAGAGTCACAGTAACATGATGTGAAAATTTCAGGAAGATCGGTCCAAGGGTTTGGTTTTTTTTTAAAGGGGCGTGGTTCCACCCAATTTTCTCCTGGTACGTATTACCACGCCAATACCATATGTACCAAATATCATCGACGTAGGTAAAAAAATTCCCAAAATATGGCGAAGTTATTTGATAATCAATTGTGGCGGCCATTTGAAACGGTCTACCCCGCCCCGTTCGACCCGACAAACAATTTCTAAAAACAAAAAAATTTAATGCACCTTTTCCATATGCTGGAAGAATTTTGAAAATTGATCCAAAACTGGCGAAGTTATGCTCACTTTACATTATAAAATCTGTTAAAAACTACGTGGTAGGAGTAACATAATTCAAAAAAGTGGGCGTAAAAGTGGGTGTGGTTGAAAAAAAGTAGCCTATAATTCATCCGAGAGTTCCAGTTAAATACTGTGAAAATTTCAGGAAGATCGGTCCAAGGGTTTGGCCTCCTATAAGGAACAAACAAACAAACACACAAACAAATAAACAAACACACATTCGGTTTTATATATTAAGATTTTTAATCAAATGAAACATAAGTTCTACTTTCACCGAATAACTTTCTTAATAACGGAATAACTTTCACCGAAACATCGAATTCACAGTGGAAAAGGAAAAAACTGTAGATTACCATATTTGGATACCTTAATCATTAGAGAAGGTAATACCTTAAAAATAGATTGGTATCAAAAACCCACAGCGTCAGGAAGAATAATAAACTATTTTTCAAAACACCCAAAAAGAGTCATAATAAACACGGCAAATAATTTAATCAGAAGAGTCTTAAGCTACGTTCACATTTATCAAATATTTGTCGAAAAAAACGTAACCAAGAAAAAAACTAATAATTTATTTTCTTTAATTCCAATATTTTTTTAATTTTGGGTTTGAATTTTTTAAAAACTGTATAAAAATACTTTTCTGGAGAAGAATCAATTTTATTTTGTAATATAAAAATCGTGTTAAATGACACTATCCCTAAGCAAAACTATTGGTTACGTTTTTTTGGGCAAATATTTGATAAATGTGAACGTAGCTTTAAACATATACATATGACATAGAATTTCAAAAAATGAATACAAATATATTAAGAAATATATTATCAGACAATAATCTCCCGAATTCTCTTATTAAAAATCTAATTTGGCAGTGGGGAAAAAACAAGAACAAAGTTCGAAAAAAAGAAACCCCAGAAAAAACGTATAAATCACTGATTTATGTAAACGGGATATCGGAAAGATTCGAAAAATCAAAAATATTTAACACAGAAACAATACAGGTAGCACACAAAACACACACAAATTTAACTACTATATACAGCAAAATTAAAGACAAGGTTCCTAACATGGAGAAATCTAATGTAGTATACAAAATCCCGTGTATTGGAAAGGAAGAGGAAAAGTGTGAAAAAATATATGTATGTGGGAACTACTAAAAATAAACTTAAAACAAGATTTTAAATTTTATTTATTTGTTGCGGGTTAGCAATATCTAGATATATATTTCGTTGGTAGCTATACCAATTCATTGCTAACCCGCAACAAATAAATAAAATTTAAAACATAAATACCTGAGTATATGCTCAAATAAATGTAAAATTTTAAAACAAGATTAGGTCTGTCTGCGTACACATATTTTGCATAATTTTGTGCAAAATGTTGCAAAATCTTACAAAATGTTGTCTGCGTACTCCAAATCTCTTGCAGCGAGAGAGGCAAAAAGAGAATTTTTTGACAGTTGGAAGTTAGAGAACTTGCAAAATGTTGCTGGAGAAATTTCTTCTTGCAAGATTTTGCAACTACTTTGAACAGCTGTTTTTATTTACTATTTGCATGAAATAATTTTTGTGAAATGAAAATAAAAATTGAAATTTAACAATGGCAGAGGTAAGTAGTTAGAATTGTGTTGATTTTTAACGTTTATAATAAACAAAACATTTTACTTCATGCTAGAAACGTCCAAATGTACTTTAATTAATAATATTTTAATTTACCGCGAGAATTCACTTTTGCGTACACATATGCTAAAATGCTTTTGCTTTCTTATTTCAATTGTTTACACACCGATCAGCTGTTTTCTTGCAAGATTTCACTGGATGCTGTCTGCGTACTTTTTGAGATATTTTCAGCCGACAGAGTAAAATTGGTCTTACTCTCCCAAAAAAAGTTACTGAGTATTTGCTACTGGAAAAGTACCCAGACAGACCTATTATCAGCACACAGATCGGATCAAAAATCAAGTAATATTAATTCGCAAAAACAGACTTGACGACCCACTGTGCAGAAAATAAACATTCTCCAGACTTTGATAATGTGAGAATATTGCAGAGCGAAAATAATTACAAACGAAGATATACTATGTTAGAAATGCTACATATCATTAACGTACCAACAGCTAAGAGAATGAATTTTAAGTCAGACACAGAGAATTGTGCAGCCACTTACAGACACCTATTAAATAAAAGAATTTGAGTTCAAGAACTTATTTACATAAAACACTTACTTACATATAATTTTAATGACGTGTCACAAGGTCGTAAAAGAAAAATAAGTCCGTTGTGTTTTTTGTAAACATTCAATATACATACATATGTATGTAGGTAACATTTAATAAGATAACGTGTTTTTACAAAAAAACCTTAGGGCTAACTATAATGTGCTTAAGCTGGCTTAAGCTACTGTCAGAAATCAACGAAAAGCATGTCAAATGCTTAAGCAAATTATTGAAGACTTTTGTGTGGCTATATTGTACTTATTTCACTTAAAGATCTTCTTCGCTGAGTTGCAAATATATGTACTATTCAAAAACTATTTTCTTTTTATTTTCCCAAAAAATGATTTTAGGTCTACGTCTAATTAATCTAAAACCATAAACAAACAATTTATTTAAATTTTTGTTATGTTAGATGTGAAATGAAAACATTCACAAATAAAAAAGTACCAACAAATGCAACGGTTTTAACTATTTTCAATAAATAAACGTATAAGCAGCTGTTTGCTTAAGCAAGGTACGATTGGTTTCGATGTTTGCTTAAGCAAATGAAATTTGACGAAACTTGACGAAAAGCTCTTAAGTACATTATAGTTGTCAACATTTGGTTGTGTGTATTCGCACATTTGCTTAAGCTAGCTTAAGCACATTATAGTTAGCCCTCTTGACCTCGAGCTTGATTAATTATCTCATAGACTGTAATAAAAAGGTCGAATAAATAAACTTAAAAAACTTTTGTTTTAAGAAATTTGTAAAAAATATTTTTACCACGTCTCGTTCAGATTTTCTAAACGATGCGTTTAGTTCTACACTGTTTTTTGTTTTAATAATCCGCTATGCTGAACGTCACGTTTTATGGTTTGTATGAAGAACTTTACTGAATTTTGCATTCAGTTATTCTAAATGAGTGTTCGGAAAAGAATTAAATATGTAATTGATTCTAAAAATCTGAACAAAACGTTCAGCGCACTAGTGCATAATATTGTTTTTTAATACGTTTCGTTTAGAAACCCATTTAAGTGGTCTATTACGAGCTGAACTTTGCGTAGTAAATAACAAAATACGCATTCAGATCTTGGGTTTTTGAATGCAACTTTAAAGGGACGTACTAAATGTGCTAGTAGCATTCAGTTTGACTATTTCTGAACATTGCGTTCAGCTTATTTAGTTTTTTCTGTGTACCAAAATTATTTTTGCCTACTTTAGTGTTGTTTTAATATTTAACACTTATAGAGATTTATCTAGGAGTGTGGTAAAGTTTAGTGGGACTTTATTATTTAATTATTAAGTAGAGAGAGAGAGAGATTGAGAAAGTATTTTTATGATATTATAAAGCACTTCTCTGTTTTAGCTTTGAAAAGCGTTTGTTTTTGTTCGTTTTTACAACTGTTGGGAGTAAACAAAATAAGTCGTCAAACAAGAATGTAATAAGTCCCCAATTTTATTGATTTATAGGCACCATATGTGTATTTTGCTTAAGGTGATTAGTAGAGTGCTGAAGTTATGGCGGGAATTTTTCATTTAACACTCCGTTAGTCGCAACTGATCTGGTTGATACAAGCAAAGGAACAAATCTAGTTCTATGCAGAAAATCTAAAAACTGCTTTGACACCTAAAGATTTCAAAATTTAAATAGAAAATTTGCAAATTCATATAGATCTAGTCAAAAGCTTTCAAATGATACCAAAATTGGCCTTATACGTTGAGAAATGCAAAGAGAAATCGCACATCTATAGATAAAAAATTCAGAGGCCAATAACTCGAGAAAGTTACCACATGAAATTTTCGTCTTACTGATTTACTTTTCATAACAGCAGGTGGTAGCTGATTTGTTCAATTTAATACATTGCGGGCGTTCCCGTTTCATTTCCAAAGTGATCATTTTGTTCATTTACAGTGTTACCTCGGTTAATGCAACCCTCGATATACGCAACAACTCAATAATCGCAACACCCAAATTCTTAACATTGGTGACTCTGTTAAGTCAACTTTTCAAAAAACAAAACGTCAATTAACCCAACTTTACAAAAAAGATTTGTTTATTTCTTTCGGTGTGATTTTTCTTTAGTTTGTTTTATAAAATAATTGAAAACTACAACCATACACGCATTCAATTTTATGTTTACGTACAAAAATAATTTTAGTTTACCGCTATTCTGTTTTAAAAATCAACTCAGTTTAAAAAATTCTTTATGAAGGGTTGTTCTACTGCCTGTAATGACAAAATATTTTAAACTTACAATAAAGCAAAAGAGCGAAATTCTTATAAAACTTGAAAGTGGCATACCTGTAAATGAAAATTTTGTTTTCGAAACTATAGGGGCTGCCCTCCTTATTCGTATTTTAAGAGTTCGTCGAAAAGAAAACCTAATTCTACTCCCGGTCAGCCTAACACACCTTTAAACTACCCGCAGTTACCTCAAACGTCTACCAGTCAGAAACAATATTCAAACGTGATAAAATCTAACACGACTATTGCTTAACAACAACCTAATAGCCAATTTTGATACGCTAACATTTTAAAAAGTAACCAGAATACAGCGCAAATAACGGTACCAGCAAACGAAGTTCCAGGGTCTAATTTTAGTCGTATTGAAGCCTCAATAGAGAGCTTAATACAAACAGTAAATAACTTTACCGTCAAAATCTCCTGTATGATGCAGGAAATGTTAAAAATGCAGTCTACCTTGTTGCAGGCTGTGTTAAACGAACCATGAACTTAAATGCTTATCTTGAAAAATTTCGGAAAACATTCTCCAATCGTGCTTTTAAGGCGAAGAGGCATTTTTAATAGCACTTTAGCTACATCAAATGCTCGAGCTTCGTGACTAACAGCCTGCCACCACGTGGACGCATATCCTTCTATATGAAGAGGAAGACTTAAAAGCGCAAATGAGTCTGATATATTTTTAGCTTCTTTAAAAACGAAATTAGCGGCAATGAAATCTTCTACTTTAGTTGTGATACGACTTGCTGTACATGTACTAATAAACATGCAGAAGTGTCTACATGCTTCAAAATTTTGGTAGTACATGAAATGTTGTTAGGTCCCAAAATTTATATGTGACAAATGTAGCCGAAGCGTACACATTTGCAATGGCAGCATATGTGTGAACTTTTGATTGGCTACATACATATGTATTGTCAGTACACCGCATGTAACATATGTACACATTTTTTATATTAACACTAGCTGATCCCGGTGTACTTCGCTACCCCCCTCGTTATAAAATAAAATGAAAAGTATTTATATATATGCTATTGTGACGATCGGTCCAGTAGTTAAGCCTATATTACGATTTTTAATTTTCCTAAAAAGGAGCGTGGTCCCATCCACTTTTCTCCCGGTACGTATTCCAATTTATGCCAATACCATATGTACCAAATATCATCGACATAGGTCAAAAAATGCCCAAAATATGGCGATTTAAATTTTTGGGTTATATGGGTGGTGCCACTCCTCTTTGTCCAATCCCGCCCATATTTGCAGCAGCACTAAAAAAATGCACACCAAACCGACGTACCAAATTTTGTTCAAATACCGTTTTCAGGAGCAGAAATAATAGATTTTTAATTTGTGGTTTGTATGAGAGGTACCACGCCCCTTTGTCCAATCCCGCCCATATTTGCAGCAGCACATAAGAAATGCACACCAAACCGACATACCAAATTTTGTTCAAATACCGTTATCAGGAGCAGAAATAATAGATTTTTAATATGTCGTTTGTATGGGAGGTACCACGCCCCTTTGACCAATTGGACCGAATTGTAAATCTAAACCATCCAGGGACCAACTCAAATACACACAAAAAATTTCATCGAAATCGGCCCAGCCGTTAAGGAGGAGTTCAGTTACTAACACACTTTCAGAAGAATTATATATATAAAGATTGGAAAAAGTGGGCTTACTGAAGCGACTATAACTCATAAACCAATCCACACACAAAAACCGTATATACATAAAAACCTTGGTATTGACGTCACCTTTCATGAGAAGTTTACAGAATTGAAATCGGTTCAGGCATTTCAGAGAACATCAATGCCAAACACAATGCTCTACATTTTTATATATATAGATATACAACAGTCATATGTTTATGGCGCTTGTTTAATTTTTAAAATTTTGTGTGAAGTCAAATTTATAAAATGACGAAGAGAAAGAAGAAATAAAACAACATCTGATAAAAAGTAAAATAAATTCACTTTTATCGTGAAATAATTCCCATGAACAATAAAATGGTGAAAAAATTATATAATACTGCACTGACACAAAAACAACGCAACAATTGGCGATCACAGTTGTTTTATTAATTATTGAATAAATTTACTATTTATACATGAATTTTTTCATCTTAGCTTTGAAAGTATCTTTTGCATGGTTTAGAACAAAAACGAGAAATAATAACAAAAACCCAAACTAATTAAGCTGTTAATTAAGATATTAATTAATAAAACAAAAACCCCAAAGCAAAGAGAAATACAAATAAATGCATGGAAAAGAGAAAATATGATCAATTTTCTACCCTTCTTTCATCTCTACCCCGCTCGCAAACCAAAAAAATTATCATGAATCTCAGTCAACGTGTGAGTAATAATAATAAAAAAATTTTTTCGTCATTAAATTCCTACCACATTTTGTTGGAGAAAATCAACATTGGCAAAGAGTGCCATTGGCTACATACTATTGAAATATGTTGTGTCAAAAATGTTTGGGACTGCTACATGCGCATGTAAAAATATTACAAATGTCAAAATTCAAATGTACCAAGCTAGTACACGACATGTCTAAAATACGCATGTTTGCATGTCTCTACAAAGGAACATGTGGCACACATATCAATGTGTGCTGCATGTGAGTGTCACAAAAAGTGGAAGTACACGACATGTTGCCAATTTAGCTTCATGGTGACGTCAAAATTACGTCAGAGCCACATGCGAATGTGGCTTTTGACATGCCGTGTACTGTAAGCTTAACGTTTAAGCCTTCTAAAAGAAAATTATCTTTATTACCCTTCTAAAATTTAAAAGTAAATGCAAAGAAAAGACATGATAGCAAAATTTTCATGTCCACTAAAGTTTATCTGCTACAACCAAATAATTATTCGTTGAACCAAATATGGTTGCAACAAACATTCTTCCATTATTAAAATATTTGATGGGACAGTAAAATAATCATTCTATGTTTTCGTCTCATAAAATTTTATGTATAAAAAGTATTTTCGCTGTTACAAGCATATCTTTCGCAAATGAGAATAACAAATTTTTATTTAAAGTTTAAAGTTTATTGTGGCCATACATTGTTTATCTTCTGAAAAGTTAGTTATTCAAATAGATGTCAATCGTATGTAACTACAATCGTTCATAGTGTTTTATAAAAAGAGGAGATATGAAGTGGAAAAATTAATGTTAAAATTATAATTATATGAAGAAAGTTATTAAATTTTACAACAAAATAAAAGTGCACCTGAAATTTTCAACGTTAGTTGGTTAAGGTAAATAAACTGATATATGTACATATGTAGTGAATTAATTATACGAATGTACTTATATTTCTTTGCAGCATGACGAAAAAAATTCTACGGAACTGCAAAAGATGGGTTTTACATAAATTTGGCGATAAATAAGTTAATTCTTTTGAATTTTGTTAAATTTAATTTTTCCGAAAAAGTTTATTCCATAAATATTTTCAAATTAATTAATATTAAGAACTAGCTGATCCCGGTGTAATTCGCTACCCCCTCGTTATAAAATAAAATTAAAAGTATTTATATATCCTATTGTGACGATCGGTCCAGTAGTTAAGACTATATTACGATTTTTAATTTTCCTAAAAAGGAGCGTGGTCCCATCCACTTTTCTCCCGGTACGTATTCAAAATTATGCCAATACCATATGTACCAAATATCATCGACGTAGGTAAAAAAATGCCCAAAATATAGCGATTTAAATTTTTGGGTTATATGGGCGGTGCCACGCCTCTTTGTCCAATCCCGCCCATATTTGCAGCAGCACTAAAAAAATGCACACCAAACCGACGTACCAAATTTTGTTCAAATAACATTATCAGGAGCAGAAATAATATATTTTTAATTTGTGGTTTGTATGAGAGGTACCACGCCCCTTTGTCCAATCCCGCCCATATTTGCAGCAGCACTAAAAAATGCATACCAAACCGACTTACCAAATTTTGTTCAAATACCGTTATCAGGAGCAATGGAACTTTTGAATCCATAGAATATTTTAAAGTTCCATACACGGAATCAAATTTATTCATTTTTTATGCTTTCGAGTTGTAAATTTATAAATAACTCAAAATTTTCCATACTCTCAGTGAATATTTTAAGCATTTTTTTGCTAGTACAGTTAAATAATCTAAAAAAATTTGTTTGAACTCCTTTTACTTCTAATTCCTTTGTACATTCTATGCCAACATCAATTTTAGCAACAACCAAATTACTTTCCTTATCGTCAATTAGCACATCCATTTTGGCAATATCGAATTCAATAAATTCTGGTTTTAAAAATTTGAAACAAATTGTTATAAAAACCAACCATCGCCTTGAAATAATCGAAATATGGAGTATCTTGGATACATAAACATATATGTATGTATGTAAATATATTTATAAAAGATAATGGTAAAATAAAGCAAAATAGGTAGGATAATAGGTATAAATCCCCAAATCCCTCCCCACGATAATCTGTCCCCAAAAATCAGCTAAAATCCCCAATTTGGGGAGAAATCCCCACACCTGCCTACACTGGGCCCTAAGTCAAAGTTTGTTTAGTAGATTAATTATAGAGTATTGGAATAATCAATATATGTTTATTTTGGACGGAACACAATATCGAATGTTATAAAAAAAGTATATAGGACCAAACTGCACGGAAAACCCTTCAAACGCAAAAAAAAAATATGAAATTAAGTCCATAATTAGAGAAGCTATTCGATTTCCAAAAAAAATTATTGGACCTAACTGCTAGCAACCCCTTTCTAAAACAAGCAGATCTATTTCATTGAACACCATTGTACATACATACATACATAAATGTATACTTCCACATTTTGCGATTGATTTTGTTCAGACTTTGGCCGAAATCGTCTCATTTACGACGTACACATGGTCAAACCCATACTGTGGAAATAGGTTTGATTGTGTGTATTTATATTCTTGTCTAAAACGAGATATTGATCGAATTCGATCTGAGTCTACCTTCTTTATTTAAGTCACTATTTTTATAGTTATTTTGAAACTATTTTAGTTTTTAATAAAATTGTTTTTTTTTTAATTTATTGTTTATTAATCTGAAATTAGTTAATATTATCAACTAACTAATTATCATTTATTTTATTTCGTGGTTAGTAAGGGTTTCAGCCTAATTATAATCAAATTTCTTCAAAGAAAAGTTTTAGAAACCAGGATGTACAAAGCCAAGTGTATTTAATAACAGGGTTTAAAATTATTTTTTTATTATACTACCGACGACCGAAAAAATATGATCAGTTTCCATTTTTGATAGCAGGAAAACTAAAAATATTTACATGATAACAAATGAAAATAAATTCTCTCTAATACATTGCGCAGGAAAAATTTCTTGTCATTGAAAAATATGTATGTAGTTATCCACAGAAAAATGCGAAATAACAGACACAAAATTATTCTTGCCGCTATTTTATGCCCCTATAAAAAAATACCATACAAATAAATATACGGAATTCGAACCAAACACAAATTCAACTATTATCAAAAACATGGCGGTCTTAAAATGAATAATATTACTAAATTATTCACTCGCATCAACAAATATCAGACCAAAATATTATGTATTAAAGTTATGCTTTGATGCAAGAAAAATATTATGGATGTTGAAAATTGCTGCTGGAAATGTATTAGTTGTCAGGTAAATATTTTTCTAGTTGTCATAAAAAATTATTAAATATGAGGGCTATTTTAAGTAGATAGTACTCGTATATTAGCTTTTTTAAAACCCTGTTATTGTGGACTTAATATTACAAAAACATACATACAAATTTAGTTGTAGGATTATTTTTATATGGCGTTCGACAGTTCGGCTACGAATGTTATTATTAATTTTCCGTATATAATTTGGAGGTAAGTCAGCAGACGATCAGCTCTTTGACTTGTTTGGGGAGAGATAGAAAATTTTTTTATTTATTGTTGAAAGATTGACGAGCAATTTAATTAAGTAGTATTTAACATTAAAATACAGTTAAAATATAGTATGTAATTTTAGCTATGCAGGTATTATTACATATTTAGAATTTTATTCCCATGTTAATATGAATATTAAGTATTTCGATGTTAATTTTTATTTCAATTGATTTATTTTTTATTAAAACATTCGTGTTATAGCAGACGGTTTTGTTAATAATTATTTTGTTATATCATTTTGATTTTGTGGATTCAGTTTTTAGTGTGTCCTCAACTTTAGTTATCGATTTCTCATTAATGAAAGTTGTGGATATATCATCTTCAGGACAATCTTCAATTTTAACTTCATTAAATTTTTCGCATTCGGGTGGAGGTTGTGGTAAAGGTTCATTTATTGTATTATCTGCCAGCTCGTTTATTAGTTCAGCTACAGCGGTTGGTATCGATTCTTTGGTAACGCTCTCAGCTGGTACAAGTGATACTGCCTCTTGAATGCGATCTGCTCTATTTGACACTTCGTTAGCCTCCACGCTAAATTGAGTTCCCTTTCTGTTTTCCTCTGCTTTAGCTTCGAGCACATTTATGGACGCCTGTATACATTTTATGGCTTCTTTTCGTGCCAAACGTATACTATCTTTTCCATTAGTATCGATATTATCCAACTTCAAAAGATTTCTTGTCAACATTTCATCCAAATATGCATATTCTTTGTCAGCACGAGTACCCGTAAAGTTTTCAACACTTGACATTAAATCAAGGACATCATGTTGTATATCTTGAATTTTATTTATAGTATCTACGGTATGAGGTGTCTGAGGGGTTATACTACTACTATTTGGTGTTGTAGGTTTTTGTTGAGTATTAAGTCGTGTAGGACGATGCCCCTGTTGTTTTGGTGGTGTAAATGCTCTTCCATTGCCAGAACCAGGCGTGAAATTTGGTTGCGCATTTTGATTTGGAATTTCCTTATTGTTGATAATGGGTTCGGTTCTTCCTTCCACAAATATTGGTATAGTACGTATATAGGAGCCACCGGGTGTTTGGGGTGGTGATGAAGTCTGTTGCCTTTGTTGAGGATGCGCTTGTTGTTGTGAAGCATACAAATTCTTTTGTAATTGTGGCGATTGAATACCATGACCTCCAGACTCTATATGGGGGGTAGTTTGCGTTGCGAACTGATTCTGTTGTTGAGGAGGAGGTGTTTGGCGTTTAGGTCCATTAACTGAAATTTGTTGCGGCTGAGTTGTATATTGAATATGTTGCTGCAAATTTTGATGTTCTGTCGGTGGAGCTGATGAAGACCTTGGACTTTGGTTCTCATTTTCTGTAGGAGATTTAACTCCCATATCCATGGTATTACGTAATCCATATTGATAAAGATTTTCAGTATTTATTGATTTGTCAACTTCAGAGCGCCCTTTAGGATCATCAGTTTGAATAGCAGCATCACATACCTTCCGTGGTAAAGACTGAGGCGTGGTATTGCAAAAATTTGTTTGAGGTTCTTGCTGTGTTGCTGGTTGTGGTGCGCTACCGGGGTTCCCAGTCATACCTGAGCCAGCACGCCTGTGAGCAAAGCCTTCAGGTATATATTGACGAAATTCGGATGGCAAACGATCAAAAAAATCATCATCATTATGAGGATTAATACGACGGCGACCTAACGAGTTAAACTGGGGAAACCCGAAATCTGCTGCATCATCAAAATAACGAGAAAAACCATCATTATGTAATTGGTGATCATGCAAACTATTACGCTTACGTGTAGGACCTCCAAAATCTCCAAAAGGATCATGTGTCATTCGCCCTAAACGGGTCCGAGGGAACACTTCTGGTTCAAAGTCGAAATCCTGTTGAAAAAATAAAAATAAATAAAATTGTACTTAGTAGAAACAAGTTAGAAAAAACTTAGCTTATAATTATATAAATTAACTGAAAAATTTGCAAAAATATAAAATGTAACAGTAAGCCAGCTTGTTTATTTTACCATTAAAATCTAGTAACTGAGGCTAACTCTACTGTAAAATATAATATATAGGCAGGCATACAACTTTAAGCATGTCAATATGTTGAACTGCTTTTGCCTTTTTCAAATATTTAACAGACATTCTACATTCACACAGATATGATAATTTTTCAAGTCGTCCAGTCACCGATTCTCTTGAAACATAGTGTAAACTTTTGTTATTATAAAAAATTTAAGATTGTTTACATTTTACAAGCAATGTTTAAGGTAGAGATCTGTTAGATGGCGAAGTGCTGCGAATATTAATTTGCTATCCTTTACGTTTTGTTTATTATACGCACTGTTACTTATGTATGCGTAATACATTGAAATATTGCATCATCTTGTTTCTTTTATTTTATTTTATATCTTTCGCTTTTATACATTCATTCGTCAAACTGAATTTATACAATAAAGACGCTTCTTTTGTTAAATGATAAAACGTGCTTTTTAAATTCTAAAAGGTTATGGGCCCAGAAGCTCAAACTGCGTAAAATAGACTATTTAGAAAATAAAAAATTATTGGAATAATGGCAGGAACTGTTGTACGCATTGAACCATTAAATGCGGAAAACTACGACACATGGAAACTGCAGATGAAGGCAGTTTTGATTAAAAATGAATTGTGGTCGTACGTTAATGGAACAGTTGTATGTCCAACAGTAGAGGCTGATGCTACCAAATGGAGGCAGCTGGACGAAAAGGCATGTGCAGATATAATGCTGTCCATATCCCCGTCAGAGTTGAATCAAATTACGGAATGCCAGTCTTCAGCTGAAATGTGGTTAAAATTAAAAAACACATTTGAATCAAAGGGGCCTGCTAGAAAAGCTACCCTTTTAAAGCAAGTGGCTTTGGCACGAATGTCCGAAAACCAGAATGTAAGAGATCACCTTAATAATTTCTTTGATGCCGTCAAGAAATTAAAGCAAATAAACGTAACAGTTGGTGATGATTTGCTGGCCATTTTATTATTGTACAGCCTTCCCGAGTCGTACGAAACATTTCGTTGCGCACTCGAAACAAGGGATGAACTACCAGCTCCAGAAACTTTGCGGGTAAAAATTTTAGAGGAAAGTCAATCGCGCCAAGCAAAGGAAGACAGAACAAAATGAAACACCAATAGAATATATTTTTCCTATACAAGTTGTAGAAGGTGATGATAAAGTTATGGCTGATACAGATGCAGTAGATAAAAAAGATAATAAATTGAAAAAGGAATCATCAATCAAGAAAAACGTCAGAAGATCAGGTTTGCGTCCAAGACAACCGCATAAATATGTTGATGGTGAAGAAGATACTGACAGCCAATCAGATGAAAGGTACACCTTTGAAGAATGTGAAACAGCAAATTTAGCTATGACAGGTGATCCAATTAACATAAATGAAGCCTTTAAAGGCGAAGATAGTAAAACATGGACTCTTGCCGTAGAAGATGAGTTTTTAGCACAAATAATAAATAAAACATGGGAGATAGTTGAGCGTCCAGATTCTAGAAAAGTTATTGGTAACCGTTTTGTTTTTCGTACAAAAGAAGATGGAAGAAAGAAAGTACGATTAGTGGCGAAAGGATGTTCGCAACGTCCAGGGAAGGATTTCGCTGAAACATATTCTCCTGTAGTGAAATCCTCATCGATTAGACTTTTGTCAGCTATAGCTGCCGAAAAAAATTTAAAAATAAGCCAAGTGGACGTAGTTACAGCATATCTGAACGGAGATCTCAGCCAAGACGTTTTCATGGAGATGCCAGATTATTTGATGGAGGTACTGCAAAAATTAAAAAAAGGGGCATCGCTTGGAACATCAACTATTAAAAGTGAAAAGGCTAGAACGACCGCGTTAGAATGGCTACATAAAATTAATTATTGTAAGAAACCAGTCTGTAATCTAAAAAAAGCTTTGTACGGCTTAAAGCAGTCAGGCTTAGAATGGTATCAAAAACTTACAACTAAATTGAATGAGATTTCACTTATATCCTCTAAATATGATCCCTGTCTATTTTCGGCACATAGAGCAGGAAAGCTTTTAGTGTTAGCAGTGTACGTGGACGATTTGCTTATAGCTTCTGATGATGACGATTGGGTCAATGAAATTAAAAAGTATCTCTCAAATTGTTTTGAAATGAGAGACTTAGGCCAAGTGCGGTCTTGTCTTGGTATACAGTTCAAGCAAGATTTAAGTAAACATGAAGTGCATTTGAGTCAGGAAAATTATACGATTGAGCTATTACGTAGGTTTTCAATGGAAAGTTGTAAACCAGCTCGGACACCAATAGAAGCAGGTCTTAAGCTAGAGAAATCAGTGGCAACCGAGGAAAACGTAAGCAGGTATCCTTATCAAAGCCTTATTGGCGCCCTGATGTACCTCGCAGTTTAATTCGTGCTATGATTTGGAGCACTGGAAAGCAGCGAAGCGAATACTTAGGTACCTCAAAGGAACAACAGATTACGGGTTGCTATATAAAGCAGGCGGTGTTGAATTATATGGAGTTGTTGATGCAGATTGGGGAGCAGATCAAGTAGATAGACGTTCCTACACTGGATATGCTTTTATGTTTTCTGGAGGGGCCATTAGCTGGCAAGCACGTAAGCAAAAGACAGTGGCACTGTCCAGCACTGAATCAGAATATTTAGCATTGTCTGAAGCTACCAAAGAGGCCTTATACCTCAGAGGAACTATGAGAGAAATCGGTTTGACCCAGAAAAAAATAATGCTATACAATGATAGTCAAAGCGCTCAGAGTCTTGCAAAGTCTTTCGGCTATCATCCTAGTACCAAACATTTTGACGACCGACATCACTTTATGCGCGAAAAGCTTAACTCTGGAGATGTTGAAATAATATACATGCGGACAGAGGACATGCCAGCGGACGTTTTAACAAAAGGTCTTCCTGCTCAAAAGCATATCAACTGTTCAAGAGATCTAGGTGTCACCTTACACTGATTCTGATTCTACACACTTCGAGGGGAGGTGTTAGATGGCGAAGTGCTGCGAATATTAATTTGCTATCCTTTACGTTTTGTTTATTATACGCACTGTTACTTACATATGTATGCGTAATACATTGAAATATTGCATCATCTTGTTTCTTTTATTTTATTTTATTTTATATCTTTCGCTTTTATACATTCATTCGTCAAACTGAAATTTATACAATAAAGACGCTTCTTTTGTTAAATGATAAAACGTGCTTTTTAAATTCTAAAAAGATCTCATCGATCTTTCATTTAAATTGTAATAATACTGTGTTGGCTATTTTATGGAAAAGCCAGTATCAGATTTTAGAAATGGAACTTACCTACTGACATTACCCTGGGTTGCGCGAAGTAAGAATATACATAAATCATAAATGGTATATGAAATTTGTGTGCTTTTTTTCGGTGAAAAAATAGATTTATTCTAAAATTAAACAAAAACTCTTCATACACGAGAGTTTTTATTTTAGATTTTTAACGAATAAATTGCAGATATTTTCATTACCTTTACTTACGCATATTTAATTATCTAAAAATAAACGGTTTATGATTCAATCAAACGGAAAATGATTTAATCGACACTGTGTTAATGAAGCCAAAAAGCCATTAAGACCAATACGAAACGGGATCAATAAATCACCACACAAGCACATGTTTTTAACTTTTTTTTTACAGAGGAAGCAAAAAACAATGTAAGTTACAGACTGTTTGTGATATATAGAGTCGTGTGGCTGTACATATATAAGGATTATAGTCAGCGCTGTCAACTTTGAAATTTCAACAAAAAACGCACCAAGTTCAGATTTTTTTTTTTTATTGAATTAATTTTGCATCTTTACAACTTTTAACTTTAGTCCAAAATTCTAATGCTGATACAATCAGCCTTACTCGTATTGTGTTAAAGAAAAATTATATTAAAGAAAAATCTGGCGTCAAACACAATAAGGCTGAATATTGTGCCATTGCATGAAGTGAATCACTCTGCACCCTTTTTCAATACTAGATAATATTTCGACATCGGATTCAAATTGTACTGCTAATGGCATGATATCATATTTGCAATGGGATAAAACATTTTGTACAATGTTGGTAAGAACCAACATGAGATGTCGTTTGTATCTAAATGGGCTTAAAGCTGCAATATGTGTCCGCGTTCCACAATGCCGAACAAGGTTGGATATTTAGGCGTGATGTCGCATTTGCAATTAAAACATCTTGCTTTTGTGTTATTATTTGGTCAAGGCCGAATCCATTGCTTAAACACACGTTGTGTTTCCCAAATCTTTTTGTATTAAGACTCCATTATTGACACTAACTTTAAGTATTTATTTTAGTAAATATAAATTTTATTAATTTTAGTGTTACAACACTTTATATAAACTGTTACGCATTTTATAAAAAAAGATCAATGATCGCAGGTCTCAAGAATACTTTGTTTTTGCTAAGCTCTTTAACAGACTTGACAGCAACTTTTACGACAAAAACTCTGAAAATCTAAAAGGGACAACCAATTTCTTATAATGAAATGTTACAAATTATCTATAACAGCAAGAAACGGGTTTTGTAAATGTGTTTTGGTACCTCTTAAACATCATTAATGGTTGCTCTTATTATGGTCTGTAAAATTGAATTTAAAAATTGTACACAATTGAATGAAATGGTATTGAAACAGTTGTATTTTTTGTAAAAAATTCTTATTTCTCATACCGAAACAAAAAATTCTGTTTAATATGCTTTGGAACCACCCAAAATTAAAAAAACGCACCAAAATTAAATAAAAAGCGCACCACGCACCAACACAGATATTTTTCGCACAAAACATTTAGAAAAGCACCAAAAAAGGTGCGAAACGCACCAAGTTGACAACGCTGATTATAGTGCCATCGATTTTTCGATTCCTTAAATGTAAAATTTTACAAACCGTTTTTAGCTTTATCTCTGAAACAAATGATGTAAATTCTCTTCATGAAAGTTTTAACTTTTTAATAATCGATCTTTCATCTTGTATACCTACTAGAAATAAAATAATCAGGCATGACATGAATTTTACGGACTCGGTGGAGGTGAAATACGCGCAGCATTTACGTAACCTGCCTTTCCGTTCATACTTTAAATCTAATAGCTTTGAAAATTGGTCTGTTTATTGTATGTGCCGTAATAAAGTAAAGGCTGTCATTAGGAAATTAAAAAGAAAAATTAATGAATTTATTTCTAATCATTCTAGCCAATATTTTGCATTTACAACTATGTTTGACCATGTATCTCTTCCATCGGATGTTTCTTCTTTTACCAGATTTGATTATACTTTGATTTAGATTCTCTTTGCTCTGTTAAATCGAACACTGTATGAGATGATAGTATACCTATTAAATTCCTTAGAATTCCATACCCTACTACTGTCATGACATCCACTTTCCCCAGGGCTGGAAGAACTCCCATCAGCAAATCTAGAGGGACAAGTCTTAATAGCTTTCGCCCCATAAGCAATCTTCCCTGGCATTCTAAAGTTTTTGAGCATTTTTTGGCCAGAAAGATGAATAGGTATTCGTTCGAGAATCGTTTTGCAAGTTACTGCCGTTTTGGTTTCCGTAAGAGTCACTGTACCATTAAACTTTTAGTTTCCTTGACGAATAATCCTATCCTCAATAATCTGTCTTAATAATCGTGGTGCTGTGTTGGTAGTCTTAAGTATACATATCTAAGCCTTTTGACACTATTAATCATAATAACACGATTAATAAATTTTTTCTACAATTCAAATTTAGCAGATCGACTTGAAGGTTATTTATTTATGTCATACGTGGCAGATAGGCAACAATGTATTTCGCTTGGGGACTCCTGCTCCTCTACGCTGTGGTGCCCCACACCACGTTTGAACCTTTGCTTTATATGAATGATTTTGTTGACTATATCGGCTTGCCTATCTCTGAGGTGTTTTTGTATGCTGATGATACGCATCTAACTTTTTGGGGTGATTTGGAGTGTCTTGATTCCTTGGAAGATCGTGTTAATTATTCATTGAATATTACTGCGGATTAGATGAAATGTAACTACTTTGATATAAATGTGCGGAAAACTAAGGCTTTGCGCTTTGGTCTCCCGAATATACCCTTCTAAACATACAGATGTGTGACGTGGATATAGAGATAGTTGCTCATATGCATTGTTTAAACGTTATATTAGATGATAAGTTAAGCTTAATTAATTATATTAATTCAGTTAAACCTAAGGTTTGTTTTGTATTAAAAAGTAAGCTTGGGTGGATTTTTACCTATCAGCATTAAAATTAGTATGGCTAAGTCCCTGCTCCTTTTAGTTGTTAATCATGGTCTGGCAGTATATTCTGCTACTAACTATACTACTCTTACGAAGCTTTCGAAAGTTGTAAATAGTAGGTATGTTGTTAGGTATGTTTTTGGTCTGCAAGTTCGTGTTCATATATGTATCTTCTCATGTGAAGCGTTTTCTTTTAAGAAATACATATATTAAAATTAGACCAATTTCGCTTTATTATACGGTAAAAGTTTATATGACAACTTTGTTTTTCACGCTCTATTCGGGCTACACAAATTATCATTCCTCTGATCCGCAGATCCATTTTTTGAAAAGTTCTACATTGTCAACATTGATAGGAATTGGAATTCATTTTCCAGTCATCTGAAGACTATCTCATCATCGGTACCAAGTAGGGTTGCCAGACAGGCCTGATTGTCAAGTTTTTTCATACGCGCCAAGTGTCAAGTTTTTTTTTTTTTTTCAATTTTATTATTTATTGAATCTTCAATTATAAATTGAATTATCAATAAGTTGTTCAAATCTTAAATCTAAATAATGAAAAATGTTAAATATATGTTTAGCCAATACTAAACAAAATTTTTAATTTCAACGGTTGATTTTTGTTGATTTACATCTCTCGTGTACGGCTGAGAGAAAGAGTATCCCTCCTCCTCAGCCGATGACAGATGATATTACTTGCTTGAAGATATTCTTCACAAAAATCATGTAATAAGTAGTGTTTTATTCGCGATTTTATTAGAATTCCCGAGCCACCACAAGCTCTACCTCGAGGGTCCTTGGTGTCGTAGAAATTATATCCACTAATGTTAAAATAGCTTCGACGCGTCAAGTGAGTCTCAGAAATGAGCATTACATCGATTTGTTGATTCAGTAGGAAATATTCTATTTCATTTTTATGTTGGCAGATGCCGTTTGCGTTCCAAAAACAGATTTTTAAGTTCATGGTTTGCTTAATACTGCCTGTAACAAGGTAGACTGCATTTTCAGCATTTCTTGCATCATACAGGATATGTTCAGAGTAAAAGTATTTACTGTTTGAATTAAGGTCTCTATTGAGGCTTCAATTCGACTAAAATTAGAACCTGTATCTTCATTTGCTGGAGCAGTTTTTTGCGTCGTAGTCTGGTTACTTTTTAAGATATTAGCGTATGAAAATTGTCCGTAAGGTTGTTGTTGGGCAATAGTTTTGTTAGACTTCAAAACATTTGAATATTGGTTCTGGCTAGTAGACGGTTGAGGTAGCTGTGGGTAGTTAAAAAGGGTTTTAGGCTGAGCGGGAGTAACATTGGTTTTTTTGTTTGACGAGCTCTTAAAAATCGAATATAGAGGGCAGCCCCTGTAGTTAGCAGTGTGGTTTTCGCCGCAATTCCCACATTTTTTGGCCTTGGGATCACCTTTCAATTTGTTGCAGTTAGCGGTATTGTGTAACTCGCCACATACAACGCAAACGGTAGGCAACTTACAATATGCTTTAGTGTGGCCAAATTCTTGGCAGTTCAGGCATTGAACAGGTCCTGCTCTTTTAGGTGGAAGCTCAACGGTAACTCTTCGATGCAACAAGTACTGTAAATTGTAGATAGGGTGCGATTCATTTTTTTTTTTTATTTTCAAGTCACCTGGCTGTAGCTCGACTCTAAAAATAGGTTGGGGGATTTTTTCCCTATTTTTAATGTTAGAAACATATTTTATTTTAAAGCCACTGATTTAACCTCTTCAGGATCAACACTAGAGTCTATACCTTTTATAACGACTGTTAGGCCTTTAGCACTCTTTAGTTGGTATGTGTAAAATTGTTTATTTTTTTACTCGAAATCGGAAACTATTTTTCGATAATGATTTTCTTTGGTTACCTGAATTTTTGTTTCGTTGATTTTGCAGCGCTTAATTGGAGTTACGTAGAACTCATTTTCTCCAATTAATGAGATAAGGCTTTTAACCAACAAATTCTGTTCTTTTAAATATATGGGTGGTGGTTTACACGACCTTGTTGTTGTTGTGTCTTCATCGCCTTGTTCAGTTAAAATCGCGAAACGATTTTCGGAATTTTTAATATTTTTTCCATCTCTAGGAACTTTTGCCGTTGGCGCTATTTGAGCAGATTTGGAACTTCTTCCCCTTTTCAGCACGGTAATGTATCTATCCATACCCGTTTGAATTTTATTATCACTATTTTCACTTACTGCATCTATAATTTTATTTATTTTGTGCACGTTGGTCACCTGGGTATTTATTGTTTGTTTGTTTGATTGTACAGCTAAGCTGACAAGTTTGCTAATAGGTGCAATTGTCGTTGCTTCTCGATCAATATTTAGGTTTGGAGAGCAAGATCGCGCACGAGTAGTTGTGCGTTGTGTAGAATTCAGGTTTTCATTTTCGTCGACATGAACCTAAGTTAAATAAACATTCTTACTGCTTGTAGGTTTATTATTGTTGTTGTTGGTAGAAGATGAACTCATTTAGAGTTCCAAGTGCCAACACTGATATTTACCTCATTACTCAGATGGTAGAGAATTAATTAATTCTGTATCTAAGAATACGAAATATATGTGGCAAAATAAATAGAACCTATTTTTTTCTTAAGATAGTACCTATATTTTTTTTAAATAACGCCTAAGTTTTCTTTAATATATGTATATAAAGACTTAATTTTTATTGTTATATTGTTTTTTGTTTCTTTTACATTGTTTCTGTTATTTTTACTTTTTATGATATTTTTGTTTTTATTCTAATAATTTTTATGAAAAAAAAAAAAATAATAAAAAAAATAAAAACCAAGTTTTTTTTCAAAATCAAGTTTTTTTTGGTCAATGTCAAGCTTTCTGGCAAGCCTAGTACCAAGTGATAAATCAAAATTTTGTTAATTTTCAATTAACGGATTGTTCGCTGTCGTAGTGATGATCTACTCTATCATATATAGGACTGCCAGATTAAATATGTATAATGACTTGGCATTTACTGCAAATGAGTTTGATTTAAAAAAAGAGCTTGACAAATTTTAATTTAATCATATACATACATATATTGCTTTAGTTTTTTACCTTATGTTTTTGATGTACGAGATTTTTCATGAAAACGTGTAAAAGTCACGCAATCGCTGCATTAGTACACATAAACTGTCAAATATTGTAAGGAAATTCATGAAACAAGTCGCGCATGTTTGCTATTGCGAAAAGCCTTAATATACTCGTATTTGTATTTTTTTTTTTTTTTTTTTTTTTTTTTTTAATTAGGACCAGCACTCAGGGGATGACCCCTACGTATGCAGTGCACTGTGCCGGAACTCAGAGATAGGGATAGAGTAGAGAAGATAGATGTTGAAAATGTAGAAGGCTTAACTCTTTTACAACTCTGCTTTGCGCGTTATGTTAATTATTATAGCAGTGTTGAGGCGTCTCCGGTGTTAGGTAGACGCATTAACTTTGTTAAGCTGTATTGGCAGGCATTTTATTAATTGTTTTACTTCGCCGATGTTTCTGCTAACCGACGAAGGAGGGCGATGTTGTGTACATTAGCTTAGAACATCATCAATCGCTGTCGGAACAGTTTTTTAGTGACCAGTGCTATGCCTTCATCACTTAAATAGTCCGACAACAATTAATACAATGTCTCACTAATGTACATTACATAAATTAATGATGTTGATTGACTTGCTCTGGCCAGGGTTTGAACCCAGGCCCCACGTCATTGTTTGCTTAGTAGTCAACGCGCTAACCACTTCAGCCAACACCACCCTCAATGTTAGCAATGATGTATTTATTACCTTTCAATCACATGATATGGACTTATTTTCTTCTTTGTAGAAAATAAAACCTCATTAATTTTCGTTTTTTATTAATTAAATTTATTTATTTACTCTTTTGGCCATACATGAATAAATGAATAAATAACTATAAGTTTATATATGTATATGTATGTAAGCGTAAAATTTTAAGCAAATATGTATTTTCCTAAGTGCTTGGATATGGTATTATTCGTATTTGGTTCACGTGGCTGCCTGCTCCGCACAAGCATTCAAGTGGAATCAATAAGATTCCGTTTTGACAATTATTCGTATTTACTCCAAGAATTAGTCTATTAGTAAATGTGACGGAAAGCATTCATATGGTTCTGGTAAACCATTAGGTTAGCAGGTTGCTGGAAATTAGAAATTACATTCCAGCCCACTTGGGTCCTAATGTGGTCCCATTGTGTCAAACCATTAACAGTACATAATAATCATACTAACTAATTAACGTTTCTTGCCTTTTTTTAATCATAATAACATACATACATATGTATGTACTTATATCGACTGTTTTCACAAATATTTGCATTTTTTAATTACCACGCCTTCATACAATTTTGAAAATATGTATTTTGAATCCAATATCAAAAGAAGAACCTTAAAATGCAATTAAAAAGTAAAAATATTATAATAGTAAAATTATGAATAAAGCCTTACGCGGTAACAAATTTCAAAGTATTGATGCCTCTTTGCGTATAAATCCTTGTTAGTTAATAAGATTAGTCACAGTTTGAGAAAATCTTAAATAATTTAAAATTTGTCTGGCTGGCGGCACGAAATGTGCAAATTAGAATGGAACGCACGGCGTGTATACTACAAAGATAAAAACAAGTGGGCCGCATAAAACATGAAAAAGAAATCACTAACAAAAAATAAATATTTTTAGCAATGACTCATCATAAACCATCCAAATAAATACGTATGTATGTAAGTATGTACTTGTATGATTATATATATGTATGTTTGCAGGGAATCTACTTGTATGTATATAAATTTTGCATTAAATTACTAAAAAGCAGGTTACTTTTCATATTAATTTTGTGCTCAAATCGTCGCCCTCTCGGCTGTGTTAACATACGAGTACATACATCCATATATTCTGTACGATTTTTTTTTGTTTGGAATGACGCCAAGACTTTCGGGTTGATCAAAAAATAATTAATAGTCAAATTCGACATGAGGGATGTCAGAACAACTCCTTGTTAAATTCCCCGACTTACAGCCCTGTATTCAGTAATATTCCCAATTGAGGAACTTATGAGTCATAAGTTATGACTTTTTTGTAAGCAGGTTCCTTACATTTTTTTTAATTACGACCAGCATTCAGGGGAACTCAGGGAGAGGGATAGGGTAGAGAAGATAGATGTTGAACATTTAGAAGACTTAACTCTTTCACAACTCTGATTTGCGCGTTATGTTAATTTTTAAGGCATTGGTGAGACGCCTCAGGTGTTAAGTAGACGCATTAACTTTGTTAAGCTGTATTAGCAGGCATTTTATTAATTGTTTTACTTCGCCGATGTTTCTGCTAACGGCGAAGGAGGGCGATGCTGTGTACATTAGCTGGGAACAGCATCAATCGCTGTGGGAACAGTTTTTTAGTGACCAGTGCTATGCTTTCATCACTTAAATAGTCCGACAACAATTAATACAATGTCTCACTAATGTACATTAGAGAAATTAATGATGTTGATTGACTTCCTCTGGCCACGCTTTGAACCCAGGCCCCAAGTCATTGTTTGCTTAGTAGTCAACGCGCTAATAACTTCAGCCAACATCACCCTCACCCGCGGGATCCCAATGTTGAGTAAAGAAATAGACCTAATATAATCAAATTGGCTTTGGCAAAGTTGAAGACGCAGTTTATATCAAGAAAATTCACAATAGTGAATTTCTTATATGCAAGAGATATCTCGATATGGCTCACCAGACAGTAAATAGCATTTTCTACAGGGAGTGAAGTTCTTTGGGTATATACATACATAGCGATGGCTTAATATAGAAAGGTCGTATCTCTTTTTTTTCAAAATCGGGTTTTTTACATGTTCTGGTAGACAAAACTCAAATACACCTCCCTTAAAAAATTCAGTTTCCTATGTTGACGAATAACAGATTTACAGTAATTAAAAAAAGCCCTAACTAACTAACTAATGATTTTATTGTAAAGCAGCTAAAAGTTGAGATACGATATGTCCATTCTCAGATATTTATCAATTGTCCAAAGCTACGCTTTTTTCATTAACTAAGACACAAAGTTGAGCGACATTGTAAAATGTCAATATGAATCGATTAATTCCACCATTAGTGAAAATAAACATTTGGCAAATTTGCCTGTGCGTGGTAAGACTAACAGATCTAGAAATAAAATACTGGCCGTATAGAACCATCTTCAATAAGCAGTAAGATGTTTTATTTAATGTGATTCTTTAAAAAAAATCGTTTTTAATCCAATATGATATTTGTTAGGCTAAATTTCGTAACGTTTTATCCAGAAGGGACATATTCGGTTGAAAAGTTTATTGCACTTTTTCCCGTACAAACGCATACACACATATAAATGTGTACGTACTTACACATATAAGTAATTATGTACGTATCGACTCTTTCGGCAATAAAGTCATAACTCAAAAAAAGTTATTTTGAAGAAAGCGGATTTAAAGAATTTGCTAAAAACTTAATGGTAAAAGAACATTTTATTTTTCTCTAAAAAGTTTAGTACATACATACATATATAAAATATTTTAATGCAATTTTTACACATTATGAAGAACGACATAAGAATTAATGCTGCATTAATAAATAAAAAATACAAATTTTTAAGGTATGGATATTGCAGCAAATGTTCGAATATGAAGTAAAATTTATCGATCAAATCAAAAAACAACTAAATGGCAATAAAAATACTGAATTTTAAATTATTTTGTTGGCGTTAAAATAAACTTGTGATTTTATTATTTTTTAGATGTAACTACTGTCTTAAAGAAAATATTTAATTTTAATGTTTGCGTTGTTTTACCAATTACATTTCACCTAATATTTCAGATCTATAGGTTAAAGCAAATTTACATATGGTGATATGTATGCTTTTCAGAATATCCAAACCGGTTTAACAGGAAGTTCAAAATTTAAATTTTTCAGTTTCATACCTATTTGCAAATTGAAAATATTTAATGAAAAATAAAGCAAAATACACATAAAAAATTAGGTAAGTAATGCAAATAATAAAATCGCGATATTTCCGTTTCCAAGTACATACATATACAATGTATACATACATAAATAATATGTGGTTTTTTCAAAATTGTAATTGCACATATATAAGTACATATTATAGGTAGTTTGTATTAGGCGAAAAAGTGGTGTTCTTCACTGTCATTATCAAACCAAAACAAAAAAATAAGACATGTGGCAGTCGGGGACTGCCGCGGTAAACATTTTTTATCAACTTATGCAATTATATTATTATTTTTGTTTAATAACACCTTTGTTATTCTGGCAATACTGTATGTTATTGATATCAAATGTTAATGTTAATCAATAGCATACTTTAGGGGTTAACATAAATTGGGCGATTTAAATACTTAACAACACAAAAGATTTAAAAAACAAACTTAGTGCCAGTTTTTTCCTTTCAAAACAAATAACAGGTTTTTTCCAGGTTTTTTCGTTTCAAAAACAAAAGACTTATGAAACAAACGTTTAAAAATTTCTTGATTCGGTCGCCTCAAAGCCCGCGATAGAAGCTATGCAATAGCTTAAAAATTTAAATAAAAAAATACAACAATAAGTAGAAGAGCCTGATATTATTCTTTAGATATTTAAGAAATGTTGAATTCAATAAAAAATACTATTGTTCTTACCTGGAAATTTGACGGACTTTCTTGTTGTTGTGTATGTGGCTGTTGGTGCTGCCGTTGAGCTCTTCTAAGAGATCCGGGAGATCCATAAACTGTCCCCTGTGGTTCGTTGACTGCAAAGTGTTGAGCCTGCGTATTAAAATGTGGTTGCTGCTGGCGCTGGTTAATCGTTTGACCTCTGTGCTCGTGACTTATTGGTATTGTGACCCCATTTCCGCCAGTAGTGGCAGAAGAATTCGCATTTGCTATCACAGTGGGTTTCATTTAGCAACGTGATTGATTTACGCCAAACTTTTTTGTTAAAAAAGCTAATAAGTATTTTCACTCTTTTTAAATTATGTATCTTTGTTATGAATGTATATATGTATGTATGTATAAGCATACATGTGTACATGCGAATGAGTATTTGTAAGATGTATAAAAATATCTTTATTCGGAATTTGTTTTCAATATTTACTTATTTATATTTATGTACATAGTAAATGTGTATGTATGTATGTATGTACATATGTATAATGCTCTTCTATTTGCTTGCTGAACTTTTGCTGTCAAATATTTTTATTATTTTCGATTTTCAAGAATTTTGTGTTTTTTATTTCCTTTCTTAAATTTTGTATCTACAAAAAAAAGTTTTTGATATTTTTTATTGAAAGAGCAAACAGTTCATAGAGAGAGAATAAGCAATGATTTTGGCCTCTACTACCATTCAAATGTTTTGTTATAGCTTATGATTGTGGAAAATTCTAGGAACAAATTACGAACGAGCAGCATTTTATCGCCAACGTAAAGATTTTAAACTGTTTGCTTTCTTTTTTAACTATATTCATATGTATGTACATACATACATACACAAAAAATACAAGTGTTCATTAAAAAATTTATATGTTACTCTATACTCTTGTTATTGGTAGTGTCGCCTATTGATACCGAGTAATTTGTATTGTATTGATTTTATTTATATGACGTTGCAAATATGCGATCATACATACTTATGTATATGTACATATGTACATACATAACACATAGATACATACATACATACATGTATGTATGTATGTACATATATGTATACGCATGTGTGCATAAATTTTTATTTTTAACCAGTGAAAAAGAAAGCCTTTCAAACAGATTTTCTTTTTATATCTAGTACATATGTATGTACATACTTATGTATGTACATATATATAAGTACGTTATTTACAAATATAAGTATGTATAAATCTACTTACATATATGTATATATATGTATATATATACATATATTTACATATACATACATATGTATGTATGTACATATATGTATGTAGGTATATAAATTTGATTTTAATGGAAACTTCTATTTTGTTTGTTTCTTACCGTCAATCAAGAAACAAAGTAATTAAATTTGTGTAAATGTACATACATATGTATGTACATATGTACGAATTGTTACTAAATTCTTCATTTTAACTTTTTGGGTAAGTGACGTCATTTGCAAAATAGACTTAACTTTTTTGGTATTGTATTTTATACACTCACATAATATACATACATACATACATATGTATGTAGGTACTCGTTCATAAATATTTTTACTGTATTTGGGTATACTATATGTACGTACATAAGTATTTTAAATTTCGCTCTTTCTTTTCAAGTTTAATTCTTATTATTGCTTAAAAAATAAAATTATTTATTTTATATTTTCTCTTCTCGTTTTTTTTGCTTAGTAATCGCCGTACTATAAATTATTACTTTCTTGGCAGACATCTGTCCACTGCAACGTTACTAGTAAAACTAAATGAATTGAATTTAATAATTGTGTATTATTCCCACACTAACAAAATTATCTCAGTTTTTGTATCTTTTTATCTCAAAGTACACATGGTTACATATTTATATACTGTGAGCACCAAAAAGAAGCATGCACCAAAAAATTTCTTGTTAAAAATTTTATGGAAATGATGAAATTAACCAAAAACGTTATTGATTAGAAAATATCGAACTTTTTATAAAAAATAAATGTCAAAATGAAAACAAAACACCATAGAGTAACACAGATGTGCAGTTGTAATCAATATCAAATGTTTTTTTGACTCAAGCCTAAATCTAAATGTGTCACTAGAACTTTTTGTATTGTATTTGACATGAGCATCTAATTCAGATGGTAAAAAATAGTAAAAATATACATCAATTTCAAATTGTTCTTAATGCTACTAAATATACATAGAATATAAATTAGTACGTTTGTATGTTTGCGTGTTTGTTAAACTCTAATTCGCAAAATGCTTAGGCCCGAAATTACAGTCTTTAGTTAACTAATAACAATGGTTTAACCAAAGATTTTTCATACAAATATCATGAAATATTAGTTAACTGAAGACTGTAAATTTGGGCCTTAATGGATTTGGATGAAATTTGATAAATGGATAGAATATGACACAGATTATCTTAATATATAAAACCGAATGTGTGTTTGTTTGTGGGTTGCTTTGTTATAGGAGGCCAAACCCTTGGATCGATCTTCCTGCAATTTTCACAGTATTTAACTGGAACTCTCGGATGAATTATAGGCTATATGAAGTTTTGATTGGACAAAGAGGCGTGGCACCGCCCATATAACCCAAAAATTTAAATCGCTATATTTTGGGCATTTTTTTACCTACGTCGATGATATTTGCTACATATGGTATTGGCATAATTTGGAATACGTACCAGGGGAAAAGTGGGTGGGACCACGCCCCTTTTTTAGGACAACCAAACCCCAGGGACCGATCTTCCTGAAATTTTCGCAGCATGTTACTGTGACTCTGGAAGGAATAATAGGCTATATGAAGTTTGGATTGGACAAAGAGGCGTGGCACCGCCCATATAACCCAAAAATTTAAATCGCCATATTTTGGGCATTTTTTGATCTATGTATGTCGATGATATTTGGTACATATGGTATTTGCATAATTTGGAATACGTACCAGGAGAAAAGTGGGTGGGACCACGCCCCTTTTTTAGGAAAACCAAAACCTTGGACCGATCTTCCTGAAATTTTCACAGTATTTAACTGGAACTGTCGGATGAATTATAGGCTATATGAAGTTTTGATTGGACAAAGAGGCGTGGCACCGCCCATATAACCCAAAAATTTAAATCACCATATTTTGGGCATTTTTTGACCTACATCGATGATATTTGATACATATGGTATTGGCATAATTTGGAATATGTACCGGGAGAAAAGTGGGTGGGACCACGCCCCTTTTTAGGAAAATTAAAAATCGTAATATAGTCTTAACTACTGGACCGATCGTCATTAAATTTTCACAATAGGATATACAAATACTTTTAAATTTATATTATAACGAGGGGGTAGCGAAGCACACCGGGATAGGCTAGTAATATATATAATACTTTTCAAGAGGTAAAAAAAGTTATTGTACTTTAGCTGGTAAAATGAAAAAAGTTGCTAATTTTTAAATATGTCTAGGTATTATTTTACTTTTGATACATTTTATATTTACGATAACGTTGGTATAAATATACCTATGTAGTTTATTGCCTACATTAACTTATATAATATTGGCTAGCTGAAAATTTGCTTCATTGCAATCTGTCTAATTGCGCAACATAGTCCTTCATAATTGCTTAAATTATTCAATGTTAACTTTTTTAAAGTATTATTTTCAAAACTTTTAAGCCAATTCAGGCAAAAATATGTACCTATATTAAAATAAAAAATTCAAAATCGGTCTTTTAACTAAACAAAACACAAAACCTATAAAAGTTTACCGAAGTTAAAGTGAGGTTTTCCAATTTCAACTAAATCAGAACTAATTTACATAACGTATTTCGAAGTGTTGTTTTAGCTAAACAAGTTTGAAAAAGTGTTATCTATGTATGTGCTTCCAAAAAATTAAATAGCAATAGGTATTTAGATTTAATATTTTTTTAGAATAACTCTTAACTTCGGTGTTTAATTTATTTTTATGGTCACAGTATTTGTCATTTCTTCCTACATTATTCTAAAATCGTTCTACAGAAACCGAGTAGTGTTAGGAAAATGGTAATATTTTATTTTTCAATTACACTGCCAAGTTTCGAGTCTGCAATAGAGTGCAGATCTACTTATACAACTCATAGATATATGACTCATCTAGAAAATTTTAATGGTAACCACTCTAAAAACAGTGATTTTCATATACATTTTCTACTCAAGTTGACTGTCTGGGCTGTGTAAACGGAACTATGAGTACATAAATGCACTTTAATTTGTTTGGAAATCACTCAAAACCAGTTGTAGCAGCCGTATAGAAAATATTTGTGCGCTCAGTTTCTTGAGATCAATCTAGGCGCACAATAGTGTGCCAGCCAAGTTCGGCCACACAGTGTGTATATTTACACGAAACCATTCGAGCTGTTTTTACCCCCCCTCATAACTTTGCTCCCCACAGAGGTGACCTCTCAGGTTAAATTTGAAAGTTTATGGTATAAGCTTGGCAATATTTTTCCAAGAATTCTTTCCCATATTAGAAAGGCAACCAAATTTTGCCAAGCTTACAGGTTGCCTAGAAATGAGATGGAATTGCACCTATCAAGAACTTGGTCCTTATTTTGATCTCAGTACTTTTTACGGCCGAAACTTTTTGGATACGAACTTGGCCTTATTTTCACATTTATGTTTTTGTGTGGATACAAATTATTATAAATCATTTAAGCCAAGTTACATACAAACATACATACATCCATATATATGTATGTCCAATCAGTAGGGTCCTTTTTGTAACTCGATGTGTAAAAGAAACTAAATAGAGTCCTGACCACGTGTCAAAAACTCTGGCTTTTTTTCAAAACATTTTGATGCTATAATTTTACATAAATTTTTAAATTATTTAACATGTGTTTTACTGGGTTTTTCACAGCTTTTACTGTAGTAAAAGTACAATTATTTGTACATATGTATGTGTGTGCATATGTACATATCATACATACATATGTATATAAAGGTTGGTAATTTTTTTGGGAAACTTGAAATGGTTAAAAAATTAATATTGCTTAAACTCAGAAGCTCAAAATATCGCAGCTATGTCGAGCCTATTCAACCAACCAGTAAGGATCACACTGCAAAGACGTGCGTACTGCAGCAAGACGGGATGCCAGAGAAGAATTCAGTGGATGTGCTCTAGTTGCGATGTTTCACATTGCTTAAGTAAAACGAAATCCTGGTTTAATTAAAAATGCTATAATATAACGGCGGTAGTAGAAAAATCATACCACATCCTTGCGAGGAATCCTATAAGGATAACAATTTTTTTTTACATATTTTTTTTTTCAATAAACAGCTTTTATAAATAAAAGAGAATCAAAATCTTTGTTTAATTTTTGTCGATTTTATATAGTGCGCCGAAAAGATTTATTACTTACAAACAAATTTATGTTCATGTTATTTTGTTCTCGGTGTGTATCTAATAGTGATTATTCAAATGAAACAAAACAATTTTTAATTCGAATTTTATTAAAAGGCCGCTGCACTTCTTACTACAATATTTCATGTTTACATACATAGCAATACATATTTACTATCTTATAATGTTATACCTAGGTATATTAATTTTATTTCGAACCTGAAATTTTTCATAAAATTTTACAATAAATTAACATTTTAACACAGTTTTCTTTTGTGTTAAAATTAAATTAGCAAAAAATAATAATTGAAAGCAACATTTGTATGTCAGGTCCTTTAATTTTAGATTTATTTTATTAAATCGCCGTATTTGTTCCGCGGAGGTCTGATGTGTACTTATTTGATCAGTTCCTTTATTACACAGAATACAATTATTCCTCAAAACATTTGAAGAAAAACTGTTTATTAAAAATTTAAAGCAGTTATTTATTTGTTTTATGTTGAGCATATAATGCATAAATATATATTGTATGTATATATATTAAATTTTGATTAACTGAAATTTATAATTAGGTTTCATAAAGTCATATGTTTTAAAATAATAGCACGGCAAAATATGACTGATGTGAATAACCTGTCATAATTTAGTGTGCTAACTTTAACATACTCGTATATGAGAGAAAATATTATAATATTTTGTATTACAATGTTAAATTGGGTGCAAATGTTCCAACGGATTTCTATCTTCATATATCCAAAAATTTTATGCGATAAGCTCGATTTGTTGAAAGATTAACATTTTTTCATTTGTTAAAGCTTTTTAAACTTTTCAACAATTTTGTAATATTTTATTACTCTTGGATTGGTAATTTTATGATTATAAGCTAATTTTTGTATTATTTTGCAATGATAATGACTCATTCTTTTTAGTTTTAGCCGTTATCAATTTTGTTTCAATGTCGACATCGATTCAATAAAGTTTTAGCGATTTCTTTTTACATTTACCAATTTTTCGCGAAATGCAATTTCTTTTATTTGAATTGTTTTTGCGAATTTAAATCGAATTCAGTGATAATTTACAATTTTGCAAATTCCGGGAATTGAAGTTTTTTTTTTGCAATTGTTTTGCATTGCTTCATATATTGCAGATTTGTAATAAAAATTTTGGCTTGTATAAAATTTTGCAATATTTAGCAAATTTACGCGACACGCTAATTTTTTCTGTCGAACTTTTGCCATTTTTACATGTGTTGAATGTTTTGCATATATTAAAATTTAAAATTTTTATCAAGATTATGGTTTAAATAAAATATTGCAATTTTTGCAATTTTTGCAATATTTTACCTTAGCGATATAATGTTTTTAGTAAAAATAGTTAAAAACACGCCATGCACTAGAAAATTTTATCGAAATAGAAAAACAAAAAGCAAAACATTTTGTTATGACATTATCATAAACATGGCCTGTAGAATTCTATTATTATAGTACACTTAATGTATGAAAACAATAAAAAATTAGTAATCCCATTTATAATCAACTGAAAATTATATCATTAAGGACCCGACCCTCTCCGAATCGTCTGAAACTTTGTGAAATCTATGCACATGATAGAGTTAGTACGCATGTAGAACCTTAGCTCATTATCGTGGCTCAGTTGCGAGATATAGCGACTTGAAAATTTAAAAATTCAACAAAAATTTACTGTTATGGACTTAGAAATTTATTTTTATTTCCGTAACTTCATAAGCAATATTCTTCGTTGTGGGAAGAAATCAAAGAGGAGAAAATAAGCTTTTAAGGGGTTTAAATTGTAGGTTTGAAATTCAAAGTTCATAGGTCAAAATTTGATCAAATATTTTTGTTGGTTATTTTTCTCAAAAAACGGTATTTTTAAAATTCTAAAATATATAAACATATGTTAAAGAACAACGTCTTATCTACAATTCCTGTAAGTTTTATTTTGGGATACGAAATTTTAAACTATATAGTTTAAATATTTAGGACATTATGACTACCGTTTGAATCCACTCAGGTTGTGGATCAATATCACAATAAATTGAATCCGTCAGTTTAAGTAATTGAAATCATACATGTTTGTATGTATAATGCGTTTTGTAAAAACAGAAATATATAATATTAGGTTTGTTTGCCTAATAATTAGCTGTGATTTCATAAAATATTTTAATAAATACAAATTAGAATAAGTAAATCAAGTCACGAACGCAATCTAGTGAATTGATCAAGTCCAACAATAATCATCCCTAGTATGAAGATAATTTTAATTTTTATGTATTGATCAATGGTACATAAGTATGTATGTACATACATATATACGTTTGCAGATATATATGTATATATGAAATTATAGATCTGCTAATAAAAATTTAAAGGTGGTTTAAAGTTGAACACTCAGATGTGGCGGCCCTCGAAACCTAACCTACATATACGGTCATACGCATGTTTCTGTATCATGTGAAAAGTACATACAATGTAAATACGAGATCTTCGTGTTAAGTGAAACTTAAAACGGAAGACTGAAGCATTTTGGTGTCCTAGCGAAGACCGATCGGTCGTTACTAAAATATTATTTTTTTTATGCACATATTTCACAGCCACTAGTTTATAATTTTTTTTCAATAATGCCTTCAGCAACATTATAAGCCGCAAGAAATAGTTTTTATTGAATATTACAATACTGATTATACGAAGAATCAATCCGATCAATGTGACAGCGGCCACAATAAAAATTTAGTACCTCCTTTAACATTGTACATTTGGTGAAACTGATGGATTACTTATGTACATACATACATGCATATATATATATATTATAATTGTTTCTTATAGTAAACTAAATTTACTTATGTAGCTTTTGATATGAATCTGTAAAACCTTAAACATATTGACTGTATTTTAATTTCTGCCAGCCCACACGTTGCCTCCTCCTTAAGTCTCTTAAGCTATTTGGTAGACCATAAAAGAAGTAAATTGACAAACCTAGATTTTAAAAAATAAAAGGATACAAATAAAAATGAATTATGTTATTCATTACTAGTAAGAGTTTTTTTCCGCTGCGGAAGCAAAATATAAATTTTTAAATAAGAATACATTAATTAGCTCATAATATTAATCGAAAACATGAATCTAAGGAAGTTGCTACTCGTACTTCAGTTTGATTATATTTAATTGTTGTGGGTTATTCTTGTCATATTTCTAAAGTCCACTAATGATTAGGAATAATAACATTAAATGCTATACATATACATATATGAAAAGTAATATTATCAGGCTCAAGTTCAGTTTTATTGAATTAATGAAAATCAAATTACTAAGAGTTTTTTCATGTTGAAAAATATGTAAAAATAGAATAAATTGAATTAAATTAATTCTCTTATTCTATTTCTGTTGAAAACTTGGTTAAATAGTTGATATTCTTCCCAATCAGTATCCACTTTACGAAAATTGCAAAGATGGACAATTGAACGCTGATGAGAGGTGTAGCAGGCTTGAAATCGGTATACTGATACGTTCTGCTAAACTGATTGGATATAATAATAATATTTTTCAACAAAAAAAATTCTTAGTAATTTGAATTTTCATTAATTCAATAAAACTGAACTTGAGCCTGATAATATTACTTTTCATATATACATCAACATAAGTTCAAATAATAATTACGTTTATTCGTAATAATATAAAAAATATTAAATTCTATATTTATTTTTCATACAAAGTATTGTTAATTTTTATCTATCAGATAGGTGCTTGTTGAAATAATGAATTTATTTTTCTGGATCGACTTTTAAACCAACTAAGCGCTGTTTAAAGATATAAAGAAAATACATTTTTGCCAAACGTTGAATTTCTTGCTGAGCGTTAGAAATTTTAAAAATTTCTACCAGAAATAGTAAAAACTTGGAATTATTATTAAGAGCTGATTTTTGATATTTTGCTAGGGCATCAGAAAAAAGCTATTGTCTACATATACATACATACATTATTATGTATTTATTATGTTAATTATGAAGAATTATTTAAAATAATAATTAAGAGTGCTTTTAATACATCATGCAAATTTGTGATAATTTTAAATGCTTTTGAGTAGGTGTTTATCGACCACAATTGTAACTAATACACATACATACATATGGAAATAGATACATACATAGATTCTCATATTGTAAAACTTTGAATAACTGTAAAGAGAAATATATGTACTTCTCTTAATAAGTATGTTACTATAAATCGATTGCTGTTTCTATGACCGGCTGCAAAACATTTCGCGATTCTCTTGTCAGTGGGGTAGACTTATTGAAATTACTTTCAGACTGCGTAATCAGAAATAAGGGTTCGTCAGATATTGCAATTTGTTTTTATTTATTTAGTATAATTTTTGTCTTATAAGTCGGTCCATTTTTCAACATCGCCTCTAGTTTTTGTTTAAATATATATTCACTATTCCGGGTTTCAACTATCTTTAATAGTGATATTCTCCGATCGTTTCGATAGATATAAAAGCTTGTCTAAGCGGTGGCGCTGATAGAGTCTTCTCGTGATTAATATTGGATCAAATTTTGGTGGCTTGGGAGCATTAGACTTATTTTGCATGAAAGCTTCCTGAGCCACGCTTTCGTTTTTCATATTGAAATTAATACCCAATTTTGCCGTTAATATTAAAGCTCTAACCTCAGATTCACTTCTTAATGGTTTTTGCTCAGGCCGAATAGAAATATCCTCTTTCGAGATCCCATTTAATGATTTCAGTTGCAGTGGCTTCATTATTAACATGCTAAGCTTATTTCGAAAGTTCTCAGAATGCAGAGGATCATCAACAGATCTTGTAGATATTACTGGTTCTGCGGACTTTACATTCTTTAACGATATCCTTGGGCTTTTATTTTCACTTTTTAATAAATGAAAGCCTTCGATATTATTTCGAATACTTTTTGTTGATGGTTTTGCAAAGCAAACAAAATTTCTTCGCTATTTAAAATTTCATCGACTAGTTCTTCGGCTAACTTTCTTCTTTCTTCGTAAGCTCTTGCACTATTACCTCTGTCACTGAATGATATTTTGATAATATTTGTAAAGCTATCACAGTTACTATTGCTATGCACTGTAGCCACAGTTGTGCTCCTTATTACACTTGGCACCATTTCAGAGTCTACACTCGTTTTGCGATCACAGAGCTTAAGCTGCTGTAATTGGTTAAGATTATCATCTAACGTTTCTAGTACATTATCCAAAAGAGCTATAGCAGTCTTTTCTTCTTCGAAAGTATCAGTTTCTAAGAAAACAGCGTTAGAGTCGGCATTTTCATATCGTTTCTTTACTGATGTATCTGAGTTATGGTTCTCATTGTTATCGATGAAACAAATTTGACCATTTGGATGCCTCACTTTTTTCAAGCTATTTTCCACCTCTTTTAGATCCATTATTTCATCTAAACTTTTCACGCTGCATTCATTTTGTTTCATTATTAAAGTTGGGTTTGATGTATTTACATCTTTTCCAAGAATTTTCATAAATTTTTTAGATTTTGGTGAATATGATTGAGGGGAAAGTTTTAAGATTCCTTTGAATTCTATTCTACTAGGATGTCTATTAGCAGGATTTTTTATATCATTCATATACCAACAAGCTACAAACATTGGAATACCTAGTTGCAATAATAGGTGCCTTTATTAGTAGATACATTTGTGCTATGCATGCATGCATTAATTGGGTTATTCTATTTAATAATGCAGTGGGACATGCAATATCATAGACTTAGTGAAGCTGAACTAATTGTGAGTAAGCACTTACCAATTGCCATCCATATACCAAATCTGAACCAAGTCATCACATCTAGTTGAAGCATAAGATATATGTTTATAAATATACTTGTGGCTGGCACTAAAGGCACCAATGGCACAGTAAATACCCTGTTCCGGAGTTCCCTTGGCTGAACGCATATACAAAGTAATACCAAAACAGCAAGTACAGATAGAGCTATCAGTAAACTCAATACCCATGATTGATTATTAACCAATTTGTCATAAGCTTGCATAAATATCAAACCAATGCCAGCTGAAAGAATACCTTAAAATATACATATACATAGTTGATGTAAAAAAATAGTTTGATGGCGTTTTAGTAATTTTTCATATAAATATAGATATCATGTGTCTATGAATGTGTGGATGTCTGTATATGAAACTTACAAAACACTGTAATCAGTGTGCCCACAATTCTTGTGGATAATTCGTTGGGACTATAATCGTTTCTTAAGTTAAAAAGTTGTTGCAAAACTCTCTTGAAAGTAATACGCTCACTTTTGGAAGTTAGCAATGATGTTTCGGATACGTTATGCCCATTAGTAAACATGTGATAACTCCCATTGCCATTTCCATGGCAGTTCTCCCCATTTACGCTCTCAACATTGTCATTTGATTGTGTTTTGGCAAAAGTATCAGCATTATCCATATATCGTAAAATTGTTATTGAAATGGCCACGACGCTGTAGGCTAATAACGTGCCAATAGATAAAAGGCTAACTAATTGAGACAAATCGAATAAACCAGCGATAAAGGCTAAATAAAATAATATTAATAAAAAAATATTTAAAAATAAAATAGTATTTTATACCTGTTAAAATTGCTGCAAGAATTGAGCCAACAACCGGCACTCGGTATCTAGAATGAATTCGACCAAAAACTTTAAACATTAAACCGTCTTGCGCCATTGAATACATTACTCTTGGCAAAGGAAACAAAGCTCCTAATAAGCTCGCAAGCAATCCAATTAAACCACCAATGGCCACAATCCACATGGCAAAATTCCAACCGACAACTTTAAACGCGTTGGGAAGTGGCGCATTGGCATCTTGTAAATAGTATGGCACCATTAGGGTCATAACTGTTGAAACGCCAAAATAACACAAAAATATAACCAGCAAAGACAGTAAAATAGAGCGCGGAATATTTTTACGAGGATTTTGCACTTCTTCGCCAGTCGTAGCAATACAATCGAAACCAACAAACCCAAAGAAGCAAGTGGCGGCGCCTCGTAACGTCCCCGTAAAGCCAAAAGAAAAAAAGCCACCAATCCCCAGATCAGCATCTGGTGCTATACCCGTTTTATTGACTGCATCAATATCAATTGTCCAATTTGAAAAATTTCCTGCAGTGAAACATTAAAAGACATACTAAATTATATTTAATATTTGCTGAAAACATATCCTTTCCCCATTTACTAAAATCACTCATAATTTTTACCTTTGAATGAACCAGCTATAATAACAAACAATAAAATGAACAAATTCAGGCAGGTACACAAATTGTTCGCAATTGCTGAAGTTTCAACACCAAAAGCCAGCGCAACTGTTGGAGAATAAAAATAGAGTGCAACTTTCGATTTGTAGACTTTTACAATTAACTTACCACCAAATATTACGACTAAGCCAAAAGCAAAAAAATCAAAATATCTTCCAAAAAATGAAATATTCATTGGTGCCACTTCAGCAAAAGTATTTTTTAAGGTATCATTGATAAGAGTGTCTAAATACAGACTTATACCTCTACACACACTTGCTGTACCGATCACGTACTCCAGTATAAGATTCCAACCAATAACAAAAGCAGCAAATTCTCCTATGCAAACATAACTGTATACATATGCCGAACCGGCTTTAGGTACGCGAGCACCAAATTCTGCGTAACAAATACCTTGATAATAAAATAAATTCTTTCATTAGTTAGCTTCAATCAATTTGTATTTTTCCTTAACCATTTACTAATAACACTGTTCAGCAGCAAAATCCTCCTTTAAATAAAACTATGTGGACTATATGGATTTTGATGTCCTAAACTCAAATCCGTTTTCGGTTTTTCTCCACCACGTAAAATTGTTTCCCCTCTGAAATTTTTTAATAATTCCAAAACGATAAAATATAGAAAAAAACTATATTGAATTAAATTAAACATAATTTTGTTACGCATCGTTTGGAGTTTTGTTTATGACAATCGGTTGAGTCGTTCTCGAGTTCGGCTGAAATATGTCTTCGTACCTGACTAATTTAGGGGGAAAAATGCAACTAATGCAATAAATGTCATGAAATTCGCTATATGTCACTTCTATAACAAAATACAACCTCCAGCAAAACCTTGAGGTAATTAGACAATTCTCAAGAATAGTGAAATATAAAAAGCAGTACATAATCGTATTTGATAATCATTAAGTTACCGAATAGGTGAAATATGTATATTCTTGGTATTTTGTCCACTGTGTCCAAACACTTCGACCTCACCGAATGAAACCAAATGGAAAATGAAGATAATTAATTAGGATATTAAACTGCGTTTGCAGTTTTCCTGAATTGTGTTTGTGACTTTTTTTTATAAAACTTGACACAGTGGACAAAATGCTAAGATTATCCATATTTCAATCATTCTAAGCACTTTCTGTTAAGTTATATTTTCCAAGTTTTATAAAAACAACTCCCAAACACAATTCAGGAAAGCTGCAAATGCAGTTTAATAGCCTAGTTGATTATCTTAATTTTGCATTTTGTTCGCTGAGGTCAAAGAGTTTGGACACAGTACATATTTGCGGAATAAGTCTAAAATTTGGTATGATTTCCCTACAATACGCATAGAAAAGGAATATCGCATGCGGTATTTTTAAAAAAGTATTTATCTTCACACACATTATTAAAATGACGAGTAGAAAAATGAAAAGCTTTTATTAATTAATAGCCTTACTTACCAGCCAATAAAGATGCAAATGCGGCAATGGCAAATGATAACATCACAGAAGGTCCAGCCTGATCTTTTGCAATTCGACCGGCCAACACATAAACTCCAGCACCTAAAGTAGATCCAACTCCTAGTGCGGTTAAATCATATAAACCTAAAACACGGTTTAATTTACTCTCGCCATCTTCAGATTCTTCTGAAAGTTGTTTTCTCCGAGTTAACACTTTCCAATATGAAAGTTTTTGAACCATTCTGATGTCCTGAAATAAAAACTATAATTGAAGAGATTTTACAAAAACAACAAAAGATGCTTGTTTTTCAAATAGTAATGTCGTTTATCAGTTATTTCAATACCAATGTAATTAGTCCTATCTGAAAACCAATGCCAATAAACTGTTAATTTAATTTTTAAATGAATTTAGTCTGTATGTATGTGTATGTACATTTATAATAAGTTTAAAGTATGTGAGATCAAGTGTGTATCTAATAGAGTTGTCAATTATTCGCCTTTCAACTTTGTTCGAATAATTCAAATAATAGTTTTTGTTCGTTCGATCAAACGATTAAAGCTAAAAATTTATTCGATTAATCGATGAGAACAACGAATAAGAAAATGCTTAAAAATAATTTATTGAAAAAAATAAATGTTTGTCATTAACCCAAAAATGCATAAGTATATAATAAAAATAAATTAAAAATTAAATAGTTAATATTTTTATCATCTTTTATTTATTTGTTGCGGGTTAGCAATAACTAAATATATATTTCGTTGGTAGCCATACAAACTCATCAGTAGATGTTTTACCCTTTATGTTTAAAAAATTTTAAGGCTCATCCATTTATATGGAAACTCACAAATAAATTTGTGCATTACAAAGCTTTAAAATTTTTTTAAAATAAAGGGTAAAACATCTACTGATGATTTTGTATGGTTACCAACGAAATATATATTTAGATATTGCTAACCCGCAACAAATAAATAAAATTTAAAACATAAATACTTGAGTACATCCTCAAATAAATGAAAATTTTATTTTTATCAACAACAAAAATATACATAAAATTAATAATACATAAAAAAAACTTAAAAATGTAATAACTGAGATTACTTTGATTTTAATACTTTAAACACACATGTTTTGTTCAGTCAAAATATCTCAAATGATTTTTTTTTGATAAATTAGACAATTTAAGATGTTCTTAAGAAATAATCTTTTAAAAACAATTTTTTTTTTGCTTTCAAACGATTTTTGGTTTTTGTTTTTATTAAATTAGATTTTGAAAAAACTCTGCTAATTGTCGAGGTAGGTGATACAGTGAGAAAAGAATAAAATAGTTTAAATATCTAATTTTTCTGCTCTTTTTTACATTTTTCCAATTATACTATATCGTCTAATATATCGCTGAATTCTTTTTTATTACCTGCATTTTTAATACCTTGAATATAATTATTTAATTCGCATAAAAGATTGTTATTTTCATTAATAATAACTTCTTCTATATCATTACTTTATTATTATATTATTGTGGTTAGTTTCAACATAAAATATTCTAGAGTATAATTAATTAGCATATTCTTTAGTTTAATTTTTGAAGAATATTTGAAAAACTTTCATTGCGCGGAAAATTTCCAGAATTTAAAAAATATTATTAACGTATTTTAAAGTTTTATACGTCTCTTATTTATTCTTATTTTAATGCGTTTTAGTAAATCTGTTGCAAAATAATTATTATTTTTTTTTTTTGTTGTTGATCCAACAATTTTGTATACTTTAGGACACTTGATACATGTGACTTTGTTGTTTTTTCATTTTTGTTCTTGGTAAAATACTTCCAAAATACTTAAAAAAAAATAGAATACAATACCAACATTTTCTAGTTATATGATAAGATTTATATAAAGCAATTGTTTCTTTTTTGGCTTTTAGTGTATTTCTAACTTATTCACCTGACAGTAAAAAAAACCCATTCTTGAAAATTGTTTACTGTTTCATTTAAAACAGCACGTCTACTAGGTATGTGCAGTTCGACAACAACTACAAACATCCAAAATAACATGTATTGCTTGATATGAAGTACTCGCTTTGTTTCAAATCATACAAACAAATTTAACACATTTTTTACGTATGCAAAAATATGTTCGATTAATTGACATAAATTAATCGATTTATTCGTTATTCGAAATTCGGCATTTTAAAATTATTCGAACAAGAATTTAGTTTTGTTTGATCGATTAATCGAATTATTCTTAATCGGTTGACAACTCTAGTATCTAAATATGCATACTACATCGCAATTTCAATTTCTTTGAATAATTATTTCTAATCTACAAACACACATACACACCAGTGGGAATTATCATATTCATTATTAAAAAATCTAATTAAATTTTAATATTGCAATAATACATACATACATAAGTATGTATTTAGTAGAAAATGCTTTTTGTTTCAGTATTTTTGACCTACTTTAAATTTTAAAGTATTAAGGACGTTGTAAAAACAATGATACAAAAATAAAAATTAAAATCAAATAATCCTGTAAGAATGGCGTAACCCGCTTGTCCGCGGATACATTCCATAAGTGCGTTTGAGTGACGAATATTCATCATAGTTTTCATTCACAAAAATACTGTGATGAAAAGAACACTGAAGCCGGAGTTAAATAATGAACGGTTTCGTTAACTTTGGGTAATCAACGTAAATAGAATATGACAGAAAAAGAATTTTACTCGCCTTCTTATAAGTGTACGATCAACGAAGGTATTGGAAATTGTGAGTAACGAATTTATTACAGAAAAAACGTCAATAGCAGTTTTGCCGAACAAGCGGGAAACTAGCAAAAGACATCACAAACACATACATAGATACATACATACATACATATATACATACATAATATTCGACCATATAGCATTACGACGTCTTAGGGTCCGACCATATAAACCAGTCATGTTGTTACCGTTAATTACCCACAAGCGATTTTCTTACTATTACGATCATTAAAGAGCGAATGCCTGACATTAAATAATGTAGTCACTATATTAAACACATATTCATAGTTGAATGTGCGAAAAATTTAAACTTGCAAAGTTTGTATATCGTCGGACCTTATGGTTAATATGGTTAAGTTCTTCGATTTATTATATCTTCCATGCCAAGTTTGACGGGTATTTATCTTCATTAAATTACTAATCATAGTTTAATATTTCTTGTTTTTGTTACAACTAATTATATATGTGACGCGCAAAATAGAAAGGGACCTAAGGGTAAAAACCGGTTTTGTTCAGGAGAGCCATTTTAAAGATTTAAATACGTGTATCTTTGGTGTACCATCATTTTCATAAAACGCGCATATCACTGGGAGGGAACACTTTTGGGGCATGGGATCGGTCTCATTCGATGCTCAGATGTTGTCCAGATCAAAAAAAAAAAAAAAAAAAGTGAAAATTAATTTCTTACCCTTAGGTCCCTTTCTCTATGCGCTGACACATATTTAAAAGACTTCAGTCATTTTGGGTTTACTTGAAATAATTTTGAAAAATGTTTTGGTGATATATTCGTCGGTAAATTTTTTGACAGCCAAACCAGGCAAATTGAGGCGAGTATACCGGTTTAAATATATACCATATTAAACCATATTAATTTTTACACTATTAAAATTTTTATTTTTTTAGATGAGAATATGCTCCTAAATATGTTCTACTTCTTATTAAAAAAATTCTGTGTTTGCTTAGATAGAAGTGAAATTAAGAAATATATATGCTCATCACCTTCTCTTTCATTGTTTTTTATTTATTTTTTTATTTATTTATTTTTTATTTATTGCCATCATTAAAGACATTTTATTAAAATTTAAGAGATTTAGGTGGTTAAAGCAAACATCTTGCGCAATGTAATTAAAGCTAAAAAAATCTAAAATCCTTAGTACTGATGATTTGAAAATATATTTTTCCAAACAAGATATAACTATAAGAATCTCTAAAGTTGCGTAATTGAGAGTTTATTTTATCCCAAAAATATTTTATAACATTTACAAAAATAATTAATATGTACTATAATTAACTTTAAGCCCTTTCCAAAAAACCTTCCAGTTTGCATTTATGATAATAAGATTACACAAACAGGTGTTTGGGGAAAATTCTACCGGACACCAAACATTAGCTATTCTTAAAAATATATCGACTTGGTTTGGATTCGTACTCTAATCAGTTCAAATTAAGCAAACTATTCTTTTGCACTATTTAAACCACAAGTACTCGCGAAATAAATTATTTATTCGATAATAATTGATGGTTTTACTTTAATTGTAAATTTACAAATTGTCTCAATGGCAATATGTAATGTTTTGTGTGCAAATACAAATTACAATTTCTTAAATTGTAAAATAATATTTATGTATGTATGTACATATGTACGAGTATATTCTATGTGATTTAATTTGTGATCTTTTAAATATTACTCACCTGTTAATAATAAACTTAAAATGCTAACTTATACATACGTACATATATTTTCCACTGAATAGTATATCTTATAGGTACAATGCACTATTTTAAAATCGTTTTTGAATTAAAAAAGGTTTTTCTTTAATATTTAATTAGAATTCTTGATTTAATTTAACCGTTTAGTTCAACGTATGAAGTGAGTTTAAAGTAAATTTTAAAATTGATGCCAAGATTTTCCCCTAAATAAAACCCAGTCAAAGTCAGAGTAGCAGGCAAAAAATAAATAAACGCACACTTGCAAACGTGCAAAAATAAATAATAACATGTATATGCAAATGTATATGTATAGAGACTATAATATAGACACAGATCAAATAACAATAATGAAAAGAAAACCTTCTCGCATCTAGAAGACAATATTTTTGTATCTCATTAAGACTGATAAGAAAATAAAACATTTCAGGCCTTTTAAAAACAATAACATTACTTTACTGTTTTTGTTTTATGTTACGTTTACACTAGGAGTTGTTTTTTATTTATTTTTCTTTATTGTGAGATACATATTAGATTATACATAAATTTTTAGTAAAATCATTTGCACTAAACATTTACTATCAAATAAAATTTTTAGTAAAAAACTACTTCCAACTCTACCCTGTAGTTCAGGTGGCTGTCTCCGAGCTGGTTATAATACTAGCCCCTTTATGACACAACCAGTCCGAATGCTAGCCATATGACTGGCCACTTTAACAAGGGGATGTCCTACGATGGGGTTAATTGTCACCAAGAGGCCACAAAAATACAGTTCATAAGCCGGTTCTTCTTGGCTTACCCTTAACTGTCTCCTTATACCAGCCAAACCACTCCCTTAAAAACCCCAAATCATTCCCTATTTTTTATGAAATAAAAGTCATTTTATAATTTATTTAACTTGAAAAAAAAAATTATTTCGTCAAAAAAAAAAACATAACAAATTCATTTATTAATTAAAAAGATAATAATAATTAATTAATATAATAATTAAATTTTGCTTTCAGCTATTTTTGTATTATTATTCTTATTATTTTATTTATCTTTATCCTAGTCATCTTCATCCTGGTTATTCCCACTGCAGTACAATAATGTTCCTACAGCCCACTTGTAACTTAGTAAGGATGCGTAACATTGCACTATTTTTGTAAATGTATTTTGACTGTATTGAGAATTGAACTAGCAACCTTCCGACTGCTAATCAACATCTCAACCCACTCAGCTACACTCACTGGTACTTGTACATTGTACTACTTAAGCTATGTGTGCTTAATGACATACATTTTTTACTATCCACCATCTGCGACACAAAAAGACAGCTAAGTGCCTGCACAAAGTGACAGTAAAATTTTCCACAGTTTTAGAACCAGTCTTCCGACTATAGGATCAATGTGGATAGTTTTATAACCAGCCTTTCGAGTATAGGATCAATGTGGCTAGTTTTATAACCAGTCTTCAGAGTATAGGATCAATGTGGATAGTTTTATAACCAGTCTTCAGAGTATAGGATCAATGTGGATAGTTTTATAACCAGTCCACATTGTATAGTACTGCCACTTTTGGGGTAAATTGTCACGAAAAAACTACAGGGTAGTCTATGTAGGTACGTATATATTAGTGATGTTACGAATACTCGTATTCGTATTCGACTATTCGCCTGTTTTAAGATATTCGTATTCGTATTCGCCAAATTCAAGCGAATATTTTTCGAATAATTTTCCCATACATTTTCCAAAAAAAAATCATACAAAAGTTTAAAAAAGTACATAAAATGTAAAAAAATATATTAATTTTTATTAAAAAAACCCCATTGTATTTCACGCAAAGTAATAACCTTCTTAAAAAACAAAAAAATATATATATGTATTTTGCAACTAGTATTCAAAAATTAAAGTTTTATATCATGTTAAATTAGTAATCAAACCTCAGTAGAGGAATGTTGAATTTCAAAAATAGAAGTTTTGAAGCCTTTTCTCCATCAAGCCTATTACGATGGTCACTAAATATTGCCTGACTATAGGTAAAAGAAGCTCGTATTTTTCCTTATTTACTTTCCACCATATCAGTGGGTTCACGTCATTTGCCGTCCGTTTTTCCGATATATATTCCGCGATAGTTTTTCTAAGTAAATGATGAATGGAATCTGGGAAACTAAGTTGAGAAATTTCATCTCCATTTTCACAGTCACTGTCACTTGTATCCATGAGTAAAGTCATCATGTCTCTCATTTATAGTTACTAACGCAAAGGCAGGGATTTTTTCCAATTAAATTTGAAATATAAACCTCAAAAGAAATATTCATATTCGTATTCGGCGAATACTGTTTTAAATATTCGTATTCGTATTCGTATTCGCGAATACTAAAAATTGATATTCGTAACATCACTAGTATATATACACATTTTCGTTAATCGTAATAAAGAGCGTGTTGTACATGAAAAATGCCGGGTTACGGGAACAAGTTCCCCGATTGCATTAGAACACATTCCGTTGTAGTAGCGATAGAACAGTGAAATACACCCTACATTGCCCTACATTCCCTGATAGCCTTCTTCGCCCTATCTTGTATGCGATCGAGTAACTTCAAAATAGACTTCCAAGCTCCGGCCCATACATGAGAGTTGTATTTAATTTTTTGTTTTTAATGTAGTTGGTAAAAATATTAAGGAGATCAGATGGCGTGAAGTATATCTTACACCGTCTTACAAAACCGTGTCACTGAATGCTTCTTTTAAGATATGAAAAATATGATCATTTGATCGAACATCACAATCAATGTTCTTGCCAAGACCTTTCGATTCCCCATGGAGCAGCATGTCCGGTCATACGTCTGTGCGTAAGCATAGCACATTGGGTCTTAAGTGCAATAAAATCTACCCTGTTACCTATGACCATGATTTGAAATTGTGGGTGGGTACTAGTGATGTTACGAATACTCGTATTCGTATTCGACTATTCGCCTGTTTTAAGATATTCGTATTCGTATTCGCCAAATTCAAGCGAATATTTTTCGAATAATTTTCCCATACATTTTCCAAAACAAAATCATACAAAAGTTTAAAAAAAATACATAAAATGTAAAAAAATATATTAATTTTTATTAAAAAAACCCATTGTATTTCACGCAGAGTAATAACCTTCTTAAAAAACAAACAACTAACGCAAAGGCAGGGATTTTTTCCAATTAAATTTGAAATATAAACCTCAAAAGAAATATTCGTATTCGTATTCGGCGAATACTGTTTTAAATATTCGTATTCGTATTCGCGAATACTAAAAATTGATATTCGTAACATCACTAGTGGGTACTCCCAATACAAAAATTAATTGAATGCAAAGGGATCCTAGCAATACATTTATTTTCATTTATACTCGTATTTGTCGAACTCTATACATATGTATGTATGTACACGGAAAATTGTATTAATTTCGCGTAGACTTTTTATATCGATTTCAAAGTTTTTCAAAACAAATTAACGACTCCTCAAGAGAGTTTTAATAAAACCACTTTCATAAATGCGTTAAACTCTTGTAAGTTTTTATCCTATAATTTCACTAGTTTTGCATACTTACTTGGATATTCATACTTAATTTTCAGTTCAAAAAGAATTGTTTGTAACAGTTGGCAACTCACTTAACTATAATAATGTTAATTAAATATAAGTGAAATAGTATACCGTGCATTAATAATATAAATATTAATATTAATAATAATGTATTATGAAAATTCTTATAATTAAATTAAGTTAAACTATACATGTATGCATATGTATATGTTTGTGTGTATGTGTTCGATGTGGTCAATGCAAATAACTTAATACAACGTTTTCGATAAAGATGAAAATATACCTACATACATACATTTTAATGTATATATTTATAGTCAGTTTAAGAAATCGATCCGATCAGCTTCTCTTTGTGTTTTCAGTTAAGATAAATATTTGAAAATTCATAATTAGTAGATTATTACGTAACTTTTAATGACTTGAAACATTTTAAGACCATCCAACTGACTTTCCTATGATAAGGACACGAGCATCTCAAGTATGTGATAAGCAATTTCTCGCGTTGTCGTTGCTGTTGTTCTCACTACCCACCATATTATCATTACCTCTGACTTAGACAAACAACTGGATTAATGTTCTGTAGTTATAGTGAAATGCAGAAAACAATTCAAATATAAAATCGTTTCTGTTTACTAATCACTCTATCAATGCATTAACATAAAAGTAATTGAAACAAGGGATCATCTTTTTATTTTATGTTTCATTATGTGTTCGATATACAATTTAGTCACTTACTTCAACGTTAAAAAAGCGTTGTTTTTCTTTTCAATACCAAAATAACAAGTACTTAAGATACGATAGTCTTATCTCGATACAATACCAAATAATTCATTCTAAAAAAATAGAGTGATCAACTGGACTTTTTATTTGGCTTCAGAATCGTTTTATGAATTTTTACAATTTGTATATTTTGCTTTTGGTACTTATTATTATTTCGATAAATTTGGTATACAGAGAGTTTATTCCTTCATTTAATATTCTACAAAAAAGTGTGTATTTCTATACGGGTTTTAAACAATGCAAACCCATAATTAAACAAATATTGGTATAAAAGGGAATAAATTATTTGTTTCTTTCTTGGTTACGTTTTTTTCGCCATATATTTGATAAATATGAACGTAGCTTAAAGCTAGAGAATAGAAAAGTGGATATATCTGGTCCAAGGACCGGCACTGCGACACCTATTGGATTTTTTGTGCCATACCGTAGCTTAGAGCTAACTTTTTTTGTTATTTTTAATATATTCTAAAATTGTTCCTCCTTCCGTTTCTAAATATCTATGATACGGAAACTATAATATGGTAAGATGACACCGCAACTGCGGAAACGTAATAAACAATTGCAAATTTTGCTTCCAAACAAAAAAACCTTTCCGTAATTGCGGAATGGAATGAATAATGACACGCACGATGAATTTTACGACGTCGTTTTTCCTTAATTCGCTTTAAAAGTTGCTACCAAAAAGCTTTTGCGTTCCTACGTGAGTTTTAGTTGCATGACTTGTTTTCCAGTTTTATTTTTTCTTTAAGGTTAGGGTTGATTTTTATTTTTTAATCTTTAAATCTGATTTAGTGAACTGAAACAGCAAAAACAAAAGAAATTATTTCAAAGAAAAATATAAAAAAATATGGAAAACGCAAATCAGGTTTTTTGTTTACCCCTCTTGCTTCTCTAAACCGTTCACCGACAAGCAAAAAGACGCTTTCAAAAAGCTACGTCGGAGAAGTCTTCCAATGAATTGGGTGTTATATAATAGTATATATCAACGACTAAAGTGCTGTTTCCACGTGACGGGCGAATGGATTGCATGTAAAATTTGTATGAAAAGCGGTCAGTGATTTCCATACACAATCTTATACTCAAAGAAATCGTTCGTCATGTAGAAACAGCACTGATATTAAAAAAATCCCAGCTCAAAACGTTTTCATCTTTCCTATTTCATAGAAAAAATCTATAGGTATCACAAAAATGTCGTTTCCAAAAATTTGCTCAGAGTATTTTAACTTTCCAAAGCATTTCGGAATGCTTTTGATTTAGTCTCGGATGTGCCAATTTTGTTTTAAATAATAAATCAAACACAATTGGTAGTAAGCACAAAATGTATTTGCAAATATAATTCATGTAGCTAAGTTAAAAGATAAGAAATTTCTGAATTTTTACTGCCTTTCGATATTCATTCATAAAACCGATATACTATTTTAATATACACGAGCAGAAATAAAGATAATATAAAATTTGAACTTTTGTTGGTTATGGACTTTTGAATTTGGTGTGGCAAGAAGAAAAATCATGATATTATGACAATTTTTTTAACTTAATTTTATAATTTATAACTAAGTACATACTATGTATAAATATTATCATTTGGTATAGATTTTTCACGAGTCGATTTTGTTTCGTTTTCAATGCAACCAACCAACAACCTGTATAATTTGGTACAGCATATGAAAAATTTAGAATTTTTTAAAATCAACAATAAATAGAACTATTCTGTGAAAGTCCAATACTATTAAGTTAGCTTGAGTTTTGCATGACCATAAGAGGGACTTCCGTACTAAATACTTCATCTCGTTGTAGTGATGAAATCGAGTTTGAATTAGTTTTCTCGCGAAATTCCGAATCTGCCAAAACTTTTAATGCTCGTCGTCTTAGAGTGCTGTTACGAATGCTGTATGCAAAAAATATAACTAAGCCGATAACAATCCAAATGCTAAATCTAACCCAGGTCATTATATCTAATTTTATCATAAGATATATATTAATAAGTATCGAAAATCCTGGAACCCATGGAACAAAAGGAACCTTGAATGCTAGTGATGATGGTGCAACGGGTTGGCGGGATATAATCAGTAAAGTAATGAAAAGCGACAGCACATTAAAACAGAGCTTGAGTGTGTCTACAATTGAAATATGCAACAATTTTTCTTCAAATGTCTTTAATGTTTGCGTTAGTAAAATGCACTGCAACACTAGAACATAGAGAGAATAGACAGATTATTTTAATATTGCGATATATACAACAGCATTATTCATAAACGATTGCTTAAGCTAAAGTGCACAATAAAATCGTACAGTAAACCAATATTAATTGCAATAGTCGCTTATGAATAAGGTTATAAGTAATTTTTCATTTACCATAAAAACATATCGTGATAGTTACTATTCGAGTAGTCTCCTTTGTGGGCACTATTGAGTTCGTTGTATTGAATAACGTTCCTATTAAACCGCATTTAGTATCATTGTAGTCGTTTAGGGCACGACCATTTGCAAAGTGACGACCATCTCTTTTCTCATCATTTCCATAACGTAAAATAAGTACACATGCTGCTACCATGGAGTAGGCCAAGAATGTCCCAATTGACATCATATTCATCAATTGTTTTAAATTAAAAATGGCTGCAAATGCTCCAGTTAGAAATCCAGTAAGCAAAGTGCTATTTAAAGGGGTTTTGTGTTTTGAGCTAATTTCACCCATAAACTTGAATAGTAAACCGTCATTGGCCATTGCGTATACAATGCGTGGCAATGGAAACATGGAACCCATGAGACTGGTACACATTGCACAAATAGCTCCTATCGACACCACATACTTAGCAACTGTCCAGCCGTAAATATTAAACACATGTACCAAAGGAGCACTTTCATCTTGTTCATAATATGGTAACATCATGGTTAAAACCGTGGATATACTGAAGTATGCAAGAAATACCATTGCCAGTGATGTGATAACAGCAAAAGGAATTGATTTTCTTGGGTTTTTAGCTTCTTCGCCAGCAGTTGCAATGCAATCAAACCCAATAAAACCATAAAAACATATTGCAGCACCTCTTATAATGCCTGCAAAGCCGTACGGTGCAAATCCTCCATCACCGTACCCATCCGGTATTGATGATTTAGGTAAAGTCCAATTACTGGTAGAAACTAAAATCAATTAAGTTTATTAAAAAAGTCATTTGCATTGATGTTTATATTCTCTTTTACCTTTAAATAGACCAGCTCCAACGACAAAAAGGACCACACTTAAATTGAGTATCGTAAATATTGTGTTGAGTCGCGTAGATTCTTTGGCCCCCATGGCTATAGCCCAAGCAAATACAATGGTTACGCCAAAAGCGAATATATCAGGATATTGATTAAGGCCATCAATATTCATTGGCAAATTTTCACTCAAGAAATTTTCCATAACATGACCGCACAGATTATCCAAATATGCACTTAAGCCTTTTACAACGCTAGCTGATCCTGCCAAGTAATGAATGTACAAAAATCCATACATATAAGTATATGCATGTACATACTCGTATACCTGTTTAAAACCCATAAGCCAGTGGTTTTCTTGAACAACCGCCGAAATTTAATTAGGTTGATTTTGTGTTATGGTGCCAAATTTGAATAGGCATTAAAATTTCATGGACTTGGGGTTATTCATGAAAGCCAGCGATATTTGTTTATATGTATATGTATATGCTCAAAATTTAATATTAATCGTTAATTGACCAAAGTCTGACTTTAGACGAGCGAACGTTTGAAAGAAAAACATCTGGAATTGGCTTTTGTTTTTTCATTCGCGTTCACACAGACGAACATGTTGTCGGCAACATTCCATTGTTTTTGTTATTGCAAATGTCAAAAAGCAAAGTAAATGTCAACAGATGGTATCGCCGAGAACCGGACACAAAAACGACGATTTCCAATACCCCACCCTTATATGCTCCCAAACTAAATAATTCCCTTGCAAATGTTTTTGCGTCTAAACGCAGACGAACTTGCTACATGGGTTTCTTTATTAATAAATCAATTTGTACAAATATTTAACAAAAAGCATTTATGATTGAAAATCAATCAACTCAATTAAATGTTGAGCGCTAAAAAAGTAAGCCACTAATTTAATTTTAAATTGGAAAAACAAAACTAAACGCTATTCTGACAATAAAATTTTTTTCAGAATACATATACATATACATATAAATACATACATACATATGTGTGTATATATTTTTTTAGTACATACATATGGATGGCCGGCTGAAAGGTTCCTCGACAGTGAAATTCTTGAAGTACATGTGAGTGTGCATGAACTTACATTCTTTTTTGAATTAAATGAATACTTAACTGACCAATCGCATATTCTAATATCAAATTCCAGCCAATAATGAAGGCAATGAACTCTCCAATTGTAACGTAACTATAAACGTAAGCTGATCCTGCTCTAGGTACACGTGCCCCAAATTCTGCATAACACAATCCGGCGAAAATTGAGGCAATGGCGGCAATTAGAAAACTAAAGATTACTGCAGGGCCAGCATATATTTTCGAAACTTGGCCTGCCAACACATAAACACCGACGCCCAGGGTAGATCCTATTCCCAGAGTAGTCAAGTCGAAAGCGGACAAAACTTTTGCCAGCTTTGATTCACTTGAGTCTTCTATAGGTTTCTTACGGCTGAGCGTCTGATATACACTTTTGAAATCGGGAAAAGGCATTCTGAAATAAGATCCAAAATTTTTTAACAAACAATCAAAAGAAATTTATTTATTTAATTTATTAATTTATTATTCTTTTCCGTTAAAATTATAAATTTTACAAATAAAATTCTTGTAATCACGACTTCAATACAAAATAATTCAGAAAAAAATTTTCTTTGTTTTTGCAGCTTTGAAGATTTTTTTTTTTGTAGTGGATTCATCAGTCACAAGTTTTGCTTTCATAATTGTTTATAGCCTTTAAAAACTGATTAACACCAAATAATATATTTAATTTACACTTTTTTACGAAATGGCCGTAATAAATGAGTCAGTAGTTTTTTAATTCGAAAAATGTGGCCCACATTTATTTGGTTAATAGACATGTTTAAGAAAGAAATTGTACGTTTTATAATTGTGATTCAACTGAATTTCAATGTAAATTTTATTTGTCTAAATTTTGTTTACCAAGCAATTCTATTCATTTTTGTCTTTTTTAAATTGTTTAAATTTTTTATTTTTAATGCCAGGAGTTTTTTTTACCTTCAAAATAGTGTTTGATTTATTTCTGTTCGATTTTTTTTAAAGCGGTGCCTGAAGTACGAAATGATCTTGAATCCAAAAGGAATTTTCTTTAAATACTATATATAGATTCTCAGATAGTGTTGAATAAGTTTTTTTTAAAAACATTTCGTATGAACTTCAAGCTTTACTGTATTTATAAACGCGGTGAAGTTGAATATCTTTAGTTAACTACTGAAATATAATATTTACTCTTAAAGCTCTTCTTAATAATGTGTGAGTACATGCAACTTTTTATACAATATTCTACGCGATCGAATCAAATATTTTTTTTTTTAATTTCATTGACAGATAAATTGTCGGTATATGATCGATGTGGTATTCGTAATATACAAGAAAAAATTTCTTTGTGGTGATGCTATTTCTAACACTTCAAAAACAGGTGGAATTGCCAAAACAATTTCCACTTATTAAATTTTTCCTTCTCCGTAAAATAACGAAAAATAGAGATATGAATTTGGCCATTTATACAAACTTAACCAGTTAATATATGTATGTATGTACATATCTAAATACATATACAAGTATTTATGTATATATGTATTGCTGAGCAGAAAATGCACACGCAATGTCAGTGTAAACAACTGCCAACTTGTTTCTATTTGCACTATTTTTAAAATCTATAGAAATAAGTACACACATACACATCTACATATGGATGAACATACATACATACATACATTCGAAGACTATAGTTCATCATAATGACTTGTTGCAGAAACATACAAAAGACTCATTTGTAGGTCTAATGAATTAAATTTGATTCTTTAATAAACTTACCCAATGTTGTGCAAAATATTATCCATTTTAAACCTTTTTTTTTAATTTTAATTTAGTTAAATATGCATAAAATTAAGATAAATTTGTAAAAATATTTATTTTAAGTTAATTAATTGTCATGAAGAAGCACGCGGCATTGTAAACCGGCAATTGTATTTTTTATATGTATAATAAAGAAGGTCTGTCCGGACGTTTATAAAATTTGTGAAAAGCTATTGGTATCTGATAGATACAAGTTGTTTGCTTACAGCTGTAGTTGACACATCTGGAGAGTAAAAGCACAAAATTAAGAGTGTAAATTAATGAGAGATTTAATGACAAGAGTTTCAGTGAAAAGCTTATTTTCAAGATAAAATCACATGCGTACAAGGTACATTTACTTACCAGGTAGCGTTAATACCTCATTTGTTTTCAAAATTTTGCTTGCTCCTGTCAAATTTGTACCAATTTGTTGTTGTGAGAAAAATAGTGTGAAAGCAAATTAAAAAAAATCATACTTTTTTGACAGGAGCAACCACACACAACAAGATAATAAAACACCATGTAGTTTTCTTTTTTCTTAAAAAAAAACTTCAAACTGTATGTGAATACATATGTATGTATTTCTACACAAAATTCCACTTTATGTCACGAAACGTCAGCAAGCAATTAATAATTTTTCGCAAGAAAATTTTCTATTTTGGCTTAGGCCATAATTAGCTCTTCATTTAGTAAAAGAGCGCAAAAAATGGACAGCATGGGTCTTAAATGCAAGTTAATTTAATTGGTGACGACATTACGTGACAAAAAGTAGACTTTTCAGTGAAAAGTCCATATAAAAAAGGAGCTTTCATATGCGAATCAAAAGATTCAATTCTTAAACAGAGTAACATTTTTTAGTACATTTTAAAAAAAAAAAAAAAAAAAAAAAAAACAGCTGTATGTTTGAGTACTTGATATTCAGTTTGTTATAGATTTTGTTTTGGATCTGAAATCTACAAATTTTCGCAATCTAGTGGGTTTGGCTCAGATGTAGGCGTACTATAAATACAGAAAAAACCCTGTAAAAATTTCAATGGAAAAGTAATGAGAAAAACTGATAATAAATAAACTGCCCTTTATTACTTCTACTTTGGCATTTAACTCATTACTTTAAAATAGCGATGTTATTGGTGGCAAGTACTTGCCACATCAACTTACAAATAACAACTTAAAAGTTACAAGTCGTTAAATATTCAAAACATAGTTAAGTTTTTTAACAAGGCCTCTACATGTCAGTATATTGCATATACATATAATAGCATGTTGTTTATATTTGATTACCTTTTATTTGATTACCTTTTAGAATAGGTTTTTTTCTAGCAAGAACTTTAAATAACTGAACCTACCAATCAAACTACCAAATATTTCGCATATTTTGCCTCTATTCGCCTTTTTACCTTTTTCGTCTATAAGTTGAAAAAAGGCATATCTTTTAAATCATCGTATGGTTTGGATGATTCATATACATGTGTATGGTTTTATTTTATTTGGTATTTAATAACAATAAAATGATTGATAAAGATTCGATTTTTGGATCTGAAATTAATTATGTAAAATTATAGTTTTACAACACTTTTGAATGCAAAGTGTAAATGAGAACCGGCTTTGAATGTATTACTTCCACGGAATCAAAACGTGCTTAGTGGTGCACTTCGAATCTGTAGTCGAGAACGTTGAGAGGGAGAACGAAGACGGAATTCAGAAGAAGATCGTAAACGAGCTCTAAATCTTTTTCGGGGTTGAATTAAATTTCCTGAAGCTAATTTGTTTTCTGACGGAGGAAGTTCTTCGATAGCAGGTTGGTCATCAGTTGTAGGTGGAATGTAACTATTGTCTGGTTCATTTATTGAAGGAATATTTTCTGCATCTGGTGGTCCGTAAGTTTGATCAGGAGTAAATTTTGGAGGTCCATAGGTTTGATCAGGCGTCTGCTCTGGTGGCAGATAAGTTTCACCAGGATTTAATTCTGGTGAGGAATACATTTTATCAGCTTCAGATAAAGGAGCTTCAGTTTCAGTTGGTAAATCAAACGGAATTTCTGGTGTAACACCAGCAGGTGGATAAGATGAGGGAGAGGGTGCCGTATTTGGTACTTCTTTTTGACGAGCAAATAGTCGCCTGTTGTTTTGCACTATAAAATTCTCTAAACCTTTTGATTGCCTAAAGAGAGGTGGTTCAGCGTATACCAAAGCCAACGTTATACTAATAATAACGCCAATTATATAACACTTGGCCATGTTAATGACTTTTATTCGTTTTTCTAATTTTTCGACTTTACTTCTGCTGTTTCTGCTGCTGGTATTCTTTTCCAGTTGTTAGTTGTAAGCGATGTGATGTAATCGTGGTTGTATTATTTGGCTTTTATACTACAATGTTAAATTATCATTGATTGTTTTGACATTAAATTATTATTAATTTTTTCTTGCATCTTCATTATTCGCCAGTTTATTATTTGCCAACAAGTGTCAATGACAAATAAATTTTGGTTACATTTAGTAGGAATACAACGTAGTCAGTTCATCGTATTTGGAAGCTAAACACAAATTATAATTACTCGCATATTTAAAAATATTAAACTTTGATGGTCCCTACGTGATTATCAATGTTTCGTTAATCAATATAAACTTCTTGATAGATAAGTTGATGATTTTTCAAGCATACAAATTATCTAAAAGATTTGATGGATTTTCGGAAAATAGAATTGAAAATGTTATTGCGGAAGATTTTACATTAACAATGTTTGGGCTCACTTGTTAATTTGTGCAAATTATAACCAAATTTTGTTGGAGTGCGTTTGCTTATTTGTTACATACGAACATATTTTTATTATTTGTTCTAATTCACTAAACTAACTGTCGATTTCGTTATCTTTGAGTAATAAAAATTGCTAATGACATTTTTGGGATTGTTATTATTTAAAAAATTTTATAACGTTTCTTAATTAAGATGTTTCACTAACAGTTGTTTAAATAACCAAACCATTGCATTATCATTGTTGAATGTCACTTTTACTATACATATTTGTTTAAAAATAAGATGGAAATAATGCGTTGGGCACTGAAAATAATACTTGCTCCAATTCTGGGTGATGTTAAAAATTTAACATGGTACAAGATGGATTAATTGTGAGAATGGAAAATAGCCAAAATCTGCATCAAAGAAAGTAGTAGCGGACAACTTTTTCATGTAAAACCGAGCCTGAACGCTAGTTTTTGCAACGGTCTATCTTTGTCAAAATTTTTGACCTTCTTGCATTTTGAAGGACTTTTAAACTATATTGCGCTCTATAATCTTTAAAACTTTTGCAATTTTCTGCGAATTTTTGGTTTTTTGACGCTTTTGACCAAAATTATGGTTTCTAAAATTATTTTGTAATTTGTCGCAAATATTTCCCTTTGACATGAATATGTCTAATTTCTAACAGAAAAGAAATACGCATTACGACTTTAAACATTTGTAGTAATGTTTTAATTTTTATCCAAATTTCCAACTTTTTTGTGATATTTTTTCGTTATCGCGATAGAAATGATTTCTTTCAGTTTATGCTTTTTGGTGTTATTATAAACATATTTGCGATACTTATTTAGTTTTATGCAAAACAGTAACTGTATCCAGCAATACAGAAAATTCCATTTTTTCTATTTATATGATTAGTCGCACAGGTGAGCACGAATGATGTAGCCTGAACTGTTTTAGTCAATTTGAATATATGTATGTATGTATGTATGTATATGCAAGAACTTGAGAATTAGTTTTTAGTTTTAAGCACCAATAATACACATAAATGCGGAACAAAATAACCTTAAAATTATGATGGTACATATAATGTTTATTTTTTACTAATCTTTATAGTGTAGAAGAAAGTTTTAGAAAAAATGTAAAATATAATGAGCCATATTTCATTAAAACCCCTTCATAAGTTCTGATCTTATTCATAATTAGGAGGTAGCACATACATACATACATATCTTACAAAATTTTTATTTTGGTTTAAAAAATTATTTTTAACTTAGCATGTACATACTTCTATTTTTTGTTAATTAATTTAAAATTTAATTTATTTGTTGCGGGTTAGCAATACCTAAATATATATTTCGTTGGTTGCCATACCAACTCATCAGTAGATAAAATAAGTAGGTAAAATAACTTAAAAATGTTCAGTAGTATTGTTACTGACGCAAAGGGAGGGATTTTTTTCCAATTAAATTTGAAATATTATGTGGCTCTAAACCTTAAAAGTAATATTCGTATTCGGAGAATATTGTTTTAAATATTCGTATTCGTATTCGCGAATACTAAAAATTGATATTCGTAACATCACTAGTATATATCATGATGGGGGGGTAGTGCAATAAATATTAATTGTAATCAGCATTAAAATTTTTGTTATATTTTAAATTAATTAAAAAAAATTTACATTTATTTGAGCATGTGCTCAAGAATTTATGTTTTTAAAATTTTATTTATTTGTTGCAGGGGGTAGATTCTGGTTCTGCGATAACGTGAAATGTAAAAAAATGTTTCATTTTCGTTTTCATTACAACTTTACGCAATATCTTTTCGCAGTTGCACAAAATGCGATTCCCGTTTATATTATGAAAAAGTGTTTCATTCCATCTGTTGCAGTGTAACTTTATATCCATGTTATTCAACTTGGAATGTCATACACAGAGAACGAAGTTGAACTACTTCGATGCGGTGCAAGGTCGCATGCAAATATATGTATATTTGCTTTGGCGGCTTTTACAACATGCATATATTCTTCATTGAAATTTGAAGTTTATTTTTCAACATATATTACATTATATATGTACATAGCTTATGTTATAGAAAATTGAACAAAAATTAGAAAATATTAAATAAACAAATTAGCGGTGGTGAAGAAATTGTATGAATTACATAAGTAGGCAATTTTATTAATAGTCTATCATTACAGATACTGAGGTAATCCCACAACTTGAATAAGGAATAAATATATATATATATATATATATATATATATATATTTGTATATATAATCGGAGATATTATTTAATGTCTTATTGACAAAAAAATATAATCGAAAAATAGTGTATAATCACACTTTAATACTATAATTTCAAATGGTAAAAACTCTGAAAATAAAAGTCGATAGTTTAACAATATCGAAAATATAGATATATCTATATACATATGTACCTATAGGTATAAATATTGGTATCGATAATATTTAAAATACAGTTTTGAACCGGTACTTTAGTTTAATTCTATTTATTTACTTTTTATTATTTTTTTTAATAAAATGATATGTTTTCAAATTACATACTCGTATGTATGCATGTTGCGAAGAGCAACAAATTTTTAAATGGGATTAATTCTAGATGTTTTAAAAATGTTTTATTTAAACTTTCTCTTGTGCCCTCTGGAGACGATAAAAAACACATCAACGTTCTAGGTGTGTGCGTGCAGTGGTGATTTTTCGGGTACACGTATACGTTGTCGGCTCTGATTGATGAAAACCATAATCTTGTGATATATTACTTTGATAGTCTCCAATTGTGATTGACAAAGAAAATGTCACTTGTTCTGTATCGAAGTGTAATGAGTAAAAAGATGGCAGCACACGCATACTTGTTAATTTTATGCTCTGGTATTTTTGTGTATAAACAGTGTCAAAGGCATTTTTTTGTTTGTTTTTTGACAAAATAGCACAAGACCCGCGGTTGCAGGTAGTAATTTAAATAAAGTAATAACAACAAATTGCCTGAATAGTTATTATTAGGTAAAATTTTCCTACTTAAGTACAAACATTCAATCGATAGTAAAATCGGAAATATCAATAGCAGAAAAAATAGCACTAAGTCGAGTACAATTTTTTTTAATTATTTCTATTTATTGATACATTTTCCATAACATATGCTAATTGCTTTCTAGTTTTGGCCTGAGTTTATTTAAATGTGCTAGATATTCAATTTTATGCGTTTCCGAGATTTACTGCAAAATAAGTTTTTCTTACTTTTCGATTTTCTATCGCCTTATGTATTTTTTAAGCAGCAGGCTCCAAAATAAGTTTAAGCCGCCTCTTAGTTTATTTTTTTTAAGCCGACACCAACTTTCTCTCTGCTTGGCTCTGCACAATTGTCAAACAACAAAAATAAATTACGTTGTACATTGGGATAAATGTATAAAAGTTGAAAATGTATGCATTATTTTTTTTAAATGCAGTAACAAATCTGTAAATACATATATGTACATATGTATGTACTTATGTATGTACATACGCATGTATACATAAATCAATTATTCAAATGATTTTTTTTATTTTTGAACTCTATACATAAGTATGTATGTACATAAGTATGTACATACTTATGTACATATTTATCGTTTGCAATATCGACATTTATGTTCTAAAAATTAATAAAAATTCTTTTTGATTTATGCTTGTGCGCATGCCTTTTGCTGCTTTTTCCATTTTCGCTGACAAATTTTAAGTGAAAAAAAACGCGTCATATGAAAATGTTTTGACATTTGTTTTCGCAGTTACATAAAACGAGAATCAGTTTTGCTGTGAAACTGAGTAAAAAATTGTTTCATTCCATTTGTTTCTCTCATTGTGAAAAGATTTTAATTTGTTTTAATTTCTTCACAGAACGGGAATCATAAACAAAATGTAAACGAGAAAAATGTTTACATTTCACGTTATCGCAGAACCAGAATCTACCCCCAGGTTAGCAATATTTAAATATATATATCGTTGGTTGCCATACCAACTCATCAGTAGATGTTTACCATTTATGTTTGAAAAGTTCCAAAGCTCTCTATTTATACATAAACTCACAAAAAGATTTGCGAATTACAAATCATAAAAATAGCCTTTCAAATATGTAGCTTTCATAGGCATCCAAATGTTGTGGATTTTGAACATATTTGATTAATTTTAGATTTGATTCATCAAAAGAGTGGTTATTGTTGATCATGTGTTTAGCTACAGAGGATCTAAATTTCTAAATCTAAAATTAATCAAATATGTTCAAAATCCACAACATTTGGATGCCTATGAAAGCATAGAAATAAAAAAACAAAAACCAATGATGAATTCCGACAACGGGCCATTACTATCAACATTAAATAAATTATGTGGAAGAAGACCAACTATAACACCAGTCTCGTAATTTCGACCAGTTCTAACACTATTTTAGAAATTATATTTACATTTTTTGTAAATGTTTTATATTTTCTGTCTTTTGTTAAAAAAAAAAAAAAAAAAAAAATTTGTTAATAAAATTTTATTAATTTTTTAATCATTGATATTTAATTATACATACATACATATGTACATGAATGTAAAATAAAAAACTTTTTTAGTTTGCCGCTTGAAGATGGGAATAAAGTAATTTCCCGAAAAGCTTCCGGAAAAACCTGTGTTGTTATTGAGGTGGGTCATTAATTGTTGATTAAATTTTACATTATATTAACTTGACACCACGGAGTTCAAAAATTTTTCCAAAAATGGATAACGTTTATAATATTAAATGATAGTTACGAAATAAAATTTTCGTTTGTTTTTTAAGAATATTATTATGTTGCGTCAAAGATAAAGGGTTTTCTTTCTTTATATAAAAATTATTATAAATTAATATATTTTTGTAAATTTGATGTACTTTTTAAACTTTTTGTATGATTTTTTTTTTTGGAAAATGTATGTACAAATTATTCGAGAAATATTCGCTTGAATTTGGCGAATACAAATATCTTAAAATAGGCGAGTAGTCGAATAATCGAATACGAATACGAGTATTCGTAACATCACTAATATATACGTGTATATATACAAAGAAACCATGGGTCTGAAATCAAAATCGAGCTTCCAGTTTTTTCTTTTCGTATTTGATATTTTTAAATGCTAAAGATTTATTGAGTCTTCTAGAAAACTTGACATAAGTGATTATGTTTGGGCTTAATCGAAAGAAAATTTCATGAGCGTTAAAAATTGGAAGCTCGATTTAAATTTTAGATCCATGATTTCTTGGCCAAACCTGCTTAAAATTCGTCTCGGTTATGGTTTTGACAATCGCTTGGTGATTGTTTTTAGTACATAAAAATTTGCCAACTCTAATGTACATACTGTGTATATTTGGGTTTATATTTTAAAACTCATTGATATTTCATTGGCATCAACACTAAAACAAAGTGTCATACCAAAATTTTTTAATACCATTATTAATTTTTTTAAATTAATTATGTGTGTTTCCATAAATATATGTATGTACTTATGTTCATATCTACATACGTAAATACGTATGTATGTTTTCTACATCTTCTATGTATGTTTGTATGCTCATTAGGGTCGCCCTAGAAAAATTCAAAAACTAGTACATACACATTTAAATATTAACAAATATACGAGTTTTCTATTAAAAAAAAAACGGTGTTTAACACTTATTCTTTGCGTCAAGTATAAATAGTTCGTCTCAAACGTAACCTGGTCGAATTCAAGGTTTTATATCTATCCAAAACTGCCTAGATAAGAAAAAGTTAGCCATCAGTAACAAATGTTTGAAATAAAATGTCTGTCGAAGTCGGTATATTTGTATATACTTACATATGTATGTACTGACATAGTTTTTCCCATTGAGTATTGTCGTCAAAACAAAGAATTTTAAAATAAGTATGAGTGTAATATTGGTAAACTATCTTTAATATCTGATATAAAATTTTCCAAATCTCAAGACGAGGGTGCATTAGTACGCATTTTTGCTTTTACAATGCCGATACTTAAACAAAATTATCGCAGATACTGTGAATGCAAAATAAACCGAACAAAAGTTGAGTGATACATAATTATTTGTATTAAAATTATATACGAGCTAATACAAAGTCAGTCCCTATCTTTTAAGATTGCGATATACTCTCCCTTTCTGTTCATGTGCTTGTCATGATTCTCAAAGACAGCAAAATAAGATAATCGCCTCAGACAACTTAATATGTAGTAGCATTGATATATGACTGGACTATGACAGTTGATCTTAAGTAGAAAAATAAATCATGAAAATAGTTAAGAAAACTTTTAATTTCATTAATGGTGTTTTCTTTTCTACAATAAAATGGTACATCTCCATTTAGAAAATGTACTTTAGTGTTCGTTTCTTAAAAATGTTTTGCTCTCTAAAAGGGCAGTGTGTTTGATTCTAAAAAAATTGCCCTCACTAAGTGTGGAAGGCATTGCACTTTTTGCCCCGTAAAAATCGACAGTGTTGATAGTGCCCTGTAAAACTTAGCTTTTAGCTGTTGAAAACAGGGCGTTCCTCTTTTTCATAAGTTGTGTTCAGTTCTAGTGAAATAACAAGCTGCATTGACAAGGCATTTTATATATGTACCTTTCAATAAGGTGCCATTTTGTGTGTAGAAAAGAAAATACCATAATATTTCATTCTATCTACAGTATACCGATATATTATAAAACCTAAGTATCGCTAATATATTGGTATGGCATTCATTCCTGATACTAATCAGTTGAAGTTTCTGAATTATGTTTTGAGATTTGAAAAAATATACAAAAATAGTTGCTCTAGTCACAAATTGAATCTCCGATCGATTTGAGGCCCCTATTATTTTTGAGTCAAGCTAGAAACTGTAATACGTTAGCTTTTAGACTATTCCTACAAGTACTTCTTCCAGGTGAGACCAAGAATTTAAATGTTCTATGAACATTTCAATGTATACATATATATATATATACATATATATATATATATATGTATATAAATATATGTATGTATACAAATATGTATTATGTATATACAAGCAGAAGTAATGCATGGAAATTTTAAGTTTTGATGAACTATAGTTGTATGTATGTACATACTTACTTATGTATTTATCCACACATGTATTGTCTGTGTATTTTTTAACAATTTAAAGTTCCCTCAAACAAACTACATACATATTTCTAATAAAAAAGTTTATGTATGACACTCGTATAAAATAAACTATAATTTTAAGAAATTAATTCAGTTAACGTTTAGAAGCAACGGGGACAGCAATACATTTGTTAAGAGTTTATAAGAAATAAAATAAGCTATGATGAATCAACACAAAAAGATTTCATTGACTATCCTGCTATTGGCCATTGTAGTCAGTGCTGCGGAGCCTCCAAGACATCGCCAACGCATTACCTTAAGAAAACTACAGCCCTTGAGACAACGACCAGCAGTTCAACAAAAACGTGTTTCATCTAGACAAGAATCTGTAACACCATATCCTACTGCTGATGAATTAAAGCCAGAAGTTCCTTTCGAAGAGGGAAACATACCTGATGAAGTATACGGTCCCCCCGATGAAGTATATGGACCACCAGAAGCCGATCAAGTTTCTACTAACCAATTGCCCTCAGAAGAGGCTCCTGAAGAATTTGCACCAAATCTCGAAGCTGAAGAATTTCAGCCCGCTGAAGAAAACACTTTAGAAGAGCAACAAGTTTCACGCCTTACGAAGAGAATAAAGGCAAACACGAAAAGCAGTACATCTCGCTTAGTGCAAAAAAAGAAGCCACGAAGCTTCCAACGTTTGGTAACTCGCGCTGTCACTTTGCCTATATCTTCTCCTTATACAGCTCAGTCTCGGCGGTACTATTTGTCGAATCAGCCATTTGCTTATACTTCCCACTATCAAACTTGGTAAAAAAGAACGATAAGTACTTAATGTATTTATGAAACATTATTGCCAATCATGTGAAAACAAATAAATGTAATAATAATTGTTTTTAATAAATTTTACGAAAACGATATAGCGAAATGCTTTCTTTTTTAGTATGAAATGATTTTTTAATCGTTTTCAAAAATCAATTTATTTATTACCGGGTAGTTTATATTTATGCTGCATTTCAAGCATCTCCATGCTTGATGAGATGGTATTTAGCAATCAATGAAATGCAGCATACAGATAGCTAAAATTCGTATGATAGCACTCTTTTTTTGGAGGTTCCTTTGCAAATAAAGCTACGTACAGACGATTGGCAGATCTTACAATATTGTAAGATATGTCAATATGCTGACAATGTACTGACAATGAAAAATTGTTACCAAAAGGTAAATTGTCAGTTCAGACGATTGTAAGAAAACCTTACAACCGCGGTGCCCGCAAGTTCCTTATGGAAGAGCAAACACCAATACATTTAAAGAAAAACAAATTTTTATTCAAAATTTTTTGTTGTAAAAACAAATACATGCAAAGAAAACACAAAAAATATATTTCATATCATACGTTAAACAAAAACAAAATGTACATTGATGATGGCTGTCTTCAATGTTTACCAGCAAAGAATACGAAAGTGTTGTTGCTTTGCTCTTGTGAGTATACAGTGAAGAACGACAAAAAAACTAATAATACAAAGTTGTTTGTGTATTTCTCATTGAGGTTCCTGAAAGATGTATGAGTATATTAAAACACACAGCCTATAGCTAAGAGTATTACAAAAACAAATGAGCATCAAGAGCATAGGGCGTGGGCACCAATGCCTTACAATTTCATTGTAAGACAATTGTCAGACAATAAATTTATCTGCCAACAAAAATTGTCAGTTTACACGGTTGTCAGATTGTTGTGTGGAAAAATTGCCAGATGTGTTGTTAAACTTTGTCAGAACTGTCAAATCCAATAGTATTTGTGGACTGCATTGCCAATAGAAAAATTATCTGACAATGGGCGGAGTGAACAAAAATGTAGTGTATGCTACCAAGCTCCAAGTAGTAGAACTAGCTTTGTCTTTTCAGCACTAGCTAAAGCTACTAGTGAAAGCTAGAAAAAGTGTGAATAAGTTTTTGCTAGTGCTACATGGCTAGTGCTGAAAAGCGGTAGCATAAGCTGGAAAAATAAACATATGCGGCTGAAAAAAAGAGTTGCCTCTGTTTAAAAAAAAAAAAAATTTTCTTATAAGTTCTAAGCAAAACTTGTGGTAAAACATTTTGGCAACACTCGAAGTATGTTTTGATTATTTATTATCACGATGGGCGACAAAAATAGCGCGAAATTTTTTTATATGCTCCAAAAGCATAAAATTATATTTAAAAATTCTCAAGTGCTGTCAGTGAGAGTAGCAAAAAATAATGCCCTGTTTTTTTGTATTTAGAAATTTGGCCAGGAAATTACAATTGGTCAATTGAAAAAACAAATTCAAAACATGAGGAATGATCATAATTCATTAATGCAGTCATCATATTTAAATAAAAACAAACGACAATGCACTTTATGACGAATAAACCAACAATAAACTTATTTCCAGCACCTCATAGACATGCTTACAAAAATTCAAGTTAAAACTAGTAATTTTAAGTACTTACTAGTTCTTAATCACACATATTTTCAGCAAACGCTGGAAAAAATAGCTTGTGCTAGACTGCAAAAAGTACTAGCTTTAACTTAAATTTTTATTCACCTCAAATCTAGTTTAAACTTAAAATTTCCTAGTATTAGCTTTAGCTACCTTTTTATTCACGCGGCCCAATGGCACAATGGCATTAATTTAAACACATCTGCCAATAAAAAAAGACGTGTGGCACTCGGGGACTGCCGCGGTAAAGCTATGTATTGCATAGCATTTTTTTATTAACTTATGCAATTTCAATTTCAGTTTTCTAGCTATACTGGAAGTGCCCCATACAAAGAAGGGCACCCTAGCCCCCCAGATAAAAAGTGCCTTACCTTAGTATCCTATGTCGTTCTCCTGGGTCTAAGCTACCTACCTGCCCACCAATTTTCAGCCAAATCTGTTTAGCCGTTCTTGAGTTATAAATAGTGTAACTAACACGACTTTCGTTTATATACATATATAAAAATCCCCTTAAAAACCCAGAAATCCCGGAAAATTTCCGGGAAAAGGTGACAACATGACGGGAATTCCCAAAAACTTGGACAAAAATCCCCTCAAAAACCCGGAAATTTTTCCGAGAAAAGTGGCAACACTGGAAATTTAAAAATTTACGAAAGCGGCAACACTGTATAGTCATCTTACATAGACTATACAAAAAAGAAGTTTTCACTTCAAAAAACAAAAGACTTAAGAAACAAACTTAGTGCCAGGTTTTTTCGTTTCAAAAACAAATGACAGATTTTTTCCAGGTTTTTTCGTTTCATAAACAAAAGACTTAAGAAACAAACTTTTAAAAATTTCTTGATTCGGTCGCCTCAAAGCCCGCGATGCAATAGCTTAAAAAAAAATAGCTTAAAAGAGCTAAGTAGAGTGTTCTCACGATTCTCATATGTCTGACAATATTATTGTTTTACAATGAACTGACAATGCTTTTTCTTGCAACGTTGCAATACAAAAATTGTAAGTTCAGACGGTTGGGAGACATTTTCTGAACATTTTTCTGACAATATTGTAAGACCTGCCAATCGTCTATACATAGCTTAAGTATTAATGTACTGCTTGAGAATTTTCATATCCTCTCTCGACGACGATTATATAAGCGCCATTTAATGTATAGTGTGTGGCTTCTTTTATGAAACAAATATCCATTTGTTTTTTACTCCTCTGCACAATCAACCAATACGATAATAAATGAACTCATTTTCTGATCATTAATAATTTTTTGCTTCAAAAAAATTGTATCTCTTTTGAGTGATTTTTAACAAATCACACTCTAATTGAAATGAGTCAGTTGTGAGTCTTTCTTTAAACGCGCAAATTTTCAATCAATTTGTAGTCGTCAAAAGCAATCAAAATAGATTCAGTTATGTGTTTTTTTTTTTCAAAATGATCAAATGCCAGGTGGGTATTCAGGTAATTAGCATTATAAATAATAAGAAATAAAAAAATGCGTCATTTTTATTTTTGAATAAACTCAATTAAATTGTATTTTGACATATTCTTCTTCTTTTGATAATTTTACCATTAAAGTTCAACAAGCTATCGAAGTATAGGATTTTTTTTCATATTATGTTGTATAAATACATAAGTATGTATGTATGTATGTATTCGGCATACACTATATACACAATACACATGTACATAATTATTAAAAAAATTAATTTTGATATTAAACTTAAAGTAAACTTAATCTCTAATAATTATGAATAAAAATTTACAATTTCTTTAACCTGTTGAAGCTTGACCTCCTGATAAATTGGGAACGGTGGCATTTCTTTGAGCTTCAATTGCTTGATAGTTAATAAACCAAAATGGTCTCTTATCTATTGGAAGTTGATTTAGGCGGTCAATTAACATTTGATCACCATGGGCATCTACAGGCACTCCAGGTCGTTGAGTTGTGGAGAGTGTCGATGATGACAGTACTGCTGATGAAGATATCGTAGTAGAGTTGTTGCTACTTGTGCTGTCGAAGCGATCGTCAAATACCACAGATGTATCCAAATTGTTGGATAACAAAGGTGTAAACAAAGGTTCTGGCAATACTACGGGATAACCTATTGGTGGTCTTTGTGGCTGACCAAAAGGTATTTTATTGGTTATAGTGGAAACATCGGCGCTGCCAAAACGATTTTCTATATCAGTATTCGGGGGAGTGGTTGGAAGATATTTATCTTTTTGATTTAATCCATTTGGAGGCCGACTGCCAGCGTATGAAGGCCTTTGCGCGCAGCCTTTACTTGTGAGTAATACTATAACTAGCACAGTGCAGAATTTGCAAAAGCTTTTAAAATTTTTAGCCATTAAATATGTGGTTCTTATTTTGTTTTTAATACAATAACAACAATAAGTTAATAAAAAACTAGTTTATTTTATCAACAGAAAAATGTTTTTTAAATTGTTCCCTATTGGCTATTTATTCGAATACAATGTACTTTCACGTTTGGGAATAAACTAAATTAAGCTCAAAACATCTTTTATTTATAAACAGAATCTTACAACTTTATTTTCTTTTTTTTACTCTCACCTCTTTCTGATAACAAAGCAAAAAACAAAAAACCTTGAAGGAACGTAGTTAATTACTCAGCATCTCAAAAATGGCAAAATGTGTTGCCGCTTTCGTACACGATTGTATCATTATAAAAATTTACAGTTTCGAAAACTTATAACAATTTATTCAGGTTTTTGAGAGAATCGTAAAACAAAATAATACAAAATTTTTAACTGGATCACTCTCTTCAATCACTTAAACACACTATTTTCGTGAATCCGTTTCATATTTTTGTTCTTGAAAAAAAAAAAAAAAAATGACACTTTTTGTCAAGCAAAGAATTATAATGGGGAAGGCTAATTTTTCGTTTATAGCAACGCTGCTTAAAAGTACATCTGAACTGCACGCCACGTACGGACGTTATTTACGTCTGACATTCCTGCATTCATTCATTTGATTATGACTTGCTAAAGCAAGCAAAAATTAGGGAAATCGATTGTTCAAAATTTTCCAAAAGCATGATTTCTTCACCAGCATTACAAACAATTAGTCCTAGTGTTAATTTTTGTACAGTCACTAAACGCTGACTTAATGCAACAAGTTTGAACCCATTCTACGAACTTTAGCCTGCATAAATATTAACAAATATTGATAATAATAATAAGCAGATCATAGTAATTTCAAAAATTACAAAGTGTACATACTCTATTATCTTTAAGTAATTTTTACTTGACCATTTTCTTTTGCTTGATGTTTTGATAAAAAATGGGATTTTAAAGTAATTTATTTGAAATAAAATGATGTGATTTTTTACTTCCGAAGTTTCTTTGGAAAATCCCAACTTCAAAGAAAATTATGATGATTTAAAATATAAATTTTTTTTGTGTTGCATTTCATAAAAATTACACAATTAAAAATAAATAAATAAATAATTAACACAAAACGTACAAAAATCTACATAGAAATGTTTCCAGTTCTTAAGATACTTTTTTAAATACAAAAAATCAAAATGTTTTCTTTACGATCAATTTGATAGGATATTTTGGTGTTTTTTTACATTAAAAAAAAGAAAATTGTGCACTTCAGTTACGAGCAAATTGGAAAAAAATATATGTATGTATATACATACATACTTTTATAAAATAACGGGTTTATGTGTTAACATAACTAAATTATTCGATATTCGAAAAATTTATATGTATGTACATATACTATAAACCCGGCTTCCGCAAAACGAGACAACCGGTCGTAAAATAAACATTCGATCTCCCTAATGCACATGTACATACATACATACATAGTATCTTATTCTTTATAAGCCAATATTGCTGTTACATACATACATATGTATGTCAAAAGACAAATTAACAATGTCGGAATATGCCAACATAAAACATGAACAAGTTACAAGTAAGTATGTACATATATAACTAACACAACAGGTATATATGTACATACATTTATGTATGTATATGTGTGTAAATAAGAACCGCTATACAGTTTACGATAAAACCACAGTTGCTTATTTTGGGTTCCCAACAATTGCTTATTTTATTATTTTATATTTATAGGTACTCATGTACATATGTATTTTCCTATGTACATACATATGCATGTGTGCACATTATACTGGTCCAAGATTACATGTGTGTACTCCTATGTACATTTAAAATTTTCAGATATTTTTTTATGATCACAAAGGTAAAATAGCTTTACCTATCACAAGAAGTCGCTATAATATACGATAAATATCTTCTAAATAATAGAATTTTCTGAACTTTTATATATCGCTCTTTTATATTTTTCAGTTACTGACGAAAAAGAGTTTCTCAATACCTTCTTTATTTGTAAAAAATTTGCATAAACATATCTCTATATAAACCCAAGTTATAACCGCTTACATGCTCAAGCCGTCCATATACATGTATGTAAATGCTTACGCTTTGAAAACTTTAAATGCATTTTGCCACGTTTGAGTTTTTTTGAGATATGACTACGTTGCAATAAAGGAGCGATATGTAGGGTAAGTGTACCAGTAGTCGGCAGTTTAAGGGTTTTGCTTTTTTTAAATCTACCGCCTTTGCACGTGTGAATAAGCTGTTGGATTGGTAGCTATTTAATACAAATCATTAATTTGTATTGTTTTAGATCAATTATGTTAAATTTAAATATTTTTATACTAAAATTGAGAAATTTACAGATTTTGTAAAAAAGAGCACATTTGCCTATAGTCGGCACAAATTTTCCACTTTTCGGCATGTTATTTTCCTATTGTCGGCATATCATATTTTAGTGAAGAAAACAATAAATTGAGATAGAAATCATACTGTTATTGATATAAAATAAATTAGCTACGCTTCTACATTTGTTATGAGATCATGCAAGAACAAAGGATTAATTCATGTTCGACCAAAAATTAAAAATATTAATACTAAATAATATTTTTGTACATTTCAGTCCTTGGAATTCATTGTTTGTACTTAACTGATATATTAAAGGTAAAAGCTAGGTATTTTATACCTATACATATGTTTTTGCATTCGAGGAGACTAATTCTATTAAAATCCATAACGTCATCGTATTGCATATTTTTGAATTCGGTGCATTTAAGGTGATACCACTGAGTCAGGTATCACACCCAACATTTTTTAGCTGATCATCTTCAGTGTCCGAATCCAACACTTCAGAACAAGTGCTACATTTTTGATTTTGCTTTGGTATTTTAAAGTTGACTGGCTTGATTCCTTTTTCTTTTTTTGGCCTTCCAGTTTTCGCTCCTTCACGCCTTCAGCTTTAGCAAAGTTTTCAGTTTCTTTCATCCGTATATAGATCCTACATGCAAGAACACTGGGGCTATAATTTTTGTTTTTAATTGTAAGGACGGTGATTGCTTTGGGAAGTAAAGATGATTTTGGAACAATGTTGATATCGATGATTCCGGGTTTTTAATTAGCTTTGTGTAGCTACTACTTTTGGTCAAATTACAAGTTGGAGAAGGGCTAATAGGATCAAATTATAAGGGAGCTACAAATTGAAGAACTAAGTGAGAGGCGTTCGGCTGGCAATTGTAAGGTTGGAGAGGAGCACGAAATGTTTAGCTTTGCTTTGTTTTTGAAGAAGTTAATGTTGAACAAAAGAGATCAGGTGATATTGTTTGTATGCTTTCCATTTCCAAAACATCATCGTCATTAAATATATATGTACATATGTCCCTGACTGCTCTGTAACGTTGCCTAAAATTTCGATATTTTAAATGTTTTCTCCATTTCAAGTAAGCTACGGCTCATGAGGTTGATAATCTAAACGTCTTTATCATAATCCGTTTCTCTGAACATTTTAACATTTTTAAGACCGTTTGCTAATTCTGCTAGCGATTAATAACACATTTAGTATAATCCGCACTATCAGGGTTAAATAGGTAAAGGCCACACTTTCGAAACCCGTTCTTAATCGTTTCTTCCATTTTAAAATCCGAAAGAACCGTATGAAGAAGCGGATAAACAGAATGGTGTAAGCATTGCAGTATCCATTTGGTGACAGTACTTTTCCAGTTTTGGGACACATGGAAACGATCGCTTAAAAATGGTGTGGCTCGTTTGTCTTTATTAATAATTTCTTGAACTGTGTTCAGAAAATCGTCCATTTTAGTTGGAAAATCACATTTCACCAAATCATTACACCATTTTTCTTAACAATTTTCTTCAGCACTCCATAGAATGGTTTGTGGGCCGAATCTTCGAGGACCCTCAAGAACGCGAACATGTAACATGTCTTGTGAAGTTAAACGTGGAACACCATATTTACCACTGGACCCTAATATGGAAATGCCGCCTACTCTTCTTTCAGTCAGTGCATCTTGTAGAGACTGTTCCGAATATTTTTCTTTTGGTATTCATTTTTTAATTCAAATTATATCTGAGACTAGTTAGTATAAAACTCAACATATTTTTGGCATTATAGTTAAACAAAACTAGTACAAAAAACCACTGCCGACATTAGGATAGCTATTGTCCTGTAGTCGGCAGGTTGAAAATAACTAATTTGAAACTATGCCGACTACTAGGTAAACTTGTTTTAAACTCAATTTTTATATATACAATGGTTTTCAAATTGACGAATAAACAATTTTCTCAAATTTGAGTTAAATCGGAAGAATTGGCTTGTTTCCCAGTAGTCGGCACCCCAATGCCGACTACTGGAAAACTAACAATTTTTTTGTTCCTAATGTCGGCATCCCTTAATATATCGGAAAAATGCAATTTTTTTAAAAATTTACACTGTAATACTATTATTTGAGCAGATTTCAGCCTTTTAAAACCTTTTCCGATTAAAATTTGCTAAAACTGACGTTTTTACATGCCTTACAAAGTCGGCTTAGCCACTAAATTTTTACTAAGAAATAAGCACTACCACACGTGTTGTAAGAGAGTCACTTACTAAAGCCAACGGACTCAATAAACTATGCAAATATGCTCAGTTTTGTTTTCTCATATATAATTCTGGGAGTATTTGTGAAGCTTATGTATTCTTACTTTAATATATTATCACTGTTATTCTTAGTTATTTGAGTTTAAATTTGAAAACTGCCGACTACTGGGACATGCCGAACTTAGGAGCACTTACCCTATAGTTGCGAATTAAAACATAGTCGACCTTGTGATACCGATAACATAAACGTATTTACATTTTAGACCGGTCTAATCTACATACATACATACATACCGCTCTTTCGATGCAGTACTCACATCACTTAAAAATATATAAAATTGTTTTAGAAATTAAATTCACACTCTTCTCTCGCAAAGATAATTTTATTAAATTTTGTTATTCAAAGAGTGAGCAGAGCTTCCAGATTCCAGCTTCATTTCATATCTGTTTTATATAAACTATGAGTACTGAAAATTGTTGCAAGTCAACTCTGGAAAAAATTCCCTTTTTAATATTGTTAAAAGAAATTATATCATCTAAATGCTATTTGGGTTACCTATGGAGGTTACGATGCTTATTATAATTTAAATAATATAAATCAACTAAAATATTAGCGCTTATACTTATATCTATCGGGAAAAAGAAAAATATACGAATAGAATACCAAGTAGAGGAAACTGTTGCTTGTTTTTTTAACTCTTTGGATCACGTCCATCCAATGACAACCACTTGTTAAATTCAATGTTGTTTCATCAGAAATCCTACGACTTTGACCATCAATGATTTTACTTAACGCTTTCTTACGTATTATTGAATTGTGTTTTATTTTCTGTTTTGGAAGTTTCAGTAAAGTAGAACATTAGATAAAATTAACTCAAAGCAGTTCTTTTTCTGACTAAATATTTAGAAATTTTACTTTGAAATCCCGTCCTATCTTCACTGGGATATTCTGCCAACATTTGTAATATTAATGAATACATATGTAAAATATAATAAAACGTAATTAAGAATAAAAACCAATAAAATAAATTTCTCAGTAACATGTTTTTCCCAAATCAAAAAAATCGATATTTTGATCACAAAAGATGAAACCTGTCAGCAATTCGGCAATAAATCCCTTTTACTGAGAACGTTTGGTGTGAATAAATTACCACTCAACCATGTTTTAACAGATTGATTTATTTCAAATTGATCATGGCATCCCTGTTTAATGCACATCTTTTAGCGATGAGATTGAGAACAATTAACATATTTTACTCACTTGGGTTTTCTTATTTACGATTTTGGGATATTCCCAACAACTACGTCAACGTGCAGACGCGTGCAACACGTAAGACCCATCAAAATGCATTATAAATACATATATACATACATACCATGATTCATGTATACGTACAGAAATAATATATACATAAATATCAAGTAAAATATTTGCTCAATTCACAAGCCTAGTTGTATCGCTTATTGTTGTATATAAAAAGACAATTTCAAACAAAAATTCTGTCAACAAAAACAAATTGCTCTAAAATTGTTTTTGTTTTGAGATATTATGTTTGTATTGTCTTTTCATATACAACAATAAGCGATACAACTAGGCTTGTGAATTGGGCAATTGTATTTGACTGAGACAAATCCTAAATACCATTTACATATACATACTAACATAAATGAAAAGTAAGAATATTCGTATTTTTTACAAGGAACTTTTAGAAAATATTTATAAATTTTGAATCATAAAATTTTTATAACTTTTTTTATTAGTTATGAGTGAACATTTCTTTTTTTTTGAAATTTAATGTAATAATACATTATGACTGTAAATATTGCAAATATTTAAATAAAATTAATATTTTCCTCAAATTTTAAAATTTTTAGATGTTAGTTTATTTTCAAAATTTTATTCCATATACATAATTTATTTTCAGTTTTAACCCATGTTAACCAATTTTGAGAATATGTTCAGAGTTTTTCATATTTTCACAACCAACCTGTAATTTGGTTTTTTAGATTTAAAGCTTTTTTAGTTTTATTATTTTCCATTAATTTAATGCAAAGCAACAAATTTTTTTTTTTGACAAATCTATGAGATAATAACTTCTTAGAGAAATGATGTTCTTCTGAAATCGAAATTGAAATAAATATAGTTCAAGCGTTTAAAAATATGTATGTACATACTAATAAAATTTGTTCGTCGCCAAATCCCACTCAAACACACCAAAAACCGCCTCTGGATTGCTTCTATCAAATCAAACTAAAACTCTCAAAAAAACCTTTGAAAGAAAATACCGCCCGAATTAATTTTAGGCAACTTTCTCTGTCAAATACTCCTATGTGCGGGGTCTTAGTTTTACTGTTGATATTTTGTTTTAAAATAAAATATTAAAAAAAATGTCATTTTATTTGATCTCCAATTTTTAATGAGCAAACACTGCTGGTTACAGAGATACCCTATGTATTGCTTTACAAAACTTTGATTTAAATGATCCCAGCTTAAATAAATATTTTTATAGAGAAATGAATGTAAAATTTTGTAAAGTGGAGATTTGCTTTTAATTTTTTTTCCTTATAAATACTTTTAATGGCAACCAACGGTTGTCTAATTGTATAGGTGTAGAAAAGTAAGCACATTCATAATGAAAAATTATTTGTTGTGTATGTTTGTAAAGTTTTTTGAAAGGCTATTTTTATGCTTTGTAATTCGCAAATATTTTTGTGAGTTTATGTATAAATAGATGAGCTTTGGAACTTTTCAAACATAAATGGTACACATCTACTGATTAGTTGGTATGGCAACCAACGAAATATATATTTAGATATTGCTAACCCGCAACAAATAAATAAAAATTTTTAAAAATATAGAGAAAATATTTTATATACATATCTAAGATAAGCACTGGCTTAACCCATTAAAGTATTTAACCAAATTGTTAAATAACTCGGGGCTAATTCTCGCATTCGCTTACGAGCGAGTTGATATCGAATAAAGTGTATCGAAATCTCTAATGATAACATTCGATAGCGAGCGAGCATTTCATGCAACCATGCGTGTTTTTACTCGTCACCAAAAAGTCAATCGAAATAAAATTTAATAGTGACAAATACCAACATATTCTGTGACAAATACAATTTAATATTAAAAAATTATAAAAATAAAGCTAAAAAGGAACGTGCAATTAATTGGAAGCAATTTATTTACATTTAAAATGTAAGTTCTATTTTAAAAAGTACATACATACTTACATATATAAAATAAAATAACAATTGTATTAATTTAGGTCGAAAATAAACTATACTCAAAAAGAAATTCTCGCCAGCTTTATGTCAGCATACAGTGAGTTAGCAAAAAATATTTTGTCAAACAGTTCCCAGGGGAAAACAAAAGCCAACCAACTTTGGGAGCAGCTAACAAACAAGGTGAATGCTTCTGGACCTCCCATAAAGGATTCCAAAATGTGGCGCAAGGTAACTAAAACAGCGTACAATCGCTGTCATAAATATTATATTTTCCATATCATTGTTTGTGTGTACAAGGTGGAGAAAATCATTAGGTCCGGCCAAAGGCCGGCTATGCAGAAAATATTCTACATACTGCCGTGTCAGGAAATAGCATGGTGGAGAAAATCATTAAGGCCGGCTATGCAGAGAAACATACTGTTTAATATACATATGTATGTATATAATATTTAGTGTTAAATGTATATTTAATAAAATTTTTATTTGAAATTAAGTTTTTTGATTAACTTTTTTTCTATAAATATATGTATGTTTTTCTTTACAATTTATTCAGTGTTGTAAAATCATTTTTATACAGTTTTTTCCAACACTGAAACAAAAATTCGATTCGTTTCGTATCGAATAACATCATTAGGAATTCTCACACTATCGAAATTAATTTCGATTCGAATGCAATTTCGATCACGAGAGTGAGAATTAGGCCCCTGTATAAAATCAGTTTTTTTGCATGTTAATGACCGTTCTGGAGCTATAAATCATTAAATACCCAGTTCTGATATTATCTTCCAGATTTGACGATTTTGGGTCCTTAAAATGACATAGTGACGATGGGACGATTTATACCCTAATTTTGACGATTTTACATAATTCAAGTTTGCAACATTTATTTGTACTATTAAAGCAACTGAACTGCTGAAAATTTTAATGAGCAACTTTTTAAAAACTAGTTTGCTTAAAACTGTAAAATATTATTTAATATATACATATATATAAAAAATTGTTGCAAATGTGTTGTGACTTTATAACTCACGAACGGTCAAACAGAATTCGATTAAATTTTTAGGGTTTCTTTGTATGGTAGTGTAGATGTTTTATTGAAAACGTACGACGCGTTCGTGCGTTATGACTTTTGTGAAAGTCGTGATGTGCTTTGATTAGGTAAATCGAAATTTATATAAGTAAATAGCTTCCGTGCGAAGCCGGGCGCTCAGCTAGTTGATTATGAAAACAAAAACAATTTTTCAAATTTTGAAGACATTTATTTAGGAATATTTGCCAGAGATGAAATTGAAGAAGCACAAATAAGTGCAAAAGAAAAATTATAATTGTGATAATTTTTATATAGAGCTGATCTGATATTATCCAGATTTGATTTTGAAAATAAATATATAAAGCTCTTGGCCAAATTAATCAATTTAATATTATTAATGTAGTGATTAATATTTATTATGAATAAAGGCTTAAATATATAGAAAAAAGTTGTTTACCTGGAATTATAACAGAATTTTCCTATTTTGTCGAAGAAAATGAAAGCCAAGAGCTAGAAACTGAGTTCAGACAATTAAAATTATTGCAGTGATAAAAACATATAACTATTGGATTTTTGGAAAAAACTATCAGAGATGCAAACGAGGGATTCTAGTCTTTTGTTTCCGGTTTTGACTAAATTTATTACAAAAAAACTAGTTTTACCACTATCCCCAGCAAATGTGGAAATAATATTTAGTCAGGTAAACATAAATAAGACTAAAGTAGGAAAGATTATTTAAAGCTGCTATGATTTAACAGTTGTACCTGAATTAATCAATATGTTTAACTGCAATATATATGTATTTGTAAAATATTTTATACATATATGTATGTATGTATATGTATACAAATTTATTTTCTTTAACAATTATATTTTTATTGTATAAATTATATTTTAGTTTTTATACATTTTTAGAAAATGTGTTTCCAAAAATGAAATTTAAAATCATATTTTACTAAATTGAAGTAAAAATAACTAAAGGATTTGCATTTTCTTATTTTTTTCCATACAATACTTTTTCCATGCATGTTTTCAAAGTATTGAAAAACATGGAATCTATTTACATGTGATTTTATGGTGAATTCTAATTGAAATATCTGATATATGTATTCAAAAGAATGCTGTTTTATTAATCAGATTTGTTTATTTAAGAATTTTGTTATGTTTTGCCTCTAATAAGATATATTTGTTGAAAAAAAGCGTTTTTTTTCATTCGAAGTTTTTATGACGATTTCAATAAGCTATATTGACGATAATGACGATTTTTGTCCAAAAATATGACGATATTGTGGTAGTTTAAGATTGTTTTGTAAATATGTCATTTCAAAGCTAAAAAAATTAAATATGATACACGAAGAAGTTAAGATTAAGAACAGACTTGCGAAAAATGTTCTTTAAGTTCATAATAAAAATACTTAAGCTACCTTCACATTTATTTAATGTTTGTCCAAAAAAACGTAACAACTTGTTTTGCTTAGTCCCTGTCCAGACTTGCAATTTTATTAGTTGCAATTCTTGGTTTTTTAGGTGAGAGAGGTAAGAAGCTTGGGGAGGGGTACAGAGTTTCATGTGATCGGCAATTCTCTTTTGCCTTGCAATTCGCACTGGGTTCTATGTGTATTTGACGTTTTATTGTATTTCTTCAATTATATGAAAAACAAAATAAAACGAAAATTAAATTTATATGTGATGCATTACAGTTTTTTAAGTTAAAAATATTGAAAATAAATTTTTCTGTGGTGGTGTAAATACAAAAATTGCAAAATTAGATTTTTATAATGTGGACACTTATGCAATTTCAAAGCAGAATTTTAAAGAATTGCAGCCAATAAAATTGCAAATCTGGACGGGGACTTAGGGATATTGTTATTTAACTTGGTTTTTGTGGTACAAAATATAATTAATTATTATTCAAAAGCGTATTATTGTACGGTTTTTAAAAAACGCAAACCCATAATTAAAAAGCATATTGGAATTAAAGGAAATAAATTATTAGTTTCTTATTTGGTTACTTTTTTTAAGACAAATATTTGATAAATTTAAACGTAGCTTTAGAAATTAAAATTTTCGGTTTGTATTACATGTAATAGGTAAATCAATTTTAAAAATAAAATGGGCATTAACGGGTTAAGAGTGCTTCGCACGGAAGCTATTTACTTTTATAAATTTCGATTTACCTAATCAAAGCACATCACGACTTTCACGAAAAGTCATCACTCACGAACGCGTCGACCGATTTAGATAAACCATCTACACGACGATATGAACAAACCCTAAAAATTTAATCGAATTCGGTTTGACCGTTCGTGAGTTATAAAGTCACAACACACTTGCAAAAATTTTATATATATATGTATATATATACATATGTATGTGACAGCGCATAGAGAAACGGACCTTAGGGTAAAAAATCAATTTTCACTTTTTTTTTTTTTTTTTGATGTGGACAACATCTGAGCATTGAATGAGACCGATCCCATGCCCCAAAAGTGTTCCCTCCCAGAGATATGCGCGTTTTATGAAAGTGAAGTACACCAAAGATACACGTATTTAAATCTTTAAAATGGCTCTCCCGAACAAAACCGGTTGTTACCCTTAGGTCTCTTTCTATTTTGCGTGTTACATATATAGATTATTCTAAATTAAAATGTGGCAACAATAAATTAAGAAAGAAGTTAACAACGTTGATAAATTAGGATTGAATCATTTACTGTAAATTCTTAAGTTACATGTTCTTTATCGTTTCTGAATGCAGCAAAAGGGCGAGCTTACTTAAAAACAAAAGCAACAAAATTCCATTGTCATGGTGTTAGAGAAAATTTACTATGACTAATATTGAATTATTCCCAAATCGTGACGTGATTGATTAATAAGTCCACATTGGAGATGATAAACAGGCCAAGTTCGGCCACACAGTGTGTATATTTACTAGAGTTGTCAACCGGTTAAGAATAATTCGAGTAATCGATCAAACAAAACGAAACTCTTGTTGGAATAATTTTAAAACGCCGATTTTCGAATAACGATTAAATCGAATAATTAATGTCAATTAATCGAACAAATTTTTTTCAGTTTGAAATCCATACGTAAAAATTTTTTAAATTTGTTATTTTGGATGTTTGTAGTTGTTGTCGGACTGCGCATACCCAGTAGTCGTGCTATGTTTTGAATGAAACGTTAAAAAAATTTCAAGAATGGGGTTTTTTCACTCTCAGGTGAATAAGTTAGTAATACACTAAAGCCGAAAAATTGAGCTCGGCTTGGAAGTATTTTTCCATGAACAAATAAAAAAAAAAAATCACATGTAACAAGTGTTCTAAAGTATACAAAATTGTTGGATTATCAACAATAAAAATTAATAATTCTTTTGCAACAGATTTACTAAAACGTATTAAAATAAGAATAAAATTTTTAAAAACGTTAATTTTTTTTACGGAAATTTTTCGAGCAATTAAAGGTTTTTTGAAATATTCTTCAAAAAGTGAAACTAAAGAATATGCAAATGAATTATACTCCAGATTATTTTGTGTTGAAAGTAACCACAATTATTCAGATGTTACTAGTAATGAAAATAACAATCTTTTAGGCAAATTTAATAATTATATTAAAAGTATTAAAAATTCAAAATTCAAAATATAAAAAAGTGTTCAGCGGTATATTAGACGATATGGTATATTTGGAAAAATCTAAAATAAGAACAGAAAAATTAGATAAACTATTTTATGCTCTTCTAACAATATCACCTACCTCGAAAATTACCGAAAGATTTTGATAAAAATTTAATTTAATTAATTTAATTTAAACCAAAAATCGTTTGAAACCTAAAAAAATTTAGTCAACTTTGTAAAAGATTATTTCTTAAGAACAACCCAAATTGTCTGATTTAACAAAAAAAAATCATTTGATATTTTTTGACTGAATGAAGCATGTTTATTTGAATTAATAACTTTATGTATTTTTTTGTTAATAAAAATATTAACTATTTTATTTGAAAGTTTTTTGTATGAAATTTTTATTTTTTATCAATAAATTATTTAAATCATTTTTTATTCGTTGTTCTCATCGATTAATCGATTAATTTTTCAGCTTTAATCGTTTGATCGAACGAACAAAAACAATTATTTGAAATATTCGAACAAAGTTGAAAGGCGAATAATTGACAACTTTAATATTTACACGAAACCATTCGAGCCGTTTTTACCTCCTCTTGATCATAATAAAATGAAACTTGAAACATAAGGCCTTTATAATATGGGAAAGAATTCTTGGAAAAATTTTGCCAAGCTTACAGGTTGCCTAGAAATGAGATGGAATTGTACCTATCAAGAACTTGGTGCTTATTTTGATCTCAGTACTTTTTACAGCCGAAATTTTTTGGATAGGAACTTGGACTTATTTTCACATTTATGTTTTTGTGCGGATCTCGCTTACGAGACGATTGGGATTTGTTAAATCCCAAAATCAGGTATTTATTGTATAAAATACCGGGAATATTTTAATAACATTTGAATGTTTATTTTAATTGAAATTGGAAGTGGTAGGATACAGAGTGCGCTGAAATTTACAGTTTTGTTTTACAAAAGATAATTTTTACATTAAAAGGAAGGTTAAATGAGAGAAGAATCTACGGGAAGATATTTTTAAATTTATTTTAATAAAATTCGTTTATATAATGTATATTTTTATAATTAATTATTTTTAATAAAAATATAAACATTCGGAGTAAAAGTGGGCAGCAAAAGTTTGAAATTAATGTGCGAATACGATTTGAAAATCTTCTTAATTTCCCTTCAATAATGTGGGAAGTAAAGACATTTTCTCACTAATCAAGATTTTAAGCAGTACGTTTTGGTTTGGCAACACGCAATTTTGCTAAACGTGCTTGACGATAAGCAGCACGGCGACGTGCCTGAATTAAACGAGCTTGTCTTTGTCTTTGACGGGCCAAAGTGACATCAGCAGGTAACTGATTTAAATCAAATTCTGGTGGCCCATATACTTCATCTGGAGTATTGTAGAGAACAGCTACTTCTGGAGGACCATATACTTCATCAGGAATAGATTCATTGACGCCACCTTCTGTATTTACATCAAAGGAAGTTCCTCCCACTTCAACAACTGCAGAATCATCGGCAGGAACAGTAGCAGCTTCATCGAAAGGTATTTGAGGCTTCAATTCGTCAGCTGAAGGATATGGAGTTACTGGCTCTTCTACCTCTTGACGTGCCAGTTGACGATTACGTTGTAATCGACCAGAATGAACTCTTTGCCTTTGGGCTTCAGAGCCGAAAACAGTTAAAACGACCAAAAACAAAACAAGAGAAACTTGGAATTTAGCCATTTTAAGTTTATATGTTCTGATTTGTTTTAATATAATATGATTGTGTAGCTTTGGCTAAACCTGAAGCAACTGATAACTACTCTTAGTTTAATCGTCTCATTTATACTTGTTCAATCTTCTATTCGTGCACCTTATTTACATCCTTATTTGTGAGCATTATCACCTTGAATGGCTATCATGGACATTTACGGTAAAAAACCAAACAAAATTCTCTTATCCATTCATGTGTTCATTGGTGACAATTAAAGTTATGCTGATTTTATGTGATAACGTGACAAAAATCCCATTCAAATCAAATAAAATGCAAAAACACACATTCGCACCCGTAACTTACCACCCATACACATGCGTACAAATTAAATAATCATTCAAATGGTATATGCAGGCAGTCATTTAATCTATAGTACATACATATGTACTCTACTTAATCGCCTATACAAACATGTAGTACATACAATATCCATAATAAACATTCCGCAACCAGTTAAAAAATCTGTCATTAATAAATAAGTATGTAATTATTTAATGTGCTTGGCAAGAAAAAGAAAGCTAGTGCCATCAGGAAATTTTACTACATACATACATACGAGTATATACATACAAGCAAACTGACTAATTGATCAAACAATAATTTATTAATAAAAATGGAACTATAGTAAAGAATCAGTCGTCTAAGCCGAAATATTCTAGTTCTACCCCTACAAGCATTTTTTGAAAAAATTGATCATATTCGAGTCATTTATGACTCCTCTGCGCGATTAAAATAAGCATATATCAGCTCATTTTCTGATCATAAATGTTTGTTTCCTCGGGAGAAAATGGTACCCTACCCGCGACTCTTCTTGGGTAGTCATTTATTACCCGATTTTCTGATCAGTTTCGAGTCATTTATGACTCATATTTTTAATGATTTGCAAGTCTTTTTCGAGTCATTTTTTAGTCGTATTTCTGATTGCTTGCGAGTCTTTTTCGACTCATTTTTCATTCATATTTCTAATCGTTTGCGAATCATTTATGAGTCGTATTTCTGATCGTTTACGAGTCTTTTTTGACTCTTTTTTTCAGTCATATTTGTAATCGATTACAAAAAGAAATATTTTTCGATTTAAATTATCAATTACTTCAGTTTATTAAAATTATATAAATTCAATTATTATTAAATTATAAAATAAATTAAATTATTATTAAATTTTATAATAAATAATAATATAAAAATGTTTAGTAAAAAAAAAATAACAGTAAAAGAAAGGAATTGAATTTATAAAGAAAGTAATAATAATAGAGGTATTCATAATTCGTCGTAAATTTTGTATAGTGTGTAATTATAACAGAATAGTTTTTTTTTTTTTTTTTTTTTTTTGTGATAATTTTATTATTTATTGAATCTTTAATTATTTAAATTGAATTATCAATAAGTTTTTCAAATCTTAAATCTAAAAAAATATTAAATATAAGTTTAGCCAATGCTAAACAAAATTTTAATTTCAACGGAACAGAATAGTGTTAGAAAAAAGTTTACACACCCGGTAGGCTTATTTTACAATTTGTTTTGTATTTTCAATTCGTTTGTTTGAGAAACAAACCGTCACGTGTTCGTCTTCGTTGGTTCGAAAATTGACGTTGAGTTATGTGACCATGTTTTGCACTCTGTTATCAAAAAACAATTCAAAACAAGTTAAATAAAAACAATTATTTTTATTACCTTCTGCAAACCTGATGGTCCTTTTGGGAAATTCTGTTGCATAGAATATTTTTTAATTTTTTTCAACTTTTAAGAAAATAACAAAAATAAATATGAAGCATGTGTGTATACCTTTTTTGAAATTAGCTCTGCTTTAGGACTCTTAGGTTCTTTATTGTATTTAAAAGGAATTCGTGTTAGGTCATTTGTTAACACTAAAATACCAAGATTTTGGCCAACTTCTAAAGCATTTCGAATGTTCTGTTCAATATTTTGATAACGCTCTTTAGGATTTTCTGATGACAAAATATATTTGATTTGTTCACTAACATTGTCATTTAGTATCACCTGAGTTTTAAAATACGAGTAATTTACATGAGTATGTATGTATGTATGTAAGTATGTACATACATATGAAAAAGTTCTTACACAATTCTGGCTTTTGGTTAAGCGTCTCCAATATGTATGGAAATAGTAAAGAGCCCATGGTATCCTTTCTTCAATTTGTCATTTTAAAATATCTTACAAAAAATTTTAATAAGAATTAATTTAAAAGAAATTAAAGAAATTTAAAAATAAAATTTTATCGGTCTGAAGCAAAATTAAATTTAAAATTAATTAAATTAATATGACAAGAAAATCCGAAAATTTATGGAAACTTTTTTTCGTTTAATACAAATAAAAATAATTGAATTAAAATCAGTTTTTCATCATCTAGATTCTAGATTAAGCATAAGCATAAATAACTTTAAAACAGTCATATTTCCAACACCTGCATGATCCATTTTCGATTGCTGTATGTTTTGTTATTGTATTTTCAATCAATTACTTTTTAAGCATAAGCACGACTCATTTTCAAGTCTTTATTCAAGCGCGCAAGTGATTAATCAGTTTTTAATCGTCAAAAGTACTCGAGGATGACTCAGTTAGGTGATTTTTGATAAAACAATCTTCCAAATGCTAGTAGGGACCGTTTCTCTTTACTAGAAATTATTGAAATATGAACCCTTAAATTTGTTTGTATATGTACACCACAACTAGTATATCTACATACATATCAACATGTGTATGTACATACATACGAATTTGTATGAATAATGTAAACAAATGTGATGATTTTTATTTAAAATAACGAATAGAAAGCAATTTGTGGCTCTTTTCGATTATCGAATGTACACAGCCCGCGAATATTCAAAATTCATCTTTTCTTTTATACAAACCTCGTATTTGTGGCTTTTGCAATGATGATGATCCAATAAAGAAAATCATTTTGACAATCATTTTTGGAGTAATTTAAAAAACGCTTTAAAATTTTTTGACAACAATACTCGTACTTTTCGTACGGGTTAGTTAAGTTTAATGATTCTGAACTTCTACATAATATTTCTATATGTTTTTCTTATGATCCTCACTAATTAATTTACAATTTTTATTTTCCATATTGTCAAAGAAGCAACACTTCTTTGTGGTTGAAATGATAAGAATATACGTGATATTACAAAAGAAAATTACATATTATTTAATTGAACAAATTTGAAAAGTACATAATATCCTCCTTTAACTCATCAAATTATCTTTTCGATAAAAATTTTCAAATCATAATTCCGGATACTGTGACTATATATGTACAGTACTCCACGCACATATTTTGACTCATTTAAGCGAACCTCGGACAAATCCGCAAATGATCCATTTAAAAAACCATTTCGTTTATTAAAGCTAAATGAAAGTAAAATTTTTATGTAAAATAGAAATACAAATTATTATACATATCTTTAACTTACCTTATAAATTTTTAGAATATGACGTTGACATCGTAAAACTTTTGTAGTTTTTCAATTGGTAAAATTAAATTTCTTATTTAAGTGATGTATGTGTATGTATAGATAAAAAATATTGGAAAATTATTATTATTGTTTTATTGGTATATATTTTGAAGTGATCCCTCAGCGAAGGAATCTCAATGATCTTCAAAGTTATATTCCTTGAAACGTGATTGGCTGTTTGAAGGCATATCGAATTTTTAAAATCCTACATTATTATTATGCGACAGACACTTTATAAGAAAGATACGTATTTATTGTTATTTCTCATATTTGATATTTTAATGTACTTTTTAACGTATTTTGGGTTTGAATTATCCAATTATTACTTATTATTGGTGTACAACAACAAATAAATATTGATATTTCACGATTGTTGGATTTTAATCAAAATTTGGAAGAGACTTGAATGGCATCTGTTACTTTAAGTTTGATTATTAAATATTCAAACGAGCGTCTAGTTAGAACAAAATAAAATGAAACACCAAACAAAATATTTGTACATACATACACACATATGTATTGAGTTTTAGGCCTTAATTAAAATTTCTATAAAAATAATCGGTTTAGCTTGTAACAAAATTAGTCGGCATAAATTTTTGATAAGCGAATAAACATCAAGTAGAAGTACAAACAAATATTTTTTGTGTATTTTATTTTTAATTGAGATTTGTCATGTTTAATTTTATTAAAATGAAACTGTATGGGTTTAAAGGAGATAATTTAAAATGTTTTTGGCTTTTGATGCTTCTTTCTTTCGTTTGTTTTGGAAATGCACGACAAATTCGGTGCAACCGTTATAATACAGAAGTTATAAACGACGACAGTGTAAAGAATCAGAACAGTAATTATGCTACACAAAATCATAATGTCGATGAAACTGAAATAAAAGCATTAGTGCGAGAAATTAAGTTGGTAGCATATCCTGCTAGTGGTTTTGATCCATCGAAGGCATATACTTTACCAAATAATGCAATTGAACAAAATAAACAAGGGAAGACTGAGGCACAACTAGCAAATGAATCAATAATAATCGCATCGACAACTCAGACAACAGATTTTACAACGACCACACATGGATATGAAAGTGAAACCACTAAAATCAACAACGTGGAAGAAGGTCTAATAAACGAAGATGGCAGTGAAAGAGGGAAGACTGTGGGTAATGTATCTGCAGAATCTGAAAAACGCAAAGCTTCTTACCCTCCAGCTGGATTTCAACCGAAGAGACCGTTTTCCTTAACGACAAAAAATATTTTAAACAGCGAACAACAAGAAATAAAAACAGATACTCAAAGTGAAGAAACTAATGAATTCCAAAACAAAAGTCAGTTGAACGCTCCCTATCCAGCAGCTGGATACCGCCCGTCAAAAGCTTTCCTCTTACCATCGGCACAACTTCAATTAAATGATGAAGCTACACGCAATATCAACTCTAGCAATAGCAACAGCAAACACCCGGTATGTGGCTCCAGCACGAATCCATTGTCACCCAGGCCTGTAGATAGCGAGAGCCCGGATCCTGATTCTGAGGCAATCAGTATTAATACCAAAATGCAAAAAAGATCTCAATCACAGCGTGCTTAAATATTTTTAATTCCATCTTCCATCTTGGTTAAATTTTTAAAAGATTTTAATTGAGTTTAATCCTTGAATAAGAGAAGATCTGTATAATTTTTGTTTGTTAATTCATTCACTATCGCATAATATTAATATATTAATTTCAAGCAAAACACAAAGAAAAAATTCTATTTGAGTTTTCATTGAGGTCAGACGTGTTTTTTGTCTCTTCAAAACTATATTCATAGAATTTATTTTCAAATAAAAAAAAAAAAAAAATAATAATTAATATACATACATATATACAAATAAAAAGGAAATTAATAAATTTTGCTGCCTGTTGGAAAAATGGATTACAATCCAACACCCTGGCAGGTTGAATTGCCTCCTGATAAAGACGCATTAGCTCCGGACAAACAGCAACAAAAGACTGCTTCAAATAAAGGGAAATCAAAATCAAAAAAAGAAAATATTTCTCAGAAAAAATCCGAATCGAAGGCATTAGATGGAAATTCCAATAATAAAGATTTGATGATTAAAGATGCTTCAATTAATGCTAAGGATTTGTCGCAGATTTCAATCTCTTCAATTCAAGATGTTCAGAGCAAAGTTCAATATTCACAAGACAATGATGTTCTTTTTAAGTCAATGGAATACGATGACTCTTCTTCTGATGATAACGATTTTCAAAGAGTGCAAAAACGCAAACGTAAGAATAATGATAAGGAAGTTATATCTAATAGTCAAAAATATAATAACCAAACTATGTTAAATGGTAGTACACAAAATACCCAAAACAGATACGCTATCTTAGGTGAATTAGATATTCAAGAAGATAGAAATAACACAAGGAAAGTAAATTTACCTAAAGAAAATTATGATACACCAAATACAGGAAAATCATTTTGTCCACCTATTTTCCTCTTTAACGTAAATATTGAAGATTTATTAAATCAACTTAAAGATAAAAAAGTAGAATTTAAAATTATTAACAAGAATAGACATAAAAGCAAACTTTTTTTAAAGGATGCATCAGTGCATTCGGAAATGATGCAAATACTTAGAAATAAAAACATTGAATCATATTCGTACACTCCGCTTGAGCAGAAACGCTCAAGTTTGGTTTTGAGAGGCTTATATTATAAAACTGATATACAATTAATTCGAAAAGAAATTGAACTACTGATTCCTAATATTATAGATTCTGTTTCAAAATTCTCTACTGCTTATTCACGAGAAAATAATTTTGATACAGGTTTATATTTAGTCACTCTGTTACCAGGCAAACCTCGTAATGAATTATCCAATATAAAATTTATATTAAATCAAAGAGTTTCATTTGAGTCCCCCAAGAGAAACTCGAAGGAAATCCAGTGCTGGCGTTGTCAACATTGGGGACATATGTCACGAAATTGTAACAGGCCATTTGCTTGTGTGAAGTGTGAGGAAAGTCATGGACCAGGGGAATGCAAATTTGTGTCAGATAAGGATAATTTACCCTTTTGTAATAACTGTAAGCAACATGGACATCCTTCTAATTTTAAAGGTTGTTCTTTTTATAAAAAATATATTGAAATGAAAAGAAAAATTTCCCTTGTAGCAGAAAATAGAAACAAAAAGGCCGCTTTCAATGTGGCTTATACCTTAAAAAAAAATAACACCGTACAGTTAGATAAGTCTTTTGCGAGTCTTTTCCATTCTTCGAACGGTATAGTAGATTCCAATAATGTTTCTCCTATAATTAGGGAATTTTTAAAAATTGCTAAAGAGATTTGTGAACCAGAAACTCTAACCTTAGAAGAAAAAATTCGCAAATTTGTTGTGAACTACAAAAAAATTTCATTGGAGGAGGCTAAACAACAATGTCGTGGTCTTCTATCTGATTTACGAAATACTTATGATCCATAATGAATTAAATTTACTTTCATTTAATGTTAGATCGCTCATAGAGTTGAGTCGAAGAGTAGATCTATCAAATACATTAGTTTCTAATAATATTGACATTGCTTTTGTGCAAGAGACTCATCTGAGAGACAGACATAAAGTAATCCTGCCAAATTACAATTTTTTTAGGGATTTTAGCTCTCAAGGAGTAGCAATAGCTTTGAAGCAATCTTTTAAATATAAGAAAGTTAATGTAATGGGCTTAGAGTTTCCAAATATATTTTTGTGTATTGAACTTTTGTGCAACGGTTCCATAAAAAATATTCTTTTTGGATCGATTTATATACCATGCAATTTTAGCTCGGCAAAAATAACAAATGGATTATCGATTATAAGTAATATCTCTCAAAATTTTGATGGTTCGTTTTTAGGAGGGGATTTCAATTCCAAACATATTACTTGGGGTGATTCACTCTGCAATTCTAATGGAAATTTATTTTTTAATTTTTTGCAACAAAATGCTTTGTACTTTAAAAGAGTTTCTCATACAACACCAACGTATCCAAACAGTTCTTCCTTTCTGGATCATTTCTTGATTAGCAAAAATTATATTGACATATTGAACCCAAATTTTACAACTTCTTGTTTGCCCACCTTTTCGGATCATTTCCCCCTTAAAATTCAAATTAAATTACCAGCGTTTGAAATTATCCTGAATCCACCATGTACATTCATATCCTATAGAAGGAAAAATTGGAACGGCTTCAGAAATGATATTAGAAACGGAATTTTAGATCATTATCCAGATGCTAATAGAAATCTTTCCAATATTGAAATTGATAACTATATCGACAAGTTTGCTAACACTGTTAAAAGTGCTAACAACATTCATTCGGACAAAATTGAATGCAAGAATAAAAAATTTATAGTTTCTGACAAAATTAAAAAATTGTTTAAAATTAAATATGGTTGGCAAAAACAACTAAAAAGAATTTATCACCGAAATTGTTCTCGTATTGATCCCGATTACTTACTTTTATCAAAACAGATACAATTACTAAATGTTATCATTAAAAGACAGGTTGAAAAGGAACAATCCTTGTTATTTAGCAAAAAGCTGCAGCAGATCAGACCAGGGCCAAATGCACATCGACAAATTTATAATATAATAGGATTTAAAAGAAACAGAAATTTGAAGAGTTTATCGGTTAATGGAGATATATTGGAAGATAAGGCATTAATTTTATGTGAATTAAAGAATCACTTTTCAAATATCTACTCAGGTCCAATGACAATAAGCAACAATTCGACAATCTCAAATACTGTCAGAAATACTGTTAATGTACTTTCTGAAGTACAAATATTTTCTACCCATTTTCCTTCAACGAACACACAAAATTGTGAAAGTTTTACAACGTTAAATGATTTATCTTTCCATTCTAAATCAATTAAAAACAAAAAATCTTGTGGATTAGACGGTATTTCAAACTTTCTTATAAAACAACTCCCTCTAAAAGCTTTAGAATATCTTTTAATTATTTTTAATAATTGTTTAAGCAACTGTTATTTCCCAGATGCTTGGAAAATTTCTAAAATTATTCCCATACAAAAGAAACCAAATATCATTGATATAAATAATATGCGACCCACATCTTTACTTTCAAATTTGGGGAAACTTTTCGAGATAATAATTAGAGATAAAATGAACATTGCGTTTAATGGTTCATATATACCAAACTTCCAGTTCGGCTTTAAAAAAGGTCATTCTACTCTTGATGCCTTGTTAAAGTTTCAGAATGATGTAATCTCTAACCTTCGTAATAGCTTTTGTACCGTAGCAGTTTCTTTAGATGTCGAAAAGGCTTTTGATCAGGCGTTCCATGATGGAATTCTTTTTAAGTTGATTGAAATTGGGTTTAGTGCAAACATAGTTAAAATCTTGCAAAGCTTTTTCTTTAACAGGAAATTCTGTGTACAATTTGGTAAAGATTTATCAGATTTCGGAAATGTTAACTGTGGTGTATCTCAAGGTTCAATTTTGGCGCCACATCTTTACAACATTTTTATGTATGATTTTCCTCACATTTTTCCTAATTCAACTGGCCTGCTATATGCAGATGATTCCCTTCTCTATTCGCATAGTGAATCCCCATTACATGCTCTTAGTCAAGTTTCGAACCATCTTCAATGTGTTAAACAATTTTATGATTATTGGGGTGTCAAAATAAATATTTCAAAATGTGAAGCAATTTGTATTCGGAATGCATCTGGCAAATGTAAATATACGGTTGTTCCAGAAAGCAAAAGGCTTAAGCTGTTTCTTGATGGCATTGAGATTCCTTTTGTTGATAGGCTTAAATATCTTGGAGTTACTTTTAATAATCTTTTCAAATTTAATGAACATGCAAGATCGGTTTTAAAGAAATCGTTTCAGGTAATGGGTGCATTTTCGAAAATTTTTTATAATACCAGCCTCTCAAAGGATACTAAACTTCTTATATATAAGACTAGTATTAGACCAATTTTCATATTTTCAATATGGTTTAGTGTTTCACCTATTATTATCAAAGATATGGAAATATTTGAACGGAAAGTATTAAGGTGTTGTATTCAAAAAAATTTCGAGTCATTACATAGACGTTACTCAAACTCGTTTATTTATTGCAACTCGAAAATAACGCCAATCGGTTTATATTTATGTGATATAATGAAAAAATTTGTAGATAGATTAGAGACGCATCAAAATGATATAATGAGGGAAATTTATAATGAGCAGAGAGTTTTCACTTGGAGTAACACGAACTATCTCTCGCCGATAGGTATCTTTAATGAAGAACATATTAATTTCGATATGAATACTAACATAAGACACCGATTTTTCACGAAAACTACACCTGGTACTCATAGAGGATAGTATCTTTTTCGGGAATTTTGTGTTTCAATTATCATTTTATATTTCTTCATTATAATTTTGTTATTTGTTTTTTTTTTTTTTTTTTTTTTTTTATTTAATTTTAAATTTTATTTTAAGTTATATTTACATATATTATAGTTAAGTATATTTTAAGAGACCTCCTCCTCTTCTGCTATGTTAGCCCCGGGAGCAAGGGCATTTCAACTCCTAATCATACTGTTTTTTCATTTTAATTTCTTATGTCAGTATTAAAGCTTGATGCTGTTCAGTTTTTAATGTTTTTAAGATAATACATTATAGTCTTAAGGATTCTTTATATCGCTTTCTTTATAAAAAAAAAACTTACAGCCAAACCCACGATATCGACCGACAAGTCGATAGAGCGACAGCAACTCACTCATTATCGTTCGTAGAAGCGACCCACTAACTATCGACTTGTCGGTTGTCTGGCTTTACGTTTTAGCGTAATCATTGTCAAATGACTATATTGCCACATCAAATATTCCATGTAAATTGAGCCATAAATATGGCCATTTGAACGTGGCACAACGACCAGGTATGCACAGTTCCATTACAAGTACAACAATCCAAAAACAACATGTATATTGTTGGCATAAAGTACTCGCTTTTCACCAAAAAACGCTAATAAATTTAACATTTTCTTGCGAATGATTTCCAAGCTGTAACAATTATTTGTATATGCTTTAAAACTGTATCAGTTAGCATGAATATAAAGTTAGTTTAATATAAAGCGAATTGAGGTAGGTGTGCTAGTAAGCTCACCTTTTGGATATGCCTTGCTAGAAATTTAAACACAAAACATATGCTTTCAATAAATGAATTTTGTGAAAAATATTTATGTATATTAAAATAATTTTTGATATTTTGTTAATTTCACAAATTCAACAAGACCCTGCAGCGGCTTTGGTTTTGCCTGTTAAATGCTAATCAATAATTATTATCTGTACAACAATATATTTATTAATATACTATGTACTCGTGTGTATGTACATATGAACATATTTATGTAAATACCTACTAATTTCCCATCATGAAAATTTTTAAAATTATTACATACATACATTCATATAAAATAACATTTTTTTAATTATTTTGTCAAATTAATTTCTCTGTCGACAACAAAACTTTCGTGACTGATTTTGACAGTTGTTGTCGCATAATATTTCTTAGTGGGTCGGAAATTTGTATGAAAATGTTTACGTTATCGTTCGCTTTCATTGTCGATCGACTTGTCGTGCTGAAAACTTTTAGTGGGGCGCAAAACAGCTGTTTGTCGTTGAAAAAGCAAGCGAGCGATATCGATCGACATCGTGGGTTAGGCTGTTATTGTTAAAAAAAAAGGCTCAATAAATTTTAATTTGAATTTGAAAAAAACACAAAATTTTTTATAAAAACAAAAGAATATGAAATCAACGTTTGAATGCAAATTTGTAATCGAAACTAGTTTTTTTTTGTTTGTTTTCTAGGTCAGTATAACACTGCTAGCACTATAAAAAGTATTTACATCTCCTTCGAAAGTAAATATTTCGATGTGTGTGTAAGATCCGATTCTGCACACACAGGTAATCATATGAACGAATACATAAAAAATTAAGCATCTCCATACATACAATTTCCCAGCTAGCATTTGGAATATTATTTGACGAGCGCGATCATTTCGCGACTCTTTTTTTTAATCGTCCAGACAATTTTTGGTGTAAAATTATATTTTACTCTTCCAAATGATGCTTTCGCGAGTCATTATGACGATTGTTGGACGAATTAATCGTCGTTTACGCATTTTGGCGGGCATTGGAGGGCTGTTAATAGTTAAAAATCGTGTTTCACTCTTCGAAGAGATACTCTTGCAAGTTACTTAAACGACTGTTGGACGGGTGTTTTGTTAAAGGGTCTTAAACGATCCGTAGGCGACTAGTTATGGTGCATCGTAGACGATTCGTATGGAAGAGTCGCCATCAGGACACAGTTTCTCCCGTTGTTTTTAACTTCTGCGATCGGAATGTGTCATCATGGACGATCGGACAATCGTCTTCTCCGATCGCGGAAGAGTGTTTAACGACTAAAAATGCTAGCTGGGTTATGGCTTTGGGGATGTATGTTTCGTTTAATGTTCACGATTAGAACGGAAATAGGAAGTCATTTGTATTCGAAAATAACGTCCATTAAAATAACAAAGCAAGCGTTGCATACAAATGATTCAGTTTTTTCTTCTTTCATAGCATTTGTTTTCAATATTTTTGGCATGGCTGCATATTTTGTTTGCTTTTTTCTATTATAGTTTATTTGTATTCAACAGTTTAATAAAAATTATCTTCATAGCACAAATAGAGTTGTGAACAAAATAAAAAATTTAAAAAATTAATAAAAAGCTTTATTTAAAACTTATTGTATTTAAGATATGTGTATCAATGCTTTTAAACAAATAAGTTACATTGCTATTACTTTCCGAAAATAAAAAATAGTAATATTTTTGATTAATTTAAATTGTGTGGTGAAGCACCAAGCTTTCATTTTATCGGAAGTTCATAATTTTTTATAACGTATTTTTACACAAAAACACATATTTCAGGGGGAGTTATGGTCTCTGACTTAAAAAAATTTCTTACATACATCTACAGACCATCCTATTATACACACATGTACTACATATCCATATACATTAGTGTGCACCCAGTACTATTTTTAAATTAATTAATTATTAATGATGTTTTTATTAAATGTCTAATTCAGTAAAATAAAGCTGCAGCTCTGTAACTTAAGTCTCCATTGTCCGACTACAACGAAATGCTTACAGAGACTTTTAGGTATAAAGTCAGCTTTAAGAATGTTATTAAAATCATTTCGATTTATAAAAAACTAGATGACCCGGAAAACGTTGTCTTGCCATACAAATTATTTCTAGTGCATATTTTGGGTGTTATATAAAAAATAGCGAATGTATTGTAAGTGTGTGACGATGACCGCCGATGCCAAAAAACCAAACAATAATTTTCAGCGTTGTCAACTTGGTGCGTTTCGCACCTTTTTTGGTGCTTTTCTAAATGTTTTGTGCGAAAAATATCTGAGTTGGTGCGTGGTGCGCTTTTTCTTTAATTTTGGTGCGTTTTTTTTAATTTTGGGTGGCTCCAAATCATAACACAATTTTTTGTTTCAGTATGAGAAAAAAGAATTTTGTACAAAAAATACAACTGTGTACAATTTTTACATTCAATTTTACAGACCATAATAAGAGCAACCATTAATGATGTTTAAGAGGTACCAAAACACATTTACAAAAACCGTTAAACCGTCTTGTTGTTATAGATAATTTGTAACATTTCATTACAAGAAATTTGTTGCCCCTTTCAGATTTTCAGAGTACATAATTGTTTTTTGTCGTAAAAGTTGTTGTCAAGTCTGTTAAAGAGCTTAGCAAAAACAAAGTATTCTTGAGACTTGCGATCATTGTTCGTTTTTTATAAAATGCGTAAAAGTTTATATATATTTACTAAAAGAAATATTTAAAGTTAGTGTCAAGAATGGAGTCTAAAAAAGGAGATCATAAGCGAAATACAAAAGGATTTGGGAGTCACAATGTGAGTTTAAGCAATGGATTCGGCCTTGATCAAATAATAACACAAAAGCAAGATGTTTTTATTGCAAATGCGATATCACGCTTAAATATCCAACCGTGTTCGGCATGCTGGAACACGGAAACACATTGCAGCTTTAAGCCCATTTAGCTACAACCGAAATCAACAACCAGCATTGTACAAAATGTTTTATCCCATTGCAAATATGATATCATGTCATTAGCAGTACAATTTGAATCCGATGTCGATATGTTATCTAGTATTGAAAAAGGGTGGAGAATGATTCACTTCATGCATTGGCATAATATTATATTAACATTCGTATTTTGGACTAAAGTTAAATGTTGTAAAGATGCAAAATTAATTCAGTAAAAATTTTCAATAAGAAAAAAATCTGAACTTGGTGCGTTTTTTGTTAAATGGTGCGTTTTTTTCTCCATTTTGGTGAAATTTCCAAGTTGACAACGCTGATAATTTTGTTTTGTTTGAAATACGAACGACGACGATTCTCCTACATGAGGTGGACGTAGCACCATCTGTCATTCAACAACAAAAATAATTATGAGGCGGACATAGCGGCCATCTGTTGGGTTAATAGCTTAGTAAATACAGGAATTGCTCCCTCCCACCCCTCGTGATAGTTATGAAACACTTCACCAAGACACAAAGTCTTAGCAAAGACACAAACCTTAGCCAAGATACAAACCACTTCGGGAATTCCTAAAAATCCCAGAAATCCCGGAAAATTTCCCGGGAAAAGTGGCAACACTGAATATTTCAAAAATTTCCAAAGCGGCAACGCTGTATAGTCATCATACATTACGATCCATGGCTTGGACTATAAAAAATCATAATATGTATGGAAAATGGAGGGCAATTTGTTGATATTTGTATGGAAATATATAGGAAAATCTAAATGCCATATCTCCGGAATCACTGGGCCGATTTCTTGCAAACATCACATAAACCATCTACGGACCATCTCCAACGTGAACATCGGTCGACCCGTCTCCGCAGTTAGTGGTGACATCGAAGTGTACACTTCGTTTTATTGATATAGATTCGACTAATAGGAGCTCAAGTTCAAAATTTTGTATACAGTACTTGTTCAGAAATGTTATTGAGGGTTTCTTGGAAAATTTCGTCTATTTTTATTTATACGTAATTTAGTAAAAGCTAGTAATAAAATAATAGTTTTTTTTTTTTTTAATTTGCACTAAAATCATTTATTTGTACGAATATTTCTGATTGGAAACCAATCATGTATTTTTCAATTTTATAAATTTTTATCAAATTCGGAAAAAAATTTTAACTCTTTAATTTAATGTTTAATAACGGGCAGAATTATGATTTACAAAATTGTTTTCATATTTTCAAAATAATGACAACAAGTATTTCGCAGATTTTTTGAAAATTCAATTTTGATCAATGAAAGAGAAATACAACGCTTGGAGACAAACTACTAATATTTCCTTTTTATTTATAAAGCTTAAGAAAAAGTGTAAAGTATGTATAAGTAAGTTTTATTTTCAGCCATTTGATATTTTATTAATGAATAAGAAAGAAAACGTTTAAGGAATAGTTTAAATTTTCTATTATATATATAATGATTTCTCTATTTGATTGTTAGAAGTGATCGTTTTAAAATTTTTAACATGGCTAAAACTAATAAGGATTTATTAACATGCTAAGTTGTACACTTAGCTTTAAAAATCACAAACGTTGAACAAGTTAGTGGGCAGCATAGTAGACAACGGGTTGGGGAACCAATTTAGGCTTGAGCTGGAGACGAGTGAGAGAAGCTTTACGCAGTTTAGCGAGACGTACTGAACTTTTACGTAAAGGTGATGTTCGACGAGCTGTTAAACGGGCTGGAGTAGATTCTTCTTCGTCAACAACACGTTTTTCTTCTTCGGCATCAGCAGTTTCTTCTTCAGCTGCAACTGTATTATCAATTTCAGCAGGAGCTTCATCTTCAGGAGGACCATAGACTTCATCAGGCTGGATAGGTTGTGGTTCGTCACCAGTTACAGTCTCATCAAAAGGCAATTCAGGTTTCAATTCGTCAGCGCTAGGATATGGGGTAACAGCAGCTGCATCGGCAACTTCTTGGCGAGCCAAGCGATTACGTCTGGCCTGCAAAAGGGATGTCCTCGAACGAGGAGTTTCGGCGCAACAAAAGCCAACTGCCAACAAAGCAAGGAAGAGGATTTGCACAATTTTAGTCATGTTCAAAATAATTATGATTTTATTTTATTTCTTAAAGGGCTAATTATTAATGTGTTATTAATTTCTTGAATAGACAACTGATATTATTTACCCAAAGTAGGCAACTATTTATACAAAAATTGAAAAAAAATTTCTTGGAATATCTGGAAATGAGTTATTGAATTTGTTGTTCTTTCAATTTTATTGAAGAGACATGTTTGGCATAATTGAGTCTAAAAACTTTAAGACTTTTTGTTTTGTATGAGTTAAAAATTACTACGAGTTCAAATAAGTTTGAGTGAAGCCTCCACATGAGCGTACAAATTTGATAAACTTGATAAACAGTTTTGTGACTTCTGTTCACGTCTATTGAACGATTGCATAGATTGAAAAGGTAAAACATGGGCTATAAACTTATTCATAATTATTTGTCCATTTACGTCCAAAACAACAAAATGGTCTTTTTGATGATTTTGATGAAAACTAAATTGGTTACTTTTCTTAAAAACTCAAATATTATTAATTATTCAAAAAGAAAAATTTATTTTAATTGTTTTTGTTTTGTGTACTCGTTTATAATAATAACACTGTGATAGTCGAAAAAATGAACTTCGATGAATCCTTTCCGAACTATTAGGGGGGAGTCCCCTGAGTGAGAAAGTACATTTGGAAGTGTCAGATTGGCTCCAGTTTTTGAGAAATCGGTATATATCCATTTTTTTCGGGTCAAAAACTATCACAGTGTAATTATTACTTCATATACGTACATATATATGGATGTAAGTATTTATGGACGTCTTAAATCCATAATTTCAACTCGTTTAAACTTCATAGTTAAAATCTAACAGTATGATATCGTTCATGTAAAGCATCACATGAACGAAATCATGAAATCATACGCTTCAATATACTGCTTAATTACTTCTCGATATACCGAATTCTGATGGGAAGTGATCGATATAAGAAATATCAGCAGACCTTCACTGTTTTATGCTTCCTATACTCAGCACATAATTGTAAAAAAACTTTAATTGAACAAACCAACCACTTAGAATGAAATGAAGAAAAGTTTTAGAACATTTTTCCTCCTCCATAAATTGACGATCCACCATAGCATACTATATATGTACATATGTACATTTCTTATTCCATTTAAGCGAATATGCTACTTACTACTTCTCCCTATCAGCGGCTGTTACAGTCAACGTCTGCACCTTAACATTTTAATGCATTTGTTTTTTGTTTGTCATGAAATTCTCTTTCACTTGGAAGCTTAAAAGATATTAATTCATTAATCGGCACTAATTTATATTTAATTTTTGATAGCATCAATAAATTTTTACATACATATGTATGTATAACTGAAAAAATTATAAAAAACTTTGATATTGTATAGACATATGTATATATTTTTTAATTAGGACCAGCACTCAGGGGGAGGACCTCTACGTATGCAGTGCACTGTGCCGGAACTCAGAAAGAGGGATAGGGTAGAAAATATAGATGTTGAAAATTTATAAGACTTAACTCTTTCACAACTCTGCTTTGCTCGTTATGGTAATTTTTAAGGCAGTGTTGAGGCGCCTCCGGTGTTAAGTAGACGCATTAAGTATGTTAAGCTGTATTAGCAGGCATTTTATTAATTGTTTTACTTCGCCGATGTTTCTGCTAACCGACGAAGGAGGGCGATGTTGTGTACATTAGCTAGGAACAGCATCAATCGCTGTCGGAACAGTTTTTTAGTGACCAGTGCTATGCCTTCATCACTTAAATAGTCCGACAACAATTAATACAATGTCTCACTAATGTACATTAGAGAAATTAATGATGTTGATTGATTTGCTCTGACCAGGGTTTGAACCCAGGCCCCAAGTCATTGTTTGCTTAGTAGTTAACGCGCTAACCACTTCAGCCAACACCATCCCTTAAATGTATATGTACATTAGGGCTGGTCGATTTGTATGGAGCCGAAAAAAATTAAAAATCGTAGTGGGGGATATTATTCTACGCAGAATTCTGAGCAACTTTTTTAGATGGAACCATAGGTCTAAAATGGATTTCGAGCCTCCGAAAATTCAAAAATACATTTTACATATCTGTTGCTGAAAGAAACATATGCAAACAAATCAAAAGACTTAAGACTCAGACGTGTTTATTTTCCTCATTCATATATGTATAAGTGTATACATTAGGGCGTATATTCGTGTGTGGCTCCATGAAAAATGGCCCCAATGAAAAATGGCCCCAAACCAAAAATGAAAAATGACCCCAAACTTTTGTATTAAAAACAACAACACGAACTTTGGGGCCATTTTTCCTATTTTTGGGGCCATTTTTTATTTTTAAGTTTGGGGCAAGTTTTCCTAAAGTTTGGGGCCATTTTTCATTTTTGAGTTTGGGGCCATTTTTCAATTAACGAAAAATGGAGAATGAGGAATAATGGCCCCAATGAATAATGGCCGCAAACTGAAAAATGAAAAATGGTTCCAAACTTTTTACATTGAAAACAACAATAATTATTTTTGGGGCCATTTTTCATTGGGGCCATTTTTCATGGAGCCTTCGTGTATATCTACATTAATTTAATTATTTTATTTATATAAATTTGCTGTTTCGACTCCAGCCTACTACAAAAAGCAGTATTTAAATCGATTTAACAACTTGGATTAAAAAAAATTTTGAAATTTAAATGAAAACCAAAGATACCGAAATTTATAAAGTAATACTAGCAATATATTTCTGAAATTTCGGACGCTCGAAATCCATTTTAGACTCATGGTTTCTTTGGTGAAGTTGCTCAGAATTCTTCGTAGAATAATTTCCCCCTACGATTTTTGTCAAAAAAATCTACCCGCCCTAATATAGATACTTCCTTATGTGATTTCTGAAAAGTTCAAATTGCTAATAAATCGCTCATTTTTTAAAATATACTTTTCTATATAACATTTCAATTATGTATATAACTTAAAACAAAAATACCCTTGAATTTATTTTAAGTATGCCTGGGAAATCGATTTTGTAAAAGAATCAATTTTAAACATTTTTTATAAATTTTGCAATAATATTATTAAGTGTATGTATGCATGTATGTATGTACATATATTATGTGTCTGAATGATATAAATTGCTGTTATATATTTTTTTTTTTGTTGAACTGCCACCAGTCGTCTCTATACCAGAAATACCGCTGAGATTTAACATGAGGGAGATTAAAAATACTATTACTAGTCTTAACACCAGAAAAGCCCCAGGTGTCGACAAAATAGGCAACATTGCAAAAAGAATAATACTATTCATTTTCAATGGTATTTTACGGCTGCAATACTATCCGGAAGAATGGAAGGTTTCGATGATTACTATGATACCAAAGCCCGGCAAAGATCATACGAAGGTTGAATCCTATCGGCCTATTAGTTTAGTTCCCAATATTTCTAAACTATTCGAAAAGGTGTATATGAGCAAGCTGATGCCTATAGTGACTAGTAATGGATGCATTCCAGATCATCAATTCGGTTTTCGCAGACAGCATAACACTATTGAACAAACTCACAGACTTGTGAATGTTGTTAGAGACTCTTTTGAAAAAAAGAAATATTGCTCTGCGCTCTTTATAGATGTTTTTCAAGCCTTCGATAAAGTATGGCACGAAGGTCTTATCAACAAACTAATAAAAAATCTATCAGCAAACATCGTTAAGCTTTTAAAAAGCTATCTAATGCAACGTAAATTTGTAGTAAGGGAAGGCAATTTTTTAAGCTCTCCGCAGTCGATTGAAGCTTGAGTCCCTCAAGGCAGTATCTTCGGTCCGTTACTTTTTTTAATATATGCCTCTGACTTACCGTTAAGCAGTAACATTCACACGTCAACATTTGCTGATGATACAGCTTTTCTAAGCGTTCATGAAAGCCCTGTAGAAGCTTCCCGCCACTTACAAAGTTATATATCCAAACTGGAAAAATGGCTCAAACAATGGCGTATAAAAGATAACGAGCGGAAATGTGTACACGTCACTTTTACGTTGTGCAGGGAAACATGCCCGCCTATAAAAATTAACACCGAGACTATACCACAACACACTGTAGTCAAATATCTAGGCGTTCATCTAGATCATCGTTTAACATGGAAATCGCATATTGACGCAAAGTTAACACAAATAAAACTAAAAGCAGCCCAAATGAATTGGCTTATTGGAAGAAATTCTATACTAAGCCTAGACTGCAAACTTCTACTATACAATGCGATCCTAAAACCAATATGGGTCTATGGAATCCAGTTATGGGGCACTGCCTCAGCATCGAATGTCGAATTCAAAGGCGACAGAATAAAATTCTACGTACAATAACAGCAGCTCCGTTGAAATTAAAAATTTTGTTTAGCATTGGCTAAACTTATATTTAATATTTTTAGATTTAAGATTTGAAAAACTTATTGATAATTTAATCTATAATTGAAGATTCAATAAATAATAAAATTATCAAAAAAAAAATATATATTTTTAAATGCTCATGAAATCTCAACTTGTGGTTTAATTGCTAAAACATCGATAAACTTTTTTCTATTCGCCCACAAAATTAAACGATATTGAAAGATATTTCTATTTTAAGCCAAATGATTTATAAAACGTAATCAAATGGGTCATATATTTGGCCACTAAATAATTTTTTCACATGACTCGACCAATTCTTAATTGCTAGAAAAAAATACTGTTTAAATTTAATATCGAAAAACAGAAACAACAAACATTAATAAAATATCATAAAATTCGGTCTAAAGCTACCAACTTTGTATATAATTTATAAACAAAGTATCATCTAAGCTATAGGGTACAATTTCAACAGATTGAACAATGGGCTGCAAGTGCAACTCACTGTCAATATCGGTATACGATCCTTGTAAGACCTCTGGCTCCACCAATACATAATCAGATTCGGATTCTTGCAGGACAACGGACCGGAGATTTGCATTTATTGATTCTTTGGGTTGAACTTCGCCAACTGTGTCAGAATATGATTGAGTCTTACATTCTACAATTTTATTTTTATTCTCGTAGAGCATATCATTGATTGGGTATATTTTTGTAATATTTTCCGCAGCTGCCAACGAATCAATTTGATCACTTAAGTCCAAATAGTTTTTCACGGTTACTTCATCAAGACGACTAAAATTGGATGTGGTGTCTTCGTCTTCTGCGGCCATGGTTGTAGTTTCCATATTAATTTCAGTCATATTCTCAACCAACAGGTTTTCTTCTTCAGATTCCTCATGATGATTTTCTTCAGTTTGTTTTGGTTTTTCTGCAATTTTCGGAGTACTCAACAGCAAAAGTTTACCAGATTTAATTGTATTTATTATCTGTGCTTCTGTTTTGATCAATTCAGCAGATGCCGAGGGCAATAATGTTTGATCTACAATAAAAATTTTTGCTTCCTCGTCTCGACTTAGAGCTCCAAATGTTTCTTCGGTCGGCGTAATTGTTGTAAGATCTTGATGCTGTATTGTTGTCTGTTCCGATTCTAGAGTAGTAGTCAGGATATTCATTGAAGATGTAGAACTTTCCATCACATCAGCCTTTTTATCGAACCTTTTTATTACAGCCGCGTCATGAACGAGTATATTTATGGCCAGGATAAAAAATTTTATTTTGAACATCTTTAATTGTTCTACCGACTTCGTTATTGGTTTGTTTAATAATACAAGTAGTTAATTTTGTAAAAAGATTTTGTAAACTATGCGGAACATTTAATATTATCATTATTATATATACTGAAATTAAAACGAAAAAAACATAAATAAATAAGTTATTATTTTTCTGAATGTTCTTCATGCGTGTGATGGCTTCTTGCCATTATATAGTTCGGTGCGAACTGACCCTGAATGCGGCTAAAATTGTGTGTTTATTTGCCTGTTTAATACAAACACTTATTTTCAATATGCCAGTTTGCGGAAGTAAAAAAATATAAAATTCATGTAAGTGCTTATTGTGAGTTACTTTTATTTATAAAATAAATTAAATTAAAATATGGTCATCGGCTATTAATAACAAACGGAAAACATAAATCAGCAAAAAAACCTAAAAAGCGACACATCAACATAGAGTACACTTTAGTTCATTACACGTTTTCAATACAAAATTTAAATTTTATATTAGTCCTCTTAATCAATATTATCATTATTTATTATATTTATCCAAATGATTCGCTCCCACAAAAAATTTTAAATATATGTAATTTGAGCTAAATATTTATAAAAACATAAAGAATTAACTCCATTAAACTCTGTTGAAATTCAATTTTGTTGTCGCATTAGTTATTTTTTTATAAAAATTTCTTGTATCTTCCACGATTATAATGATTTCCAAAACATTTTATATAAAGGGGTTTTTCAACAAGAATTTTGTTTTCTAAAACAAAATAAAACAAAAAATTTAGATGCAGATGATTAATATTTTTATTGTATTATGAAGAGAAAAGTTCGGCAATTATGAATGAAAAATGATATCGGGCAAATGTCCACCGATGTTTCCAGTTGAACGACCCGGTCGAACACGCGTCAGTGTTGGCACATTTTGTATCGAGCCTGTCGACTCAAATTTAACAACCAAATTCTTAATAGCGGTCTCAGAAGGACGAAAATATAACGAATTTTTCGAAATGTAACTTTAACAGAACCATCATTTTCATATTAATTATTTTAATGCGATTTTCGAGCGAAATTGAATTCATTATAACAATTGCCAATGCATCTACTACGAATACGTCACAAAACTAAATGTCAAATTTATCATGCCACAATTGAAAAACAAAGTTCTTGTTGAAAAATCCGTTAGTAATAAAAATTTACTTTTTGCCATGACATACATAAATAAGTCAGGGATAAGATATAAGGTTATGTGCTGCACGAAAAGTACCTTCAGCTTCTTAGACAAAATTTTGCACGATGAATAAAATAAACAGCAAATAAATAGCAAATTTAGTAGATTTTCAGCTTAAGCTTTTTAGTATCGACTTAAGGTACGGTCACATCTGGCAAACATTTGCCCAAAAAAGCGTAACCACTAAATACGAATGAAAAGACTTTTGATTTAGATTCCTGTTTATTACGTTAAACAGTTTCCTACATAATTTAGAGAAAATGTAATAGAATCTTATCTTATTAGATGCTGTTTAACTTAATAAATAAATGCATAAATCAAAAAGTTTTTCATTCGTATTTAGTGGTTACGCTTTTTTGGGCAAATGTTTGCCAGATGTGACCGTACCTTTAAAGTTGGTTGTTAAAGTAGAACTATCAAAAAATAAATGGATAAAAAAGTTTGAACGTCAGTATTTCAAAACTTAAGTTTCATATTAGAACTTTCAATTGGTATAATTTATCTAATTTTTGGAATTTTCTAGCTATTAAGTTGGTTAATCTTAGTTATTCCATTTCTAGTGTAACCTCTAATATTTGATGTCGTTCTAATTTCTTATTATTTTTAAAATGACTTGTTTAGTAGCAAATAATTTAATCAATTAAGTCCGTTTCAAAAAATAGACGGCTGAATTTTGATGATGTTTTTGTATATTTTTATTTCGATTACAGAAATTATTTATCATGTCAACACTGAAAGTTAATATTTTTAATGTTTTTTTTTTCACAATGGGACATCATTTAAAACGCACGTTTACATGACGCATAGAATATTTGCAAAAAGGAACTAGTAACACCAACATGAGTACATTAACATTTGAATACTTGATTTAATTCTAATTTTTATGCTAGGCACGATATATTATTCAGCAATAAAATAATGTGAATATATATTATTCGGCAATAACAAATATATTTTTGTTATATAACATAGATACATAAATTTGTATGTATATATGCAACTGTATTTAATAATATCTACTTCATTAATTGTTTAATGTAAAACATGCCACATTGAAATGCTTAATATATTAAAAGCTACCCGTACCCGGCTGTCATAAAGTATTTTCTCCATTCACAGTATGTACGTTCTTTTATACCTATTGCTGATTAGATAGTGTAACGATCTTAAAAAATTAGTGATCCGTCCAATATTCTTTGGCTAATAGAAATTTGAAATTTGAAAAAAAAAAACATAATTCTTAAATTCTTGCATTGAACCTAAATAAATAAATTGAAAAATTTTACATTTATATGAGCATGTACTCAAGTATTTATGTTTTAAATTTTATTTATTTGTTGCGGGTTAGCAATATCTAGATATATATTTCGTTGGTAGCTATACCAATTCATCAGTAGATGTTTTACCCTTTATGTAGGTGTAGAAAAGTAAACACATTCATAATGAAAAATTATTGTTGTGTGTGTTTGAAAAAATTTTTTAAAGGCTATTTTTATGCTTTGTAATTCACAAAAATATATTTGTGAGTTTTTGTATAAATATATGAGCTTTGGAATTTTTTAAACATAAAGGGTAAAACATCTACTGATGAATTGGTATAGCTACCAACGAAATATATATCTAGATATTGCTAACCCGCAACAAATAAATAAAATTTAAAACATAAATAAATTGAAGCTAAAATACTGATGCATTTTTTTACATAATTTTGTTATTATATAAAATTTAAATTTAATATTTTTATGTGAAAATCTTCAAATGAATTAATTACTGGCTGGGCTGGCATGCTGCTACTGCACACTTATGTCCACGTTAGGTACCTTTGTGAAATGGAAGAAAAGAAAATATACTCGTATAAGACTAGCTGAGCGCCCCTGCTTCGCACGGAAGCTATTTACTTTTATAAATTTCGATATACCTAAATGCCATTCGTTGGTCTTCCAGATATGGTGGGAGACTGATTCCTCCTTCTTATTTAGGCAACTACTACAGAATTTATAGGGCGTTTATCCCACTAACTTTGCATGGTTTCCAAATTTGGTACCGAAACCGCCTTATTAGCGTAGTTGAGAAGTCAGAATAATTTGTCCACAATATTACTGAAAAGTACACAGACAAACATGTGGATTTCTTCGATAAGTTGTTAAGAAAATAAATTTACAAAATATGCTAAATATGTACTATTCAGTAATAAACTTTTATCTGTAGCGAATTATATACCAGTTTAAAAATTCTTCAAGTCAGTTTTCCAAACTAATGCATATGTAATGAATTTTCTTTGTTCATTGATCTTTGTTGTACGTTGTCATTTGCACTCGATGTTAATTAACATCAAAAAGTAAGGTTTATTACCTGATAGTCTCAAAGAAACAATGTTCAGTTGTAATTTTCACTTTTAATTTTATTTTAAAGTATATATTCTTATTAATATTTGTATTGGTTATTGCACATTATTTAGAAAAATTATTATTACATACAATATATGTTCCTATATTACACATTAGTTGCTATACCGGAAATAGGGAAAAGGTATCATTCCTTTAAATAATCATAAAATAAAATCGGATTAATACTAAAATATATTTTCAAAGATAGAAATTACAAAAGAAAAAAAAATCTATTATAATTTAAAAAGGGGTTTCGGAAGAAAGTTATCGATAAACGATAACGATAAATAGCACAATTTGATGATTAAAATCTAATATGTACTACATTAAATCTTAATAAATATAGATGTATGTATATGTATGTTTATTTATACCAACATATCTGCGGCAGCTTGGAATAACCGCTTAAGTCGACTTAGAGGAATTTCTGCATTAATAGTGTTTCGTAGCTAAAATAATATCCCATTCAATTCAGTTTCAATGCTTCCTACAGATGAGGGATCGTTTAAAAGTAAGATCACATTGTCATATGGTGACAACTTTTAGTAATATTGATTCCAGAATTTTTAGAAAAACTGTTTTAACGCCACTTAATCGGCGATAAATATTGCCAAATATTTGTATCTATATACACACATATATTCGCAATTGTGTGATATAAATCACAATTCCATATACATATACATATGTAGGTACTGTATGTACTTACGGTTAATTGGGTTTTTAAGAACTTTAAAGCTACGTTCACATTTATCAAATATTTGTCGAAAAAAACGTAACCAAGAAAAAAACTAATAATTTATTTCCTTTAATTCCAATATTTTTTTAATTTTGGGTTCGAATTTTTTAAAAACTGTATAAAAATACTCTTTTGGAGAAGAATTAATTTTATTTTGTAATATAAAAATCGTATTAAATGACACTATCCCTAAGCAAAACTATTGGTTACGTTTTTTTAGGCAAATATTTGATAAATTTGAACGTAGCTTAAGTGTTCAATTTATAAAGTAGATCTATATATCATTCTGTACTAGCGTTTGAAAAATTTCGGAGACTAGGTTTCTCAGAAAGCGGCAATCAAGTTTCACTTGTAAATAAATTTTAATTGACGAAGTTTTTAACTAAATAGTAGATTACAAGAAAAAAAAATCAGACTGAAAAACAAAAGCAAAATATTCGCCTGTGTTCTGTATTTCACTATAGAATGAAAGTGAACAACTTTTGAATTTCACATTTACAATTTCACTGTGTTCTAGAAAAGTAATAAAATTTTGTTTTTCCAACGATGTTAATTTTGTTTTGTTTCAAACAAATTTTTAAAATAATGTGCGAACAAATGTAGTTTGGCTGCGTTATTAAAAAAAAAATAATAATCCGATGGAGAATTAAAAAATAGGAAAGAAATAAATAAAAAAATTTTCGGCCATGCTTAGTTTCCGAGTTATGCGTATCTGGAGTTCCAGTACAAAATTGTAACTATATGGTGTATGTTTCATATAATGTGGTCAATATTGGTACCATTTAAAAGCTTTTGAGAAGATGGTTAATGATTTCCTAAACTTTTTAATTAATTCACTAACCCAGTGGAATAGCCGCTTCGCTGAGTAAAGATTTTCTTCCATTAATCCATTGTTCTGTTCAATATAAAACTCAAATTGAAAAAAAAAATGATTTGTATCTTTATGATATGCAAGAAAAAATCTTGCCTTGAAATATTTTTGCATTGCAGAAAATCGAGCCTATCGCGAAAATTAAAAAAAAAATTCACAAGAACCCACATATTCAATGCAAGCTCTAAAACTGATTAAAATATGCTAAAATTGTTCGCTTTCGTAAAAATTCGCGAAATTTATGAAAGTGCAAACACTAGCTAAAATTTTAATTTATATTTCATTAAAATTCCCTAAAAATGTAAGAACGCAGAAAACTTTGCAAAAATTACGCACATTGCGAAACACTGCAAAAATTTTGAAGATATCATAATTATGATTAAAAATCGCTAAAACTTTAAGGAATATAAAACAAATTGTAGAAATCACGAAAATGGCGAAAAATCGCGAAATCTTGGGTAAATGCAATGCTGATTAAAAATTCCGAAAAATTTAAAAAAAAAACAAAAAATTGGGCAAAATTTTGATTAAAAACTGCCTAAACTTTGAGAAAATAAAGCTAGGAAAAATAATTTCCTTTATTTTTATCAAAAAGTATATTATTTCACGTGACTGTTAGCCTTCGATTTCAAATTACTTTATTTGTGGTGAAAATGATTTGTAGAACACATCAATTCCACTTGAAACAAGTTGAAAATTAAATTTTACTTTTTATTTCACTTTAACAAATTTAAGAACACAAAATTAGTGAAATTTTCACTTTCATTTCATTTTACGAATGTAGAACACAGGCGATTATTAAGAAAATATGTAGTAAATTTTCATTTCTATTTTTAATTGATATATTTTTAATTTTTAAGAAATGACACGGCTATTATACGTAACATAGAAGCCATATTTCTGTGCTTTTTCGCAATTACATCAAAGTGTGAATTTTTTATCTTTAAACACAATAGAAAACACATACGTAAATACTGCTTAAAGAAGCTTTTTGCAAAAGTTTTATGAAATCTATATTAAAGAAATGTTTCTATGGACAGAAAACACCGAGGCTGGTCCATGATGTTCCGAAAGTATTTATTCTCATGAAAAGAACGCTTAAAATTAATTTTTTAGTATTAAAAACAAGAAAAACACAGACTTTTTTATTCACTTTCATTTTTTGTATTTAAATTATCTGAATAATAGTCGAGGGTGGAACTACGATTCCCACCTCTACAGATCCACACTATCAAAATTCTTTGTTAAGTTTATATTTTAATGAATATGCTGTATATTTATTGGCCTACCACCATTTGAAATAAAGAATTTCAACAATAAATAAAACTTAAATTTATTTTTCATAAAGTCGCACTGTTATTTAATTTTTTTATGTTATAATAACAAGGATATGTAGAAAGAATTATTTTTGTGGGAGGGTGGGGTGGGGTAGGCGTGGTAAATTTAGGGAAGCTCCATTAATATGAAATTATCAAGTTGAATATTAGAAATTTTACACATTTGTTCTACTAAATGTTGATTCTATAGTTATTAATTATATGTTTTACTATATAAGATTATATTTTAAGTATGAAATTACAAAAATGTTTCTTCTATTTATCATTTCTTTTATTCTTTTTTATTACTTTACTAAATATTTTGCGTAAATGATGTTTTTATTATTTAAAATTTTTTTTTTGTTGCCCTATGAAATGTTTTCGTTTTGATTTTATACAATATTATGAACTTTGGCCGAAAGACAGTTGTGTAGCACAAATACTATGGGTTTTGGACAACATTCCATATCCAACTCCTATAAAAAATACAAAATTTTATAGAAAGGAAATTATTAAAAGTGTACAGAAAATACTTACAATTTCGCCGTCATCACCAAAGTCCAAATATAACATACGGTTGCCATCGTCGGCTGATCCTCGTAATTTATCAAAAGGAAATTGCCATAATTGTGTTTTGGATTGTGTAGGGGCCGAGTAACCACACTCATAAAGAGAAAATCCTCGATTCAAATGCACAACCAGTTGACATTGTCTGCTTTGGTACAAGCAACGAAAAGAAAACTCGCGCTGGTAATTGACGGCATTGTGTGAACCTTGAACTAACGATCTAGCCCAAGCCGCCATATCACGATGGGTTTCCGAACGCAGCCAATAAATAAGAACTCCACGCGTAGTTCCACAACGCACACAAAAAACAGTCGACTGTTGCCCCTGTTTAGTTGCAATTCGTGCAAATAAAAAATAAAGTAATGTTATTTTTTTCGTACTAACCAAAATTGTTTCAATATGTAAAAATAGAATAAAATGAATTAAATTAATTCTCGTATTCTATTTCTGTTGAAAACTTGGTTAAATAGTTGATATTCTTCCCAATTAGTATCCACTTTACGAAAACTGTAAAGATTGACAATTTAACGCTGCTGAGAAGTGTAGCGGCCTTGAAATCGGTATACTGATACGTTCTGCTAAACTGATTGGATATAATAATATTTTTCAACATAAAAAACTCTTAGTAATTTTTAATTTTCATTAATTCAATAAAACTGAACTTGAGCCTGATAATATTACTTTTCATAAAGTAAAGTTATTTAATAAGATTATGTTTTTGAAAAAAAGCAGCTCAATTGTCTCATAAAAGCGATTTTAGAAAACGATTTAGAATGTCAGATTCAATACAAGTGTACTTTGGGATTTTAAATTATAATATTAATGTGAATATAAAGTGATTTTTAATTAACGCTCACATGTGGGAGAAACTCTTTAACTATGAACTATTTTTATATAAAATTTCAACCAATTATCTTGAATAATGGTTGCGATATGAATGAAAATGTAAACACCAGACCAACAGTAGATGTATTTTGGCAAACGATTTTCTTTGAAACCCTATAGCTCAGCAATCCTACAAGCTATTTGAATGAATTTTTTTAAAATATTGGGATATTGGTTACTTGGTGGCCTACCTGTTAATCTCCCTTCCTAGTTTAATTGCGTAATTTATAATTGAAAGCGTTATATCTTACGAATAGTGATGTTACGAATACTCGTATTCGAATATTCGACTATTCGCCTGTTTTAAGATATTCGTATTCGTATTCGTATTCGCCAAATTCAAGCGAATATTTTTCGAATAATTTTCCCATACATTTTCCAAAAAAAATCATACAAAAGTTTAAAAAAAGTACATAAAATGTAAAAATATATTAATTTTTATTAAAAAAAAACCCCATTGTATTTCACGCAGAGTAAGAAAAACGAAATCTGAAAGTATGTAAGTAAAATAATTAAAAAATGTTCTGTAGAGGTTTTCAAATTCGGCATCTTAATGCAATAATAATGTTAAATCACTAAATTTTTTTTCATTTATGGTTACTAACGCAAAGGCAGGGATTTTTTCCAATTAAATTTGAAATATAAACCTCAAAAGAAATATTCGTATTCGTATTCGTATTCGCGAATACTAAAAATTGATATTCGTAACATCACTACTTACGAATTATAAGATCTAAAAATTTCAAACCGATTTTCAGAATATTACAGAATTCTAATCTAAAAACGTGCCAAATTTGGTTTATGCAGCTGCTTAAAATTCAGAGTAAAAATTGTTTTAAAAGGAATTTTTCATAAATTGAATGTTGTGATTCAAATCGCACCTGCTGTGTATAAAATTAAATTGTACTTCATTTGCATATTACAGTGAAGTGTTTTGCTTAAGTGTATTTGTTTAAAAGTCTATCAAAACCACGTTTGTATTCCTATGAAAGCAATAGAATATCAGTCGATCTAATCAATAAGAATAAATTTTCAAAAAGTTCCCGATATATTATATTTGTATTAATTTATTTTAACTAAATTTTTTTGTGCCATTTTTATGATTTTTTATAACAAAAATAAACGTACTCGTCATACATATAAACATATTTTTTTTTAATTAGGACCAGTACTCAGGGGATGACCCTAACGTATGCAGTGCATTGTGCCGGAACTAGAAAAATAGGTTGTGGGAAGTAGGGAGGAGAAAGTGAGTAGTGTTTGTGTACATTCGATTCGATCTTTAACACACTGACGGTGACAGGAAGGACCTCTGCGGGGAGTCTATTCCACATACGAAAAGTTCGGCTAAACTACGAATGGGATGTGCTCTCACTGAAAGCGTGTTGTACGTGAAAAGTGATGGTTTTCGGGAACAAGTTCTCTGATTTCATTAGAACACATTCCGTTGTAGTAGCGATAGAACAGCGAAACGCACCCCACTTTGCGTGGATGCTTAAGTGATTCAATATAACAAAAATGAATTTTTTTTCTTCATATTTCGAACGAAGGCAAATTTCTCAAAATTTTAATTTCGTAATTTTTTATTTTCAGACTTGTGAATTACTTTGGGTTTATTCAAATGAATCTTATTAGCTACTTTGTTACTATATATTTTAATAAAACAGGCGGTTAGTTTTTAATCAAAAAGCGGCATTTTCAGTAGTACTACTATTCGAATTTATAAAAAAAACGGTTTTTGGAAAAAGTCGATCGATCTTCCTAGTTCTCATTCATATATTTAAATATGAAGAGGAAAGGGAATTCTGTCGCTTACTTACATTTAAAGATGAATTATTACCAGCTCCTGCTAATCGGGTAGTGGCTAAAGCATAACTTTCCAAAGGCCGACCCCAGGCTTCGACCGACCAAGGAGCACTTTCGTAGATTCTGTAGTAAAATAGAATAAATACTTTAAATGGTTAATAGTATTCAATGTGCTTTTAATTGTTGTGCTGCTCTTGGCTTTAAAATATATATGTAAATAAAATTTCCCAATAGATCAGAAATGTTTGTACAACAATACATTATAATAGATGTACATATGTAAGTGAGAATATCTCTAAATCCAACCTTTGTCAAGAAACTGACGCGTACGAATTTTTAATAGTTCATCGTTTTGCTGTTGTTCACGTAACTTTACTACAATTATAAACATTCTCATTATTAAGAAGTAGAGTCACCCTACAGAAATACACGTAGTGAAAAATATAAAAAAAGTGCAACAAATTTATATATTTGTTACTATATACATAAATTAAATGTAATTAAAAAATTATAACCTAAAATACTAATATACTCGTACATATATACTACGTTTATGTTTTGTGTTTTTCTTGTTTACACAAAGTACTGTGATATTTATAAGATATTGTAAAAAAATATACACCGTATCCCTAAGGAAGTTGGATAAAAAACTATGCATTTAATAACTAAACTTTTTTGGATGAAAAAAAAAAACAATATATATGTACATACCCTGTAGTAAACTCGGGGCCAGTTGTGTCCAAGTCACCACTTTTGTCGACTTGTTTGGTGGCTTCTTACTGGGCTTACTGGTGAAAAGTAACAAATTTGTCGACTAGTGCTGACTTCTTTTGACATTGTCAGCGATACGTCTACACTTTTTAGTTTGGTTTAATAGGTAGACTTAAATTAAAGAAATGTAGTAGTAAATTTGTGATTCGAATATTGCCAATTGGTCCCAAGAGAACTACGTACTCACTACTTAGTCAACATTCTCAATGTTACTAGTAAATTTTCATTGACAAGCACATACTAAATGTCTATAGTACAAAGCACTGTATGTGGGTGAAGAGAGTAGTTCTGGTGACACATTCACCAGGCAATCGGTTCAATTTCACTATCGACATTTCCTGCAGGTTATGTATGTACACACATACGGTACATGGATGCGTAAGCAAATTCATTCACATTATTTAAAAAAAATTGAAGCGAGGAAAGCAAAATCACAAAAACATTTTTAAATTGAAATATCGAAATCTTTGTTTTCCAACAAGTGAACTATGGAACAAGTTTATCGAATTTGGTAACGCATCTGGTTTAGTTTTTATGTAGTTAAAGAAGTGGAGAACAATATTCAAAACCCTCATTTGAATTTCATGAAAAAAAGATTTTCAAAAAAAATATTTTTAATCTTGGGAGAACAATATACATACATGCAATTTGTAAGACAAGCAACAAAAATCAACAAGCAAACAAACCGTAATTCACGTTCAGTTACAGCTACAAATATCGGCTGCCATTTATCATTTTCGTCAGAACTTTCTGAGCTCGAGCGACCGCTTGGCTAAAAAATGTAAAGAAACTAAAGTTATAACAGTTGGATATCTAATGGGATATGAGATTACGGCTTACCACTTCTCCGGCACTGCCAACACTTGTAGTAGTATCTGTCGTAGCATTGCCAGCACCAACTGCACTTGCATTACTGCCATTGCCACCAGCACCTCCACTAGCTGAACTTAAGCGTCTACTTAACCATCCGATATGTTTCAATTCACCGATTACATTTATTAAAGCCCTATTGGCCTCCACTAAAGCACGTTGAGTGGAACCACTCATGGCACTGTGTAAAGCATTAAACCATACTAATGCTTCGGCTGAGTCTGAAGCGCGCAATATGCACGAATGTACACCGTCTGGTGAGTGTAGTTCTAAACAACGATTTTCTAAAATATAAATAAATTACGAATTCATTTACACTATCCTAGACTGGAACTTGGACAAAAAATTGCGATGCTTGAGCTTATCTAATTTGAGTTCAAGGACTTCAATGATATCAACCGTTTTGTCGATTGAGTCAATTTTTCGAAAAACTTTAAAACATAAAAGCAATTTCATATATACGAGTACAGAAAAATAGAAATTTTAGTAAAGATTTTGTAAAAAAACACCGACAATAGTTTGAAAAATTGATAATATGTATGTATTACATTTTTTGACAAGATCGATTCTTACTAAAATTCATTAATGTAGCTAGTTCGAAAACTCACATCAATGTGGCGAAACGGTTGATGCTATTTACTTCCTACGGTCCAAATTACGTGAGATCAACAGTCCGAATTATTGCCAAAAAAATAAATTGAAGTGTCGATTAGTATTGCTAATTTTTGGAGGTTTTCTTGAAACTGTATACATATATTTAATATATATTGCGCTACAATTTTACGTTTTGCATCTTTGTAGATTAGTAATAAAAATTACAGCTATCTGCTATCTGCGCATGCAATGCATTTTTCTAATATGATTATGAAATTTAAGCTTTTAAATATTTTTGTATATCAGTTTTACTAACCTGGATCGATGTGTTTCAAGTTTCGGGCCAAATGCGTTAATTGCAGTGGAATGTAGCGGGTATCTGCTCTTGGTGTAGTTTTTGGAGCCGGTGGTGATGCTGATACGCCTGGTCCTAGTGGGCATAAAAATGCTCGTTGTAATTCCCAACCAACTTCTGAAATAATGCTGGCTTTTCTGAAGTAAGGTGTCACTTCTCGTAAAAATTTCACTGCAAAGAAAGAGAACTAATAATAAACAATTGTCCATTAACAGACTTATTTAGGAGATACCAAAAATTCATTTAAATAGAATAGCAATTCCTTTGGTCTGTCTGCCTCTCCAAATCATTTAAAATAACAAGTAATCCCAAGCATGGAAAAAAATTAGATTTGTTTAGGCGTTTATTTTTGAGCTAACGTAATTTCTTTTCTTAGTGAACATGGTGCACTAAGCCATTTTTGCAGTCGTTAAACATAAAGCTTTCGTCTCTCCGATATTTAATTAAAAAAAAAACAACTTTCGAACCGCCAATCGACCGTCCCATTATGAACACATTGAACTAAATGTTTTTATGAAACGTTCTGCGTAAGTGTTAACGTGCTATAACTTAAATGCCAAAACTATTATTTTCAAAACTTCAAAAGCAGGCTGTATTTCTAACGTACACCTAGATACACACATTATCATCAAAAATAACAACATAAAAATGCGTTTCGAAACTAAATAAAAACCATAAAGTGATTTAAAATATGATATCAAGGATTTACTAAATTAGAACAATAACAAAAATCAACAAAGTACATCTATAACTTTAGCAAACGTCCATTTTTGCGCTGAGCAAGTGTTTGTTGACTCGACACCAAACGTCCTAAATTCACATTTTCATTTATCGCCAAAATAACCAAGCGCCCAGTTTTTGTGTCAGCCAGTCGATTAAGAACTTCAAGGTGATGCTCAACGTCATCTAATTCAGATTTAATTTCATTGCTGTTGTCGAATTCAGTTGTGGGAGGTCCAAAAGAATCGGTTGGCTCGTGAATTTCCATGCTAGAAGCTAAATCAACCTTACTTTCTGCTGATCCTTCATTCTCAATGATTTCAATATCAATTTCTTCCTGTTGGTGGATATCTCTAGCATTATTGTCGAGTTTGTCTATTCCGGATTTGGGTTTTTCTGATTTCACAATTTCTACATCAGATTTCGGTTTGTTAAATTCAACTTTAGCATCTCCATAGCTATTAACAGGTAACTGGGTATTGATAACATCTAAACTTTCCATTTCCGAGGCTTGCTTAAAGGAAGGAAGATCAGCAATAACACCAGCAATAGTGTCATCAGTAAAATCAATGTTGGATAAGAAGTCCTGAAATGCCTCTTCGCTGGGTGGTTGAAAATCTTCAGGTGGAGGTGGCACTACTTCAGCTTCTATTTCAATGGCACCATCTGCAGCGGGCAATGGAGCGCCATATGTGTCTGCTGGCACATTGTCCGCTTCATCTAATTTAACAGTTGCGGTTGCAACATTATCAAAATCTTCTAAGCTAGATGCTGCCGGATTTGATGTTATGGTATTAACTGATTCAATAGTATGCTCGGGATATTCATTTGGTAAACTAAATGGTATTTTTGGACGGAAACCTGCTTCAGGGTAACCTGTTCTTTGATCCAGTACCGTTGATTGTGTAGTAAATTGAATTTGTCTGGAGGATATTGGTCGCAACCTCTTAATAGGTGTAGCTAATGTGCTGCTAATAGCTAAAGCAACTGCTATAATATGTAATCCTCTTAAAATGGTCATATTTAACTTAATGCAAAATAAAACTGTTGCTTGTTAAACTTTAAGCAGACGCTTTTATAGTTCTACTTTAAAATATTTTTTTTTCTATTAGCAAAAAATACAAGAAACAGCAAAAATCGCTAAAATTAGTAAAACAACAGAATCGATCGGAGTACACTTAACATAAATAAATTTGTATGTATGGATGTAAGTATATGTATATGTACATATGTATGTACAAATAAAGTTGAATAAATAAATGAAATAAACGTACATCCTATAAAAGAAACTAATAACCTATAACTTGATCAGGAATTCAGTTCTAGTTGAAATCAAGGTAGTTCGAACTTAAAACAAGACGCGTTCAACTTCAATGGGATTCATCAAGAAATTTTCATTCATATTGAGTATCAAGTAAACACAATCAAATCAGAAAATGTTTAATAATATCATACATACTAGTACATTAATGCATACATATGTATGCACATGCATGGGTACGTATCAGTGATGGCCACCGATCGATCACGTGGTTGACATAAATCATTCATAATTGTAAATAATTTTGTACTTGGATCACGTCAGACCGCGGAGGCCGAATACAAAAAGTTTGACAAGAATAAATCTATCAGTAACATTTTGACGTAACTTAACGTAATGTCTGGGAAGCAAATGTAAATTCCTTTAAATCTCGCATTTGAAGAAGTTTTGTTTTAACAACTATGAAAAGATTTCATTAACTTTATTCGCCATTCGTCACCATACATATAAGAATATTCACTTAAGCAGATTTAGATTTATGTTTATTTTTTTATTTTTTTTTTTTTGTTAGTTATAAGTAAATCTGTACATATAGCCTCTGTCATGTCCTATAGATAATAATAATCAGTATACGTTTAATGTTAATCTATATAAATAAAAATGAAACGTTGTCCGTTGCTAAGCGCATAACTTGAGAACGGCTACACCGATTTCGCTAATTTTTTCATCCTATTGCTTAAAGTGCTCCGAGAATGGTTTATAGCACAAAAAATTGACCACACCCACTCATACGCCTACTTTGTCTATTTATCTAAAATCGAAGAACGGCGCGACGGATTTAGCTAATTTTTTGTTCTAATGTTCGTAATAACCCAACTTATCTATATAAATAAAAATGAAACGTTGTCCGAATATATATTCGAATTGTAAATAAAACACTTTTAGAATCTCTGTGATCTCAATTCAAAATAAAACGTGATCAAAATCTTTACAAAAATAAAAACTGTTAAAATGATCATCATTCAGAAATGCCTTTTTTCCCTTAATTTTTACTTTGTTTCCATATTTCCAATAGCTTTTTACAAAATTATCACCAACAAAATTATTTACATTTAGACAGGACAACGTCTGTCGGGTCAGCTAGTTTGTAATAAATGTTAAACACTTAAACAATACTTGTTCATTTAATAAAATTGACTTATAAACATTTACCCAGCAAACATATGTATGTACGAGTATAGGGGCCTCCAATTAGGAATAATTTGAACTGATAGACGATAAATTAGATTTACGATTTTTCTAAACTTGTTCACTCAAAACCGCTAACGAGTGGAATGAGCGAGGGGTGACCACATGACAAAGTCTATCTTTCGTGATACATACGTATGTCCAAATCGTAAACAGGGGCAAAATTACGGCTGGCGATATCGATCTTAACTAAATGAGTAATCACGGTGGGGTGTCATAAAGCCATGGGACTTAAAAGCCATAATGCCTTTATGTCTCAATTCGGTCGGGCTTAGTGATTTTCTCCACCATGGTATATCCCGACACGGCGGTGTATAGAATATATTTTCTGCATAACCGGCCTTCGACCGGGCTTAGTAATTTTTTCCACCATGGTATATCCCGACACGGCGGTGTATAGAATATATTTTCTGCATAACCGGCCTTCGGCCGGGCTTAATGATTTTCTCCACCATGGTGTATCCCGACACGGGATAGCAATGTCGGAATTTGATTGATTGCCAACAATATTTTGACAGACAAATGCATTTTTGACATAAAACAGGGCGGCATGAAACAACAGTGCATTTTTTACATGAAATAGGGTAACATGCAATCATTATCAAAAATATGGCTTTGTGTCTCATTTTCGGAAAAAAAATTATGGCGTCAAGTCCCATTCCATTGAGACATAAGGGCATATGCCATTAAGTCTCAATGGAATGGGACTTAACGCCTTATGGCTTTATGTCCCATGGCTTTATGACACCCCACCGAGTAAACACTGCGATTAAATTTCTAAAGTGAATGAATTTATGTATAGAGGCTTAGGATGTAAACCGCATTAGTATGTATAGTGATGTTACAAATATCAATTTTTAGTATTCGCCAATACGAATGCGAATACAAATATTTGAAACAATATTCGCCGAATACGAATACGAATATTATTTTTAAAGTTTATAGCCACTTAGTATTTCAAATTTAATTGGAAAAAATCCCTCATTTTATGTCAGTAACAATAATTTAAAAAAATGTCAAATACTTTAGATATTTAACATAATTATGACATTGAAATGCCGAACTTGAAGACCTCTACTTAATATTTTTACTAACATACTTTCAGATTTCGTTTTTCTCCCTCAGTTTGGGCTTTTAATTATTAATTCAGTGCAGTTTGGGAGAACATATTTTCCTAGATTGCGGGGCCACATGACTCGGTGGACTTTCACATATTAAATTCTATTTCTTCCATTTTTGGAGTCCAACATTCCTCTTCTGAGAAATGATTACTAACTTAACATGATATGAATATACATACATATAGGACTTTATCTTTTAAATGCTAAGTTGAACCTCGATTATCCGGTTCTCAGGGGACAGAACTAAGCACGGATAATAGAAAAACACGGTTATTAGAGGTTATATGAAAACAACTTATATTTTCTGCACGGATAATAGAGGCAAAGCACGGTTAATAGAGGTACAAAAACGAAGAACAGATAATACAGGTTATAAAATAATGCGAGCAGCATGCCGGTTAATAGATGTAACCGGTTAATAGAGGCCCGGATAATCGAGGTTCATCTGTAACCGCAAAAATATATATATGTATTTGTGTCTGTTTTCAAAGAAGGTTATTTCGGCTCCATGAAAAATGGCCCCAATGAAAAATGGCCCCAAAATAAAAAATGAAAAATGGCCCCAAACTGAAAAATGAAAAATGGCCCCAAACCAAAAATGAAAAATGGCCCCAAAATAGGAAAAATGGCCCCAAAAATAATTATTGTTGTTTTCAATGTAAAAAGTTTGCGGCCATTTTTCATTTTTCAGTTTGGGGCCATTTTTCATTGGGGCCATTATTCCTCAAATAGGAAAAATGGCCCCAATGAAAAATGGCCCCAAACTGAAAAATGAAAAATGGCCCCAAACTTTTTACATTGAAAACAACAATAAGTATTTTTGGGGCCAGTTTTCCTATTTTGGGGCCATTTTTCATTTTTATTTTTCGAATTTGGGGTGATTTTTCCTAATTTGGGGCAATTTTTCATTTTTGTTTGGGGCCATTTTTCATTTAACGAAAAATGAAAAATGGCCCCAAAATAGTGTAAATGATATAAATACCACAAAAAACTCATTACATCAAATAATGCATTTTCAAAAAATGTATTATTATTAAACGGCGACGTTGCTCGAAATTCTATGGAGTAGAGTTACCTTGAGCCCTGTCGAGGGGCCTAGCATGCAAAAACCCGTTAGTAAGCTACTGCCGCTGTGAGCCAACATGAAGAAAAAAGTGGCTGCGCCCAACAATTGCCCAAATAATTTAAGTCCCCAGATTTGCTGCAGTGCATTAGGGTGATACGTCAAAATAAAGTTAGGTACGTATGTAATGCAATGCAGAAAATCTTTACTAAATATCGCCGTGTCGGGAAATCCCATGGTGGAGAAAATCCCTAAGCCCGGCCGTAGGCCGGCTATGCAAGGGATCTTTAGTAAGCAACTCAATTTTTTGAAAATAATCCAATATTTTAAAATATTTGAATTTTATTACTAAAGTTTTTCCGCGTAGCCGGCCTCCGGCCGGGCTTAGGGATTTTCTCCACCATGGTATTTCCCGACACGGCGATATTTAGTAAAGATTTTCTGCATTGCATTGGGGTGCTAGGTCAAAATAAAAATAAGGTACGTATGTAATGCTGTGCAGAAAATCTTTACTAAATATCGCCGTGTCGGGAAATACCATGGTGGAGAAAATCCCTAAGCCCGGCCGTAGGCCGGCTATGCAAGGGATCTTTAGTAAGCAACTCAATTTTTTGAAAATAATCCAATATTTTAAAATATTTGAATTTTATTACTAAAGTTTTTCCGCGTAGCCGGCCTCCGGCCGGGCTTAGGGATTTTCTCAACCATGGTATTTCCCGACACGGCGATATTTAGTAAAGATTTTCTGCATTGCATTGGGGTGCTAGGTCAAAATAAAAATAAGGTACGTATGTAATGCTGTGCAGAAAATCTTTACTAAATATCGCCGTGTCGGGAAATACCATGGTGGAGAAAATTCCTAAGCCTGCACTGCATTACGTACGTACCTAATTTTATTTTGAAGTAGCACCCCAATGCACTACAGCAAATCTGGGGACTTAAATTATTTGGGCAATTGTTGGGCGCAGCCACTTTTTTCTCCATGTTGGCTCACAGCGCCCACGGCTTACTAACTGCTTTTTGCATTCTCAAGGTAACTCTACTCCATATAATTTCGAGCAACGTCGCCGTTTAATAATAATACATTTTTTGAAAATGCATTATTTGATGTTAAGAGTTTTTTGTGGTATTTATATCATTCACACTATTTTGGGGCCATTTTTCATTTTTGGTTTGGGTCCATTTTTCATTTTTCGTTAATTGAAAAATGGCCCCAAACTCGAAAATGAAAAATGGCCCCAAACTTTAGGAAAAATAGCCCCAAACTTAAAAATAAAAAATGAAAAACGGCCCCAAAAAATAGGAAAAATGGCCCCAAAGTTCGTATTGTTGTTTTCAATACAAAAGTTTGGGGCCATTTTTCATTTTTGGTTTGGGGCCATTTTTCATGGAGCGGGTTATTTCTTATATTATCATACGTCAAAGACAAAGGGGTGTTTTTTAAATAAAAATGATAAAAAATAATATATTTTTGTACATTTTATGTATTTTTTTAAACTATACATATGTATTGTTTTTTCTTTGGAAAATATGTGCAAATTATTCGAGAAATGTTCGCTTGAATTTGGTGAATATGAATACGAATATTTTTAAATAGGCGAATAATCGAATGTGAATAAGCGAATTGGTAACATTACTAGTATGTATGTAATTAAATTTAAGATAAAAATTAAAACGAAAATTTTTCTCAAAGCATTAAACCCCAAAACAAGATTTGTGACTTTTTCCATAATTCTGACTTAATTGAGAAACAATCAACAATGTTTCCCTTGAATGTGGCTACAAACAATGTTTCACACAGTATAGATACATATAAAATTCTGTTACTGGACGGAATCCAGGATGTCAAACTTACCTTCTAAGTCTACCACTCGACCGGCTCGTTTCAACGCCCTAACTGCTTCATCATGAGTAGCTTCACGTAATTCTTCACCATTTACACAGAGTATGGCATCGCCTACATAGAGTCCCTTGGCTTGATCAGCGGCCATTCCACGAAATATTTTTGATATTAATATTGGCATGCGATTTTCACGACCACCTTTTATTGAGATACCTAGACCATTGTTTTCAGATTTAATAATGCGAACCTTAAACCAAAAAATATCAACAATTAGTACAATTAATCACAACAATAATTTAAAAAATTACTCTGTGATAGTTTTAGACCCGAAAAAAATGAACTTCGATGAATCCTTTTCGAACTATTAGGGGGGAGTCCCCTGAGCGCGAAAGTACATTTGGAAGTGTCAGATTGGCTCCAGTTTTTGAGAAATCGGTGTATATCTATGAAAAATGTATATATACCGATTTCTCAAAAACTGGAGCCAATCTGACACTTCCAAATGTACTTTCGCACTCAGGGGACTCCCCCCTAATAGTTCGAAAAGGATTCATCGAAGTTCATTTTTTCGACTATCACAGTGTTATTAAAAATAAAAAGTTTTGAAAAGGAAATTGTCTTTCTGTCTCTCTTTGCTGAGGTGAGTTTGTGGATACTAATTAAACACCAGAAAACAGAAGCATGTAATATTCGAGTATGCTGAAGTATCTGCGGTGTCATCCGCCGTTGAAATCTAAACAATTTCCTCAATAAGGAATGAAAACTATGAAATTATTTTTTTATTTGCATATATTCATACATAAAAATAGCGGTAAGGGGCTGTGCACATATTACGTAACGCTGTTTTCAGAGATTTTGTACTCCCCCTCCCCCCCCCCCCCCTTCGATCAACTTTTTACTAATTTTTCAGTGCAAAATTTCTAATCCGTAACAAATCTTTAACCCTCCCCTCCCCCTGGAGCGTTACGTAATATGTGCACAGCCCCTAATACACGATTTTGTATTGCGGAAGATACTTCCTTCGCCAGATAACCACTTATATGACAATAAGAAGATATCGCTAAAATATCATTTGAGTAAATTGCTCACAGAAATAAATGAATATAGCTAATGTAAGTAACCAAAACTGGGATAATTTTAAATGTAAAACAGTCGTCTGTCAGTATCTGAAGCACATACTTAAATACTTAAATTTTTTCATTTAAAGAATGCATATTCCACAAATTTTACCAGCTAAACCATTTTTACTACGTTAACATCTATTATCGTAACATAATTATTTTTAAGGTTATAAATTTATATTGAAATTAATAATATAATAAAGAGAAACATAAGCTGCGCAGAGATTATGGTAAAATAATAATAGTAATGTACAAAAAAAATATTTACTTACATGTCGCTTTTGATTTGCAACATGATCAGGTACATCACACATATCCATTCCACTTTCCAGGGTATTGTTGTTAAGCAAATGTTCGCAATTATCCGGCACATCCGTATCATTATTAGTATTACTGCCATTACCACTCTGGCCCATGCCTTGCATGGAGGCTGACGTGGGGAGAGAACCATTGTGTGCGCTATGGTTACTCCTTAATTAATTAGCGATTAACGGAGACATAGAGAAAATCATATCAATATAAACTTACCCTAGAGTGCCGTTTAGTGTAGTTGATTGATCCCCAGATCCAATATTCTCACACGTCTCGTCAAGACTTATAGCCAAATAGTCTGTTTCTAAAGTAACAAGCACACGATACCAAGCTCCACGTACACGAGTTTCCAAATTACCACAACGCATGCCGGAGGGTGACTGCGTAGGTAGTGGCTGAACTGGAGCGTTGCTTAATTCTCTGCCCAAATTCGACGATTCCACCATAATTTATATAGTTAAAAGCCAATTAATTGTTATTATATTTCAATATAATTTTGATTGGGTTAATCTAGGCATTATAGTGGTTTTAATGTGATAATCTGAAAAATATAAAATCATGTACAGACATAAATATATATACATACATAAATACTTACATATTTTTAGTTTTCTAACAATAAAGAAATAATTTTCAAGAAAAGTTTCCATTGAATTGTCAATTACTGCATATACATATGTACATGTGTACATACATACATAGTCATATACATATATTTATATTAATTTAATGGCTTGAGTTCGAAAAGAATTAAATTTAAGTGCCTGTTCGCCGATAACGAAGAACTTCTTTCTTTCGAATAATTACATTTGAAACAAAAACAAATTCAAAAATTTTGTTTTTGTTTTATATGTAATTGTTCGAAAGAAAGAACTACTTCGACATCGGCGAACAGGCAGTAAATCTTTTAATATTTAAGTGAGAATTAATAATATTCTTTTCTTTTTCCGCTACTGTTAATCCTTCGAAACATATGTATGTATGTACAATAGTGCGATAAATTGTTTGCTTCTACAACCACAAAAAAAGGCAGAGGATCGGTATAGAGGCTGAAGACCGTTTTTATACAACTACATGCATGTGTTGTTGTTCTATAGTGCAAATCAACCCATAATCTTAACTACAACCTTAATACAAATGACTCTACATAACTATGTATGTATGTATATAAATAATTCTTCTAATAAAAATTGTTTAATTCAAAAATAGCACCGATCTGAAAGCATATACATACGTTCATATTTAATAAAAATTTTCCAAATTAGTATGTAATTGGCAAAGATCTGAGGGAACAATATACAACTGAGTGGTTATTTTCCCACGTATTTGAATTCGGTTGAACATTCCAATCGATGCTGAAATTTTTTTAGCCAAAATCGTACCGTATAAGCATTTGAATTGTTCATACCAGAATGTGGTAATCACGTTTTGGTTATTACCCTAATACACATACATGCATACATTACAAAATTTACATATTTGCTATGGTTTCTTTTCTTCATTAAAACTTTCTTGTACTTCTACAGATGTAACACATCCATTCTGACCTACACAAAAGCGTAGACATCCTTATTTTATTTATTTTGTATTTAAACGTCAACGTTATTTTATGTTCATTCAATTGTTGAAGAGACGTCTTACACTTGAGAATTTACAGATAAACACAAGTATTCGCTTTCATCATAATTAACATTCGCCATAGAGACATTTCCAGCAACATCACAGACATTTTTGTCAAACAACATAAGTATATGAACAATAAAAATTACTTGTGTAGCAGACAAAAATTAATTACGACAATACTATTGAAATTTAAAACTTTTAATATGACAACTGGTTTTTGTTTAACTTAGCGACGTTAACATATACGCAATGCTTGATTGGCCTTTAAAACAGCATTTCCTTTAAATAACACCCTTAGTCGACTTATGTCGATTTTGAAAGATCGATAGGAAAACTTAGACCTAAACTAGAAAATATATACCAGTATACCCGTATGTATGTTTGCGTCTTGCGTCGAAGACAAAGAGGTTTTTTTAAACACAAATTATTAAAAATTAATATATTTTTGCACATTTTATGTACTTTTTTAATGTTTATGTAAATTTTTTTTAAAGTATGTGCAAAATATTCGATAAATATTCGTTTGAATTTGGCGAATACGAGTACGAATATATTGAAATGAGCGAATAATCGAATACGAATTTGAGTATTCGTAACATCACTAGTATGTATATTTGTGCACAAAAAACATAGAAATATGGAAAGAAAAAAGTTTAAAAAATTTGTTTTTGTTCTCATTACATTGTTGTTTAAATTAATTTTTGGGAAATGCTTTATACAATTAGATTGCATTTAGCTCTACTGGATCATAATAAGACTGATACAATGACTTCCTTACAATGTCGAAAAAATTTCGAACTATTTTCTTGTTTTAAGTGTAAATGTTGGAAAGAAAGAATTGTTTCGATATCGTGGGACAGGCAGGTAGTGTTTAAGAAACAGAGCATTTCCATAAATTTTTTTCACTCTAAAAATGTGCCCTCGTATCCCAGCTTCAAATTGTAATGCAACACGTTTAATATACATTGTGATACTTGGATCGTGATCCATTTCAATGGATTGATGGATCGCGATCGTATGCTACATGTTCAATATTTATCACGTCAGTATCTATTTACATATTTTTGTGCTGTGCGGGTAGTGTTAAAATTATCAAATTAGGGAGGAAAAAAAAGCATGCGATTTGCGATCCGCGATTCAGATTTCATATTTTGGCGTAACCTGCGATACGGATCGTGATCCATCAATATTACATGCTACACGTTCAATAAATATCGAGATACTTGATGGCGTTCAATATACTATATTGAACGTGTAGCATACGGGTACAACTATAATACAACGTGACTCGCACCCACCAATTTTATTCAATGTCGCATAACAAAAAACTTTCTGGCATTCCACAAATATCTTGAATGAAAAGCTTATAAATAAGTAGTAAACAAAGAGAAAAGCTCTGCATTAGTGGCAACGAAAAGAGCACAAAAACAAGTTCAAATCAAGGGTGTTTAACGAATTTTTATTTATTACTAATAGGGGTTGAAATTATTTCTTGCTTTCTCTCGGCGACATGAAATTTTTTTATTGCAAATTTGTTGAAAATTTTTATAAAAATTACCTTTTGTTACATTGTATGCAGATATTAAAGTTACGATTACAATTAAAATTTTTTTTCGATTATAATTATTATGAAAATTTATAATGAAACCACTTTCCATTATTTAATTCAAAAAAACAAATCTTTAATGTCAAACATTTAAGAAAGACAGACGATTGTTTTGAAATGGTTATATTTTTGATAAATATTTTTACACATTTATTTCTGTAATGTAGTAGGCTTTGTTGATATTTAAATTTTAATCACGTTATATATGTACATACATATATATATTTTTTTTTGTTAAATTGAAGCACAAATGTAAAAAATTTTTATTACAAATATAATATACTTTGCATGTGTACATACATATGTATCTGTATGTTTTCAAATGCTTCTGAAATATGTACCGCTTATATTTTCTCGTACCGTTCTTTATTAATTGCAAGTTGTAACTGAGCTCTTATCTCCTAAAGCAATTCTATTCAAATGGTTGTAGTGCAAAACGTATCTAAAAAAATCTCTTAAATTTGTTTCCAAGGATTATCTTATCCACCACTAAGGAACGATTCAAATGTACTGTTAATGTAAGTGTAGCAAAATCAACCCTTATAATTACGCATAGTAAAATAAAAAGGATGGTAATGCTATAAAAGGCAGCTGCTATTTGGAAGGACACATCCCACATAGCATTTTATTAAATTAATAATCAGAATCGAGTCATTATTGACCCCTCAGCTCGATTAAAATGATCATTTATGTGCTTATTTTATTATCAGAAATAATAGGTACTTTCGTCGCTAGAAACTGGTACCCTACGAACCACTCATTTTGAGGAGTCTTTTATTACTCGCTTTTCAAATAATTTTTGACTAATTTTTGAGTCATATTCGAATCGTATATGGGAATCTTTTTTTAATCATTTTTGAATCATTTATGCCACCGTTCGGGTATCTTTTCTGTATGTATGTATATTTGGAAGATTGTTTTATCAAAAATCACCTAACGGAGTCTTCCTCGAGTACTTTTGACGATTAAAAACTGATTAAGCACTTGCCCGCTTGAAAAAATACTAGAAAATGATTCGTGCTTATGCTTGAAAAGTAATTTAATGAAAATACAATAACAAAACATACAGCAATCGAAAATGGATCATACAGGTGTTTGAAATATGACTGTTTTGAAGTTATTTATGAATAATTGTTACAAATGTTTGTACTTTAAACAATTCTACCTTGGAGTTAAAAAATAAATATACTATGTTTCATTGATTTTAAATTAATTATTATTATTAATTATTTTTCCATAAATCAAATAAATAAATAGTTTTATGTCTACGTGACTCGTTAGACAAAAGTTAGACAACAAACCAGCACAACAAATAATATCCTTTTCCTATAAAATTTTAACGTATTTCTTATAAAACAATGCAAACCGTGGATGATCAGCAATCTCACCAGAAAAAACAAGCACGAAAAATATTAGGAAACGGTCCAAGTACAGAACATACTAATTCTGTAAATAATTTAAGTGGCTATATACGCAGCCCAACTGTTCAGCAATTATCTCCTTTAAATAATTCAAACTGCCAAAACATTAATAACCTAATTTTAGTCGACTCGGTCAATTCAATTGCACCAATTAGTTTACTACAACAACAGCAAATGGAAAGTTTACGCATGAGCAATATAATGAATCCAGAATTATTATGGCCTTATGGTACTGCAACTTTCTTATCGCCCGTGCTACCAACACATAATATGCCGTTGCCATATGCATTAGCAGGCACTTTGTCCTTTGCGGCCGTGCCCATTTGTTAATTTTTTGAGCTAATAAGACCTAAAATTTCCATGTAAATAAAAACTAAATTTTTGTTTACAGTTTTGTCCCGACGTTTCGTCGATTATTTGTCGACTTCTTCTGGGGATTCGTCTATTTAATAAAAAAACATCACATTATTACAAAATTCATTAATAAATTACATTAAAACTTACAAATTTTGATATTATTACATTAAAAAATTATAAATAATTTTTCATTTAACATGTAACATGTAACATGCAACAAAAAACACGAATATAATAATAAAAACACATCCTAGCTTAATATCACAGATTAATTAATGGCTACTTTATAGCTTGAGTTTATGTTTTTTGTGTCCTCTTTCAAGTTCATGGTTTTACTTATTTGTTGTTGTATGTATAAGCTTTCCTTCGTGTATCTCTTCCTTTCTATTCTCTCAGTGTTAAGTATTTTTATTTTTTCAAAATCAGCTGTGTGCTGAAATTCTGTCATATGTTGTGACAACCCTGTTGCATTATTCTGTTTTGCTATGTCAAATCGATGTTCTGCCATTCTTGTTCCTACTGCTCTCTTTGTTGTGCCAATGTAGATTTGATCACATGTTTGCTCTCCTTTTCCTTTACACCTGATTTCATAAACGACATTGTTAAGTTGTTGTTTGTCGATTGGTGTTTTTATTTTTGTGAATATTGCGCTTAAAGTTTTGTTTGCTTTATACGCAAAGCTGATATTTTCTTGGTTTATTGTTGTCCTCATATTTCTAGCATCGGTTAAACCCGGGATGTATTGTACACTGTAAAATTTATTTTTTTCTTTGTTTTCTGTTCTAAGATTTTCGTTTTTGTTTTTTATACGTCTTGTTGTTTCCTCTATTAGATTTTTAGTTAAATTTTTTGGAAAACTGTTTTGTTGTAATGTTTCGTAGATTTTCTTTATGTTTTTATTGTGAAATTGAGTATCACTTATTTTTAAAATTCTTTCAATGAAATTCTTTGCCGTGTTTATTATCTGGTATCGAGGTTGTGTTGCATTGAAATTCATTAATCTGCCTGATGCCGTTGATTTAGCATACCAGTCGAAAATGACCCTATCTTCTTTCCTATGTAGTTTTGTATCTAAATACGCAATTTCCTTATCTTTTTCAATTTCAATTGTAAACTTAATTTTGGGGTGATGTCTATTAAATGTGTTTAGGATTTCATCCTGATCGTCCTTGTTAATGACCGCAAAGATGTCATCTACATACTTGGTTATGTATTTGATGTAAATATTCTTATTTTTCAATTCCATAATGGCATCGTCAAGTAAACTGTCCAGAACTATATCTGCTATGGTGGGTGAGAGAGGGTTGCCCATTGGCATTCCAAAAATTTGATTGTAAAGTTTTTTGTCATAAACAAAATAATTATTATCTGTTAAGCAGAATTTTAAAATTTCCAAAAATTTTGCCCTGGTTATATTGGTCACTTGATTTATTGTGTTCCATTTCGCCATGATAGTTTTTATTGCTGAGTAGACCGGAATGTTTGTAAAAAGAGACACTACGTCGAATGAAACTAAGATGTGCTGTTTTTCAAGTTTAACATTTTTCAACTGCTCCTTAAATTCTGTTGAGTTTTTGGTATTGTAATTTGTTGATATTAAATGTTTAAGTATTTGACCTAAATATTGCGATAGTTGGTAACATGGTACCTGGATCGAAGACACTATGGGTCTAAGAGGAACGTCAGGCTTGTGAATTTTTGGTAAGCCATAAATTCTCGGGGCTGTAGCCGCCGAGCACGTGAGTTTACGTTTTTGCCACGCATTGATGTGTTCATTTTTAAACAGTTCTGCAACTATATTGTTGTTTTGTTTTTGTAGTTTGTACGTTGGGTCGATTCTAATAGTTCTATAAGTATTTTTGTCTTCTAAAAGCTTCGCCATTTTTGTATTGTATTCGTTTTTTTACCAAAGCTTATCTAATGCAAGTGCTCAGCCATGTACTGTATCACCGGCATCATCATCAAGTACTTCGTCATCAGCTTTCAAGACAACATCTAGTCAGCAGCAACAACAATTTCAACATCATTTATTGCGGACCAACTCATACTCAATACCACTATTGTTATTACTTTTTTTTATAAATTCAATTCCTTTTTTTACTGTTATTTTTTTTCTACTAAACATTTTTATATTATTATTTATTATATAATTTATATAATTTTAATAAACGGAAGTAATTAATAATTTAAATCGAAAAATATTTCTTTTCGTAATCGATTACAAATATGACTGAAAAATGAGTCGAAAAAGACTCGCAAACAATCAGAAATACGACTGAAAAATGACTCGAAAAAGACTCGCAAATCATTAAGAATATGAGTCATAAATGACTCGAAACTGATCAGGAAAGCGGGTAATAAAAGACTCCCCAAAAAGAGTCGCGGGTAGGGTACCATATTCTCCCGAGGAAACAAACATTTATGATCAGAAAATGAGCTCATATATGCTTATTTTAATCGCGCAGAGGAGTCATAAATGACTCGAATATGATCAATTTTTTCATAAAATGCTTGTAGTGTATTTAAATATACATATATATAGTATATACATATCGCACTTGATCAACAATAGGGTATTAACTCAATAAAACAACTGAATAATATTGAAATTATTCATTTTAAGTCTAAAAGTAGAAAATATTGTAAGAATCATTTTTGAATCATCCAACTGTTTTAAAAATGTTTCCAAAATCATTTTCATAACAATCACATTTAAAACAAATTAATGATGTATTTACGATTGCTGTAAATTTGTTTGGGTATTTTGAATAAATCAGTTCTTAAATGCAAATATGAATCATTATCGAGTCTTTTTTTAAGCACGGAAGCGACTAATCAGTTTTTGATCATCAATGTACTCGAGGAGGACTCAGATAGCTGGTTTTTTCTAAAACAATCTTCCAAATGCTTTGTGGGATATTCATAAATACTTACATACACACACATACAGTATCCCAACAAACCAAAACGATTTAGAAATCACTTGAAACAAGCTCACCAAAGGTTAAGCATAGAAAATGTGAATAATAATGTAAAAGCTTCAATAACAATAGTTTTTATAATGAAATCTGAACCCTTTGAATAATATTACTTGTTTAATTATATAATAAGCTTAGCGAAAAACAGATTTCTAATCATGCATATAATTAATAGTTTTCTAACCAATTATAGGCCTTTTTCCTACATGGCTGAATAGGGTAAACGGTTTTTTGTGAATAATGCTTTCACTACTTGCTAGGTAGCTCTCTTGAAATTGATTACATATCCCATTTGTTTTTCAATAATTTTATTATTTATTATAACAAATAAATAATGTACATATGTATGTATTTACTGGTTATTGTTTTTTGATTCGAATTTATCATGATACAATGACTATAAGGTTTATGCAACAATACAAAGCCAACCAACTATATTCTATGCTGCTGTTGGTAAATAAATTAAATTTCGGAAGTAAAAACTTTACATACATACTTGTACATCTACATATATATATAAAAGAGTTGCGTGAGTGACTGACTCATTAATCATCGCCCAGCCCAAACCGCTGAACCTAGAAACTTGAAATTTGGCATGTAAGTTCCTTTTAGAGAGTGTAGATCCACTAAGACGGATTTTTGGAAATTCGAATTTTTAGGGAGTAAAAAAATGGTAAAAACGGCCGAAAAATTACATTTTTAAAAAGGATCCCAGGAATAAGTATTTTTGAAAATTCGCATTTTAAGGGGGTAAAAGGGGATAAATACGGTTCAAAAAGGGACATTTTTAAACATGGTCCCGGGAATATGAAATTTGGAATGTAGGTTCCTTTCAGGACGTAGACTCGAACCAAAATATAAATTTTTGGAAATTCGCATTTTAAGGGGGTAAAAAGGGATAAATACTGCCCAAAAAGGGACATTTTTAAACATGGCCCCAGGAATATGAAATTTGGAATGTAGGTTCCTTTCAAGACGTAGACTCGAACCAAAATATAAATTTTTAGAAATTCGCACTTTAAGGGGGTAAAAAGGGGTAAAAGCGTCCCAAAAGGGAATATTTTTAAAAATGGTCCCAGGAATATGAAATTTGGAATGTGGGGTCCTTTTGAGAGGCAGATTCGAACCGAAATAGGGATTCTTAGAAATTCGCGCTTTAAGGAGCTAAAAAGCGGAAAATACGGCCCAAAAAGGAACATTTTTAAGCATGCCCTCAGAAATACTCGTATGAAAGTTTGAATGTAGTTTTTAAAGGTTACCCCTTAAAGGGCCAAAAAAGGGAAATTTTTTTTTTTACTTTAAAAATTACAGGTAACGAACTACCAGGCGGGTATGCTAGTTCTTAATAAACGAACATTTTTCAATTTAAATATACCAAATAAACACATGTCAAAATTTGACACCTAGAGTAAAAACCTGGGTTATAGTCATAATATCATTGTTTTTTCTGTTTGTTATAGCGATTTACGTTTTAGGTAATTTTGCAAATCTGGTAATAAATATCGTAGCTATGCCATACATTATATATTTTAGGGGGAACAACTTACCCTGATTTTTATGGGACGAAACTGCAAGCAAACTTAGGAAAATAAAAAGATAAACGTGATATAGTTACAGAGGTTTAAACATTAACAAAAATAACCCTTGAAGTGATAATTTCCTATTTTTTTAATTCGGTTCAAAAGATTCTCGAACAAAAGCAAAAATTTGTAATATAAATTTCCAACTGGTATTTTTAGAAATCCATGCATACTCGTACTACGTACATGTGTATGTAAATATAGTTTAAATTTGTTTAATAAACTTATATAAACGTTCTTTCAACACGAGAAACATTGATAACAAGTATTTTTTTTTTATTTTTAAGCTTAAAAAATAATATTAAGAAAAGTTTTTAATTAAGATTAAGAATGACCCCAAAAGGGCTGTAGCAGCAGCACTTGCTCGTTAAGAATTTTTAAACATTTGAAAACTCAGCACAAAGAGATTGCACCATTAATGGAACCAAAGAAGTAGAAGTTTTGAAGAAAAAAATATCAACAATATATAATAATAAAATATATTGAATTCAAATCAGTTTCACTTGCTTAGCTGTAGCAGCAACATGGATCGTTACTTTCTGCAATTAATTTCTTTTAAAATACTGTTGTTGTTGGCTTTAAATCCCCAACAATCTTTGGGAAAACAAAATTTTAACGCTTACAACGATTATGATGATCAAGGAAATTACAATGATCAACATCCTTTAGATACACATTCAAACTATGAACCACCATTGTCAAATTATCAGTCCGATAATAACTATGATATGTATGGACATGAAGTCGTTCAAGAGTCTACATCGTATGGCGAGGAATCAAATCCCATAAATCAACCTAATCCGGAAGAGAAAGAAAGCATTCAACCAATTGTGTATCAACCACGTCCGGGACATCAATCGCCTTTTTCTCAAGATCCAAACATTTTACTTGTTCCAGGATTAGGTTTAGTTCATGGTCAAAGTAACTTTAAAATTATAAAAAACCGACAAATAAGTGCTTACTTTGGTTTAAAATATGGTTCTGTTAAACGAGGTCTTGGCAGATTTCAGGTAATTAGTCCAACAAGAACGATTTGTAATAAGAATATGAATCAATTTCAATATTCATAGAAAGCATCTCCTGTGGAATTAATTGAAAATTTAATTGACGCGACCAAAGAACCACCAAACTGTCCTCAATTTCCTGATTTAATCATTATTAAAGAAAAAGAGAGACGATCTGAAAACGTAGATGATTGTTTGACTTTAAACATATTTGCACCAGCGGTACGATTATTCAATATGGCATACAATACATTACAAACACAAATGAATCAAAAATTACAAGTTGTTCGCTCTATTTTTTTAGAAATCGGGCTCATATCCCGTTTTGGTATTTGTACATGGTGAAATGTTGTTTGATGGCAGTGCTGCTGAAGGCCAACCAGACTATTTCTTGGAAAATGATATTGTGTTAGTGACGATTAATTATCGTTTAGCACCTTTTGGATATTTGTCAACCTTAACTGAAGATATGCCTGGAAATGTAGCGTTATCTGACATTCAAATGGCTTTAGAATGGATACAGCAATACATTAGAAATTTTAATGGTAATCCAGAACAAGTTACATTAATAGGCCAATCGGGTGGTGCTACATTGGTACATGCTCTCAGCTTAAGTGGCAAGGTGGTTGGCATAAAATAATCGATAATGAAAAAATAAATATTGAATGATTGTTGTTTGGTGTGGATTTTAGGTTGAAGGTTTATTTCAAAGGCTTATTCTTCAATCCGGTACAGCCTTGAATCCCTATTTTCTAGACGAACAACCGCTGAGCACCTTACACAGCTTTTCTCATCACGTCCGCTGCGCGCCCAATCGTAACACTGACGATTTGGCATCTTGTTTTGAACGTATGAGTACTTCGGATCTTTTATATTATTTCAAAACTTATATTGTACGTAACATTTAACCCGCCGCTTCCGCTTCTTCTAAATGTTTCTATATATGTATTTCGTTCATATCTTGTAGGAAAATAACGAATTGAAGGGTTTACAATTTGTCAATGGTTTTAAATTAATTGTGGGTGATAAGCTTGGCTATTTGCCACAGCATCCAGCTTCTATGGTGAAAAATAACACCAAACCATTGATTGTTGGAGTAACTAAAGATGCTGGGGCCTTCATAATGAGCAGTAAGTATCAATCGAGGTTATGTTTCCTCAGGTTATGTTTCCTCATGTTTGCAAGAGAGTTCATTAAATTGTTTGAGAATAAATAACTTTTGTGTTTGAGGATTCTACGACCAATTGGTTCAGTTACGCTCCCAAAACATATCGGATTATATTAGTGTGGTTCTGAAGCATACAACAAAGCCAAAATTTTACACGGTGTGGAAGCAATGGGCCTTAAAGCACATTTTCACCTCTGAAGATGTTCGAAACCCCTCTGTTATTACGTTGATACAAAAATTGCTCGAGGTAAAAACCTATACATAATTACATATGTACAAACATATGTAGGAGTATGTAGACAGCATATATTTTCCATATCTTTAATTTTCAGCTGATTAATTTGATTTTATATCGTGGCCCAATAATCGATAGCATACGTTATACGTACAAAAATCACTCGACATACATGTACTGCTTTGATTATCGTGGTGAATATCATCGCTTTGGACACTTGCAAAATCCTCTTCCGTTTGAAATTGATGCTACTCTTAGTGATGACAGCATATTTCTTTTTCCGTATCCTGATGAGGTTAGTCAACTTAATGCGGAGGATAAATCAGTGGCCAGGGCTATGGTTACAATGTGGGTAAACTTTGCAACTTATGGGGTGCCTAACTTCAATATTGGCATATGGCCAAATGTTTCAACGGAATATGGACCCTTTCTTCGTTTCACCAATGCACAAGAAAATAAACTTGAATTGGATTATCATTTTGGTGAGGGAATACCTGTTCCAAATTTGTATCCAGAATACTTTAATACAACTAACGCGAATCACACAAAACTTAAAAACACGACAACAATAACATCTAAAACATCTCCTCGGCCCTATTCCGTATTCCCACGACATCCGTATCAATCTTCGCATCCAAAGCATCAGGAACACTCAGTCGCCGTACCCATATCCCCATATTCCAACTATAGATGGCACAAAACGATTTAAAGCACATTCTCTGCAGAACCTCAAGCATAATCTTCACAATACAATTTTCCTAAGAGCATTGTATTTGAGCTAAAAAATACCATATATGTACAAATTACATACATATCGTTATTAGTGATGTTACGAATACTCGTATTCGTATTCGACTATTCGACTATTCGCCTGTTTTAAGATATTCGTATTCGTATTCGCCATATTCAAGCGAATATTTTTCGAATAATTTTCCCATACATTTTCCAAAAAAAAAATCATACAAAAGTTTAAAAAAAGTACATAAAATGTAAAAATATATATTAATTTTTATTAAAAAAACCCATTGTATTTCACGCAAAGTAATAACCTTCTTAAAAAACAAACAAAAATATATATAAATTATAATTTAAGTTGTCTCAAATGTATTAATAAAATTAAAAATGTTTTCGCAGCAGTGAATTGAACAAAGTACATCATCTATCGGCAATAAATTGGAATATACTCGTATAACTTAAATGCATGATATTTAAAGAAACTCGGTGAGATGTTTTGATTCTGTTTATATGTAAATGTATAAGGGTGGGAAGCTACAGGAATCAAACTAAAACTTTTTATATGTGAAATTCCACTGACACAGGTGGATGCGCCTTCTGCAAAAATATGTTCGCTAAACAGCACTGAATTATTAATTAAAAACCCAAACAGAGTAAGAAAAACGAAATCTGAAAGTATGTAAGTAAAATAATTAAAAAATGTTCTGTAGAGGTTTTCAAATTCGGCATCTTAATGCAATAATAATGTTAAATCACTAAATTTTTTTTTTCATTTATAGTTACTAACGCAAAGGCAGGGATTTTTTCCAATTAAATTTGAAATATAAACCTCAAAAGAAATATTCGTATTCGTATTCGCCGAATACTGTTTTATATATTCGTATTCGCGAATACTAAAAATTTATATTCGTAGCATCACTAATCGTTATCTTAATATACCCTCCTCAATCATTTGTTTTTAATTGATTATTTTTATTATGTTTTTATATGACGAACAAGTGAGTTGAGTGTAAAATTTTTATGAAAAGCACTCAGTTTTTTGAAAATTTTACACTCAAATCACTTGTTCTCCATGTAAAAACAGCACACAAGTCTAAAAATATATCGAAATATAAAAAAAAACTATAATTAGGCTCCCTCCATGTTAATTAAACGATATATAATATCACGTAGTAGTATGCAACTGTTAAGAAGAAATAAATTTATTTTTATATCAAACTGTAATAAATATTATTATCATTTTCCACATACATACATAAGTACATACATAATGTATGTAGTTTACTAATTAACTCGTCATAAAACATTACACCGAAAAGTCTCCAAATTCAAAAATATAAAATTATAATGGTCCCCAAAGAATTTTTATTGCTTTCTGTCTTTTATGCTGGGAATACAATTGGGACGAACGCTAATTTCGTCTAGCACGACGAATTCGTTGGCAAAAGTTCGTTGCGTAAATTCGTCGTGTGGCGCACAACTGGGACGAACAAACAACTGCTGTCATAATAATCCAAAAAATTGTGTGTATTTTTATTACAAATTTGTTTTTATATACATACAAACATAACAACGATAGTGTTACCGTATAAAGAAAATAATTCCTTTATAAAATTAAACATTAAAAAAAACTTTTAAAAACAAATATCATCATTAATAATTGTGTATATTTAACTAATATGCTCTATATCATAAAAATAAGAACTTATTAAAGTAAAAATTAACATTATTTACTAATATATTTTAAAACTAAAAATAACATGGTAACGCTGTACTGATTTCTTCGTCGTTCGTCGGCGTATGAAATAGAAATAAATCTATTAGAGAATTCGTCACATACGACGAATTTCGTCGACGTCGGTGCTGTGTTCACTTTCATATGATGCATGTGTTCTATTTTTGAACACGAATATTCGCAACGAAAAATTCGTCGTTCGTCCCAATTATGTTCCCAGCATTAGGGGGAAAGGAAACAAAGAACATATAACTTCTTAGATTTCTTCTAAAAAATCTGTATGGTTAATCGTTTTGAATAGCATTCGACTGTTTCGTCAGATGACTGTTAGAAAATAAGCTAAATGTCAAGTAACACATCAGAATTTCCCGTGCTTTTTTTCATCAGATTTCTATCATAAATATCGTAATTTCGCCTGAATGAACGAATTCGTAAACGATAATATATGTATAATACTTTCGCAATAGTACATTTAAAAATACAGCCCATAATAATCCAAGCCATTGTTGAAAATACCATGGAGAAAAAACCGCCGGCCGAAGTCGGCTAGGCAGAAAACAATTTATTGAAAATGGCAAACAGTTATTCTACTGCTTAAGACCATCTTTAGTAGATGCGTCTATTTTTTGTACACGTATGTATGTATGTATATTATTAATACATAGCTTAGATTATTTTTATATAAGATATATGTAATTTAAAAAGTTTTCGCCACGAAATTAGAAACGTAAAAAAAATTAAAAATCAAATACATATGTATGTATGTACTTATGTATGTATTAGTGAAGTTACGAACATCCCCTTGTAAAAGTGGCCAGTCATATGGCTAGCATTCGGACTGGTTGTGTCATAAAGGGGCTAGTATTATAACCAGCTCGGAGACAGCCACTGAACTACAGGGTCATTTTGTATTCGTAAGTGTGTATGTATTAGTTTTGTGCTGCTTGTGCGGGTATGAGGCTGGTTGAAAAATTGTTCCAACGAAAAACCGCTCTCTTCACCCCTCTCGCCACTCATTTTATGCCAGCATAATTAGACTCGTGTGCGGAACACCAATAGCATAACATAAGTGTTTACTTTGCATTTAACAAAATTTTTGGATCTGCCTGAAGATATTCCTTCAGTTGATTATTGGAAGTAGTCGATACCCTAATTTCTAATATGGAATACCGATTCCAAAACGTTCCATTAGCTAAAGCTGTTAATGATTTCTTTAAATTAGATTTGGAAGGCGCTAGCGAATTTATTATTAATTACAAAAATGTTTTGCAAATTGCTTGTTATTCAATGAAAGCTGAAGCACTAGTACTTAAGAATATGTTTAAAAATATATCCAGCGAAAAAAATTAAACTTTGATATGCTAAAATCCAAAATTGACAAGAATATTTATCCAAACATTTACAAACTTTTACAAGTGGCAATAAGCCTTCCTATTAGTTCTGCTATTAATGAAAGAAGTTTCTCAGCTACGCGTAGAATAAAAACATGGTTCCTAGTGCAATGCTTCAGGAACGATTTTCAAATTTAGCAGTTTTAAATATTGAAAATGAAATAGTCAAATACAAAATAACTTCAGAAGAGGTATTAAACATATTTTGTAAAAAAAAGAAAACTAACGTTAGAATAATAAATTGATTTTAATATAATTATTATTAATATATATTAAACTTGAAAATACTACATAGTTACGTTTAACTTTTTAAATACTTTGTTTTTGTTACATTTATTGCAAACTGAATTTTTGTGATATATTTTTTAGTTTTGTTTTATTAAAAAATTATTTTGTTTTAATAAAAATAGGATTTATTTTTTCTTTATGCGAAAGCGGTGCACTGGCCCACCCCAGAATAACAGATTAGCTATGGAGGTAAAGTCTTATATGTAAATTCATATCATGTTAAGTTAGTAATAAATTCTCAGTAGAGGAATGTTGGACTTCAAAAATGGAAGAACTAAAATTTAATATGTGAACGTCCACCGAGTCATGTGGCTCCGCAATCTGCGAAAATATGTTCTCCTAAACAACACTGAATTCCTACTTAAAAGCGCAAACAGAGTAAGAAAAACTAAATCTCAAAGTATGTAGTATGTAGGTAAAGTAATTTAAAAATGTTCAGTAGTGGTCTTCAAATTCGGCATCTAAATGTCATAATAATGATAAATACCTAAAGTGGGAGAGGTGAGGGTGCTGTTGGCTGAAGTGGTTAGAGCGTTGACTACTAAGTAAACAATGACTGGGGGCCTGGGCTCAAACCCTGGCCAGAGCAAGTCAGTCAACATCATTAATTTTTCTAATGTACATAAGTGTGACATTGTATTAATTGTTGTCGGACTAAGTGATGAAGGAATAGCACTGGTTAGTAAAAACTGTCCCGACAGCGACTGATGCCATCCAAGCTTATGTACAAAACATCGCCCTCCTTCGTCGGTTAGCAGACATATCGGCGAAGTAAAACAATTAATAAAATGCCTGCTAATACAGCTTAACAAAGTTAATGCGTCTACTTAACACCGGAGGCTCCTCAACACAGCCATAAAAATTAACATAACGCGCAAAGCAGAGTTGTGAAAGAGTTAAGTCTTCTAAATTTTCAACATCTATCTTCTCTACCATATCCCTCTTCCTGAGTTCTGGCACAGTGCACTGCATACGTAAGGGTCATTCCCTGAGTGCTGGTCCTAATTAAAAAAAAAAATACTGTGACAGTTTTTTTTCAATTTATTGTTACTGACGCAAAGGGAGGAATTTTTTCCAATTCTGCAAATAAGCTAATCGCTTAGCGGGTTGTGTATGTTTTCATAAAAAAAAAATTTAATTTGAAATATTATGTGGCTTATAAATGTAATATTCGTATTCGGCGAATATTATTTCAAATATTCGTAACATCACTAGTGTAGCATGTGGCCAACAGTGTGTGGTATGCATTGCGATTCAATAGTACCGCAACATGCAAGCATTGACAAACTGCAAGCAAGATATTTTGTGTGTGTCGGTAATTTGATACTTGTACAGTTAATCAAGTGCAGCAGCACAATGCACTTAAATGAATCACATTTATTAACTATATTTGTTTGATTGTAGATATAAGCTACACAAAGTATCTGTTGCTTTTAAGTATGCACTCGTTGAACTTTAAAACTGTTGAACACATGCCATACATAAATAGTTGGAAGCTAAATATGCTTACCCAACAATAATATACATTTCTATTCTTTTACTCTTATGTTAAGGTACCCCTAAGAATTAGTCTCATAATTAGTATATAAGTTTATAATTCAATTAATAAATCATCAGTCTTAGGAGCTCCAAATATACAAGCTCTAAGACAAAAATAAAATAAATAAAAACTATTTTATTACACTAGTATGCATGTAATTGCTGATGAAATTAAGTCATAATACCTAATGATGCAATGACATAATTAATTACAGATGTAAAATAATTGTTGCAAAAACAAATAACAAATCCAAAATTAAAATTTATTTTACATTGAATCCGATTTAGAAAACCGATCTCAAAATGGCAGAGTTCTGAGGAGAGATCAAATAAATTGATGATTAATGAATGGATAACCTTCAGTTTTCTGACATTTTCGAAAGTTAAAGGTAGACAGGCAAACATGTATAACATGAAAACCGAGTATAATATTGAAACTACTTAGAAACCAAAAAAGTTGTGAGGAACTTATTAAAATCTAAATTTTACTTTATTTCTATTTGATTAACAACCAACTAAAATGTTTTTGTTTGCGAATTTGTTTCTTTACTTGACTAGTTTTTTCGCTCTAGGCACGAATGTTCTATTTAAACTTGAAAGGTTAGTTTTAATTTTGTGTTGCTGCTGTCTAATGGTATATTTGCGCCTTTAGTAGTAGATTTCTCTAACTAAACTGGGTCCATTTTCTTCGTCAATAACTGTAGCTGAAAACTCTTTGAAGTAGTTTCCAGATATTGTAAAGGTTTCATCGAGTATTAAATATGGCCCATATAAGCTGGTCATTGGAGGCCAATATCCGGTGGCTTGCAAAAGGGTGGCCATTTATAACAAATGATGTCCAGACATCCACCATGCGTTTGCAATCGTTTCATCTGGTGAGCTTAATTGCTTAACATGATCTGGATAGAGAAACAGATACAATGCCTCATCTATAAGCGTAACGCCAGCCGGGCTCTGTATGTTGTGCTCCTCATCCAAGTCGCGGTAACGATTAAATTCTCCGGAATAATCAAAGGAATAGAGGAACGTGTTTTCGGGTTATGTTTGTTATTCATATTTAAAGATAGTAATACTGGTAGCTTATGTAATAAAGTACCCGCCAGCTGAAATTTAAAAATTTCGTATTATTTTATAATTTCTATAATAAACCAGCACCTGGAACTTACATCTATCAATTCTGGTATCAATGCAGAAATTGTGGTGTTTTCCATAAGTTTTCGATTAAAAAATTCATAAGTGATAAAACTGGTCAATAACATGGATTTGTTAGCGCCAACAACCTGCCGGATAACATGTGATATGTAGTCATAGCTTCTGTAAGTACTATCTGGTATATTTCCTTCCCAATCATTTCCAACAATCTCTGAAATGCTTTGCAAATTAATAATAGGCACTTGTCATATCTCCTTTTTATATTAAGAGCTCTTGAGCCAGCATTTTTTGGGCAGCCACCCATTGCTGGATAGGAATTTTTAGATTTCAACATTAAATTATAAGAATGTTCAGGTAATATGCCGCTGGGTCCCCCTATAGTGAGTTGTACACCGCCAGTATGGCCTACACCTAAGATTGATTTCTCACCCTAAAAAATGTTTCCATAGTTCTGTTAATTTTTTCTTGCATGATAAGAACTAATTAACATACAGCATGTTTCATAAACGCTTCTAATAGTTCCAATGCAGACATATCCATTAAACACTGATTTAAATCACGAACTGTTTTCATTTTGCAGTCAGTATTTTCAACAATTTTTTGGACGAACATTTGGTGTTGTAATCGTCATTGATAGGCAATCTTCGACCGCTATTTTCTTAATTGACTCCATTGAAACTATTGAAGGGCAGCCAATTTTTTCAGCTGTTGCATCCCTTATATCCTCCCAAGGCTCGATACGGCGAAAAAGGAATATTTCCTCTCCCAAAACTAAACAAAATTTGCCTCATGATGATTGAGTAGACTTTAGACAAAACAAATATAATTTTACAAAATTTTTACATTTATTTGAGCATGTACTCAAGTATTTATGTTTTATATTTTGTTTATTTGTTGCGGGTTTGCAACAATTTGCAATGTAAAAATTTTGTAACGGGGAGATTTGCTTTTCATTTTTGCCTTATAAAATACTTTTAATGGCAACCAGCGGTTGTCTAATTGTATAGGTGTAGAAAAGTAAACACATTCATAATGGAAAATTATTGTTGTGTGTGTTTGAGAAATTTTTTAAAGGCTATTTTTATGCTTTGTAATTTACAAATATATATTTGTGAGTTTTTGTATAAATAGATGAGCTTTGGAATTTTTTTAAACATAAAGGGTAAAACATCTACTGATGAATTGGTATAGCTACCAACGAAATATATATCTAGATATTGCAAACCCGCAACAAATAAATAAAATATAAAACAAATATAATTTTTAAAAAACTTCTCCACACAAAAATACCATAAAATAATTTCAAAATGTTAAGAATATAACGCAATTATCTCCAATGTGCTATATTAATGCACTTAAATTTGATCATTGGACCCGAGCTACATCCAAGAGTATTCGTGTACCGATCGACGACATCATCATTTTAGGACGAAGGTTTGATGAAGAAATCGACATACTAAAAACAGTATTTTCATGCCTATTGGCAGCAAACCTGTAAATAAACTTCGAAAAATGTGAGTTCGTTCGGACAAGCGTAAAATAACACACAATATTGTTATAATGTATGCTGACGATGTAAAGATTTTACTTAGTTATGACAATATCTCCGATTGCAGTTATCTACAACGTGACTTGAATAATTTTTTTGATTGGTGCAAAATAAATTTGACGTCTCTCAACCTGAAAAAGTATAAACATATGCAATTTTCACGCAGTTTTAGTACTGAACGTCATTTTTCAAAAGGAGGATATGAGCTTAAATGAGTTTTGGAACTTTTCAAACATAAATGGTAAATATCTACTCATGAGTTGGTATTTAGCAACCAACGAAATGCATATAGATTTGCTTACCAACAACAAATAAATAAAAATTTTTAATTTGTTTTATTTAATTTTATATTTATAGGAATAAAAGAGAAAATTGCGCAAATACATTGCAAATGGAATCATTGGTCAATTTAATGAAAGAAAATAACGACATTGCCATTGGCTTTAGCCAACGTGCTCCAAAATAAATAAAAAATTCTCTCTGTCATTCTTCTTTAACACATCTTCGAACTTACAGCGCAAAGCTTTTCTTTCTATCCGCATATCACAGCAATCTTCAGAAAAGACTATTTATTGTGTCCATATTTTCAATATATGTATGTATGTATGTATGTACATATATTATACTTTTTAAATTTTTTACATGCATATGTACATATGTATAATTCACTATTAAAACAATGGCTGACTTCCAAAACGTTCATATACAAAGTTTGTATACAGTATTGCTACTGTATTTAAACCACTTAGGGCCAAATTTACAGTAATTAGTTAGCTGTTAGTAAACTAAAATGATAACTATTGTTTAACTAATACTTCATATTCACAGTGTATTATTTAACAAACACTCTTAATATGAACAAAAAATGGTAACCCTATCAAACTATTAACTTTCAGTACTGGCAATTCTGTTACAGCATATGGGTTTTGTTTACATTTGATTTATTATTTCTTAAAAAATGGCGTATACATTCAAGAACTTGCCACATCACCTACTTGCTAAGACGGAATCTACCCATAAAATCTTTTTAGATTACGTTGGCGACACTCAGCAACAATATTTCGCGTATTATCAGTATCAGTGTCACTTTCAATGTCTGACTCCGCATTTTCAATTTCACATGCCATATCTAAAACTTTTCACAAAACAAAAATACTAATAATAAATTCCAACGAATCAGCTGTTGTCTAACTATTAGTTAACCAATGACGTTTGATGGTTTAACTAATGTTAAACTAGAAGCTGTGAATCAAATATTATTAGTTAAACTATTACTATTAGCTAACTAATTTTTTTTTTTCGTGGTAGTTTTATTACTTATTGAATCTTCAATTATATATTGAAACATCAATAAGTTTTTCAAATCTTAAATCTAAAAAAAAATACATTAATATATGTTTAGCCAGTGCTAAACAAAATTTTTAATTCCAACTGTTGATTTTTGATGTTTTACATCTCTCGTGTACGGCTGAGAGAAAGAGTATCCCTCCTTCTCAACCGGGTGTGGCCTCTATAATTTAGAATGTTGCGCGCAAGTGGATTTGGGTGCAATATCCAGGGGGCTGCAGTAATTGTACGTAGAATTTTGTTTTGTCGCCTTTGAATTTTTTCTACACTTGATGCTGAGGCAGTGCCCCATAACTGGATTCCATAGGCCCATATTGGTTTCAGGATCGCGTTGTATAACAAAAGTTTACAGTCAAGACTTAATATAGAATTTCTTCCAATAAGCCAATTCATTGGGCTGCTTTTAATTTAATTTGTGTTAGCTTTGCGTCTATATGCGATTTCCATGTTAAACGACGATCAAGATGAACGCCTAGATATTTTACTACAGTGTGTTGCGGTATAGTCTCGGTGTTGATTTGTATAGGCGGGCATGTTTCCCTGAAAAAGTGTTACTATGGAAATATTTAATACGTGATGTCTCTTCTATTTGATTTTTGAATTTATTCAAAATGTTTTAAAACATTTTGCAATCTTACCGAGCTTCGAAGGAGGGTTAAATGGGGTTTGTGTAAATTTAATTTATTTATTCAGTTTTGATTTCAAAAGTATTTCTACAATTGACAAAATTTATTTTAAACGAATTCTTCTAATTGTGAATAACATTTGCATTTGTCCATCGCACATAGGGAGGGGTATTTGGCCATTCTAGCCGGACATTAGGCCAAAACTTAAATTTAAGAAATGTACAAAATCTCTGAAAACAGCGTTACGTAATATGTGCACAGCCCCTTATATTAATTTTTAGAAAAATTTTATTTTAAATTTTTATGATAAAAAAATTTGTTCGAAATTAAAAAAAAGGATGTTTTTGTTAAACTTTTTGTAAAAAAAAATATATCAAAAGGTTTTTGAAAGTGCGTTCAATCCAGTTCGTAAAAATGTTATAATTCACTATAAAATATAAAATGTCTACTTTAAGACTGGAAAAAAAACCTTGCGCGTTTTTGCGGCATTTTTTTTTTTTGGGAATTTTTGAAAATTTCACCTTTTTTCTGTTCTTCATCATCTTGCAAAGGTACATATGAGTAAGAAACCGTTTTGTCAGTCATAAAATGCTTTAGTTTTTAATAATTATAGGTATATGTTTTTTATTTAAATTATTACACATAACACTGTTGTAAAGTAAAAGTACCGTGTACACATTTCTGCTCATTCACTTTTATCCGCCATTGTTTTAGCCATGTTTCCAATTTTGAGATGTACCCTTGTAGATTCCGGGAAGCTTCCACAGGATTTTCATCAACGCTTAGAAAAGCCGTATCATCAGCAAATGTTGAAGTGTGAATGATACTGCTTAACGGTAAGTCAGAGGCATATATTAAATAAAGTAAAGGCCCGAAGATACTGCCTTGAGGGACTCCGGCTTCTATCGACTGCGGGGGGCTTGTAAAATTGCCTTCCTTAACTACAAATTTTCGTTCCTCTAGATAGCTTTTTAAGAGCCTGACGATGTTTGCGGGTAGATTTTTTGTTAATTTGTGGACAAGACCTTCGTGCCATACTTTATCAAAGGCCTGTGCGACATCAATAAAAAGCGCTGAACAATATTTCTTTTTTTCAAAAGTTTCTCTTATAACATTCACAAGTCTGTTAGTTTGTTCAATAGTGTTATGCTGACTGCGAAAACCGAGTTGATGATCTGGAATACATGCACTGCTAGTTACTATAGGAGTCAGCTTGCTCATGTACAGTTTTTCAAAAAGTTTCGACATATTGGTCAATAAACTATTCTGCCGGATAGTATTGCAGCCGTAGAATACTATTAAAAATGAATAGTATAATTCTTTTTGCAATATATGTCGACACCTGGGGCTTTTTTGGTGTTTAGACTAGCAATAGCATTTTCAATCTCCACAATATTAAATTTTAGGGGAATTTCTGGTAAAGCGACGACTGGTAGCAGTTCAATAATATCAGCAGAAATATTTGGAGTAAATACTTTTTCTAAGTGTTTAACAAAAAGAGCACCCTTTTCAGCATCAGTTCTTGCCCAGTCACTATTTGAGGCTCGTAATGGAGGTTTGCATATCACCGGCCTTTTAAGTCCTCTGGCTGCACGCCACAGTGAATAATCTGTTTGAGGTGTTGCATCGAGTTCTTGCAGAAATTTTTGCAGTGAAGCTGTTTTTTGTGTTTGCAAAACTTTTCTAAGCTGCTTGGTACACTCCTTAAGCCTTAATTTTAGCTGAGGCGATCTGTATCGTTGCCATTCTCGTCGAGCTCTCCGTTTTTCGGTCAATAGCCTTTCTATATCTGCACAAAAAATATTTAAATCTCGCTTGTTGATTTGGTTGAATTGAATAAGCATTAAGAGCAGCTTGTTTAGCATGTGCTTCAAACAACCTAATAGAATTTTCTATATCAGTAGGTGTTCTCAATGGCATATTTTCCGTGCAATGAGCTCTCAAATATTTTTTGTATTTCAGCCAATTAATACGTGCAGATGTCAGCGGTAAATCACATGTTGGTCTTGCGGTTGTGTGTGAGTAAATAGTGATAATAGTAGGCGAATGATCTGAAGACAAATCCAAAGATGCTTCTACTTCCATCATTTCGCTGGGCACACCTTTCGAGATTCCAAAGTCGATAACATCAGGAATTTTTTGTCGATCTGTTGGCCAATATGTTGGCTGACCACTCGAAACTACATTCAAACCCATTTTTGAAATTGTGTCAAACAAAACACGACCCTTAGGACTTATTAAACGGGAACCCCAAAAAGTGTGTTTAGCATTGTAGTCGCCAACTGCTAGAAAACGGGACCCCAGTGTTGTATAAAATGCGGTATATTGACTCTCTGAAATTGAAAACCTGGGAGGAGAATAAACAGATGATATCACAAGCTTTTGATAAAAATTTTCAATACAGATGTTCGTTGCTTGAAGATATTCTTCACGAAGGTCATTTAGCAGGTATTGTTTTATTCGAGTTTTTATTAGGATTCCAGAGCCACCACAAGCTCTACCTCGAGGATCCTTGGTGTCGTAGAAATTATATCCACTAATTTTAAAATAGCTTCGAGACGTCAAATGAGTTTCTGAGATAAGCATAACATCGATTTGTTTATCCAGAAGAAAATATTCTATTTCATTTTTATGTTGGCAGATGCCGTTTGCGTTCCAAAAACCGATTCTTAAGTTCATGGTTTTTTCAATACAGCCTGCAACAAGGTAGACTGCATTTTCAACATTTCCTGCATCATACAGGACATGTTGAGAGTAAATGTATTTACTGTTTGTATTAGGATCTCTATCGAGGCTTCAATACGACTAAAATTATGGCCTGATTCTTCATTAGCTAGTACAGTTTTTTGCGACGGAGTCTGGTTACTCTTTAAAATATTAGCGTATGAAAATTTACTATTAAGTTTTTGTTGAGTAAGAGTCGTGTTAGACTTTACAACATTTGAGTATTGATTATGGCTAGACGACGGTTGAGGTAACTGAGGGTAGTTTAAAGGGGTGTTGGGCTGATCGGGAGTAGCATTTGTTTTTCTGTTCGACGAATTTTTAAAAAAAGAGTAAAGAGGGCAGCCTCTATAGTTAGCAGTGTGGTTTCCACTGCAATTGCCGCATTTTTTTTGCCTTGGTATCACCTTTTATTTTGTCGCAGTTAGTCACCACATACAACGCAGACGGTAGGCAACTTGCAATAAGTTTTGGTATGGCCAAATTCTTGACAGTTCATGCATTGGATAGGTCCATTTTTTTTATGTGGCATCTCAACTGTAACTCTTCTGTGTAACAAGTGCTTTAGATTATATATTGGGTGCGATTCATTTTTTTTAATTTTCAAGTCACCTGGCTGTAGCTCGACTCTAAAAATAGGTTGGGGGATTTTATCCCTATTTTTGATGTTAGAAACCTTTTTAACTTTGAAGCCATTATTTTCAAGGCCAGACTTAACCTCTTCTGGATCCACACTAGAGTCTACACCTTTTATTACGACGGTTAGACCTTTAGCACTCTTTAATTGGTACGTATAAAAATTTTTGTTTTTTGACTCAAGGTCAGAAACTATTTTTCGGTAATTACTTTCTTGCACTACCTGGATTTTTGTTTCGTTAATATTTCCGCGCTTAATTGGAGTTACATAGAACTCATTTTCTCCAATTAAGGAGATAAGGCTTTTTACCAAAAAACTAGAGTTCTGCTCTATTAAATATGTATATCGGTGGAGGTTTACTCGACCTTGTTGTAGTTGTGTCTTCATTGTCTTGTTCTGATAAAATCGCGAAACGATTTTCGGAATTTTTTATTTTGTTTTTTCCATCTCTGGGAACTTTCGCTGTTGAAGCTATTTGAGCTGATTTTGGACTTCTTCCCCTTTTTAACACGGTTATGTATCTGTCCATTCCTGTTTGAATTTTATTATCATTTATTGTACTCACCGCATCTACCATTTTGTGCACGTTGGTCACCTTGTTACTTATTGTTTGTTTGTACAGCTAACTAATGACTGTGAATTTGGGCCTTACATATACAAAGTTCCGAAACAATGCATCAACTATAAAACCGATACCTTGTTTGCTTTCTTACTGCGTTAAAAAAACTTGGCGACGGCGTTTTGAAATGGTATACATTGTATAATTATTGTACTGCGGCGTTATGAAATGTGATGCTTTGTTTAAACACAAAGCCATTGACGTTTTGGAAGTCAGCCAATGTCTGCGCGTTCGAAATATTTGTATTTGTGACACCATTGCCAACACAAATTAGTTAATACAGGGATGTTAAATATACTTCGTAAAAAGCACATACCGCGGGAATGCATAACTGCATTTGCTTATCTATCGATATTTCTTTCCGATGAAATTTCCTTTCCGTCCGGAATCAATAATACCACCCAGTAGAGTTGTCAATTATTCGCCTTTCAACTTTGTTCGAATAATTCAAATTATAGTTTTTGTTTGTTCGATCAAACGATTAAAGCTAAAAATTTATTCGATTAATCGATGAGAACAACGAATAAAAAAATGCTTAAAAATAATTTATTGAAAAAAAAAATAAATGTTTGTCATTAACACAAAAATGCATAAGTATATAATCAAAATAAATTAAAAATTAAATAGTTAATATTTTTATCAACTTGTATTTAATTGTTGCGGGTTATCAATATCTAAATATATATTTCGTTGGTAGCCATACCAACTCATCAGTAGATGTTTTACCCTTTATGATTAAAAACTTTTAAAGCTCATCCATTTATACGAAAACTCACAAATAAATTTGTGCATTACAAAGCTTTAACATTTTTTTTAAATAAAGGGTAAAACATCTACTGATGAGTTGGTACGACTACCAACGAAATATATATTTAGATATTGCTAACCCGCAACAAATAAAATTTAAAACATAAATACTTGAGTACATGCTCAAATAAATGTAAAATTTTATTTTTATCAACAAAAAAATATAAATAAAATTAATAATACATAAAAAAACTTAAAAATGTAATAACTGAGATTACTTCGATTTTAATACTTCAAACACACATGTTATATTCAGTCAAAATATCTCAAATGATTTTTTTTTTTTGTTAAATTAGATAATTTAGGATGTTCTTAAGAAATAATCTTTTAAAAACAATTTTTTTCCTTTCAAACGATTTTTGTTTTTATTAAATTAGATTTTGAAAAACTCTGCTAATTGTTGAGGTAGGTGATATAGTGAGAAAAGCATAAAATAGTTTAAATACATATCTAATTTTTCTGCCCTTTTTTATATTTTTCCAAATATACTATATCGTCTAATATATCGCTGAATTCTTTTTTATTATCTGAATTTTTAATACTTTGAATAGAATTATTTAATTCGCATAAAAGATTGTTATTTTCATTAATAATTTCTTCTATATCATTACTTTATTATTATATTATTGTGGTTGCTTCCACCATAAAATAATCTAGAGTATAATTAATTAGCATATTCTTTAGTTTAATTTTTGAAGAATATTTGAAAAACTTTCATCGCAATGAAAATTTCCAGAATTTAAAAAATATTAATAACGTATTTTAAAGTTTTATACGTCTCTTATTTACTCTTATTTTAATGCGTTTTAGTAAATCTGTTGCAAAATAATTATTAATTTTTTTTTTGTTGTTGATCCAACAATTTTGTATACTTTAGGACACTTGTTACATGTGACTTTGTTTTTTTTTTTTTTTTTTTTCATTTTTGTTCTTGGTAAAATACTTCCAAACCGAGCTCATTCTGAAAGATAATTATATAATTAAAAAAAAAATAGAATACAATACCAACATTTTCTAGTTATATGATAAGATTTATATAAAGCAATTGTTTCTTTTTTGGCTTTTAGTGTATTTCTAACTTATTCACCTGACAGTACAAAAAACCCCATTCTTGAAAATTGTTTACCGTTTCATTTAAAACATAGCACGTCTACTAGGTATGTGCAGTTCGACAACAACTACAAACATCCAAAATAACATGTATTGCTTGATATGAAGTACTCGCTTTGTTTCAAATCATACAAACAAATTTAACACATTTTTTACGTATGCAAAAATATGTTCGATTAATTGACATAAATTAATCGATTTATTCGTTATTCGAAATTCGGCATTTTAAAATTATTCGAACAAGAATTTAGTTTTTTTTGATCGATTAATCGAATTATTCTTAATCGGTTGACAACTCTACCACCCAGTCAGTATGCATTACATAAGCTGTGTTCATTTACTAAAAATTGTTACAAATCATGGTGGAATAATAAGGTGCGCGTAAGAATACAACAATAAAAAACGACATGCATTTTGTTTGTGTAAAATTCATTCAAAATTGTCAAAACAAAGCTGTATACAAAACAAAACAAAAGTTGTTTTGTATGTATTTATTGGTTATGCAAAAACAAAAAGCATAACGTAAACAAAAATATTCATGATGGCGGCCAAAAATGTAAACAACTTTTGACAAGACCGAATTAACATACCATATTTTTGCAGATTATTTAACGGTCAAAACACAACCCTACAAAAAACCATATTCCTTCTTGCGCACACCTGATTATTCCACCATGGTTACAAATTTGTAACAATTGTTACTAGAAAGCGTTCATTAACCCAAAAAATTTGCACCAAGAGAGCATCGAAAGAGCGTAAAAAATTGAGAGACAGTAAAATTCTTGCAAGTTTTTACAAGTAAAATTTTTACTTGTAATAATTATTCAAACAGCTGTTTTGCGTTTGTGTTTACAAAACAATATTTCTAAATTAAGTTGCAAATAAAAATATTTTGGAAAATTTAAAAAATTGTAAGTAAATGTGAACTTTTAAAACGATAAAAAGTATTAAAAAGATGTATCTTAGGAACAACAATAATAATAATAATAATAATAATTTTCTAGTTTTAACAGTCTCTGAAATGATTTTGTTTTCTTTTTTCTTTAATTTTCACAGACCAGGTGTTATTTCTAATATTGTAAATATTGTGAGTACCTAGGTACTCGGTACTTTACACTAAGCAGGCAAATAATTCAATTAGTTCAGATATATATTTGCAAATAAATTAAATTATTTTTAAAATTAACTTTGAAATAGTAATGTTTTTAACTATCAAATTCTATTTCTACCACCATATGTCCACATGTGCACCGCAGAGAGATTTATTTTCACTTATATTGCGAAATGATTGTTCGAACTAATGTTTAACAAATTAATTGGTTGCTTTTTCTTTTGCAGTTGTTTTTATTTACCTTAATTACATAAATAAAAGAAACTTGATAAAATTTGAAAAATAGTCTAATTTATAAAAAATTTAAATGTACTTCCAATCTTCAAATTACCTAATTTATTTTTTGCCTTATTAACAGTTATTAATTATTATTTATAAGCGTAAATTAACACATAATTTATTAAATTAATTTTTTACTGCTTTTGGGGTTTAATGCTGGCAGCAACATGATATTTAATTTTGGATAAAGCTTTTTATTACAGTACCTCAGGTAGAAATTTAGAAATTAATCGAAAAAGCTACAATAATCTAACGAATAGCGTTTTTTTCTAAGAAATAACGAAATCGGACAAAAAATTTATAATAATTTGTAAAAGTAAATCACGAAAATCATCCATTACAAAAATATATTTCTTAAATATGCCAGATAATAAAGTAAATTGTTTTGGCAAAAATGGACAGTGAAATCGATGTTTTAAAAGAATTAATAGAATTTATTAATTGCTCTTCATTTCGCACACAATATTTTACACTTGTTTTTAATAAACATGCAATGGAGATGATACAAATAACTTAAAAGTTATCGATAATTAAATGCAAATTTTGTTGATTACATAATTGTAGTAAAATGTGCATTAAAATGCATTTTATTATTGTGTTCAATATTTACAAGCTTAATTACAAAAGATTTTTGTATATTCAGCACTTTTTATGAAAAAAAAAATTAAACAATTTATCCACGACACAAAAATATTTATCGATAACATTGGAAATTGAATATTATTTACCATCCATGACTAACAAATACAGCTGTGTTTATTTATATGACGCGTACAAAAGTAGAAAGTAGATCTACTTTTCGCGTCGCATGCGTCGCGTGCGTTCTACGCGTCGTGCTGTGTAACTTATCACATGCAAATGCACTGATTCTACTTTTCTGACAGACGCATGAAACGCGTCGACGCGTATAACGCGTGGTATGTAACTCCAGCTTAATAATCAGGTCTGCGCAAGAAGGAATATGGTTTTTTGTAGGGTTGTGTTTTGACCGTTAAATAATCTGCAAAAATATGGTAAGTTAATTCGGTCTTGTCAAAAGTTGTTTACATTTTTGGCCGCCATCATGAATATTTTTGTTTACGTTATGCTTTTTGTTTTTGCATAACCAATAAATACATACAAAACAACTTTTGTTTTGTTTTGTATACAGCTTTGTTTTGACAATTTTGAATGAATTTTACACAAACAAAATGCATGTCGTTTTTTATTGTTGTATTCTTACGCGCACCTTATTATTCCACCATGCTCTCTCGTTACTAATTTTTACTAGTAAAGTAAATGAACACACTTATACATACATACAAGTGATGTTACGAATGTCAATTTTTAGTATTCGCGAATAAGAATACAAATATTTGTAACAATATTCGAATACGAATATCACTTTTAAAATATAGCGCCACGTAATGAGGAGGAAAGTTGTGTCGCTTTTGTCGGGATCTAAGGAGAGACAAAATTATTGAAAAGTTTAGAATACTGAACTCTGATATTTCTCGAGTCAAAGTACATTTTGAAGACACATCGGAAAAAATATTTGAGTTTGATGAATGTTTTTCCTATTTCAACCAAATGAGTGATCAACATGCTGGTGGTGTTAATAAAGCAAGTTCCTTATGTAAAGTCAACGATGATGCGAATGGAGACACTCTTTTTGCTGACAGTATTTCTCTGGAAGATGATTTATAGAAGTTGATATTGAAAATGATCTTAAATGAGTATGTATGTGCGTATGTATATATGTATGTATATACATAGAACGGTAGCTGTAAAAACTTTAATTTTTTCTTGTGGATATTTTTTAACTTGTTGCTTTTATATAAGCAGTTGTTGTTGTTTTTGAAACATTTTTGTTTCTTTTAACTCTACTAGAAATTATTTTCCAGAGAAATTATGGTTTTTTTTTGTTGTTTACACATATAAATGATGCTCATTGAGAAATGTGTTTGTGTGTGTGTCATATGTCTTGTGCAAAGCACATTCAATAACAATATTAACAACTAAAAGCAGTTTCTTGTTTTCATATACATAAATCATGTGCAAATAAACAATGCAAAGAAATGCGACCGATTCCTATGGCTGTAGGGTAAAATTACGTTTTTTGTTATTGTACTATTGCATTTATGTTGATTCGCACCGAACTATGTATACACATTTGTTTTATTAAATATTTTATTTTAGAATTTTCAATTGTATATGTATGTAGTTAGAATATCTATGTATGTACATATGTATATGCATAAATCAAATAAAACGTGCGCTTACCTGAGTTCGAAAACCATAAAATTTATTATTTTGTTTACACAACTATTATAAAATTTATTAAAATCTTTTTAATAAGTGATAACTAGCACAAGAAATGTAATTATTTTTGGTGATTGGTACATACATACATATTTACTAATTTTCTGGATTGAGCATATGTTTTATTGTTTCAAAATTTTAAGTTTTTCTGCGCTCGTTAATTTGTATTTGTATGTTTTCCACGAGGAATGCTTTCGTAAAAGTGTAAGAATTAATAAATTTAGCATCTCCATTCTGTGCTTATAGCATACGTTGTTTTCTTGAAACCAAAAGGAATACCTATATTGTATTTTTGGTGCAAGTTACACATTGCTCAACAATAGTTTTTTTTATGTTTTTTATTTCTTTGGATTCATAAAAAATTTTTTCGAAAACTTTTATATGAATCTTACATACTGCAAAAAATAAGTCTGATGGAGCACATAAACTTCCAAAATCTTAATTTTTATCATAATTTTTTGCATGTACAAACATTTATGATGGATATGACAAAATTTGCGCGGGTTTTATTATATCCATACGGCAGCGAGCACAAGATATCCGTTGAGCTAGCAGAGTTATTAACAGATTTCCGAAAATAAATTTATGAGACCCAACTGCAGGCAACACCTTTCAAACAAAACAATAATTTTGAAAATCTGTTTATAAATGACTAGGTTAATCAAAAAGCAATTTTTTCTATTTCAAATTCAAAATAATACATATGTATATAGCCTATATTTCAAGTTATACACTGTTAACATATCTGCGCGAAATTTCATTTAAATCGGTCCAGTAGTTTCGGAGATTAGCGAGAACAAACGTCGTGACACTTTATTTTTATATATGTATGTACATAGATATACATAGTTATATAAATTTCCAATTTTAAATAATATTAAATTCGATGCGAATCGATGTTCTTGCAATAGTACAACAATAAAATACATATATTTGCCATTCAAATAAGAATCAGCGACATTAGCTTTACGTATCTTATGTCCACATACTACATATATTGTGCGAACACAAAACGAGCCTTTGCTTCAAAAGCGTCATAATTCAAAATATGTCATTTTTGAGCTAATATGTATATAACTAATCGCGATATCAATTTTTATATTGTGCAAAATTTTCATACAAATACATATGAAAGATATTTGTATTTTATTATTCTCTTGGGAGAAGAATATTTTACCATTGATTTATAGGTAAATTCTAGACTTTAAATTCGTTTCCTGCCAGACAAGATTTTTTGAATTATGACTCTATAGCAGCAAAGGCTCGAAAAGTTTTTTTGTTTGTTTATATGGAATCTTTCGTTTGTTTATTAAATGTACACACATGCACACATACTTGTGAATGCAAAGACACAAACGTATGAACACATGTATACATATCTAAATGAATAGTAGAGACATGAGAATAATAAATTCTCTGAGAAAATAAATGACTCTCTTGAAAAAAGTGGTTTTACTACTAAAACCACCAGCAAATTAAGCATTTCCCGTACAATGTTCTACGTGCAATATCTTTATATATTTATAGTCTTTGATCAAACTGTGTCTGCTGAACGCACCCATTTATTCTCTTTATACGCTCAGAGTATTTGTATTTACTCATTCTTATTCACTAAAAGTAGAGTAAAGTAAACATTTTTTTGCTAATATCCTGTATTTTGCAAGGTTCTTATTTTACCATTGGGTATTTTAAGCATTTTCTTTGTTTTTATTTTTAGCATTAATTTAGCAGTTAATTTTATGGAATATACATATGTACATACCTATCTAAGTATTTATGTACAACTATTGATATGTTGATAATTTGACCTTAACATCAAATTAAATAAAAGCGAAATTTCATACAAACCAAATAAAACTTACAAAAATACTCGAGTATTTTAGTAAATAGTTTAAGTAGTGCTTGTCTTTACTTAATGTGCTTGGTTCTTAGTATTTATTGTGTTTGTTTCTTATAATAGAGAACAGAAGAAGGTATAGTAAAGAGAGGGTATAATAAAACAAATACACGAAAAAAAGAGAATGTATTTAAGTATTTGTTTTTGTACTTTTGCAAAAGCCCATTACTTACATATTCTTATATGGGCAAGGCCACGAAAAATGAAACCACATAGATTTTTTTTTCTGTCACAAAGCCCAATTTTTTTTTTACATTTGAAATGTCAAATATGTATAGAGTATGGCTGCACTATATGCCAGGGCAAAATTTGTGTCTGCTTTGACATTTTACATTCTTTTCATAAGTGGCACGTGCAAGGCGTAGTTGGAAAATATAGCAATGTCGGCGAAAAAGGTAAATTTTGTTGTTATTTTTTTGTACTTTAGGCAAATGATTACTTTTTTTGGATAGAATATAAATCAAACTATTGATTAGCAAGCAAATTTGTGTACAAAGCTTGGCTTTTGGACCAATTAGGGCTTAAAGTAATCAGCCGCAAATTAGTGGTGACGTTACTGACAAATTTTTATAAAATGTTTTTTATGCATTAACTAATTAGAAAAGAGGTTGGATGAGCTGATTTTTTTGAGTATTTTTGAAGTACTTTCATAATCAATGCTTAAATGAAGCATTATTTGCATATAGCGGGTATTTTTGCAAAAAAAAAGATTGCGTGACGTTACTGACGTATTTTTTTTTTAATATTTTTTTTTTACTTTTTTGCTTATTAATTTGGTTTTTAATTGCTAGACTCCGATTCCTGGTGCACAAAGAGACAAGCGTTATGTTGAAAAGCTAAAAGAAAGCAACATCCAGTAAAAATAAGTCGCGTATTCTATTTGTATTTATAATTGTGTATAAATAGAGTATGTAATGACGTTCAACGAAGCTACCTTACAAGTAGTGAATACTGACGAGTTTTAGTCAGGTTATGTTTAGTGAGGATATTCCCTCGATACTATTAAAATCTCGGCTATTATGGTAAATTTAAATGTTTAGTTTGTTATTTCTCTTTTCTTACACTTAAGGTTAAATCCTTTTTTGTTTTTTTTTTTCAATGGATTCTATTAATTTCTTTTCAATATACTACATACATATGTACTTTTATATTGCTAGTGATTTTTTGTTTTTGTTTTCTGACTGATCATCGAATGTGATCATACAGGTTGGAATCTAGTTCTCTAACGGATTATGCGATCCAATTGCATAAAATTATAGATTCTTTCGCAATACAATTCCGTAATAAAGTCCCATAATATTTTTGTCAGAATTTGTTTAAAAATAAATAAAAAAAAAAATTTCTTTTAATTTCTTTTAATTCCAGCTGTGATACCTAGCACTAAGAGACAATTTACTGTGATATATTTTTAATTAATTATTTTTGCATTTATTTAAAATTATGTGTTATATGTCGTACCATTTGTGTCGTGAAAAACATCTTTTATTTAAAACTAAATGTAAAACTGAATAAGAAAAGATATATTTAATAAAAATTCATCCCCTGAAGATGTTGGCAAAATACCAACGAAACGTCGGATAGAAAATGCATAAATAAAGTCTTTTATTTACATTTAGGAGGAAAACTGACCTTAAAAGCCTGTTTTAGAAATAATTTCTATAAAAACCAAAAAAAAATTTCTTAATTTAGATTGGTGTAGACCTAACCCTCCATCCACAATTCTTTTCTTTAATTTATGCTAGTTTAACTTTTTTATAATTAATTGAAATATATTTCTTTCAGACAAATTGTTGGCTGCAAATCTCCACCGGGTTAGATTTTATTTAACATTGAATTTCTGCTTTTGGTTTTCTCAGAACCAGTGGTATATTTTTATTATAACGAACTTTTTTTTTATTATTACAAATTATTAAATAAAGTCATTTTTAGCAAATATAATTATATTATATTATTTAATTTTTTTTTTGTTTTGTTAATTTTCTTAGTTTTTTTTTTTATTTAATTTTAAAGAACATCGAAAAATAATATGCATTAATTTAAAAAGGAATAGAATAGAATAGAATAATATAATATGAATGTATGTATGTACGTCTACATATGGATTGAAAAAATAGTGTTAAATAAAAATTAGGAAACAACAAATTTAAAAAAAAAAGTTTTTGAGCATTTTCGAATTTTTATTTGGTTGGCAATAATTGTAAATAAAGAAATCAACAATAAATTATTAAAAATATAAAGAGATATAAAAAAGAAAACAAAGGAAATATAAAAATATGTAATTTTGTAGATGATACATATTAAGTTTTTTAAAAACACATAGAAGATAAATATGTAAAAGGAATATTAAAATTTATCCTGTTTCGTTCGTTTAAAGTTTTCGTTTTGTTTCTTTACGTTTTATTTTCTAGTTGCATTTAAAAAAATAAAACCATCATATAAATTAAACAATATCGTTAAAATAATAGGAAAAAAATCTATGCATTATTATTAATTATTAGTAAAGGCAGCCAACAAAATGTTCTAAAATCTTTTAATTTAATCGTTATTTTATTTCTTTCTTACGAGATCGAAATCTCCTGCTAGATATTCTTCCCTTCAACATGTCTAAATTTGATAATTGAGCATATTAATCCCATATCAATTTGCTATATGAATTTGTATACATTTTGTAATTGCAAACTTGATTATGGTTGTTCTTATGATTTGAAAGTAATATTAAGATACTAAATGTTACTAATCAAGTTTTATTTCGAAATATTTCAAGCATTTTTATATAATAATGAAGTAAGTTCTTGTTTAGATATTGTTTTCCATTTCAAAAATTTTTTATTTTCAACACATGTATTTTAACTTCGAAACTTTTCTTGCATATTTGCTTTTCTTTAATTTTGTTACGAATAATCTAGTAAAACTATTAAGGATTTCGAAAAAAGTTTTACGTGTTTTTTTTTTTTTTGCATTCAAAATTTAGTGTTAACTAATTAAGACTTTATAAAATATTTTCGAACAAAATGTACATGTTCCAAAAACTAAAAACGTTCACAAAATTTAAAAACTCAATAATTACCTCTTAAGGAATATGAAAAAAAAAATTCAAATCCCCGAAATTTAAAAAAGAATACTTTTATAATTAAAAGCAAAATCTTCAAACATTTTTAGTTCTTTCAATTTTTGCGAGGTATTCGATTTTTTAAAATCAATTTGTAATTTTAATTTTCAAAACATTAAAACTTGAATTTTTTTTATATATTTAGGAAAAATTTTTCCTAAAGTTGTTAAGTTTGTCTTTAACAAAAATACGCAGTAAATCCTTTTAAAATTACCTGCATAAACAACTAGAATTTATAGTTCTGCCGCGCTGCATCTGATTGTCAATCAACAACTGAAAATCAACAGAGTTTTCATATATAGAAAACAGAGTCAGTCGTTTCTGCAAAACCGCTTTATCACGTTCATCACGAAATCCATTTCAGTTCGAATTTCGTATTTGAATATGATGGATTGAAATTCAAGAAACCACAATTTATGCTTTTAAAAGCTAAATATTTGCTTATAATATACATATATTTTATATTTAATTCTAAGGGATATTAGCACTATACGAACAAATAAAAATAGTATTTGAAAAGCGAATACAGAGTTTTTTTTTTCTCTTAAATATTATACAAAAATTTATATTTCACTATTGTATATACAACATCACAAAAACACTTACATGCACCCGATCAGGAATGTTAAGATGAACCACATGGTATGATGATCGTGTTGATTATTCCTATTGTTGGGAGTGGGGGTTCCAGTGAATTAAGGGTCAAAATCCACGTTTGTTTTGTCTGGATGTCGTTTTTTTTCACTTTTTTTTCAGCATTTTGTATATATGTTTTCAATTTGCGAAAACAAAAAGGACACTATTTTTCCGAAACCGTTCACTGATTTTTCGACTGCGCCAGTTATATTGGGTGGACTCCCGGGCTTAAAAGAAAACACAACTTGTTCTTTTCAACACTCAAAACAAACTCAATTTTATTTTCACATATTGATCTTAAAGTAACTTAACTTAACAAAAAAAATGAAATACAATAAAAGAAATAAAAGTAAAAGTACATTCTACAATTCTTAAGAATTTGAGTAAACACAATTTAATTGATTTAGAGTTATCGAGAATTTGAATAAACAAAAATTAGCTGACCTAAAATTAATTGCTTACTATGTTTATGTTGCAATTGATATTGGACATTTAAGTGGAGTTAAAGTGGTTTTAGGAATTCTTGGAATTTGGTGAGGCTATGTTTATTAATACGATGTAATGATTGATATTGGCATGAACTAAAGTGTGTGCTATTAAATAATATGTTGCTGCTCAGCATTTTGCTCTTCGTGGTTTTGGTGGTGGTAGTGTAGTAGTGGTTGTTGTTGTTGGTGTAGTGGGTGTCGTAACTAGCGTGACGTTACTCACGGTGGCCTTGCCCATATACACATTAATATTTTCTAAATTTGTTTGGAACTGTTGTTGGATGTACATACTAGTGATGTTACGAATATCAATTTTCAGTATTCGCGAATACGAATACGAATATTTAAAACAGTATTCGCCGAATACGAATACGAATATTTCTTTTGAGGTTTATATTTCAAATTTAATTGGAAAAATTCCTGCCTTTGCGTTAGTAACTATAAAGGAAAAAAATAATTTAGTGATTTAACATTATTATTGCATTAAGATGCCGAATTTGAAAACCTCTACAGAACATATTTTAATTATTTTACTTACATACTTTCAGACTTCGTTTTTCTTACTCTGTTTGGGTTTTTAATTAATAATTCAGTGCTGTTTAGCGAACATATTTTTGCAGAAGGCGTATCCACCTGTGTCAGTGGAATTTCATATATAAAAAGTTTTAGTTTGATTCCTGTAGCTTCCCACCCTTATACATTTACATATAAACAGAATCAAAACATCTCACCAAGTTTCTTTAAATATCATGCATTTAAGTTATACGAGTATATTCCAATTTATTGCCGATAGATGATGTACTTTGTTCGATTCACTGCTGCGAAAGCATTTTTAATTTTATTAATACATTTGAGACAACTTAAATTATAATTTATATATATTTTTGTTTGTTTTTAAGAAGGTTATTACTTTGCGTGAAATACAATGGGTTTTTTTTATAAAAATAATATATTTTTTACATTTTATGTACTTTTTTTAAACTTTTGTATGATTTTTTTTTTGGAAAATGTATGGGAAAATTATTCGAAAAATATTCGCTTGAATTTGGCGAATACGAATACGAATACTAGTATTCGTAACATCACTTGTACATACATACATACATATATAATATATGATTCTTTTTTTTATGGTTCCAGATAGGTTTTTTCCTTTTGATAATTTTCACAATTGATCTCCTTCATTGTATAAATTGTATTATTAACATTTTTTATTATATTAATGAGAATGTTTTTGATATTACCTACATACATATATAATACATGTTGTATTTTCTTTTTTCTTTTATTGGGGCAGCTCTGTTGCCTTTGGATTATTTTATTTTTAATCAAACGTTTGTATACCACCTTTGTTAGAATGCATTTGATAATATGTATTAATTTGTGCACCTGTTTCTGGATGTGGATTGGATGTTTTTTTTTTCGAATATGACATTCCGTAATAGTAATATGGGTCCGGTAAACAGCGATAACAATTTCTTTAGTAGTGCTTTCTCAGGCCTTCGTAATAATCTAAATGTAGCTCATGTAAATTGCCAGAGTATAAACCCACTCAGTCAATTCTCCAAAGTAGATGAGCTGAGGCATATCATATTTGGATAAGGATTGCATATCTTGGGTCTATCGGAAACATGGTTAAAGTCTGAAGTGACTAGTCAATCAATTAAAATTCCTGTCTACACATTATGTAGAAGTGATCGGCTCAGCTCTTCAAGAGGCGGAGGTGTGAGACTTTTTATATCAAACGAGATTAAGTATAGGAAGGTGTTATTTTCTCATACTTATAATGTTTGTGAATCTGTTTTCATTGAAGTTTTGTGTGATGGGCGACCTACATTAGTAGGTGTTGTTTATCTTCCACATGGGGACTTGAACGCTTTCGAGGTTAATTTAGGTGAGTTAGTTACTCAATATAGTAACATAATTATAATGGGTGACTTCAACTGTAACTTGTTTATTTCTACTAAGTCTTTGAGTTTTAGGTCTCTATGTAATAGGTTTGGTCTTAATTACGTGCATAATGCTCTACCCACACATTGGAATGTATCTCACAATATCACAACACTAATTGACCTTTTTCTTGTTAGCGACTACTCGAAAGTTTGTCGTTCTGGTCAGGGACAAGTGCCGTTTCTTCAGTCATATCATACCTTAACTTACGTCTCATTATCTTATAATAATATATCAAATGGTGATTACATAGAGTACAGAGATTATAATAATTTTAATGTAAATGCATGTCAGAATGTGGTTAACGACTTTGACTTTTCTCTCTTCTATGGGAACAATGATGTTAATACTAAGCTATCCATTTTGAACTCTTTACTGCAAGAACTATTTACTTTAGTGCCTCTGGTACGATTTATACCGAGGAAAAAGAGAGATCCATGGATGCTTAAAAGCGAATTAATTGATATTAGAACTCGAAGGAATACTGCGTTTGAAGCTTTTATAACAAATAGGACAGTTGAAAACTGGCAAATTTATTGCAGACTAAGAAATAAAGTCAAGTCTCTTATTCGAAAATTTAGAAGGCAATATTACATGGAATTGTTTAATGGTACTGGAAATCGAAAAATTTGGGGATTACTTCGTAACCGTAACTTAGTAGATCCCCAAGCACCCAATATTGATGTTAATAATCTTAACAAATCCTTTGTGTTTAATGATTCAACAAGTACATTCTCAGCTTTTGATTTAGCGCAGTTTATTGGTTCCCTTCAGGGATTTTCTTTCAGAATCATATATGAGAATGAATTATTGCAATCTTTATTGAAAGTGAGATCTAACTCAGTGGGTACTTATAGCTTGCCAATAAAGTTTATAAAACTAGTTTTTCCATATATTTCCGAGCCACTGCTACATTTGTGTAACGCTATAATTACCACCTCTACGTATCCTAATGCATAGAAGACAGCACGCGTTGTGCCCATACCTAAGGACTCAGATGCAAACTATAGGCCCATAAGCATCTTGCCATCAATCTCAAAGTACAAGTACTTGATCCTTAAAGTACAAGTACTTGATTACATGTCAACGCATAATTTATTCTGTGATGCACAATATGCTTATAGGGAAGGATATAGCACATCTAGCATGCTTTTGGGATTAACTTAGACTGCTAGGGAGCATTTAAATAGTGACCGGGATTGTGTTATGCTATCTCTGGATCTCTCTAAAGCATTCGAAAGTATAAATCACAATATTCTACTCAATAAGCTAAAAGAAAAATTTGGTCTCTCTGTTATGGCCTGTAGGCTTATCTACTCTTATTTACAAGGGCGGTCACAATATGTGAACTTAAACGGCCAAGAATCAGATGTTATTTCCATCAGCTCTGGTGTTCCTCAAGGATCCATAATTGGCCCAGTTTTGTTTCTAATGTATGTCAATGATTGCGGTAATTCTCTTGATTCTAGTTTAGTAAAACCTTTTATTTTTGCTGATGATATTCAGCTGATCTTTGGTAACTCTAGGCATTTCACTGATGAGCTAGAAATGGCAATTAGGGACACTATTGGTATCTTGTGTGATTGGATGTCCCAGAATAAATTATGCATTAATGCCAGTAAAACTAAAGCTATTATGTTTCACACTAGTGTTGAAAAAGTATTGAGTATTTGAGTACTGAGTACCGGCTGTTTTTCCCGGTACTCAATACTCAAAAGTAACTACTCAATACTTTCAGGGTTGTATTTTGTAGTATGTAAGCGAAAGTTTTACTTGAAAATGTGTCAAAATTATACAACTATGTGTGTAAATTTAAGCTTGTTTAAAATATATGTAAAGCTGAATATTTGTGGAACACAAAAACTTTAATAATTATTAACATTACACTTTAAATAAAAAAAAACTAAAATAATATACAATCGAATAAAATAATGGCAAGCAGAAAAAGAAGCCACATATGGCTTCATTTTAAAGAATCTGAGGGAGGAGACATAGCCAAATGCAAAATATGCAAAACGATGATTTCCCATATGTTGTATTATCTTTTGTATAGGAGGAGGAAGCTCCAATTTAAAGAAGCATTTGGTTTCTAAGCACCCGACAATTGATTTGAAAAACCCAAGTAAACCCGAAGGTAGTATCGTCAAACGGTCCCGTCTAACATTTTGAAAATTGTTCAGGAGGAGGAAAACAATTTGTTTAAATTAAAAATATTGAGGTTTTCAATGCTAATTTCTCCAATATGATAAAAAGCGCCATGACCATATGGCAACCTCAGTTCCCAGCGAACGAGTTTTCTCCAAAGCAAGTCAGGTTCTTATAGATAGGAGAAACTTTTTAAGTTCTGGCAATGTCGATAAAATTTTATTTCTACATTTCAACGATGAGTAAGTAATAACATAAATTTTGACAAGAGCTTAAATTAAAAATATTTTGAAGAAATCAATGCACCAGAAGTGACAAAGTACGTTAAAAACGATTAATGTACAAAAGCTAAAGTTCAAACCTACATATTTACAAATTTTTATTTTTTATAAATGAATTTATATATATTTTAAATTTTATTTATTTGTTGCGGGTTAGCAATATCTAGATACATATATATTTCGTTGGTAGCTATACCAATTCATCAGTAGATGTTTTACCCTTTATGTTTAAAAAATTCCAAAGCTCATATATTTATACAAAAACTCACAAATATATTTTTGTGAATTACAAAGCATAACAATAGCCTTTAAAAATTTTTTTCAAACACACACAACAATAATTTTCCATTATGAATATGTTTACTTTTCTACACCTACATAAAGGGTAAAACATCTACTGATGAATTGGTATAGCTACCAACGAAATATATATCTAGATATTGCTAACCCGAAAAAATAAAATATGTACTTGCACACACTTTGTTAATGTCTCCTATCAACTACTGCCTCGAAGCTATTGCTGGTACTCTATCGTACAACATCAACAAATTGAGTAAAATTATAAAAAGAATTGTTAGATTTGTGTATGGCATAAAGTATCGTGATCATGTATCCCGTGCGGTTGTTAGTTTTCTGGGCTGTTCTGTACTACAGTACTTCAGTATACGTACTCTGGCTTGCTTTTATACGATGATTGTTACTGGCATACCTATCTACTTGAGACTTAAATTTCAGTTTCTAAGATCTAAAAGAAATTTTCAGGTTGCGGTTCCATTAATTACTTGTTCTATTTTCGAACGATCATTTAAATTAGAGTTGCTAGAATGTGTTGCCGAATGAACTACGTATTTTCGTTTATTCCTTTAATGTTTTTAAAAATAAACTTTATTCATATTTTGTTCGTAATAATATATGTATACCCTTAAAGAATCTCTTTTAAGTTGTTCTTATCGCTGCTCCGGACTAATTCGGTTTTTTTTTTGTTTTTCGAATGATTTTTGGCATTCATCTACGTTTAGGCGGTGCACATTTATGTATATTTATCTTTATTGAAATGTTATTTTCTCCTTAAATTAACTTGTAATTGAAATTAATTTATGATGCTTTCTCAGCTATATGTCCTTGGCCTTGTAGGCTTTTTGTATAGCAAATATAAATAAATAAATAAAATAAGTAATAAATATATCAAATTTAATTGGAAAAAACCCACGCTTTGTGTCAGTAACAATAAATTGAAAAAAACCTGTAACAGTTCTATGGGTATTTAACATTTTTATGACATTGTGATGCCGAATTTGAAATTTACTACGTAGTACGTCCAGTACTGGACATTTTAAATAAAATTATTAAAAATTAACATATTTTTTTAGATTTATGTACTAATTTTAACAAATTATTATTTGTGATGGTTTAGCTAATCTATATGCATTTCGTTGGTAGCTAAATACCAAGTCGCTAGTAATCTTTACCATTCATGTTTGAAAAGTTCCAAAACTCATCTGCTCATACATGAAGTCGCAAATAATATCTGCGAATTACTAAAGCACAAGCAAAATAGATTTTAAAAGCTTTAAAAACATCATAACAAATAATTTTTTCATTCGTTTTAAATCTGGTTACTTTTCTTGTAACGAAATGTATATAGATAAGCTAACCCATAACAAATAATAATTTTTTAAACATACATAAATTCTCGAGTATTTGCTCTAATAACCTGTTATACTCTTTTTTAATTTTATGTATAATTTTTTTGGAAACCATGTCTATTCGAGAAATATTCGCTTTAATTTGGCGAATACGAATATCTTGAAATAGGCGAATAGTCAAATAATCGAATACGAGTATTCGTAACGTCACTAGTACACAAAATACATTTTACATATGTATACAAACGATACATTTTCTAAAGTAAATGCTTACTCTGTATTTCGAATCAAAAGAAAAAATCTTTCAAATTGGAAAGGATAGAGAATATCGCATTATACAATAACTATAATAGGTTCAGGTTGTTATAATAATTGTAGACATGTAGTTTAGATAAACTAGCGATAAGTTGTTATTAAAATTAGAGATGATAGTGAATTATACGGGTTCGCAGCAAGGTTCAAAAGGAACCACAATGGTTCGCTCTCAAAATTTTGTATGGCGAGACATGTATGTAGCTTCAATCAAAGTTGGCCCGCGAACCATGAATGAGCTGTCAATTATTGTAAACCTTTTGTTTTTATTTTATGTGTCAAATTTTGAAATGTTTTATTTAACTTGATCTCTCAATTTTCACTGCAATCAATAAAGGCTATAAGCACAGACGCATTCTTTTGATTGGCAGCCGAACAAACCGGCAGCGTGGCATTTTCGTTCGAAAAATTTATTGGCAATTGTGAAATTTTTTCCTTTTTTTCGCTACGGTTCACACGGAGACTATTGGAAAATAATTTTGGATTATAATTATAATACATAATTTAAAAAAAAAAAAAAAATTAATTTATTGGATTACGACAAGGCAAAAAGCAGTACTTTTAAATTAAGCGTGGGTATGGATGAGCCGGGCCCAGAGAGGGGCAGGCCTGAGAAAAGGCATTCAAAGGATGTGGTAGACACTATAGAAAGGCAGGCGAAGCAGGCAAAGGACACCAACAAGGAGGGTGGTGTTGGCTGAGGTGGTTAGCGCGTTGACTACTAAGCAAACAATGACTTGGGGCCTGGGTTCAAACCCTGGCCAGAGCAAGTCAATTAACATCATTAATTTTTCTAATGTACATTGGTGAGACATTGTTATTAATTGTTGTCGGACTATTTAAGTGATGAAGGCATAGCACTGGTCACTAAAAAAAACTGTTCCGACAGCGATTGATGCCGTTTCAAACTAATGTACACAACATCGCCCTCCTTCGTCGGTTAGCAGAAACATCGGCGAAGTAAAACAATTAATAAAATGCCTGCTAATACAGCTTAACAAAGTTAATGCGTCTACTTAACACCAGAGGCGCCTCAACACTGCTAAAAAAAAAATCAACATAACGGGCAAAGCAGAGTTGTAAAAGAGTTAAGCCTTCTAAATTTTCAACCTCTATCTTCTCTACCCTATCCCTCTCCTAAAGTTCCGGCACAATGCATTGCATACGTAGGGGTCATTCCCTGAGTGCTGGTCCTAATTAAAAAAAAAAAAAAAAAAAAAAAAAAAAACAAGATGATTTTGAGAGAAGGTAAAAATAAAACGAGCAACAAGAATTTTTTAAATAAGTGTGAGTCGGACTGTACGAAGACGACGCCGACACAAACGATTTCTGAGAAGAAGAAGACGGTTGAAAATGCAGCCTTAGCAACAACTAATAAAGAAAAGATGGCAAACGATTTTTTCTACGACTACAATCATAAAGGCCCGTATGTGGTATATGTAGATACGATGATGGAAAATAATAATGGCCGTAGGCCTATTAACGCGTTGGCTTTGGGCAGACTGGTGAATCGATTGGGGATTAAAGATGTTCTGGAGGTTTTTAAAATTGGTTTCGACCGTTGCAAGATCACTTTTAGAAACTACCAGGCAGCAAATGAATTTGTCAAGAATGAAGGAATTAAAGAGGAAAGATATTCTGCAAGAATACTCCCACATTTTGTATCTAAAGTGGGTATAGTTTTTGACATTCCCAAAGAAATTGATATGGAAGAATTCCAAGAGACAGCAGTGGCACCTGTGAAAATGGGAGAGTGGCTACCGGAAGAGTCAAGATAATTTTTAAAGGCCTCGACATTCCGAACGAGATTTTACTGCAATATACAAAGATTCCAGTGAAACATTTCATCTCATTTGGACAATGCTATAAATGCTATCGGTATAATCACTTCGCGGAACATTGTAAACAGAACTACATTAGATGCAAAAAATGTTTTCAAAAACATGAGACTGATGAGCCATGCATGGAACTATCATGTACGAACTGTGGCCAGGCACATTCGCCAATGGCTAAGACATGCCCTGCAAGAGAAAAGGGATATGCCATTAAAAGAACTATGACGATAGAAAACCTATCGTTTAAAGAGGCGACCATAAAATATAGAGCTGCTTTCGCAAACAGCTTCGACATACTAAGCGAAAATTATCAAGTAGATTTCCCTAGTTTACAGGCAAAATCGAATAAAAGCATCTTCAGAAATAACACACAAGAATCTGCAAGCTATTTCCATAGTCGCAAATCTTACGCGCAGGCAGCAAAGGTCAACAAAAATAGAGATAGAGAGACTAGTAACGCCATAGCAACCATGGAGGAACATAAACGAATCCTGAAGGATGCCAACACACAACATACAGGAACAATTAGATTAAATAATAATCCACACAAAACGTCTGCAGTGGAAATGTTTTTCAACGAAATGGACAAACAAGGAAAAAGAGAGGATAAAACATTAAACATGATGAAGTTAAATGAGGCCGAAAGAGACCTGTACATAATAAGAACAGATTTAAACAAAGCCACAACGGCAAAGGATTATTCAAGTATGAAGGCAGAGTTAGAAACGATAAGATTAAAATTAGACAGACAATTAATAAATCTTGACACGCTTAAGATAACTCAAAGCGAGCCAAGAATAGTGATAGAATCTACATACTAATAAGGCGACAAAATGAAACTATTACAATATAATATCCAGAGCTTGAAAAAGACTGGAAATAAAGAGTTATTAGAACTTTTTATTATTAATAATAATATAGATATTGCATGTATCTACGAAACTTGGCTGCACGACAACGCGTGCACCAGTCTTTTAGATTACAATTTCTATGGTAAATACCGGGCCGATGGATATGGAGGTGTCGGCTTTTATTTAAGAAAGAGGATAAAATTCAAGGTAATTCACATGGATAGCTCACTGGAGGTAGCCATGGTGGAGACACTCAACTTAAGGAACAACATGTGCTTATTGTCCATCTACGTTCCACCAGATGTAGACGACCGTACTTTTTCTAGTGATTTCTGGCGAATCTTAATGTTTTGTAATGGATTGACACTGCCGTCTATTATTTGTGGCGACTTCAACGCAAAATCAGCCTTATGGGGCAGTTAGGGGCGTTAGAGGAACACTACTGAAGGAATGCATTCTTCATCAAGGCTTCCGCTGCTTAAATAACGGCGAAGACACCTATATAACTAACAATGCGACATCAGCAATTGATCTCACGTTTTATAATAATAACAACAATCTACACTGGAAAGTATCAAGAACAAAAATCACGGGCAGCAATCACCTGCCTATAATCATTGAGAATCCAACATGGACCTGTAAAAGAAAAACCGAGGTTAAAATAGACCACGTCAGATTGAACAGGGAATTGGCAGAGGTTAAAATAGGTGAAAACATATCGAGCCTATATAATAATTTAAAGGAGGTCACCAAAAGATGTACAGTCACTGGAAAAGAAAAACTAGAGAGATCAGCTAAGTGCTGGTGGTCCAATGAGACATCCAGGCTTTTCAGACTACGAAACGCAAACAGGCAGAAATATTTCAACAACAAGACACTGGCCAACTTAACAACATGGACAGAAGCGGAACTAACATTAAAAAACCACATTAAGGAAAGAAAAAGGACAAACCTCAACGAAGCATTAGAGAAGATATCACTGCCCAAATCTACCACCCAGATGTGGTCGATCCTGGCAAATATGAAGAAATATGGTTGTGTGAAGAACACCAACAACTCATGGGACGAGAATCAGAAGGCCCAATATCTCAGGCTATTGGGTGATAACTGCAATCCCACATCACCACACACTGGTGGATACTACATCCCACCTTACGTTAGCGAAGTGAAACCAATGTTTGTATGGCAGGATTTCATCAAACTATTAAACTCCCGCAACGCCAGATCGGCTAGGGGTGAGGACGGTGTTTCATACAATATGCTGAAAAAGTTATCTGTAGAAGGAAAAGAAGCTACTTTTAGATTGCTTGCGGATTTATGGTATGATAGAACGATCCCTAATGAGTGGAGAAGCATCCGAATCCAGCCGGTCCCGAAGAGGGGCAAGGACCCAAGCGGTTTAGAAAACTACAGACCAATAAGCCCCTTATCGACCCTTCTGAAACTAACAGAAGGGCTGGTAAAGGCTGACCTAGAATCGTTCATTGAAAGTAGAAATATATTACCAGAAAGGAGCTATGCATTCAGAAAACACCACTCAACCTCACAATGTGTAAATGATTTGATAAATACTGTATATTCTATCAGGGACAGAGGATATGAAGTTATGGGCGCATGTGTAGACCTAGAAAAGGCCTACGAAAGGGTGAACATTGATATGCTAAGAAAAATACTATACAAGTTTGAGATAAATTCACACATCATCGAATGGATTTACAGCGTCCTACGGGAAAGAACTCTCTCGCTGGGAAGGGCCACCCTACCAGTGAAGTCGGGGCTAGTGCAGGGCAGTGCACTTAGTCCCCTGTTGTTCAACTTGTACACCACATCACTACATGACATATCAGATGACAATTGTCTTCTTTAACAATTCGCTGACGAATACTTCATAATAGTATTCAGAAGAGATCACACACACACTATCACGCTACTCCAGGAAAAAATAAATGAATTCGTTACCAAGTCCAAAGCCCTTGATATGATAATTAATCCAGAAAAATCAAAAATAGTAAACTTCAAGAATTCAAAAAAAACGATCAGGATAATATCTGAAGGTGTAGAGATGACACAGAGCAAGGAGATCAAATATCTCGGCAGGATTATCAGTATGAACAACTCACCATCCAGTCATGTTAGGACAGTTTTGGAGAAAATTCGGAGAACATGCGGTTTCCGAAAAATGGTCTCGGGCTGTACTTATGGGGTCCAACCCTATCGGGCGCTCCAGATATATAGGACTTATATACGGTCAAAAATTGAATACGTGGCATCATCCTTTGCCAACATCGGTAAAACCGCATTGCGTACGATTGAGACGTGCGTAAACACCAACCTCAGAGGCGCACTGGGCCTCCTCAGATCAACCCCAGTACACATACTATACCACATGGCAGCGGAGCTGCCAGTAGAACACAGGCTTGAGCTAGCAACGGCTAGAGAATTGATTAAATGTTTTGCATTTGACCTGCCGATGGCCAGGGCTATTGTACCTTGGGACCAGGGCCCAAAAACTAGTTATAGCAGGATTTTCAATACACATAAAGAAATCATATTGGCTGTCATTCGTCTGGATGGAGACATTGTTTTCCCCTCCGGACTCGAGATATCACCCGATTTTTTTGGCAAGGGTTTCAGGAATAAACATGAAGCGAACACAGATGTCATAAACGCCCTGCTGTTCGAGAAACTAGAGAATCTACATAACCATCACGTGTATTACACGGATGGCTCAGTAGGGGAGTCGGCCACAGGGGTAGCTTACTTCCATGATGAAAGTGAGAGGATATCCCGTTTCCGAGTAGAAATAGGACTGACTTCCATGTCAGCAGAACTATTGGCTATAGAACAAGCAATTAAAGATGCAGGGAGTAGATGCTCTGAGAATGTGGCGATAATGACCGATAGCAAGTCCGGTTGCCTGGCACTTGCTAAAGGAAAGGACGACAACTTCATAGTTAGAAGAATACACAATTATATAAAGGAAAAAGCCTTCAATCAGTGCATTTTATACCAGGTCACTCGGGTATCTTTGGAAACGAAAAGGCGGATAGGGCGGCAGAAGAAGCACGCACATTTGGCGACATACTTCCAACACAGCTGACGATTAGCGACGCATCAAACGCAATAGAGGAGAAACTCTGGCACAGATGGGCTCTGAAATATGAGACTCTGGGAGTATCCAAAGGCCGACAATACACGAGAAACAACCCACAAGTTAAAAGATCAAGACCATGGTTAGAGGGAAAAAATAATCTTGGAGCAAATGACATGAAACAAATTAGCCGACTAATGAGCGGTCACTCCTTTGGAAAGGCCACCCTTGTAAAGATGGGAGTGATTCCAACGGATGCATGTGATCATTGTGGTGAAAGTGAGGATGACTCCCATATAATTTTTGAATGCAACAACTTCTCAGACACTAGGGCAAAATACCCATTAATATGTAAATACACACATATAGAAGACTTTTTCAAACATGAAAAAGTAGATAATTATTACTGCCTTACGGAATTCCTAAGGGATCTGGAGGTAAAGCTATAACGCGGAGATCCGTGTGAATTGGTGGTGGCGTAATTGTTCTTCGAACCGGCTAAATAATCCTTCTTATGCTTATTGCATAGGAGTAACAAGATAGAAAGAAAAAAATAACTTGATCTCTAATCTCGAACATTCCATTAATTAAATTTTCATTCAAAAGGGAAAAAAAGTTTGTAACACTTCTCCAATTGTTTTCTTTTTTTCTTTTTTTTTTCTAGTGTGCAGCCCGAGCACAATGCACATAACTAATTTGACTCCATTTCTCCAAGGCAACAAAAGAGCTTAACATGTATCTCCACTACTTTACATTAAATAAAACAATCATATTTTAAACTCCATTTTGCATGGATGATTCATTTATTTACTTATTTTTTTGTTGATTCTGTGTTATATCAGCATTAATGGGATAAACATATAAAATGTTCCAAGGAATAATTTATAAATAAATTTAATTAAGATTATGGGTATGTTGGCTTCAGTAATAGTTATTTGAAGTTAGTTTTTGTAATATTGAAATAGAAATTTATTTACGATGTTTAATGTTAGATTTTTAAAATTTATAGAAAGTGTATTTCGTTTATTTTGTGTATGCATATCATGTGTGGTTTTTTCAAAAGCCTTGACACATTAAATTTCGCTTTAAATAAATGTTTTATGGTGCTTTTCCTACATATTCTTTACATCTATACTGCTAGCTAGTTGTTGTTCTGTTACTGGCAATTGCCTTCCTATTCCACATCCATCGTTGAATCATCTGGAACATTATTAGGATGGCCTGATTTATCGGCATCCGATTTACTAGAATTTTCTCCATTCTGTTCGGCTCCGCTTGAATTCTCCTTGGATTGTGTAGGTTTAGAAGCTGGTTTTGGCTTAGGTCGATTGATCACCGTATTAACACAAGTGTTGAGCGTCTGCAATTCTTGACGTATATCGGCTACCTTAACGGGGCTGTCAGCTGTTCTTGCCGACTTCGTAAACTTACTCATATTAGACTCAATCCATTTTTGAGCCTTATCAGCTTGCTCCGCTATATTGATGAATTCGACTTCAGTCAAATGGTCGTACTTTTGAGACCCCTTTTTAAATTCATTGACTACGATGCGAGCATTGTTGATTGCATGTTTCAGTTCATCAAACGCTCCAGGACAGAGCTCAAAGTCATTGGCTCGTTCTTTAATGGAGTTTGTTTGATTTTGTAAGAATTTTAGTTTATTAACATATGTATCACGGTCGCAATCTTCTCCATCCTCATATAACCAGTTTTCAAGTTCATTTAGTTGACAGCAAATTGCATCACGTTCTTTTTCTACAACATAACGTTCTAAAGGACCCCCCTAAAATAATATATTAATTTATAGTATATATATATATGTATGTATATATTAACCATTACGACGAAAACAACTATACCTGTAATTTATTACGCATGTCATAAACAAATTCTTCCAAAGCATTTTTAGCGTCGATGCGCTCAGTTTCCTTGGCATCGTTGGCAACCATCTTAGCCTCCTGTTGGATTAAATTATTTAAATCATTTGCCGAATATCCATGTGTATGAAAGTCCATAGGCAATTCAATTAATTTCGTTGACTTCTTTTTCTTCTCGGTACCCTAAAAGTAATAAAACAATTAAATTTTTTATTTCCGATACCAAATCAAAGTAAAATAAGAAGAAATAGGAAATTTGGTATGTTGTCGTGCATTAAAACTGAGCCTAAGAGGAGCCCAGAGTAATGAATGCAAAAAATGTAATCAAACCTTAAAATGTAAGAAATAGCAAAAAAATAAATATTCCAAGAGGCAAAATTGTCATCTATATATAAAAAAGCATTATAGTATAGCAAAAATAAAATTAACTTATCATAAATGTGTATATTGAGAAATTGTTTACATACATACATACATACATACATATATACTATATAAAAAGTTAAATGACAAGGTGGAGTTTATTGTTACTCAAGGGTAGGTTTGTGAGCGGTTTCCTTATTTAGTATAAAATAAAGAAGTTGCCATTATCTTTATGCTGATGCACATGTATCGGTTCAACAAATTTCCAAATTTCTTTTTCTTTTGCTTTGTGTATACTTTTTTCATAATTAAGAGGAAGTGTATTTATTTATGGTCTTAATAATAAATAAAAAGCTTTAGAAAGTGAGAAAACGTACCGCATTAAACCAGCCCTTGACTCGTTGAGTCCACCCTTGTCCTTGTCCAGGCGGTGAGGCTGTTGTATTATCATCCTCATTATCATAAAAAGCCTACGAAAGTGGTTTATGGATTCGAAACGAGAAGCCAAGAAGACAACAAAAACAGAAAATTCAAATTTCAAAACTGATAATTTACTTTTTTTATAATTGCAATTTTACACAATTAATGAAGAACGGCGAAAGAATTTATTTATATGTGCAAACGATATTAACATGGGCAACTTAAAACTTAATAGAAAATGTAAAAATTGAGGAAGGGCGAATAATAATAATTATTATAACTGAATTGAAACCAAAAAAACGAGCATGTAGTTAGTACACAAAAAAAAATGATCAAATCTCCGAAACGATACTACATTCATACATATTAATTCTTATTATTTGAGCTGCCTGACACGAATGTTTCTACAACTTATAAAATAGAAACCGAATATTTTGATAAGAGAGAACTAAAAATGTTATGGATTTATCTTTATACTCAGAAGTTTGATAAAATGCATACCTCTTGTGAGACATCCATGGGTTCGCCGGCATTTGGTGGTTGGCCTTCACCGGATGCATTGTTTTCAGCATTCGACTGTTGTTCTGAAGGTGTAACCGGTTCTTCCAACTCTTTTTTGTCAACCAATGAAGCACTTGAAATCAAGACGATACCATGGTGATTAATTCTGACTTTTACTTTAACCTCAGAATACTCTCCCTTGTCATTCGGTTTCACATCATTGATGGTCCAGCGACCGATTATGGGGTCTGGATAAGGAACAGCTTGGGCATACTGCACTGTCATTGTGAACGGCTCTTTGCGATTTAAAGTCAACAGACGACTAAAGGGAGCCGCGTGGAATATGGGAAATACCTCTATTCCGCCACCTGGAAGCGATCCTTCACCATCCCAAACAACTTTAACGGCGTAATTTTGAATATCAGTTACGCCAAATTCACGTACACGAACAGCAGGCGACATTATGGCGCACTGCAAAGCGGCTCCACGAGAAACGGATTCATCTTGATTCAACGTTGTGCTGGCCGTCTTGCCGAAGACCTGTTCAATTAAATGCTTTATAGCAGGAATGCGAGTGCTACCGCCCACAACTTCCACAGAGTGAATTTCTTCCAGGGTAAGTTTAGATTCTGTCAACAATTTTCTAAATGTAGCCTCTACTCTTTGAAAAACTGGGGCACACAACTCCTCCATTAGAGACCGTTGCATGCTTGAAGATACATCAATATCATCCATAAAACACTCAATGCCAAGAGGCAGTTTAGTGCTATTGGCAGACATTTGCTTTTTTAATTTTTCAATTTCCGTTATAAGACGCAGCCAAGAACGAGCGTTCGACTTGGCATTAATCTTGTAACGGTCATTAAATTCCTTAGCAAAGTGTTCAGCTAATGCCAAATCTATATCCCGGCCACCAACTTGATCCCAACTGCTTGCAAGCATTTTCAGTTTGCCTTTTGTAAATGAACAAGCACTGACCTGCAGTGATAAATGGCCACAGTCTACAAATACGACATTACGCGGTTTATCTTCGGGCAGATCCTGCTTATAGAAACCGTACGATAATGCCGTAGCTGTGGTCTCATTCATAAGACGCAATACATTAAGACCTGCAATATGAGCAGCATCAAGTAGAGCCTTCCGTTCAGCATTCGTGAAATATACGGGACATGCTATAACGCAATCGTTTACCTGTAAGTATGTAAGAAAATTATTACGAACAACATCTATACAAACTCAATATAATAATTATTATTTTAATAACAAACCTGTGCTCCTAAGGCGTTTGTTGATGTTTCTTTCAATTTGGTAAACAACATTGCAGTCAACTGTTCGGGTGTGAAACTTTGTTCCTGATCTAAATAATTCACGCGGAAGCCGATACTGCCATCTGGCAAAGCTTCTACTTTTGTTGGAATGCTACTGAGTTCTCGTAGAACATGGGAATCGTTAAATTTACGTCCCAATAGCCGTTTAAAGCCACTTACGGTGTTTTTCATATTTGTTACTTGCTGATTTTTTGCGGCCACACCAATAATACGCTTTTTGCCATCGAACGCTACACATGATCTGTGATCGAGCAGATAAACATTTTAACATAAAAGGTAATATATGTATGTATATGTATGTACTTAAATATATACTTTTGAATTGATCTTTACAAAAGAAGATTCTAAAATTACGTCATAATAAAATATATTAAGTGTGGTTTAAGGTAACTGACTCATTAAGAATTTTAATTTTTGTTACACTTTTCAAATACATAAATTCCTTTTTGGAAAGTTTTTCTTTTTAGCTAATAATTGCTTATTTTGTTTTACGGACATAAACATGTATACTACTCATAACTTAGACAAGTGCATAGCTACCTAAGGAAATTTAAGCACACAAACATACATAATATGTACATACATATGTATGTATCCATGACTGTAAATATACAGTCGGACTATTGTTATCTAGCTTCAAATATTGCTGACTCTTGCATAACTCATTTACATACATCTGACTTCTGAAATTACTTGTAAATGATACATACATATGTACATATGTATGTACGTGAGTCAGAAGTTTTGCGTACAACTGGCTTGTTTTGATAACTGTTGAAGTTGCTTTTACTTAATTCAAATCTGATGAAAAGATTTACAACTTCTTTTCGATAACTGTTCAACTAGATTGAGTGTGCTTCAATTTAATCAGCAGTAACCCTACGTCTTCACGAGCCATCTACTTGAACATGACTGGAACATAACGTAGGCAGAGAAACAGTACTAATATGTCCACCTTCTAGAATGTGGCGAATACTTACAGATGTTCATGTGCTGACTAACCATAATTTTTAGTTTGCCAAAGTTTTCACATAGTTCAGGTTTTTCTATTTAATGGTTTGTTTTGCATTTAAAAGGGTTTTTTTATGGTTTTCGGCTAAAAATTTAAAAAATAGCCGGTTAACCGATAAAAGATTTGTTAAATAAGGTTTATTTAAATAAAATAAAGGAATTCACAACAGTAACTTAATAAAAATTACCTAAGTTCACATTTCATAAGTACATATGTAAGTTAATACTTATATTATTATACTTATTCATATTATTACATCTAGCTTCTCCCGGTCTGCTTCGCTACCCCCCTCGTTATAAAATAAAATTAAAAGTATTTATATATTCTATTGTAAAAATTTAATGACGATCGGTCCAGTAGTTAAGACTATCGGGTCTGTTCTAGAATCCGAATTCCCTCGAAGTGGAAAGTGAATTCGGATTCTAGAACAGACCCGTATATTACGATTTTTAATTTTCCTAAAAAGGGACGTGATCCCACCCACTTTTCTCCTGGTACGTATTCCAAATTATGCCAATACCATATGTACCAAATATCATCGACGTAGGTAAAAAAATGCCCAAAATATGGCGATTTAAATTTTTGGGCTATATGGGCGGTGCCACGCCTCTTTGTCCAATCAAAACTTCATATAGGCTATTATTCCTTCCAGAGTCACAGTAACATGCTGTGAAAATTTCAGGAAGATCGGTCCAAGGGTTTGGTTTTCCTAAAAAAGGGGCGTGGTCCCACCCACTTTTCTCCTGGTACGATTTAAATTTTTGGGTTATATGGGCGGTGCCACGCCTCTTTGTCCAATCCCGCCCATATTTGCAGCAGCACTTAAGAAATGCACACCAAACCGACATACCGTTATCAGGAGCAGAAATAATAGATTTTTAATATGTGGTTTGTATGGGAGGTACCACGCCCCTTTGTCCAATTGGACCGAATTGTAAATCTAAACCACCCGGGGCGCCACCCAAACGCATACAAAAAAATTTATGGAAATCGGTCCAGCCGTTTAGGAGGAGTTCAGTTACAACGCACGTACAGTAGAATTATATATATAGATACAGTGAACTCGCAGAAACGCGAACTAATTTTTACCGCGGGTGTTCACTTTTTTGATTTTGTTAACGTTTTAGATTGCATTTTGTATCACTTTTTGCCTTCTCTTTTGTCGTTTGGTTATATTAAAATAAAGGACGTGGTTCTTTACCTTTGAAACATTTTTCGATTCTACTCTTTAAGAAAAATAAATAATTTTTAAAAATAAAAAGGGTCTGTTAAAATTATTTCATTCAAAGGCTTTATATAACATAATAAAAATGATTTTAGTGGATGGATATTCACTTCAAAAATTCTTCTACATTGGCTTACAAAATTAAATTTAAACGTTTGAAAAAAGTTCACGTTTTAGATCCTTTATTTAACCTTTGTTCACGTTTTAAAGTGGTCAATATAAAAAAAATGTTCATGATTTTGGGTAGTTCATGCTACAGGATGTTCACGTTTCTTTAAATAACAAGATACAGTTCAAATGTTTTATTTTTTTCTCTTTTGTTTTTATAAAACTTGAAATCGAAAATGCCCTTTCACTTAGCGTGCTTGTTGGGTTTATAGAATACAAGGCATTAAGTAATTTTTCCAAAAAAATCTTCCAAAATGTTTGCATTACGATTTATTCTCAGAGAGATTTCAATTACGTGCATATTTGCAATAAAAATAAGGAAAATGTAAGCAATTGTACCTGTTTCAAATAACCGGTTAATCGTATAAAAATAACCGGTTTATTTGATATTCGAAAAATGCATATTTAAAAAAACCCGGCTTCGGCGAAACCTAAAAAACAGGCCGAATAATATTCGATCGATCTCCCTAATAATTATATACATAAATGCGTGTTTGTAACTTGGTTGGATGGTTTTCAAAAAATTTTGATATTTTGTGTTTGTCATCACACCATCATACTCATGTACATAATAGCAATTTTGTCAAGCTCAGTGCAACTTTCATTTGTGTTCGTAAGATGGCTCTCTTAAGGCCGTGCTTCACTATCCTACACAATCGTACGATTCATTCACAGGAAAATCTTGCAAAAATCTGACCGACTTTAAAAAATCGTTTCAAAATGGTGTTGTAGGTGCCACACTATCATACAAATCTGATGCCAAAACATCTGGTTGACAATAAATACTCCTCTGATCGCATGAAAACTATCAAATGAAATTTTCATAAAATTTTACAAATCGCATGACTTGCCAAAAAATCTGTAACACAGTTGCATTTTTAGTCCACACTACCATACATTTTTAACACACATGTCATATTTTTCAAATCGCGCGACTGTGTAGCATAGTGCGGCACGGCCTTTAGAGCGCACATTTTTAAAGAAGTTAATTAAAATTATAAAAATAAATAATTTAGTCTTAAATGATAAAAAAAAATTATTAAAATAATTTATAAAAATTTATAAATAACGAAATATCGAAAATAAATATAAATATAAATGTTGTGAATCGAATAACCATTCTATTTGTGTATCACTATTAATATCAATTTTCATATTTGTATGTATGTATTTGTCTACAAGTATAATGAGAGAAATGAATAAATATGTTTTTCAGTTCCTTTTTAACTTTCTTGTAACACTGACGCGTTTAACTCTAACAACAGGTTATGCGCTTTTGATCACTTAAAAAAAAAAGTAAAATTAATTTAAAGGAATCTTGTGAACAATTCAAATATTAGTGTGTGAAACGATTTAAATAAAAATGGCAACTTTATCTTTTCCATTTGAGAAATTGCGTGGACGCGAAAATTTTGATATTTGGAAGCGTCATGCAAAATCGTACCTAGTTTTGAAGAATTGCTGGAAAATTGTTGACGCGGGATTGAAGGAACAGTCTACTGAAGCTGAGAAAGAAACGAACGAAGGTGCCTTGGCGGAATTAACATTGATGTTGGAACCCAACAATTTTGCACATATAGCAACTGCTGCAACAGCAAAGGAAGCGTGACAAGCGTTAATGCGTGCATTTGAAGACACCGGCTTAACTAGAAAAGTAGAATTGCTGAAACAATTAGTACAGCTGAAATTGTCTGATTGCGATTCAATGGAAGGCTATATAAATAAAATGGTAATGACTTCTATAAAAGTTACAAATACCGGGCTGAATATAGATGACGAGCTAATTGCATCTCTGATGTTAGCGGTTTTGCCGGAGGATTTTCGTTCGCTGGTTCTAGCTGTGGAAAATTCTAAAACCAAGTTAAGTGTGGACATGGTAAAAAATTTGCTTTTACAAGATGTGTCCAACAAAAATTTTAAAAAATTAAAAAAGTTTAAAAGTCATGGCTGCAAAAAAGAAGACCATTTTGTACGAAACTGTCCAAATTTGCAAAATAAAAGCTTCAATAATAACGGTGAAAAACAGCAATCAAAGAAGGCTAACGAAAAAATTCTGTTAGCATCTCTGTTTACGTCGAGTGACGTCGACGCAAATGAGTGGTATATAGACTCAGGCGCAACAACACACATGTCAAAAACAAAGACAATACTTCACAATGTTAAAGCTAGACAAGGAAAGGAAGTTATTGTAGCAAACAACAGAGAACTAACAGTTGAATGTGTTGGAGATGCGAATGTGTTTTTGTCAATTGATGAAGGCGGACAAACGACTATAAAAAATGTTGAATATGTGCCACAACTATGTGCAAATTTGTTGTCAGTTAAGCTATGTACAGACGATTGGCAGATCTTACAATATTGTAAGATATGTCAATATGCTGACAACGTACTGACAATGAAAAATTGTTACCAAAAGGTAAATTGTTAGTTCAGACGATTGTAAGAAAACCTTACAATTTCATTGTCAGACAATTGTCAGACAATAAATTTATCTGCCAACAAAAATTGTCAGTTTACACGGTTGTCAGCTTGTTGTGTGGAAAAATTGCCAGATGCGTTGTTAAGCTTTGTCAGAACTGTCAAATCCAATAGTATTTATGGACAGCATTGCCAACAGAAAAATTATCTTACAATGGCGCCATTGTCAGATGCATTAATTTAAACACATCTGCCAATAAAACAAGAGCTTACAATGTCTGACAATTATCTGATAATGGCAAAGTAGAGTGTTCTCACGATTGTCAGAATTCTGACATTATTATTGTCTTACAATGAACTGACAATGCTTTTTCTTGCAACGTTGCAAGACAAAAATTGTAAGTTTAGACGGTTGTGAGACATTTTCTGAACATTTTTCTGACAATATTGTAAGATCTGCCAATCGTCTGTACATAGCTTTAGACAATTAACAGCAAGTGGAAAGAGAGTAACATTTGAGAAGAATACATGCAAATTTTTAACGGAAATAATCAACTCATGGCAACAGCAAGTTTGTATAACAATTTACTTATATAAATTAGATTGTGTTTCAAAAATAACGTCACAAAAAGCTATGGTGGTAAAAAACGATGCTCAGCTTTGGCACAGACGTCTTGCAGCCATACCTAAACAAGAGCGGCAAGCGTTTTTTAGCTGTCAAAAGTTCTCATGCCCATACAATTTGTATGGAGCATCCCGAAATAACGCGGCGGAAACATTTTGCAATTGGAAAATCCGATTTTGACAGCGCGTTTAATAGTGAAGTTAGCTGCAAAATACAATGCATGATACAATGACTATAAGGTAGTCTTACAAGCCCAGCTGACAATTCTTGTAAATTACTTCTTTTTTATTTCAAGTGTTAAATTTTGATTTGTATTTATTTTTTCGTATTTGAATAAATAATTTTTATTTATATTTTTGTCACAGGTTGAAACATACACACATACACATTTATGCTTTTGACTTCTGAGGAATTTTTTTGTTGTGCTTGTTGTAGAGATGCATGTATTATTCGGTTATGGGTATACTATTGTAATCAGGGTTGTTATATATTTTGTAATAACCCTGTTTTTATGATAAAGCGTTGACGCTCTTGTTTAGGTATGGTATTTCAGCGTTAACGCCAGGCGGTAGAAAACGTTCCGCTTTCCGCTCTTGTTAAGGTATGGCTGTTGGTCACATATGTAACAGCACTTTAAAGAAAATAAAGGGCGATCATGATCTCGATTTTTCTTTGATTTCTGATCAATGTGAAATTTGCATTCGTGGAAAGCAAGTAAGAAACTCATTTAAAGAAGAGGGCCATCGTGAAAGTGAAGTACTGGAAATTGTTCATTCTGATGTAATGGGACCGTTTAAAAAAGAACTCGTTTTCTGGCTCAAGGTTTATAGTAACATTCATAGATGACTATTCACGCAAGATATTTTTATCGCCGGTTGCCAGCAAATCTGAAGTTTTTAAGGAATTTAAAAGTATAGCAGAAAATCAAACCTCAAAGAAAATTAAGTTTTTCCGTTTAGATAATGGTACGGAATATACGAATAATAAAGTGAGTTCCTGAAAGAAAATGGCATAGTTCATCAGAAAACGGCTCCATACACACCAGAACAGAATGGGGTGTCTGAACGGGTAAATCGTACAATCATTGATCGTGTTAGATGTATGATACTGGATTCTGGAGTTAATGAAAAATTTTGGGCGGAAGCGTCTATGACTGCAGCTTATGTGCTAAACAGAATTCCATGCAAAAAAAATATTTCGTGTCCAGAGGAGCTTTGGTCTGGTAGAAAACCTAGTCTACACCATCTTCGAGTTTTTGGCTGTAAGACATTTGTACACACACCAAAGGTGAAGCGTTCCAAATTGCAAGCAAAATCAATTCCTTGCATTTTCGTCGGATACTGTACGAACGTAAAAGCATACAGGTTGTATGATCCATCCACGAAGACAATATTAATCAGCCGTGATGTTGTTTTTATGGAAGAGCAGGTATGTAATGACGAACAAAATTATACTAACAGTATTCCGAATCTTATAGTTGGAATCGATGTAAACCGCAATTCAGGGGTGGATTTTGTAGGTGAATTGCCATCCAACATTGTGAATGATGAATTACATGACATAAAAGAAGAACAACAAATCGATGAAGAAAACATATCAAATGATAGCCTTGCCGTAGAATATGATATGAAATCAGAATAAAGTTTAACGTTTGAAGATGCAGTTGAAAATTATAACGAAGACAATTTTTGTAATGTTGATACTGGAGTTCGCAGATCTGAGCGCTTAGCTGAAAAATATGGACGTGAAAAAAGTTTCTGTACAATGAGTTTTGTATCAGGCGATCCAGTCACTATCGAAGAAGCACTGAATTGTGAAGAAAATTCGAGATGGCGAGCAGCTATGGATGAAGAAATCAAATCCTTAACATTAAATAAAACTTGGACATTATCTGAACTACCATGTGATAAGAAGCCAATTAAATGCAAGTGGGTGTTTAAAACGAAGTATGATGCGAATGGAAAAACTCGATACAAAGCCAGATTGGTGGTACGAGGCTATAGCCAGCGAAAGGGGATCGATTATGAAGAGACATTTGCACCGGTAGTTCGATACTCGTCAATAAGGTTTCTACTGGCATTGGCTGTTAAATATGGATTGCAAATTCACCAGCTTGATGTTGTAACTGCCTTCCTAAATGGAGATCTCCAGGAAGAAATATATATGCATCAACCTGAGGGCTACAATGATGGGAGCAATCGAGTTTGTGTTTTAAAAAAGGCTCTTTACGGACTGAAATAATCCAGCCGAGTTTGTAATAAGACCTTGAATAAGATTCTTCTTCAATTCGGTCTTAAGAGAAGTGAAACTGATCAATGTGTTTACTACAACATTTCCAATCATCGCATTCTTTATGTAGCCATATATATGGACGATGTTTTGGTGTTCTCAAACAATATGATGACTACAAATGAACTGAAGAAAAAATTATCAAAACATTTTAACATGAAAGATTTGGGAGAAGTCTCGTCAATTTTGGGAATGAGAATTCAGAAATCAGCTGGTTATCTGAAAGTTGACCAATCGCAATATATTAAGAATATGCTAAAGAGATTTTCTATGGATGAATGCAACCCAGTAAGTTCGCCAATAGATATAAATCAGAAATTATCTATGGAAATGTGTCCAAAAACAAATGAAGAAAAAGAGGAAATGAGAACTGTGCCATATATGGAAGCTGTGGGATGTCTGCTGTACGCAGCACAGAATTCAACACCACGACATTTGCTACATCGTAAATCTACTGAGCCGTTTTAATACAAATCCAGGGAAGGCACACTGGTTAACTGTCAAAAGAGTCATGCGGTACCTAAAAGGCACTGTCAACAAAAGCCTCATCTACAACGACAAATCAGAAGGTCTAATTGGATATTGTGATGCGGATTGGGCAAGCAACATTGACGACAGACGTTCTACAACCGGCTATATTTTTACTATGCAGGGTGCGGCGATATCTTGGAATTCCAAAAGACAACGTACTGTAGCTCTTTCTTCAACGGAAGCTGAGTTTAAGTCCTTAGTATCAGCAATGCAGGAATCGATATGGCTTCAACGTTTAGAATATGAGCTAACTAAAAGTTCACCCAAGTCAATGGTGTTATATTGTGACAATAAAAGTGCGATTCAAATTGCAGAAAATAATGCTTATTCGTCAAGTACAAAACATGTTGACATTCGAATAAAATTTATACGCGAAAAATTGGAAAGTGGCGAAATAAAACTAAATTATTTTGAAAACAATAACATGTTAGCTGATATTTTTACCAAGGGTGTTCCAGCTGACAAGCACAAGTACTTTATTGAAAAATTTGGTTTAAGATAAAAATAAAACAAATGGTTATATTTGAATTATTTAATGTTTATTACTTACATTTTTATATAAAATATATATTAGGATGTTTATTTAGAGAAGGTGTTGTGAATCGAATAACCATTCTATTTGTGTATCACTATTAATATCAATTGTCATATTTGTATGTATGTATGTATTTGTCTACAAGTATAATGAGAGAAATGAATAAATATGTTTTTCAGTTCCTTTTTAACTCTCTTGTAACACTGACGCGTTTAAAGGCTGCTTTAGCCGACCGTAACTCTAGAAATGTAAATGCTGATGTGTCAGCTGATTGCTTCTGTTATATGCAAAAGCTATGAAAATACTTACTTGACTGAAATGAAATGTTGCCGTAACGTACCAACCTGCAGAAAATAGAATTTCATTACGAGGTTACGTGACAATTGTAGACAGTGATGGGATGGTTGTATTTTGAATTGCAATGGGACACAGAAGTCCTTTGTTGGAAATTTTTTTTTGTTTTGACTAGTTTTAGTTGTTAAATATGTACACATGCATGCTTTATTAAGTAAAGAAAGTTTTCTAAATAATTTTTTTTTTCAATATCTAGCAAGAGACTGTACCGATCGTTTGTGCTTATATATTTTATTGTAATGAATTTGATAATTGTTTAAATTATAGATTAACATTCATACCTATGTATGTGTGTACATCATAGTTTTGATTATTAGTGTTACTTATTATTTAAAAGTTTTTTTTGTATACTTGAATGTATGTATGTATGCACATATGTATGTACATAAGTACAATATATGTATATGAAATTACAAAGTAAGCATATCAATTTATGTACATACATATATACATACATACATTCAAGTATACAAAAAAAAATCTTTTATATAATAACTGCCTTGCACATGATGTCGAACGAATTTTTCTTTCGTACAAATTACATTTAAAACAAAAACAAAATTTTTAAAATTGTATGTACATACATATGTATGTACATACATAAATTGATATGCTTACTTTGTAATTTCATGTATAGTGTACTTATGTACATACATATATACATACATACATACATTCAAGTATACAAACAAAAATCCTTTAAATAATAAGTAACACTAATAATCAAAACATATAGATATGAATGTTAAACTATAATTTAACCAATTATCAAATTCATTACAATAAAATGTGTAATAATATGATTCGGTACCTTTTAAATAATATCGTACTATTTGCGAACAATCACAAATATTGTAAACATTTGGAACTTCCATCAACGTTTGGAACAGCTGTTTTGTATTTTATTTATAATTTTCAAAGTGATAAAAAGTTGCAATAGACGACAAGAAATTAATACTACTGGTGAAGCAAAATGAACAATAAGAATTCTCCGGGGCACATGATTTAGAAGAAGAACAGAAAAATATGATTTAATATGTTTAATAAGAATTTTTGTTCTTTTTATGTATGTATGTACATTAAAGGTGTTCTTATTAGTATGGTGAAATTTCAAAATGTTTTGATTCCAGTTCGCCGGCCTGATTTTGGTTCCTTTATGTTTAAAAATTAATTAGGTAAAATTTGGAGCGAATCCGATAACTCTTAATGGACCCGGAAACGACTTCAATATACCTCTATAGAAAATTTTTTTAAAAATTTTCGACACAAAATCAAGAGTATATATTTTTACCATCTCCGATTTTAATGAAATTTGACGTATGTACTCTACTCTTACGCGCGTATCGCATGGCGAAGGAATTAGTTCGATACCTCTTATGGTTCCTATTGTATATTCGTCTAAACTTGGGCATCTCGGCCATTTTTGCGAAAATTCGTCATAATCAAGATTGAATAATTTTAGAGTTCATCATCAGATATTAATAATATTGGTGTCATTTGAATTCTTTCAGTCTACATTTAACAAATATTGCTTAAAATGACATAGCTTCTATTTTTCATTTGCGATGTCGTTATTATGTATTTGCAAAAAGTAAAAAGAACAAAATGACAGTTTTAAATAATTTTTTCGAACAAATTTTAATTGATTTGAATAAAATTAGTTTCTGTATCTGCACTCGAAAGAAATTTACTCAGTTACAAAAATTTACTATTTTTTACAGGATTTAAATTTAACGTTTTACTTGAGCCGAGGGATATATTTACCATATTTTTTTTAATGAATTTTAGTATAAGGGTTTTTTTTAATGTATATTTCTTAAAATTATGGATTTAATATTAGATCAGATTTTCTATAGGATGGATATTTCTGTCGGTAAGTCTCAAAAACCTGAAGCAAAAATTGTTTTTCCTCTTCATTATTGGTTAATATTCTGTTAGTCATGTATGAATTTAATGCCTCTTTCAGCAGTGTCATTTACAACAAATAAGTCCTTTCAGAATGTCCAACCTTCCTGAAATTCAAATGATGTTTCCCAAGTTGAGGGATCAAAGTCTAGAAATTTCAGGGATAAACTAAACCGACTGAAGAAATACATTGTTTTCTCTGATACAAAATCACATAAGGAGTATTTTTTAAAGTCTATTAAATTCGAATAGTATCGACCGCTTTTTTGGGCATTTGATCTTTTCTCTGGGAGTGTTTTTTGAATATTTTTCCACTTTTCATATAATTTTAATAATTTGACAACACACTTATGACCTTCTCAAATCGGTATACGTGCTTAATGCCAAAAAATGTGAACTGCTTCGATTTCCAATTTTGACTTTGCTTTGCTAAAAGATTAACAAAGCGCATATTGTAAAATAGGACTTAATAGGACTGGTGAGAAACATTTACACCCAAATCAATTTATTTTAAATTTTCAATGGCCTTACGTGTTGTAACGATTGAAGTGCTTGGTGAATTTCCCGCAGTCGATTTCGACATCTTAATTCTTATATGTATCAGGCATGTTCCAGAAAAGTAAAAGTAAATGAAGTTTACTTTTCAAACTTATTATTTTCAATTTTACATAAAAATGACAGATCACAATCACTATTTATGTTTTCGTATGGAATTTATAATACATTATGTATATTCATTACGAACAGCAAACTTTTGGTTTTGCAAAAAATCAAAAAATAGAAAGTTTGAAAACTAAACTTCATTTACTTTTCTGGAAGATGCCTGTATATGATTTTTTAACTTAACACCACTTGAATTGCAAATTAATTAATTTTACTCTTAAGAACTCTCTTTACTCCGATCAACACTTACATTACAAATGAAAAAAATAAACTAAATCATGGTTTTTACAACAATGTCATTTGTCGGTTTAATCACAATGTTTGCAAATATGTTCCGTTATCAGCAGCGACTGTAGCGGAGGAATACACAATTTCTAGGAATAGCTTACACAAACAGTAAAGAGTTTTAAAGTAATAATTTTTAAAGTTTTTAACTTTTGAAATTTTAACGTTAATTCAACTACTAAAATATCCACAGGGGGGTGGCACAAAAAATACGAACTTTTCGCAAAAATGGCCCAGATGCCCAGAAGTTTAGACGGAAATAAAATCGGAACCATAAGAGGTATCGAACTAATTCCTTCGTCATGCGTTACGCACGTAAGAGTAGCGTATATACGTCAAATTTCATTAAAATCGGAGATGGTAAAAATATAAACTCTTGATTTTGTGTCGAAAATTTTTAAAAAATTTCTCTGTAGAGGTATATTGAAGTCGTTTCCGGGTCCATTAAGAGTTATCGGATTTACTCCAAATTGGATTTACATACTTTTGTAGCACAAAGGAACAATAATCTGCCCGGCGGATTATAAAAATCCGACATTTAAAAATAAGAACACCCTTAATGTACATACATATGCATGGCTGCACATTCATGTGTCACGTGACACGTTTTTAAGCATTCTATAACTACAAAAATGTTGGCTCTTACCTTACATCAACATTTAGCTTACATCTACGATTTCAACCGTCGGCTAAATAGGCCTTAACTCTAACAACAATAAACAACAATATATATATATATATATATATATTAAATCAAAAGACCTATTGCTTAAATAAACATTCTAATAAATATAATAGATTAGTGTGAATATCTGTCAAACTCTTCCTCTATCGTACAATCTGATGTCATAAATATTATATTTTCTATATAATTGTTTTGGTGGAGAAAAATATTAGGCCCGGCCAAAGGCCGGCTATGTAGAACATCTATTCTATATACCGCCGTGTCGGGAAATACCATGGTGGAGAAAATCATTAAGCACGGCCGAAGGCCGGCTATGCAGAAAATCTATTCTATATACCACCGTGTCGGGAAATACCATGGTGGGAAAAATCACTAAGCCCGGCCGAAGGCCGGTTATGCAGAAAATTTGTTCTATATACCGCCGTGTCGGGATATACCATGGTGGAGAAAATCATTTAGCCCGGTCAAAGGCCGGCTATGCAGACAATCTAAAAAACTGCTTTGACACCTAAAGATTTAAAAATTTAAATAGAAAATTTGCAAATTCATATAGATCTAGTCAAAAGCTTTCAAATGATACCAAAATTGTCCGTATACGTTGAGAAATATAAAAGAAAACCCCACATATGAATATGTACTTATATAAAAACTTCAGAAGCCAATAACTCGAAAACTATCGCATGTGTTCTGTATTTCACTACAAAATGAAAGTGAAAAACTTTTGAATTTCACATTTACAATTTAACTGTGTTCTAGAAAAGTAATGAAATTTTGTTTTTACGACGATTTCAATTTTGTTTTGTTTCAAACAAATTTTTAAAATAATGTGGGAACAAATCTATGTAGTTTAGCTGCGTTGTTAAAAAAATATCCTATCCAAAGGAGAATCAAAAAATAAGAAAAAATATTAAATAAAATATTTGTCGGCTATGCTTAGTTTCCGAGTTATGGGCCTCTGGAGTTCCAGTACAAAATTGTGTATACATTTTCTGTATGCTTCATATAATGTGGTCAATATTGGTATCATTTAAAAGCTTTTAAAGATTTGCTAAACTATTTAATTCATTCACTAACCCACTGGAACAGCGGTTCCGCTGAGTAAAGATTTTCTGCCATTAAGCCATCGTTTTGTTCTGTTCAATATAAAGCTCAGATTGAAAATAAAATTGGTTTGTATCTTAATGATTTGCAAGAAAAAAAATTTTGCAATCTTGCCTTGAAATTTTTTTGCATTGGAGAAAATTAAGCCGATCGCGAAAATTAAATAAATGCAAGAACCCCCATATTCAACAATGCAAGCCCTAAAACTAATTATAATTTGCTAAAATTGTTCGCTTTCCGAAAAATCGCGAAATTTATCAAAGTGAAAAAACTTGCTAAAATTTGAATTTATGTTTGATTAAAAGTCCCTAAAGATGTAAGAATTCCGAAATTTTGGAAAAATTTTCGCACATTGCCAAAAACTGCAAAAATTTTAAAGATATCATAATTTATCATTAAAAATATAAATATAATATTAAGGAATAGGTATAAAACAAATTGTAAAACCCACAAAAATGGCGAAAAATCGCGAAATCTTAGGTAATCTTAGAACGAAAAAAAATTGCCAAAACTTTGAGAAAATAAGCTATAATACACACACACACACACACATATATATATATATATATGTATTTACCAAAAAGTATTTTATTTCACGCGGGTGTTTGCCTTCGATTTCAAATTACTTTTTTTGTGGTGAAAATGATTTGTACAACACATCAAATTCACTTGAAACAAGCTGAAAATGAAATTTTACTTTTTATTTCACTTTAACGAATTTAAGAACACAAAATTATTGAAATTTTCACTTTCATTTCATTTTACGAATGTAAAAGACAGGCGTATGCGTTTCCGAGAAAGTTGCCACATTAAATTTTCGTCTTATTTTTCCATTTTCTATCGCCCTATGTATTTTTTTTTCATTTTGAGCTGCGTCACTAAACTAGATTTGTTCCTTTTTTGTTTATATTAATTTTTAATTTAAATTTTGAAATATATTATTCTGGGAGAGTGTTGTAAATGAATTAGGAATGATAAATTTCACTTTACTATTGTTCTACTGACAATGTTTATTTTAATTATGTTTATAAACTACATTGCTTTTATATTGTTGTTTACTGAAATTTTCATTATAAGTCAGTTCTTAAATAAAACTCGAATTAACATGGCAAACATTTGTCCAAAAAAGCGTAACCACTAAATACTAATGAAAACACTTTTGATTTAGACACCTGTTTATTACGTTTCATAATTTATAGAAAATATAATAGAATCTTATCTCATTAGATGATGTTTAACTTAATAAATGCATAAATCAAAAAATTTTTCATTGGTATTTAGTGTTTACTAGGCTTTTGCAAAAGTACAAAAAACAAATACTTAAATACGCATGTGTTCTGTATTTCACTACAAAATGAAAGTGAAAAACTTTTGAATTTCACATTTACAATTTAACTGTGTTCTAGAAAAGTAATGAAGTTTTGTTTTTACGACGATTTCAATTTTGTTTTGTTTCAAACAAATTTTTAAAATAATGTGGGAACAAATCTATGTACATATGTAGTTTAGCTGCGTTGTTAAAAAAATATCCTATCCAAAGGATAATCAAAAAATAAGAAAAAAAATTAAACAAAATATTTGTCGGCTATGCTTAGTTTCCGAGTTATGGGCCTCTGGAGTTCCAGTACAAAATTGTGTATATATTCTGTATGTTTCATATAATGTGGTCAATATTGGTATCATTTAAAAGCTTTTAAAGATTTGCTAAACTATTTAATTAATTCACTAACCCACTGGAACAGCGGTTCCGCTGAGTAAAGATTTTCTGCCATTAAGCCATCGTTTTGTTCTGTTCAATATAAAGCTCAGATTGAAAATAAAATTGGTTTGTATCTTAATGATTTGCAAGAAAAAAAATTTTGCAATCTTGCCTTGAAATTTTTTTGCATTGGAGAAAATTAAGCCGATCGCGAAAATTAAATAAATGCAAGAACCCCCATATTCAACAATGCAAGCCCTAAAACTAATTATAATTTGCTAAAATTGTTCGCTTTCCGAAAAATCGCGAAATTTATCAAAGTGAAAAAACTTGCTAAAATTTGAATTTATGTTTGATTAAAAGTCCCTAAAGATGTAAGAATTCCGAAATTTTGGAAAAATTTTCGCACATTGCCAAAAACTGCAAAAATTTTAAAGATATCATAATTTATCATTTATCATATTTGCAGCAGCACTTAAGAAATGCACACCAAACCGACGTACCAAATTTTGTTCAAATACCGTTATCAGGAGCAGAAATAATAGATTTTTAATTTGTGGTTTGTATGAGAGGTACCACGCCCCTTTGTCCAATCCCGCCCATATTTGCAGCAGCACTTAAGAAATGCACACCAAACCGACATACCAAATTTTGTTCAAATACCGTTATCAGGAGCAGAAATAATAGATTTTTAATTTGTGGTTTGTATGAGAGGTACCACGCCCCTTTGTCCAATCCCGCCTATATTTGCAGCAGCACTTAAGAAATGCACACCAAACCGACGTACCAAATTTTGTTCAAATACCGTTATCAGGAGCAGAAATAATAGATTTTTAATTTGTGGTTTGTATGAGAGGTACCACGCCCCTTTGTCCAATCCCGCCCATATTTGCAGCAGCACTTAAGAAATGCACACCAAACCGACACCAAATTTTGTTCAAATACCGTTATCAGGAGCAGAAATAATAGATTTTTAATTTGTGGTTTGTATGAGAGGTACCACGCCCCTTTGTCCAATTGGACCGAATTGTAAATCTAAACCACCCGGGGCGCCACCCAAACGCATACAAAAAAATGTATGCAAATCGGTCCAGCCGTTTAGGAGGAGTTCAGTTACAACGCACGTACAGTAGAATTATATATACTATTGGAAAAAGTGGGCTTACTGAAGCGACTATAACTCATAAACCAATCCACACACAAAAACCGTATTTACATAAAAACCTTGGTATTGACGTCACCTTTCATGAGAAGTTTACAGAATTGAAATCGGTTCAGGCATTACAGAGAACATCAATGCCAAACACAATGCTCTACATTTTTATATATATAGATATATATATATATATATATATATATATATATATATATATATATATATATATATATATATATATATATGTATTTACCAAAAAGTATTTTATTTCACGCGGGTGTTTGCCTTCGATTTCAAATTACTTTTTTTGTGGTGAAAATGATTTGTAGAACACATCAATTCCACTTGAAACAAGCTGAAAATGAAATTTTACTTTTTATTTCACTTTAACGAATTTAAGAACACAAAATTATTGAAATTTTCACTTTCATTTCATTTTACGAATGTAAAAGACAGGCGTATGCGTTTCCGAGAAAGTTGCCACATTAAATTTTCGTCTTATTTTTCCATTTTCTATCGCCCTATGTATTTTTTTTTCATTTTGAGCTGCGTCACTAAACTAGATTTGTTCCTTTTTTGTTTATATTAATTTTTAATTTAAATTTTGAAATATATTATTCTGGGAGAGTGTTGTAAATGAATTAGGAATGATAAATTTCACTTTACTATTGTTCTACTGACAATGTTTATTTTAATTATGTTTATAAACTACATTGCTTTTATATTGTTGTTTACTGAAATTTTCATTATAAGTCAGTTCTTAAATAAAACTCGAATTAACATGGCAAACATTTGTCCAAAAAAGCGTAACCACTAAATACTAATGAAAACACTTTTGATTTAGACACCTGTTTATTACGTTTCATAATTTATAGAAAATATAATAGAATCTTATCTCATTAGATGATGTTTAACTTAATAAATGCATAAATCAAAAAATTTTTCATTGGTATTTAGTGTTTACTAGGCTTTTGCAAAAGTACAAAAAACAAATACTTAAATACGCATGTGTTCTGTATTTCACTACAAAATGAAAGTGAAAAACTTTTGAATTTCACATTTACAATTTAACTGTGTTCTAGAAAAGTAATGAAGTTTTGTTTTTACGACGATTTCAATTTTGTTTTGTTTCAAACAAATTTTTAAAATAATGTGGGAACAAATCTATGTACATATGTAGTTTAGCTGCGTTGTTAAAAAAATATCCTATCCAAAGGATAATCAAAAAATAAGAAAAAAAATTAAACAAAAAATTTGTCGGCTATGCTTAGTTTCCGAGTTATGGGCCTCTGGAGTTCCAGTACAAAATTGTGTATATATTCTGTATGTTTCATATAATGTGGTCAATATTGGTCTCATTTAAAAGCTTTTAATGATTTGCTAAACTATTTAATTAATTCACTAACCCACTGGAACAGCGGTTTCGCTGAGTAAATATTTTCTGCCATTAAGCCATCGTTTTGTTCTGTTCAATATAAAGCTCAGATTGAAAATTAAGTTGGTTTGTATCTTAATGATTTGCAAGAAAATAAATTTTGCAATCTTGCCTTGAAATTTTTTTGCATTGGTGAAAATTAAGCCGATCGCGAAAATTAAAAAAAAATGCAAGAACCCCCATATTCAACAATGCAAGCCCTAAAACTGATTATAATTTGCTAAAATTGTTCGCTTTCCGAAAATTATGAAAGTGCAAAAACTTGCTAAAATTTTAATTTATGTTTGATTAAAAGTCCCTAAAGATGTAAGAATTCCGAAAATTTTGGAAAAACTTTCGCACATTGCCAAAAACTGCAAAAAAAAATTGCCAAAACTTTGAGAAAATAAAGATACCTATAATATACACACACAGATATATATATATATATATGTATATATATATATTTTTACCAAAAAGTAATTTATTTCACGCGGCTGTTTGCCTTCGATTTCAAATTACTTTTTTTGTAGTGAAAATGATTTGTAGAACACATCAAATTCACTTGAAACAAGCTGAAAATGAAATTTTACTTTTTATTTCACTTTAACGAATTTAAGAACACAAAATTAGTGAAATTTTCACTTTCATTTCATTTTACGAATGTAGAACACAGGCGATACATTCTCTTTTTTTCGTGTATTTGTTTTATTATACCATCTCTTTACTATACCTTCTTCTGTTCTCTATTATAAGAAACAAACACAATAAATACTGTTTCTGTACGAAATAAATACAGCAAGTATTAAAGCATGTAAGAACTAAGCATAATAAGAACCAAGCACATTAAGTAAAGACAAGCACTACTTAAACTATTTACTAAAATACTCGAGTATTTTTGTAAGTTTTATTTGGTTTGTATGAAATTTCGCTTGTATTTAATTTGATGTTAAGATCAAATTATCAACATATCAATAGTTGTATATACTTAAGCCTACAGTACACGGCATGTCAAAAGCCACATTCGCATGTGGCTCTGACGTCACGAGAATTTGCAGCATTTTGTTTACATTTACTAAACATGCAGAAGTGTATACATGCTTCAAAATTTTGGTAGTACATGAAATGTTGTTTTGTCCCAAAATTTTTATGTGACAAATGTAGCCGAAGCGTACACATTTGCAATGGCAGCATATGTGTGAACTTTTGCTTGGCTACATATGTATTGTCAGTACACCGCATGTAACATATGTACACATTTTTCATATTAACATGTACAACAGTCATATGTTTATGGCGCTTGTTTAATTTTTAAAATTTTGTGTGAAGTCAAATTTATAAAATGTCGAAGAGAAAGAAGAAAAAACAACATCTGATAAAAAGTAAAGTAAATTTACTTTTATCGTAAAATAATTCCCATGAACAATAAAATGGTGAAAAAAATTAAATAATACTGCACTGACACAAAAACAACGCAACAATTGGCGATCACAGTTGTTTTATTAATTATTGAATAAATTTACTATTTATACATGAATTTTTTTATCTTAGCTTTGAAAGTATCTTTTGCATGGTTTAGAACAAGAACGAGAAATAAAAGAGAAAATCGTCTGTGTTCTACATTCGTAAAATGAAATGAAATTGAAAATTTCACTAATTTTGTGTTCTTAAATTCGTTAAAGTGAAATAAAAAGTAAAATTTCATTTTCAGCTTGTTTCAAGTGAATTTGATGTGTTCTACAAATCATTTCCACCACAAAAAAAGTTATTTGAAATCGAAGGCAAACAGTCGAGTGAAATAAAATACTTTTTGGTAAAAATAACAAAAATAATTTATTATAGCTTTATTTTCTCAAAGTTTTGGCAATTTTTTTTTTAGATTTTTCGTTCTAAGATTACCTAAGATTTCGCGATTTTTCGTCATTTTTGTGGGTTTTACAATTTGTTTTATATTCCTTAAAGTTTTAGCGATTTTTAATCATAATTATGATATCTTTAACATTTTTGCAGTTTTTGGCAATGTGCGTAATTTTTGCAAAATTTTCGGAATTCTTACATATTTAGGGACTTTTAATCAAACATAAATTCAAATTTTAGCAAGTTTTTACACTTTCTTGTTGTTATAGATAATTTGTAACATTTCATTATAAGAAATTGGTTGTCCCTTTTAGATTTTCAGAGTTTTTGTCGTAAAAGTTGCTGTCAAGTCTGTTAAAGAGCTTAGGGAAAACAAAGTATTCTTGAGACCTGCGATCATTGATCTTTTTTTATAAAATGGGTAACAGTTTATACAAAGTGTTGTAACACTAAAATTAATAAAATTTATATTTACTAAAATAAATACTTAAAGTTTGTCAATAATGGAGTCTAAAAAGGAGATCATAAGCGAAATACAAAAAGATTTGGGAATCACAACGTGTGTTTAAGCAATGGATTCGGCCTTGAACAAATAAGAACACAAAAGCAAGATGTTTTAATTGCAAATGCGACATCACGCCTAAATATCCAACCTTGTTCGGCATTGTGGAACGCGGAAACACATTGCAGCTTTAAACCAATTTAGATACAAACGACATCAAGAACCAACATTGTACAAAATGTTTTATCCCATTGCAAATATGATATCATGCCATTAGCAGTACAATTTGAATCCGATGTCAAAATATTATCTAGTATTGAAAAAGGGTGCAGAGTGATTCACTTCATGCAATGGCACAATATTTAGCCTTATTGTGTTTGACGCCAGATTTTGCTTTAATCTAATTTTTCTTTAACACAATACGAGTAAGGCTGATTGTATCAGCATTAGAATTTTGGACTAAAGTTAAATGTTGTAAAGATGCAAAATTAATTCAATAAAAATTTTCAATAAAAAAAAATTCTGAACTTGGTGCGTTTTTTCTTCATTTTGGTGCGTTTTGAAATTTCAAAGTTGACAACGCTGTTTACTTGCTTTGATCCTCTTTTGTACTTGGAATTACTCTGAGAATTTTTAAAAAAGCAAATGTTTTTGAATTTAAACGTACTTAGTGCAAAAGCCTAGTGGTTACGCTTTTTTGGGCAAATGTTTGCCAGATGTGACCGTACCTTAATAGCAAAAAACTCTCTCCACACCATGTTCACATACCAAGTTGGACCATCTAATAGGCGCTTAATATTTTTGTCTTTCTCCAGTAAATTAATATGTGCATTTACGGATATTGTATTTTAGGTGACGATATCTACTTATATACATACTTATGTATTTTCAATGTACCGGCATTTTTGCTCAATAGGAAACACCGTGCAAGGTGACTTTTATAAATATGTAACTTTACTTTATATGAATGTGTTTTGCATACATATAATGTCTCAATATCGACGCATATGTATGGAAGTGTATACACATGTAGTAGTTCCAGATGTTTCATTGAAAATAATCGATAGCACCCTTAATATGCACTCACTTAACATCTGGAGCATTAATGAAGTGTATAAACATGAAGTGTGAACATCCAATCACAGATTTGAAAAAATGAAATATACTTTTTAATTAAAACACAACTATTTTTGAATTTGTTTTTGTTTCAAATGTATTTGCTCGAAAGAAAGAACTTCTTCGATATCGGCGAACAGGCACTTAAGAGTTTTTAAAATAATTTATCTATGTATTCTTATTCCCAAATTTTACTAATTGCATCTAATTTTGGATATTTTGCTTTCATTAAACCATGGTCGTAAACAATACATACATTTTTCAATGTGGTAGAAAAGAGAAAGAACCATAATAGTGAAAAACATGATTCTAACCTCACTTCGTTTTAGTTGTAATGCTTAATCACTCGTTTTATTTTTAATAAAACGGAAGCAACGTTTATAATAAAGTAATAAAATAGATATGTATGTATATTACTTACGGTGTTGCTCTTAAGCTATAATCATTAGCTAGAGTCTCGATGCCACCAGCCTTTGCGGCGGCTACATAGCACGACTCATTTCCAAAATCGATACCAATCACAGACATTTTTTCTGCTTTTAGTTTTCTTTTCACAATAATTGATTTGCTTGTTGCAGTTTAAGCTGGTTTCTTTTCTACTTCTTATGATCAAAATCACACAAACTTCCAGAATTTCTGTAAGAATATTAAAATTATTTAATTGCAAGCAAACTATCGCATATAACAAAACATGTATTTTAAGATTCCAGAAAATTCTTTATAAGTCCCGGTTCATACACTTCAATTTTTGTTGCTCAAATTCATTTCAATTCCCTTTAAAGTTGCCTTAATGTTCACACACAGACATCAGTTTCAACTAATTTTCGTTTTCTTTTGCTTCCAATTTCTTCAAATTTGTGAGTGAAAGTGAGCAACAAAACGAGCTTCCCAGTACAAGCAACTCCGTACCAAATACCACTCCTCTTTCCCCTCTCTACAACAAACTCAAAAGTAGAGCAGCAAAAGTTGAAATGTGTGAACTGGGACTTATAAAAATCAAAAATAAATGGCACTTCAAACATTACATCAAAGTCTAAAAGAAATATGTATGTATGTACATATATTACAAATGGAATATGTATACGCCAACACTTCAAACTGATTGATTATTATTTTGTACTACAATTATAACCTAAATATCTAAGTTACTGGTATGTTTCCACTGCTAATTTTCAATTTATTAATTTAGTAATAATGTATGCATGTACCTATACTTTTTGGTTAAAAGCGGAAATTTCTTTCGAGTTGTTTTCTTGAACGCGTTCCTTTTCCAACTATGCCGATATTTCTTTCTTAAAATTTTTCTAGAATTTTTTGACGTTTGCTGTATCCGACGATTCTGTTGGATTTGCTGAAGAATATTAATTATCTGGCAGCACTATAACGGACTTACACAAAACCAAGGTATATTAATTATCAGGTAGTCGCATTAGCTAAAATTGACATCAGCTAATTGATTTTTTGTTGTCAAAACTTTGTGTTTTTATAAAAATATTGTGACATTTTTTTTATTTAATTAAAATTTAAGAAATTGAAAAAAACGCGTGAAAACTGTTTAAATTAAATAATTAAATTATAATTAAAATTAAAAATATCGATTACAATGCGCGTATGTAGTGTCAGCAAAAAAAATTTGTAAAGGGGGAAGGAAAGTTGTTCCAAGTACCCAAAGAAAAGCGCCTGAGAAGTATATGGAGCAAAATTTGTTTCAGGAATTTCACACCAACTTCTCTCTTATGTAGCTCTCACTTTTTGTCATCAAGCATTTTACATGCTGGAAAAAAGGTAAAGTCTAATCGTGAATTGTGCATTTGCATCTTTAACATTTCCCGTTGCTCCAACAACAGCATTTACAACACGTTCAATATTGTGTTGTTGCAAAATATCCTGGGAAGGAGGATACATAGACTTTATATTTTTCTTAAACCTAAAAACTTTACTAATCCCACGCAAAAAGAATTTTTTCAATATCTTGCTCACAACAAAAGTTATGAAATTTTAAGTGTAGTGCCTACCCTGCAATTTTCAGTATTTCTAAGCTGCAGGGTTGCCACAGTTTTCGAAAACAAAAAAATTAAAAATCGTTTTGTGAACATACATACACTACTACACACATTCACCAAGATTTATCAAAATCGGACACTACCGAAAAAATGTTCGTTGAAATAAAATGGAATTGCTCTATATGGGCAGTATTCTCTTATGATCTAATTCCACTTTTCGATGCAGTTTAATTATCATAACACCAGCCTTAAACAAATGCATTTGTAAAGGGAGGAAATTGTTTCCTAGTACCCACATAAAAGACACATCCTTTTAGATTTTATACATACATCTATCAACACCTTTTTGTTTTCTGTATTGTTAAAAATTTGAACTTACATATATTTTTATTTTATGCAATTGTTTTTTAATTTAATTTTTGTTTTGTTTACACATCACATTTTGACAACAGCCAAGTTTTTACACTAACAAAATGCATGTTGTTTTTGGATGTTGTATTTGTTTTAGGGATAAGACTACCTTATTTAATATACCTTGCACCAAACCAAAGTGTATTGAACCAAGTGGCATCACCATAATCTGTGGTAGGGAAATCGTAGATATCTTAAGTGCCCTGGAGACGATAAAAAAAACACGTTAATCACCATTCACACACGAGTCTATTTATTAAGCCGCACAATTTTTGTTCTTTTATTCACACACGAGTCTAATTATGCTGGCATAAAATGTATACATGTACTCAGCTTTGTATGTGTTGGTGTTTTTTGTATTCATTTGAAGTTTGTCTTTCGTTGCATACACATTATTATTATTATACACATTACGGAACACATAGTTGGCAGAAATATTACTCCACGTTCAATAATTATTTCCGAACATAAGCAATACCGTCGGCAGATTAACTGCATAATTATGTTCATGTGTAAGCTTATGTTGAGAGCTATAGAACACGTATTGAGTGATGAACATAAATTAACAAATTTGATGTGAATGGTTGTATGAAAATTTAATAAATTACTTACTTTTTGTATGAAAAATAGGAATCTATTTGAGGATATCAGTATTATTAGTAAAGTCCTTTTTTTATTTTTATGTACTTCGCATGAAATGCATATTTCAGAAAACTAACATCCAAATTTGACAGTTTATGTTCAACATAATTGCTTGGAAATAAGTGCGAACAACTATTTCTCAATAAATGATTTAATAAATGTTTTTGCGGTCCACACGGGGACATATGGTGTTGGAAATAGAATTTGACAGTAGAGAACATAATTATTTCCAAGTTTATTGAACGTGGAGACCCCAGTTATGGCGAGAATAAGTGATGATGAATTGGCAATTATTTTAGGAGGAATTACTAGTATAAGAAGCGAATTTACTGAATAGTTTTGGAATGAGGGAAAATTTTAAACATCAATATAAAAAATTTTTAAATTGCTTTACAACTTCTATACTAATAAAAAACTTTAGCCAACATTTTTCAAAGTTTTTAATATAATTGTGTATGGAACTTATTAATTCTCTTAGAACTTTTGTAATTTTTTAAGTAAATTCTGAGAATTTTTATAATTAATCGTTAAAAAATTTTATGTTTTTTTAAAAGATTTATTGACAAATTTAATCAATTAACAATTAATAAACATAAACCGACTTATTTACAAAAAATATTTTCTGCTTATAAATAAAATAAAAACATAAAATACCAAAATATAAAATTTTACATTTATTTGAGAATGTACTCAAAAAAAATATTTAAAAACATATAAAATACCTAAAAAGAAATTAAAAATTAATTGAGAATGTTTCATACTGTTTAATTAAAACATACATAAATGTATAAATTTTGTTGGCGCGACCCCCCTTCTTTTTCCACAGATAACCAGAGATGACACGAGACGGAAGATTTTGCATACTGGTTTGTATACACTCATACAATTCTTCGTTTTCGTTTTTTTCTTTGTGCTGTCTTTCTATCCAAATTAAAATTATAAAACACAAAACTAATAAAATATCCATATATTTCTATAATTTACATTCAAAATATTATTAATTAATTAATTTAAGTAGGTTTTCACTGATCGTTTGTATTTTATCACTATAATATCTGCAAAATATCAGAATTTATCAAGTATGTATGTGTGTAAGTAAAAAATCACCACCATTTGGCAAATTTACCTCATATATGTACGTATGTATATAAATTTATTACACAGAATATATAAGCACACACTAAATTGTTTTATCACTTTATTTTCGAATTATATGCCGTAAATAGTTAATATTATCACATTTTATTAAATTTAAACGTGCTTTCATGTAGCATTTTCCACTAAAAACTTAACTTTTTTTTGTTTTTCCCCTTGTTTACCAAACACACTAATGTTGTCTCTTTTTCACGATGCTTACTTATGACAAATAAAATAATATCCAAATCCAATTTTTTTTTGTCATCTCTGGTTATCTGTGCCAACGGTGTGGCGAAATATCGAAAAATTAAAATTAAAAACATTTTTTATATAAAAACGAGCTAAAGCTTTAAAAATTATTATACGATAATTATTACGTTTCATTTATTTATTTCTTATTTGTATACATACATATTTCTATATTTTGTATATTTATTTGTATAATAAAATTTTAGATGGATGTATATTCATTAATCTATAAATGTCGTAAATTAAGTACGTATTAGTTGTATTATAAATTTGTATGTATATTTATAAAAAAAATTTATTATTTTTAATCAAACTCCACTATTATATTTCTTTAATAAATTGTTTATTTTTCTACAAACCTATATAAACACATTCATAATGAATGAAGAAAATTATTTGTTGTGATGTTTGTAAAGTTTTTTGAAAAGCTATTTTGCGCGTGCTACTAATGGATGCTAGCTGAGGAATTTTTTATATATTTTTTTATTAAATTTTACATTTATTTGAGCATGTACTCAAGTATTTATGTTTTAAATTTTATTTATTTGTTGAGGGTTATCAATATCTTGATACATATTTCGTTGGTAGCCATACCAATTCATCAGTAGATTTTTTACCCTTTATGTTTAAAAAATTCTAAAGCTCATCTATTTATACAAAAACTCACAAAAATATTTTTGTGACAATTGTCATTCAACTACGGTTGCGATCAGTTGTGTGTGACAAAAAAAAACAAATTCAAAGTATGAGAAAAGATTTTTTGCTTAACACAAATAACGGTCTCGTTATATTGCTGTTCTCAAGTATATATATAGTAGAGCTGTGTCGTTCCGGAACGAACGGGTACAAAGGAACGAATCACTGAAGTGAACGAAGGGAGCCGGTTACTTTACGGAGCGGTTTTGGCTCAGTGAGCGGTCTAGTTAAGTGTTTTGGTTTCATCGTTCATTTCGTTCGTTCGTTCACTCATGTCGGATTTTGTTGTTTTGCTTTTCAGTGTGACCAACACGAAATTACATTATTAGCGTAAACATTTGTTAGTTTTTTTTTTTCTATTATAGTTCAATGGGAACATTTCTTTTAATCTGCATGTACACCAGCATTTACATGTATATAATACACAATATAATCAAAATTTTGTACTTTAACTTCGGAGGCCCATAAATCGGAATCTAAGCCTCGCCGACAAATTTTTTATTTAATTTTTTTCTTATTTTTTGATTCTCCATTGGCTTTTGTTAATTTTTGAGCAATGTAGCTAAACTATATTTAAGACAACAATTTTATTAATGATTTATTTATTAATTACATTAATTGTAATTGTCATTGTATCATGCTGTTGTTATGTACAAAAATATAATACACTTTGTTAATTTAATAAATGTTACATATGTACATATGTATGTACATATGTACAAAAACGGAATACAATTTTGTTAATTTAATACAATTTCACATACAAAATAGGTTCAACTTTAACTTTATTAGTGATAAGCTACGGATTTATTACAATTTATGCAAATAGTGCAAATATTCTCAATAATTTACAACTTTTTTAACTAAAACACTTTTTTGGATATAAGTATGTATGTACATAATATTATTGTAAACAAAACAATACTTTAGCTTGAATAGTGTTGCATTTTATTTGATAGGTTTATTGAAAAGAGTGGTGGAACGAAAGGAACGAACGGGTCCGTTCCTCTAAATTGAACGAAAAAGAGCGCTCACCAAAAGGAACGATTTGGCACAGCTCTAATATATAGTATATATATATAAATTGAAAAGACAAAAGTCTCAAAATTAATTACAACAACTTTTGTTAATTTCCATGGTTTATGGTTTAGATTGGTTTAAATGGTTTAGAAGTTCAAACAGTTTTCAGATTTAAACGGAAAAATGAAAAGGAGGAGGTAGTACCTACTCTCACTGTAAAAATTGGTATTGTTTCTGAAAATATACCAAAAAAAACTAAAAATTTTTGGTACAATCGTTGATGTCGAGCTGTATGTACCGCCCCTGAGGCAGTATAAAAACTGTTGAAGGCTAGGTCACATTGCGGTGGATGCAAATCGGCTAAGAGATGCTTAAGCTGTGGGGTGGATATTATTTGTCCTAAAAAGTGCGGCCCGGAGGAATGTAAGTGGTGCATGGAAAATACCAAGTGTGTAGATACACCTTGTCAACGGTCAACGGATGTATCCTTTGCAATTCTGGTGAACATTTATCCGATGAACAAAATAAATGTCAAAAATGGAAGATGGAAAAAGTAATTCGAGAGGTAATGACGTTATCAAATTTGTCCAGGAAAGAAGCTGTTGACAAACATGCTATGAGCAACAATTACTACCAACTTCTTGGGGAAGAGGAGTATGACAACAATCTCCCAGCTATTACCAAAGGTTAGAAGACTGAACAAAAAAAGGAATTTAAACTTTCCACAACCAGTCATAATAAATCCCACAAAACCGGTTTATGAATACGCAATGTTCCAGACGGTATCTCCATTTGAAAAAATGATGTCTGAGTTTGCAAAACAAATGTCAGCAGTCTTAACATCTTTAAAATCCCAAGAAGGATTAAATATTTTAGAAAATTTTACAAACAAAATATCAGCAGATTTAAACTCAAAAAAAGAAAATAAGAAAGATCAAAATGAGGCTATTACAACATAACATACAAAGTATTACAAGAAACAAACACTACTTAGAAATTTATTTGAAATAAAACAACGCCTGGCAGGATCGCCATGTGATGAATTTGTAAGGGTTTATAATATTGAGGATTTGTAAGGTTTGTTAAAAAAAAATGTTTAAGTATTATCTTAGCACTTCTGCCGATTCTACCGAGCATCAAAATGCCCTTTTTGAGAATGTGTAATAAAAAAAACAATTCTTAGTTGTTAATCAAAACAAATTCTGAATTTTATTTACAAAATTAGTGGCTTATATACTAAAATTAATTCTAGTCAGCATAAGTTTGCAGTTCATGAATTCCCACGAATTATGCTGACGCTTACACAATCAAAAAATAAAAATATAAAATTGATTACGTCTACTTAACAATTAAAAGTTATTAATTTGTGTGTTATTGACTTCTGCACTGACAAGGTAAAGAATATTATATTTCAATACAGTGACGTGCAGAAGTGGACATACACTACACCCTTACCCTTTTTGGTTTTGGGTATTATTAAAAATAAAATGAAATAAAAAAAAATATACATAAGTATTAGAATAAAGATTCCTATTATCTAATTGTTTGTATTCATTATTGTATGTATTTACATATCTGTATGTTTACAAAAAATTTTTTTTTTGTATGATTTAAAATTTCTTAATCTCTAGTTATATTTATTTGAATGCTTATAAAATTCCTAAAGTATTTAAAATTTTAAAGTTATTAATATCTAATTATATTTATGTACTTATGTTTTAAATATTTTTTTTTTTTATGATATAAACCTTTTTAAATTATTTTTGTGTATACTTTTAACTTTTGATTTATCTATTTCTATGGTTACATTTAAATCATCTATGTCTAGTATTTTATATGGACCTTTGTATGGGGGTTCTAGTTTTTTCCTATTCTCGGCTTTTACTAAAACTAGGTCTCCTATATTTAGTTCTATTTTATTCTGTTTCCTTTCAGAATCTAATTTTCTTTTATTTTTTACTTCTAAAATTATGTCTCTTGCTTTCTGTAATGAGTAGCGAAGTCTCATTTTAAGTTCACTTAAATAATTTTCAAGATTGTAAATTTTTGTAGGGACATATAATTCGTCACCTGGTAGTCTAGGAAGTTTTCCATATACTAGTTCAAATGGTGTGTAATTAGTATCTACGTTAGGGGTTGTGTTATAAGCGAAAGCAAAGTATGGTGTCCATTCGTGCCAATTGTTGTCTTCTACGAAGTTTAGGAAATATTCATTTAGAACACGGTGATTGCGTTCTAAAGTTCCTAAGGTTTCGTGATGGTATGGTGTTGAAAAATTTTGTTTTATTTTTAATAATGCACAAACCTCTCTCATAAGTTCATTAGTAAATTCTGTTCCTCGGTCCGTTTTGAGAACTTTAAATATACCGTACTTTAAAATTACTTGTTCCACAAGAGTCCTAGCTATTGTTTTTGAATCTTTTGATTCAATCGGACAAGCGATAACATATTTCGTCAGTTCGCATTGCATAGTGAGTATATATCTGAAGTTGCCTGACGGTCTTAGTGGTCCAACTGTGTCCATTACTACGATGTCGAAACTAGTTGATGGTGTATCAGTTATGTTAAAGGGTTCTTTTGTGTATCTCGTTAGTTTGTTCTTTTGGCATGAGTCGCATGTTCCTATATAGTTTTTAACCATTTTGTTCATATTTTTCCAAATAAATCGCTGTTTTAATTTTATTAATGTCTTTCTGACACCGAAATGTCCACTATGTGGTGAGTTATGGAATTCTTCTATTAGTCTGTATTGTTTTATATTATCATTTACTCTTTTTGGCATTTAGATGAAAACGATTGTTTTTCCCTAATACAAAATTATAATATTATTGCAGGAAACGCAGTGACAATTACGGAGGTGTTGCTATCATACATAAAAAGAATATAAAAGTTGCTAACATAAAGTTTAACACTAAACTTGATATTCTGATTTGTGAAACAAAAAATTTATCCACCAACTTTACTATTGCAAGATTTTTAAAAACTGGTCTCCTTTCTTGATACCAAACAAAACGTTTTAATTTGCGGCGATTTTAATGCTCGTTTATCATTTTATGGGGATTATTTCAGCACAAACCGTGGGGATTCTCTGCGAAACATCATGGATTCTTCGTCTTTCAGATGTTTGAACGATGGTAGCTTTACTTTAAAAAAAATCTTTTAGACAACTCTCATGGATCGGTCTTGGACTTAAGTTTTACAAACACAGCTTGCAATATTTCCTGGAAAGTAACTGATACATCTATTGGAGGTAGCCACCACTTTCCCATCTTAATGATTCTCGGTAACATCACACATAAGAGTAATTACTTTTTGGCTAAAAACAAACTGTTTGAAAATTTAAACAACATTCATTTAACAACAAATTTTGAAGATATTGCGGATTCGTTTCAAAACTCAATAAAAAATTCCACGTACCAAATAAACGAAAAAAGGATGCCAAAAGTTTGGTGGGACGTCTCAGTGGACAAGTTTTATCGACTAAGACAGGCTGCTCAAAAATCTTTTAATTCGTGTAAATCAAACACCAACGCTGACCTTTTGCTAACCTCAATTAGAAATTTTAAAAATGCTGTCAAATCTGCAAAAAAAATCATTTATAAACAAAATAGATAAACTAAACAACGCTCCAAACACAAAAGAAATTTTCAATTTCGTTGGTGGCTGCAAAAAACCAGGCTCAACTTTCAACACAACAAAATGGTTTAGTTCCAATGATGCTGAATTTTTGAAACACTTAAAAAATCAAGTCCCTGAAAATTACAAACTTCAATTCTCTATTGATCTTTCGGAAAAGGATGAAAATTTCGGCACCGATGAATTTCTTCAAGTATTAAGCAAAAAGAGCAAGCCTTCTGCTGCTGGTTTAGACAAAGTCTCTTACGAAATGGTAAATAAACTCTCGAACGAATCTAAAAATTCGCTGTTAGTGGCACTCAACAATCTATGGGAAAAATGTGAACTCAGCGATCAATGGAGATATATAAAAATCATACCTTTACCGAAAAAGTCCAAGAATCTTGAAATTTTAACAAACTATAGACCAATTGCTCTAATTTCCGTTTTTTTTTAAATTATTAATCTTATGGTTAAAGAAAGGCACTCAAACTTTTTAGATGAAAATTGTATTCTACCACAAAGATCATATGCTTATGGGAAAAAAAGATCCGCAACCATTTGCATAAATGATATTCTCCAAACTATAACCTCTTTGCAAAATCAAGGGAAAAAGGTAACGCTCATCTCATTAGATATCTCTAATGCATATGACTGTGTTAAAATTGATACTCTATGGAAAATTCTGAAGGAGTTAGGCACCCATCAACACTGGATAATGTGGTTTTTGCAATTTTTGCGCTATCGCGTACTGGTTTTGGGCAAAGAAAAATCGGAAATTTTTAACGGTCTTCCACAAGGCAGCTGTTTAAGTCCTATTTTATTCAATATATATACTATGGGATTGCACGGTTTTGCTGACGAAATACAAGTATATTCCAATTTGCTGATGACTTCATCATTATATAATCTCACAAAAATTATGAAATAGCAAACATTAATCTGCAAGAAAAACTCAATTTGTTTTGTAGAATGCTTCAAGCTCTAAATCTTACTTTTAATGTTAAAAAAACTGCTGCAATGTATCTGGCGAAAGGTGGTCGTAAAAAAGTGAAGATTACAATTCAAGGTCAACAAATTAAAAATGTAAATACTATCAAGTTCCTTGGAAGAAATATTAAAAATAGTCTTGCACTCAAAGTTCATTATGATGATGTTATTCCTAGATGTACGTCAGCTTTAAATGCAATTAAAATGGTAACATCCGTTAAAGGTGGCCTCTCGCCAAAAATTTCTTTAAACCTTATAAAATCTCTGGTATTTTCCAAAACTGAGTATGCACTCTCATCTATGGCGCACGCGCCGAAATACATTTATTCGAAAATTACAACTTTTCAAAATCAGCTACTACGCCGAAGCCTTGGACTGACCCCATCAACACCGGTCAATGTAATCTATGCACTTGCTTTAATACTTCCCCCTCGACAACGTGCTGAATATCTAGCCGCTAAAGAATTGATCAAATTAAAGATTTTTAACAACACCATTTATGAAAACATGATATTATTTCCCTCAAAAAAATCCAGTCTGGGTCACACTTACCTGAAATTTCAACAAATTTTTGACAACATTGGCCTAAACTCCCGGGTCAATTCGTCTTTAAAGATCAACATCATAACAAATTTATTTCATTCGTCCAAAACGGATACACCTAGAGAAGTAATTATGGCCATTTATCTTCGTGAAATGAACCAGCTAAAAGGAGAAGGTTTTTCCATTTGGGCAACAGATGCCTCTATCTATAATGGAAATACTGGGTGCACAGCTTGCAATATCTCTAGTGGTCAAATCTTTCTATTCAAAATTGAATCGGAACTTTCTTCATTAACAGGCGAAATGCACGCTATCGACAATGCGATCAACGTTATCATCAGAGATGGAATTTCCAAAGCTGCAATTTTCACTGACAGCAAAAACGCATGTTTACTGCTTAGAAAAAACTCATCACACAATCATTTAGTTGGTTCCATCTTGGATAAAATTGATTCTTCAAACATCTCATCACTCAATTTAATTTGGACTCCTTCACATGTCGGTTTTTCACCAAATGAAACGGCAGACAAGTTTGCCAAAGAAGCTGCCTCCAATGGTACTGTCATTCCTTCAACACTGTCACTAAAAGATGCTTGCTCACGAATCTTTAATTCCCTATGGGATGAGTGGGTACAGGACTACAAAGAAACCTCGCTCACTAAGGGAAAATTTTTTGCCGAAATTTTTACAACACCTCCAAAAAAACATTGGTTTACAAATCTCAAAACGTCAGCATCTAAAATTAAGCTACTGAACAGATTAATGGCAAATCACACATATGGAAAAACTTACCTAAACATGGTTGGTATTAAAGATAGATTGGTATCGCGAGGTCTGAAATGTAATCTAAGATGATCATCACGTTATTTTTCTATGTTCTAAATATACAAATCAACGAACTCAATACGACATATTTAAAAAGTACTGCAACTTAAATACACTTTTAACGAATTTCGATCTGAATCACATGTTAGAGTTAGCGGATTTCATCGAAAAATCAGAAATCGAACTCTAATTGTCACAGAGAATACATCCGGTAACAAAAAATCCGGTTTATTATAAACGTCAAAATTTTGACCATTTTTCTACAAGCTATCACACAAAACAGCAACCTTATACAACAACAAAAACAAATAAAATACAACACTGACAGCTATATGCTGTAGTAAAGCAGCCCTGGTACATAAATACAAAACGTATTATACCAACCCGTCACACAATAAGTGACAAACCAAACTCCCAAAAAAAAAAAAAAAATATTTTTGTGAATTAAGGTGCCCACACAGGATTGATTTGTGCTTGTGATTTGTTCGTGCTCGACGTCTTGTTACAAGTTAATGGGGCTGTGCGCGCACAAATCATAAATAAGTCTGCTTTTACACGTGAAAGTTTTCTTTCATGAAAGTGGTTAGTTTGTTGGTGAGAGGGGAGAGAAGAATGGTGTCGGATATCATTTAACGTGTGAACCCAGACTAATTGAAAATTTTCAATTTCTTGTGATTTGTTGGATTGTTAGTGGACTTGTGCGCGAACATTTTAAAATTATTCATTTTAGTGCACAACGAAACGTAAAAGAGACAACATGTATGCATGTACATACTTATGTATGTACTGCGGAGATGAGTAGCAAGCAAAAAATTTTTAGTTTCTTCTGCATTTTTTATTTACTATTGTTTGTGGTCGAGTTAAATATGTTTAAAGATGGTTATTAAGGAATTTTTAATTTATTATGTACATACATACATACATTAATATGTATGTGTTAAGATTTCAAAAGAAGAATTTCATTTGGCAAAACAAAATTTAAAAATATAAAGGGAGAAATGAAGAACAAAATAATTCGATCAAATTTTTTCTTATATTACATATTTACATTTATTTATTTATTATACCATGACATAAGTATTTATGTATATACTCGTATATATGAATGTATTTTCATACATTCATACATACATATGTACATGTTTTTTAATAATATTAATTTGCTTCTATGTAGGTACATACATATGTATGCATATATAATTTGGTTTTGCCCATACAAATACATACATATGTATGTATGTAAGTATATAATCAAAAGAGAAATTGCATCATCCGCTTCACAATTCATGTTTTCTTCTTGTCGTATAAGGTTATTGTGATTTATTCGTCGTTTGTGGAGAAATGGTACGCGAACAAATCACATGCACGAATCACTCGTGTGTGGGCAGCTTTAAAACATTTATCGTCAAACTAGCCCCTAGGGGCCGAGCGCCAATCGTCATTTTCACATACACAGCACGAACCAAACAGAAAAGCCAAACTAAAATACGAAACATACTCATTTGTCGCTTTATTTTAGAATTTTCAACAACGAAACACATGCAAAAGAGGGCAAGAAAATATTTATTTACTGAGACCGGCCAATTTAAAGTCCTCTTTAATGTCGATTTGTTTAATATTACTATTTCCAATAGTTTCTCCAAATTTATAGTAATAGTCCAATACAAGCGGAAAGTTTTCGTTAACATATATTGGCGATCTGCTATGGTGATCAAGTCTGGGGTTTTAAAAAGTTTGATGAAGTGGAAAAATTATTTTGATTTTTTATCAAAAAATGTTACACTTACCTGATACAACACCCAATTATATGATACATACAGAAACCGGTATCCCCTCACTATTCATTACCACGCTAAAACTACACTTTTCTTATATAAATAAAGTACTGAATATGAATCCTAATAGGCTTCCATATATATTCTGGGCAAATGAGTGGTCTGTACTCTGCCAACAGTTACATTTTAATCCCACTTCCAATGGACCACTATCTCTGGAATGGAAGCAGATATTAAACGTCTTAGTAATTGTTATGTATTGTATTTTCAATACTTGTGTTTATATAGTTTTTTATATAATTAAAAAATATAATTATTGATTTGCTTTTTATGTTAAATTGAAAATTGTTATTAATAAAAAAATAAAAGAACCAAGACCAATAAAATTTATACAGAACATAATAGTGGTGTCAGAAGTGGGATATAAAAGATGCCATTGGACGCAAATGATTTTCGAACCATTTCAGAAATATTCGCAAATGCTATACAACAATGTACTAATCAGACAGCAGCAAATAGTGTGCAACAGACTTCAACATCGAGAACATCATTACCACCAGTGTCAATCTTGGGATATAAAAGTGGTGATGTTACATCAGTCCAGGACTACTTCATACGTTGTGAGTGGTCGTTTCAGTTAAGCAAAGTTGCACAGGATGAATACAAGAACTACATCCTTGTACACATGGGTACAGAATTAAACAATGCCCTTAAGACTCTCATTAACCCAAAGTCGCCAGAGGACGTAACTTACGACGAGATCAAAGCAATTTTAATAAATCATTTTGATAAGAGGAGGAATCAGTATGCTGAAAGTATCAGATTTCGGCAAATTGTACAGGAAAAAGAGGAAACACTGTCTGATTTTACATTACGGCTACGACAAGCCGCTTCACACTGCAACTATGGTGGTTTTTTGGGTAGAATGTTAATCGAACAACTTCTTTTTGGGTTAGAGTCAAGCAGTACGTGTGATGAAATAATTGCAAAGGAAGCAATGAATTTTAAAGAGGCTTACGAAATAGCTCAACGATTAGAGGCATCACATAAATCGGCGATGGAGATGAAAAATAATTCAAATAGTTGTACTTCCGCAATTGAGACCACATTTAAAGTGGGTTATGGCGCTACACAATTTAAGAATAGACCGAAACTTAATGTAACACGATCACCAAAAGAGGAGAAACCACATGAAGGGAACACAAATCACACTAATTGTTATGGGTGTGGCGGCAATCACTTAAGAGTTCAGTGTAAGTTTCGTAATGCGAAATGTTATGCTTGCAACAGAATCGGGCACATTGCGCGAGTCTGCAAATCAAACGTATGCAATTTCTTTGATGACATTTTGATTTATGCCAATAATTTTGAAAATTTACCGACAGCACTGAAAACTACACTCGAACGTTTTCGACAAAAAGGTTTAAAACTGAACAGGTCCAAATGTGTATTTGCTGCACCAGCCGTAGAATTTTTGGGCCACCGAATTGATTGCAAAGGAATACATAAATCCGATAAGCACGTAGACGCCATAATGAATGCTCCAAAACCCACAAATGCTGACGAGCTACAGCTTTTCTTAAGGAAAGCTACGTACTACGGATCGTTTATTTCCAACCTATCCACTCGTATTAGACCACTTCGTGATATGATCGCAAATACAAATTTTCAGTGGAAAACAGAAGCGGAACGATCATACATAGATATCAGAAATGCACTAATATCTCCACAAGTGCTTATACCATATAATCCTCAGTTGCCACTCCTAGCTACAGATGCCAGCAAAATAGGATTGGGCGCCGTTTTGTCTCACAGATTACCAGACGGAAGAGAACAACCCATAGCATACGCTAGCCGTACTCTGAGCGTAATTATCCGCAGATTGACAAAGAGGCTCTCGCCATAGTATAGGCTGTGCAAAAATTCTTTTTGTACTTGTACGCCCGCCATTTTACGCTGATTACAGATCATAAACCTCTCAGCCAAATTTTCGATCCCTACAAGTCTCTTCCTGTATTGTGTATCAGTCGTATGGCTAATTATGCCAATTTTTTAGGAAACTTTGATTTCGAAGTGATGTTTAAAAGAACTAAAGATAATGCAAACGCTGATTATTGCTCGAGGGCTGTTAAGAATGTTGGGGTTAATCACGGAAGACAAGGTAAAGATTACGATGATTTTGATGCATTTATAGTACAGCAGATTACTCAACTACCAACAAACGCTAAAAGGATTGCTGCCGAGACAAGGAAAGACGACAGATTGGGGGCGATCATAAAAATTCTAGAAAGTGGGAAATCACTTCATTCGTACGGCTACAAGTCCCCCGAAATAAACTATAGAATAGCAGGGCAGTGTTTAACATTCGAACACCGGGTAGTTATACCGGAGAAACTACGCCACAACGTATTGCGAGACTTACACTTAGCACACTTGGGTATTGTAAAAATGAAGGGTATCGCGAGATCATTCGTATATTGGCCAGGGATTGACAGAGACATTGAAGCCATCGCAAACAATTGTGACGAATGCGGCAAATGTGCAAACAATCCACCAAAGTTTAATGAACATCATTGGCAATATCCAAGAGGGCCATGGGAGCGGGTTCATGTGGATTATGCTGGTCCATTTATGGGATCAATGCTTTTAGTGATTACTGACGCCTATAGCAAGTGGATAGAGGTGAAGGTAACTGTTTCATCTACCTCTGCTGTTACTATCAACATCCTCGATGAATTATTTTCTTGTTATGGGGTACCAACTACTGTCGTCTCCGATAATGGAACCTGCTTTGCATCAGCTGAATTTAAAGAATTTCTGACTAATGTTGGTGTCAAATACCATAAGTTCACAGCACCATACCATCCATCCACAAATGGTCAAGCTGAAAGATCAGTCCAGACAGTCAAGAATGCGCTCAGATCGATGGGATCAAATAAGAGTAATCTTCAGAGACATCTTAATATATTTTTGCGCCAATATAGAATCGCGCCACACTCTACAGCCGCCAAGACTCCAGCTTTATTATTTCTGGGACGAACAATTCGAACTCGATTGGATTTGCTTTTTCCTCAGGACTTAACAACAAAGATGGTTGATAAGCAATATATGAAATTTAATTCTACGTATCGCTCGTTGGAACCAAACAACACACGTATGAGCAAATGGTTGCCTGGAATAATTTTGAATCGACTTGGAGACTTGCACTACGAGATTTTATATAATGGTAAACACATCAAGCGCCACATAGACCAGATCCGAGCTAGAAACAGCGCGAAGGATAATAAAGGTACCGCGGAAGAGCAAACCAAACCTGCTAGCAGTAGGGAAATGGGGCGAAGACGGCATTCTTATTTTCAGCATAGCACAACACAAAGTGATCCAACAAATAGTACCCTAACAATGCAAACTGCTCTGAATGATGACAACAATATATATCTGCCTGCATTTTCCACCCCACAAGCAAGACATTCTTATGTTCAACATAGCACGGGAAACTCAACACAAAGTAACCCAACAACGCAAACTGATCTGAATGATGACAACAATATATCTCTACCTGCATTTTCCACCCCGCAAACAAGTTTTTATGGTTTTGACTCTGCGAGAGAAGATGATGGAGATATATATCCAGACACACTAGAAGCAGAACCCAACGCGATCGACCAATCAGACCAAATGCCGTTACGAAGGTCGTCTAGACTTCGGAGGCAACGGATACCATTCTCTCCGGAATGAAGAGTAGAAGAGGGAAGAAATGTTATGTAATGTATTTTCAATACTAGTGTTTATATAGTTTTTTATATAATTAAAAAATATAATTATTGATTTGCTTTTTATGTTAAATTGAAAATTGTTATTAATAAAGAAATAAAAGAAACAAGACCAATAAAATTTATACAGAACATAATAGTAATTAAAGAGAATGAAGAATACATATCAAAAGCAAAAAGCTCTCAATTTCATGACCTATACCCCAATCTCAACCACAATGTTTCACACCTATACACTGGATTTTCGTCCCATGCTACTGGATTATTAATAAAAGCCAGAGGTGGTTTACTTGATATTAATGCATAATGTTTTCGCCAAAATTCTGTGGGTATCTGCTCGTTATGTAATTTGGATGCTACTGAAAATACATTTCATTTCATTGGTGTATGTCCTATGTATAAACAGTACAGATTAAAACTCTTTGGCAAATTACAACTATGCCCCTCTGAAGTCAACGCTCTATTAAATGGTATAAATTTTAACTCACTTTACAATTACCTACAATTATCTTTGAAGTATAGAAAATTAATTATAAATGAATTCAATGTTTAAAAAAAAACTCTTAAAATTAAAATATTTAAAACTTAATACAATTGAAGACCTATACATGTAATAATCATAATACATGTAATGATGGCTGTTAATCTGGTTTACAAACATTAGTTTAAAACCACATATAGATATTAAAATTAAAAATGTTTATTTGTATATACGTGTATAATGTATATTTGTATACATAATATAATATTGTAACATTTTTATATCTATTAATAAATAATAATAATATTGGCGATCTGCAATACAAAAATAAATAAAAAAAAATAATTATCTCTTGACGTTATTAAGTAAGATTTAGTTTTGCCCACGTCTAGTAATGATTAATAACTAAGAAATTTGGGTTTCAATTAAATAAAATGAGGAGTTCTATTTTATAGTAAATGGCTGTTATTTTTTTGCGTTTATAATATCATGAATACGCCTTGAATGCGACAAATGTGGGCGAATTTAAATTTCTGTACTCTCGACACACCTTGTATGAAACACCTTGAGCTATGCCATCTGGGGCCAAATCACCGCATACGATATCGAATTAACTATCGTATCGAATAAAATTACGATACGTGTCGAATAAGCAAATTATGGCATACGATGCGTCAAATTACGATACAATTCATTCGATATCGTATGCGATAATACCAAAATGAAAAATTTCGATAAATTCTGTTCGATATCGTATGCGGTGATTTGGCCCCTGCTTATCGCCGTGAACAAAACAAACTTTTTTTTTCACTTGGGAACTCTTTCTGTCACGTAAAAAGTTTTTTACCATAGTTGAAAAAAAAGGTACATGGAATTAGCTAACTTTTTTCAGGGATGCAAAAAATGTACAATGCTGCGCATCTAGCGTTTTTGCCAGTAACTAGCGATTAAAAAGACAAACCGCATCAAACTTTTTGAGAATTTAATTAATTAAACATATATCTATTAGCTAATAAACTAATAATGTTAAATACAAAAAACGCCAATCGATAGAGCGTGAAAAAACAATAAAAACTGTATGCTGTCATTTTTGAAAACACTTGCATTCAAAAGTTATGTGCAACAAACTTTTCAAAATTAGCGAAAAACAGGGAAAAGTGTTACGTCTGTAAAACGAAAAATATTCGTTGTGCACAAAATTGAACAATTGTTGTCGATAGAGGACTCTCATACAATTTTGTGGGTGGAAATGTCACATTCTAAAAGACTTGCATTTAGAAGTTATTCCCAGCAAACATTGGTGCAATAAGCAAAATTCACTGAAAAATGTTTTTGCTTATAAAACGAGAAATCGTTCGAAGAGTTGAAAAAGTAAAAACGCCAATCGATAGAGCGTAAAAAAACAATAAAAACTGTATGCTGTAATAAAATAGTTTTTTATTTATTTTATTTTTGTCTTAGAGCTTGTATTATTGGAGCTCCTAAGACTGATGATTTATTAATTGATTTATAAACTAAATGACATTGGCTTATATACTAATTATGAGAATAATTCTTAGGGGTACCTTAACATAAGAGTAAAAGAATAGAAATATATATTATTGTCGGGTAAGCATATTTAGCTTCCAACTATTTATGTATGGCATGTGTTTAAAGTCCAACGAGTGCATACTTAAAAGCAACAGATACTTTGTGTTGCTTATATTTACAATCAAACAAATGCAGTTAATAAATGTGATTCATTTAAGTGCATTGTGCTGCTGCACTTGATTAACCGTACAAGTGTCAAATTACCGACACACAAAATATCTTGCTTGCAGTTTGTCAATGCTTGCATGTTGCGGTACTATTGAATCGCAAATCATACTACACACTGTTGGCCACATGCTACACCTCCACCTTTTACAAGAATGTTCATATAAAGTTAGTTTTATGGACATTCTTTTACAATTAGTTTTTAATTAGTCTAATGGTGTTTTCTTTTCTACAAAAAAATGCTACATCTCCATGCAGAAAGTGTACTTTCGTGTTTGTTTCTTAAAAATGTTTTGCTCTCTAAAAGGGCAGTGTGTTTGATTCTAAAAAAATTGCCCTCAATAATGGTGGAAGGCATTGCACTTTTTGCCCCGTTAAAATCGGCAGTGTTGTAAGTGCCCTGTAAAACAGCAAAGCGAATAATACCAAGTGGCCTTATTAGTACAACAAGATCTAGCATTCACCAAACTGTAATGTAAAATGCATATACAAAAAATTGTTGTTTAGTTTTTCATATAGAGTTTGACACTTTGGTTAGAAAGCTGCAGATAATCTCCACTAATAACGCCACCTGGTATTCATTCGCCTTAACATGGGGTTTTTGTTTATAAATAGTGTTACCAGACGAAGTTGAAAAAAATCGCCTGGAATTGGGAAGTAAAAAAGTTAAGGTTTTAAAGTTAAAATTTCTATTGTTTCATAGGCCAGCCATGAGAAAACATTACATTGTTAATGCTAGATTTTCAGTAATATAGAATCTTACTGGATTCGGTGTTATAAAATTGCTCTCATAACAAAATCTTCATATGAAAAAATCGTTAAAAGTTCAGATCGATAAATCAGCTATCTGGCAGCTGTATTTTCATGTTTACGTATTGTATGAAAATAAATTTGTGAAGTTTTTAACATATTCAGCAATTTTAAACAAAAATGTTAAAAATATGGATATTGACGCATCTATTATATGTGCAGAAATGACTGTCAGTCAATTATTGGATTCATCCTCCTCATGTGATGAGGAAGATATGTATGTTAAATTTATTAAGTCGTAGCCCTCATCCGCGTGTCAAAGGATTTGTTGAATTTTTTTTTTAATTGTGTAGAAAAAGCTTCGCTGTCAGTGTAATATAATATTTATTTTGTTTTTAAAGAAAAGAAAAAAATTATAATATTTGTATATGTACTTATATTCTAATTTTATAGTAGTCCGGACGTACAATATTATTGAATGTTAGTTATTATTATATATCTTAAGTCTATTTTTATGAACTATTTGTTGTTTATTTGTTTTCTTATCTTCTATTGTAACATTATTTCTTAAATCTATTTTCTTAAATTTATACGGACCTTTATACTGGTTTTCCAATTTATGGCCTGAATTATTCCTAAGTAGAACTAAATCTCCTATTTTAAAATTATGTTCTAAAATATTCCTATCATAATTTAATTTTTGTTTTATTTTATTTCTATCTAAAAGTATTTGAGCGCGCTTATGTGCTACTTCTAACCTAAATTTTGCCTCTTTGGCATAGTTATCCACATTGTATAGTGGTGTCACACTATCTACTTTAGCAAATTGTCTAAAATTGTTTGGTAATCTTGAAAATACTAACTCATAAGGACAGTAGTTATGTGCCGTTGATGGCGTCGTATTAAAGCAGTAAGTGAAATATTTTAACCATTCGTCCCAGTCCGTTTTGTCCACAGATATATAAGAACGAACATATTCGTTAAAAGTTCTATGACTTCTTTCTATTGTTCCTAGTTTCTGATGGTGATGCGCTGTGGAAGTTATATTTTCAATTTTTAGTAGTGTGCATAGTTCCGTCAGTATAGAATTTTTGTACTCTGTTCCCATGTCCGAGATGAACGTTTTCATTGGACCATAGGTCAATACAAAATTTTCAAATATCGCTTTAGCGATTGTTTTTCAGATTTATCTGGTGTTGGTATTGTCACCAAATATTTAGTAAGATCACATATTAAAGTGATTGCATATTCATTTCCATTAATCGATTTCGGAAATGGCCCTATTGTATCTACATACACCGTGTCGAATGCTTTTTCTGGTGTTTCTCTTATAGTCATAGGACTTTTATTATGGTTTACTGTTTTTGATTTTTGACATTCTTATCCTTTATATTGGTCACCTCATTAAGTAGCGCTACTTTTAATTTATTTAAATATTTATTGCTCATATTTTTAAATTCATTTATGAAGATAAATTCGAAAATTTTCTCACTGGGTGCCATTTGTAGAGTCTCTACACTAAGTTTACCGGCCACTTTCTCAAGCCTTGGGAAAAATTGTCCTAGGTCAATATTCCCATTAGTAAACAAATCATTTATATTTATATATGTAATAACAGATTTTCCTCGTTTGATGTAACATTTTACAGGAGTAATCTTTAATTTATAGTACTTTCTGACTTCAGTGTTCTTTAGTGGTACATATATATTGGGCTTTTTATCATTATTTTGAATTTGATGCTGAATATTTTCGGTATTACTTTGTTGTTTCTTTTTATATGCCATAGATCTTGTTGTAATTTTTAACACCGTATTAGTTTTTATATTTATATCTTTTAAGTCATCAATCGTTATTCTTGATAACGCGTCTGCAACATAATTATCTTTTCCCCTAAGATATTCTATAGTAAAATTGTATTCTTCCAAATCTAACCTCATTCTTGTTAATTTTGAACTTGGGTTTTTCATAGAAAATAAATATGATAATGGTCTGTGATCAGTACGAACAAGAAAATGTTTACCATATATGTATGGTCTGAAGTGTGTAATAACCCAATGGATAGCTGTCAATTCCTGTTCAATTGTAGATTTATTGCTTTCACCTTTGGTAAAAGATTTTGATGCGTATGCTATTGGTAATTGCTTTCCATCATAATCCTGCGTTAATACGGCTCCACAAGCTTGTTTGCTTGCGTCCGTCGTTATACCAAATTCTTTTGTGAAATCAGGGTATTGAAGTAGTGTGCGTTTTATTAGAGCTTTTTTCAAGTATTTGAATGCATTGTCACAATCTTTAGTCCATTCAAATTGTACTCCTTTTCTTGACAATTTCGTTAGATGTCTGGAATATTCTGAGAAGTTTTTGATGAATCTTCGATAATAATTACAAAATGCAACGAATCGTTTTGCACTATCCGCATCCTTAGGTGTTGGATAGTTTTCGATAGCTGCGTATTTACTATCATCAGGTAATATTCCTTTGTCTGTAGATTTGTGTCCATGATAAGTAACTTCTGTCCTGAAAAATTAACATTTTTCTGGATGAAGTTTTAAGTTGTGTTTTCTACATACATCAAATACCTCTTTTAAATTTGAAAGCATATGTTTTTCTGAACAACCTAACACCACTAAGTCATCCATGTACAGAAAAGCCTGGTTTGGTTTTAAGCCTGCAAAAGCAAGTGTCATCATTCTTTGAAACGAATTTGGAGCTATTTTTAAACCATACGGTAATCTAGTAAATCTGTATGAGCCATTGTTTGTTGAAAATGATGTTAAGTCCCTAGATTTGTTCTCCAAGCCAATTGGGTGAAAACCTGACATTAAGTCTAAACAAGAAAAATATTTTGCTCTGCCGAGCTGGTCTAGAATATCGTCTATTCTAGGCAATGGAAACTTATCTGCAATTAGTTTTTTATTTATTTGCCTGTAGTCTATAACAAGTCTCCATCTTTTCTTATCAGAATTGGGCAGTGATTTCTTTGGTACGAGTAATATTGGACTGTTGTACTCAGAGTACGAAGGCTCTACAATTTGATCATCTATTAGCTTTTTGACCTGTTTATCTATTTCTTCTTTATGTGTATGTGGTATACGATAATTTTTAATGTATACCGGTTCTTTATCCTTTACCCTCAACTTTTGTTCATAAAAATTATTTATTTTTATTTTTTCTGATTCTAAACCGAAAATTTCACTGTATGTTGAGCATAACTCTGTTAATGTATTTTTAAATTGTTCCAGGAAATTTTCCCTCAAAATTTTTAATATTTTTGATTTACTTGATATATTTTTGTTAAAATTTTCTTTTATTATATCATAATCAGAGATGTTTTCGGTTTTAATGTTATTTTTTTTGATTTTGGTATTAGTGTTATTAGTGTTTAAAAAACGAACGTATGCTTCATTAGTGTTAACTATTGTGTTTGGAATGAAGACGCCTGGTGCAATTTCTTGATTAGGAATTAGAATTTCAATGTTTAAATTTTATTTGATGTATTATTTCACATCTTGGTGGTAAAGTTATTTCGCTATTGTTATTTGTAATTGGTATATTGATTGTGTGTGGCATATTAAATGGTCTTAGAATAAGGCAATCATTGTTTTTGTTAAAATCCAACATGCAATTATACTTTTTCATGAAATCCATTCCAATGATTCCAATGATTTTTCGAATTTTAGATCATTTAGATCTCATTTGACATCTCGAAGCTGTTTCAGAATTAGTGGATATGATTTTTACGACACCAAGGATCCCCGTGGCAGAGCTTGTGGTGGTTCGGGAATCCTAATAAAAACGCGAATAAAACACCACCTGTTGAATGATTTTTGTGAAGATTATCTTCAAGCAACGAACATCTGCATCAAAACTTACTATCAAAAACTTGTAATATCATCTGTCTATTCGCCCCCAGATTCGCAATTACCGAGAGTCAATATACGGCTTTTTATAAATCACTGGGCCTCCGTTTTCTAGCAGCTGGCGACTACAATGCTAAACACACATTTTGGGGTTCACGTTTAATCACTCCTAAGGGACGAATTTTATTCGACACAATATCTAAAATGGGTTTGAATGTAGTTTCAAGTGGACAGCCAACATATTGGCCAACAGATCGACAAAAAATTCCTAATATTATCGACTTTGGAATTGTGAAAGGCGTGCCCAGCGAGATGGTTGAAGTTGAAGCATCTTTGGACTTATCTTCAGACCACTCGCCTACAATTGTCACTATTTACTCACACACAACATGTGATTTACCGATGACATCTGCACGTATTAATTGGCTGAAATACAGAAAATATCTGAGTGCTCATTGCTCGGAAAAATTGCCGCTGAGAACACCTTCAGACATAGACGATTCTCTCAGGTTGTTTGAAGCGCATGTTAAACAAGCTGCTTTTAATGCTACTTCAAATGAAATAAACCAACCAGTGAGATTTAACAATATTTTTTCTGTAGATATAGAAAGGCTATTGACTGAAAAACGCAGAGCTCGACGAGAATGGCAGCGCTACAGATCGCCCCAGCTAAAATTAAGGCTTAAGGAGTGTACCAAGCAGCTTAGGAAAGTTTTGCAAACTCAAAAAACAGCTTCCCTTCAAAAATTCCTTCAAGAGCTAGATGCAACACCACAAACAGATTATTCACTGTGGCGTGCAGCCAGAGGACTAAAAAGGCCGGTAATATGCAAACCCCCATTACGAGCCCTAAATGGTGACTGGGCAAAAACTGATGCTGAAAAAGGTACACTTTTTGTTAAACACTTAGAAAAAGTTTTCACTCCGAATATTTCTGCTGATATTGTTGAACTGCCACCAGTCGTCTCCTTACCAGAAATACCGATGAGATTTAACATGACGGAGATTGAAAATACTATTACTAGTCTTAACACCAGAAAAGCCCCAGGTGTCGACAAAATAAGCAACAAAATGCTTCAAGAATTGCCTTACACTGCAAAAAGAATAATACTATTCATTTTTAACAGTATTCTACGCCTAGAACACTATCCTAAAGAATGGAAGGTTTCGCTAATTACTATGATACCAAAGCCCGGCAAGGATCATACAAAGGTTGAATCCTATCGGCCTATTAGTTTACTGTCTAACATTTCAAAACTATTCGAAAAGCTGTATATGAGCAAGCTGATGCCTATAGTGACTAGTAATGGATGTATTCCAGATCATCAATTCGGTTTTCGCAGACAACATAGCACAATTGAACAAACTCACAGACTTGTGAATGTTGTTAGAGACACTTTTGAAAAAAAAAAGAAATACTGCTCTGCGCTCTTTATTGATGTCTCACAAGCTTTCGATAAAGTATGGCACGAAGGTCTTTTCAACAAATTAATACAAAATCTACCAGCAAACATCGTAAAGCTTTTAAAAAGCTATTTAATGGAACGTAAATTTGTAGTTAGGGAAGGCAATTTTTTAAGCCAGCCGCAATGGCGTATAAAAGTCAACGAGCAGAAATGTGCACACGTCACTTTTACGTTGCGCAGGGAAACATGCCCGCCTATAAAAATTAATACCGAGACTATACCACAACACACTGTAGTCAAATATCTAGGCGTTCATCTTGATCGTCGTTTAACATGGAAATGGCATATAGACGCAAAGTTAACACAAATGAAACTAAAAGCAGCCCAAACGAATTGGCTTATTGGAAGAAACTCTATACTAAGCCTTGACTGTAAACTTCTCTTATACAACGCGATCCTTAAACCAATATGGTCCTATGGAATCCAGTTATGGGGCACTGCCTCAGCATCGAATGTCGAAAGAATTCAAAGGCGACAGAATAAAATCCTACGTACAATAACAGCAGCCCCCTGGTATGTCAGAAACCATCGAATTCATAAAGACCTAGACGTTCCGTTGGTGAAGACAGTATTTTCAAAACACGCGAAAAAATATATAAAAAAACTTGACTTGCACCCAAATCCACTTGCGCGCAATATTCTTCAGTATAGAGGCCACACCCGGCTGAACAGAAGGGAAACTCTTTTTCTCAGCCGTTCACGAGAGATGTAAAACAACAAAAATTAATCGTTGAAATTAAAAATTTTGTTTAGCATTGGCTAAACTTATATATAATATTTTTTAGATTTAAGATTTGAAAAACTTATTGATAATTTAATTTATAATTAAAGATTCAATAAATAATAAAATTATCAAAAAAAAAAAAATTTTAGATCAAAATATATACTTCCCATTGATTTTATATTGCCCTGTCCTATTCCACTAAAAACTGTAGTGTCATTAGTATTTATTTTGTTTAATCTGAAAAATTTTGATTTTATTAGAGAAATATCAGCACCAGTGTCTACCAAAAGTGTGCACCTCAACATAGGGCCCTGCCATCCCCCAAGATATGTGCAATATGTAGGGACAACATTAGGGGAAACACAACCGCAGTTAGATGCAATGGATGTAACAATTGGTGCCACATGAGGCGGTGCACATCTCTACGCTTTCGCAGAGAATGGAACTCAAGTTTCATGGCTACCTGCTGCCTGAATCCACCAGACGCAGGTAGCCCCCGAGCCTCTGCCTCCCGTACAACATCAACGGCAAGCGTAGAGCAACCACAAGTGCAATCCCCTCAAGCGCAGCAACTCAACCTGCCATCGGGAACCCCAACAGCCAACACCATACCCCGACGGCCACCTGGAAATATCTCGCAGCGGCGCGCGCATGACCCTGTTCCACTACCTTCATTCCGAATCATGCAACTAAATTGCAATGGTCTCAGGAATAAGGACTTCATGCACGCAAACCAAATACCCATAGCCGCAATCCAGGAAACAAAGCTTCACAACCGGAGCACCCTCTCGTCGTGCGGGAATTATAACATAATTCGGAGAGACAGAGAAAGAGACCATGGTGGGGGTCTTGCGTTCATAATCGAACGCAATGTCAACTACAGACTCACCGCCCCACCTGCTCCCTCCGAACCCGACCCGTACTTAGAAACCATGAGCATTTCAATAAACACCGGAGATATTGAACTGGAGATCGTCAACGTCTACATCCCGCCCGTTAACAGCATAGGGGCGGGCGATCACCCAAGCATATCCCACCTCCTGCATGGGGATAACAGACTGATACTCGGCGACTTCAATGCTCACCACGAGAGCTGGTTCTCACTGCTCCCAAACGACCCCCGCGGCACTCTCATTGCTGACCAGATAGACGAATCCGACTTCGCTGCCATAAATGAAGACTCCCCAACGAGAGTTACAGCTAGATGCTCTAGCTCTCCAGACATCTCTATTGTCTGCTCGTCACTACTTGCCCACATCATCTGGCAAACACATACTGCTTTCAACTCAGACCATATTCCCATCCTGGTCGAAATAGACAAGCCTAGTGACTTCGTGGAGTCCGATAAACGCTCATTTGTGAACTACAACAAAGCCAACTGGACAGGCTTCACAAACGCCATTGACGAATCACTCCGTCAGCTACCCCTTCCTACTTGTGCCAGGAAGGGGGAGAAAGCCCTTAGACTCACTATCCTCAGGGCGGCCAAGCGCTTTATCCCTGCAGGAAGAATCCCAAACATCAGACCAAACTTTCCATCAAGTGCATAGAACAACTCACGGCACAGATAACTTCCCAAGCTAACGAACATCGCCGAAATAAATGGTTAGCCCACCTCAACCAATGTTCTATAGAATCAAAAAAGCTATGGTCAACAATCAAAAGTCTATCTGGCTCACGCAAGCAGAAAAATCTCGTTGCTATAGGCTTCAACAACACACAATACTCAGATGCCAAAAAATGCGCTACAATGTTCTGCAGACAATTTATCGAACATCCCCCCCAGCAGAACCCCGCCAAAAGGTCTGTCGTACGGAGAACCAAGAGCCTAAAACGGGACTTGGAATGCCCCTCCTTCACATCAGCTGAAGTCGAGAAAATTATCTCCAAAGCTAAACCCTCCAAGGCCCTTGGACCTGATGGCATCTCAATGTTGATGTTGAAAAAACTTGGAACAGTGGCGCTGGATTTCCTAGCACGGATCCTAAATCTGTCAATACACCAACTGGTGATTCCAGATATATGGAAAGTGGCTAGAATAATCCCGATCCCAAAACCTGATAAACCCGCTACACAAGGAGATTCCTATCGCCCAATATCCCTTCTATCACCAGTAGCAAAGGTTTTGGAAGCGCTGCTGCTACCATCTCTGAAAGAGCACCTCCCGCTCGCCACTCACCAGCATGGCTTCAGGGAAGCCCATAGCACCACGACGGCTTTGAATCTGATAGCTACCCAGATCGCTAATTGCCTAAATCAGCATAGACCGTGTCAACGCACAATTGTCACTGCACTAGACCTATCCAAGGCTTTTGACACGGTCGATCACACGATGCTGACTAACGACATCTTGAACTCCAGGCTTCCCAACGATATTAAACGCTGGATCGCCAACTACCTCAATGGAAGACAAGCTTTCGTAGAGTTCAGAGGCCAAAAATCAAGTTACCGCAAGATAAAAATGGGCGTGCCACAAGGAGGAGTACTATCACCATTGCTCTTCAACATTTATCTTGCCAACATCCCAAACCCCCCACAGCAAGTCTCACTGGTGTCATATGCTGACGACTGCACCATCCTGGCGTCAGGAGTCAGCATACCCGACATAAGTGCCAAAATTACCAACTACTTGGCCGCCATTACAGACTTTCTGAAGGTACGTAACTTGAAGCTATTACCTTCAAAGTCATCAGTGTCACTTTTCACTTCTTGGACCAAAGAGGTAAGGATGGAATTAGATATCTCTGTCGAGGGAAGACGCATACCTACGGTGCGGAACCCCAAAATACTGGGCGTAGTATTCGACAACCTCCTTCACTTCGCCTCGCACGCCACATATATCAGCCAAAAAGTGAAAGCCCGGAACAAAGTCCTGTAAGCCCTTTCGGGCACCTCCTGGGGCATGACTAAAGAGGTACTTGTAACGACGTATAAAGCCATCGGTCGTTCCCTCTTAAATTATGTCGCACCAGTATGGACCCCGTTCCTTAGTGACACACAGTGGAGATCTCTGCAAACCACACAGAACAATGCGCTTAGAATCGCTACAGGATGCGTAAAAATTACCAACATTGATCAACTGCATGAGGAGACATTAATGCTGCCCGTCAGGCAGCATAATGTGATGCTTTCAAAGCAATTCCTGATGGCATGTCAACTGCCAACACACCCCAACCACCAACTAGTGCTGCAGGACCCTCTCCCGAGACGCATCCGTAAGGAATTCCGGCACTACAGTGAGGACATCGGAAACGCCATTCCACCAGACGTTACACAGATGTCCATCACAAGTGCCCTCAAGAAGTTGCATCAACAAGCGGTCATAGAAAAAACAAGCGGATATAGATGCAACAAGGTCCTTAACTCAAGACCACCCGCGATCGCAGATAGCGAACGGCGGCTCCCCAGACAGTCCCGCTCAATCTTGGCACAACTGAGAGCCGGCTGGAGCAGTAAACTTAACTGCTACCAAGAGCGCATTGTCCCCGGCACTATAAACAGATGCCCAGAGTCTCCAGAGCCCGCACAACACTGAGCACTTGTTCAACTGCCCGAACAGATCAACCTCCCTTAGCCCAATAGACCTATGGCTAAGACCAACCGAGGTGGCAGAGTTCCTCCAACTCCCAACCCCAATTCCACCGAATGACACACCCCAATAAAACTCCAATAAAACCCAATAACCCAATAAACCAATTAAAACTAATCCTCTCAATTATTACTATTCTATTACACTTTTAGGAAAGAACTCCCGTCACAAACAGCATTAGAGCTGTTACAACAACAAAAACCAAAAGTGTGAGTGTATTGTCGGTATTATTTAGTTGAACATTTATAAAGAAACTTAAGTTGAGGTTTAGATGATAGATATTTATTGAATTGGTCTTAGGGGAAATTCGGAGTTTTCCGAATCATTTTGATTAGATTCTGTTGCTCTTACGTATTTGTTGTTCCTACGGTTATTGGTGTATCTTTGGTGGTAATTGTCACTATTGTTGTTATTGTTATATCTTTGTCGGTTTCTGTTATAATTGTCATTATTGTTGTTATAGCTGTTATTGCTATTATTGTTACGTGGGAAATTATTTCTTCCATTATTGCTACGATACTTTTTATTGGGTCTATATTTTTGCCCATAATATAGTATGGCATTCTGTTGGCCTGTGGCTTCGGTACAGCTATTGACAAATTTACTTATAGCATCATTCATGCTATTGAATTGGCCTGCCTCCATGATAAGCTTTACTTTATCAATGTTGCAGTTTTTGGTAAGTGCTTTTACAGCGACTTGTGTTGAATATTTGGTTGCTAATTTTGATGGTAATTCATCTGTTATATGTGCACTTTCTAATGATTTTGCTAAACTTTCAATTTCATTGCAGTAGGCATTCGCCGTTTTACTGCTTTGCTTAATGTTCATTATTTTCGCAGATATTACTTCTACTGATTCACCTTTAACGGTTTGTTGCAACTTATTTATAATGTTTATTATTGTTGCTTCATCGTTGATAAGATTTCTTGCAGTACCCTTTAATTTTGTTTTTATGAGGGATACTGCTGTGGATTCGTGTTCTCCTTTTATTGAATTTAGTAACGATAATGAATCTATGAAAGAGCGTAAATTTTCTGCTCTGCCATCAAAGTCTGGAATTAGCTTTGAGGCTGTATTTAAAAATTCCACTATTGTTTGGCCCATTGTAGTATTTATTGGTTTAGTTCTGAATTTATGAGGTGAATTTTCGTGGATGGATGTTGGTAGGTCAATTTCTACCCCTTTCTTAGCTGCCAATTTGAAAATTTTTTCTTTTAAATCTGCAAAGAATGCATCTGCTGCTGTTTTGTGTGAAATTGTAAGTCTATTGTAGTGCACATTAAATAAAGTTCTTATTCATTCTAAGCAACCTAAAAGTTTATCGAAATGTATTTTTATTGTTTCTTCTTTTGTAGGTCTGTCAATGTTTAGGCATTTATAAGAACGGTCAAAATCTTCCTTTATTAATCTGGCTTTGTTAAGTATTTCTTGCCATTCCATAAGTATAATTTATGCCCCTATCATGATTCACAACACAACTAAGTTGAGTTGTCAATGTTACAACTCAACTCAACTATTTTATTGCATTATGATTGACAACTAATTTTCGTTGTCTTCGTTAAGTTTTTGTCAACCTTAACAGACAACTATTAGATATATACATGCATATAATTATGCACGCAGTTGTAAATTTAAAACGACTTGTAGCTTGGTTTATTTTTGACAGACTAACTTTATTATTATTTAAAAGATACAGAGTCTTACATGCTAACAAAAATATATGTTGCTTAAACAAAGAGAACAAAGGAAAATCAAGAATGTGTTGGAACTGTTCATGTTGCTTACGTTGCAGATTCACACGCTTAGCAATCCAAAGGGAAGTTTCAAGTTACAATTTCAAGTCGCTGTGAATCTGCACGTCAGCATTATTTATTAATGTTTACAAAAAGAATTAAAAGTACTTTAAAAGAATGTGGTCATATTCCATTATATGACTCCTCCATCCCTAGATTCTACAGTCTCTGTAGAATGCACAGAGGTGGGCCTAAGTTAAATGATTGAGTTTTAAACACTTCCAACACAATTCCGATAAAATTGAGTTTAACAATTATTAGATAAAAAAAAAAAAAAAAAAAAAATTAGTATTACATATATATATTTTTTATTTTTATAGTTTACTCTATTTATTTATATATTTTTTTTTTGTTTCTTCAATAAGGCGTTACCTTTTTCAATATTAAATTATTAATGACATAACTAAATTTTACTTACTTTAGAAAATATGCAAAAATTTAATTGTTAATCAAAACAGTTTTCAATAAACGATAATTCTTACAATGTTATATATTACTTTTATTACAGTTTTCATAAAATTTTTTTTTTCTTTTTTTTGTGTGAATAAAAATTTACTGTATTTTTCATGAAGAACTAACGCAAGCAATTCGTTATTATGATTCTCGAGTTCATATTCAAGCAAATTAAAATTTTTATATCAAAATAAATCATATGTTCTGCTCAAGCGAGTGCTAATGGGCCCTGCACCCTGCCACTATTATTTCCTTTGGCAACCTTAGTCGCAGAAGATACCTCAAGCTCAACTTTTACGTCCCGCTTGCCCCTCCTACGCCTGCACTCAAAACACAATGCAACCGAGAGCACGACCATGAACAAAAACAAACCTATGCTGATGCCATGTGACACATCCCTATGATACTTTAGCTCTTTAATTTCCCTTATATTCTCAAAGTAGGGTATTGAAATTTTCTCAAAGTCAATAGTTTCGTTAACAGATATTTCCTGATGGATAGAAAAATGTGTTCCTAATTTCAGTCTTTTTATTAAAGTAAACATTGTTTCCGATTATTACTTTGCAATTCGAAAATGATAGCAAATAGTTACCGCTAAGGGTCAGAGTTCTATTATCACAGTTCTGTATCAATTTTTCAGAAACGGCATTCTTAATCAATATAGTCTCATCGTCTATATATTCTATCTGAGTTCTGTCATTAAATTCAAGTCTACAGTCTCTGTGGTAGACACAGTTTGTTGCGGGTTTCATTTCTCCCAACGGTAAGTTCCTATCGTAAGTGTAGATTTTCTCATTTATTGTCACTATTAGTTCGTTAGTTCCTATAATCTGAAAATGTTCTTTATTCGGCATTGGGGTCATTAGTTGGACTTCGGCATTTATGTAATTTTTGGGAATCTTTATCGCAATTATGATCGAATTGGATGCATCCAACATCACTCCTACTCTTACTAATTTCAGTTTTATAAAATCGATGTGGAATTGTTCAATTTCCTCAGAAGTTAGGATGCTTGGATGTGCTATACCATCGCGAGCCGAAGTTATACTATCCAGAATTATGTCCAACTTGCCCTCCAAGTATCTCAGTTTAAGCATTTGATCGCTGTATAACAAATGTCTGGCGATTTCACTATGACGATTCCTAATCTCCCTGAAGGATTCTTCTATCTTTATTCTATCACTCTCGACAGCATCTTTCAAAATACTGATACTGTCATTGAGGTGCCTGTTTATCGAAATTTGTTGATTAAGGGTTTGAATAGCGTTATGACTATTTTCGTCAGTTATTCTAAAGCTTATAGTACACGGCATGTCAAAAGCCACATTCGCATGTGGCTCTGACGTAATTTTTACGTCACCATGAAGCTAAATTGGCAACATGTCGTGTACTTCCACTTTTTGTGACACTCACATGCAGCACACATTGATATGTGTACCACATGTTCATTTGTAGAGACATGCAAACATGCGTATTTTAGACATGTCGTGTACTAGCTTGGTACATTTGAATTTTGACATTTGTAATATTTTTACATGCGCATGTAGCAGTCCCAAACATGTGGCAGCAAACATTTTTGACACAACATTTTTCAATAGTATGTAGCCAATGGCACTCTTGCCAATGTTGATTTTCTCCAACAAAATGTAGGAATTTAATGACGAAAAATTTTTTTTATTATTATTAATCACACGATGACTGAGATTCATGATAATTTTTTTGGTTTACGAGCGGGGTAGAGATAAAAGAAGGGTAGAAAAATGATCATATTTTCTCTTTTCCATGCATTTATTTGTATATCTCTTTGCTTTGGGGTTTTTGTTTTATTAATTAATATCTTAATTAACAGCTTAATTAGTTTGCGTTTTTGTTATTACTTCTCGTTCTTGTTCTAAACCATGCAAAAGATACTTTCAAAGCTAAGATGAAAAAATTCATGTATAAATAGTAAATTTATTCAATAATTAATAAAACAACTGTGATCGCCAATTGTTGTGTTGTTTTTGTGTCAGTGTAGTATTATTTAATTTTGTTCACCATTTTATTGTTCATGGGAATTATTTCACGATAAAAGTGAATTTATTTTACTTTTTATCAGATGTTGTTTTATTTCTTCTTTCTCTTCGACATTTTATAAATTTGACTTCACACAAAATTTTAAAAATTAAACAAGCGCCATAACCATGTGACTATTGTACATGTTAATATGAAAAATGTGTACGTATGTTACATGCGGTGTACTGACAATACATATGTAGCCAATCAAAAGTTCACACATATGCTGCCATTGCAAATGTGTACGCTTCGGCTACATTTGTCACACATAAATTTTGGGACAAAACAACATTTCATGTACTACCAAAATTTTGAAGCATGTAGACACTTCTGCATGTTTAGTAAATGTAAACAAAATGCTACAAATTCTCGTGACGTCAGAGCCACATGCGAATGTGGCTTTTGACATGCCGTGTACTGTAGGCTTAAGGTGTTCTAAAATTTCTTGTCTGTCGTTTTCGTCCATCAATCCGAAACCCCATTTGTAGATTGATCCCACAACATTAAGAAGTCCTCTCTTATTCCTATAGTTAATTGGCGGGGTGATAGCCCTAACTTTAGCTTTAATAGTTTTAATTTCCGTCCTTATAATATCCTTATTATATAAATCTAAATTATTTAAATTATTCTCCATCCCCAAAACAATTGCATTTATCTCGTATGGGTTAATTATATGTATTATGGTATTTGTTAAGTTGACAACTTCCGTCTCAAACAGATGTATCCTTACAAAGCCCGATTGTTCGTCAATCGGAGTCACTTGCAATCCGCACGAAACTGTTTTGGCCTCTTCAAACACCAGCCTCAAAAGGATCGTCAAAAATACATAACGTGGTGCCATCTGGAGAAAGAAAGGGAGAGAGAAAAAAAAAACGAAAGTGTCTTCAGTTTCCCTTCATCAAAAGCAAAACGGAAAGAAATATCCTGTAACGTTTAGTCCTGGTACCTCTGTCTTCTCTTCACCTGAGTCTTGTAAATCCTTTTAAATCTATTATTATCCGAGGCAATGTAGTTTCCCTGCGTCACAAAATTCTGAATTTTCCTATATTTAGGTCGAGATTTGCTAACCCTATTATTATCCACAAACGCGTTTGCAAAATCAGTTACTTGCTCCCTTTCTTGGTTCAACATCTGGATTCTTTTTTCTTTTGCCTCGTGCTGCTTACCAGCGAAAATTTCCAAATCATGAGTCGATATTAGGTTATTGAGGAAGTCAATTGGTTTATGTCTCGTCGTTGAATGAACTGTATCGTTGTAGGCTGTTATTGCTCTAAATACATTACCATCTAAGTCGGTTTCATTGTTGGGGTCGGCGTTGAGTAGTCTGATGTGTTCGTTCAGAGTAGAGTGCAACCGCTCAATGTCCGCATTTCCAGTTTTCAAGTATGTAGTTGTTAGGTGATAACTAATTCCGTTATCGTCAAGAAACTGTTTTACATTTAAAGTGTCGAATTCATTATCCATTACTATTAGTCTTGGCTTTCCCAAATATCTGATTCGATTTTTAAGTCCATTAATAATAGAAAGCCAGGTTCTGTCTTTCAGTTTTTCAGCTGTGGCGTACTTAGTAAGTTTATCCACACTAGTAAGGTACATTATGTTCCTCTGTGGGTACCAAAGATCTATGTGAACTATATCATTTTGTCTGTTGGGTGTACTTGTAACGTTAAATGTGTGCTTGATCGGACTCCTATCAAATTTTGCGAGATTACATATCTCACAATTGTTAATATATTTCTGAATTTCCCTCTGTAGGCTTGGGTAAAAACATATCCTTTTCAAATTTGCAAAAACTTCGTTTATTCCGCGGTGATTATTTTTTAAATGTTCCGTTTCAATTTTTCTTAGAATAATCTCTCTGTCCGTAATGTCTTCCAACAATATTTTAGATCTTAAAACTCTCAGATTCTTATTATTAGCAAAATATATCCTGTAGGCATCCTGAATCTTCAGAAAAAGATTGTCATCCGCACAAAAGATAACTGCCAGTCCCTTCTCCGGTAGACATTCTAGCAGTGTCCTTCGCAAATCAGTTTCTCCTGTAACCACTAAAATTTTCCTAAATTTTCTTCTGTGAACAATTTTTAATTTCGTTAATTCCCTGGTCCCATAACTAAGAACAATTTGGTTTTTAAATAAGTTTGGAGGATTTTCTGTAATCGATATGAAATTGGTACCATCAGTTTCTGCACTGTGAACCGTCTCAATATCATTTTCAATGTTATTTTCTTCAGGGTTGAACATTTCATTCAAGTTAATAAAAATATCTGATTCAGTGACTGTTTCACTCTGTTTCTCATTTGGTTTACCCTCGTACACTATTCTACTTAAGCCGTCCGCAACTACGTTCTCCTTTCCTTTTATATATTCGATTTGAAAGTCAAATTCGTTTAGTTTTATCTTCCAGCGTTGCATCTTAGAATTCGGCTCTTTCATGTTATTCAGCCAAACCAATGGCCTATGATCAGTTCTTATTGTGAATCTACGACCGTATAAATAGGGGCGAAAATGCTTTGTTGCCCAAACCATTGCCAGTAGTTCTTTTTCTATGGTACTATATCGTTGTTCGTGACCGTTAAGGGAACGACTGGCATAAGCAACAGGTCTATTATCCTGCATGAGCACTGCACCGAGTGCAAAATTGCTGGCATCAGTAGTCAACGTAAAATGTTTTTGAAAATCTGGATGGATAAGTATGGGGTCGTTTTTCAATAAAATTTTTAATTTATGAAATGCCTCCACGTATTCGGGGTCTTTTATGTTAATTTTAGCATTCTTTTTCAAATACTTTATAAGATGGTGGGCTATTTTTGAATAGTCCCTAATAAATCGCCTGTAGTAACCCGTAATACCAAGGAATGATTTGATTTGTTTCTGGGTTCTAGGCAGTTGTATGGCGTCAATGGCTTCGATCTTTTTTGGATTGGTCCTAATTCCCTCGGGTGTAATGATATGGCCTAAAAACTCGGTTTCCCTGGATAAGAATAGGCACTTATCCGGTTGAATTTTAAGATTGGCATTTTGAAGGCATTTAAGGACCTTACTTAGAGATTCAATATGTTCCTCTATACTCGTAGAGAATACTATAATATCGTCCAAATAGACGAAGCCTATTTTGCCTATAAACTCCCGCAAGATATTGTTAATCAACCTTTGGAATGTGGCAGGTGCATTGCGAAGACCAAAAGGCATTCGTAAAAATTCAAAGTGACCATTTGCGGTCGAAAAAGTGGTTTTGTGAATATCGCCAGGATCCATTTCTACTTGGTGGAATCCTTTAGCTAAATCAATAGTTGAAAAATATTGACAGTTTCCTAATTTATCGAATATATCTTCCACATTAGGTATGGGAAATCTATCCTCAATTGTAATATCGTTCAATTTCCTGAAATCGATTACGATTTTCCATTTTTGTTCATTATCACGACTTAGTTTTTTAGGAACGACCCAAATAGGACTATTATATGGGCTGTTTGACTCTCTAATAATGCCGTTTTCAAGCATCTCCTCAATTTGTCGATTCACTTCCTCCTTGTGCACCTCTGGATAACGATACATTTTAGAATAAATGGGCATATCATGTCTAGTTTTTATTTTGTGCTTAATGTCATTAGTAAAAGATAGTTTCTGATCCGATTTGTAAAATATTTCTTTATATCTTAACAAGCTTGGCCTCAATTTGGTTATTTCAAAATCATTCAAATGGTCTGTTTTTACAAAGGAAAGAAAATTTTCCCTTACTATTTCATTGTTCCCTAGTTCTATTATATTTTCCTTATAAGACATATTATGATAGACTTCTTCGTCTCTGTTCATAAATAATGGCAAGGTTGCATTTTCCGTAATAAGTTGCCGAGTCGGATAATCAATGATACTTCTTACTCCCTGCAATATATTGTTGCCTATTAAACCGTCATATCCATTACTAAGTTCACATTCTAAAAATTCGCAATAATAATTCTTAATGTTAAATTCCTTAAAGAGTGGAAATCTGCAAAGGTGTTTCATTAAAAATGTTTTCCCTAAGGCCCTTGCCTGTAGAGATATTTGTGTTTTCCATTTTGGCGAACATACTCCTACATCTAAAATACTAAATTCTGCCCCACTGTCAACCACAAAATATAATTTTCTTATTGGAGAGTCTATTACTATATAGGGAAGTTGTTTAAGGCTTCCGTTGAAAAATTTACGTTTGAAGACCCAATATCCATGGGGACTATGTCCTGGTGTCTGTTAAAGTTCCTATTCTGGCTCGACCCAGCACCGTTTCTCACACCATAATTTCCTGAGTAATTATCCCTACGTCCATCAAATTTTCCCGATTGGTTATTTTGCCTTTGATAACTCCCTGATGGATTTTGTATTTGGTAGTTTCCTGAGTGATTATTTTGCCTTAGATAATTTCCTGAATGATTGTTTTGTCTTTGAAAGTTTCCCAGTTGATTGTTTTGTCTTTGATAATTTCCTGAATGATTATTTTGTCTCTGATAGTTTCCCAATTGACTGTTTTGTCTTTGATAATTTCCTGAATGATTATTTTGTCTCTGATAGTTTCCCAATTGACTGTTTTGTCTTTGATAGTTTCCAAATTGATTACCTTGTCCTTGATAATTTCCTGGTCGGTTATTGCTGTCATTTCTTTTATAATCTGAATTAAAGCCCCGATTGCTACGAGTATTATAATTGAAACTATCATTCCTATTACTTGTTACACCGTAGCTCAGGTGTCCTGCCTCTCTGATAATTTTGTATGCCTCCTCTATATTGTTAGGGTTTCTAGCAAATATCATGGTCCTAGTTGGTTCCGGTAAATTCTCTCGAAAGGTTTGAAGTGCTATTCTATTCAGCGCTAGAGTAGAGTACACATTATCCTCAAAAAGTAAATTTCTATTTTGTATTCTGTTCATTACCTCCGTAATTTGAAGGTAGTATTTTTCTATAGTATCAGTCATACGACACATCTTAAGTCTGTCCATCAAGACATTACTACTTTCCTTTTCCCCAAAATTATCCTTTAAAATTTCTTTAACCCTTTCCCAATCGTTCGGGTTACCCTGTCTGTGTAGGGTTTCTCTACATCCCCCTACTATCTTCCCTTTCACATAGTCCATGAGTATGTTCTTATGGGCTACGTCAAATTCCTGTATGGTTGGCAAAATATTCTCTACTTGACCGATGAAGTTAGGTAGCTGGCTTCTATATGAGCCATCTAATGATTCTATATTTTTAATACATTCTAAAACCAAACTAAATTTCTGTGCATCCATTCTTCTTACAATCACAATTTTTTCAACCTTTATTCACCAAAAAAAAAAAATTCAATTAATCTATAGCAAAATCAGCCTGTTTCATAAGGTCTTAATAAATAACAAGTTTTCATTTGAGGTATCAAAAATTATAAGTCATTCTATGAACATAGTTAAATTAAATAATAAAATCAAACCGAATTATTCTGTGGTCTGCGATCGTCGTCTCTTCTTCCTGAGGTGGATGTTGATTGGCCTCTTGTTTGCTGAACACGGAATTCTCTCCTGCTTTTATCGTTTTCGCTGTTGTATTTGTTGCGAATTTTGTTGATAGGGGATTTATTGTAGTTGTAGCTGATATAGTTGCTGCTGTTTCTTCTATTTCGTTTGTTATTGTTTGTTGTCTTGCCAAAGGTTCTTAAGTTTATAAAAATGTTCCAAACAGTCAAAAAAAACTGAACAGTTAAAATGTGAGCGACGTATTTTTTTTTTATGAATAAAGAAACAATCCATGAAGTTTCACTTATTTCATTGTTTTTCTATTTTTTTTTTTTTGTATTTTTACTTTTTATTTATTTTTTATTTTATTTTTATTTAGTAACTTATTTCATTGTTTTTCTATTTTTTTGTATTTTTACTTTTTATTTTATTTTTATTTAGTAACTTATTTAGTGTTTAGTGTTTTTCTATTTTTTTTTATGTATTTTTACTTTTTTATCCTCGTCGCCAATTATGCACGCAGTTGTAAATTTAAAACGACTTGTAGCTTGGTTTATTTTTGACAGACTAACTTTATTATTATTTAAAAGATACAGAGTCTTACATGCTAACAAAAATATATGTTGCTTAAACAAAGAGAACAAAGGAAAATCAAGAATGTGTTGGAACTGTTCATGTTGCTTACGGTGCAGATTCACACGCTTAGCAATCCAAAGGGAAGTTTCAAGTTACAATTTCAAGTCGCTGTGAATCTGCACGTCAGCATTATTTATTAATGTTTACAAAAAGAATTAAAAGTACTTTAAAAGAATGTGGTCATATTCCATTATATGACTATATGTACACATGTATATTCAAAGTGTGTTGATAATATTTTTGGAAATTTTATATATGTAAATTAATTTATAAAAATGGATATATCCGTCGAAATGTATTTTTCGGAAGATTCAGAGGAAGAAAATGTGAATCTTAAGCGTATCCGTCGCAGTATTAGGAGTCGTAGTAACCCATTGGAATTACCAACAGCCAAGTAAGTGAATGCATTAAAAAAAGCAAAATAACCTATTCATATTTTTTTTTAGATTCATTAGTTATTTTCGATTAAATAAAGAAGCCTTTATATATTTGCTGAATGAGATGAAGGGAAACTTTAAGCAATCAACACGAACTTCTGCCATTTCACCCGTCATAAAACTATGCGCTGCCCTTCGTTTTTTCGCGGATGACAGTTATCAAAAGTGTGGAGGCAATGATTTTAACGTTGGTCTTGCCCAATCCACATTTTCCGTCGTACTTGATGAAGTTTTAAATATTTTTGAACAACACATCTGTTCACAATGGATCAAAACAGGTTTTACTGCCAATGAGATCCAAAATTCAAAACTGGCAGTTTATAGTCGTACAGGGTTCCCAGGAGTAATGGGATTTGTTGACGGTACCCATGTTCGTATCTGCGCACCAAGAAAAGACATTCAGCATTTGTACCTTAACAGGAAAGGCTATTACAGCCTAAACGTTATGATTGTAAGTACCTTTTTTCAAATGTTTAAGGCATTTTTTATTGTTTTTTTTTTTTTTGGTTTAGTTCACAGACTATAAGCAAAATGTTAGATTTGTTGATGCTAGATATCCTGCATCAAATCATGATTCCTATATCTGGAATGTAAGCTCATTAAAGCAATATCTTGAGCAGAATGTACAAACAAACACCTGGATTTTAGGTAAGTTTTCAATTTTTGCTGATGCTGGCTTTTCATGTTTTAAATTATTTGTTGTAGGTGGCGCAGGATATCCTCTTGGAAAAGTAATAATCAGGGCTGTCATAGAATCCAAGTCGGTTTTGCTAATTGTCGCTTTTGAAAAACGATATTGGATTCATTTGGTGTCATGAAAACAAGTCGGTTTTGTTATTTTCGAATGCAAATAAAACCGATATTCGAATCAGCTGTTTTATGTTTTGCTCATTTGTATACTTTTTTTAAAGTAAAAAATTTGGCAAATTGTGATGTTTGGGGTAAAATATTTCTAAAAATTGTGGTCTTTATCAAAAAAATTATAATAAATTAACAAATAAGTGACAAAACATCTAAGAAATAAAAAATATGACATCTGCCGTCGCAGCATTTATGTTATTGGGAGAAGAACATTCCGAGAGGGTGGCAAGAAAAATTTTGAGAGACTGTAGCAACCCATTTGAATTGCCGGAGACAGCGTAAGTATATTTGAATGCTTGCAATATTTGTATATATACATACATATGTACATACATACATATTTAAAAATTATGTGCAGATTCTTAGTCTACTATCGTTTGAATAAAGAGGCCTTTCGGATGGTACTTAATACCATTGAAGGGCACCTGAAACGTTCAAAAATTCCACCGTTGTTGCAGCTAGCGGCCTCGTTACGTTTTTTAGCTGAAGGATCCTATCAGAGGTCTGTCGGAAAGGACTCCAGTATAGGTTTTGCTAGAAGCACTGTGTCGATAGTTTTGCACGATGTGCTTATGGCTATTGAGCGTTACGTTTGCCCGCAATGGGTAAAACTTGAAATGGACTCTATTGAGAAATGCAGGTCAAGAAACTATTTTTATAGCAAATATAGGATTCCATCAACAATTGGCTGCATCGACGGGACCCATATCAAGATTGTTAAGCCTACTGTTGATGATCATTTGTACTACAATCGCAAAGGATATTTTAGTATGAATGCGTTGATTGTATGTAAATTATAATTCTAAATTTTTCATTGCTTTTAATCATTTGTTTAAATAATGTATTGATTTATATTTAGATTTGCGACGGTGACATGAAAATTCGGGCTGTAGATGCACGGTACCCCGGCTCCAGTCATGACTCTTTTGTATGGAGTATAAGCAGCGCAAGGCAACACTTTCTTCGGAAATATGACTCAGGCGACCGAACATCAATATTATTAGGTGACTGCGGATACGGTATAGAACCTTTTCTATTAACGCCGTACAGAGACCCGACTTATAATTCCAGGGAATACAAATTTAACATAGCGCATTCTTCGGCTAGAAACATTGTAGAACGAACTATAGGAGTCTTAAAAAGCCGGTTTCGCTGTTTACTTACCACATTATATTATCGCCCAGAAAAAGTGGTCAAAATTATAAATGTATGCTGTGCATTGCACAACATATGCAGACATTACAATGTGGAATATATTGAAAATGACGTGACAACTGCTTTAAATTCATATGATGCTGAAGACAACGTATCATTACTCAATACGACATTGCAAAGTGAAGGCCGACGAATCAGGGATGAGACAGCGAATAGTTTATCAAATTAATTAAACAGAAAATTAATAAAATATAACAAAAATAAATAAATTTTTATTTCACAAAACAAAAACAAAATTCAACACTTCAGTCTTTTTTAAAGTCAATGGATCACAAAACATATACATATGTAAATATTTATGTAGGTAAAACTAAAAATCATAAAACTAAATAAAAAAAAAAAAAAAAATTAAATTATAATTATGTTCACTTTCCACGTTTGCTTTCATACTCAAACTTGAGCAAATCGAGTTCCAACTGTTTTTTTTTAAGCTCATTCTTCTCTTGCATCACTTCCAAAGTATTCTTACTTATACGGGCGAACTCGTTTGAAGCACTTGCGATATTGTCATTGGTTTTTTCTATAGCTCTATAAATCCGTCTCAAGCTACTCGCGTTTTCTTTTTGAGTTTTCACCAATTCTTCAAAATTTTCATTTATTTTAGCCTTTTTTTCATGATCTTCGTCTAAAAATTTCTTTAATCTTTCATTAATATTTTCAGTTTTTTTCCTTTTTGGAGTGTTGTTCACTGAAAGCGGAGACAATGGTCGTTTTGATGTTGTTGGCATTTCATTGTCACTTGAGTCACCTAAATCTTCGGTTAGGCCAATGGCAATACCAGTCACACCTATAACCGATTTTGCAATGCCACATAAACGCACTATGCTTTCCTCGGTTTGTGTGAGTTGGTATTTTGAAAAAGGTCCCCCACCAGTGGCCTTTGATTCGGCTTTGTTTTGTGCTAACTTTCTTTTTACATCACTCTTCCACTCAGTCCATGTCTATCAAAAGGCAACAACAAAGTTTAATAAAACAAGTTTGATTCGCTGTAAAACAATTCTTACCTTTTTCCAGCCATTCACATCCTTTTGCGGCGGACCAGCACTGTTTAATGATTCCGACAACTGTTGCCAGAGGGAATCCACAGTCGGCTTATCACGTTTTGTGAAACCCTTTGCCAAATCTGGGTACTTCTCCATAAATTCCAGGAAAATGCGGTTTTGAGTTGTGTTTTTGTGTTTTCCCCTATTTTGTTATTAAAATAGTAAATTACAAGTTATATTTATAATTTATTTATATAAATAACTTTTTGTATTTATATTAATAAATAACTTTTTTATTAACTTACATTTTTGCAAATTATTCAACTACACCAAGTAAAAACAAAAGCCCGCCAATTAATTCTGGCAGCTATCAGCTGCTTGTTTTATTTCCAATAAAAAACCGATAACATTGGGTTCTATGACACCTAAAACCGATAAAAATTCAAGTTCGAACATAAAACCGATAAAATTGGATTTCATGACACCAACATGATTTTTTTGTCGGTTTTCAATCCAATTCCGATAAGATTGGATTCTATAACAACCCCGAATGACACCATTTCGCAATACGATTGAGGGTTCAAGTGAAATGAAATATGTATAACAAAATTCATGCTAAAGCAAGGAACTCTGTTGAGAGAACTATTGGTGTGTTGAAAAGCAAGTTCAGGTGTTTGCTTTCTGCTCGTGGATTACACTATGCTCCGGATAAAGCAGTAAAAATAGTTAATGCGTGTTGTGCTTTGCACAATATATCGCAGCATTTCAAGGTTCCATTTACTGATCTTTTGAATACAGATGAACAGGAATCAATAACAGAACCAAACAATCCCTTAAGAAACGGCGAAGCAGAAGGAATAAGGAACAACATAATGCGTTCATTGCAATAAAATTGGTGTTTATTTAAAATATTATAACAAAAATAATAAATATATAAATTATTTTTTTTTAAATAAAACTATTTCATTATTTAACATATCAAACAGTAACAAAAAAAAGGCAACAAAAACAATAATTCAATTATTATCTATAAAATATCATACATCACTAAAAATATTCACAGTTTAAAATCACATTCATTTAAAAAAAAATTAAAAATTCAATTAAAATTAAAAAAAAAAAAACTCATTTTGAAAGTATACATACTATGTATTTCTGATACATTATTTGTCCAGCTTTGCCAGTTTTGCTTGTGCTATTTTTATATTTAGTTCTCTAAGCACACTTTTTCTTTCTGCACTATTTTCCATCAGCTTCATTTTATTTTTCTTTAACAAGTAAGCTTTATATTGTGTGCTTTCAATCTTTTTTAGGGTCCGGAGAATTTCATTTTGTGTTTCTGCCTGCTTTTCAAGCAAAAGTATTTTGGAATCCACTGCCTTGGTTTTTTTATTTTTGGGGACGGAGGTTGTAGCTTCAACAACTGGCGGCTCAGTGGGTGGCACAGTGGAGTTGCGTTCATGACTCACATTGGCAACATCTAATCCAAATGCACAACCGGAGGGATTAATGGATAAATTAACCTGAGTCAGATCACATACTCTTTCCTCTGTAGCCGTCAAAGTTATTTCTTGCGATGGCCCACCGCCGGTAGCCAGAAAATTCTCCTTGTTCTTAGCCAACTTTCTTTTCAAATTGGCCTTGTAGTGAATCCACACCTATAAAAACAAAAATAATTATTTATTTTCAGTTGTGTGAAAAGACATTTTACCCGTTGCCATTCTGTTCCCGTTCTTGAGGGTGGACCAAGGCTATTTAGTTGAACAGCGAACTGATTCCAAGTTGCCTTGACATCCTGACGGCTTGACCCATAGTGCCCCTTGCCTCTTCCAATATCAGGATTCTCTTCTATTAAATCAACCAGGCGGTCAATTTGCTGTTTATTTGTAATTTTGCTGAAATTAATTTCGATATAAGTACATATAAATTAATATTGTACATATATTTTATGGAATTTATACAAACTTACATTGTTTTTTCCATTTTAAGTACTCGCAGGCAGAAACACAACTGATAAAAAGCAGTTGTCTCAGTTTGACAACTTATTCAACACAACTCTGAATAGTTGTAAATCATAATACTCGTAACAACTTAACGAAGACAACTTATTGAATAGCTGATTGAAAGTTGTGTTGAGTTGTAATTCATAATAAGAATTTGACAACTACAACTCAACTATCAATTCAGTTGTGAATCATAATAGGGGCATTAATTTAATGTCTTTAATTAGTTTTTCTATTTTTATTTTCCTGCCCTCTTTTTCTGTTTTCTATTCATTATAAAGGACAGTGTAAAAATTTATGTATAATAATTTTATAAATTTTTCTTTTAATTTAATTTATTCTTATTTCTATTAAAATTATGATATTTTTAATTAATTTATTTTACTTCTATCCATCTTAAGGATATAAACATAAAAAATTTTTTTTTTTTTTACACATTTAAAAAAATTTTTAAAACGTTGGTCTTATTTAGGTTTAATTTTAATTTTATTCAAACAGAATTTTTGAAAATTATTCTTTAAGTGTTACTTTTTTAATTTTTATTTAAGTAACATTGCTAAATTTCTTAATCCCCTTTTTTGTGTTTTTGTAAATATGAGGTTCTTTAAAATATTTTAGCTACGAGCTATTTTGTAAACGCAATAAAAAAAAATGTTTGCCACGAGCGGTTAACGCTTACTGGCCCTAGTGTGCGACTTTAGCGCACCACTTTTAAAGTAAAAGTTATAAATACATATAAAAAATATTGTTTTTGTTATTATATTTTTGTTGTTGTTGTATTGTTGTCTGGGCTGGCAGTCTTCCTTCTGTTATTTTTGGTCCTTAGCTAGGCGGTCATCTTTCTTTAGTAGCCTCTTGGCCAGGCGGACCTTTATTTTCTTCCACAGTCCAATGTTGGGGTGCCTTTTGGCTAGGCGGACCCTCTCCTTCTGCTCTTGTTTCTGGGTGCAAATCTAGTAGCACTCCAAGAAAACTGGCAGGCTGCTCTTGCTTCTTCAGGGTGCAGTTTAGTAGCACTCGCTGAAGAAGACTGGCAGGATCGCCATGTAATAAAATTGTTTTTATTTTATTTAATTTTGGTCTTAGAGCTTTTATTATTGGAGCTCCTAAGACTGATGATTTATTAATTGATTTATAAACTAAATGACATTGGCTTATATACTAATTATGAGAATAATTCTTAGGGGTACCTTAACATAAAAGTAAAAGAATAGAAATATATATTATTGTTGGGTAAGCATATTTAGCTTCCAACTATTTATGTATGGCATGTGTTTAAAGTCCAACGAGTGCATACTTAAAAGCAACAGATACTTTGTGTTGCTTATATTTACAAGCAAACAAATGCAGTTAATAAATGTGATTCATTTAAGTGCGTTGTGCTGCTGCACTTGATTAACCGTACAAGTGTCAAATTACCGACACACAAAATATCTTGCTTGCAGTTTGTCAATGCTTGCATGTTGCGGTACTATTGAATCGCAATGCAATATTGAATGGCCACATGCTACAATGCTGTCATTTTTGAAAACACTTGCATTCAAAAGTTATGTGCAACAAACTTTTCAAAATTAGCGAAAAACAGGGAAAAGTGTTACGTCTGTAAACCGAAAAATATTCTTTGTGCACAAAATTGAACAATTGTTGTCGATAGAATTGCACTAATGTTTGCTGGGAATAACTTCTAAATGCAAGTCTTTTAGAATGTAACATTTCCACCCACAAAATTGTATGAGGGTCCTCTATCGACAACAATTGTTCAATTTTGTGCACAACGAATATTTTTCGTTTTACAGACGTAACACTTTTCCCTGTTTTTCGCTAATTTTGAAAAGTTTGTTGCACATAACTTTTGAATGCAAGTGTTTTCAAAAATGACAGCACACAGTTTTTATTGTTTTTTCACGCTCTATCGATTGGCGTTTTTAATTTTTCAACTCTTCGAACAATTTCTCGTTTTATAAGCAAAAACATTTTTCAGCGAATTTTGCTAATTGCACCAATGTTTGCTGGGAATAACTTCTAAATGCAAGTATTTTAGAATGTGACATTTCCACCCACAAAATTGTATGAGGGTCCTCTATCGACAACAATTGTTCAATTTTGTGCACAAAGAATATTTTTCGTTTTACAGACGTAACACTTTTCCCTGTTTTTCGCTAATTTTGAAAAGTTTTTTGGGTATAACATTTGAATGCAAGTGTTTAAGAAAATTACAGCCAAAAATTTTTATTGAAGTTATACTTCTTGTGCGACGCCCAACCATACGTGTGAAATTAAACTATAACGCTGTGTGACTTGGGTGTGTATTTGTACCTACATATGTGTTAAGCCTACAGTACACGGCATGTCAAAAGCCACATTCGCATGTGGCTCTGACGTCACGAGAATTTGTAGCATTTTGTTTACATTTACTAAACATGCAGAAGTGTCTACATGCTTCAAAATTTTGGTAGTACATGAAATGTTGTTTTGTCCCAAAATTTATATGTGACAAATGTAGCCGAAGCGTACACATTTGCAATGGCAGCATATGTGTGAACTTTTGATTGGCTACATATGTATTGTCAGTACACCGCATGTAACATATGTACACATTTCTCATATTAACATGTACAACAGTCATATGTTTATGGCGCTTGTTTAATTTTTAAAATTTTGTGTGAAGTCAAATTTATAAAATGTCGAAGAGAAAGAAGAAATAAAACAACATCTGATAAAAAGTAAAATAAATTCACTTTTATCGTGAAATAATTCCCATGAACAATAAAATGGTGAACAAAATTAAATAATACTACACTGACACAAAAACAACGCAACAATTGGCGATCACAGTTGTTTTATTAATTATTGAATAAATTTACTATTTATACATGAATTTTTTCATCTTAGCTTTGAAAGTATCTTTTGCATGGTTTAGAACAAAAACGAGAAATAATAACAAAAACCCAAACTAATTAAGCTGTTAATTAAGATATTAATTAATAAACCAAAAACCCCAAATCAAAGAGAAATACAAATAAATGCATGGAAAAGAGAAAATATGATCATTTTTCTACCCTTCTTTCATCTCTACCCCGCTCGCAAACCAAAAAAATTATCATGAATCTCAGTCTCACACGATAATAATAATAAAAAAATTTTTTCGTCATTAAATTCCTACCACATTTTGTTGGAGAAAATCAACATTGGCAAGAGTGCCATTGGCTACATACTATTGAAAAATGTTGTGTCAAAAATGTTTGCTGCCACATGTTTGGGACTGCTACATGCGCATGTAAAAATATTACAAATGTCAAAATTCAAATGTACCAAGCTAGTACACGACATGTCTAAAATACGCATGTTTGCATGTCTCTACAAAGGAACTTGTGGCACACATATCAATGTGTGCTGCATGTGAGTGTCACAAAAAGTGGAAGTACACGACATGTTGCCAATTTAGCTTCATGGTGACGTCAAAATTACGTCAGAGCCACATGCGAATGTGGCTTTTGACATTCCGTGTACTGTAGGCTTTAGAGTTCTCATCAATTGAAGCCAAAGTGTTCTCTGCATAAAATTTGGCTCGTGCCAAGCAAGAATATCAAAAAAAAAAAAAAAAAATGAAAGAGAAAGAGAAAGAGAAACAAAATAAGTAAACAAATTTCGGTTATTTATGTGCGTTTGCTTTTGTCAACGTTGACTATTGTTGTTGTATTTCACAGCAAGAAAAGCAAAAAAAATAGAGATAACACTGATTTAAAAATGCTTTTAACGAACAGCATTCATTACATGAGTCAAAAAGGGTTAGATCAATAATAAATCAAATTAAAAAATATTTAAAATATATACTACATATATGTACATATATTGACATCTTCCTTCTTCAAAGTACACAGCATTTTCGTGAAGCATACGTTCTTGTACTTTAGTTAAAGTTTACAAAATAAAAGTGAAAAAAGTGACTAATTAGAGAGAATTATGGCTTCAACAAGTGAAGGTGATTTTATATGAATTTAAAATAATGCTTTATTTGCATTATGGAAAATATTGTTTCTTATTGTAGAAGCAGAAAGAAAGCGCAAAAAAGTGGCAGAGAACCAGCGCGCATACCGGCAGCGTAGAAAGCAGTTAAGACTGCAACAACCACAAAATGTATTAGTGGACATTTCAAATGCAAATAATACACAAAATTCGAGTATGTTTTTGTTTAAATTTGCATATGAACATAAGTTTTATTCATTTCCATTTTAAAACAGATGATATTATAACGGGCATTGCTAACGCTTCCACCAACAACACTATGCCTACTGCAACCACTTCTAATAATGCAGGTGATTTAATATAAAATCAACAATTAAAAAATATTTTTAACTTATATTATGATTTTTATTTTCTTATAATATTATTAAGGCGTAAGAAGTATAACTTCTACAGAGTGTGATCTACACACACCGGTTTGTTTTTCATGTTTTATCGATTGGCGTTTTTTGTATTTAACATTATTAGTTTATTAGCTAATATATATATATATATAATTAAATTCTCAAAAAGTTTGATGCCGTTTGTCTTTTTAATCGCTAGTTACTGGCAAAAACGCTAGATGCACAGCATTGTACATTTTTTGCATCCCTGAAAAAAGTTAGTTAATTCCAGTACCTTTTTTTTCAACTATGTTAAAAAACTTTTTACGTGGCAGAAAATGTATGCCAAATGAAAAAAAAAGTTTGTTTTGTTCACTGCGATTATTTTCGTGTTGCTCACAACACTGGTCCCAAGTGGTATCCAACAGGTGAGCTTACTAGCACAGCTGACTGAGCTCGCTTTATAGCAAATTGTCATACAAACTGATATAGTTTGAAGAGAGTACATAAATAATGGTACTCATATGTTACTCGCAGTCTACATTTGCTTATTATTTGTTATAACATTAAGATAGCGCCAGCAGAATAACAGTACTAAATTTGCTCATTTTTTTCTATGTGGGGAATATTAGTAAATGTTCTCGTGCTGTTTTACCACAATTTTAAGGTGGAGTGGCAGAGACAGCAAATAGCTTTTGTTTGTTGTCTCAATTTTCATATTGGAAAATGACATTTGATGGTTGAACATGGTTGTACGAACAAATGTTCTGACAACGCTGTTTGACCATAACTCGCCGTCTACATTAGCCATCGATTTGTTTGCTCATGAACAAAGCGCCAGCAGAATAGCAGAACAAAATTTGTTCATGTTTTTCTATGTGGGGAATATTAGTAAATGTTCATGTGCTGTTTTACCACAATTTTAAGGTGGAGTGGCAGAGACAGCAAATAGCTTTTGTTTGATGTCTCAATTTTCATATTGGAAAATGACATTTGATGGTTGAACATGGTTGTACGAACAAATGTTCTGACAACGCTGTTTGACCATAAACAAAACATGAACAACAGTGGCCTACATTAGCTAAAATAATGTGGGAACAAGCATTTGTTCATTGGCCGAACAAATCGATGGCTAATGTAGACTGCGAGTAAAGCGCCATGGCCACGTATCAAATTGGCTTGACAAATAACATGTATGTGTTGGTAAATATTATTTTGCTTAGTCCCCTTTTACATATTGGTAATTGAAAGGCAGACAGACGAAGTTTGTTGAAGAAGGGGTGAAGACGCAGAGTGGATAGTACACGACCCTCTGTAATGGACATTTTTCGTTTTTCTCTTTCACTCTTCGCATATTTTATGTTGTTGCTTAATATCATTTTTCTCACACCATTGGCATTTTAGTATTAATGCATGTGGTGTGAAAAATTATGTGCTTACACAACAACAGCGAAAAAGAACGAAAAGGGTATACGAACAACTTCTGTCTGTCTATTAATTTCCAATATGTAAAAGCTACACACAAGTTCAAAAGAGAATTACAAAAATGTCTGCCCTTCAATTGCCAATATGTAAAAGGGGACTTAACACAGCAACGTGTCAAATTCATGCCGTCAAATTTCATTTGAAAGTTATTTTTGAATGATAAGAACGTGTGATGTTTTTGGTCGCAAATTATTATGAAAATAGTTAAATATATTTTGTTAATTTTAATTCAATAAATATAAAAATTTTCATAACATTTACATTTTTTTCAACATTTGGTTTATTTTTAATTAATTTAATTTTTAAAGCAGGCAAACAGCGATAAAATTTAATTAATTCCAGTATGGAATTTTTTTCATCCATTTTTTATTCATTGCGCTATTATTTTTCGCATACGATATTGTCGCTGCGCAAACTAAACAAAAATGAGATTTGATGTAATTACGCAGCAACACATCAAATTTGCTTCAAATTACAGTATCGACGGCAGTGAATATCTAAATTGTTTTGATTTTCGTCAACTCACATGGACATATACGTGAGAGTTTTATTTCACTAACACAATCAAAAAACCCTTGGTTTGTCAAGCCAATTTGATACGTGGCCATGGCACTTAAGAAAATGCTTTAAATTTGTTTGTGTATTTTGATCTAAAGGCCATGTCAGATACAACTTCGTCGCTTTGCGTGACGTTTCTAACTTTAATGAAAAAGCGCAAAGCAAAAGCTGTATGACACAATAAAAACTTTGACAACACTCACTTTACCCATAAAAAGTGTTGGTAGTTTTTACATTTAATTGTCAAAGCGCACAAAAAGTTGAGAGTTGCCTAACTTTTGGCTTCGCGTTGTGTTAAAAGTGCTTTATGTGACATGTTTCATATAAGTACCTACATTTTATCTTAGATGTCAAAGCGAATCTACAACGCAACGCGAAGCAAAAGTTTTATCTGACATGGCCTTAAGCGCCATGGCCACGTATCAAATTGGCTTGACAAACCAAGGGTTTTTTGATTGTGTTAGTGAAAAAAACTCTCACGTATATGTCCATGTTAGTTTGACGAAAATCAAAACAATTTAGATATTCACTGCCGCCGATACTGTAATTTGAAGAAAATTTGATGTGTTGCTGCGTAATTACATCAAATCTCATTTTTGTTTAGTTTGCGCAGCGACAATATCGTACGCGGAAAATTTGATAGCACAATAAATAAAAAATGGATGAAAAAAATTTCATACTGGAATTAATTAAATTTTATCGCTGTTTGCCTGCTTTATGGAGAGCAATTAAAAATAAACCAAATGTTGAAAAAAATGTAAATGTTATGAAAATTTTTATATTTATTGAATTAAAATTAACAAAATATATTTAATTATTTTCATAATAGTTTAATATAAGTCAATCGCATATAAAAATGTAAGATAATTAATATTATAAATGTTAATAAATAAAATTAAGAAAATTTTGTTAGCAAAAAATATTTTGCGACCAAAAACATCACACGTTCTTATCATTCAAAAATAACTTTCAAATGAAATTTGACGGCATGAATTTGACACGTTGCTGTGTTAAGTCTATGTTCACACACGACGATTTTAGTTGGGCAATTCTTGAGTTTATAGATGTTTTTTTCAGTTTGCGGTGAGGGGAATAAAAAGGGAAAAATAATCGCCGGTACCCGGCTATTTCAAGCAATTCTCTCATTGTTTTTTTTTTATTTGAATATTTGACATTCCTTTTCATTCGGTGTTTCGCTTCTTTGTGTGTACATCATTTATAATTTCAATTAAATGCAAAAATTACACGTTTTAAATATGTAAAAATAAAATAATTATTATAGAGTAAAAATTTTTAGTAAAAGCCTACTACATTTTGTATATTTTATTAAAATTGTTTATTTTATGAAAGCACAAATGTCAAATTGTAAGAAAATAAAAACTAAACAAAACAGAAGAATTGCCCAACTTAAATCGTCGTGTGTGAACATAAAAGCAAGTTCAAAAGAGAATTCTGAAAAAGTTGGGCAATTAAGATCGTCGTGTGTGACCCTAGACTAAGCAAAATAATATTTACCAACACATACATGTTATTTGTCAAGCCAATTTAATACGTGGCCATGGCGCTTTAAAGCGAGTATGTACTCTACACTAAAGCTATGTACAGACGATTGGCAGATCTTACAATATTGTCAGAAAAATGTTCAGAAAATGTCTCACAACCGTCTAAACTTACAATTTTTGTCTTGCAACGTTGCAAGAAAAAGCATTGTCAGTTCATTGTAAGACAATAATATTGTCAGACATCTGACAATCGTGAGAACACTCTACTTTGCCATTATCAGATAATTGTCAGACATTGTAAGCTCTTGTTTTATTGGCAGATGTGTTTAAATTAATGCATCTGACAATGGCGCCATTGTAAGATAATTTTTCTGTTGGCAATGCTGTCCATAAATACTATTGGATTTGACAGTTCTGACAAAGCTTAACAACGCATCTGGCAATTTTTCCACACAACAAGCTGACAACCATGTAAACTGACAATTTTTGTTGGCAGATAAATTTATTGTCTGACAATTGTCTGACAATGAAATTGTAAGGTTTTCTTACAATCGTCTGAACTAACAATTTACCTTTTGGTAACAATTTTTCATTGTCAGTACGTTGTCAGCATATTGACATATCTTACAATATTGTAAGATCTGCCAATCGTCTGTACATAGCTTAAGAAAATACATGTTGTTTTTTCGATTATTGTAGTTGTTGTCGAACTGCGCATACCTGTTAGTTTTACCATGGTCCTATATTTCAGTAAAAACAGTTATTTTCGTGCTGCTAACAACACTGGTATCGGTACTGTCAAAGTTCTTATCATGGTCTAATAATCAGGTCTGCGCAAGAAGGAATATGGTTTTTTGTAGGGTTGTGTTTTGACCGTTAAATAATCTGCAAATATATGGTAAGTTAATTCGGTCTTGTCAAAAGTTGTTTACATTTTTGGCCGCCATCATGAATATTTTTGTTTACGTTATGCTTTTTGTTTTTGCATAACCAATAAATACATACATACAAAACAACTTTTGTTTTGTTTTGTATACAGCTTTGTTTTGACAATTTTGAATGAATTTTACACAAACAAAATGCATGTCGTTTTTTGTTGTTGCGTTGATACGCGCACCTTATTATTCCACCATGGTTCTTATTATAAAAAATAAGTATTTCATTTGTACCAGCAACAGTTTCACCTTGTTTGATACGTGTTGGTCATACCTGTGGTGTTGGTATTGTCTTTTTTTCTCACCTCCTAGCACGAGATTGTTAGTAATAATTAGTATTCTGTGGTAATAATAATCACAACTTGTAATTATTTTATATTAATATCGAAATCAAAATGTTCCGAATTCCACCTCAAATTGATCCTGCGGAGGAAAAGAAAAGAGTAAAGGCTGATGTGCGCAACAATTTCATAATGTTTAGCATTTTATGTTTCGCCATACGTTTGGGTAAGTTAATCTGTTATGAAAAGAATTTACATATCATATACATAAGTGCATATATACTATATACTTATTTATTCAATTTTAGCGCCAATTGCCTTGGAAAAATTTCATGTTTAGCATATAACAATATCTTCTATAATAACCAGGCTTTAATTTCATTTATGAATTGGAGTGGGACACACGTTTTGGAAGCACAGCTGAGCACTTTTATCACGTGGCTGACTTGTTTTTATTTGTAAGGGTTCTGTAGTGTAAAAAAATCGTAATTCAAGTTATGTATACACATGTATCTTAAACTTATGGGTGTTATCTAATTCGCCAAAATAAATTTTTTTAGGAAATGTTACTTGTGTAACAGTAGTAAATAATAACATTGTTATTCTTTATGTATTTCATATTCAGAAAGATATTTCGATCTCTTTTTTTAATTCGTGATCATCTATCAATAAAAAGGCAATTTTCTTTTGTCACTATATGTGTACTCGTATGTATAAGAGACCGGCAGCTTGTATCCGACGATTTACTCAAGAGTTCTTGTGATCTAAACGTTTGTGAACAACAAGCAATGATTAACTAACATTAACTTGTTGTAAAGACGCCGAGCACGAAGAAATCAAATGCAGCTGGGCAACATAAACGTTAAAAAATAAATCAATTTAGGTATTAATTTTCATATATGTATAAGTATATTACTAGCCTATCCCGGTGTGCTTCGCTACCCCCTCGTTATAAAATAAAATTAAAAGTATTTATATATCCTATTGCGAAAATTTAATGACGATCGGTCCAGTAGTTAAGACTATATTACGATTTTTAATTTTCCTAAAAAGGGGCGTGGTCCCACCCACTTTTCTCCTGGTACGTATTCCAAATTATGGCAATACCATATGTACCAAATATCATCGACGTAGGGTCAAAATATGGCGATTAAAATTTTTGGGTTATATGGGCGGTGCCACGCCTCTTTGTCCAATCAAAACTTCATATAGCCTATTATTCCTTCCAGAGTCACAGTAACATTCTGTGAAAATTTCAGGAAGATCGGTCCAAGAGTTTGGTTTCCCTAAAAAGGGGCGTGGTTCCACCCACTTTTCTCCTGGTACGTATTCCAAATTATGCCAATACCATATGTACCAAATATCATCGACGTAGGTCAAAAAATGCCCGAAATATTGCGATTTAAATTTTTGGGCTATATGGGCGGTGCCACGCCTCTTTGTCCAATCAAAACTTCATATAGCCTATTATTCCTTCCAGAGTCACAGTAACATTCTGTGAAAATTTCAGGAAGATCGGTTTTCCTAAAAAGGGGCGTGGTTCCACTCACTTTTCTCCTGGTACGTATACCAAATTATGCCAATACCATATGTACCAAATATCATCGGCCCTAAATATTGCGAAGTTATTTGATAATCAATTATTGTGGCGGGCCATTTGCAACGCCCTACCGCCCCCCCCCCCCCGTTCGATCCAACAAACAATTTCTAAAAACAAAAAAAATATTCTGGACCTTTTCCATATGCTGAAAGAATTTTGAAAATTGATCCACAAATGGCGAAGTTATGCTCACTTTACATTATAAAATCTGTTAAAAACTACGTGGTAGGAGTAACAAAATTTAAAAAAGTGGGTGTGTTGAAAAAAAGTAGCCTATAATTCATCCGAGAGTTCCAGTTAAATACTGCGAAAATTTCAGGAAGATCGGTCCAAGGGTTTGGCCTCTTATAAGGAACAAACAAACAAATAAACATACACACATTCGGTTTTATATATTAAGATAGATTTTTTAATATAACAATTTTTTTCCAATTTAAAATTAAGATCATTTAGAAAGGTACATACATTACATATTTAGTTGTTGTTAAAAATAATATTGTATTTAAATATTAATATATTTAGCGAAATATCAAACATATACAAGTGTAATGGCAACATGAAATACATAAAATATTGGTTCGTAGAAGACTTCAAAACTTTCTTGAATAATCGTCATTGTATTGTTAAACTTAAAATGTTGGAACGCCATTTCAGCTCTTTCCTTGACTTTTTTTTGCAAAATATTAAGTAGTATTTTAGTTAATAAAATAATACATATTATATATGTACATATATAAGGTACAAAATCAAAAATTGGGACGGAAAGCATGAGGTTGTCATTCATTCAATATCTATACATAGTTCATCCGGATGCATTGAACGAGGTCCTAATAAAGGTTCTTGTTGTTGTGTGGAAATTAATTTCAAGTGTACATGAGAATATGGTGTATATCTTTGGTGATGATCTGATAGTTTAAAATGCGCAGCCTCATCTTTATTATAGTAGGAATGATCCACTTCAGGGTCACTAAAAACACAAGACAAATCTTCAACAGTTTCTAAATTATCGCCTTCTATAGTTATTGTTGAAGAGTCTGATTCCTTTCGAAAAGCTTTGCAAGTGGCAGTTGAAGTTGTTTGGTAGGCGCTGGGTATTGTTAGTAAATTATTTGACTTTTCATTTAACGAATTTGAAGTTAATGGTTGCTGATCAAAAAAGAAATCTAAAAAATAAAACATGTTTAATATTTCTTTTTAATATTTTATAGATTGTTAAAGTGAAAAATACAATGTTGATGACGACAATAACATACATGTGATAGAAATCGATATTAAAAACAAAACGATTAATTTTTGATTAATTACATTATTTGAATTTTATTTTTTGTTCTAGTAAAAATATATGTATAGACAAAATTCAACACTTTTTCAAAGTGATCGTATTGAATTTAATCGTTTTCCATCGTATATCTAAATGTTTATGCAACAGAAAAAATATATGACAAGATATCTAAAGTTTACCTTTAACTGAAATCAAAAATAGATTTTAAAATTATAAAACCAAATTATATTAAAAAATTTCGTAAAAATTAGTATATTCTAGTTAGGGTATGGTTGGTTTGTGTTGTTGGTTAATAGAAGTGCTAATTAAAATAATTGATGAAGTACGTAATACGTATTAATTGTATGTGATGTGTAAATTTTAAAAAATATCTTCGTGATAATCCGGTGATGAAGGTATTATTTGTACTGTAAAAAATAAATTGATTGATTTATTTACAATAATGCTTGTTGATGTTATGTGAAATTCATAATGATTAAAAACGAATATGCGAGAACAAAATTGTGATTATCAGGTATGTGATGAAAATCGATTTCGATCCAAAAACGGTGTAAAATCGAAACGAGTTGTGATGGCATCACATATTTTTGTTTTGTTTTGTTCTTCTTCTTGTTTGTTTGTCGAATTCGATTTCATTTTCCATTTTGTTCTATGAAAATATGAAGAAAAAACGAGTGTGATGGAAATCGAAAATTTACGGTTTTAACCGATTTAAAATCGAGCTCACTTCTGTACACGATTTAATAAAAGAATACATAAAATTTATATTGTTAAAATATTAAATCGAAAATATAAGTATTTATGTACATAGTATGTACCCAAAGCTTGTATGTGGTTTCAAATTAATAAATATTAAAATGGAATTTTTAGGGGAAAACACGCTAATAATGCCCAAGAAGAATACATGGTGATCTTATTGTGGCTGCTAACTCGATTACTAGTGGAATTAGTTTGGATTCTACATGTGTTTAAATTTTTTTTAATATCCAAGCAAAGCCTTCTTTATTTAAACGAAAAGAAAATATTCCTTAAAACTAAAAATATTTGTTTTTTTTTTTTTTTTTTTTTTGATAATTTTATTATTTATTGAATCTTTAATTATTTATATTAAATTATCAATAAGTTTTTCAAATCTTAAATCTAAAAAATATTAAATGTAAGTTTAGCCAATGCTAAACAAAAATTTTTAATTTCAACGGTTAATTTTGGTTGTTTTACATCTCTCGTGAACGGCTGAGAAAAAGAGTATCCCTTCTTTTCAGCCGGGTGTGGCCTCTATAATGAAGAATATTGCGCGCAAGTGGATTTGGGTGCAACTCAAGTTTTTTTATATATTTTTTCGCGTGTTTTGAAAATACTGTCTTCACTAACGGAACGTCTAGGTCTTTATGAATTCGATGGTTTCTGACATACCAGGGGGCTGCTGTTATTGTACGTAGAATTTTATTCTGTCGCCTTTGAATTCTTTCGACATTCGATGCTGAGGCAGTGCCCCATAACTGGATTCCATAGGACCATATTGGTTTCAGGATCGCGTTGTATAGTAGAAGTTTACAGTCTAGGCTCAGTATAGAATTTCTTCCCATAAGCCAATTAATTTGGGCAGTTTTTAATTTCATTTGCATCAACTTTGCGTCTATTAGCGATTTCCATGTTAAACGGCGATCAAGGTGAACGCCTAGATATTTGACTACAGTATGTTGCGGAATAGTCTCAGTGTTGATTTGTATAGGCGGGCATGTTTCCTTGCGCAACGTAAAAGTGACGTGTACACATTTCTGTTCGTTAACTTTTATACGCCATTGTTTAAGCCATTTTTCCAATTTGGATATATACCCTTGTAAGTTGATGGAAGCTTCTACTGGATTTTCATGGACGCTTAAAAAAGCTGTATCATCAGCAAATGTTGATGTATGAATGTTATTGCTTAACGGTAAGTCAGAGGCATAAATTAAATAAAGTAAGGGACCGAAGATGCTGCCTTGGGGAACTCCGGCTTCGATCGACTGCGGAGGGCTTAAAAAATTACCTTCCCTAACTACAAATTTTCGTTCCTCTAAATAGCTTTTTAAAAGCTTGACGATGTTTGCGGGGAGATTGCATGTTAATTTGTGGATAAGACCTTCGTGCCATACTTTATCGAAAGCTTGAGAAACATCTATAAAGAGCGCAGAGCAAAATTTCTTTTTTTCAAAGGTGTCTCTAACTACGTTCACAAGTCTGTGAGTTTGTTCAATAGTGCTATGTTGTCTGCGAAAACCGAATTGATGATCTGGAATGCAACCACTTCTAGTCACTATAGGCATCAGCTTGCTCATATACAGCTTTTCAAATAGTTTTGAAATGTTGGGCAATAAACTAATAGGCCGATAGGATTCAACCTTCGTATGATCCTTGCCGGGCTTTGGTATCATAATAATCATCGAAACCTTCCATTCTGCAGGATAGTATTGCAGCCGTAGAATACTATTAAAAATGAAGAGTATAACTCTTTTTGCAATATAAGGCAGTTGTTGAAGCATTTTGTTGCTTATTTTGTCGACACCTGGGGCTTTTCTGGTGTTAAGACTAGTAATAGTATTTTCAATCTCCGTCATGTTAAATCTCATCGGTATTTCTGGTAAAGAGACGACTGGTGGCAGTTCAACAATATCAGCAGAAATATTCGGGGTAAATACTTTTTCTAGGTGCTTAACAAATAGATCACCTTTTTCAGCATCAGTTCTTGCCCAGTCACCATTAGAGGCTCGTAATGGTGGTTTGCAAATCACTGGCCTTTTAAGTCCTCTGGCTGCACGCCACAGCGAATAATCTGTTGATGGTGTTGCATCGAGTTCTTGCAGAAATTTTTGAAGCGAAGCTGTTTTTTGTGATTGTAAAACTTTTCTTAGCTGCTTGGTACACTCCTTAAGCCTTAATTTTAGCTGAGGCGATCTGTAACGTTGCCATTCTCGTCGAGCTCTCCGTTTTTCAGTCAATAGCCTTTCTACATCTGCACAAAAAATATTGTTAAATCTCGCTTGTTGATTTGGTTGAATTGAAGAAGCATTAAGAGCAGCTTGTTTAGCATGTGCTTCAAACAACCTAATAGAATTTTCTATGTCAGCAGGTGTTCTCAATGGCATATTTTCCGTGCAATGAGCACTCAAATATTTTTTGTATTTCAGCCAGTTAATACGTGCAGGTGTCAGCGGTAAATCACATGTTGGTGTTGTAGTTGTGTGTGAGTAAATAGTGATAATAGTAGGCGAGTGATCTGAAGACAAATCCAGAGATGCTTCTACTTCAATCATTTCGCTGGGCACGCCTTTCATAATCCCAAAGTCGATAACATCAGGAATTTTTTGACGATCCGTTGGCCAATATGTTGGCTGACCACTTGAAACTACATTCAAACCCATTTTTGAAATTGTGTCAAACAAAACACGACCCTTGGGACTGATTAAACGTGAGCCCCAAAAAGTGTGTTTAGCATTGTAGTCGCCAGCTGCTAGAAAACGGGACCCCAGTGTTGTATAAAATGCGGTATATTGACTCTCTGAAATTGAAAACCTGGGAGGAGAGTAAACAGATGATATCACAAGCTTTTGATAAAAATTTTCAATGCAGATGTTCGTTGCTTGAAGATATTCTTCACGAAGGTCATTTAGTAGGTAGTGTTTTATTCGAGTTTTTATTAGGATTCCAGAGCCACCACAAGCTCTACCTTGAGGATCCTTGGTGTCGTAGAAATTATATCCACTAATTCGAAAATAACTTCGGGACGTCAAGTGAGTTTCTGAGATAAGCATAACATCGATTTGTTTATCCAGAAGAAAATATTCAATTTCATTTTTGTGTTGGCAGATGCCGTTTGCGTTCCAAAAACAGATTCTTAAGTTCATGGTTTGTTCAATACAGCCTGCAACAAGGTAGACTGCATTTTCAACATTTCCTGCATCATACAGGACATGTTGAGAGTGAATGTATTTACTGTTTGTATAAGGATCTCTATTGAGGCTTCAATACGACTAAAATTATGCCCTGATTCTTCATTTACTGGTACAGTTTTTTGCGCCGGAATCTGGTTACTCCTTAAAATATTAGCGTATGAAGATTGACTATTAGGTTTTTGTTGAGTAAGAGTCGTGTTAGACTTTAAAACATTTGAGTATTGATTATGGCTAGACGACGGTTGAGGTAACTGTGGGTAGTTTAAATGAGTGTTGGGCTGAGCGGGAGTAGCATTGGTTTTTCTGTTCGACGAATTTTTAAAAAGAGAATAAAGAGGGCAGCCCCTATAGTTGGCAGTGTGGTTTCCGCCGCAATTACTACATTTTTTTGCTTTGGTATCACCTTTTATTTTGTCACAGTTAGCGGTACTGTGTAACTCGCCACATACAACGCAAACGGTAGGCAACTTGCAATAAGTTTTGGTATGGCCAAATTCTTGACAGTTCATGCATTGGATAGGTCCAGTTTTTTTATGTGGCATCTCAACGGTAACTCTTCGATGCAACAAGTATTTTAAGCTATAGATTGGGTGCGATTCATTTTTTTTAATTTTCAAGTCGCCTGGCTGTAGCTCGACTCTAAAAATAGGTTGGGGGATTTTTTCCCTGTTTTTAATGTTTGAAACATTTTTGACTTTGAAGCCACTATTTTCAAGGCCAGACTTTACCTCTTCCGGATCCACGCTTGAATCTATTCCTTTTATAACTACTGTTAGGCCTTTAGCACTCTTCAGTTGATATGTATAAAAGTTTTTGTTTTTAGTCTCAAAATCTGAGACAATTTTTCTATAATTATTTTCTTGTGTTACCTGAATTTTAGTTTCGTTGATTTTGCCGCGCTTAATTGGAGTTACATAGAACTCATTTTCTCCAATTAATGAGATAAGGCTTTTTACCAAAAGGTTGGAGTTCTGTTCTCTTAAATATATCGGCGGTGGTTTAGTGGACCTTGTTGTACTTGTGTCTTCATCGACTTGTTCATTCAAAATCGCAAAACGATTTTCAGAATGTTTAATATTATTTTTCCCATCTTTGGGCATTTTCGCCGTTGACGCTATTTCAGCTGATTTGGGACTTCTTCCCCTTTTTAGCACGGTTATGTATCTGTCCATACCAGTTTGGATTTTATTATCACTATTTTCACTCACTGCATTTACAATTTTGTGCACGTTGGTCACCTGGGTATTTATTGTTTTTTTGTTTGATTGTACAGCTAAGCTGACAAGTTTGCTAATAGGTGCAATTGTTGTTGCTTCTTGATCGATATTTAACATGTTCAAAGATAATGATCGCGCACGAGTATTTGTGTTTTGTGTAGTAATCAGGTTTGTGTTTACTTCATTTTTTTTGTCGTCGTTAGCAACCAAAGTTATATATTGTACATTCCTACTGCTTGTAGGTTTATTGTTGTTGTTAGAAGGTGAACTCACTTAGAGTTCTCTTTTTTTTGTATTTTCACTTATGTATATTAGTTTGTGTATGCAAATATTTATGTGTATTGCACTCAAGCAAAAAATAAAATAAAACCAGTAAAATAACTGTTCAATAAATGTTTTGTTTTTTTTATATTTTTTGTGACTTGAAAATTTTTTTTTTCTTTTATATTTTTTTTATATTCAGTTGCGACGATAATAAAATTGCGTCTGTTCACTACGAGAGTTGATTTTATTATTTTTTGAAAAAATATTTGTAAAAGAATATGTCAAATTATTCATTCTATTGTGCTATGCCCTTACCTATTTTCCGGCATGTTTAATCGATTTGATGCATCCCTCAACCTTTTTCGTTCAATATTTTCTACTCGATTTGAATAATCAATTATTAAAATTGATGCCGAAATAATAAATGCCTTTTTTAGTGCTATTAAAATCCAAACAAATGTTTACTTTAAAAAAAAATAAGTTGTAGTTTGACATGAAACTATTTAAAATGAAACAAAAAATGGAAAGTAAAACCGTTCGTTTTTCATCACATCTTATAGCAAAGCGTTCGTTTTCAACATTGGATTTTACTTAAAAACGAATCGATTTTCATCACATACCTGTATGTTTGTTAACAAAATATTTAAAATATACACAAGTATAAATATTTATATAATAATCACCCCTATCGCGAATAAATATTCCCATGAAAAAACTCCCAAATTTTTTGTTTTACTATCGTGAATGATTACTCCCGCGAATAATTTGACTAAAATTGTTCACAACAATTGAAAGTGGGAACAAGAAGTGAACATGTAAGTAGCAATTTGTTTTTTAATCCAGAACTTCATGTAATCACTTTTTTTCTCTTATTTATAACACAGGAGTGTTAATAAAGAACAAATTAATTGTCTGGTTGATGCAATGTGTGCGAATCAAGACTATGGCAAAGGTTTCCAAAAGGATAAAAAGTAGGACGTGCGTAAATTTTTCAACGAGTTAAGCTTTTGTAAATGGTGTTAATTATTAGTTTAATAAGCGTAACTTAAATTTCTCATGCATAGGTGAGGATCGACCAAAAACGGAACATAAGAAAAAAATTTAATGAAAACAAAAAAAAAAAACCAACAAAACAAAGCGGATCAGATTCATCACGTATTTGTCTTCGCTGCAGTCGTTCTATAGTTTGATTTTCCTTTTCCAGCAACAGAAAACGCAAGTACGCTATTCATAATTTTTACCTTATTAGCTTTAATTTTTTTTATTCATACACCACACAATAAATCCCGCAAAAATTATTTGTTAAATCAAAACAAACAATTCAAAATAAAAACTTTTATTCCCAAGTAATTCACAATAGAGGCTTAAACTCCCAAAATATTCGCAATAGCAATTTGTTGGGGATGGGAATACAATTCTTCTCCCAAACAACTTACTCCCATAATATTCGCGATAGGGGTGAATAATAATAATAATAATAGTTCAAGCACATAGTCTTTTTATAAATATAACAAAATTCTATTATTCGAAATATTTCGCTATACCAATGGAAACACTTATTCTGTAGCAAAATTTTCTATGAAACAAATTTTCAATATGAAAAAATAATTACAGGAATCACAATTTCTTGCTTGTCAATAATTATTTCCTGAAGAAGCTATTCATTGACATAGCCAAATAATGGATATAATAAAGATTTGTTAATTGTTATTTTTATAAAAGACCTTGTGCTTGATCAATTATTATTATAAAAATAAAATAAAAAGGTCGAAGAAAATTAAAAATAAATATAAATAATTACCCGATTCAACGCCGTTCCATTCGCTAACCACTGTATTGTGATTATGTTGACGTGGATTTGAAATATTTTCTACAGAACCTTCGTACTGCTTTAAATCAGTGGCAAGAGCCATGTTTTCAGTCATATCAAATATTTCGGTAACTTTAACTTTATTCGTGTTATCATCAGTGTAATAGTACGCATACAATGCATCATTGTGAGTCGTTACCTTCAATACATGTTCAAATTGATCAACATCGTCTTCTAAAGGTGCCGCACCACTATATTTAAAAAAATATTTTATGAATTTAACTGGATTAAAAATGGTTTTCGATTTTACTTTACCATTCATCAACTAATATAGAAACTCTAGGACCGTATAACCTTTTTGAATGCAATAGTCCAGTCGTATCAAAATGAGGTGGACCACAGATCTATATTAGAAACCATTAGATTAAAAATAATTTAGAAGTTTGTTTTCAGCAACACTTACCGTAAATTTATTTAATATACGGACTTGCATATTATTTAATTGATATATAAATTCTTCTACAACCTGTCGCATTTGGTTAGTTAGTTTTGGGGTCAGCGAACAGAGTCTAAGGAAAAAAATTATAATTTAAAAGTAGTTCAAATCTTCTGCGGATACAAAACTTTTTTTTAGAAGATTCACATACATACATATTTAAATACGAATATAAAAAAGAACTAACTTGTTTACAGTTGCTAGGAAAAAGTCCATAGGTACTGTAGCAGGCAACGACAACAGTTTGATGCCACGATGTCTAAATATCCAATTTGCCAAACCTTTATTAGCCTGTTCTATATAGTCCTGTATGACATCTAAAACTGTTTGGGGCATATTTGAACTCAACGCGTCCTTAAATAACACAATCACAAATTATCAGCAAACCAATAATACATATATGTATATGTATTATATAGCAGCAACTTACTTTTCTATGCTTTTTACATTCTCTGCATTCCGGATCAAAATCTTGGGGTTGTGCTTCTGTTTCTGATACTACAAACGTTGACTGGACAGCCACACAACGGCGGCAGTTTATCAAATTGTTGCGAGTCAAAAATTGTAGAGCATCATCGAAACCTTGTTGGCAAAATTTTGATAAGAATTCTGGTCTGGGAGGAAAGAGAATGCGAACAAATCGATTAATATTTTGCCTTGAAATCTCTATACTGGTATTGGCCCAATTTAAATGGAATAACTGTGAACTTTGATCGCGAGGACATATATCACTTTCTCCACAGAAAGGAGATACAGTTATGGTATTTTCATCTAGAATTGGTAGATTGTCAGAAAATGCACCATCCATGTAGCGGACTCCCCGAAAACGGGGTGGTAGAATTCCAGAAAAGCCAGGAATAAAACAAGCACATAGTAATGCTTGCAAAACTTCATCTCTTGAATTAAATTCTGATATAATAACGTTCTTGCCATCGTAAACACGGGTCATAGATATATGCAACCTCCCACTGACACGTTTATGAGCATCATCAGGTAAATGCTTCTGAAGACCTTCGATAAGGCAAGTTTGAATATTGAAAGATGGACTGAAAGGACCCAAGGAATAACGTCGAGCTTCGTTAACAACACGGAAAAAATCAGAAGTCATGCTACCTGCAAGCAAAAATAGAAAATATCACTGAAAATCTTGACATTTTATGTTCTCGTTCAACCTAATCTACATATGTATGTATATTAAGGGTATAACCAATTTTTTGGCATAAAACCATGAGGTCAACCATGTCCTAGTAACCAAGAAAATCATAATAATTGTAATTTTCTAAAAAAAGTTCACGCACCAATTGGTTTTTCTCAACAGTTATTATAGGTATTGAATATTCATAATTTTATACGGTGGTTTTTATTCATATTAATTTTTTTTCGTTAAAAAAGTTTATAGATACGTTTTGGTTTGCGGAAAAATCTCTTACCATCTCTAAATATTAATGAAATTTCATACTTGAGCTATTTTTTGTTTTAAATAAACATATTATTAATTTTTCTTAACCAAAAAGAAAATTAAAAATTTTCAAAACTTCGTCGCGGTTGGTGTGTGAACATTTTGGACCTTAGAGAAAAAATAAATACCTATTTGTACCTTCCCTTATAGTTTTTTATGCTCTATCGGACTGTGCTATGCCAATTTTGATATTTTAAAAAATTGTTAAAAAGTTATCTCCCTAATGTATATATTTTGAACAATATAAAAACCAAAACACTGTTAAAATAATTAAGTTCGAACATGATTATAGCAACAGCTTTTAAAATAAATCAGCAAATACAAAACAAGCTGATAACGGAAAAGACAACGTTTATTCAATAATTGTATATATAATTCTATTGTTTATTATATAGAATCAAAGAAATATGTACATATGTACATACATATTTATATACATACATATGTACATATTTATTATCAATATGAGGAAATTAAAAAAAAAAAAATACCTACATGAATTGAATTGTAATTAAAAATCAAAATTGTGCGTTGACGTCAATAGTATTTTCACATTATAAAAAGTTCATATTATCAAAAGTTTTTAAGCAAAGTAGTCGTATATTACCATTTTCACTTTTATAAATGTGTTTTGTTCTTTTTTAACAAATTTCCAAAGAACGTAAGGCTTGCAATTTTTAATTTGCGTTGAATCAAGGTTATTTCTACTACATACATACATACATACATGCATAAGTAATAAACGATGTTGACACAATAATAATCAGAAATAACCCTGAAGGAATCCTGGGGGCAAGTGTCTCCAAGTCACCACTTTTGTCTACAATATTGGTGACTATTAGGCGACATTGTCAATAAAGCGTCTACAAATTTAAATTTGGCTTTGATGACAAAAAAATTTGTGGTGGCGAAAGATGGCAGATAATGTGTCGGTTAAGGTGAAAAAATATGCATTTTCATTATCGACATCTGCTTTAGAAAAGCACCAAAAGCGTAGACTATAATTTCTTAATTGAACTAGTGAATCAATGGTTCCAATGTCTACATACTACTACCTAGTCAATAGTACCAATGTCAGTAGTGGATTTTCAATGACACACAAATGTTAAATGTCTATAGTAAATAGCATTGTCTGGGGTATGATAAGTCACTAGTACTGGTGACAATGTCAGTAGTGAATCAGTACAGTTTCACTATAGCCATTTCCTGCAGGGAAGTATTAAATAACGTGTGCTTGTGTAGGTACATATGTATTATGAAATCAAATTTAAAACTACTTTTTTGTTACATACCTATAAGAGATCGGTATTTTGAAAGTGGCGTAATTCATTCCATGAAATATTCTAAACATATTAATTTGGTTTGTGCTTTAATGGGAAGATAACGTGTTAATAAAACTACTATTTATTTAAATTTTATTTAATAGATGCATTTGAAAACAAACAGCTCATATGTATGTACTTATGTATGTATGTATGTATATGAAAGTATGCATTCATTCGGACATACATACATACAAATATAATATATGTACATTGTATATACATATATGTAAGTATGTGTGTATGAATATAAACCAAGTACAAATAGTCAAAGCGTTTAGATGATGAGAGGTCGCTGATTTTATTATCAATAATAACCTACTAATACCACTAGCAAAGTTTAATAAAAAAACCAGCAGCAGATGTTAAATTAAACAAACGAATATTAACATACATATGTATGTAAGTATGTATGTAAGTACATACATACATATATACATATGAATGTACATATGTACATATGTATGTATGTATGTACATATGTGCGTATTTATTTACGTATTTATAAGCAACTAACTTATTCTTTTGATCCAAAACAAAGAAAAGCTTTGACTTCATACTACATACATACTTATGTACATACATACATACATACCTACGCTTTTGTTTAGATGAATTACGAGTACATATGTATGTATGTATGTACTTAGGTATATGCGCAAGATTTGTACGTTAACATTAATTTATAAACATACATAGTATGTATGTATGTATATACTTATGTATGCATGTACATACTCTTATAAATATGTACCTATGTACATATGTATATCTACTTAAGTATGTACTTGATATGTACATACATAATGCATATGTAAGTATGTACATACATATATGTATATACTTATGTATGTAATTGCAGGTATGTATGTATACATACGTACATACATACATCCATACATATGTACATATGTAGGAATCAAACGATTTTAGGAAATAGTTACATACATACATATACATATATGTATGTACATACATACATATATGTATGTATACATACCTAAGTACGTGTGATGTTTATGTTCATATGTATACATATGTACATATGTATGTACATATATGTATATAAATCTTATGTATGTATGTATGTATGTACATACATACATACATATGTATGTATGTATATACATAATTTCATCTACATATGTACATATGTATTTATGTGCATACATACAAAATGTACATACATACATACATATGTACATATGTACTTATGTATGTACTTATGTATATGCATCTACATACTACTTACTTACAAATAAATTGCTCATAGTCCAATAAATTTAGAATTTGAACTTTAAAACAAAACAAACCACCAAACGTACCATTTAACAAATAAATGACGTTTTAATTGTATTTTATAAACTCCTATCAAATTGTAGGTATGTACATACATACATACATATGTACATACATATGTGGTACCTAAGTATAATCAAATAATAAAAATCCTAACAAAAGTAGTACATACATACATACTTATGTACATTTTATGTATATGTATGTAAGTTCCTATTCTTTGTTTCGGGTTAAAAGTGATGACTAAGATTTTCATCTATGTATGTACATACATACATACATACATATGTATGTAGGTGAATATTTACATTTATGTACATATGTACATACATATGTATGTTCATATATAAAAATGAATTGATGTTCGTTAGTCTCGCTAAAACTCGAGAACGGCTGAATTAGCCATAACGGTAATTTTGGTCTTGAATTATTTGTGGAAGCTTAAATCGCTAGGTGCACGAGGAGGGGAGGGAGGGGCCAATTTCTGTATTTCCGAAACGGCTTGACCGATTCTTATGAAATTTTTTATGCATATTCAGTAACTGAGAATCGGCTACTATCTATTTTTCAAACCACTAGGGGCACGAGGAGGAGAGGGATTGGGTAATTTCTGTATTACCGAAACTATTAACCCAACAGATGGCGCTATGTTTATCTCATAATTATTTTTGTTGTTGAATGACAGATGGCGCTATGTCCGCCCCATGCAGGAGAATCCTCGTCGTTCGTATTTCAAACAGAACAAAATTATTGTTTGGTATTTTTTCATCGGCGGTCATCGTCACACACTTAACCCTTAAATGCATCTTGTTGCCAATTGTCTACATTCCAGTTCTTCCTAATTTTAGCTATAACCATGAGTGTGTATACTTATAAAAGTTCGTTGCTAAGTGTATACAATAATAATAAAGAAAAAAATACCGTTACATACATTCTTGCTGCTGTATTTTGAATTTTTTAGTCATTTGAGTTTGTGGTTGATCGAGATCAGTGTGTTGCTTGAAGTATAATTTTGTATTTTGCGTTTGCTATAGAAAAAGTGTTTTATAAAACTTAAAAAAATTGATTCTCATCTGTTAACAGGTAAGTTACGAGTTAGTGCTTTCGTATATAAAAATCTTATTGGATTAGTGCAAGATTTTCAAAAAATACTGAATGTTGCCAAATGTCTACAATATGCGTTTGACACATAAGTAATAATAAACGGTCACTATTGATTTTTATTTTTTTTAGTTTATTTGCTTTGATTTTTATAATGCCTAGAGGTTTAGAAGATAAAGATATCGAAGATTTTCTCGCTCTTCTTGAAGATGGAAATATTTCTGAAGATGAAGAGGACGTAGGCGACCTAAATGAAATCGAATATGACCCAAACAATGCTTTAGGCCAGATGATAGAAGTAGAAGACATTGAAGAAATAAATAATGAAGATTCTTCATTTAGTGAAGTAGGCCTTACTGGGGATCAGTGTAATAATTCAGCTTCCAGCACTTCAAGCATCCCTGGTGTTGCATCCGTTCCTCTAATGCATTATTTATGGACTCAGGGAACACGTTGGGTACCATTCAAAGAAACCGATTGGGAAAAAACCTTGCTATGAAAGATTATATGAAACACACGGTTGCGCGGGGAACCTGTGAGGAACAAGTTGCTGATTACGAAGGCATGGACATCTCAGTGACCTGCTGGAAGGACAATAAACTCGTCACATTAGCATCAACTTATGTAGGCGCCGAACCAGCTGAAACCGCCAACAGATATGACAAAAGGCAAAAGAGACAACTCTCAATAGCCTGTCCAAAAATAGTAAAAGACTATAATGTCCATATGGGAGGAGTTGACCTCATGGACAGCTTTTTGGCAGGTATAAAATTAGAATGAAAAGTCGGAAGTGGTATATGAGATTATTTTATCATATGATTGATATGGCAGCGATTAATTCATGGGTACTGTACAAAAAAAATAACCCGAACATGACACAGGCTGACTTCAGATCTGACCTTGCTGAGACATGCTCCTGTAAAATTTCTGAGGGAAATAAACCAGGAAGCCCTTCATCAAGTTATATTGAAAGGGAGATAGACGCCAAAAGACATCGAGGACCCATGAAACCAGTCCCAACGCAAGATATTAGAACTGATGGTGTAGGTCATGACGAAAAAAGGTGCAATAATAGACAGATGCAAGCTCCCAGGATGCAGTGGATTTTCTAGAACTGAGTGCATTAAATGCAAGGTTGCTTTATGTCACAACAAAAATCGAAATTGCTTTGCATTATTTCATAAATAAATGAATTTTACATATTTGTGCAATATAAATATCTATGTATATGGTTAGTTCTTTATACACTATTAATATTAGTAACAAACGCATATTGTTGCCAAAAGTCTACATACCACTTTTTCCAAAATAAATCTTCAAAACCAAGACCTAAAATTTTTTCGTTATTTTTTACGTGTTATACACCTAAATATCTGTATAATTATATTTTTTTAAATAAAAAATAAAAAATCATGCATTTAAGGGTTAACACATTCGGTATTTTTTATACATATAACACCCAAAATATGCACTAATATGGCAAAACAACAAGTATTTTTAACGCAGTAAGAAAGCAAACGAGGCATCGGTTTTGTAATTGATGCATTGTTTGGGAACTTTGCATATGTATGTGTTTTAAGTAGCAATACTGTATACAAACTTTGTATACGAACGTTTTGGAAGTCAGCCTAGCTTCACGCGCCATTATAAACATATACCTCACCATTCAGTGTTTGCTTTAAAATGATGTTTGACACAGTTGGTATGATAAGCTGTGTTCATTTACTAAAAATTGTTACAAATTTGTAACAATTTTTACTAGAAAGCGTTCATTAACCCAAACAATTTGCAACGAGAGAGCGTCGAAAGAGCGTAAAAAATTGAGAGACAGAAAAATTCTTGCAAGTTTTTACAAGTAAAATTTTTACTTGTAATAATTATTCAAACAGCTGTTTTGCGTTTGTGTTTACAAAACAATATTTCTAAATTAAGTTGCAAATAAAAATATTTTCGAAAATTTAAGAAATTGTAAGTAAATGTGAACTTTTAAAACGATAAAAAGTATTAAAAAGATGTATCTTAGGAACAACAATAATAATAATAATAATAATTTTCTAGTTTTAACAGCCTCTGAAATGTTTTTGTTTTCTTTTTTCTTTAATTCTTTAATTTTCACAGACCAGCTGTTATTTCTAATATTGTAAATATTGTGAGTACCTAGGTACTCGGTACTATACACTAAGCAGGCAAATAATTCAATTAGTTCAGATATATATTTGCAAATAAATTAAATTATTTTTAAAATTAACTTTGAAATAGTAATGTTTTTAACTATCAAATTCTATTTCTACCACCATATGTCCACATGTGCACCGCAGAGAGATTTATTTTCACTTATATTGCGAAATGATTGTTCGAACTAATGTTTAACAAATTAATTGGTTGCTTTTTCTTTTGCAGTTGTTTTTATTTACCTTAATTACATAAATAAAAGAAACTTGATAAAATTTGAAAAATAGTCTAATTTATAAAAAAAATTTAAATGTACTTCCAATCTTCAAATTACCTACTTTATTTTTTGCCTTATTAACAGTTATTAATTATTATTTATGAGCGTAAATTAACACATAATTTATTAAATTACTTTTTTACTGCTTTTGGGGTTTAATGCTGGCAGCAACATGATATTTAATTTTGGATAAAGCTTTTTATTACAGTACCTCAGGTAGAAATTTAGAAATTAATCGAAAAAGCTACAATAATCTAACGAATAGCAATTTTTTCTAAGAAATGACGAAATCGGACAAAAAATTTATAATAATTTGTAAAAGTAAATCACGAAAATCATCCATTACAAAAATATATTTCCTAAATATGCCAGATAATATGTTATAGCGTATAAACTAATTAAAAATAGATATTTTATTCATTCATTTTATTCAAAAGTAGCTAATCACCCTTATCGTGTTTAGTGTATTTCGACTACGCCTAGTACTAGATTAAATAAAATTGCAAAACTTTTCATCATTTTATTACAAGCAGTACTCGAAAAACGCCAGTCACGACAATGCTGAATATAAATGACCATAATCACATTATTTTTATAATAATATACATATATGTATAATTTGTCCAAAAAATATAGAGGTAGTTATTAAGTACTCATATATACCTATACATTACAACGCTACTTTAACTTGCAAATTGTTACTAGTAAAGTGTTCATTTAAGCATTAAACACATTCGCCACAGCAGACTACCGACTACCACCTGTCAAAATTAGAATACATGTGTGCATATGAGAATGATTATATTGAAGACAGCAAGGCAACACGGCAACGGGTTTTTGTTCATGCTACTTTTGTCGTGTAGTCGAATTAAACTAACTTCTATTTCTAATGGTCTTCCGCACACGAGTCTAATTATGCTGGCATAACATGAGAGTTTTTAGGCGAGAGGGGTGAAGAGAGCGGTTTTTCGTTGGAACAATTTTTCAACCAGCCTCATACCCGCACAAGCAGCAGAAAACTAATACATACACACTTACGAATACACAGGTTCTGTGTTTTTTTTTTTTACAGACCGTATTTATTCGTTTTATAGCAATTGTCGAGTGAACATGAATTACAATGAAAAAGGGGGTTGGTCGCGCAAACAAAATTTATGCATTTATGTATGTTTTAATAAAACAGTATGAAACATTATCAATTCATTTTTAATTTTTTTTTATAGGTATTTTATATGTTTTTAAATTTTTTTTCTTGAGTACATTCTCAAATAAATGTAAAATTTTATATTTTGGTATTTTATGTTTTTATTTTTTTATAAGCAGAAAATATTTTTTGTAAATAAACGGTTTATGTTTATTAATTATTAATTGATTAAATTTGTCAATAAATCTTTTAAAAAACATAGAATTTTTTAAGATTAATTATAAAAATTCTCAGAATGTACTTAAAAAACTACAAAAGTTCTAAGATAATTAATAAGTTACACACACAATTAAATTAAAAACTTTGAAAAATGTTGGCTAAAGTTTTTTATTAGTATACCTAGAAGTTGTGAAGCAATTTAAAAATTTTTTATATTGATGTTTAAAATTTTCCCTCATTCCAAAAATATTCAGTAAATTCGCTTCTTATACTTGTAATTCCTCCTAAAATATAATTGCCAATTCATTATCACTTATTCTCGTCATAATATTTCTACCTACTATGTATGTTCCGTAATGTGTATAATAATAATAATGTGTATGCAACGAAAGGCAAACTTCAAATGAATACAAAAAACACTAACACATACAAAGCTGAGTACATGTATACATTTTATGCCAGCATAATTAGACTCGTGTGTGAATAAAAGAACAAAAATTGTGCGGCTAATAATTAGACTCGTGTGCGGAAGACCAATGACCACAAAACCAAAGCAGTGTTGACAATATACAAAATTTGTAAAACAAATTAGTGATTAGAAATATTTTTTATTGTGAGATAAAAAAAAATTACAAAATTTAAATGTTATAATATATATGCATCAAGAATTTTTATTAGCTTTATTGTTATATAGAGTAATGACTTGAGTCAAAAATACCAACATTGTTAAAGATTAAAAAAAAAAAAACTCACAGGGTAATAGCCCTTTTTTACCTAAAAATTTTTTGTGTAATTTTTTCGGCGCTCTCTCTTGATTCCGCAGTTACGGGTTTCAAAAATTTTAATATATTATTGATCATAAGTCCTACAATATAGAACGAATATAAACGACATAGGTATCATTTCAAAATGTTCTAAATAAATCATTTAATTCTTAAAATCATCATTTAAGAAGCATAACTTACGTATTTCATTGGTGACAGCTTTCACTTTTCTGTAAAAGTGAAAAGTCAGATAAAAAAATTTTAAAATTGAATTTCACTCGCAATGGGTAAATTGTTTTAAAAAATTTGTATACCAGTATAAAGGTATTTTGGAGAAGTTTAGATTGATATCCACATCGCTTATATCCGTTCCATATTCTAGGAGTTATGGCCAATAAAAAATAAGTTTTGAACCCGTAACTCCGGAGCCAAAAGAAATCCATGAGATGAATTTTTTCTGTTGATGTCAAAGCGAATCCATACAAAGTGATGTGAGTGGCGAATTTAATTTGCCGTATACAATTCGCCCCAGCGAACTTTAAAAAACTAAAAGCGCTAAATATGCACCACTGTAATATACATAAATGAATCGTTGCAACAATTCAGGATCAGCTGTTTACTGTGTATCTGTCGTATCCAAAATAATTAAGTAGCTGCTAAACGGCTACAACGGTAGCTAGCAGCATTTGTGTTCTTGTCATGGTCTAATAATCAGGTCTGCGCAAGAAGGAATATGGTTTTTTGTAGGGTTGTGTTTTGACCGTTAAATAATCTGCAAAAATATGGTAAGTTAATTCGGTCTTGTCAAAAGTTGTTTACATTTTTGGCCGCCATCATGAATATTATTGTTTACGTTATGCTTTTTGTTTTTGCATAACCAATTAATACATACAAAACAACTTTTGTTTTGTTTTGTATACAGCTTTGTTTTGACAATGTTGAATTAATTTTACACAAACAAAATGCATGTCGATTTTGTTGTTGCGTTGATACGCGCACCTTATTATTCCACCATGGTTCTTGTGTTCGTGTAGTCTGCTGTGGCGAATGTGTTTATATCTTTACTTTTTCACATTTTTGAGAGTAATTTTGGAAAAATTTTTGTTACTCTCTCGTTACTAATTGCAAATGCGATATCACACTTAAATATCCAACCTTGTTCGGCATGCTGGAACACGGAAACACATTGTAGCTTTAAGCCCATTTAGCTACAAACGACATCAAGAACCAACATTGTGCAAAATGTTTTATCCCATTACAAATACTTATGATGTCATGCCATTAGAAGTACAATTTGAATCCGATGTCGAAATATTATCTAGTATTGAAAAAGGGTGCAGAGTGATTCACTTCATGCAATGGCACAATATTCAGCCTTATTGTGTTTGACGCCAGATTTTTCTTTAATCTAGTACTTGGCGTAGTCGAAAAACGCCAAACACAATAAGGCTGATTGTATCAGCATTAGAACATAGCACAATAATACCAGGTACACGCATCCATGCAACCCTGCGTTTTCATGAAAAAGTATGTGTGAGTATGTGTTTTTTTACATTCTGGTGACTTGTCAAAAAGTTCTGGTGACTTGTCAATAAGTTCTGGCGAGTTGTCAAAATTCTATTTGTTTTGTTGAAAAAAGTTTCATTGCTTAGTGACATAGGTATTATTGTGCTATGGGGCAATATATAAAAGAAAATGAAATAATAACAAAAAGAAAATACACGTGCATTATTTTCAATAGCTTTTGAAAACGGAATATTATTCTTTGATATAGATAATAATAATAATAATATCCTCTGCAATTTAATTAATAATTAATTTAAAGAAATACAAATATGGTTAAAAAGAAGATTGACAACCGCATTAGAGTAATGATCGAAAATGGTGTTAAAGTAGGCCATCGTACAATGTTTATTATAATTGGTGATAAAGCTAGAGATCAAGTCCCAATACTTTACGATATTCTTACGAAATCGACTGTGAAAGCACGACCAAGTGTTCTATGGTGTTATAAAAACAAGGATGAAGCCATATCCAAGTAAGTTTAAAGAAAAGGAAAAATATACACAATATGCATTTTGTTAACATTTTTAGTCATGGAAAAAAGCGTGCAAAGAAAATTGCAGCCGGAAAAATTGATATAAATGATGCTGACCTGTTCGACACTTTCCGTGTATCTACAACCATTCATGGTCGCTTTTATTCTAAAACTCATGCTATTTTGGGTAGAACCTATGGTGTTTGTGTTTTACAAGATTTTGAAGGTTTGACTCCCAATCTTTTAATTGATGAGGCAGCTGCAATACCTTTGCCACTGGTTAAAAAGATGATGGGCCCATATTTAATTTTTATGTCTTCGACTATAAATGGTTATGAAGGCACAGGAAGGTCACTAAGCTTAAAATTGATATCACAATTGCAAAAGGAAAACAATGCACCACCACCGGTAAGACTAGAGCAAAGGTGAAACAAAATTGATATAAAAAATTTGATTCATTTTTACATTTATGTAGATCAAACTAGAGGAATCCATACGTTACACAGAAGGAGATGATATTGAGAGTTGGTTGATTAATCTTTTGTGTTTAGATGCTACTAACACAGTACCCCACATTAGTTCCGGTTGTCCCACACCCGATGCCTGTGAACTTTATTATGTAGATCGTGATGCTCTATTCTCCTATCACAAGGCTGCCGAATCATTTTTACACCGTTTAGTATCAATTTATGTTTAGTATCAATTTATGAGGAAAATGCTATTGAAGAGGTGGAGGAAGAGCAACTAGGTTTGTTAAAGGAACAAATACGCCCCAGGCGCAAAATTCCAACACTTTTAAAACGATTAAATGAAAGATTACCCGAACATATTGACTATTTGGGGACATCATATGGCTTGACGCAAGAGCTATTGAAGTTTTGGAAAAACATGGGATTTGTTCCAGTTTATTTAAGTCAGAAAGCAAATGATTTAACTGGAGAACATTCCTGCATTATGCTACATACATTAGACAAATCAGGACTAAATAAAAAAGTAAATGACGAATGGCTAAGTCTGTATTTTAGGGACTTTAGAAGACGTATTATTAAGTTGTTAAGTAAAGCATTCAGAGATTTCAGAGTATTATTGTGCTATGGCTTAGTGATAAATTAATGTAGTTTTGTGATAAATAAAAGAAAAAACTTGTTAAAATGTAAAATTCAAATGAAAAATATGTTTATTGTTGTTTATATAATGAATTTTGTTGTTTATATAATGAAATACAAATACAAATGAATACAAGCACTTGATATTCTTGATTTGCAACAATTACTTTGAAGTAATTTTCCGTTACTTTTTGCACAATTTTTTTTTAGCAGACATATTGTAAACAACAAACATCTGACAAGCACTCAAGAGGGGCACACACACACACGTATAGAAAAAATCAGCTGACGAGCAAATTTGCTGATGCGTGTACCTGGTATTATTGTGCTATGCATTAGAATTTCGGTCTAAAGTTAAATGTTGTAAACGGGTCTGTTCTAGAATCCGAATTCACTCGAAAGTGGATTACTTTAGCATTTTTGGTGTTCTGCAATTCAGATCCACATATTTTTATTAATAAAAACATGTGGATGTGAATTGCAGAACACCAAAAATGCTAAAGTAATTCACTCGAAAGTGAATTCGGATTCTAGAACAGACCCGATAGATGCAAAATTAATTCAATCAAAATTTTCAATAAAAAAAAAATTCTGAACTTGGTGCGTTTTTTGTTGAATGGCGCGTTTTTTCTTCATTTTGGTGCGTTTTGAAATTTCAAAGTTGACAACGCTGCCACTAAGTATGTAGTAGCACTAAGGTAAAAGTAATAAATAGATGCGAGAAATAAATGAATTAGAAAATATGTGAGTCAACTTCATAAGTTCTTGTATCCGTACCACAATTTAGGCAGTTTATATAAGTTAATATACTAGTTTAATAAGTAAGTACTCATGTACACATGTATATACATAAGTATACATAGCAATTTTATAAGCCAACTTGAATAAAATACATGCAGTATAATTCACCCAGTAGATCTGAAAGAGTTTAAGAGTTTCAATCTAAAAGCATTGTTAGACTGTGAAAAGCTACGTAATTCAATTGGTAAGTAATTCCAAGGTCGAGCTACTCTGATTTGTTCGTCGTTTGTGGAGAAATGGTACGCGAAAAAATCACACGCACAAATCACTCGTGTGTGGGTAGCTTTATGCATACTAGGTACATATGTAAGTACTTATGTACATAAATATATACTTAGATATGTACATATTTATCCATATATGTATGTACATACATATAAAACTGAAATACGGACGCAATATCTAACTACTACAGCTTTTTTTTATTGCAAATTTTCAAGTTTTCCATTTTTAATTTTTTTAAGGGAAAGAGATTAATTATGACTATGTATAATTTTTGTGATGTGTATATTGTGCATGATAAAGAAACATGTGTGTATTATGTATACACACAGCTATAGTATATAAGTATGTATGTATGTATACATATGGTCTTGAGTGTTTACTCATAATGTAAACATTTCGTGGAGCAGAATGACAAGCCCCTTGTTTATATGATATGTACATTTATTACGTTGTTTGTTTTAATCATTTTTATTTTTCTTTTAAAACTGTGCATCTATCCATTTTCTTTTCATGAAAAAAACTCGAACCGTTGAATAAAGGTGTAATGCTCATAAGTATGCATTAGATATACCACTATTCTTGTGTTACCGAGACAAAACCCATTTTTAAGATTTAATAATATTTACGTACCCAAAGGCAAATCGCATAATAGACAGCATGCTGCTAACGTTCCTGCGGACGCTCCACCAATCTTTTCTAAAAGCAAGTGTGGGGCATACTTTTTAAAACACACAGCAACACCAACATGATAAATTCCTAGGAAACCACAGCCAGCAAAAGAAAGATTCATAATATGAAGCCCGCAAATCCAGGGCAATATAGAAGGTATGTATTTTTATAAAATATATATGTATGTATGTTAATATTTATATATTACACACGCTTTACAGATTTATAAATAACAATACTTTTGTTCTACGCGATTTTGTGTTTAAAGTTGTTTTTATTGTGATTGTTATTCTCATTCGTTTTATGCAATTGATTAAATAATAATATTAATTTCGTTTTAATGAAAATTAATAATCTCAGTAAATTAAGTAGCTTATTCCATTCTACTCTCAACTTTTTAAGTTGCGTCAATTTCTTTTCGAAAAAGAGCCCACTTGTTTTTTTTTAATATTCCACTTGTATTTACTAGATCTCTAATTGCAAATATTTAGTTTCCACGTAACAAACGATAACCGCTGACAAATTCAATGTGCTGTTGCTGCTTAAAACGCAGAGGCTTTTATAGCTTTTTTTTTGTGCTAAGGGTCTTTTAGACTATCAGAAAAAAATGATACATAGCCAAGGGTCATATTGTTACAAGATAGTATTGAAATCACAGCTGATGATCCTAAAATGTGCTTGCTTTATATGCCAAATCGTTAGATGCTTTTGTGTAGGGTTGTGTTTTGACCGTTAAAAAATCGTAAAGATGTCAAACATTATAAACAAATTTAACACATATATATATGTATGGAGTTTGTTTGACATCTCGAGCATTACGGCATTTTAGTTGTACTATTGCACATACCTTATGTCTGTGTCATGAACGACAGGTGCCTTATAGCCTTTTTCCACTACGCAACATCTACCATCTAGCATCAATTTCAGAAAATGTTAACATCTTCCCATAAGAAATACACAGTACTAAAAGTCAACATCTTTCTACATCTTTAAAAGATGTTCCTAAATCATTTTGTTCCAATCAACATATTCTGATAATTTTAATGTCATCTCTAGCAAAATGACAGATACATACATATTGACAGTTTAATTTTTTGTGAATGACATATGTATGTATATGTTTTGTCGGCGTGAAGTTAACAACCTAAAGATAATAACCTAAATTTTTTTCACTCCAATTGAAGAGAGCGCCCTCTCTTGTGCACTCTTCTATATCAGTTTCACTCTAATTGACGACTGTGCCCTCTCTTGTGCACAAAAAATGAGTGTTTTTCTCATATATGGCAACATCACACACAACGATGCTGTCAATATACGGAGAAAACATGATATTCTCCCTAATAAAAAAAAAACGCGGAAGTTAACAACCTAATTTAACAAACTAAGAAATATCAGTGCAAATATATATTTGAATATAGCTGAAAACTAACAAAAAGTTCGGGAACCGGACTACTTGTAGCTTATAGTGGACCTAAATACCTACATTTTGGTATATAAATTATTTTGTCAACCAGTTTTTGGCTGAACAAAGTTATTAAAATAAAAAAAAAAATTTCTGCCACTTATGCACTATTTCCGGTCTAGGTCCAAAAAAACAAAAAGTTCGGGGACCGGACCACTTGTAGCTTATAGTGGACCTAAGTACCTACATTTTGGTATATAAATTATTTTGCCAACCAGTTTTTGGCTGAACAAAGTTATTAAAATAAAAAAAAAATTTTCTGCCACTTATGCACTATTTCCGGTCTAGGTCGAAAAAAACAAAAAGTTCGGGGACCGGACCACTTGTAGCTTATAGTGGACCTAAATACCTACATTTTGGTGTATAAATTATTTTGCCAACCAGGGGGTAGATTCTGGTTCTGCGATAACGTGAAATGTAAACATTTTTCTCGTTTACATTTTGTTTCTGATTCCCGTTCTGTGAAGAAATTAAAACAAATTAAAATCTTTTCACAATGAGAGAAATAAATGGAATGAAACAATTTTTTTCTCAGTTTCACAGCAAAACTGATTCTCGTTTTATGTAACTGCGAAAACAAAAGTCAAAACATTTTCATATGGCGCGTTTTTTTTCACTTAAAATTTGTCAGCGAAAATGGAAAAAGCAGCAAAAGGCATGCGCACAAGCATAAATCGAAAAGAATTTTTATTAATTTTTAGAACATAAATGTCGATATTGCAAACGATAAATATGTAAGTATGTATGTACATACATATGTATGTATACAGTTCAAAAATAAAAAAAATTATTTGAATAATTGATTTATGTATACATGCGTATGTACATACATACATACATATGTACATACATATGTATACATATGTATGTATTTACAGATTTGTTACTGCATATAAAAAAAATAATGCATACATTTTCAACTTTTATACATTTATCCGAATGTACAACGTAATTTTTTTTTTTTTTTGCAGACCCAAGCAGAGAGAAAGTTGGTGTCGGCTTAAAAAAAATAAACTAAGAGGCGGCTTAAACTTATTTTGGAGCCGGCTGCTTAAAAAATACATAAGGCGATAGAAAATCGAAAAGTAAAAACAACTTATTTTGCACTAAATCTCGGAAACGCATAAAATTGAATATCTAGCACATTTAAATAAACTCAGGCCAAAACTAGAAAGCAATTAACATATGTTATGGAAAATGTATCAATAAATAGAAATAATTAAAAAAAAATTGTATTCGACTTAGTGCTATTTTTTCTGCTAATGATTTTTCCGATTTTACTATCGATTGAATGTTTGTACTTAAGTAGGAAAATTTTACCTTATTATACATAACTATTCAGGCAATTTGTTGTTATTACTTTATTTAAATTACTACCTGCAACCGCGGGTCTTGTGCACTTTTGTCAAAAAACAAAAAAATATATGCCTTTGACACTGTTTATACACAAAAATACCAGAGCATAAAATTAACAAATATGCGTGTGCTGCCATCTTTTTACTCATTACACTTCGATACAAAACAAGTGACATTTTCTTTGTCAATCACAATTGGAAACTATCAAAGTAATATATCACAAGATTATGGTTTTCATCAATCAGAGCCGACAACGTATACGTGTACCCGAAAAAGCACGACTGCACGCACACACTTAGAACGTTGATGTGTTTTTTATCGTCTCCAGAGAGCACAAGAGAAAGGTTAAATAAATCATTTTTAAACATCTAGAATTAATCCCGTTTAAAAATTTGTTGCTCTTTGCAACATGCATACATACGAGTATGTAATTTGAAATCATATTATTTTATTAAAAAAATAAAAAGTAAATAAATAGAATTAAACTAAAGGAACGGTCAAAACTGTATTTTAAATATTATCGATACCGATATTTATAATTACCTATCTATATTTTCGATATTTTTAAACTATCGACTTTTATTTTCAGTTTTTACCATTTGAAATTATAGTATAAAAGTGTGATTATACACTATTTTTTTATTATATATTTTTGCCAATAAGACATTAAATAATATCTCCGATTATATATACAAATATATATATATATTTATTCCTTATTCAACTTGTAGGATTAACTCAGTATCTGTAATGATAGGCTATTAATAAAATTGCCTACTTATGTAATTCATACAATTTCTTCACCACCGCTAATTTGATTATTTAATATTTTCTAATTTTTATTCAATTTTCTATAACATAAGCTATGTACATATATTATGTAATATATGTTGAAAAATCAACTTCAAAATTTCAATGAAGAATATATGCATGTTGTAAATGCCACAAAAGCAAATAAATATTTGCATGCGGCCTTGCACCGCATCGAAGTAGTTCAACTTCGTTCTCTGTGTGTGACATTTCAAGTTGAATAACATGGATATAAAGTTACACTGCAACAGATGGAATGAAACACTTTTTCATAATATAAACGGGAATCGCATTTTGTGCAACTGCGAAAAGATATTGCGTAAAGTTGTAATGAAAACGAAAATGAAACATTTTTTTACATTTCACGTTATCGCAGAACCAGAATCTACCCCCAGTTTTTGGCTGAACAAAGTTATTAAAATAAAAAAAATTTTTCTGCCACTTATGCACTATTTCCGGTCTAGGTCGAAAAAAACAAAAAGTTCGGGGACCGGACCACTTGTAGCTTATAGTGGACTTAAATACCTACATTTTGGTGTATAAATTATTTTGCCAACCAGTTTTTGGCTGAACAAAGTTATTAAAATAAAAAAAAATTTTCTGCCACTTATGCACTATTTCCGGTCTACGTCGAAAAAACAAAAAGTTCGGGGACCGGACCACTTGTAGCTTATAGTGGACCTAAATACCTACATTTTGATGTATAAATTATTTTGCCAACCAATTTTTGGCTGAACAAAGTTATTAATATAAAAAAAAAATTTTCTGCCACTTTTGCACTATTTCCGGTCTAGGTCGAAAAAAACAAAAAGTTCGGGGACCGGACCACTTGTAGCTTATAGTGGACCTAAATACCTACATTTTGGTATATAAATTATTTTTCTAACCAGTTTTTGGCTGAACAAAGTTATTAAAATAAAAAAAAAAATTTCTGCCACTTATGCACTATTTCCGGTCTAGGTCGAAAAAAACAAAAAGTTCGGGGACCGGACCACTTGTAGCTTATAGTGGACCTAAATACCTACATTTTGGTATATAAATTATTTTTTTTAACTTTATTTTATATGTTGTACATACATACATATTTAAATATAATAATTTATTTTTGGTTTAAGTAAAGAAAAGCACTGCTCGTCGCATAGTATGGAACCAGAATTTGGAAAACATGTTGCTGGACTTATGGGATGACAAAATAGAAGAGTTGAGAGGCACAAGAAAGAACTCTCATGTCTTTCAGGAAATCGCTTTTTTTGCTATGCCTATAAAAACTTTAAATAAATAAAAAACCAAAGAATTCATATATGAAGTTCGTGTTAATGCTTTTTTCTGAAAACTGCATTAACAATTCTGTTTGTTCTTGTAAATTATGAACGAGTCCAATTATTAATGCTTCTTCAAAATCCATTTTAATTTTTCCACAATAAATTATGCTGTAAGTATTTTTATATTTTTGGCAGCTGAGAAGATGGTAGATGTTAGATGTTGCCTATGGAAATGCAATTTGACATTTTCAACATATTCCATTCTTTCCTCCAAAATGTATGCTAGTGGAAAAAGGCTATTATGAACGAGGACGAATAGAGGGAAATGAAATGAATGGGGTTCCGCACACGAGATGAATTTTTAGGCCGCACAATTTTTGTTCTGTTTTTTTACACACGAGACTAACAACCATACCTAAACAAGAGCGGAAAGCGGAGCGTTTTCTACCGCCTAGCGTTAACGCTGAAATACCATACCTAAACAAGAGCGTCAACGCTTTGTCATAAAAACAGGGTTATTACAAAATATATAACAACCCTGATTATAATAGTATGTATACTCATAACCTAAGAATACATGCATCTCTACAACAAACACAACAAAAAAATTCCTCAGAAGTCAAAAGTATAAATGTGTATGTGTGTATGTTTCAACCTGTGACAAAAATATAAATAAAAATTATTCATTCAAATACGAAAAAATAAATACAAATCAAAATTTAACACTTGAAATAAAAAACAAGTAATTTTCAAGAATTGTCAGCTGGGCTTGTAAGACTACCTTATAGTCATATTATTTTATTTTGCTTGTGTATACATAAATATTTGCATACACAAACTCTTATAAGTGAAAAAAAAACAAGAGAACTCTAAATGAGTTCATCTTCTGGCAACAACAACAACAATAAACACCCACAAGTAGTAGAAATGCTTATTTAACTTTTGTTGCTGATGACGACAATAAAAAAAATTGAATTAAGCACAAACCTGAATTCTACACAAAACACAACTATTCGTGCGCGATCATGCTCTCCGTACATGTTAAATAGTGATCAAGAAGCAACAACAATTGCACCTATTAGCAAACTTGTCAGCTTAGCTGTACAAGCAAACAAACAATCAATAAATACCCAGGTGACCAACGTGCACAAAATGAATAAAATTATGGATAAAGTAAGTGAAAATAGTGATAATAAAATTCAAACAGGTATGGATAGATACATAACTGTGTTAAAAAGGGGAAGAAGTCCCAAATCTGCTCAAATTGCGTCAACGGCAAAAGTTCCCAAAGATGGGAAAAATATAAAAAATTCCGAAAATCTTTTCGCGATTTTAACTGAACAAGGTGATGAAGACACAACTAATACAAGTTTGAGTAAACCACCACCGATTTATTTAAGAGAACAGAACTCCAGCTTTCTCGTAAAAAGCCTTATCTCGTTAATTGGAGAAAATGAGTTTTACGTAACTCCAATCAAGCGTGGGAAAATTAATGAAACAAAAATTCAGGTATCTAAAGAAAATAATTACAGAAAAATAGTCTCAGACTTTGAGACTAAAAATAAAAATTTTTATACATATCAGCTTAAGAGTGCTAAAGGTCTAACCGTTGTAATAAAAGGTATAGATTCTAGTGTGGATCCAGAAGAGGTAAAGTCTGGCCTTGAAAATAGTGGATTCAAGGTGAAAAATGTTTCAAACATCAAAAATAGAGAAAAAATCCCCCAACCAATATTTAGAGTCGAGTTACAGCCAGGTGACATAAAGATAAAAAAAAATGAATCCCATCCAATCTATGATATAAAGTATTTGTTACACCGGAGAGTTACCGTTGAGCAGCCACATAAAAGAGCTGGACCTATCCAATGCCTGAACTGCCAAGAATTTGGGCACACGAAAACTTATTGCAAGTTGCCTACAGTCTGCGTTGTATGTGGTGAGCTACACAGTACCGCTAACTGTGACAAAACAAAAGGTGATCCCAAGGCGAAAAAATGTGGCAATTGCGGCGGAAATCACACTGCCAACTATAGAGGCTGCCCTCTTTACTCGTTTTTTAAACGCTCCTCGCACAAAAAAGAAAATATTATCCCCGCTCAGCCTATCACACTTTTAAGCTACCCTCAGTTACCTCAACCGTCTACCAGTCAGCAACAATATTCAAACGTATTGAAATCAAACGCGACTATTGATCAGCAACAACCTAATAATAAATTTTCATACGCTAACATTTTAAAAAGTAACCACAATACAGCGCGAAAACCGGTACCAGTAAACGAAGCTCCAGGGTCTAATTTTAGCCGTATTGAAGCCTCAATTGAGAGCTTAATACAAACAGTAAATACTTTTACTCTCAACATGTCCTGTATGATGCAGGAAATGTTGAAAATGCAGTCTACTTTGTTGCAGGCTGTATTAAGCAAACCATGAACTTGAAAATATGTTTTTGGAACGCAAACGGCATCTGCCAACATAAAAATGAAATAGAATATTTTCTTCTGGATAAACAAATCGATGTTATGCTTATCTCAGAAACTCATTTGACGTCTCGAAGCTATTTTAGAATTAGTGGATATAATTTCTACGACACCAAGGATCCTCGAGGTAGAGCTTGTGGTGGCTCTGGAATCCTAATAAAAACGGGAATAAAACACTACCTGTTAAATGAATTTTGCGAAGATTATCTTCAAGCAACAAACATCTGCATTGAAAATTTTTATCAAAAACTTGTGATATCATCTGTTTATTCTCCTCCCAGGTTTTCAATTTCAGAGAGTCAATATACCGCATTTTATTCAACACTGGGGTCCCGTTTTCTAGCAGCTGGCGACTACAATGCTAAACACACATTTTGGGGTTCACGTTTAATCAGTCCCAAGGGTCGTGTTTTGTTTGACACAATTTCAAAAATGGGTTTTAATGTAGTTTCAAGTGGTCAGCCAACATATTGGCCAACGGATCGACAAAAAATTCCTGATATTATCGACTTTGGAGTTATGAAAGGTGTGCCCAGCGAAATGATTGAAGTTGAAGCATCATTGGATTTATCTTCAGATCACTCGCCTATTATTATCACTATTTACTCACACACAACTGCAACATCAACATGCGATTTACCGCTGACATCTGCACGTATTAACTGGCTGAAATACAAAAAATATTTGAGTGCTCATATCACGGAAAATATGCTGTTGAGAACACCTACTGACATAGAAACTTCTATTAGGTTGTTTGAAGCACATGTTAATCAAGCTGCTCTTAATGCTTCTTCAAATCAACCAAATCAACAAGTAAGATTCAACAACATTTCTTCTGTAGATATAGAAAGGCTATTGACTGAAAAACGGAGAGCGCGACGAGAATGGCAACGTTACAGATCCCCCCAGCTAAAGTTAAGGCTAAAGGAATGCACCAAACAGCTCAGAAAAGTTTTACAAACACAAAAAACAGCTTCGCTGCAAAAATTTCTTCAAGAACTCGATGCAACACCACAAACAGATTATTCGCTATGGCGTGCAGCCAGAGGACTTAAAAGGCCAGTGATTTGCAAACCTCCGTTACGAGATTCGAATGGTGACTGGGCAAGAACTGATGCTGAAAAAGGTGATCTATTTGTTAAGCACCTAGAAAAAGTATTTACCCCGAATATTTCTACTGATATTGTTGAACTGCCACCAGTCATCTCTTTACCAGAAATACCGTTAAGATTTAACATTGTGGAGATTGAAAAGGCTATTACAAGTCTAAACTCAAAAAAGCCCCAGGTGTCGACAAAATAAGCAACGAAATGCTTCAACAACTGCCTTATATTGCAAAAAGAATTATACTATTCATTTTTAATAGTATTCTACGGCTGCAATACTATCCTGCAGAATGGAAGGTTTCGATGATTATTATGATACCAAAGCCCGGCAAGGATCATACGAAGGTTGAATCCTATCGGCCTATTAGTTTATTGCCCAACATTTCAAAACTATTTGAGAAGCTGTATATGAGCAAGCTGATGCCTATAGTGACTAGAAGTGGATGCATTCCAGATCATCAATTCGGTTTTCGCAGACAACATAGCACAATTGAACAAACTCACAGACTTGTGAATGTTATCAGAGACACTTTCGAAAAGAAGAAATATTGCTCTGCGCTCTTTATAGATGTTTCTCAAGCTTTCGATAAAGTATGGCACGAAGGTCTTATACATAAATTAACACAAAATCTACCCGCAAACATTGTTAGGCTTTTAATAAGCTACCTAATTGAACGAAAATTTGTAGTTAGGGAAGGCAATTTTTTAAGCCCACCGCAGTCGATCGAAGCCGGAGTTCCCCAAGGGAGTATCTTCGGTCCATTACTTTATTTAATATATGCCTCTGACTTACCGTTAAGCAGTAACATTCAATCATCAACATTTGCCGATGATACAGCTTTTCTAAGCGTTCACGAAAATCCTGTGGAAGCTTCCCGCAATTTCCAAGGGTATATATCCAAATTGCAAAATTGGCTTAAACAATGGCGTATTAAAGTTAACGAGCAGAAATGTGTGCACGTAACTTTTACGTTGCGCAAGGAAACATGCCCGCCTACACAAATCAACACCGAGACTATACCGCAACACACTGTAGTGATCGTCGTTTAACATGGAAATCGCATATAGACGCAAAGTTGAGACAAATGAAATTAAAAGCAGCCCAAATGAATTGGCTTATTGGAAGAAACTCTATACTAAGCCTAGACTGTAAACTCCTATTATACAACGCCATCCTAAAACCAATATGGGCCTATGGAATCCAGTTATGGGGCACTGCCTCAGCATCGAATGTAGAAAAAATTCAAAGGCGACAAAGGCAATTCATTTGGGCTGCTTTTAATTTCATTTGTATTAACTTTGCGTCTATATGCGATTTCCATGTTAAACGGCGATCAAGATGAACGCCTAGATATTTGACAACAGTGTGTTGCGGTATGGTCTCGGTGTTAATTTTTATAGGCGGGCATGTTTCCTTGCGCAACGTAAAAGTTACGTGCACACATTTCTGCTCGTTAACTTTAATACGCCATTGTTTAAGCCAATTTTGCAATTTGGATATATACCCTTGGAAATTGCGGGAAGCTTCCACAGGATTTTCGTGAACGCTTAGAAAAGCTGTATCATCGGCAAATGTTGATGATTGAATGTTACTGCTTAACGGTAAGTCAGAGGCATATATTAAATAAAGTAATGGACCGAAGATACTCCCTTGGGGAACTCCGGCTTCGATCGACTGCGGTGGGCTTAAAAAATTGCCTTCCCTAACTACAAATTTTCGTTCAATTAGGTAGCTTATTAAAAGCCTAACAATGTTTGCGGGTAGATTTTGCGTTAATTTATGTATAAGACCTTCGTGCCATACTTTATCGAAAGCTTGTGAGACATCAATAAAGAGCGCAGAGCAGTATTTCTTTTTTTTTCAAAAGTGTCTCTAACAACATTCACAAGTCTGTGAGTTTGTTCAATTGTGCTATGTTGTCTGCGAAAACCGAATTGATGATCTGGAATACATCCATTACTAGTCACTATAGGCATCAGCTTGCTCATATACAGCTTCTCAAATAGTTTTGAAATGTTGGGCAATAAACTAATAGGCCGATAGGATTCAACCTTCGTATGATCCTTGCCGGGCTTTGGTATCATAATAATCATCGAAACCTTCCATTCTGCAGGATAGTATTGCAGCCGTAGAATACTATTAAAAATGAAGAGTATAACTCTTTTTGCAATATAAGGCAGTTGTTGAAGCATTTCGTTGCTTATTTTGTCGACACCTGGGGCTTTTTTGAGTTTAGACTTGTAATAGCCTTTTCAATCTCCACAATGTTAAATCTTAACGGTATTTCTGGTAAAGAGATGACTGGTGGCAGTTCAACAATATCAGTAGAAATATTCGGGGTAAATACTTTTTCTAGGTGCTTAACAAATAGATCACCTTTTTCAGCATCAGTTCTTGCCCAGTCACCATTCGAATCTCGTAACGGAGGTTTGCAAATCACTGGCCTTTTAAGTCCTCTGGCTGCACGCCATAGCGAATAATCTGTTTGTGGTGTTGCATCGAGTTCTTGAAGAAATTTTTGCAGCGAAGCTGTTTTTTGTGTTTGTAAAACTTTTCTGAGCTGTTTGGTGCATTCCTTTAGCCTTAACTTTAGCTGGGGGGATCTGTAACGTTGCCATTCTCGTCGCGCTCTCCGTTTTTCAGTCAATAGCCTTTCTATATCTACAGAAGAAATGTTGTTGAATCTTACTTGTTGATTTGGTTGATTTGAAGAAGCATTAAGAGCAGCTTGATTAACATGTGCTTCAAACAACCTAATAGAAGTTTCTATGTCAGTAGGTGTTCTCAACAGCATATTTTCCGTGATATGAGCACTCAAATATTTTTTGTATTTCAGCCAGTTAATACGTGCAGATGTCAGCGGTAAATCGCATGTTGATGTTGCAGTTGTGTGTGAGTAAATAGTGATAATAATAGGCGAGTGATCTGAAGATAAATCCAATGATGCTTCAACTTCAATCATTTCGCTGGGCACACCTTTCATAACTCCAAAGTCGATAATATCAGGAATTTTTTGTCGATCCGTTGGCCAATATGTTGGCTGACCACTTGAAACTACATTAAAACCCATTTTTGAAATTGTGTCAAACAAAACACGACCCTTGGGACTGATTAAACGTGAACCCCAAAATGTGTGTTTAGCATTGTAGTCGCCAGCTGCTAGAAAACGGGACCCCAGTGTTGAATAAAATGCGGTATATTGACTCTCTGAAATTGAAAACCTGGGAGGAGAATAAACAGATGATATCACAAGTTTTTGATAAAAATTTTCAATGCAGATGTTTGTTGCTTGAAGGTAATCTTCGCAAAATTCATTTAACAGGTAGTGTTTTATTCCCGTTTTTATTAGGATTCCAGAGCCACCACAAGCTCTACCTCGAGGATCCTTGGTGTCGTAGAAATTATATCCACTAATTCTAAAATAGCTTCGAGACGTCAAATGAGTTTCTGAGATAAGCATAACATCGATTTGTTTATCCAGAAGAAAATATTCTATTTCATTTTTATGTTGGCAGATGCCGTTTGCGTTCCAAAAACATATTTTCAAGTTCATGGTTTGCTTAATACAGCCTGCAACAAAGTAGACTGCATTTTCAACATTTCCTGCATCATACAGGACATGTTGAGAGTAAAAGTATTTACTGTTTGTATTAAGCTCTCAATTGAGGCTTCAATACGGCTAAAATTAGACCCTGGAGCTTCGTTTACTGGTACCGGTTTTCGCGCTGTATTGTGGTTACTTTTTAAAATGTTAGCGTATGAAAATTTATTATTAGGTTGTTGCTGATCAATAGTCGCGTTTGATTTCAATACGTTTGAATATTGTTGCTGACTGGTAGACGGTTGAGGTAACTGAGGGTAGCTTAAAAGTGTGATAGGCTGAGCGGGGATAATATTTTCTTTTTTGTGCGAGGAGCGTTTAAAAAACGAGTAAAGAGGGCAGCCTCTATAGTTGGCAGTGTGATTTCCGCCGCAATTGCCACATTTTTTCGCCTTGGGATCACCTTTTGTTTTGTCACAGTTAGCGGTACTGTGTAGCTCACCACATACAACGCAGACTGTAGGCAACTTGCAATAAGTTTTCGTGTGCCCAAATTCTTGGCAGTTCAGGCATTGGATAGGTCCAGCTCTTTTATGTGGCTGCTCAACGGTAACTCTCCGGTGTAACAAATACTTTATATCATAGATTGGATGGGATTCATTTTTTTTTATCTTTATGTCACCTGGCTGTAACTCGACTCTAAATATTGGTTGGGGGATTTTTTCTCTATTTTTGATGTTTGAAACATTTTTCACCTTGAATCCACTATTTTCAAGGCCAGACTTTACCTCTTCTGGATCCACACTAGAATCTATACCTTTTATTACAACGGTTAGACCTTTAGCACTCTTAAGCTGATATGTATAAAAATTTTTATTTTTAGTCTCAAAGTCTGAGACTATTTTTCTGTAATTATTTTCTTTAGATACCTGAATTTTTGTTTCATTAATTTTCCCACGCTTGATTGGAGTTACGTAAAACTCATTTTCTCCAATTAACGAGATAAGGCTTTTTACGAGAAAGCTGGAGTTCTGTTCTCTTAAATAAATCGGTGGTGGTTTACTCAAACTTGTATTAGTTGTGTCTTCATCACCTTGTTCAGTTAAAATCGCGAAAAGATTTTCGGAATTTTTTATATTTTTCCCATCTTTGGGAACTTTTGCCGTTGACGCAATTTGAGCAGATTTGGGACTTCTTCCCCTTTTTAACACAGTTATGTATCTATCCATACCTGTTTGAATTTTATTATCACTATTTTCACTTACTTTATCCATAATTTTATTCATTTTGTGCACGTTGGTCACCTGGGTATTTATTGATTGTTTGTTTGCTTGTACAGCTAAGCTGACAAGTTTGCTAATAGGTGCAATTGTTGTTGCTTCTTGATCACTATTTAACATGTACGGAGAGCATGATCGCGCACGAATAGTTGTGTTTTGTGTAGAATTCAGGTTTGTGCTTAATTCAATTTTTTTTATTGTCGTCATCAGCAACAAAAGTTAAATAAGCATTTCTACTACTTGTGGGTTTATTGTTGTTGTTGTTGCCAGAAGATGAACTCATTTAGAGTTCTCTTGTATTTTTTTCACTTATAAGAGTTTGTGTATGCAAATATTTATGTATACACAAGCAAAATAAAATAATATGACTATAAGGTAGTCTTACAAGCCCAGCTGACAATTCTTGAAAATTACTTGTTTTTTATTTCAAGTGTTAAATTTTGATTTGTATTTATTTTTTCGTATTTGAATGAATAATTTTTATTTATATTTTTGTCACAGGTTGAAACATACACACATACACATTTATACTTTTGACTTCTGAGGAATTTTTTTGTTGTGTTTGTTGTAGAGATGCATGTATTCTTAGGTTATGAGTATACATACTATTATAATCAGGGTTGTTATATATTTTGTAATAACCCTGTTTTTATGACAAAGCGTTGACGCTCTTGTTTAGGTATGGTATTTCAGCGTTAACGCTAGGCGGTAGAAAACGCTCCGCTTTCCGCTCTTGTTTAGGTATGGTTGTTAGTCTCGTGTGTAAAAAAACAGAACAAAAATTGTGCGGCCTAAAAATTCATCTCGTGTGCGGAACCCCATTCATTTCATTTCCCTCTATTCGTCCTCGTTCATAATAGCCTTTTTCCACTAGCATACATTTTAGAGGAAATAATGGAATATGTTGAAAATGTCAAATTGCATTTCCATAGGCAACATCTAACATCTACCATCTTCTCAGCTGCCAAAAATATAAAAATACTTACAGCATAATTTATTGTAGAAAAATTAAAATGGATTTTGAAGAAGCATTAATAATTGGACTCGTTCATAATTTACAAGAACAAACAGAATTGTTAATGCAGTTTTCAGTAAAAAGCATTAACACGAACTTCATATATGAATTCTTTGGTTTTTTATTTATTTTAAGTTTTTATAGGCATAGCAAAAAAAGCGATTTCCTGAAAGACATGAGAGTTCTTTCTTGTGCCTCTCAACTCTTCTATTTTGTCATCCCATAAGTCCAGCAACATGTTTTCCAAATTCTGGTTCCATACTATGCGACGAGCAGTGCTTTTCTTTACTTAAACCAAAAATAAATTATTATATTTAAATATGTATGTATGTAAAACATATAAAATAAAGTTAAAAAAAATAACTTATGTACCAAAATGTAGGTATTTAGGTCCATTATAAGCTACAAGTGGTTCGGTCCCCGAACTTTTTGTTTTTTTCGACCTAGACCAGAAATAGTGCATAAGTGGCAGAAAATTTTTATTTTATTTTAATAACTTTGTTCAGCCAAAAACTGGTTGGCAAAATAATTTATATACCAAAATGTAGGTATTTAGGTCCACTATAAGCTACAAGTGGTCCGGTCCCCGAACTTTTTGTTTTTTTCGACCTAGACCAGAAATAGTGCATAAGTGGCAGAAAATTTTTTTTTTATTTTAATAACTTTGTTCAGCCAAAAACTGGTTGGCAAAATAATTTATATACCAAAATGTAGGTATTTAGGTCCACTATAAGCTACAAGTGGTCCGGTCCCCGAACTTTTTGTTTTTTTCGACCTAGACCGGAAATAGTGCATAAGTGGCAGAAAATTTTTTTTTTATTTTAATAACTTTGTTCAGCCAAAAACTGGTTGGCAAAATAATTTATATACCAAAATGTAGGTATTTAGGTCCACTATAAGCTACAAGTGGTCCGGTCCTCGAACTTTTTGTTTTTTTCGACGTAGACCGGAAATAGTGCATAAGTGGCAGAAAATTTTTTTTTTATTTTAATAACTTTGTTCATCCAAAAACTGGTTGGCAAAATAGTTTATACACCAAAATGTAGGTATTTAGGTCCACTATAAGCTACAAGTGGTCCGGTCCCCGAACTTTTTGTTTTTTTCGACCTAGACTGGAAATAGTGCATAAGTCGCAGAAAATTTTTTTTTTATTTTAATAACTTTGTTCAGCCAAAAACTGGTTGGCAAAATAATTTATATACCAAAATGTAGGTATTTAGGTCCACTATAAGCTACAAGTGGTCCGGTTCCCGAACTTTTTGTTAGTTTTCAGCTATATTCAAATATATATTTGCACTGATATTTCTTAGTTTGTTAAATTAGGTTGTTAACTTCCGCGTTTTTTTTTATTAGGGAGAATATCATGTTTTCTCCGTATATTGACAGCATCGTTGTGTGTGATGTTGCCATATATGAGAAAAACACTCATTTTTTGTGCACAAGAGAGGGCACACTCGTCAATTAGAGTGAAACTGATTTAGAATAGTGCACAAGAGAGGGCGCTCTCTTCAATTTGAGTGAAAAAAATTTAGGTTGTTATCTTTAGGTTGTTAACTTCACACCGATCTATTTATGTTATGTATACAGCTTTTTTTTGACAACATTGGCTAATTTTTACACAAACAAATTGCATATCGTTTTTTATTGTTGTGTTGATAAGTGCACCTTATATTATTCCACCATGAAATACTTAAATACATTCTCTTTTTTTAGTGTATTTGTTTAATTATACCTTCTCTTTACTATACCTTCTTCTGTTCTCTATTATAAGAAACAAACACAATAAATACTGTTTCTGTACGAAATAAATACAGCAAGTATTAAAGCATGTAAGAACTAAGCATAATAAGAACCAAGCACATTAAGTTATGACAAGCAGTACTTAAACTATTTACTAAAATACTTAAGTATTTTTGTAAGTTTTATTTTGTTTGTATGAAATTTCGCTTTTATTTAATTTGATGTTAAGATCAAATTATCAACATATCAATAGTTGTATATCCCTAGATAGGTATGTACATATGTACATATATTCCATATCAAATTTTCAAATTTTTTCCAAGAATTCTTTCTAACATTAGAAAGGCAAAAAATATTGCCAAGCTAATGGGTTGCCTAGAAATGAGATGGAATTGTACCTATCAAGAACTTGGTCCTTATTTTGATCTCAGTACTTTTTACGGCCGAAATTTTTTGGATGGGAACTTGGCCTTATTTTCACCTTTATGTTTTTGTGCGGATCTCACTGCATTTTTCTAAGTTTTTTTTGTATAAATATTTATGCGTATTGCTTATCAGGACCTACTTGTGTACGAAATTTCAGCTTTCTAGCTATACTGAAAGTGCCCTATACAAAGAAGGGGCAGCCTAGTCCCCCTCAGGAGGAAAAAGCCCGTTTAAAAATAATTTTTGTTAATTGCTCGTAAGGACCTACCTGTGTACCAAATTTCAGCTTTCTAGCTATACTGGAAGTGCCCTATACATAGAAGAGGCACCCTAGTCCCCCCAGGAGGAAAAAGCCCGTTTAAAAATATTTTTGTTAATTGCTCGTCAGGACCTGCCTGTGTACCAAATTTCAGCTTTCTAGCTATACTGGAAGTGCCCCATATAAAGAAGGGGCACATTAGTCCCCCTCAGATGAAAAGTGTCCCTTTAAAAATAATTTTTGTTATTTTTTATCAGGACCTACCTGCGTACCAAATTTCAGCTCTCTAGCTATACTAGAAGTGCCCCATACGAAGAAGGGGCACCCAGGTCCCCCTGGAAGGAAAGTGCCCGTTTTCAGATTTTTCTGGTTAATTTCACACCAAGACCTACCTGTGTACCAAGTTTCAGCTCTCTAGCTTTACTGGAAGTGCCCAATAATATTGATGATATGATATTCACACCTTAAATCTCGGGAAGCTTTTACGGTAGAACTTTCAAATTTAACCTGTGAGGTCAACTATGTGGGGAGACCTTATGTTTCAAGTTTCATTCTATTATGATCAAGATCATAGTTATGAGCTCGAAAGGTTTCGTGTAAATATACACACTGTGTGGCCGAACTCGGCCTGGCGCACTACCGTGCGCCTAGATGTTGGCATAAAATGCTCACAGGAATTATAAGCAAAAGGAGTTCAAACAAAGTTTGTAGATTATTTAACTGTACTAGCAAACGAAATGCTTCAAATATTCACTGAGAGTATGGAAAATTGAGCACATACGAATGCATTTGCTTAAATAAATGTACATATGTAATAAAATTAATAAAAAATTGTTTTTTATGATGCTTAATATAAGTAAATATATTTATTGGGGACAAAATTGGGGATTTCCAGTTTTAAAATGGGGATTTTTGGGGACAACACTCTTTAATTTCGGCACATTAGAGAATATTTACCTGGCTACACTGCTTAGAATTACTCTGAGAATTTTTAAAAAAGCAAATGTTTTTGAATTTAAATGTACTTACCAGCGTTGTCAACTTGGTGCGTTTCGCACCTTTTTTGGTGCTTTTCTAAATGTTTTGTGCGAAAAAAATCCGAGTTGGTGCGTGGTGCGCTTTTTCTTTAATTTTGGTGCGTTTTTTTAATTTTGGGTGGCTCCAAATCATATTAAACACAATTTTTTGTTTCAGTATGAGAAAAAAGAATTTTGTACAAAAAATACAACTGTTCAATACCATTTCATTAAATTTGTGTACAATTTTTATATTCAATTTTACAGATGTTTAAGAGCTACCAAAACGCATTCACAAAAACCGTTAAACCGTCTTGTTGTTATAGATAATGGCTGACTTCCAAAACGTTCGTATACAAAGTTTGTATACAGTATTGCAACTGCATGTAAATCACATACATATGCAAAGTTCCGAAACAATGAATTAACTATAAAACCGATGCCTTGTTTGCTTTCTTACTGCTCTTAATATACTTGGCGGCGCCATTTTGAAATGATATACATACATTGTATAATTATTGTACTGCGGCATTATGAAATGTGATGCTTTGTTCAAACACAAAGCAATTGACGTTTTGGAAGTCAGCCAATTTGTAACATTTCATTATAAGAAATTTGTTGTCCCTTTTAGATTTTCAGAGTACATAATTGTTTTTTGTCGTAAAAGTTGTTGTCAAGTCTGAGTATTCTATATAGTCCATGGTGGAATAATTCCACCATGATATAATCAAAGTATTCTTGAGCCTTGCGATCATTGTTCGTTTTTTATAAAATGCGTAAAAGTTTATAAAGGATTGTAACACTAAAACTAATAAAACTTATATTTACTAAAAGAAATATTTAAAGTTAGCGTCAAGAATGGAGTCTAAAAAAGGAGATCATAAGCGAAATACAAAAGGATTTGGGAATCACAATGTGAGTTTAAGCAATGGATTCGGCCTAGACCAAATAATAACACAAAAGCAAGATGTTGTTATTGCAAATGCGATATCACGCAACCTTGTTCGGCATGCTGGAACACGGAAACACATTGCAGCTTTAAGCCCATTTAGCTATAACCGGCACCAACAACCAGCATTGTACAAAATGTTTTATCCCATTGCAAATATGATATCATGCCATTAGCAGTACAATTTGAATACGATGTCGAAATATTATCTAGTATTGCAAAAGGGTGGAGAATGATTCACTTCATGCATTGGCACTATATTATATCAACATTAGAATTTTAGACTAAAGTTAAATGTTGTAAATTAAAGTTAATTGTTGTAATTAATTCAATAAAAAAATCTGAACATGGTGCGTTTTTTGTTAAATGGCGCGTTTTTTTCTCCATTTTGGTGCCTTTTGAAATTTCAAAGTTGACAACGCTGGTACTTAGTGCAAAAGCCTAATACGTAAATACATGTGAAGAAAAGGAATGGGTTTTTACTTTTATACTTTAATATGCATTTATTGAACATTTACAAACTACATCAGCGTTTTATGTACTCAAATACGGTGAGAGTTTTAATAAGGACAATTTCTATATGTATGTATGTATGCAGTTATGTTGTTTTTTATTAGTTTGTCCTCGTTTACGAAAATGTATACTTTTCATGTATAGATGTATGTATGTATGTACATATATAAAATTCCAAATGTTTTAAATTTTACTACCAACTATTTAGAAAGGTATAAATATTTATTTCTTATTTAATTTAAATGTATTAAAGTATGACGACGGTGGAAGTGTCTGATGTATGAGTTGAGGATTAATGGGATATCAAGTTTTTGGATGTTGCATTAACACCACTGAGGGTCAGTTATTATTTCTTTTAGGTGGTGGGATGTACATTTGCCTTTCTCCTCTATAACGTTGATTACCAACACTTCCTATCCCAGAATACATGGTGGATCTTTGTTGTACTATAGGTGGTGGAGAGGGTTGTAATGCGGAAGGAGCTGTGATGTTTGTTTGGTAAGCATTTATGGGAATGTGCTGAGAGTCTGTTGTAGGCACGCAGTCAGATTTCAATACCTCCTCGTGATTTCCGTATCCAAGAAATAAAACAACACAAGTATTCTCTGAAATCGCTGTGATCTTTGCGTTGTAATACTGAAAGAACAAAAAACACAAAAATACAATTCCTAGAAAGTTAATACAGTTTTAGTGCTTACATTTCCATCATCCCAATATTTGGCTAAACATAAATCTCCGTTTTTCCAGGGCCAATTTTCGCCAGATATACCAAATTGTGGTGGGATTTGTTGGTGTGGTGTAACAAAAATATTAGCATTGTGTGTAATATAAGTAACATCAGTTTGGTTTTTATGTACCGTAGCCTGTGGATGGTGCTGTGTTGGTTGCGGCAGCAATGGTTTTCTCTGATGGGGTTGTGGCGCTGACGCCTGTAGCTGCTGCATAGTCTTACCTTGGCTTTTTAACATATTCATAGCATACTCGTTGGCTTCTTTGCTTTGAAATCCTATTATTTTGGTAGGATCATATGCAAAACCATTTCCAAGTTGAGCATCAACTTTTGCATTTTGCTTAAACGATTTTGTGGCGGAATTTTGCCGATCGGTAAATTTGGATGAGTGTTGAGAACTATTGGAGTAATGATCCGCTTTTTGCAGTAGTCCGGTTAGTTTCTTATTATTATAAATGCTCGAAGATTGTTGAAGTTTTCCGTCTTTGCTTTGTTGATTACTAGAACGTATATCTTTTTTATTTCGAATAGACAATTTCGAAGCGCTGTCTTCCAATTTGACTAAAGCTTCTGCAAAAATATCGGATTCTAACATTTGTTTTTGATGAGAGTTGGTAGCATTAGCTTTCATTTCTGGATGTCGATTGACTTCCCTTGATTGATAGGATTTTTTTTCGTTTATTTTATTGTAATCATTTGAACGTTTATTAGCTTGATGGTCGCTGTTTGACATCTTATGTGTCTGGTCTCTTTCTTTTTTCAATGCCCTTTCATTTCTTTTAGAATTTACAGTACATACCGCAGGTACTGAATTTTGTGTTTTATTGTAATTATGTAATTGATTTTTTGCCGTACTTGAATTGTTCCGTTCTACATCTTTTCCATTTTTACTATCTGCATGTTGATGAGTTTCATCTTGTTTCCGAATGAAATTGTTAGATCGTGGTTGCCTACCCTGTCTGTCTTCAGATCTTGTGGAAATAGAGCCTCGATTTGCGGCAAAACTTGATGACATATTATTTTCAAATCTGTTATATTCAGCATTTGATGTTTTGGTATTATTCGCTTTTGTTGAATTTGTGTATTTAGAATTACGTCCGTTTGCTGCATTGTTATTCACCTGTTCGGTTTGTGGCGAAGTTAGAGAAGATATAGTCTAGAAAGAAATGAGAAATTGTGTATATTTCAAAAATAGCGTTTAGAAGCTAAAGTGTAAAAATATTTTCTAGTTATTTACAACTATTTAAGTAATTTTACCGCTGGAAGTTTGTCGGTCAAGAAATCAAATAATGAAACATTTGTTTGAGGTTTAGCAGATGAAGCTTCTTCATTAGCAGAAGATAATCCACCTTTATCTCTCATGCGACCAGACGAAACAAATAAAGGTTTAGTAATATTTTCTGATAAACCCGTTCTGTTATTCCTTCTCTTCAGATTATACAATGCTCTCTCAAGATTATTGTTGGTTGTCTTAAGGGCCTGTTTCGCTTCATCTTCCGAATAACCCTTTTCAAGAATTTTTTTAACATTGTGATCTAAAATATTTTGTTGACCACCTCCAAATATTTTTTTTTGTCCACCTTTAGCAGCATCCGCAATGGCTTGGCTCCGACTAGCGTTAAACTCGTCATTTTCTTTTGAATTCTTATCTTTTTCGTTACTAGGTTGCAAGCTTTTAAAATTTTTGTCCGTTGCCAGTGCGTCTTTATGAACATCAGTACGTTTTCCAAAAGCAATCCAAGGTGGCGGTCCACCAGACCCAGATAATCTTCTATTACTTCTGGCATATTTCAGCATTTGTCTTGCTAACTCCCATTTTTCTACCAAAGGTTCAACTTTACCACCAAGTATTTGAATATCCGAAGATTTTAAAACTACAAAACTATTTATTAATTTCACTTTTTCACTTTTTATAAATAATTTTGTTCCCGGTGGCACATTTAAATTTAGATTAGCAATACGCTCCAGCTCTAACGCAGAGATTGTATTTACTCCATCGCTTAGTTCTAATTGTAAGAATCTATGAGCAGATGTTGATTCTTCATTGAATCTAGGTGCGGAAATGTTACGCATTTTTTGTATCTGTAATACAACGTGTCCCGGTATTGTACCGTTGCTGTCGGGTTTCGGTGGCAAAGCACCACCCGCAATGTCTTTGAAATCCCACTGCAAATAATATTTTTTTATAGATACTAAGTTAAAATTTTTAAGTAGTATTTACATTGATTGCCGCAGATATTATTTTGTGGACATCTTCCGTTTGTAAGTTATTGATTGTGGTCAGCTTTTTAAGACCTTCCTCCGTCAAATACCTTCAACGATTTAATGTAAATAATTTTTTATGTGTGAAAGAAATATGACCAAAATTATTTCTTACCAGCCTTGCTCTTTTAATTTTTCTATTAAATTCATCATCATTAATTGGAAAAAATTAATAATTGGCAGAAATTAGTTAAAAAATTGTGAGTTGCAGCAAAATATCAAATGTGAAGTGACATTTGAAGTCATTGCATTGCATAGCGCTCAGCTTTCGAATATAAAATATCAATAAACCGAATACACTAATCACTGCGAATTGACAACTTTGGCTACTCGTATATATGGAAGGTTTGCTTACACTGCAGTCACACGTTCAAGTTTTCTTTCAATTATCTTTCAAGAAATTTACACATACTGCTTCTCAAATTCACAAAAATTGACAGGTGTGACGTAGGTGGCATTCAACATCAAAGCAATTTGATTTCAAGAACACAAAAAATTATGGCGGCAGAATATATGTACTAATGTATGTATGTATATGAAAACAAACGAGAGTTTATAATCAAAATGGCAATCAGCTGCTTTCTTGAGAGCAAATTGAAACGCATAATTTGAAAGAGAATATGAAAGCAAGCTACCATCAAATTTTAAAAGTATGAGTGTATTGGTAAAAAAATGAGAGAGTAATAAAATTTGAAACAAAATTTGAAACAAAACTTGATCGTGTGAACCCCAAGTTAACAAGGTTGCAGAAGTTAAGTGGCAATTAAGCGCCTATTAGATGGCCATACCACAGGGTAACCAGAGATGACACGAGACGGAAGATTTTGCATACTGATTTGTATACACTCATACAATCCTTCGTTTTCGTTTTTTTCTTTGTGCTGTCTTTGTATCCAAATTAAAATTATAAATCACAAAACTAATAAAATATCCATATATTTCTATAATTTACATTAAAAATTTTATTAATTAATTAATTTAAGTTGGTTTTCACTCATCGTTTGTATTTTATTACTATATACATCTGCAAAATATCAGAATTTATCAAGTATGTATGTATGTATGTGTGTATGTAAGCAAAAAATCACCACCATTTGGCAAATTTACAGAATATATGTACGTATGTATATAAATTTAATATACAGGGTATATAAGCACACACTAAATTGTTTTATCACTTTATTTTGGAATTATATGCCGTAAATACTTAATATTATCACATTTTATTAAATTTAAGCGTGCTTTTATGTAGCATTTTCCACTAAAAACTGAACTTTTTTTTGCTTTTCGTTTTGTTTACTTTCATAACAAACACACTAATATTTTCTCTTTTTCACGAAGCTTACTTATGACAAATAAAATATGATCGAAGTCCAATTTTTTTTGTTTTTGTCATCTCTGGTTACCCTGTGGCCATACTTGGAATGAGAACATGGTGTGATGGCATACCATCACACTCGTCTAATAGTGCATAATGCACAGCGTTGTCAACTTGGTGCGTTTCGCACCTTTTTTGGTGCTTTTCTCAATGTTTTGTGAGAAAAATATCTGAGTTGGTGCGTGGTGCGCTTTTTTTTAAATTTTGGTGCGTTTTTTTAATTTTGGGTGGCTCCAAAGCATATTAAACAAAATTTTTTGTTTCAGTATGAGAAAAAAGAATTTTGTACAAAAAATACAACTGTTTCAATACCATTCATTCAATTGTGTACAATTTTTACATTCTATCTTACAGACCATAATAAGAGCAACCATTAATGATGTTTAAGAGGTACCAAAACACATTCACAAGAACCGTTAAACCGTCTTGTTGTTATACATATATAATTTGTAACATTTCATTATAAGAAATTTGTTGTCCCTTTTCGATTTTCAGAGTACATAATTGTTTGTTGTCGTAAAACTCTTTTTATGTAGTAATTTTAGCAACCTTTCTCATCGACGACATATTTAAAATGAACTTTCACTTTCCTGTGTAAACAGACAAGAAATTTTCAAGAAAGTCGTCTATTTCATCACAATTTTTATTTATAATACGTATACAGAAATTTCATGAAACTACTTTCATGTGTAAAGGCAGCGTTATGTATATTGGAAAATTTGTATAATACAGCTGATGTGTCATTTGCTTAAGGAAGAGCGAAATTGACCGCACTTTCCTTAAGCAAATGACACTTGACGAAACTTGACGAAAAGTGTCTTAAGTACATTATAGTTGTATACATTTGATTGTGTGTATTCGCACATTTGCTTAAGTTACATTAAGCAGATTATAGTTGGGCCTATACTCGTTTAATAGCAATTCTGTCAAACTCAGTGCAACTTTCATTGTTGTTTTCGTAAGCGAATGGTAAAGATGGCTTTCTTAGAGCGCGCATTTTTAAAGGAGTTTATTGAAATTTATGAAAGTTTGCCCGAATTATGGCAGATAAAAAGCATTCAACATGTGATAAAAGATCAATTAGTGGAGTTTCTAAATCAGAATCATTTGCTGAACCCATATCAGTCGGGCTTTCGTGAGGGTCATAGTACAACATCTCTTTTAATTGGCCTTTCTGACTCTATTAGAAGAGTTGTAGATAAGGGTGACGTAGCCGTCCTACTTTCCTTAGACCTGTCTAAGGCTTTTGATAACGTTGGACATGCAATTTTGATAAAGAAACTTTATACCTATTTTGATTTCACTCCATCAGCTTGCAAATTACTTTTTTCCTACCTAACAGGTCGCACTCAATATGTTCAGTGTGGTAATAGCAGTTCGAGGTGCCTTCCAGTTACAAGTGGTGTACCACAGGGTTCTGTTATTGGCCCCCTTCTTTTCATGATTTATATGAATGACTTTTTCGAGCTACTAAGTGGGTTTGAATGTGAGTGCTTTGTCTTTGCAGATGACATTCAATTGCTTTTTAAGGGTCACTGTCAGCTCTTGGACGTTTTTGAATATGACGTCAATACATTATTGTGCAATGTCTCACATTGGATGAAAGAGTGCAAACTTAGTATTAACTCTGCTAAGACTAAGGCGATGCTGTTCAAAACTAATAGTACGGAGATCAATTTAACTATTTTGATTGATGGTCATGTTATCGATTTTGTAGATAAAATGAAGTGTCTCGGTGTATTGCTTGACAATGGTCTTGGTTTTGGAGACCATATTAGTGGATTAACCTCAAAAATCAATTTCACTCTAAGGAGACTACATATATGCGTTAAACATATACTTGCCACTGCCCATAAAAAAAAGAATAGCTCACTCCTTACTGATGTCTAACCTATTGTATTGTATAGAGGTCTATTCTGGTTGCAATGCAGAAGATCTTAATAGGTGTGTTCTACTTTTTAATAAAATAATACGCTTTGTATACCAATTAAAAATTCATGACCATGTTTCAATGTATGTTGATGATTTTTTGGGCTGCAGTTTTAAAAGCTTCCTCCACATTAGATCACTTCTGTTCTTCTATAAGGTTATGGTTACAGACTGCCCAGAATATGTCCGTAGACATTTCATATTTTTGCAGAGTGATAGAAACCCTCAGTTGCTTCTCCCTACTAGAAATCGAACTATTGGAGATAGGTGTTTCATTGTTCGTGTTGCCAAATGCTGGAACTCACTACCACTCACTTTAAGAGAGTTCCACGTTACACGTGATTCATTTAAGGTTAAGCTTGTTGAACATTTTAGGCAGCTGAACCGACCTACTTAGATATCTTGTAATTGCGAAGTTTAAATAATTAATAATTACAACTATAAAATTAATTGCTTTTCCTTATAATAAATTTGTATTTACAAACTATGTATAATAGTGTATATATATATATATATATATATATATATATATATAGATTTACATTGTAAGGCCTCCAACTATATACATAAGGCCCTATCGGTTGGATATAAATAGATAAATAAATAAATTTTTTTTTTTTTTTTTTTTTTTTTGTGATAATTTTATTATTTATTGAATCTTTAATTATTAAAATTGAATTATCAATAAGTTTTTCAAATCTTAAATCTAAAAAAAATGTTAAATATAAGTTTAGCCAATGCTAAACAAAATTTTTATTTTCAACGGTTAATTTTTGTTGTTTTACATTTCTCGTGAACGGCTGAGAAAAAGAGTATCCCTTCTTTTCAGCCGGGTGTGGCCTCTATAATGAAGAATATTGCGCGCAAGTGGATTTGGGTGCAACTCAAGTTTTTTTATATATTTTTTCGCGTGTTTTGAAAATACTGTCTTCACCAACGGCACGTCTAGGTCTTTATGAATTCGATGGTTTCTGACATACCAGGGGGCTGCTGTTATTGTACGTAAGATTTTATTCTGTCGCCTTTGAATTCTTTCGACATTCGATGCTGAGGCAGAGCCCCATAACTGGATTCCATAAGACCATATTGGTTTCAGGATCGCGTTGTATAACAAAAGTTTACAGTCAAGACTTAATATAGAATTTCTTCCAATAAGCCAATTCATTTGAGCTGCTTTTAATTTCATTTGAGTCAACTTTGCGTCTATATGCGATTTCCATGTTAAACGACGATCAAGATGAACGCCTAGATATTTGACAACAGAGTGTTGTGGTATAGTCTCGGTGTTCATTTTTATAGGCGGGCATGTTTCCCTGCGCAACGTAAAAGTGACGTGTGCACATTTCTGCTCGTTATAAATAAATAAATAAAAAAAAAAAAAAGTCAAATATACATACCACATTAAACACGTTAAGTATAAGGCTTATGAAAAATTATTAGAAAAATTTAAAACAGTTGAGCCAGAAGCAACAATTGGAGTTGTTAAAAAAATTAAATAAATTGTGTTGCTGTTACAGACGCGAGTTAAAAAAAAAAATAAAATAAAACGAGAAGTTTGTAATTGTTAGTTGTTTTTAATTTTTTGTACATAGTTCAGTTTATCCAGAACTTGGTAAAAATTTCGTCATGGGCGCCAAAAACATTTTCATGTAACTGTGTGGTTAATTTTCTTTTTAGTATCCGTGTTTTTCCTTCCTCTGAACCGTCCATCAGGTACAACGAAACTTTTGATGTCATCAGAGCGTTGGAACGTCCTGCAATGTTTTAAATATAATTGTTTCATAATTTTTTAAAATTTTTTTAAACTAAATATGTATTATTTTAACTGAGAAAATAATTTTATTTTTCATCTCTCTCTTTCTCACTGGAAAAAGAGAGTTGATGCAACAAAAATGCATAATGTAAAGTAGCTTTTTGAACGTAGCGTTCACATTTATTTAATATACATACATACATATGTCGAAAAAAAAACGTAACCAAAACAAAAAAATAATAACTTATTTCCTTTAATTCCAATATTTTTTTTAATTAATTTTATTTTGTAATATAAAAACAAAGTTAAACGACACTATTCTTAAGCAAAATTAGTGGTTACGTTTATTTCGACAAATACATGTTTAACAAATGTGAACGTAGCTTAACTCATGAACTAAAAATAATGAACAAATTTTTTTTCTGTATACTCGTATTTAAAAAAATTTTCCAATATGTATAAGAACAAAAAATATGAACTTCGATTGAGGACAGAGAAAATTAGACATTGTTAATATTTCAAGCAACAAAGGAAAATTTAATATCCAAATTAACTTAGATTTTAACTACACGGCTGAATAGAACAAACGTTGTTTTGTCAGCAGTTCCAAGTAATTACAAAAATTACAATTAATTTATATACATATGTATATACAAACATATGAATCTATATTTAAAATAATTTCTTACTTTCAGAAAATAAAATGAAATAAAAATTTCCTTGAAAGAAGAATTTTTTTGGAGTACATTATGAACTATTTTCAAAGATATAAATTATTTAATTGTTTCTTATACATTCACTTAGGTAGTGTTAATATTAAAACAAATACAACATGTAACAGGAAAAATTTGTGAAAAAAATTTTTTTTTCTACACACATAGTAGGTACATATGGGCGGCACGAAATAAGCCCCAATGAAATATGCCCCAAATCGAAAAATGAAATAAGCCCCAAAAAATGTTCAAATTTTTTGTTTGGGGTTTATTTAATTTTTTTTTGGAGCTTATTTAATTTTTTAAAAATTTGGGGCTTATTTCATAAAATTTTTTGGGGCTTATTTCATTTTATTTGGGGCTTATTTCATATCCGTAAAATAGATCTAAAATCCTTGCGCCCGGCCGTAGGCCGCTTATGCGGAGAATACTTTGAACGCGAAGCCGGTGTTCGATATACCAGAGATTATAAAGGCCTTGCGCCCGGCCGTAGGCCGGTTATGCAGAAAATACTTTGAACTCGTAGCCTGTGTTCGATATACCATAGAGGATAAAGGCTTTGCGCACGGCCGTAGGCCGGTTATGCAGAGAATGCTTGGAACGCGAAGCCGGTGTTCGATATAATTTAGAGGATAAAATTCTTGCATTTTATGATTTCTTCTTAAGCTTACTTCATAAAGTTAACAAATTTGGGGCTTAGTTCATTTTTTTTGCGGTTTATTTCATTAAATGATAAATTTGGGGCTTATTTCATTTTTTTTTTGGTTTATTTTATTTTTTAAAAATTTGGGGCCAATTTCATAAAATTTTTTGGGGCTTATTTCATTTTATCAGTTTGAACTCTTGGAGTGTACAGACGCGTTTTTATAATCGTCGCAACTGAATATTAAAAATTTATTAAAAGAAAATTCACAAAAAAAAAAAATATATACAAAAACAAAACATTTATTAAACAGTTATCTTACTGGTTTTATTTTATTTTTGCTTGTGTGTAAATACATAAATATTTGTATATACCAACTCATAAGTGAACACAAAAAAGAGAACTCTGAATGAGTTCACCTTCTAACAACAACAATAAACCTACAAGCAGTAGGAATGTACAATATATAACTTTGGTTGCTAACGACGACAAAAAAAATGAAGTAAACACAAACCTGAATACTACACAAAACACAAATACTCGTGCGCGATCATTATCTTTGAACATGTTAAATATCGATCAAGAAGCAACAACAATTGCACCTATTAGCAAACTTGTCAGCTTACCTGTACAATCAAACAAACAAACAATAAATACCCAGGTGACCAACGTGCACAAAATTGTAAATGCAGTGAGTGAAAATAGTGATAATAAAATCCAAACTGGTATGGACAGATACATAACCGTGCTGAAAAGGGGAAGAAGTCCCAAATCAGCTGAAATAGCGTCAACGGCAAAAATGCCCAAAGATGGGAAAAATAATATTAAACATTCTGAAAATCGTTTTGCGATTTTGAATGAACAAGTCGATGAGGACACAAGTACAACAAGGTCCACTAAACCACCGCCGATATATTTAAGAGAACAGAACTCTAACCTTTTGGTAAAAAGCCTTATCTCATTAATTGGAGAAAATGAGTTCTATGTAACTCCAATTAAGCGCGGCAAAATCAACGAAACTAAAATTCAGGTAACACAAGAAAATAATTATAGAAAAATTGTCTCAGATTTTGAGACTAAAAACAAAAACTTTTATACATATCAACTGAAGAGTACTAAAGGCCTAACAGTAGTTATAAAAGGAATAGATTCAAGCGTGGATCCGGAAGAGGTAAAGTCTGGCCTTGAAAATAGTGGCTTAAAAGTCAAAAATGTTTCAAACATTAAGAACATTAAGCTACAGCCAGGCGACTTGAAAATTAAAAAAAATGAATCGCACCCAATCTATAGCTTAAAATACTTGTTGCATCGAAGAATTACCGTTGAGATGCCACATAAAAAAACTGGACCTATCCAATGCATGAACTGTCAAGAATTTGGCCATACCAAAACTTATTGCAAGTTGCCTACCGTTTGCGTTGTATGTGGCGAGTTACACAGTACCGCTAACTGTGACAAAATAAAAGGTGATACCAAAGTAAAAAAATGTAGTAATTGCGGCGGAAACCACACTGCCAACTATAGGGGCTGCCCTCTTTATTCTCTTTTTAAAAATTCGTCAAACAGAAAAACAAATGCTACTCCCGCTCAGCCCAACACTCATTTAAACTACCCACAGTTACCTCAACCGTCGTCTAGCCATAATCAATACTAAAATGTTTTAAAGTCTAACACGACTCTTACTCAACAAAAACCTAATAGTCAATCTTCATACGCTAATATTTTAAAGAGTAACCAGATTCCGGCGCAAAAAACTGTACCAGTAAATGAAGAATCAGGGCATAATTTTAGTCGTATTGAAGCCTCGATAGAGATCCTAATACAAACAGTAAATACATTTACTCTCAACATGTCCTGTATGATGCAGGAAATGTTGAAAATGCAGTCTACCTTGTTGCAGGCTGTATTGAAAAAACCATGAACTTAAGAATCTGTTTTTGGAACGCAAACGGCATCTGCCAACATAAAAATGAAATTGAATATTTTCTTCTGGATAAACAAATCGATGTTATGCTTATCTCAGAAACTCACTTGACGTCCCGAAGCTATTTTCGAATTAGTGGATATAATTTCTACGACACCAAGGATCCTCAAGGTAGAGCTTGTGGTGGCTCTGGAATCCTAATAAAAACTCGAATAAAACACTACCTACTAAATGACCTTCGTGAAGAATATCTTCAAGCAACGAACATCTGCATTGAAAATTTTTATCAAAAGCTTGTGATATCATCTGTTTACTCTCCTCCCAGGTTTTCAATTTCAGAGAGCCAATATACCGCATTTTATACAACACTGGGGTCCCGTTTTCTAGCAGCTGGTGACTACAATGCTAAACACACATTTTGGGGCTCACGTTTAATCAGTCCAAGGGTCGTGTTTTGTTTGACACAATTTCAAAAATGGGCTTGAATGTAGTTTCAAGTGGTCAGCCAACATATTGGCCAACGGATCGTCAAAAAATTCCTGATGTTATCGACTTTGGGATTATGAAAGGCGTGCCAAGCGAAATGATTGAAGTAGAAGCGTCTTTGGATTTGTCTTCAGATCACTCGCCTACTATTATCACTATTTACTCACACACAACTGCAACACCTACATGTAATTTACCGCTGACACCTCCACGTATTAACTGGCTGAAATACAAAAAATATTTGAGTGCTCATTGCACGGAAAATATGCCATTGAGAACACCTGCTGACATAGAAAACTCTATTAGGTTGTTTGAAGCACATGCTAAGCAAGCTGCTTCAATTCAACCAAATCAACAAGCGAGATTTAACAATATTTTTTGTGCAGACATAGAAAGGCTATTGACTGAAAAACGGAGAGCTCGACGAGAATGGCAACGTTACAGATCGCCTCAGCTAAAATTACGGCTTAAGGAGTGTACCAAACAGCTAAGAAAATTTTTACAATCACAAAAAACAGCTTCGCTGCAAAAATTTCTGCAAGAACTCGATGCAACACCATCAACAGATTATTCGCTGTGGCGTGCAGCCAGAGGTTAAGTCTTCTAAGGCCAGTTATTTGCAAACCTCCATTACGAGCCTCTAATGGTGACTGGGCAAGAACTGATGCTGAAAAAGGTGATCTATTTGTTAAGCACCTAGAAAAAGTATTTACCCCGAATATTTCTGCTGATATTGTTGAACTGCCACCAGTCGTCTCTTTACCAGAAATACCGATGAGATTTAACATGACTGAGATTGAAAATACTATTACTAGTCTTAACACCAGAAAAGCCCCAGGTGTCGACAAAATAAGCAACAAAATGCTTCAACAACTGCCTTATATTGCAAAAAGAGTTATACTCTTCATTTTTAATAGTATTCTACGGCTGCAATACTATCCTGCAGAATGGAAGGTTTCGATGATTATTATGATACCAAAGCCCGGCAAGGATCATACGAAGGTTGAATCCTATCGGCCTATTAGCTTATTGCCCAACATTTCAAAACTATTTGAAAAGCTGTATATGAGCAAGCTGATGCCTATACTGACTAGAAGTGGATGCATTCCAGATCATCAATTCGGTTTTCGCAGACAACATAGCACAATTGAACAAACTCACAGACTTGTGAACGTAGTTAGAGACACCTTTGAAAAAAAGAAATATTGCTCTGCGCTCTTTATAGATGTTTCTCAAGCTTTCGAAAAAGTATGGCACGAAGGTCTTATCCACAAATTAACACGAAATCTCCCCGCAAACATCGTCAAGCTTTTAAAAAGCTATCTAGAGGAACGAAAATTTGTTGTTAGGGAAGGCAATTTTTTAAGCCCTTCGCAGTCGATCGAAGCCGGAGTTCCCCAAGGCAGCATCTTCGGTCCCTTACTTTATTTAATTTATGCCTCTGACTTACCGTTAAGCAATAACATTCATACATCAACATTTGCCGATGATACAGCTTAGGACGCTTAGTCCATGAAAATCCAGTAGAAGCCTCCATCAACTTACAAGGGTATATATCCAAATTGGAAATATGGCTCAAACAATGGCGTATAAAAGTTAACGAGCAGAAATGTGTACACGTCACTTTTACGTTGCGAAGGGAAACATGCCCGCCTATACAAATCAACACCGAGACTATTCCGCAACATACTGTAGTCAAATATCTAGGCGTTCACCTTGACCGCCGTTTAACATGGAAATCGCATATAGACGCAAAGTTGATGCAAATGAAATTAAAAGCAGCCCAAATGAATTGGCTTATGGGTAGAAATTCAATACTGAGCCTAGACTGTAAACTTCTACTATACAACGCGATCCTGAAACCAATATGGTGCTATGGAATCCAGCTATGGGGCACTGCCTCAGCATCGAATGTAGAAAAAATTCAGAGGCGACAAAATAAAATTCTACGTACAATAACTGCAGCCCCCTGGTATGTCAGAAACCATAGAATTCATAAAGATCTAGACGTTCCGTTGGTAAAGACAGTATTTTCGAAACACGCAAAAAAATACATTAAAAAACTTGAGTTGCACCCAAACCCACTTGCGCGCAATATTCTAGAGTACAGAGGCCACACCCGGCTTAGGAGGAGGGACACTCTTTCTATCAGCCGTACACGAGAGATGTAAAACAACAAAAATCAACCGTTGTAACTAAAAATTATGTTTAGCATTGGCTAAACTTATATTTATTATTTTTTTTTTAGATTTAAGATTTGAAAAACTTATTGATGTTTCAATCTATTATTGAAGATTCAATAAATAATATACATATATAAAAAAAAAAAAAAAAAAAAAAATTTCATTTTATTTGGGGCTTATTTTGCAAATTTTGTTTGGGGCTTATTTCATTTTTTTGGGGTTTATTTCATAAAATTTTTTGGGGCTTATTTAATTTTTCGATTTGGGGCTTATTGCCGTACATATGTACATATTAATAACAATTATAATCTCTATATATACATATAAAAATTACGTGTATGTTTGTGATCGATAAACTCAAAAACTACTCTACCGACTTTGACCAAATTTTATATGCATGCTCTATGGATACGTGAGGAGTGTTTCTGTGTAGTTTGAAGTTCGTCCGACAGATGGCGCAGTATTTAGTTTTTTTGTGTTTTTGCACCGTAACTCAAGAACTACTGCACCGATTTTGACCAAAATTTATAAGTATTTATACTCTATCAGTCGCCAGCAGTGCTTCTATGTAGTTTAGTGTTCGTCCAACAGGTGGCGCAAAATTTCCTTTTTTTGTGTTTGTGCGCGATAACTTTGGGGCTGTGCACATATTACGTAACGCTCAAGGGGGAAGGGGGGGTTAAATATTTCTTACGGATTGGAAATTTTGCACTGAAAAATTAGTAAAAAGCGTTACGAAGGGGTGGAGGGGGGTAAAAAATCTCTGAAAACAGCGTTACGTAATATGTGCACAGCCCATTAATACTTACATCACCGATTTCGACTAAAATTTATATGTATCTACTGTTCGTGAAGAATGTTTAGATTGGGGACTGACCGACAGATGGCGCAATTTTTTTATTGTTCGACCGCAATAACTTAAGAACTACCGCACCGGGTTTGCCCGAAATTTATATTATGGCAAAACAACGTTTGTCGGGTCATCTAGTTAAATATAAAAATAATTTAAACTATTTTGATGGAAATATTATTGGGAGTATACATATGAGTATGTACATATGTATGTATGTATATAATGATATAAAAACAAATTTATATACATATTTTATTTCTTACTAGCAAGTCGTTTATACATACATATGTATGTACATACATATGCATACATACGAATGTGTATAAAATTATTAGTGATTACTTTACAACGCTAATCATTATTTTAGAACTTCCAGTTATTACAAAAAATTATTTAATTTTTAATTAAGTTGACAAATAGGCAAAAATAATTTCATAATAACAATACCTATGTAAAATATTTTTAAATAGTGTAAAATACAGAAATTGGCAACACAGGAAAATATAAAAGGATCAACCTAAAGAAAATTTGTTTTTCAATGCGTTGTCTAAAACTTATTGACTTTCCCCTTTACGTCCCTTAACATAAACAAGAAACTAAGTTTCGTCATTTCACGAATGCTAGCAAAACATGCATATGTACGAGTATGTAGGTTATAATATGCAAGCAAGCAATGCCATTTCATCAACTAAATAAATTTATGTCGTTCGTCATTTAGTTTAGTTACGCTTTCGTGTTCAGACAAAACGGTTGATTCGGTTCGACTTTAAAAAGTTCTATCGGGAAACGGATATAACAGCTTGTAGAATTCAGCACGTGTAAATAATAAATTTTTTTAGACGTATGTATATATATATATATATATATATATAAACATACATAAGTACATACTTATTTATGCTCTCGTACGTATCTTATAACGAAATTTAAATAAATTTTAAATTAAAAATCTTGCAGTTACTTACATACATGATAAATATGTATGTATGTATGTATTTACATATACATACATACATACTTATGTATATTGTTGAAATAACTGAAAATTGCTGTTTGCCTAACAATAAATAAATTCACATGTTCAACGTCTATACACAACTTTAAATATTTTTCATCGCTTGTGGCCAACGGAATTGGTAATTAAATTACAATGTGCTGTGTTGTTGCGTTTTTGTTGTACCTAATTTGGTTATCTAGTTGAACCAGGTGTCTTATATTAAACTTGAATACATGTACATATGTATGTATGTACGTATAATTGCAAATGGTAAATAAAAAATTATTTTAAAATAGTAAATCCTACTTTTATTGGAATATGCTGACTAGGAACAATTATGAATTAACAAAGTATCAACATCCACTGTATTAAGTTTAAAACAATATGAAATAATAATTTGTGACTTGATCAACTTAATCTGCTTGAGTATGGAAAAAAGTATGTTCCCTACAATCAAAGTTGATAATAATGAAACTATACTACAGTGAAACTTTAATACAACGAACTTAAATATAGCGGAAACAAACCATCAATATAAAGAATTTTTTCTATGTCCCCTGATAAAAAGTTTTTCATGAAAAAATCCACTAAAACTATAACGAAGAAATTCTGAGCTATTATAAAACCTGTATATAACGAAGTATTCATTCAAAAGCCTCTACAACGAATTCATAATAGAGCAAAATGTTAAAAATCCGTTGTCAAAACAAAGAAATGTAAATGTGTATGCAAGTGCACTTATAGCGAAGTATTTTGTGAATTTTCAGTGAATTTTTATTAGTATTTTCCAGTAAAATAGAATTTGAATAAAAAACTAAATTTATAACGACTTTTTTAATTTTTCTTTATATTTCGCTGTACAAAGGTTTGACTGTTACATATGTACATACATTAGTACACGGAATTAATACGAAGTATTTTGCGATATCCTTCAAATTCGTTATATCGAAGTTTCACTATATAATATAATAAATTGCAATACGTATTTTGTTATTCGATGTAAAGTGCGCTAAAAATGTAATAATAAACACAAATGAAATTTTGTTTTTGTTACAAGTTTATTTAAATGTTTTAATAACAAATACATATTGTTATCTTCTGCATAGGTATGTTTGTTAATTTTTATTACTTTCTGCTGAATTTAATGACTCAAAACGTGTCATAAATATAGAGATTGTATTTTTTTGCAGTTAATCGTGATAGAAATATTTAATATCTTTAACTCTTTATAACACAAATAAATGTACGTTTACTAACATCAACTGTTGGTATGTATGTCTTTTTCGAAAATTCCTTCGAATAAAAACAAACAGAAATCTTTGTCTATTAAAAACAAAAAAATAAAAAAACTGAAAATATTAAAATTGTGTTAATAAAATTCGTGTGCATGCCTCTGTTGATCATACTCGTATGTACATATATGAATGTAAAATATTTTGGCACTATGAAAAATATGTATGGATGTATGTGTGTAAATAATTATAAAAATTAAAATAGCAAAGCAAATAATGTTATTGAGAAAATGTATGAATACTAAAAATATAAAAATAAAAATACAAATAAGTTTTATATACTGTGTATATTAGGGAGATAACGTTTAAAATTTTGTAAATTTTGGAATAAAAAACGGTTATAAAACGAGTGGGTATAACTTCAGTCTGGATAAAGAAAGAATTCTGTTTTTTTACATATAAAGTTAGTATCAGGGAATAACGTCGCGCCGTACCTATAGAAAAGCTTAGTTCACACCAAATATTAAAGGCATTTTCTTGCATTTGGAGGCAGGAGTAAAATTTCGAATTTTAGAAATTAATTTTCAAATTTTCGAATTTCTGAAACTTACCTAAAAATTTTGTGTACTAAATAATTTTTACATAATACTTTTTAAGAAGTAGCTTTAAAATAAATCGAAGATATATAATATTTGGTGTTAACTAATATTTAATATAGGGGCATCGATTATACACTGAGTGGTGAGTAAACAATAAAATGGAAAAAAAAAATTTTGTAATATTTTAAGTTTACTGTGTTGTTAATCGATGACCCTATAGAAAAGCTTACTTCATATTAAGTATCAATGCTCTTTTTATTTACTTAGAGGTGACAGGCGAAAAAATAAATTTATAGTTTTTGAAATTAAGTTCTGAATTTCAATTTTTTAAATTAAAGTTAACTTTTCAAAATCTAGTATGAAAATAAGTTTATAAATTTGTGAAACAACGCTTTTCGTGCACAAGCTTTAAGGATCTCAAATAACCAAAATTTTTTAGTATAAAGTTAGTTTTTATTAAATAATTATTATTATTAATTTTTAATTGTAAGAGTGAAAGACGATCTAGGACCATGTATTTTGATACGTTGCATTATAAACAGTTAAAAGTCGATTTATAATTTTGTATAACTTAGGAATTTTTTGAAATTATCACATTTATAGAAATTACATTGATCCATTGGCCGTGGTTGGTTCGGGAAAATTTAGACTTTCATATATCGAATTTAAAAGATTGTACATGTCTAAAATATTAAAACAGTAATTGTGCAAACGAACGGTACTACTAGCTTTTTTTAGGGATAGTGTCACTTAACTTGGTTTTTATATTACAAAATAAAATTAATTATTCGACAAAAAAGTATTTTTATACCGTTTATAAAAAGTGCGAGCCCATAATTAAAAACATTCCAATATAAGAAATAAATTATTAGTTTCTTTTTTGAGTACGTTTTTTTTCGACAAATATTTGACAAATGTGATACATGTGAACGTAGTTTAAGTACTAAAATTACGAAATTTGAAAAAAAAAGTTAGCTTTCAGACAAATAGTTACTGAAAATCAATATAATACTTTAATTTTTATATGCTGGTTGAAACATATATTTTTGATATTTTTTAAGAAGGTTATTATCATGCGTCAAAGACAATTTTTAAAGAATAACATATTTTTGTACATTTTATGTAATTTTTTTAAACTTTATGTATATATTTTATGTAGAAAGTATGTGCAAAATATTTGAGAAATATTCGCTTCAGTTTCACGAATACGAATATCTTGAAACAGGCAAACAGTCGAACAAGCGAATACGTAACATCACCAGTACATACACATTTGTTAATGAATGTAGGTTAATAAACACTCTTATCTTCATTGTTCACTTCGCTGGCTTCTATAGCAAGTTTTGGCATTAACAAAACATACAAACATGCGTATAATTTGCTTTAGCTAATATTTATGTAATTTAACCGTATGTCTGCCCGTATATCCAAAAACATTTTATGCACATATTTACCAAGTTGACACATTTTTTGCCGAATTGTCTGACGTCAGCTAATATTTTGAACCACGACTTAATCACTTTTTCAGATTGCATACATGTACAAAACTTCTTTTAGATTTCAGTAAGTTCTTTAGAATTTGTCGAAAACTTGTCAAATCTCCTAAGAAAAAGTTTTGTTTTATTGTTTCTTGAATTCGATATTTTGTTCAGACTTTCCTGTCGAATTCGTATACAATTTAATCGAAAATGTTCGTAGGCATGTGCTTGACGTTAACTTGAGTTGTAGATTTTATAAGGCGACACCTTTTTTTGTTTTTTGTATGCTTAAATTTTACGTTTTTAGTACAATTAACATAAATAAAAATTAAAACGTTAATTTACAAATATTTATGTACATACATATGTACATATATGAATATGTACATACCTATATATGGGACACTTATAACGAAATGAAACGGTATAGGTACATAAATATACACAAATTTATTTATAAAATACATATGTAACAAACTACATGTACATATTGAATATACTCGAAAAATTATTTAAATTACCTTGCTGAAGTAGGTACATATGTATGTATATGTATGTACATATGTATACTAGTATGGAAATATGTATTTACATAAGTAGCATGTTGTTATATGTAGGTATATGGGCCAAAACCATATGAATGGATAATTATGTGTAAAATGGATGATTTCATTTTTTAAAATACAAAAACTGTTTCTACAGGTTGATTTGAACAAAACTGTTTTTTTTAAATGCTGAAATATTCTGAAAATTCTTTTACTGGTTTAACTTATCTAATATATTATTATTATGCACGCGTATATGAGAAAAAGGTGATTTATCCCTTTTCGAGTAGTAGAAATAGTGAATATGTTTATTCATCCTGAAATACATATTGTATCCGCACTTTACTTGGGATAGTGTATTTTCCTGAATAATATCCATTCTGCATGAATGAATTTTCATTTACATCTAAATTTACCATACAAAATATTGTTAATTCGTCACACAATTCGTCATCTAATTTTTAACTATAATTTTTAAAGATGAAAACTGTTTTAGTGATTTCATATACAAACATAACAAAAGCAAAAATATTTCACCTTTGTTTAAGCATGAGTAAAAAAATATTACTTATTAGTCATTCATTGAATGCAATATGAATTGAAACTTTATTAATTTTTATTATACCTACCTACTTTAATTATTCAGTATTGTTTTTACGTAATGAAATATGTATATGTACAGAGTTGGGCAAAATACATGGTTTGCGGTATTTAAAATACAAAATACAAAATACTTGCTGATCATGTATTTAAAATACAAAATACAAAATACTTTCAGGTTATGTATTTAAAATACAAAATACAAAATACTTACACATCATGTATGTATTTAAAATACAAAATACAAAATACTTCCACGTCATGTATGTATTTAAAATACAAAATACAAAATACGTATTTGTATTTCAAATACGTATTTCAAATACATGTATTTCAAATACTGCCCAACGCTGAAGATGTAATCACTTTACATGTGGTGTTACTAACACAGGCTCACACAATTCTTGCTAGTGAGAGGCACGTACATATGTTGTTAATTGTTCGCCCTTATGTTGACTCCCAATGCAAAAAGAACCATGCTATTTTTTTATTGTTAAACTTGTTGTCGTAACAGTACTACCTGAAAAATAAAATCGCATTGTGAAAAAATGCTTTAGAGTTGACAGCTGAATTGCGTTGATGCCAACTCTAAGAATTTGTATAGTTACGTTTTTTAGCGATTCTAGTTTTTGGTTATTGGTTTGACGCATGATACATTAAGGATAATCACGATGGGTAGTGCAAAGTGTGCAAACGATGCAAATGTGTGCAAATATACACACATTTGCACAACATAACAACAAAATGTATGTATTTGCAATTTGCTTAATTTTGCTTCGTTTGGACTAAAAAAACCATGAGCAAATTTTATCAATTGCAAACGAAAATAAACAATAACTTGTGACATATAGTATTGTGTTGAAGATTTATTTATAAGTAAGGAAAATTTTAAAATCAAAAGTTATAATTCATTTAAACTAAAATACAATGAATACTATATTAATTTAAGTAAAGTATATTGAACTTCAAGTCTTCAGTCCAACACCCCCACTAGAGTTTAAGTCTCGTAACCCAAGATGTTTGCGACATTCTTGAAACTTTCCAGAAGGTAAAGCTTTAGTGAGGATATCAGGTACCATCTCTTCAGTACCAATATAAATGAGTTTTATACAACTATTTTGTACTAAATCACGTACATAATGATGACGAATGTCTATATGCTTTGATCGTGCATGATAAATATTGTTGTGTGCCAAAGCAATAGCACTCTTGTTATCGGAACATAGCTTCCACGGCTTCTTTTTTTCGGCATAGATTTCATAATATAAAGATTTGAGCCACGTTATTTCTTGACATGCTGCTGATACAGCCATGTATTCAGCCTCAGTTGTTGAAAGTGCCACAGTAGTTTGCCTTTTAGAGTTCCAGGATATGACAGCAGATTGAAATAGAAATGCGTAGCCTGTCGTAGATCGACGACTATCCAAATCATTTGCCCAGTCTGCATCTGTGAATCCAACAACTTCACAATCTGATTCTTTCGAAAATTCAAGTTTTAAATCTATGGAACTTTTCAAATACCTGAAAACACGCTTAACAGCAACCCAATGTGCTTTACGGGGATTTTTGTTAAATCTGGAAAGTACCCCCACTGCATATGCAATGTCTGGTCGACTTATCTGAGCTGCATACAAAAGACTCCCTACGGCTTCTTGATATGGGATTTTCTTCATGTCAATTATGTCTTCTGTAGAACCTGGAGAAATCTCTGACGAAAGTTTTTGATTACAATCTAGCGGTGTACTGACTCCTTTGCTTTCATCCATGTTAAATCTTTTTATGATTTCTTGCAAATATAAATATTGATCGATCCATAACTTTCCTATTGTTCTATTGCGTGAGATATTCATACCAAGAATTGTTTTTTCTTCACCAATATTCTTCATTTTAAAATTAGTCATTAAATATTTCATTATTTGATTCTTTATGGGTGAGTTATTTGAAAAAATTAAAATATCATCAACATATATTGCTATGTAAAGCATTATTTCCCCTTCTACATAGTAATATATACACGGGTCTGTTTTCGATTGATTCATACCAAACTCAATAAGAGTTTTTTTTAATTTATTATTCCAGCACCTACTTGCTTGCTTCAAACCATATAATGATTTTTTTAATTTACAGACTTTCCCTTCGGTATTTTGAAAATGTTCAGGAAATTGCATATAAATTTCTTCTTGCAAGACACTTTGTAAAAATGCAGTAACGACATCCATTTGGTCAATGTCCAAGTCATTTTTGACTGCTAAAGCGAATTGAAGAATATCTAACAACTGGAGAGAAGGTTTCTTCATAATCAATTCCCCTCTTTTGCGAATAACCTTTAATTACTAAACGAGCCTTGTATTTCAAAATATTTACCACAGTATCTCGCTTTATCTTAAAACACCATTTGTTTGATAATGGTTTCTTTCCTTTTGGCAATTTACATTCTATCCAAGTATTGTTTTCTAATAAAGCCTGGTATTCTTCTTTCATAGCACATTTCCATAATTCAGCTTGAGGTCCATTAAGTGCCTCTTCTACTGTAGTAGGCTCTTTTAGTACTAAGTTTGATGCAGCATTTGCATAACGTGTTGGTGCTTTGCGGATTCTATTGGATCTTCTGAATACTTCATTAGATACATCAGAAGAGTTTTCAACATTTATACCCTTTTGCTTTTCAATATTTTCTGTACTATCACTTAATGAAACAACAGGCATATTTCTCACATTTGAACTAGTAATAGGAGAATCATCTTCTGAATAGTAAGTTTCTGAATCTGAGCCCGAATCATTTTCAATAATCAATTTATTTCGCATAGCTACGATATTATTTGATTCATTATCTAATGGTATATAGAAAATATTTTTGTCTATAACATTAGCGTCTTCTAAAAACTTGTTTTCCAAAAATACGGCATTTCTGTTAACGATAACCTCTTTTGATTTTGGGTCTAGGAACCTATACGCCTTAGATGTATCACAGTATCCAACAAACAACAATTCTCTCCATTTAGCATCAAGGTAAACTATTTTTCTTCGTTTTTCTTTTGGAATTTGTACAATAGCCTTGCAACCGAAAACTTTTAGATGCCTTAATGTGGGTTTACGACCTGTCCATACTTCTTCAGGAGTGCAGGTATGACCTTTACATGGTAAACGATTTACGATATATACTGCTGTGTTAACTGCCTCTGCCCAATACTTCTTGTTTAGATTAGCTTGGATTAGTAAACATCTAGCCTTTTCTATGATGGTTCTATTCATTCTCTGTGCTAACCCATTCTGTTCTGGAGTATATGGAGCAGATGTTTGGTGAATAATACCAGAAGATGTTAAGATCTTATTCATTTGATGGTTACAAAATTCGGTACCATTGTCAGTACGGAGACCACATAAGTCAGAGTGAACAATATCTAAAATCTCTTGAGCCCTAGTTCCTCGATCTTTAAATGGCAACCGAGTTATTTTTCCTTTCAGACATACTGAACAGTTCTCATTATCTAATCGAATATTTTCTATACCATAAACCATATCAACAACCTTTTTCAACTTTTCATTACATGGGTGCCCAAGTCTTAAATGCCATTTGTCGAAAGAAAAACTTTTTGCCGAATAATTTTTCCAATTACTCCTGTTGAGCTTAAACATATTATCTACTAATGATCCTGTTGCGATTACTGCATTATCAGAATCAATCACCATACATCCCTTAGAATCAAAAGATACCTTATGTCCATGTTTGACTATTCTTGAAATTGACAACAAATTCGTATGAGCATCAGCTAGATATAAAACATCACGTAAAATAATATCTCTGGAAGCATCACCATCTTTTACCATCAAAGTAATATCACCCATTAAATTCCCCTTCATTAAAGAATTATTCGCCGTTAGAATTTGAAATTCAAAACTTTCCTTTAAGTTGTCAAACAATAATTTATTGTTACACATATGGGAAGTTGCCCCTGAATCAAAATACCAATCGCTACAAATTGCACTTCTTACGGAGAAAGCTGACATTGTTCTTTTAGATGAATTTTTCTCACAAAATTTATTTTTAGGGCAATTTGTTTTTATATGACCATACTCACGGCAACCATAACATTGAGTTTTCTTGAAAGTTTTCTTGTTTTGAGGTTTTGCTACATGTGGCTTTCCAACGAGAGCTGATGATTTCGAAGTCGTAGGTTTCATATCTTGTAGAAGCTTTGTTTTGACATAGTCTCCAGAAATGTCTATACCAGAACTTTCAATTTCCATAATCATAGGTTGGTAATAATCTGGCAAACCTGCTAACATTAATGTGCCAATCCATTCATCGGACACCTTCATACCAATACCTGATAGCTTGTTTGATGTTGACATAATGATGTTCACAAAATCTTCCATCGACTCGCAATCTTCTAATTTGGTTGTAGTTAATTTTCTTAACAAACTTACTCTGCGTGTAAGACCAGAATCATCAAACGCCTTTACAAATTTGTTCCAAATGTCTTTTGCTGTTGAAGCATCTTGAATATGCACAAATAATATGGGATCCACTAGTAAAACTAGTCTTGAGCGCGCCATTACATTTTTCTTGGAATCTGCTTCCGTTCCCAGCACAGCCCATTTCCCATAAGCCTTCCATTTGTATGTAAGCTTTTACAGCAAATTTCCATTGTTCCCAGTTATCTCGGCCTTTCAATCGTTCAATTTGTGCAAACCAAAAAACGACATTATTACAAAAATTATTCAAACGTAAGAAAAAAATATAAATGAGCGTAGGCCCATAACCTATTGTGTTGAAGATTTATTTATAAGTAAGGAAAATTTTAAAATCAAAAGTTATAATTCATTTAAACTAAAATACAATGAATACTATATTAATTTAAGTAAAGTATATTGAACTTCAAGTCTTCAGTCCAACATATAGACTATCATATTTTTATGTTTAGAAAAAGAAAATTTAATTTTGTAACTAATTTTAATTTAATTTAAAAAGTTTTAGTCTTCTTTTTTTAATTTATTAGTAAATAATAAATTTATGCATTTGTAACTTGACATCTGAGATCAGTGTTGCCAGAATTATTGATGGGCTGCCACATTTTTTTGAACAAAATTACATGCTCTTCACAAAAATGCAATAAATTTAAAAGTACGCTCACGAAGTACACTAATATGCACAGCAAATTTGCAAAATGCATATTTGCACAATCACCATCGTGATTACCCTTATTATAAATAGATCAAAATGCAAACAACCATCACCGCACTATCCTACACAGTCGCGCGATTTGCAAAATATGACATGTGTGCTAAACATGTATAGTAGTGTGGACTAAAAATGCAACTGTGTGACAGATTTTTTGGCAAGTCGTGCGATTTGTAAAATTTTATGATAATTTTCATAAAATGATAGTTTTCATGCGATTAGAAGAGTATTTATAGTCAAATAGATGTTTTGGCATCAGATTTCTATGATAGTGTGGCACCTACAACACCACTTGGAAACGATTTTTTAAAGTCGGTCAGATTTTTGCAAGATTTTCCTGTGAATGAATCGTACGATTGTGTAGGATAGTGAAGCACGGCCTTAAACTGACAAAATATATTTTGTTAACTATGTTTTTAAAATACAAAATACTGCCATTTTTTGTATGTATTTAAAATACAAAATACAAAATACTTGCAGGACATGTATTTAAAATACAAAATACTTTCAGGTTATGTATTTAAAATACAAATACAAAATACGTATTTGTATGTTAAATACGTATTTCAAATACATGTATTTCAAATACTGCCCAGCCCTGTATATGTATGTGTATAAATTTATGTATGTACAGTCAACTCGCAGAAACGTAAACATCAAGTAACATGAACAACCCAAAAACATAAACAAATATTTGTACAACGACTAAAACTTGGACTTTTTTCGAGCGTTTAATTTTATCTTGGATGCTCTCCTGCAAACTATGATAGCTTTACTCGGAAAAAAGAAGCAGAAGTAGGCGGGACGGCCTTACGAAAAGTGGAGTTGAAGAGTGTTTAATACACTGAAACAGTTATACATAAATTCTTTAAAATTCAACGTATTATACGTTGTTTCAGTACAATATTCCTTGAAATTAAAAGTAAAATTTTATGTATTTATGAACTCAACGTTGAAACCATTATTCGATTTTATTCGTTGAATTAAACAATGAACTGGTTTTCTGATTTAACGTATGTATAATACGTTGAATTTAAGAAACACGTTCATTTATTTAAATGCAATGAACAAATACTTTATGAAATGATTTAAAGAACCTGTTTCTTGATTTTGTTGTATGAATACGTTGGATAAAGGAAAAAATTCTTAAAAATTAACGTTTTCAACGTATGGTTTCTTAACTTCAACAAACTGGTACGTTGAATTCAACAAGCCAATGATTGCCATACGTTGAATTCAAAGAACCTGTTCCTTGGGTGAAAAATAAGGAATTAATTCGTTGAATCAACGATTTGGTGAATGTAAGTGAAAAATTGCGAACTTTATTTAAATTAATAAAATAAATAAAGAGGCTAAGCTTTATGATGAAAAAAATGCAATCTAAAACGTGAACCGGAAATGTTCGCATTGATCCGAGTTCGTAACCTTTAAAAATACAAATAAATAGCATTTGTTACAGTATTCCAGAGAATTTCGCATTGTTCATGCATAAGGCACGTATCTGTACTGTTTTTCGGAGTACTGTACTGTTTTTCGACATCAAAAACTGCGTACTGCTTTTCTCCCTCAAAATACTGTTTTTCGATACATAATAGAAATAAAAACGGCGAACAGCGAATTCATGCAATAATATTGTTTACTTCAAAAATAAGCATTCTCCTCGAGAATGTTTCGATTGTGGATCGGTGGGTGGAGATGTTTTTTCATCTCAATAACGCCGATTGTGAATTCAAAGAAATGGCCACGATCGTTGAATATATTGTTGAATATGTTCGCCAGGAACTTCAGCATCAGTGGAACGAATCTTCCATATATATATCAGTTCCTTTAAACTCCTACAAGGAGCATAGGGCCAAAATTTAAGAACAAAACTTGGACGTCAGACAAAACCCGATTAGATGTGCAAACATTGAAGGCGATTCTGACCGTCAAATGTAATTTGAAGTGCAAATGCATTGATTTCTACAATTTTATATACTTTCGGCCCACCCCGATCGATCGATAATGCTGAAATTGTACACGAAGTACAACCGGCTTGTGACCTTCTAACCATCAATTTATTATTATTTGCATATTTAGCTTTTGTGGCTGTAAATAAATAATAAGTTAAATAAAATCGGTTATTAGAGAAATGCGAGATAATTTTTTTACATCTAGAAAACCACCGATCGATATCGTTCGACACCGCAGGCCAGCCTATTTGTTTCTAGTTTGTCACCCAAGAAAAAAAAAACAACATTTTAGGTAATGCGAGTACTTGTATAAATATTCCATAGGAGAAATTTTTAGCATTTAGCCACAATTGGCATTGTTAAAATGTTTTAGGAAAACCGTGGGTTTTATGATTTGATTAAAAATTAAAGCTTTATAAAATTACCGTACAAATATTGAAATTACCTGCCTACCTTTTGGAGGTCTAAATTACCGTACAATACAGTAATTACCGTACGGTTAACATCACTGGTCTGTACTTTACTCGTAAGTATTTAAAAACACAGCCGAGAAAGTAAATGTGGATTTGTGCAAACGTAGTTTTATATCGGTAGTTTAATATAAAAAAGGCGTACCTCGATTTTTTTAAATAACGTTTTTTTTATTCTGTTAGAAAAATATTAAATAAACCATGCTTTTGAAATAAAATAAATTCAAATTGTTTCCTTCTTTTCAATGCTGCATTAAAACTTTTTTATACATAAAATTTTAGGGATTTTATCTTGCCCCTCTAAAGTAAAAAAAAAAAAATGAAGTAATAAACTGTTCAATAGCAAAAGGTTATTGTGATGCTGCCTGTCAGCATAGAGTGAAACAAAAAAAAAAAAAAAACTCTGCACCTGTGCCTGTTTATGATTTAGTGTGCGATATGTTCCTTCTGACTGAAAACAGATATATATGTATGTATATTTAAAGCCCGTTTTGTCATTTACAAAATTTAAAACAAAACCAAAATGCTTGAATGGAAAATGGTTAAAGATGATAACGATACAATTTAACCTATAAATTTATGTAAGAGATAAGACTATATTTAAATATTTGAATAGATTTTAAAGGCTGAATTTATTTTAAAATTTTCTGTACTACTTATGTACATACATACATATAGTATGTAGATATATAAATACCTAGTATGTTTGCTAGTCATTAATTGAAATATTTATTTATTCATATGTTTAACAAAATTATATCTACATACATACGTATGTATGGATGTGTGATACTCTCACATTAATGCAAAAATGTTGTTTCATTTTTTTTTTCAGTTGATCGAATGATTTAAGGATGAGTTGAAAGATAATCGAGTTCAAATTGAAAATAATCAATAAATAAGTGATGAAGCAAAAAACTTTATCGTCTTCTACAAAATCTAAATATTAGTTATCAGCAATTAAAAAAAGGATTCAAATGTATAGTACATCCATATACATACATGCCTAAAAACAAGTTTATTCAGTATACCAATTATGTACATACATACATATGTATATTTCTAACTATTGATAATGTATTTATACCACTACAAGCTAAAAACGAATACACATGCACACATACTTATATACAAATGTAAATACAGCTTCGATAATATATATGTATGTATATTTGCACTGTCCAGAGAAAAAGAAGAACAGTTGAAGAGTTGCGTCAACCATTAAAATTACAATAAAAAAATTATATATAAAAAATTTAACACCAATTTACATTCTTCTCCCCATACATCAATACTATTAATCAAGTCTTGTGGCACGTTATGAAGACACTTTTACACTCCAAAGCGTTGGTATCATCTTCAAAGTTTTTTGCTACCGTTGCGATTTTTATTTTCAATTTGGCTTACTTCAAAGTTAGAGCCGAATTATTTACATTGGGTTATTTGACTGGCTCACAAAGAACACCAGGAAATCTAGATTACCAAAGGCCGGGTAAGAAGAATCTTATATTTAAGTTCAAACATAAGTTGCGTCAAAAATACACAATGTACAACTAATTTAATAAAACAATATTATACATGCTAGGGAGGTCAATTAATCGATTTTTTTCAAAAACTGGTTTTTATTTTTCCGAATTGTTGGTAAATTTTTAAAATCCCGCTATCGTTTAACATTAAAAAATAAAGCATTGCATACGGATTACAAAAGGGAATTTGAAAAAAAGTCCATTGGTTTCCCATATGAAATGTTTAATGTACCTATAAAAAATTTCATCAAAATTAAAAGCTTCAATTGCAAAATATTTAAAATGTTCATAATAACAATATAAATAATAAAAATCGCATTTGAAAAGAATTGGTTAGAACAGCACGAAAAAGAGTGGTCGAAACCGGTGGAAGAGAAACCGTTCTGCTCGAACTCCATAATACATACACAACCATAAAAAAATCCGAATACAGTAGCCATAATGGTTTTTCATATCAGGAATAACAATCTCAGGAGCCATAACTTTAGCAGTAAAAGAGGTTAATGAAGGCAAGTTAATGACAATGGGTCATTCTTTAGATTTTGTCGTAGCTGAAACTTATGGCGACGAAGTTAATAGTATTAGACAGACTGCATCGTTGTGGACAAAACATGTAATAGCATATATCGGACCTCAGGAAACCTGTATTCATGAAGGCCGAATGGCGGCAGCATTTAATTTACCGATGATATCTTATGTAAGCCCAATAGCGATTTTAACATTCTAATTGAACTTGTTGAAAATTTCGTTTTTAGTACTGCACACATCGAGACACATCCAATAAACAAAATTTTCCAACTTTTGCCCGGACTCGGCCACCAGATACACAGATAACAAAATCTGTCGTTTCGCTATTGTTGGCATTTAAATGGACGCAGGTAAACTAATTTTAATTTTTCGGTCAATCGGCTTATTATTTTTACTATGCGAAAATAATATATAATGAATAAAAGTTAAAAATTTCAAATATATTAATGAAAGTTAATCAAATTAACCAAAAAAACCAAATAAATAAATAATTAATATTTATGTAAAATTGTCGCTCTATATTTCGATCTTAATGTAAAAAATATTTCATATGTTAAACCGATTTCAGCTCGATTTCATTGCATTTTGCATTATTATGTTAAAACAGTCAGAGTTCGCATTTGCTCACTCCATTTGCTCAATGTGCACTCTTTTCATGCTCATTGAAAAATGCGCACAATGAGCGGAGCAGAAAAAAAACTGCAAATAGTATGAACATTTTTTATTAAATTTTTAACTGAAAAAAAGTTCAATGGCTGTAATATTTATTATGCACAATCATTTTCTGCAGGTACATCGATTACCAATACAGAAGATTAAAAAAACGAAAAATAATTTATTCGTCATGGTTCGAACAAAGGCTATAGTTCAGAGAAAATTGCTAAAAATGGTTAAAAACTTATTCTTTATATTTTCACCTAAAAAAAGTTCTACGATTGTAATATTTGGTGCGAAGAATCCTTTTCTGTAGGTACTAGTGATGTTACGAATACTCGTATTCGATTATTCGACTATCCGCCTATTTTAAGATATTCGTATTCCCCAAATTCAAGCAAATATTTCTCGAATAATTTGCACATACATTTTTCCATAATAAAAAAAAAATCATACAAAAAATTTAAAGAAGTACATAAAATGTACAAAAATATATTAATTTATAATAATTTTTATATAAAGAAAGAAAGCGCTTTATCTATGACGCAAAATAATAATCTTAAAAAACAAACGAAAATTATATTTTGAAACAATCATTTAAGAGGTAAAATCTTATATGTAAATTTATATCCGCACAAAAACATAAATATGAAAATAAGGCCAAGTTCCTATCCAAAAAATTTCAGCCGTAAAAAGTACTGAGATCAAAATAAGGACCAAGTTCTTGATAGGTACAATTCCATCTCATTTCTAGGCAACCTGTAAGCTTGGCAAAATTTGGTTGCCTTTCTAATATGGGAAAGAATTCTTGGAAAAATATTGCCAAGCTTATAGGTTGCCTTGAAATGAGATGGAATTGTACCTATCAAGAACTTGGTCCTTATTTTGATCTCAGTACTTTTTACGGCTGAAATTTTTTGGATAGGAACTTGGCCTTATTTTCACATTTATGTTTTTGTGCGGATCTCACTTCTTTTTTCTAAGTTGTTTTTGTATAAATATTTATATGTATTGCTTATCAGGACCTACCTGTGTACGAAATTTCAGCTTTCTAGCTATACTGGAAGTGCCCCATACAAAAAAGGGGCATGATTGTCCACCCAGATGAAAAGTGCCCGTTAAAAAATCATTTTCGGTAATTTCTCATCACTACCTGCCTGTGTACCAAATTTCAGCTTTCTAGCTATACTGGAAGTGCCCCATACAAATAAGGGAACCCTAGTCCCCCCAGGTGAAAAGTGCCCGTTTAAAAATTATTTTTGTTAATTTCTCATCAGGACCTACCTGTGTACCAAGTTTCAGCTCTTTACCTTTACTGGAAGTGCCCAATAATATTGATGAGTCAGTGAGTCAGTGAATATGTACTAAAATATGGACTTTTCACACCTTAATATCTCGGGAAACTTTTATGGTAGAACTTTCAAATTTAATCTGTGAGGTCACCTCTGTGGGGAGACCTTATGTTTCAAGTTTCATTATATTGTAATCAGGGGGAGCAAAATTATGAGGGGGGTAAAAACAGCTCGAATGGTTTCGTGTAAATATACATACTGTGTGGCCAAACTTGGCCTGGCGAACTACCGTGCGCCTAGATCATGTTAAGTTAGTAATCAATTCTCAGTAGAGGAATGTTGGACTTCAAAAATGGAGGAACTAAAATTTAATTTGTGAAAGTCCACCGAGACGCTGTGCAATCTGCGAAAATATGTTCTCCCAAACAATACTGAATTACTAATTAAAAGCACAAGCAAAATAAGAAACACGAAATCTCAAAGAATGTACATATGAGGGTAAAATAACTTAAAAATGTTCAGTAGTGGTCTTCGAATTCGGCATCTCAATGTCATAATAATGGTATATACAGTGGTAATTTTTTTCAATTTATTGCTACTGACGCAAAGTGGATTTTTTCCAATTAAATTTGAAATATTATGTGGCTCTAAAGCTTAACAGTAATATTTGTATTCGCCGAATATTGATTCAAATATTCATATTCGTGTTCGCGAATACTAAAAATTATATTCGTAACACTACTAGTAGGTACATCGATTACCAATACAGAAGATTCAAAATAACAAGAATAAATTTTTTTCGTCATATTACGAACAAAGGAAAATTTCCAAAAATTGCAGTAATCGTATTTTTTGAATAGTCTCCTGAAAAATAATCGCAGAAGCTCTAATATTTCGTGTGGAATATTTTTTCGTGTGGAAACATCGAATCCCATTGCAAAAGAATAGAAAAACCAAAAAATATTTTTTGGCCTAAATTTTAGCAAAGGCTATATTCTATAAGCACGGTGAAAATTGCCAAAAATTGCAATAATCGTATTTCTTTAATATTCTTCTGAAAAATACTCGCAGAGCTCTAATATTTGGTGTGGAAACATCGAATCACATTGCAAAAGAATAGAAAAACCAAAAAATATTTTTGGCCTAAATTTTAGCAAAGGCTATATATAGCACGGTGAAAATTGCAAAAATTGCAATAATCGTATTTTTTGAATATTCTTCTGAAAAATAATCGCAGAGCTCTAATATTTGGTGTGGAAACATCGAATCCCATTGCAAAAGAATAGAAAAACATAAAATATTTTTTGGCCTAAATTTTAGCAAAGGCTATATATAAGCACGGTGAAAATTGCAAAAATTGCAATAATCGTATTTTTTGAATATTCTTCTGAAAAATAATCGCAGAGCTCTAATATTTGGTGTGGAATATTTTTTCGTGTGGAAACATCGAATCCCATTGCAAAAGAATAGAAAAACCAAAAACTATTTTTTGGCCTAAATTTTAGCAAAGGCTATATTATATAAGCACGGTGAAAATTGCCAAAAATTGCAATAATCGTATTTCTTTAATATTCTTCTGAAAAATACTCGCAGAGCTCTAATATTTGGTGTGGAAACATCGAATCACATTGCAAAAGAATAGAAAAACCAAAAAATATTTTTGGCCTAAATTTTAGCAAAGGCTATATATAAGCACGGTGAAAATTGCAAAAATTGCAATAATCGTATTTTTTGAATATTCTTCTGAAAAATAATCGCAGAGCTCTAATATTTGGTGTGGAAACATCGAATCCCATTGCAAAAGAATAGAAAAACATAAAATATTTTTTGGCCTAAATTTTAGCAAAGGCTATATATAAGCACGGTGAAAATTGCAAAAATTGCAATAATCGTATTTTTTGAATATTCTTCTGAAAAATAATCGCAGAGCTCTAATATTTGGTGTGGAATATTTTTTCGTGTGGAAACATCGAATCCCATTGCAAAAGAATAGAAAAACCAAAAAATATTTTTTGGCCTAAATTTTAGCAAAGGCTATATATAGCACGGTGAAAATTGCAAAAATTGCAATATTGAATATTTGAATATTCTTCTGAAAAATAATCGCAGAGCTCTAATATTTGGTGTGAAAACATCGAATCACATTGCAAAAGAATAGAAAAACCAAAAAATATTTTTTGGCCTAAATTTTAGCAAAGGCTATATATAGCACGGTGAAAATTGCCAAAAATTGCAATAATCGTATTTTTTTAATATTCTTCTGAAAAATAATCGCAGAGCTCTAATATTTGGTGAGTACGATGCTTTCGTGTAGGAACATCGAATCTTTTTGCAAAAGAATAGAAAACTCAAAAAAATTTGTTGGCCTAAATTGTTGCAAAGGCTATATATAGCACGGTGAAAATTGCAAAAATTGCAATATTGAATATTTGAATATTCTTCTGAAAAATAATCGCAGAGCTCTAATATTTGGTGTGGAAACATCGAATCACATTGCAAAAGAATAGAAAAACCAAAAAATATTTTTGGCCTAAATTTTAGCAAAGGCTATATATAGCACGGTGAAAATTGCAAAAATTGCAATATTGAATATTTGAATATTCTTCTGAAAAATAATCGCAGAGCTCTAATATTTGGTGTGGAAACATCGAATCCCATTGCAAAAGAATAGAAAAACCAAAAAATATTTTTTGGCCTAAATTTTAGCAAAGGCTATATATAGCACGGTGAAAACTGCCAAAAATTGCAATAATCGTATTTTTTTAATATTCTTCTGAAAAATAATCGCAGAGCTCTAATATATGGTGAGTACGATGCTTTCGTGTAGGAACATCGAATCTTTTTGCAAAAGAATAGAAAACTCAAAAAAATTTGTTGGCCTAAATTGTTGCAAAGGCTATATATAGCACGGTGAAAATTGCAAAAATTGCAATATTTGAATATTCTTCTGAAAAATAATCGCAGAGCTCTAATATTTGGTGAGGAAACATCGAATCACATTGCAAAAGAATAGAAAAACCAAAAAATATTTTTGGCCTAAATTTTAGCAAAGGCTATATTATATAAGCACGGTGAAAATTGCCAAAAATTGCAATAATCGTATTTCTTTAATATGCTTCTGAAAAATAATCGCAGAGCTCTAATATTTGGTGTGGAAACATCGAATCACATTGCAAAAGAATAGAAAAACCAAAAAATATTTTTGGCCTAAATCTTAGCAAAGGCTATATATAGCACGGTGAAAATTGCAAAAATTGCAATAATCGTATTTTTTGAATATTCTTCTGAAAAATAATCGCAGAGCTCTAATATTTGGTGTGGAATATTTTTTCGTGTGGAAACATCGAATCCCATTGCAAAAGAATAGAAAAACATAAAATATTTTTTTGGCCTAAATTTTAGCAAAGGCTATATATAGCACGGTGAAAATTGCAAAAATTGCAATATTGAATATTTGAATATTCTTCTGAAAAATAATCGCAGAGCTCTAATATTTGGTGTGGAAACATCGAATCCCATTGCAAAAGAATAGAAAACTCAAAAAAATTTGTTGGCCTAAATTGTTGCAAAGGCTATATATAGCACGGTGAAAATTGCAAAAATTGCAATATTGAATATTTGAATATTCTTCTGAAAAATAATCGCAGAGCTCTAATATTTGGTGAGGAAACATCGAATCACATTGCAAAAGAATAGAAAAACCAAAAAATATTTTTGGCCTAAATTTTAGCAAAGGCTTTATTATATAAGCACGGTGAAAATTGCCAAAAATTGCAATAATCGTATTTCTTTAATATGTTTCTGAAAAATAATCGCAGAGCTCTAATATTTGGTGTGGAAACATCGAATCACATTGCAAAAGAATAGAAAAACCAAAAAATATTTTTGGCCTAAATCTTAGCAAAGGCTATATATAGCACGGTGAAAATTGCAAAAATTGCAATATTGAATATTTGAATATTCTTCTGAAAAATAATCGCAGAGCTCTAATATTTGGTGTGGAAACATCGAATCCCATTGCAAAAGAATAGAAAAACCAAAAAATATTTTTTGGCCTAAATTTTAGCTAAGGCTATATATAGCACGGTGAAAATTGCCAAAAATTGCAATAATCGTAATTTTTAATATTCTTCTGAAAAATAATCGCAGAGCTCTAATATTTGGTGTGGAAACATCGAATCCCATTGCAAAAGAATAGAAAAACATAAAATATTTTTTGGCCTAAATTTTAGCAAAGGCTATATATAGCACGGTGAAAATTGCAAAAATTGCAATAATCGTGTTTTTTGGATATTCTTCTGAAAAATAATCGCAGAGCTCTAATATTTGGTGAGTACGATGCTTTCGTGTAGGAACATCGAATCTTTTTGCAAAAGAATAGAAAACTCAAAAAAATTTGTTGGCCTAAATTGTTGCAAAGTCTATATATAGCACGGTGAAAATTGCAAAAATTGCAATATTGAATATTTGAATATTCTTCTGAAAAATAATCGCAGAGCTCTAATATTTGGTGTGGAAACATCGAATCCCATTGCACAAGAATAGAAAAACCAAAAAATATTTTTTGGCCTAAATTTTAGCAAAGGCTATATATAGCACGGTGAAAATTGCCAAAAATTGCAATAATCGTATTTTTTTAATATTCTTCTGAAAAATAATCGCAGAGCTCTAATATTTGGTGAGTACGATGCTTTCGTGTAGGAACATCGAATCTTTTTTGCAAAAGAATAGAAAACTCAAAAAAATTTGTTGGCCTAAATTGTTGCAAAGGCTATATATTATAGCACGGTGAAAATTGCAAAAATTGCAATATTGAATATTTTAATATTCTTCTGAAAAATAATCGCAGAGCTCTAATATTTGGTGTGGAAACATCGAATCCCATTGCAAAAGAATAGAAAACTCAAAAAAATTTGTTGGCCTAAATTGTTGCAAAGGCTATATATAGCACGGTGAAAATTGCCAAAAATTGCAATAATCGTATTTTTTTAATATTCTTCTGAAAAATAATCGCAGAGCTCTAATATTTGGTGAGTACGATGCTTTCGTGTAGGAACATCGAATCTTTTTTGCAAAAGAATAGAAAACTCAAAAAAATTTGTTGGCCTAAATTGTTGCAAAGGCTATATATTATAGCACGGTGAAAATTGCAAAAATTGCAATATTGAATATTTGAATATTCTTCTGAAAAATAATCGCAGAGCTCTAATATTTGGTGTGGAAACATCGAATCCCATTGCAAAAGAATAGAAAAACCAAAAAATATTTTTTGGCCTAAATTTTAGCAAAGGCTATATATAGCACGGTGAAAATTGCCAAAAATTGCAATAATCGTATTTCTTTAATATTCTTCTGAAAAATAATCGCAGAGCTCTAATATTTGGTGTGGAAACATCGAATCCCATTGCAAAAGAATAGAAAAACATAAAATATTTTTTTGGCCTAAATTTTAGCAAAGGCTATATATAGCACGGTGAAAATTGCAAAATTGAATATTTGAATATTCTTCTGAAAAATAATCGCAGAGCTCTAATATTTGGTGTGGAAACATCGAATCCCATTGCAAAAGAATAGAAAACTCAAAAAAATTTGTTGGCCTAAATTGTTGCAAAGGCTATATATAGCACGGTGAAAATTGCAAAAATTGCAATATTGAATATTTGAATATTCTTCTGAAAAATAATCGCAGAGCTCTAATATTTGGTGAGGAAACATCGAATCACATTGCAAAAGAATAGAAAAACCAAAAAATATTTTTGGCCTAAATTTTAGCAAAGGCTATATTATATAAGCACGGTGAAAATTGCCAAAAATTGCAATAATCGTATTTCTTTAATATGTTTCTGAAAAATAATCGCAGAGCTCTAATATTTGGTGTGGAAACATCGAATCCCATTGCAAAAGAATAGAAAAACCAAAAAATATTTTTGGCCTAAATCTTAGCAAAGGCTATATATAGCACGGTGAAAATTGCAAAAATTGCAATATTGAATATTTGAATATTCTTCTGAAAAATAATCGCAGAGCTCTAATATTTGGTGTGGAAACATCGAATCCCATTGCAAAAGAATAGAAAAACCAAAAAATATTTTTTGGCCTAAATTTTAGCAAAGGCTATATATAGCACGGTGAAAATTGCCAAAAATTGCAATAATCGTAATTTTTAATATTCTTCTGAAAAATAATCGCAGAGCTCTAATATTTGGTGTGGAAACATCGAATCCCATTGCACAAGAATAGAAAAACCAAAAAATATTTTTTGGCCTAAATTTTAGCAAAGGCTATATATAGCACGGTGAAAATTGCCAAAAATTGCAATAATCGTATTTTTTTAATATTCTTCTGAAAAATAATCGCAGAGCTCTAATATTTGGTGAGTACGATGCTTTCGTGTAGGAACATCGAATCTTTTTGCAAAAGAATAGAAAACTCAAAAAAATTTGTTGGCCTAAATTGTTGCAAAGTCTATATATAGCACGGTGAAAATTGCAAAAATTGCAATATTGAATATTTGAATATTCTTCTGAAAAATAATCGCAGAGCTCTAATATTTGGTGTGGAAACATCGAATCCCATTGCACAAGAATAGAAAAACCAAAAAATATTTTTTGGCCTAAATTTTAGCAAAGGCTATATATAGCACGGTGAAAATTGCCAAAAATTGCAATAATCGTATTTTTTTAATATTCTTCTGAAAAATAATCGCAGAGCTCTAATATTTGGTGAGTACGATGCTTTCGTGTAGGAACATCGAATCTTTTTTGCAAAAGAATAGAAAACTCAAAAAAATTTGTTGGCCTAAATTGTTGCAAAGGCTATATATTATAGCACGGTGAAAATTGCAAAAATTGCAATATTGAATATTTGAATATTCTTCTGAAAAATAATCGCAGAGCTCTAATATTTGGTGTGGAAACATCGAATCCCATTGCAAAAGAATAGAAAAACCAAAAAATATTTTTTGGCCTAAATTTTAGCAAAGGCTATATATAGCACGGTGAAAATTGCCAAAAATTGCAATAATCGTATTTCTTTAATATTCTTCTGAAAAATAATCGCAGAGCTCTAATATTTGGTGTGGAATATTTTTTCGTGTGGAAACATCGAATCCCATTGCAAAAGAATAGAAAAACCCAAAAATATTTTTTGGCGTAAATTTTAGCAAAGGCTATATATAACACGGTGAAAATTGCCAAAAATTGCAATAATCGTATTTTTTGAATATTCTTCTGAAAAATAATCGCAGAGCTCTAATATTTGGTGTGGAATATTTTTTCGTGTGGAAACATCGAATCCCATTGCAAAAGAATAGAAAAACCAAAAAATATTTTTTGGCTTAAATTTTAGCAAAGGCTATATATAGCACGGTGAAAATTGCCAAAAATTGCAATAATCGTATTTTTTGAATATTCTTCTGAAAAATAATCGCAGAGCTCTAATATTTGGTGTGGAATATTTGTACGTGTGTAAACATCGAATCCCATTGCAAAAGAATAGAAAAACCAAAAAATATTTTTTGGCCTAAATTTTAGCAAAGGCTATATATAGCACGGTGAAAATTGCAAAAATTGCAATATTGAATATTTGAATATTCTTCTGAAAAATAATCGCAGAGCTCTAATATTTGGTGTGGAATATTTTTTCGTGTGGAAACATCGAATCCCATTGCAAAAGAATAGAAAAACCAAAAAATATTTTTTGGCCTAAATTTTAGCAAAGGCTATATATAGCACGGTGAAAATTGCCAAAAATTGCAATAATCGTATTTTTTTAATATTCTTCTGAAAAATAATCGCAGAGCTCTAATATTTGGTGTGGAATATTTTTTCGTGTGGAAACATCGAATCCCATTGCAAAAGAATAGAAAAACCAAAAAATATTTTTTGGCCTAAATTTTAGCAAAGGCTATATATAGCACGGTGAAAATTGCAATATTGAATATTTGAATATTCTTCTGAAAAATAATCGCAGAGCTCTAATATTTGGTGTGGAATATTTTTTCGTGTGGAAACATCGAATCCCATTGCAAAAGAATAGAAAAACCAAAAAATATTTTTTGGCCTAAATTTTAGCAAAGGCTATATATAGCACGGTGAAAATTGCAAAAATTGCAATATTGAATATTTGAATATTCTTCTGAAAAATAATCGCAGAGCTCTAATATTTGGTGTGGAATATTTTTTCGTGTGGAAACATCGAATCCCATTGCAAAAGAATAGAAAAACCAAAAAATATTTTTTGGCCTAAATTTTAGCAAAGGCTATATATAGCACGGTGAAAATTGCCAAAAATTGCAATAATCGTATTTTTTTAATATTCTTCTGAAAAATAATCGCAGAGCTCTAATATTTGGTGTGGAATATTTTTACGTGTGGAAACATCGAATCCCATTGCAAAAGAATAGAAAAACCAAAAAATATTTTTTGGCCTAAATTTTAGCAAAGGCTATATTCTATAAGCACGGTGAAAATTGCCAAAAATTGCCATAATCGTATTTCTTTAATATGCTTCTGAAAAATAATCGCAGAGCTCTAATATTTGGTGAGTACGATGCTTTCGTGTAGGAACATCGAATCTTTTTGCAAAAGAATAGAAAACTCAAAAAAATTTGTTGGCCTAAATTGTTGCAAAGGCTACATATAGCACGGTGAAAATTGCAAAAATTGATATATTGAATATTTGAATATTCTTCTGAAAAATAATCGCAGAGCTCTAATATTTGGTGTGGAAACATCGAATCCCATTGCAAAAGAATAGAAAAACATAAAATATTTTTTTGGCCTAAATTTTAGCAAAGGCTATATATAGCACGGTGAAAATTGCAAAAATTGCAATATTGAATATTTGAATATTCTTCTGAAAAATAATCGCAGAGCTCTAATATTTGGTGTGGAAACATCGAATCCCATTGCAAAAGAATAGAAAACTCAAAAAAATTTGTTGTCCTAAATTGTTGCAAAGGCTATATATAGCACGGTGAAAATTGCAAAAATTGCAATATTGAATATTTGAATATTCTTCTGAAAAATAATCGCAGAGCTCTAATATTTGGTGAGGAAACATCGAATCACATTGCAAAAGAATAGAAAAACCAAAAAATATTTTTGGCCTAAATCTTAGCAAAGGCTATATATAGCACGGTGAAAATTGCAAAAATTGCAATATTGAATATTTGAATATTCTTCTGAAAAATAATCGCAGAGCTCTAATATTTGGTGTGGAAACATCGAATCCCATTGCAAAAGAATAGAAAACTCAAAAAAATTTGTTGGCCTAAATTGTTGCAAAGGCTATATATAGCACGGTGAAAATTGCAAAAATTGCAATATTGAATATTTGAATATTCTTCTGAAAAATAATCGCAGAGCTCTAATATTTGGTGTGGAAACATCGAATCCCATTGCAAAAGAATAGAAAAACCAAAAAATATTTTTTGGCCTAAATTTTAGCAAAGGCTATATATAGCACGGTGAAAATTGCAAAAATTGCAATATTGAATATTTGAATATTCTTCTGAAAAATAATCGCAGAGCTCTAATATTTGGTGTGGAAACATCGAATCCCATTGCAAAAGAATAGAAAACTCAAAAAAATTTGTTGGCCTAAATTGTTGCAAAGGCTATATATAGCACGGTGAAAATTGCAAAAATTGCAATATTGAATATTTGAATATTCTTCTGAAAAATAATCGCAGAGCTCTAATATTTGGTGTGGAAACATCGAATCACATTGCAAAAGAATAGAAAACTCAAAAAAATTTGTTGGCCTAAATTGTTGCAAAGGCTATATATAGCACGGTGAAAATTGCAAAAATTGCAATATTGAATATTTGAATATTCTTCTGAAAAATAATCGCAGAGCTCTAATATTTGGTGAGGAAACATCGAATCACATTGCAAAAGAATAGAAAAACCAAAAAATATTTTTGGCCTAAATTTTAGCAAAGGCTTTATTATATAAGCACGGTGAAAATTGCCAAAAATTGCAATAATCGTATTTCTTTAATATGTTTCTGAAAAATAATCGCAGAGCTCTAATATTTGGTGTGGAATATTTTTTCGTGTGGAAACATCGAATCCCATTGCAAAAGAATAGAAAAACCCAAAAATATTTTTTGGCGTAAATTTTAGCAAAGGCTATATATAACACGGTGAAAATTGCCAAAAATTGCAATAATCGTATTTTTTGAATATTCTTCTGAAAAATAATCGCAGAGCTCTAATATTTGGTGTGGAAACATCGAATCCCATTGCAAAAGAATAGAAAAACATAAAATATTTTTTTGGCCTAAATTTTAGCAAAGGCTATATATAGCACGGTGAAAATTGCAAAAATTGCAATATTGAATATTTGAATATTCTTCTGAAAAATAATCGCAGAGCTCTAATATTTGGTGTGGAAACATCGAATCCCATTGCAAAAGAATAGAAAACTCAAAAAAATTTGTTGGCCTAAATTGTTGCAAAGGCTATATATAGCACGGTGAAAATTGCAAAAATTGCAATATTGAATATTTGAATATTCTTCTGAAAAATAATCGCAGAGCTCTAATATTTGGTGTGGAAACATCGAATCCCATTGCAAAAGAATAGAAAAACCAAAAAATATTTTTTGGCCTAAATTTTAGCAAAGGCTATATTATATAGCACGGTGAAAATTGCCAAAAATTGCAATAATCGTAATTTTTAATATTCTTCTGAAAAATAATCGCAGAGCTCTAATATTTGGTGTGGAAACATCGAATCCCATTGCAAAAGAATAGAAAAACATAAAATATTTTTTTGGCCTAAATTTTAGCAAAGGCTATATATAGCACGGTGAAAATTGCAAAAATTGCAATATTGAATATTTGAATATTCTTCTGAAAAATAATCGCAGAGCTCTAATATTTGGTGTGGAAACATCGAATCCCATTGCAAAAGAATAGAAAACTCAAAAAAATTTGTTGGCCTAAATTGTTGCAAAGGCTATATATAGCACGGTGAAAATTGCAAAAATTGCAATATTGAATATTTGAATATTCTTCTGAAAAATAATCGCAGAGCTCTAATATTTGGTGAGGAAACATCGAATCACATTGCAAAAGAATAGAAAAACCAAAAAATATTTTTGGCCTAAATTTTAGCAAAGGCTTTATTATATAAGCACGGTGAAAATTGCCAAAAATTGCAATAATCGTATTTCTTTAATATGTTTCTGAAAAATAATCGCAGAGCTCTAATATTTGGTGTGGAATATTTTTTCGTGTGGAAACATCGAATCCCATTGCAAAAGAATAGAAAAACCCAAAAATATTTTTTGGCGTAAATTTTAGCAAAGGCTATATATAGCACGGTGAAAATTGCAAAAATTGCAATAATCGTGTTTTTTGGATATTCTTCTGAAAAATAATCGCAGAGCTCTAATATTTGGTGAGTACGATGCTTTCGTGTAGGAACATCGAATCTTTTTGCAAAAGAATAGAAAACTCAAAAAAATTTGTTGGCCTAAATTGTTGCAAAGTCTATATATAGCACGGTGAAAATTGCAAAAATTGCAATATTGAATATTTGAATATTCTTCTGAAAAATAATCGCAGAGCTCTAATATTTGGTGTGGAAACATCGAATCCCATTGCACAAGAATAGAAAAACCAAAAAATATTTTTTGGCCTAAATTTTAGCAAAGGCTATATATAGCACGGTGAAAATTGCCAAAAATTGCAATAATCGTATTTTTTTAATATTCTTCTGAAAAATAATCGCAGAGCTCTAATATTTGGTGAGTACGATGCTTTCGTGTAGGAACATCGAATCTTTTTGCAAAAGAATAGAAAACTCAAAAAAATTTGTTGGCCTAAATTGTTGCAAAGTCTATATATAGCACGGTGAAAATTGCAAAAATTGCAATATTGAATATTTGAATATTCTTCTGAAAAATAATCGCAGAGCTCTAATATTTGGTGTGGAATATTTTTTCGTGTGGAAACATCGAATCCCATTGCAAAAGAATAGAAAAACCAAAAAATATTTTTTGGCCTAAATTTTAGCAAAGGCTATATATAGCACGGTGAAAATTGCCAAAAATTGCAATAATCGTATTTTTTTAATATTCTTCTGAAAAATAATCGCAGAGCTCTAATATTTGGTGTGGAATATTTTTTCGTGTGGAAACATCGAATCCCATTGCAAAAGAATAGAAAAACCCAAAAATATTTTTTGGCGTAAATTTTAGCAAAGGCTATATATAACACGGTGAAAATTGCCAAAAATTGCAATAATCGTATTTTTTGAATATTCTTCTGAAAAATAATCGCAGAGCTCTAATATTTGGTGTGGAATATTTTTTCGTGTGGAAACATCGAATCCCATTGCAAAAGAATAGAAAAACCAAAAAATATTTTTTGGCCTAAATTTTAGCAAAGGCTATATATAGCACGGTGAAAATTGCCAAAAATTGCAATGATCGTATTTTTTGATAATTCTTCTGAAAAATAATCGCAGAGCTCTAATATTTGGTGTGGAATATTTTTACGTGTGGAAACATCGAATCCCATTGCAAAAGAATAGAAAAACCAAAAAATATTTTTTGGCCTAAATTTTAGCAAAGGCTATATTCTATAAGCACGGTGAAAATTGCCAAAAATTGCCATAATCGTATTTCTTTAATATGCTTCTGAAAAATAATCGTAGAGCTCTAATATTTGGTGTGGAATATTTTTTCGTGTGGAAACATCGAATCCCATTGCAAAAGAATAGAAAAACCAAAAAATATTTTTTGGCCTAAATTTTAGCAAAGGCTATATATAGCACGGTGAAAATTGCAAAAATTGCAATATTGAATATTTGAATATTCTTCTGAAAAATAATCGCAGAGCTCTAATATTTGGTGTGGAATATTTTTTCGTGTGGAAACATCGAATCCCATTGCAAAAGAATAGAAAAACCAAAAAATATTTTTTGGCCTAAATTTTAGCAAAGGCTATATATAGCACGGTGAAAATTGCCAAAAATTGCAATAATCGTATTTTTTTAATATTCTTCTGAAAAATAATCGCAGAGCTCTAATATTTGGTGTGGAATATTTTTTCGTGTGGAAACATCGAACCCCATTGCAAAAGAATAGAAAAACCCAAAAATATTTTTTGGCGTAAATTTTAGCAAAGGCTATATATAGCACGGTGAAAATTGCCAAAAATTGCAATAATCGTATTTTTTGAATATTCTTCTGAAAAATAATCGCAGAGCTCTAATATTTGGTGTGGAATATTTTTTCGTGTGGAAACATCGAATCCCATTGCAAAAGAATAGAAAAACCAAAAAATATTTTTTGGCCTAAATTTTAGCAAAGGCTATATATAGCACGGTGAAAATTGCCAAAAATTGCAATAATCGTATTTTTTGAATATTCTTCTGAAAAATAATCGCAGAGCTCTAATATTTGGTGTGGAATATTTTTACGTGTGGAAACATCGAATCCCATTGCAAAAGAATAGAAAAACCAAAAAATATTTTTTGGCCTAAATTTTAGCAAAGGCTATATATAGCACGGTGAAAATTGCAAAAATTGCAATATTGAATATTTGAATATTCTTCTGAAAAATAATCGCAGAGCTCTAATATTTGGTGTGGAATATTTTTTCGTGTGGAAACATCGAATCCCATTGCAAAAGAATAGAAAAACCAAAAAATATTTTTTGGCCTAAATTTTAGCAAAGGCTATATATAGCACGGTGAAAATTGCCAAAAATTGCAATAATCGTATTTTTTTAATATTCTTCTGAAAAATAATCGCAGAGCTCTAATATTTGGTGTGGAATATTTTTTCGTGTGGAAACATCGAATCCCATTGCAAAAGAATAGAAAAACCAAAAAAATATTTTTTGGCCTAAATTTTAGCAAAGGCTATATATAGCACGGTGAAAATTGCCAAAAATTGCCATAATCGTATTTCTTTAATATTCTTCTGAAAAATAAACGCAGAGCTCTATTATTTGGTGTGGAAACATCGAATCCCATTGCAAAAGAATAGAAAAACATAAAATATTTTTTGGCCTAAATTTTAGCAAAGGCTATATATAAGCACGGGGAAAATTGCAAAAATTGCAATAATCGTATTTTTTGAATATTATTCTGAAAAATAATCGCAGAGCTCTAATATTTGGTGTGGAATATTTTTACGTGTGGAAACATCGAATCCCATTGCAAAAGAATAGAAAAACCAAAAAATATTTTTTGGCCTAAATTTTAGCAAAGGCTATATATAGCACGGTGAAAATTGCCAAAAATTTCCATAATCGTATTTCTTTAATATGCTTCTGAAAAATAATCGCAGAGCTCTAATATTTGGTGTGGAATATTTTTTCGTGTGGAAACATCGAATCCCATTGCAAAAGAATAGAAAAACCAAAAAATATTTTTTGGCCTAAATTTTAGCAAAGGCTATATATAGCACGGTGAAAATTGCCAAAAATTGCAATAATCGTATTTTTTGAATATTCTTCTGAAAAATAATCGCAGAGCTCTAATATTTGGTGTGGAATATTTTTACGTGTGGAAACATCGAATCCCATTGCAAAAGAATAGAAAAACCAAAAAATATTTTTTGGCCTAAATTTTAGCAAAGGCTATATTCTATAAGCACGGTGAAAATTGCCAAAAATTGCCATAATCGTATTTCTTTAATATGCTTCTGAAAAATAATCGTAGAGCTCTAATATTTGGTGTGGAATATTTTTTCGTGTGGAAACATCGAATCCCATTGCAAAAGAATAGAAAAACCAAAAAATATTTTTTGGCCTAAATTTTAGCAAAGGCTATATATAGCACGGTGAAAATTGCAAAAATTGCAATATTGAATATTTGAATATTCTTCTGAAAAATAATCGCAGAGCTCTAATATTTGGTGTGGAATATTTTTTCGTGTGGAAACATCGAATCCCATTGCAAAAGAATAGAAAAACCAAAAAATATTTTTTGGCCTAAATTTTAGCAAAGGCTATATATAGCACGGTGAAAATTGCCAAAAATTGCAATAATCGTATTTTTTTAATATTCTTCTGAAAAATAATCGCAGAGCTCTAATATTTGGTGTGGAATATTTTTACGTGTGGAAACATCGAATCCCATTGCAAAAGAATAGAAAAACCAAAAAATATTTTTTGGCCTAAATTTTAGCAAAGGCTATATATAGCACGGTGAAAATTGCAAAAATTGCAATATTGAATATTTGAATATTCTTCTGAAAAATAATCGCAGAGCTCTAATATTTGGTGTGGAATATTTTTTCGTGTGGAAACATCGAATCCCATTGCAAAAGAATAGAAAAACCAAAAAATATTTTTTGGCCTAAATTTTAGCAAAGGCTATATATAGCACGGTGAAAATTGCCAAAAATTGCAATAATCGTATTTTTTGAATATTCTTCTGAAAAATAATCGCAGAGCTCTAATATTTGGTGTGGAATATTTTTTCGTGTGGAAACATCGAATCCCATTGCAAAAGAATAGAAAAACCAAAAAATATTTTTTGGCCTAAATTTTAGCAAAGGCTATATTCTATAAGCACGGTGAAAATTGCCAAAAATTGCCATAATCGTATTTCTTTAATATTCTTCTGAAAAATAATCGCAGAGCTCTAATATTTGGTGTGGAATATTTTTACGTGTGGAAACATCGAATCCCATTGCAAAAGAATAGAAAAACCAAAAAATATTTTTTGGCCTAAATTTTAGCAAAGGCTATATATAGCACGGTGAAAATTGCCAAAAATTGCAATAATCGTATTTTTTTAATATTCTTCTGAAAAATAATCGCAGAGCTCTAATATTTGGTGTGGAAACATCGAATCACATTGCAAAAGAATAGAAAAACCAAAAAATATTTTTTGGCCTAAATTTTAGCAAAGGCTATATTCTATAAGCACGGTGAAAATTGCCAAAAATTGCCATAATCGTATTTCTTTAATATTCTTCTGAAAAATACTCGCAGAGCTCTAATATTTGGTGTGGAATATTTTTTCGTGTGGAAACATCGAATCCCATTGCAAAAGAATAGAAAAACCAAAAAATATTTTTTGGCCTAAATTTTAGCAAAGGCTATATATAGCACGGTGAAAATTGCCAAAAATTGCAATAATCGTATTTTTTTAATATTCTTCTGAAAAATAATCGCAGAGCTCTAATATTTGGTGTGGAATATTTTTTCGTGTGGAAACATCGAATCCCATTGCAAAAGAATAGAAAAACCAAAAAATATTTTTTGGCCTAAATTTTAGCAAAGGCTATATTCTATAAGCACGGTGAAAATTGCCAAAAATTGCCATAATCGTATTTCTTTAATATTCTTCTGAAAAATAATCGCAGAGCTCTAATATTTGGTGTGGAATATTTTTACGTGTGGAAACATCGAATCCCATTGCAAAAGAATAGAAAAACCAAAAAATATTTTTTGGCCTAAATTTTAGCAAAGGCTATATTCTATAAGCACGGTGAAAATTGCCAAAAATTGCCATAATCGTATTTCTTTAATATGCTTCTGAAAAATAATCGTAGAGCTCTAATATTTGGTGTGGAATATTTTTTCGTGTGGAAACATCGAATCCCATTGCAAAAGAATAGAAAAACCAAAAAATATTTTTTGGCCTAAATTTTAGCAAAGGCTATATATAGCACGGTGAAAATTGCAAAAATTGCAATATTGAATATTTGAATATTCTTCTGAAAAATAATCGCAGAGCTCTAATATTTGGTGTGGAATATTTTTTCGTGTGGAAACATCGAATCCCATTGCAAAAGAATAGAAAAACCAAAAAATATTTTTTGGCCTAAATTTTAGCAAAGGCTATATATAGCACGGTGAAAATTGCCAAAAATTGCAATAATCGTATTTTTTTAATATTCTTCTGAAAAATAATCGCAGAGCTCTAATATTTGGTGTGGAATATTTTTACGTGTGGAAACATCGAATCCCATTGCAAAAGAATAGAAAAACCAAAAAATATTTTTTGGCCTAAATTTTAGCAAAGGCTATATATAGCACGGTGAAAATTGCAAAAATTGCAATATTGAATATTTGAATATTCTTCTGAAAAATAATCGCAGAGCTCTAATATTTGGTGTGGAATATTTTTTCGTGTGGAAACATCGAATCCCATTGCAAAAGAATAGAAAAACCAAAAAATATTTTTTGGCCTAAATTTTAGCAAAGGCTATATATAGCACGGTGAAAATTGCCAAAAATTGCAATAATCGTATTTTTTGAATATTCTTCTGAAAAATAATCGCAGAGCTCTAATATTTGGTGTGGAATATTTTTTCGTGTGGAAACATCGAATCCCATTGCAAAAGAATAGAAAAACCAAAAAATATTTTTTGGCCTAAATTTTAGCAAAGGCTATATTCTATAAGCACGGTGAAAATTGCCAAAAATTGCCATAATCGTATTTCTTTAATATTCTTCTGAAAAATAATCGCAGAGCTCTAATATTTGGTGTGGAAACATCGAATCCCATTGCAAAAGAATAGAAAAACATAAAATATTTTTTGGCCTAAATTTTAGCAAAGGCTATATATAAGCACGGGGAAAATTGCAAAAATTGCAATAATCGTATTTTTTGAATATTATTCTGAAAAATAATCGCAGAGCTCTAATATTTGGTGTGGAATATTTTTACGTGTGGAAACATCGAATCCCATTGCAAAAGAATAGAAAAACCAAAAAATATTTTTTGGCCTAAATTTTAGCAAAGGCTATTCTATAAGCACGGTGAAAATTGCCAAAAATTGCCATAATCGTATTTCTTTAATATGCTTCTGAAAAATAATCGCAGAGCTCTAATATTTGGTGTGGAATATTTTTTCGTGTGGAAACATCGAATCCCATTGCAAAAGAATAGAAAAACCAAAAAATATTTTTTGGCCTAAATTTTAGCAAAGGCTATATATAGCACGGTGAAAATTGCAAAAATTGCAATATTGAATATTTGAATATTCTTCTGAAAAATAATCGCAGAGCTCTAATATTTGGTGTGGAATATTTTTTCGTGTGGAAACATCGAATCCCATTGCAAAAGAATAGAAAAACCAAAAAATATTTTTTGGCCTAAATTTTAGCAAAGGCTATATATAGCACGGTGAAAATTGCCAAAAATTGCAATAATCGTATTTTTTTAATATTCTTCTGAAAAATAATCGCAGAGCTCTAATATTTGGTGTGGAATATTTTTTCGTGTGGAAACATCGAATCCCATTGCAAAAGAATAGAAAAACCAAAAAATATTTTTTGGCCTAAATTTTAGCAAAGGCTATATATATATAGCACGGTGAAAATTGCCAAAAATTGCAATAATCGTATTTTTTGAATATTATTCTGAAAAATAATCGCAGAGCTCTAATATTTGGTGTGGAATATTTTTTCGTGTGGAAACATCGAATCCCATTGCAAAAGAATAGAAAAACCAAAAAATATTTTTTGGCCTAAATTTTAGCAAAGGCTATATATAGCACGGTGAAAATTGCCAAAAATTGCAATAATCGTATTTTTTGAATATTCTTCTGAAAAATAATCGCAGAGCTCTAATATTTGGTGTGGAATATTTTTACGTGTGGAAACATCGAATCCCATTGCAAAAGAATAGAAAAACCAAAAAATATTTTTTGGCCTAAATTTTAGCAAAGGCTATATTCTATAAGCACGGTGAAAATTGCCAAAAATTGCCATAATCGTATTTCTTTAATATGCTTCTGAAAAATAATCGTAGAGCTCTAATATTTGGTGTGGAATATTTTTTCGTGTGGAAACATCGAATCCCATTGCAAAAGAATAGAAAAACCAAAAAATATTTTTTGGCCTAAATTTTAGCAAAGGCTATATATAGCACGGTGAAAATTGCAAAAATTGCAATATTGAATATTTGAATATTCTTCTGAAAAATAATCGCAGAGCTCTAATATTTGGTGTGGAATATTTTTTCGTGTGGAAACATCGAATCCCATTGCAAAAGAATAGAAAAACCAAAAAATATTTTTTGGCCTAAATTTTAGCAAAGGCTATATATAGCACGGTGAAAATTGCCAAAAATTGCAATAATCGTATTTTTTTAATATTCTTCTGAAAAATAATCGCAGAGCTCTAATATTTGGTGTGGAATATTTTTTCGTGTGGAAACATCGAATCCCATTGCAAAAGAATAGAAAAACCCAAAAATATTTTTTGGCGTAAATTTTAGCAAAGGCTATATATAACACGGTGAAAATTGCCAAAAATTGCAATAATCGTATTTTTTGAATATTCTTCTGAAAAATAATCGCAGAGCTCTAATATTTGGTGTGGAATATTTTTTCGTGTGGAAACATCGAATCCCATTGCAAAAGAATAGAAAAACCAAAAAATATTTTTTGGCCTAAATTTTAGCAAAGGCTATATATAGCACGGTGAAAATTGCCAAAAATTGCAATAATCGTATTTTTTGAATATTCTTCTGAAAAATAATCGCAGAGCTCTAATATTTGGTGTGGAATATTTTTACGTGTGGAAACATCGAATCCCATTGCAAAAGAATAGAAAAACCAAAAAATATTTTTTGGCCTAAATTTTAGCAAAGGCTATATATAGCACGGTGAAAATTGCAAAAATTGCAATATTGAATATTTGAATATTCTTCTGAAAAATAATCGCAGAGCTCTAATATTTGGTGTGGAATATTTTTTCGTGTGGAAACATCGAATCCCATTGCAAAAGAATAGAAAAACCAAAAAATATTTTTTGGCCTAAATTTTAGCAAAGGCTATATATAGCACGGTGAAAATTGCCAAAAATTGCAATAATCGTATTTTTTTAATATTCTTCTGAAAAATAATCGCAGAGCTCTAATATTTGGTGTGGAATATTTTTTCGTGTGGAAACATCGAATCCCATTGCAAAAGAATAGAAAAACCAAAAAATATTTTTTGGCCTAAATTTTAGCAAAGGCTATATATAGCACGGTGAAAATTGCAATATTGAATATTTGAATATTCTTCTGAAAAATAATCGCAGAGCTCTAATATTTGGTGTGGAATATTTTTTCGTGTGGAAACATCGAATCCCATTGCAAAAGAATAGAAAAACCAAAAAATATTTTTTGGCCTAAATTTTAGCAAAGGCTATATATAGCACGGTGAAAATTGCAAAAATTGCAATATTGAATATTTGAATATTCTTCTTAAAAATAATCGCAGAGCTCTAATATTTGGTGTGGAATATTTTTTCGTGTGGAAACATCGAATCCCATTGCAAAAGAATAGAAAAACCAAAAAATATTTTTTGGCCTAAATTTTAGCAAAGGCTATATATAGCACGGTGAAAATTGCCAAAAATTGCAATAATCGTATTTTTTTAATATTCTTCTGAAAAATAATCGCAGAGCTCTAATATTTGGTGTGGAATATTTTTTCGTGTGGAAACATCGAATCCCATTGCAAAAGAATAGAAAAACCAAAAAATATTTTTTGGCCTAAATTTTAGCAAAGGCTATATTCTATAAGCACGGTGAAAATTGCCAAAAATTGCCATAATCGTATTTCTTTAATATGTTTCTGAAAAATAATCGCAGAGCTCTAATATTTGGTGAGTACGATGCTTTCGTGTAGGAACATCGAATCTTTTTGCAAAAGAATAGAAAACTCAAAAAAATTTGTTGGCCTAAATTGTTGCAAAGGCTACATATAGCACGGTGAAAATTGCAAAAATTGATATATTGAATATTTGAATATTCTTCTGAAAAATAATCGCAGAGCTCTAATATTTGGTGTGGAAACATCGAATCACATTGCAAAAGAATAGAAAAACCAAAAAATATTTTTTGGCCTAAATTTTAGCAAAGGCTATATATAGCACGGTGAAAATTGCAAAAATTGCAATATGGAATATTTGAATATTCTTCTGAAAAATAATCGCAGAGCTCTAATATTTGGTGTGGAAACATCAAATCCCATTGCAAAAGAATAGAAAAACCAAAAAATATTTTTTGGCCTAAATTTTAGCAAAGGCTATATATAGCACGGTGAAAATTGCAAAAATTGCAATATTGAATATTTGAATATTCTTCTGAAAAATAATCGCAGAGCTCTAATATTTGGTGTGGAAACATCAAATCCCATTGCAAAAGAATAGAAAAACCAAAAAATATTTTTTGGCCTAAATTTTAGCAAAGGCTCTATATAGCACGGTGAAAATTGCAAAAATTGCAATAATCGTATTTTTTGAATATTCTTCTGAAAAATAATCGCAGAGCTCTAATATTTGGTGAGTACGATGCTTTCGTGTAGGAACATCGAATCTTTTTGCAAAAGAATAGAAAACTCAAAAAAATTTGTTGGCCTAAATTGTTGCAAAGGCTACATATAGCACGGTGAAAATTGCAAAAATTGATATATTGAATATTTGAATATTCTTCTGAAAAATAATCGCAGAGCTCTAATATTTGGTGTGGAAACATCGAATCACATTGCAAAAGAATAGAAAAACCAAAAAATATTTTTTGGCCTAAATTTTAGCAAAGGCTATATTATATAAGCACGGTGAAAATTTCCAAAAATTGCAATAATCGTATTTCTTTAATATGCTTCTGAACAATAATCGCAGAGCTCTAATATTTGGTGTGGAATATTTTTTCGTGGGGAAACATCGAATCCCATTGCAAAAGAATAGAAAAACCAAAAAATATTTTTTGGCCTAAATTTTAGCAAAGGCTATATATAGCACGGTGAAAATTGCCAAAAGTTGCAATAATCGTATTTTTTGAATATTCTTCATAAAAATAATCGCAGAGCTCTAATATTTGGTGTGGAATATTTTTTCGTGTCGAAACATCGAATCCCATTGCAAAAGAATAGAAAAACCAAAAAATATTTTTTGGCCTAAATTTTAGCAAAGGCTATATATAGCACGGTGAAAATTGCCAAAAATTGCAATAATCGTATTTTTTTAATATTCTTCTGAAAAATAATCGCAGAGCTCTAATATTTGGTGAGTACGATGCTTTCGTGTAGGAACATCGAATCTTTTTGCAAAAGAATAGAAAACTCAAAAAGATTTGTTGGCCTAAATTGTTGCAAAGGCTATATATAGCACGGTGAAAATTGCAAAAATTGCAATAATGAATATTTGAATATTCTTCTGAAAAATAATCGCAGAGCTCTAATATTTGGTGTGGAAACATCGAATCACATTGCAAAAGAATAGAAAAACCAAAAAATATTTTTTGGCCTAAATTTTAGCAAAGGCTATATTATATAAGCACGGTGAAAATTTCCAAAAATTGCAATAATCGTATTTCTTTAATATGCTTCTGAAAAATAATCGCAGAGCTCTAATATTTGGTGTGGAATATTTTTTCGTGGGGAAACATCGAATCCCATTGCAAAAGAATAGAAAAACCAAAAAATATTTTTTGGCCTAAATTTTAGCAAAGGCTATATTATATAAGCACGGTGAAAATTTCCAAAAATTGCAATAATCGTATTTCTTTAATATTCTTCTGAAAAATAATCGCAGAGCTCTAATATTTGGTGTGGAATATTTTTTCGTGGGGAAACATCGAATCCCATTGCAAAAGAATAGAAAAACCAAAAAATATTTTTTGGCCTAAATTTTAGCAAAGGCTATATATAGCACGGTGAAAATTGCCAAAAATTGCAATAATCGTATTTTTTTAATATTCTTCTGAAAAATAATCGCAGAGCTCTAATATTTGGTGAGTACGATGCTTTCGTGTAGGAACATCGAATCTTTTTGCAAAAGAATAGAAAACTCAAAAAGATTTGTTGGCCTAAATTGTTGCAAAGGCTATATATAGCACGGTGAAAATTGCAAAAATTGCAATAATGAATATTTGAATATTCTTCTGAAAAATAATCGCAGAGCTCTAATATTTGGTGTGGAAACATCGAATCACATTGCAAAAGAATAGAAAAACCAAAAAATATTTTTTGGCCTAAATTTTAGCAAAGGCTATATTATATAAGCACGGTGAAAATTTCCAAAAATTGCAATAATCGTATTTCTTTAATATGCTTCTGAAAAATAATCGCAGAGCTATAATATTTGGTGTGGAATATTTTTTCGTGGGGAAACATCGAATCCCATTGCAAAAGAATAGAAAAACCAAAAAATATTTTTTGGCCTAAATTTTAGCAAAGGCTATATTATATAAGCACGGTGAAAATTTCCAAAAATTGCAATAATCGTATTTCTTTAATATTCTTCTGAAAAATAATCGCAGAGCTCTAATATTTGGTGTGGAAAAATCGAATCCCATTGCAAAAGAATAGAAAAACCAAAAAATATTTTTTGGCCTAAATTTTAGCAAAGGCTATATTATATAAGCACGGTGAAAATTTCCAAAAATTGCAATAATCGTATTTCTTTAATATTCTTCTGAAAAATAATCGCAGAGCTCTAATATTTGGTGTGGAAACATCGAATCCCATTGCAAAAGAATAGAAAAACATAAAATATTTTTTGGCCTAAATTTTACCAAAGGCTATATATAAGCACGGTGAAAATTGCAAAAATTGCAATAATCGTATTTTTTGAATATTCTTCTGAAAAATAATCGCAGAGCTCTAATATTTGGTGTGGAATATTTTTTCGTGTGGAAACATCGAATCCCATTGCAAAAGAATAGAAAAACCAAAATATATTTTTTTGCCTAAATTTTAGCAAAGGCTATATATAGCACTGTGAAAATTGCAAAAATTGCAATATTGAATATTTGAATATTCTTCTGAAAAATAATCGCAGAGCTCTAATATTTGGTGTGGAAACATCGAATCACATTGCAAAAGAATAGAAAAACCAAAAAATATTTTTTGGCCTAAATTTTAGCAAAGGCTATATATAGCACGGTGAAAATTGCAAAAATTGCAATATGGAATATTTGAATATTCTTCTGAAAAATAATCGCAGAGCTCTAATATTTGGTGTGGAAACATCGAATCCCATTGCAAAAGAATAGAAAACTCAAAAAAATTTGTTGGCCTAAATTGTTGCAAAGGCTATATATAGCACGGTGAAAATTGCAAAAATTGCAATATTGAATATTTGAATATTCTTCATAAAAATAATCGCAGAGCTCTAATATTTGGTGTGGAAACATCGAATCCCATTGCAAAAGAATAGAAAAACCAAAAAATATTTTTTGGCCTAAATTTTAGCAAAGGCTATATATAGCACGGTGAAAATTGCAAAAATTGCAATATGGAATATTTGAATATTCTTCTGAAAAATAATCGCAGAGCTCTAATATTTGGTGTGGAAACATCGAATCCCATTGCAAAAGAATAGAAAACTCAAAAAAATTTGTTGGCCTAAATTGTTGCAAAGGATATATGTAGCACGGTGAAAATTGCAAAAATTGCAATATTGAATATTTGAATATTCTTCTGAAAAATAATCGCAGAGCTCTAATATTTGGTGTGGAAACATCGAATCACATTGCAAAAGAATAGAAAAACCAAAAAATATTTTTTGGCCTAAATTTTAGCAAAGGCTATATATAGCACGGTGAAAATTGCAAAAATTGCAATATGGAATATTTGAATATTCTTCTGAAAAATAATCGCAGAGCTCTAATATTTGGTGTGGAAACATCGAATCCCATTGCAAAAGAATAGAAAACTCAAAAAAATTTGTTGGCCTAAATTGTTGCAAAGGCTATATATAGCACGGTGAAAATTGCAAAAATTGCAATATTGAATATTTGAATATTCTTCATAAAAATAATCGCAGAGCTCTAATATTTGGTGTGGAATATTTTTTCGTGTCGAAACATCGAATCCCATTGCAAAAGAATAGAAAAACCAAAAAATATTTTTTGGCCTAAATTTTAGCAAAGGCTCTATATAGCACGGTGAAAATTGCAAAAATTGCAATAATCGTATTTTTTGAATATTCTTCTGAAAAATAATCGCAGAGCTCTAATATTTGGTGAGTACGATGCTTTCGTGTAGGAACATCGAATCTTTTTGCAAAAGAATAGAAAACTCAAAAAAATTTGTTGGCCTAAATTGTTGCAAAGGCTATATATAGCACGGTGAAAATTGCAAAAATTGCAATATTGAATATTTGAATATTCTTCATAAAAATAATCGCAGAGCTCTAATATTTGGTGTGGAATATTTTTTCGTGTCGAAACATCGAATCCCATTGCAAAAGAATAGAAAAACCAAAAAATATTTTTTGGCCTAAATTTTAGCAAAGGCTATATTATATAAGCACGGTGAAAATTGCCAAAAATTGCAATAATCGTATTTTTTGAATATTCTTCTGAAAAATAATCGCAGAGCTCTAATATTTGGTGAGTACGATGCTTTCGTGTAGGAACATCGAATCTTTTTGCAAAAGAATAGAAAACTCAAAAACATTTGTTGGCCTAAATTGTTGCAAAGGCTATATATAGCACGGTGAAAATTGCAAAAATTGCAATATTGAATATTTGAATATTCTTCTGAAAAATAATCGCAGAGCTCTAATATTTGGTGTGGAAACATCGAATCACATTGCAAAAGAATAGAAAAACCAAAAAATATTTTTTGGCCTAAATTTTAGCAAAGGCTATATTATATAAGCACGGTGAAAATTTCCAAAAATTGCAATAATCGTATTTCTTTAATATTCTTCTGAAAAATAATCGCAGAGCTCTAATATTTGGTGTGGAAAAATCGAATCCCATTGCAAAAGAATAGAAAAACCAAAAAATATTTTTTGGCCTAAATTTTAGCAAAGGCTATATTATATAAGCACGGTGAAAATTTCCAAAAATTGCAATAATCGTATTTCTTTAATATTCTTCTGAAAAATAATCGCAGAGCTCTAATATTTGGTGTGGAAACATCGAATCCCATTGCAAAAGAATAGAAAAACATAAAATATTTTTTGGCCTAAATTTTACCAAAGGCTATATATAAGCACGGTGAAAATTGCAAAAATTGCAATAATCGTATTTTTTGAATATTCTTCTGAAAAATAATCGCAGAGCTCTAATATTTGGTGTGGAATATTTTTTCGTGTGGAAACATCGAATCCCATTGCAAAAGAATAGAAAAACCAAAAAATATTTTTTTGCCTAAATTTTAGCAAAGGCTATATATAGCACTGTGAAAATTGCAAAAATTGCAATATTGAATATTTGAATATTCTTCTGAAAAATAATCGCAGAGCTCTAATATTTGGTGTGGAAACATCGAATCACATTGCAAAAGAATAGAAAAACCAAAAAATATTTTTTGGCCTAAATTTTAGCAAAGGCTATATATAGCACGGTGAAAATTGCAAAAATTGCAATATGGAATATTTGAATATTCTTCTGAAAAATAATCGCAGAGCTCTAATATTTGGTGTGGAAACATCGAATCCCATTGCAAAAGAATAGAAAACTCAAAAAAATTTGTTGGCCTAAATTGTTGCAAAGGCTATATATAGCACGGTGAAAATTGCAAAAATTGCAATATTGAATATTTGAATATTCTTCATAAAAATAATCGCAGAGCTCTAATATTTGGTGTGGAATATTTTTTCGTGTCGAAACATCGAATCCCATTGCAAAAGAATAGAAAAACCAAAAAATATTTTTTTGCCTAAATTTTAGCAAAGGCTATATATAGCACTGTGAAAATTGCAAAAATTGCAATATTGAATATTTGAATATTCTTCTGAAAAATAATCGCAGAGCTCTAATATTTGGTGTGGAAACATCGAATCCCATTGCAAAAGAATAGAAAACTCAAAAAAATTTGTTGGCCTAAATTGTTGCAAAGGCTATATATAGCACGGTGAAAATTGCAAAAATTGCAATATTGAATATTTGAATATTCTTCTGAAAAATAATCGCAGAGCTCTAATATTTGGTGTGGAAACATCGAATCACATTGCAAAAGAATAGAAAAACCAAAAAATATTTTTTGGCCTAAGTTTTAGCAAAGGATATATGTAGCACGGTGAAAATTGCAAAAATTGCAATATTGAATATTTGAATATTCTTCTGAAAAATAATCGCAGAGCTCTAATATTTGGTGTGGAATATTTTTTCGTGTCGAAACATCGAATCCCATTGCAAAAGAATAGAAAAACCAAAAAATATTTTTTTGCCTAAATTTTAGCAAAGGCTATATATAGCACTGTGAAAATTGCAAAAATTGCAATATTGAATATTTGAATATTCTTCTGAAAAATAATCGCAGAGCTCTAATATTTGGTGTGGAAACATCGAATCCCATTGCAAAAGAATAGAAAACTCAAAAAAATTTGTTGGCCTAAATTGTTGCAAAGGCTATATATAGCACGGTGAAAATTGCAAAAATTGCAATATTGAATATTTGAATATTCTTCTGAAAAATAATCGCAGAGCTCTAATATTTGGTGTGGAAACATCGAATCACATTGCAAAAGAATAGAAAAACCAAAAAATATTTTTTGGCCTAAGTTTTAGCAAAGGATATATGTAGCACGGTGAAAATTGCAAAAATTGCAATATTGAATATTTGAATATTCTTCTGAAAAATAATCGCAGAGCTCTAATATTTGGTGTGGAATATTTTTTCGTGTCGAAACATCGAATCCCATTGCAAAAGAATAGAAAAACCAAAAAATATTTTTTTGCCTAAATTTTAGCAAAGGCTATATATAGCACTGTGAACATTGCCAAAAATTGCAATAATCGTATTTTTTTAATATTCTTCTGAAAAATAATCGCAGAGCTCTAATATTTGGTGAGTACGATGCTTTCGTGTAGGAACATCGAATCTTTTTGCAAAAGAATAGAAAACTCAAAAACATTTGTTGGCCTAAATTGTTGCAAAGGCTATATATAGCACGGTGAAAATTGCAAAAATTGCAATATTGAATATTTGAATATTCTTCTGAAAAATAATCGCAGAGCTCTAATATTTGGTGTGGAAACATCAAATCCCATTGCAAAAGAATAGAAAAACCAAAAAATATTTTTTGGCCTAAATTTTAGCAAAGGCTCTATATAGCACGGTGAAAATTGCAAAAATTGCAATAATCGTATTTTTTGAATATTCTTCTGAAAAATAATCGCAGAGCTCTAATATTTGGTGAGTACGATGCTTTCGTGTAGGAACATCGAATCTTTTTGCAAAAGAATAGAAAACTCAAAAAAAATTTGTTGGCCTAAATTGTTGCAAAGGCTATATATAGCACGGTGAAAATTGCAAAAATTGCAATATTGAATATTTGAATATTCTTCATAAAAATAATCGCAGAGCTCTAATATTTGGTGTGGAAACATCGAATCACATTGCAAAAGAATAGAAAAACCAAAAAATATTTTTTGGCCTAAATTTTAGCAAAGGCTATATTATATAAGCACGGTGAAAATTTCCAAAAATTGCAATAATCGTATTTCTTTAATATTCTTCATAAAAATAATCGCAGAGCTCTAATATTTGGTGTGGAAACATCGAATCACATTGCAAAAGAATAGAAAAACCAAAAAATATTTTTTGGCCTAAATTTTAGCAAAGGCTATATTATATAAGCACGGTGAAAATTTCCAAAAATTGCAATAATCGTATTTCTTTAATATTCTTCTGAAAAATAATCGCAGAGCTCTAATATTTGGTGTGGAAAAATCTAATCCCATTGCAAAAGAATAGAAAAACCAAAAAATATTTTTTGGCCTAAATTTTAGCAAAGGCTATATTATATAAGCACGGTGAAAATTTCCAAAAATTGCAATAATCGTATTTCTTTAATATTCTTCTGAAAAATAATCGCAGAGCTCTAATATTTGGTGTGGAAACATCGAATCCCATTGCAAAAGAATAGAAAAACATAAAATATTTTTTGGCCTAAATTTTACCAAAGGCTATATATAAGCACGGTGAAAATTGCAAAAATTGCAATAATCGTATTTTTTGAATATTCTTCTGAAAAATAATCGCAGAGCTCTAATATTTGGTGTGGAATATTTTTTCGTGTGGAAACATCGAATCCCATTGCAAAAGAATAGAAAAACCAAAAAATATTTTTTGGCCTAAATTTTAGCAAAGGCTATATATAGCACGGTGAAAATTGCCAAAAATTGCAATATTGAATATTTGAATATTCTTCTGAAAAATAATCGCAGAGCTCTAATATTTGGTGTGGAAACATCGAATCCCATTGCAAAAGAATAGAAAAACATAAAATATTTTTTGGCCTAAATTTTACCAAAGGCTATATATAAGCACAGTGAAAATTGCAAAAATTGCAATAATCGTATTTTTTGAATATTCTTCTGAAAAATAATGGCAGAGCTCTAATATTTCGTATGGAATATTTTTTCGTATAGTAACATCGAATCCTATTGCAAAAGAAATTTATTAGATCACTATTTCATAAATTTAAAACTTGTTTGAATTAATTTCTACATATTTTTATGATAGACATACATACATACATATTACGTATGTATATACATAAAAATTAAACTAGAGATGTGCGCGTGAGTAAAACAACGCTCACGATCACGAAACATAATTATTTTTCACGCACGGCATGATTTAAAACTTTCACGATCACGCTCGCTCACGAACGCAATAAGTTTAATCACGTACTTTCACGCACGACGGGAATAATTTTGCACGCACGCTCACGATGAAATATAAATTTTGCAATAAAAGACTTAGCATATGCTAAAAAATTTTATTTTGTAATTAATTTCTTTATTTACTTCAAGATCATCAATTAAATAAAAAAAAATTGAGGAAAAGGTCGAAAAATTACAATACAAAGGATAAACTTAATATAAAAAATCACGCACGATATTATATTTTTGAATCACGAATCACGAAAAATTCACGTCATTTGCACATCTCTAATTAAAACCACATATATATTTATATTAAGCTTGGATAACTTAGCTAGAAAATGTCTCTAATATATAATTTTTTTCTTTGTTAATTTAGGTAACATTTTTGTATCTTAATCATCCAGATAGTTTGTATCAGCCTGTAGCGGATACAATTATCAATATTTTGAAGAATGCTGGCATCACAATCCGTGATACTAAAACATGGAATGAAATTTATCATCATGGTTTCATGGAAAATCCTTTCGATAAATTGGTAGATACTACTTTTACAAATACAAGAGGTAAGTGGAGCGTTTGTCAACGAAATTTCTTAGAGAATATGTGACAGGACTGAAAAATAGTTCGAAAATGCTGAAATAAAAATTGAACTTGGCCTGGCGCACTATTTTTTTAGAGATATGAACATATTGGAATAATGTCGGAAATGAATGACCTAAATAATTATTCTTATAAAATTTTTTTATGTATGTACATATATCCTACTTTCATTCATTTTGTACGAATGTTTTTTTATACTTCTCTTCGAATGTAGTTTATGTTGTATTGGGCCATTATTACGAACATGTTGGCTTAATGGTATCACTTTATAATAAAGGCCTTCTGAACAAGGGTCATTATTTTGTAGTTGGTATTGATATTGAACAGTATGATGATGTTAAGCCTGATAAGTATATGCGTGGTTTGCTAATGGAAAAAAATGATGGTCGGGCGGAAAAAGCATTTCAATCATATTTGGGTATATTTCCAACAGCTCCTGTAACATTTGGAGAGTTTGCAAAGAAGGTAAGTGTAATAATGAAATGATTCCTAGAATAATTCCATATATGTATATCTGCATGAGTGTGATTTTATTGTACCGATTTGTTTATCACTTGACTTTTGCTGCTTAAAGAAAGAAAAATAGGTTACAATAATTGTTAATACATTTGTAGGTTGTGCAAGTTAAGTTACTTAATCCCATCATCATACATAATATAATCTTAAGAAATATTTACAAGACAAAAGATTATGAGCCAAACATAATATTAAGATAAGAAATATTTATAAGACAAAAGATTATGAGTAGTTAAAATCCCAAACATAAATCTAAGATTTTATGACTAGTTACAATCCCAAATATAGGATAAGTAATAATTGAAAGAACATGAGATAATAAATATTCGCCCATGTTCTGACACTCGCATGAATATGAAATCGCATTCGTTTTGAAAATCGCCAAACTTATTTCTACATGTTCTGTGTTCACGCGTTTTGCTTGCGTTTTGCTATTTTTTATATCAAGTAAAACAGCTGTTTAAATAAAATCGCCAGTACTGAAGAAAACAATTGGCACAGAAAATTGTGAAAACATTTTAAAGTTGATATTTTTAACTTAAATAGTTTGGAAGTTTTATTAATTTTTACAAAATATACAAGAAATTGTGTTCAGTTTAATTTGTGCATTGCTTTATTGTTAGTTTATACTTCAGTTCAAGTAAAATACATCAGTTCACTTCAGTACTTGCTTGCGAGTTGAAGTCGCAAAACTTCTTGCGATTGTGAACTCCAGAACACCTATCATGCGATTTCATCTCGCAACGCAAATGTTAGGCGAAATGCGATTGACAGAACATGCCTGATTATGTAAACATATTGGTAATGATGAACTTCACATGTAATATATTTTGGGTTCTGAACAAAGAAATAATATTATTGTAAACAACCCTACAAAACATTTAGTAGATAACAAACCCATTTTAGAACAAAGAAATAATATTATAACAAACATATTTTAGAACAAAGACAAATATTGTTATTCTAGTATTTAAGGAAGTCATTTTGAAAATGTAAATCAGTTCACATGTAAACTCAAATAAATGAACATTGAAAAGTTCATGTGTAAACTCAAAATAAATTAGTTGTTAAGAAAATATATTAAATAAAGAAAGACGCATCGCGTCAGAAAAAATATTTTTTTAATAATAATAAAAGTGTAAACTTTAATTGGCGATCCTGCCAGGAGTAGCATATATTTTGTTACTCTAGAAGCGGACCGATATATCCTTGTCGCAGCAAGGATTCAACTAAATTTTTTTCATAGGAACAAATACTAAAAAACTAATAAACCAATTCTTCATATAGAAGATACAAATTTTTTTATGTTATGTGAAGTTAATAAATAAAACAACGAATCTTATTCATATAGTGAAGGAAAAATATATATGAAATCCTCAAGAAAAAATATCTTCGATAAAAATAGGAACTTGAACGATTCAACACAAGTATTATTGGAACCAAGGGTAGCAAATTATAATAACCCTAATGAAATAAACTTAGAGATATTTAAGGCATTAACTATTTTTGATGGAACAAAAAGCAATTATCGGCTTTGGCGAGAAGACGCAACACGGCTGATGAACAGCATTAACCAACATACCAATTCCAACAAATATGTAGAAGCCTTAACAATCGTAAAGTCAAAGATAACTAGAGCAGAAGTTAATATATTGTTAAACCATAACACAATATTCAATTTCGAGGCAATCATTAATCGACTAGACTGCACTTATTATGACCAGCGCCCATTATATGTCCTGAAGGACGAATTAACTAAACTAACCCAAGGGAAATTATCGTTATCAGAATTCCACGATGAGGTTAATAAGGCATTAATAGTGGTAACATCAAAAATAGCGATGTCCGGAGACCCACCAGAATCAATTAAATGTATGTCAGCCATACATGGGACTTTTTCATTGGCATTGAATTTTCATTGGCATTATTTTAAACATTTACAATGAAAAAAAAAATCAGTACCAATGCCATTACCAAAATGCCATTGCTTTTTTTTTTAAATATAATTTTTCTACTATTTATAATGAAAAAACAATGAAAGCTTTGAAATACTAATTACAATTGATAAAAAAATAATTAATACTGTCTGTATAAAAAAAAAATATGGTCACATCAGCTTTTGAAAAAATAAAATTATAAATTAAAATACAAACCAAGCTATGTTCATATTTTACATACACATACATAAATACATATGTATATATGTAAATAAATATGTGAAATAATATTGACGTTTAATACTGATAATGCTTTTGAAAAACTTTAGCATTGATTATTTGTAATGCTTTTACTTTTTAACTAACTAATAATGAAATTGTTTCGTTGAAAAGCATTAGCATTGTTCAAGAAATTGATAATGCTAAAAATTTAATTGGCATTGTTTATAAGTCAATGCCAATGAAATCGACAATTAATTAGTCAATTTATTTAATTACTCCCATGTATGATGACAGCAATGGAAGACGCAATGGAAGACGCAGTTCGAACATTCAAAAATGGAATAAACAGTACTTTTACTCGCTCAACACTCTATGGAAATCCTATCAAGGATTTAGAACAAGCCTATGCAGTCGCACAAACCATAGAGCATGACAACAATTACAAAAATCTACAATGTGGCAATAACAACATAAATCGTGAAGATAACAGAAATCCATCATCAAAACACCAACAGAGGGAGTACGCACAACAACCTCAACATTTTAGACGGCCATCATATCTACACCAAAATAATTGGCAACAACGAAACAATTTTCCAAAGCCAGAACCAATGGACTCCTCTTCAGGTAACACCAGAAATTTCAAGAACGCTAGACAGCAATACAACCCACAGGGATTTAAAAGCCAACCCAGGTTTAAAAAAGAAATTGTAGAAGAAGACCGTGGGGATACGATCTTAACCCGTGGAGGAAAGACTGTCCACAAAAACAATATTAAGAACATCACAATTAAAGAATATGATACAAATATACCTGATATTAGCCGTGCTGGTAACGTCGTCTCAGACACCAGAAGCAACAACTCAAATTGAAAACATAGAGGGTAAAAAATACATTTTAACAAGAACAGATGATGTATTTTTATTCGACGAATTCGCATTTTTATTTCACGTCATGAATTTAACAGAAATATTTGTACCATACAATAACAACCTTACCAACACGGAGGAATGGATTTTAATAAAAAAAATAGAAACCTTATTGGATCAACTAAAAGAACACAGAAATAAACGGGGACTAAATTTCCTCGGATCTGCATTAAAATTTGTTACCGGCATACCTGACCATGATGAAGCAATTCAAATTGAAATAGCGATAAATGCACTTATTGAAAACAATGATAAACAAAAAATCATCAACTCGAGATTCGAAAAAATATAAAATTCCTTAGGACTAAAAAACCTTATACAAGGAATAGGGAATCGGATTTTTTTTGGAACAGGTACATGAGCAATTACTGCTCTTGGTCAGAACAATCAATGCAGCAAAAAATAATGAATATTTAACAGAAGCTCTAGATCTAAATGATGTTAAAGAAATAGTTCGTCATGAAATAAACTCCGTACCAATTATTAATGTATTAGAATATTCCAACGTCTACATTGCAAGAACTAATGAAGTATTCATTACAATTTACAAATACCCAGTTATAAATAAATATTGCAAGTTATATAAATTCACGCCGCTTAACATTGGACATGGCAAGATTTCAACAGACGAAAATATTGCACTCTGTGACAAAGAATATATCAGAATGTAATAAAATTGTTTTTATTTTATTTAATTTTGGTCTTAGAGCTTTTATTATTGGAGTTCCTAAGACTGATGATTTATTAATTGATTTATAAACTAAATGACATTGGCTTATATACTAATTATGAGAATAATTCTTAGGGGTACCTTAACATAAGAGTAAAAGAATAGAAATATATATTATTGTTGGGTAAGCATATTTAGCTCCCAAATATTAATGTATGGCATGTGTTTAAAGTCCAACGAGTGCATACTTAAAAGCAACAGATACTTTGTGTTGCTTATATTTACAATCAAACAAATGCAGTTAATAAATGTGATTCATTTAAGTGCATTGTGCTGCTGCACTTGATTAACCGTACAAGTGTCAAATTACCGACACACAAAATATCTGGCTTGCAGTTTGTCAATACTTGCATGTTGCGGTACTATTGAATCCCAATGCATACTACACACTGTTGGCCACATGCTACACCTCCACCTTTTACAAGAATGTTCATATAACGTTAGTATTATGGACATTCTTTTACAATTAGTTTTTAATTAGTCTTAAGTATAAGTGTAATATAATATTTATTTTGTTTTTAAAGAAAAGAAAAAAATTATAATATTTAGATGTATGTACTTATATTCTAATTTTATAGTAGTCTGGCCAAACAATACTATTAAATGTTAGTTATTATTAAACATCTTAAGTCTATTTTTATGAAGTAGTTGTTGTTTATTGGTTTTCTTATCTACTATGGTAACATTTTTTCTTAAATCTTTTTTCTTAATTTTATACGGACCAATAAATCTAAAGCCGGTATAAAGGGTTTTCTGATTAATTTTCTTCTATTATATTTTTACCTTAAAATTTTGTTTTACTTTTTCTTTATTTTGGATTTTTTTTTTTTGAATAATAAAATTTTTATTAGAAAAATATATGTTGTATTCATAAATTTTATGTTATTAAACTAGTTTGAAAATCAAATAACTCTTCACTCTGTACCTTTGACTAAATTGAACGTCTTCTTTAGACTTTTAGGCAAAAATAAAACAGTTTTAAATGATTCTTACTTAAAAATTATTTAGTGGACCAAAAATTATTTTTTCTGTTTTTATATTGTCAACCTTTAACCCTATTTTGAATTTTATGGCAGTAATAAAATGTGTCTCAATAGACTTTTCTAAGTTATTCTGACAGTTTTCAATGTGTACAATAATTTGAATAGCTTTAGCATTTTTCTAATCAATTTTGGTTTATTATTTTTGATTTCTGGCATTTTTGACATAATTTAACATATTTCGTTATGTCTTTTATCATATTTTTCCAATAGTAATACCTCTTTACTTTTTCTATTGTTCGATATATTCCACAATGTCCTCCCTCTATCGGATCATCGTGGTATTTCAGCATTAGATCAAGAATTGCCTGAGCATTCTTATCATTTATATTGGTCACCTCATTAAGTAGTAGCGCTACTTTTATGCCCTTTTATTTATAAATTTTTTTTTTTTTTTTTAAATTTTATTATTTATTGAATCTTCAATTTTAAATTAAATTATCAATAAGTTTTTCAAATCTTAAATCTAAAAAATATTACATATAAGTTTAGCCAATGCTAAACAAAATTTTTAATTTCAACGGTTAATTTATGTTGTTTTACATCTCTCGTGTACGGCTGAGAAAAAGAGTATCCCTCCTTTTCAGCCGGGTGTGGCCTCTATAATTTAAAATATTGCGCGCAAGTACATTTGGGTGCACCTCAAGTTTTTTTATATATTTTTAAGCGTTTATTGAAAATACTGTCTTCACCAACGGAACATCTAGATCTTTATGAATCCGATGATTTCTGACATACCAGGGAGCTGCTGTAATTGTACGTAGAATTTTATTTTGTCGCCTTTGAATTTTTTCGACATTTGATGCTGAGGCAGTGCCCCATAACTGGATTCCATAGAACCATATTGGTTTCAGGATCGCGTTGTATAATAGTAGTTTACAGTCTAGGCTTAGTATAGAATTTCTTCCAATAAGCCAATTCATTTGGGCTGCTTTTAATTTCATTTGTATTAACTTTGCGTCTATATGCGATTTCCATGTTAAACGACGATCAAGATGAACGCCTAGATATTTGACAACAGTGTGTTGCGGTATGGTCTCGGTGTTAATTTTTATAGGCGGGTATGTTTCCTTGCGCAACGTAAAAGTTACGTGCACACATTTCTGCTCGTTAACTTTAATACGCCATTGTTTGAGCCAATTTTGCAATTTGGATATATACCCTTGTAAATTGCGGGAAGCTTCCACAGGATTTTCGTGAACGCTTAGAAAAGCTGTATCATCGGCAAATGTTGATGTATGAATGTTACTGCTTAACGGTAAGTCAGAGGCATATATTAAATAAAGTAATGGACCGAAGATACTCCCTTGGGGAACTCCGGCTTCGATCGACTGCGGTGGGCTTAAGAAATTGCCTTCCCTAACTACAAATTTTCGTTCACTTAGGTAGCTTATTAAAAGCCTAACAATGTTTGCGGGTAGATTTTGCGTTAATTTATGTATAAGACCTTCGTGCCATACTTTATCGAAAGCTTGTGAGACATCAATAAAGAGCGCAGAGCAGTATTTCTTTTTTTTTCAAAAGTGTCTCTAACAACATTCACAAGTCTGTGAGTTTGTTCAATTGTGCTATGTTGTCTGCGAAAACCGAATTGATGATCTGGAATACATCCATTACTAGTCACTATAGGCATCAGCTTGCTCATATACAGCTTTTCGAATAGTTTTGAAATGTTAGACAGTAAACTAATAGGCCGATAGGATTCAACCTTCGTATGATCCTTGGCGGGCTTTGGTATCATAATAATCATCGAAACCTTCCATTCTGCAGGATAGTATTGCAGCCGTAGAATACTATTAAAAATGAATAGTATAATTCTTTTTGCAATATAAGGCAGTTGTTGAAGCATTTTGTTGCTTATTTTGTCGACACCTGGGGCTTTTTTGGTGTTAAGACTAGTGATGGCCTTTTCAATCTCCACAATGTTAAATCTTAACGGTATTTCTGGTAAAGAGATGACTGGTGGCAGTTCAACAATATCAGTAGAAATATTCGGTGTAAATACATTTTCTAAGTGCTTAACAAAAAGAGCACCTTTTTCAGCATCAGTTCTTGCCCAGTCACCATTAGAGGCTCGTAATGGTGGTTTGCAAATCACTGGCCTTTTAAGTCCTCTGGCTGCACGCCATAGCGAATAATCTGTTTGTGGTGTTGCATCGAGTTCTTGAAGAAATTTTTGCAGCGAAGCTGTTATTTGTGTTTTTAAAACTTGTCTGAGCTGTTTGGTGCATTCCTTTAGCCTTAACTTTAGCTGGGGGGATCTGTAACGTTGCCATTCTCGTCGCGCTCTCCGTTTTTCAGTCAATAGCCTTTCTATATCTACAGAAGAAATGTTGTTGAATCTTACTTGTTGATTTGGTTGATTTGAAGAAGCATTAAGAGCAGCTTGATTAACATGTGCTTCAAACAACCTAATAGAATTTTCTATGTCAGTAGGTGTTCTCAACAGCATATTTTCCGTGCAATGAGCACTCAAATATTATTTGTATTTCAGCCAGTTAATACGTGCAGATGTCACCGGTAAATCACATGTTGATGTTGCAGTTGTGTGTGAGAAAATAGTGATAATAATAGGCGAGTGATCTGAAGATAAATCCAATGATGCTTCAACTTCAATCATTTCGCTGGGCACACCTTTCATAACTCCAAAGTCGATAATATCAGGAATTTTTTGTCGATCCGTTGGCCAATATGTTGGCTGACCACTTGAAACTACATTAAAACCCATTTTTGAAATTGTGTCAAACAAAACACGACCCTTGGGACTGATTAAACGTGAACCCCAAAATGTGTGTTTAGCATTGTAGTCGCCAGCTGCTAGAAAACGGGACCCCAGTGTTGAATAAAATGCGGTATATTGACTCTCTGAAATTGAAAACCTGGGAGGAGAATAAACAGATGATATCACAAGTTTTTGATAAAAATTTTCAATGCAGATGTTTGTTGCTTGAAGGTAATCTTCGCAAAATTCATTTAACAGGTAGTGTTTTATTCGCGTTATTATTAGGATTCCAGAGCCACCACAAGCTCTACCTCGAGGATCCTTGGTGTCGTAGAAATTATATCCACTAATTTTAAAATAGCTTCGAGACGTCAAATGAGTTTCTGAGATAAGCATAACATCGATTTGTTTATCCAGAAGAAAATATTCTATTTCATTTTTATGTTGGCAGATGCCGTTTGCGTTCCAAAAACAGATTCTTAAGTTCATGGTTTTTTCAATACAGCCTGCAACAAGGTAGACTGCATTTTCAACATTTCCTGCATCATACAGGACATGTTGAGAGTAAAAGTATTTACTGTTTGTATTAAGCTCTCAATTGAGGCTTCAATACGGCCAAAATTAGACCCTGGAGCTTCGTTTACTGGTACCGGTTTTCGCGCTGTATTGTGGTTACTTTTTAAAATGTTAGCGTATGAAAATTTATTATTAGGTTGTTGCTGATCAATAGTCGCGTTTGATTTCAATACGTTTGAATATTGTTGCTGACTGGTAGACGGTTGAGGTAACTGAGGGTAGCTTAAAAGTGTGATAGGCTGAGCGGGGATAATATTTTCTTTTTTGTGCGAGGAGCGTTTAAAAAACGAGTAAAGAGGGCAGCCTCTATAGTTGGCAGTGTGATTTCCGCCGCAATTGCCACATTTTTTCGCCTTGGGATCACCTTTTGTTTTGTCACAGTTAGCGGTACTGTGTAGCTCACCACATACAACGCAGACTGTAGGCAACTTGCAATAAATTTTCTTGTGCCCAAATTCTTGGCAGTTCAGGCATTGGATAGGTCCAGCTCTTTTATGTGGCTGCTCAACGGTAACTCTCCGGTGTAACAAATACTTTAGATCATAGATTGGATGGGATTCATTTTTTTTTATCTTTATGTCACCTGGCTGTAACTCGACTCTAAATATTGGTTGGGGGATTTTTTCTCTATTTTTGATGTTTGAGACATTTTTCACCTTGTAGCCACTATTTTCAAGGCCAGACTTGACCTCTTCTGGATCCACACTAGAATCTATACCTTTTATTACAACGGTTAGACCTTTAGCACTCTTAAGCTGATATGTATAAAAATTTTTATTTTTAGTCTCAAAGTCTGAGACTATTTTTCTGTAATTATTTTCTTTAGATACCTGAATTTTTGTTTCATTAATTTTCCCACGCTTGATTGGAGTTACGTAAAACTCATTTTCTCCAATTAACGAGATAAGGCTTTTTACCAGAAGGCTGGAGTTCTGTTCTCTTAAATAAATCGGTGGTGGTTTACTCAAACTTGTATTAGTTGTGTCTTCATCACCTTGTTCAGTTAAAATCGCGAAAAGATTTTCGGAATTTTTTATATTTTTCCCATCTTTGGGAACTTTTGCCGTTGACGCAATTTGAGCAGATTTGGGACTTCTTCCCCTTTTTAACACAGTTATGTATCTATCCATACCTGTTTGAATTTTATTATCACTATTTTCACTTACTTTATCCATAATTTTATTCATTTTGTGCACGTTGGTCACCTGGGTATTTATTGTTTGTTTGTTTGCTTGTACAGCTAAGCTGACAAGTTTGCTAATAGGTGCAATTGTTGTTGTTTCTTGATCACTATTTAACATGTATGGAGAGCATGATCGCGCACGAATAGTTGTGTTTTGTGTAGAATTCAGGTTTGTGCTTAATTCAATTTTTTTATTGTCGTCATCAGAAACAAAAGTTAAATAAGCATTTCTACTGCTTGTGGGTTTATTGTTGTTGTTGTTGCCGGAAGATGAACTCATTTAGAGTTCTCTTGTTTTTTTCACTTATAAGAGTTTGTGTATGCAAATATTTATGTATACACAAGCAAAAAAAAATAAAATAAAACCAGTATAATAACTGTTTAATAAATGTTTTGTTTTTGTATTTTTTGTGACTTTAAATTTTTGATAATTTTAATATTCAGTTGCGACGATTATAAAACGCGTCTGTACACTGCGAGAGTTGAAACTGAATGATAAATTATTTAATTGAGATAAATTCTAAAATTTTCTCGTTAGGTGCCATTTGTTCACCAGCCACTTTCTCAAGCCTTGGGAAAATTGTCCTAGGTCAATATTCCCATTAATGAACATTATATATAATTTACCGGCCACTTTTTCAAGCCTAGGGAAAACTTCCCACCAAACCAAATGTTCCGATTTCGTAAAGAATTCGTAACGACTGGTCGGCAAAATCTTCCGATTTCGGTACCGAAATAGTACCGAATTCCTTACGAATGTAATATGAAATGGTTGTCATGACTTCGCAACGATATGTAGGTACGAAATCGCAACGATATGTAGGTACGATTTCTTAAAGACATTTCTTAACGACTTCGTTTAGACATCTTTTAACGATTTCGTAAAGACATTTCTTACCGACTTCGGCTAGACTTCTTTTAACGATTTCGTAAAGACATTTCTTAACGACTTCGTTTAGGCTTCTTTTAACGATTTCGTAAAGACATTTCTTTACGGAATTGCTAAGAATTTTCTTCTACTTTTTTCAATGAAATTAATAATAACAATATTCTGTATGCATTAATTAATTAACTTTTAAAAGTTGTTTTATTTGTTTTTTTTTCTTTCAATTAATACAATACTAAACAATTTCGTCGGTTTTTCTCTTTAACGACTTTTGGTTTCTGTCTTTTGCCGCGTTGAAGTATTTCTTAATATTATCTTCAATTTTTTCGTAATTTGTTGAAATATAATTATTGATGCACGAATCTGCAGAAATGAGGAATGTTTGGTATTTGTTATTTAATTTTATTGTGAGGTTACAACGTACCTTTAAGAATCTTAATGCATTTAAAATGTTTTACAGCAACGTTTTTATTCGCGCCTGTCCATGAAAATTTGGATGCGAAATTATCGTTGCCGAATATTAATTTTAAATTTTGGGTAGTAAATTTTTTTATATCATCCCTCGGCTGCTTGTTAAACTTTGTCATATAAGGTTATTTTTGTATACAGCAAAAAAAGAGATGAACTTACTAATTCTAATGCCATATCTTCGTCGTCTACTAAGTTTTGCTCAAATTCCAACATATCATCTATGTTGTGAAAGGGGAAATTGGGAAGTTTCTTGAATACATTTTGAACCTCCAAAACTTTTAAACTGCGCTCAATGGTTCGCTTTAGACCAACAAACTCCTCTGCGAAGTGCTGGTAAATTTTGGCGTTATCCTCCCGAGTTTCGAGTTAACACAATATATATTTTATGCGTAAATGAATATGAAAACTTCTTTCATTGCCTTCCCAGAACTTTTTAAAATTTTGAAATCGGTCTAAAAATGAGTGAGTTAGAGGTACTAAAGTACCACGACCTACCCTAAAACATTATTTTCAAAACTAAAAATTTTGAGGGTGTTTCAAAATCTTTGAAAACGGTTTTTGTGTCCTCACCTAGGCCTACAACCCCCCACTAGGTCGTTTTTCAGTTCTGATAAACTTTTTTGTAGCAGTGTGTTGTTGTAAAATATTTTATACAAACCTTTAATTATGTCTCATTAATTTGGTTTAAAACCTCTATTAGAGGCTCAGCCACTCTTCCTTTTTTTGTTTGGGTTCCATTTTACTTTTATAAATTGTTCTTATTGATTTGTTTTTTTATTTTATTTAATTAATTGCCCAAATTTTCACTTTGTTTTATCGGCGTTAATACAAATTTTCACTTTTTCTTATTTGAATTGGCGTCACTACAGTTGTAAAAGTATAGAATATTTATGTATCAAGTACTCAATATTTGCATTGTTTATGGGTACTCGATACTCAATATAAACTTTTAAATACTTTAAGAAATATCACTTTTTATAACAATTAATTTAATATGTGTTATTTAAATTGTTATTGCAGCGTTAAAGCAAACAAAAACATTATTTTATAAAAATCTTTGATGAAAATTGGGTTGTGCCGAGTACTCAAATGTACTGAGTAGTCGAATAACTAAAAAATTTACAACTGATATTTACATTTTTTACAATCAGAATTATTAGTGATGCCAACAAAACTTTAAATTGATGTATGTACATCTAGGCTTTATAAGCCTTTTGTACTTGTTTTGGAAATTGTATCACAGATATATAAGATATAGCAAAAGGCAGCTGTTTGTTGGTACGAAAAAATTACATGAGATGGCGAGCAATAATGGCAATGACTTTACAATTTATGTAGATGGCGTATGCTGTTTATGTATAACTAGTTGAAAAGCCTGACTATGCCAGGCGAATCAAAAGTTTAAAAATTGAATACGCCTATTAGGGCAGGCTAAAAATGTGTAAAGTGTAAAGTGAGACGATGTATTTATTCTCCAAATGCTCTTGAAAATCTCTTGGGAGTAAATTTGCTCTTTCGTTAATACAAAACGGACAAAGAATGTAATACAATGAAATACGAATAGAACAAACTACTAAGAATTCTTACAAACTTAATTTGACTCCAATAACACAGAATCCCTTTCTGAGTCGATTTAGCGATGTCCTTCCGTCCATGTAAACCTTGTAATCGAACTATTACAAATAATAATTTGGTAATATCGCGACTGTATTTTATAGATATAGTTTGTTCCTAAAACTGATATTAAATCGGTAAAATAAATATCTAGCCATTACGTGTAATAAAATCAATGTCACGCGTGTTTTACTTTTACGTTATATTGGCATCACTCATACCCAACACTAATAGCAATCAGCTGGTCAGCTGATTTAGAAATTTGTAAACACAAAATTTATAAATTTCAACACCCAGGATAAGTTATTATTGTGCAACAGGGTATATTGAGTTGGTGGTGATGGTTGTTACTATCAAAAATATTAAAGCTAGGAAACGTTTTCGCTATAGAAAATTGCTCAGATTCAACAAGTGATATTTATTCGAAAAGTTTGTGTTTGTGTAATATATACTTATACTAACTGTCCCGCCAGACGTCCTGCCACACACAAAGTTTGAAGACTCGCACAATTATTGTTCTCCAGATATGCAATAATAAATCGTTACTTCGTTTGGGAGGTGCCACGCCCATTGTACCTATATAGGTAAATTGTGAATCTAAACTATCCAGGGACCCACTCAAACATACAAAACAAATTTTATCGAAATCGGCCCAGCTGTTAAGGAGGAGTTCAGTGAGAAACACACGCTCAGAAGAAATATATACATATATAATGATGTGGTTATATATGTATAACGACATATAAAAACATAAAAACAAGAAAACCAAAATATTGTTTCAAAATTGATCAGTTGCACAATTGAATCGACAGATCTGTTTCGGTAGTTATTAAAGGTGAGCGCAAGATGTTAAAAAGTGTACATTATTGCATATTTTTGAAGCGCAAATATTGATTGTATTTGTATGGGAATATGACTAAACAGTAAATACAGAGAACAAGAGAGCAAACAACGCAAAAATCATTGCACCTCATTTGAGTGGACAATTTTATCAAGTGTGCAAGAAATATTTTGTGCACTTCATATTGTTCAATAGTTCATTTTACTTGGGGTTCACACGATCAAGTTTTGTTTCAAATTTTGTTTCAAATTTTATTACTCTCTCATTTTTTTACCAATACACTCATACTTTTAAAATTTGATGGTAGCTTGCTTTCAAATTATCCTTCAAATTATGCGTTTCAATTTGCTTTCAAGAAAGCAGCTGATTGCCATTTTGATTATAAACTCTCGTTTGTTTTCATATATGTACATACATTAGTACATATATTCTGCCGCCATAAATTTTTATGTTTTTGAAAGCAAATTGCTTTGAAATTGAATGCCACCTACGTCACAGCTTTCAATTTTAGTAAATTTTGAGAAGCAGTATGTGTAAATTTCTTGAAAGAGAATTGAAAGAAAACTTGAACGTGTGACTGCAGTGTTATTAATTAAACTTTTTTGAGAGTAAAATCTTTTATTTTTTAGAGAAAAATTTAAATTAGATTTTTTTATTCATTAATAAACGTATGTACATATGTACATATGCATTTACTTATTATAATAATTAATACTTACATCTATATCCATAATGAAATAAAAATATACATGTACTTTCTACATTAATTTTTTCTAATTTCAACCACTCAACGCGAGTTAAGTTTTCTATTTATTATAGAATTAAAAAAAAAATATTTTTTTTTCTGAACGACGTGCGCTCAACTTTTATTTATTTTCTCTTAATTCTAATGAGTACGTCTTAGTACACATGCTAATTCAAAACTGACTATTCTCGTGAATAGTTTGTCTTATATATTAAATATGTAAGTATTGATAAGGATTAGTTACTCATCGTTATCAATATGTTTACAAACTGTTTATTTCTTAAATTACTTTGTTTAGATATTTTATAGGTACTTATCATATATTCTTTGTTACATAAAATTGTGTTCTTATCATATATTCTTTGTTACATAAAATTGTGTTCTTATCATATATTCTTTGTTACATAAAATTGTGTTCTTGTCATAACTAAGTATGATAACATAATCTGCTTAACTTAAATGTTAAGTTGATTCAATTCAAGGTTACGAGTATCTTTCTTAAAAGATAAAATTTAAATAATCAATCTACATACTCGTGTACCTTAACTCGCGCGAATTAATATAAAATAACTAAAATGCAAAGTACAAACCGTTGCTTTTAACATCATTCATTTACAAACATGTTGTCTCCTATAACAGTATTTCATATCAAGAGACACTATTGAAACATAAAATTCAGTACTGAAATTTGATTTTAAGCAACAACAAATATTGCATTGGTTGGAAGAAGAATAAATGCTATTGTATGTTTATAATTTAAGAGAACAGCAATATTTGTGTACTCATGAAATCAAGTGCAAAAAAAGAGAACAATTCATCATTGAACATTATGAAGTTAGTCCAACAAGACGTTTTATGCTCACGTTTAGTAGTTATCAAGCTACCTTCATCAGGATTCTTTAGCAATGGTGATAATCGCTTATGTCAAAATATGTAATACTTATTTTTTGTTTAATTATGATTATGATTGAATAAATAAGTAATAAATGAAATATATTGAGAATATTTGTTTGCTGTCTCCGTATAAACCAGAACTTCGTTCTCTGGAAGTTAAGAGAATATAATGATTAGTTTATATTATATTTGATATTCAACGCAATACTTTACCGTAATCAATTCGATTAAAATTGTTCATCTTGGATTCTAGATGAAAATGTAAGTATTTGCAATCAATGTTTTTAAGTTGAAATTTAATTTCGCCATCCGAAAGTAGCAAGCGTTTGGTGTTCAATATCTTCAAAATAACGTTTTCCATTTCAAGGCTTTGAACTTCTTTACAGACAACATTAATTTCTTCATCTTCTAAAAAAAATTTCGTAATGAAATACATATATTTTGTTGTTGACACAGCAACAATTATCAGGGGGACGGACCGATAATTTGAAGTTTTCGCAAATTACTGTTTTATAATTATTTTCATTAAAGCGTTCCTTTAGAATGGGATATTTTTTGTCGATAGTGCTTTTTTTAATTATTGAACTTTTTTCAATGGTTCTATTTGCTATTTGCGATAGAACGAAAGTTCCTTTCTTCACATATTTTTTAATATTATAAATATAGTTCTCATATTTGAACGCACTAAAGTTATTTAATGAGCCATATTGCAAAACGTCATTGCTCAAGTGAGATAAACTATGGCAATTATATGTCAAATATTCTTGTCCATATAAACCTGCAAAACTAGCTACAAATTCTTCAATCAGGCCTTTGGCGACGTTATTATTGCGAAATGCAGCTTACAAAAATGTTTGTAGCGTTCTTCATCCAGTTTATTTTTTAGCACATAAGGTCCGCTGTATAGTAAAAAAGAGCGAAACTCCGTAGCTTTCCATCTATCCAGCTCATCGAGACTTCTTGGCTTGCGAGAGTATTCAGCAGAATACTGCTTACTGAGTAAAAAGTTGTCGCTAGATAAGTTTTCTATTTTTGCTTTTGACAAACAAAAATGTGTACCTCTAATTTTTACCCACAGTTTTAGTAGCTGGCGTGTAATGCCCAGACAAACGCAATGCATGTAGTCAATAGGGAATTGGCTCACACAATCAATGTTTATTGTTTCTAACAGCAGTTTGTCTAAACTTACATGATGTTCTTTTTGTGATCTTTCTTCAAATGATGTACGAGTTCTTAGGGTTTCTTCTTTAGGTAGAAAAGTAATACGTCTTTTGTAGCTTTCACCTTTCTGCGTACATTTTGAACAACAATAAAAACCTGAATGACTTTTAATATTTAGAAGAAATGCTCGAGCTGGAGCATCACACACAAAAACTCCAATAGAAACAGGGAATACAGTTGCATTACAAGAAAATCCTTCGCCCAATAGTACTTCCAGGTCATTAACCAATGGTTCTAAAAACATATTTGAGCTTTGGACTCAGAGTACGAAGGGTCTACAATTTGATCATCTATTAGCTTTTTGACCTGTTTATCTATTTCTTCTTTATGTGTGTGTGGTGTACGATAATTTTTAATGTATACCGGTTCTTTATCCTTTACCCTCAACTTTTGTTCATAAAAATTATTTATTGTTATTTTTTCTGATTCTAAACCGAAAATTTCACTGTATGTTGAGCATAACTCTTTTGATTTACTTGATATATTTTTGTTAAAATTTTCTTTTATTATATCATAATCAGAGATGTTTTCGGTTTTAATGTTATTTTTTTTTATTTTGGTATTAGTGTTATTAGTGTTTAAAAAACGAACGTATGCTTCATTAGTGTTAACTATTGTGTTTGGAATGAAGACGCCTGGTGCAATTTCTTGATTAGGAATTAGAATTTCACTGTTTAAATTTTATTTGATGTATTATTTCACATCTTGGTGGTAAAGTTATTTCGCTATTGTTATTTGTAATTGGTATATTGATTGTGTGTGGCATATTAAATGGTCTTAGGATAAGGCAATCATTGTTTTTGTTAAAATCCAACATGCAATTATACTTTTTCATGAAATCCATTCCAATGATTCCATCGCATGGTATTGGAAAGTTATTGTATACCACTTGGAATTTATGTGGTATTAAAAATTTTTTCGAATTTTAGATCATTTAGATCTCATTTGACATCTCGAAGCTGTTTTAGAATTAGTGGATATAATTTTTACGACACCAAGGATCCCCGTGGCAGAGCTTGTGGTGGTTCGGGAATCCTAATAAAAACGCGAATAAAACACCACCTGTTGAATGATTTTTGTGAAGATTATCTTCAAGCAACGAACATCTGCATCGAAACTTACTATCAAAAACTTGTAATATCATCTGTCTATTCGCCCCCCAGATTCGCAATTACCGAGAGTCAATATACGGCTTTTTATAAATCACTGGGCCTCCGTTTTCTAGCAGCTGGCGACTACAATGCTAAACACACATTTTGGGGTTCACGTTTAATCACTCCTAAGGGACGAATTTTATTCGACACAATATCTAAAATGGGTTTGAATGTAGTTTCAAGTGGACAGCCAACATATTGGCCAACAGATCGACAAAAAATTCCTGATATTATCGACTTTGGAATTGTGAAAGGCGTGCCCAGCGAGATGGTTGAAGTTGAAGCATCTTTGGACTTATCTTCAGACCACTCGCCTACAATTGTCACTATTTACTCACACACAACATGTGATTTACCGATGACATCTGCACGTATTAATTGGCTGAAATACAGAAAATATCTGAGTGCTCATTGCTCGGAAAAATTGCCGCTGAGAACACCTTCAGACATAGACGATTCTCTCAGGTTGTTTGAAGCGCATGTTAAACAAGCTGCTTTTAATGCTACTTCAAATGAAATAAACCAACCAGTGAGATTTAACAATATTTTTTCTGTAGATATAGAAAGGCTATTGACTGAAAAACGCAGAGCTCGACGAGAATGGCAGCGCTACAGATCGCCCCAGCTAAAATTAAGGCTTAAGGAGTGTACCAAGCAGCTTAGGAAAGTTTTGCAAACTCAAAAAACAGCTTCCCTTCAAAAATTCCTTCAAGAGCTAGATGCAACACCACAAACAGATTATTCACTGTGGCGTGCAGCCAGAGGACTAAAAAGGCCGGTAATATGCAAACCCCCATTACGAGCCCCAAATGGTGACTGGGCAAAAACTGATGCTGAAAAAGGTGTACTTTTTGTTAAACACTTAGAAAAAGTTTTCACTCCGAATATTTCTGCTGATATTGTTGAACTGCCACCAGTCGTCTCCTTACCAGAAATACCGATGAGATTTAACATGACGGAGATTGAAAATACTATTACTAGTCTTAACAACAGAAAAGCCCCAGGTGTCGACAAAATAAGCAACAAAATGCTTCAAGAATTGCCTTACACTGCAAAAAGAATAATACTATTCATTTTTAACAGTATTCTACGCCTAGAACACTATCCTAAAGAATGGAAGGTTTCGCTAATTACTATGATACCAAAGCCCGGCAAGGATCATACAAAGGTTGAATCCTATCGGCCTATTAGTTTACTGTCTAACATTTCAAAACTATTCGAAAAGCTGTATATGAGCAAGCTGATGCCTATAGTGACTAGTAATGGATGTATTTCAGATCATCAATTCGGGTTTCGCAGACAACATAGCACAATTGAACAAACTCACAGACTTGTGAATGTTGTTAGAGACACTTTTGAAAAAAAGAAATACTGCTCTGCGCTCTTTATTGATGTCTCACAAGCTTTCGATAAAGTATGGCACGAAGGTCTTTTCAACAAATTAATACAAAATCTACCAGCAAACATCGTAAAGCTTTTAAAAAGCTATTTAATGGAACGTAAATTTGTAGTTAAGCCAGCCGCAGTCGATTGAAGCCGGAGTCCCTCAAGGCAGTATCTTCGGACCCTTACTTTATTTAATATATGCCTCTGACTTACCGTTAAGCAGTAACATTCACACGTCAACATTTGCGGATGATACAGCCTTTCTAAGCGTTCACGAAAATCCTGTAGAAGCTTCCCGCAACTTACAAGAATATATATCCAAACTGGAAAAATGGCTCAAACAATGGCGTATAAAAGTCAACGAGCAGAAATGTGCACACGTCACTTTTACGTTACGCAGGGAAACATGCCCGCCTATAAAAATTAATACCGAGACTATACCACAACACACTGTAGTCTAGGCGTTCATCTTGATCGTCGTTTAACATGGAAATGGCATATAGACGCAAAGTTAACACAAATGAAACTAAAAGCAGCCCAAATGAATTGGCTTATTGGAAGAAACTCTATACTAAGCCTTGACTGTAAACTTCTCTTATACAACGCGATCCTGAAACCAATATGGTCCTATGGAATCCAGTTATGGGGCACTGCCTCAGCATCGAATGTCGAAAGAATTCAAAGGCGACAGAATAAAATCCTACGTACAATAACAGCAGCCCCCTGGTATGTCAGAAACCATCGAATTCATAAAGACCTAGACGTTCCGTTGGTGAAGACAGTATTTTCAAAACACGCGAAAAAATATATAAAAAAAACTTGAGTTGCACCCAAATCCACTTGCGCGCAATATTCTTCAGTATAGAGGCCACACCCGGCTGAAAAGAAGGGATACTCTTTTTCTCAGCCGTTCACGAGAGATGTAAAACAACAAAAATTAATCGTTGAAATTAAAAATTTTGTTTAGCATTGGCTAAACTTATATTTAATATTTTTTAGATTTAAGATTTGAAAAACTTATTGATAATTTAATTTATAATTAAAGATTCAATAAATAATAAAATTATCAAAAAAAAAAAAAATTTTAGATCAAAAAATATACTTCCCATTGATTTTATATTGCCCTGTCCTATTCCACTAAAAACTGTAGTGTCATTAGTATTTATTTTGTTTAATCTGAAAAATTTTGATTTTATTAGAGAAATATCAGCACCAGTGTCTACCAAAAGTGTGAGTGTATTGTCGGTATTATTTAGTTGAACATTTATAAAGAAACTTAAGTTGAGGTTTAGATGATAGATATTTATTGAATTGGTCTTAGGGGAAATTCGGAGTTTTCCGAATCATTTTGATTAGATTCTGTTGCTCTTACGTAGTTGTTGTTCCTACGGTTATTGGTGTATCTTTGGCGGTAATTGTCACTATTGTTGTTATTGTTATATCTTTGTCGGTTTCTGTTATAATTGTCATTATTGTTGTTATAGCTGTTATTGCTATTATTGTTACGTGGGAAATTATTTCTTCCATTATTGCCACGATACTTTTTATTGGGTCTATATTTTTGCCCATAATATAGTATGGCATTCTGTTGGCCTGTGGCTTCGGTACAGCTATTGACAAATTTACTTATAGCATCATTCATGCTATTGAATTGGCCTGCCTCCATGATAAGCTTTAAGGCCTATTTAGCCGACGGTTGAAATCGTAGATGTAAGCTAAATGTTGATGTAATGTAAGAGCCAACATTTTTGTAGTTATAGAATGCTTAAAAACGTGTCACGTGACACATGAATGTGCAGACATGCATATGTATGTACATACATACATAAAAAGAACAAAAATTCTTATTAAACATATTAAATCATATTTTTCTGTTCTTCTTCGAAATCTTGTGCCCCGGAGAATTGTTATTGTTCATTTTCGTTCACCAGTAGTATTAATTTCTTGTCGTCCATTGCAACTTTTTATCACTTTGAAAATTATAAATAAAATACAAAACAGCTGTTCCAAACGTTGATGGAAGTTCCAAATGTTTACAATATTTGTGATTGTTCGCAAATAGTACGATATTATTTAAAAGGTACCGAATCATATTATTACACATTTTATTGCAATGAATTTGATAATTGGTTAAATTATAGTTTAACATTCATATCTATATATGTATGTACATCATTGTTTTGATTATTAGTGTTACTTATTATTTAAAGGATTTTTTTGTATACTTGAATGTATGTATATATGTATGTATGTATGTATGTACATAAGTACACTATACATGAAATTACAAAGTAAGCATATCAATTTATGTATGTACATATGTACATACAATTTTGAAAATTTTGTTTTTGTTTTAAATGTAATTTGTACGAAAGAAAAATTCGTTCGACATCATGTGCAAGGCAGCTGTTATATAAAAGATTTTTTTTTGTATACTTAAATGTATGTATGTACATATGTATGTATGTACATAAATTGATATGCTTACTTTGTAATTTCATATATATTGTACTTATGTACATTCATATGTGCATACATACATACATTCAAGTATACAAAAAAAAAATCTTTTAAATAATAAGTAACACTAATAATAAAAACTATGATGTACATACATACATAGATATGAATGTTAAACTATAATTTAAACAATTATCAAATTCATTACAATAAAATATATAAGCACAAACGATCGGTACAGTCTCTTGCTAGATATTGAAAAAAAATTATTTAGAAAACTTTCTTTACTCAATAAAGCATGCATGTGTACATATTTAACAACTAAAACTAGTCAAAACAAAAAAAAAAGTACAAACAAAGGACTTCTGTGCCCCATTGCAATTCAAAATACAACCATCCCATCACTGTCTACAATTGTCACGTAACCTCGTAATGAAATTCTATTTTCTGCAGGTTGGTACGTTACGGCAACATTTCATTTCAGTCAAGTAAGTATTTTCATAGCTTTTGCATATAACAGAAGCAATCAGCTGACACATCAGCATTTACATTTCTAGAGTTACGGTCGGCTAAAGCAGCCTTTACTTTATCAATGTTGCAGTTTTTGGTAAGTGCTTTTACAGCGACTTGTGTTGAATATTTGGTTGATAATTCTGATGGTAATCCATCTGTTATATGTGCACTTTCTAATGATTTTGCTAAACTTTCAATTTCATTGCATTTCTTTGCTTAATGTTCATTATTTTCGAAGATATTACTTCTATTGATTCACCTTTAACGGTTTGTTGCAACTTATTTATAATGTTTATCATTGTTGCTTCATCGTTGATAAGATTTCTTGCAGTACCCTTTAATTTTGTTTTTATGAGGGATACTGCTGTGGATTCGTGTTCTCCTTTTATTGAATTTAGTAACGATAATTAATCTATGAAAGAGCGTAAATTTTCTGCTCTGCCATCAAAGTCTGGAATTAGCTTTGAGGCTGTATTTAAAAATTCCACTATTGTTTGGCCCATTGTAGTATTTATTGGTTTAGTTCTGAATTTATGAGGTGAATTTTCGTCGATGGATGTTGGTAGGTCAAGCTCTACCCCTTTCTTAGCTGCCAATTTGAAAATTTTTTCTTTTAAATCTGCAAAGAATGCATCTGCTGCTGTTTTGTGTGAAATTGTAAGTCTATTGTAGTGCACATTAAATAAAGTTCTTATTCATTCTAAGCAACCTAAAAGTTTATCGAAATGTATTTTTATTGTTTCTTCTTTTGTAGGTCTGTCAATGTTTAGGCATTTATAAGAACGGTCAAAATCTTCCTTTATTAATCTGGCTTTGTTAAGTATTTCTTGCCATTCCATAAATATAATTTAATTTAATGTCTTTAATTAGTTTTTCTATTTTTATTTTCCTGCCCTCTTTTTCTGTTTTCTATTCATTATTAAGGACCGTGTAAAAATTTATGTATAATAATTTTATAAATTTTTCTTTTAATTTAATTTATTCTTATTTCTATTAAAATTATGATATTTTTAATTAATTTATTTTACTTCTATCCATCTTAAGGATATAAACATAAAAATTTTTTTTTTTTTTTTTCACATTTAAAAAAATTTTTAAAACGTTGGTCTTATTTAGGTTTAATTTTAATTTTATTCAAACAGAATTTTTGAAAATTATTCTTTAAGTGTTACTTTTTTAATTTTTATTTAAGTAACATTGCTAAATTTCTTAATCCCCTTTTTTGTGTTTTTGTAAATATGAGGTTCTTTAAAATATTTTAGCTACGAGCTATTTTGTAAACGCAATAAAAAACATGTTTGCCACGAGCGGTTAACGCTTACTGGCCCTAGTGTGCGACTTTAGCGCACCACTTTTAAAGTAACTGCCTAACCCACGATATCGAACGATGTCGATCGCTTGATTTTTAGACGTAAGAGATCTAGCTTGCGTTCCACTAATAACTGATTTTATTTATTTGTTTAGCTTTTCTTCCAGTAAAAAATTAACAAGTTAAATAAAATCGGTTATTAGTGGAACGCAAGCTAGATTTTTTACGTCTAAAAATCAAGCGATCGACATCGTTCGATATCGTGGGTTAGGCAGTAAAAGTTATAAATACATATAAAAAATATTGTTTTTGTTATTATATTTTTTGTTGTTGTATTGTTGTCTGGGCTGGCAGTCTTCCTTCTGTTATTTTTGGTCCTTAGCTAGGCGGTCATCTTTCTTTAGTAGCCTCCTGGCCAGGCGGACCTTTATTTTCTTCCACAGTCCAATGTTGGGGTGCCTTTTGGCTAGGCGGACCCTCTCTCTAATGTATCTTTGTTGGGGTGCCTTTTGGCTAGGCGGACCCTCTCCTTCTGCTCTTGTTTCTGGGTGCAAATCTAGTAGCACTCCAAGAAAACTGGCAGGCTGCTCTTGCTTCTTCAGGGTGCAGTTTAGTAGCACTCGCTGAAGAAGACTGGCAGGATCGCCATGTAATAAAATTGTTTTTATTTTATTTAATTTTGGTCTTAGAGCTTTTATTATTGGAGCTCCCTAAGACTGATGATTTATTAATTGATTTATAAACTAAATGACATTGGCTTATATACTAATTATGAGAATAATTCTTAGGGGTACCTTAACATAAGAGTAAAAGAATAGAAATATATATTATTGTTGGGTAAGCATATTTAGCTTCCAAATATTTATGTATGGCATGTGTTTAAAGTCCAACGAGTGCATACTTAAAAGCAACAGATACTTTGTGTTGCTTATATTTACAATCAAACAAATGCAGTTAATAAATGTGATTCATTTAAGTGCATTGTGCTGCTGCACTTGATTAACCGTACAAGTGTCAAATTACCGACACACAAAATATCTTGCTTGCAGTTTGTCAATGCTTGCATGTTGCGGTACTATTGAATCGCAATGCATACTACACACTGTTGGCCATATGCTACAAGAATAAAAAATTGCAAAAATTACTTAAGTAAAAATATATGTATAATAAATAAGGAACAAGATAATTGTATTAAACCAGTATTAGAAAATAGAAAGGCTGAATGTAAAATAATACAGGAATATAACCCTCAACTAATGCAAATAGAAGAAGGATTTATCCTCTTGGATGGAACAAATATCATAGATAATCAAATAGTATCAGGAACTAAACTAGTTAGTTATAGTGATGAGGTAGAAATAAATAATATTACTTTCAGAAACATACAGGGTAGAATACTAAAAGCCATTCCTAATAAACATAATGAAGATTTAGAAATAATTAGAATTTTGACATCTACGTCAGATTTAGCATTTAATAATTTAGATTCACTAAAGAAGTTCATAATTCCCATTGAAGAACACCCAGTTAAATCTCTTATCTATTCATTCTTCACAATTATTTTTATAATATTAATAACATTGGTAATTTTAAAATTAATTAAATATTTCGTAGCACTGAAACAAATTAGAGCAACAAAAAATTTCCAAGTTATTTATAATAGGGAAATATCAAGGTTAACCACTCCTTGAATCGGGACGATTCATTTTAACGAGGGGGAGAGTTAAGTTACTTAATCCCATCATCATACATAACATAATCTTAAGAAATATTTATAAGACAAAGGATTATGACTAATTACAATCCGAAACATAATATTAAGATAAGAAATATTTATAAGACAAAAGATTATGAGTAGTTAAAATCCCAAACATAATTCTAAGATTTTATGACTAGTTACAATCCCAAACATAGGATAAGTAATAATTGAAAGAACATGAGATAATAAATATTATGTAAACATATTGGTAATGATGAAATTCACATGTAAAGCGCCATGGCCACGTATCAAATTGGCTTGACAAACAACATGTATGTGTTGGTAAATATTATTTTGCTTAACACAGCAACGTGTCAAATTCATGGCGTCAAATTTCATTTGAAAGTTATTTTTGAATGATAAGAACGTGTTACGTTTTTGGTCGCAAAATATTTTTTGCTTACAAAATTTTCTTAATTTTATTTATTAACATTTATAATATTAATTATCTTACATTTTTATATGCGATTGACTTACAGGGCCTTTATATTAAATTATTATGAAAATAATTAAATATATTTTGTTCATTTTAATTCAATAAATATAAAAATTTTCATAACATTTACATTTTTTTCAACATTTGGTTTATTTTTAATTAATTTAAATTTTAACCGTTGAAATTAAAAATTTTGTTTAGCAGTGGCTAAACTTATATTTAATATTTTTTAGATTTAAAATTTCAAAAACTAATTGATAATTCAATTTAAATAATTAAAGATTCAATAAATAATAAAATTATCAAAAAAAAAAAAAAAAATTAATTTTTAAAGCAGGCAAACAGCGATAAAATTTAATTAATTCCAGTATGAAATTTTTTTATCCATTTTTTATTTATTGCGTTATCAAATTTTCCGTGTACGATATTGGCGCTACGCAAACTAAATAAAATAAAATTTGATGTAATTACGCAGCAACACATCAAATTTGCTTCAAATTACTGTATAGACGGCAGTGAATATCTTAATTGTTTTGATTTTCGTCAAACTCACATCGACATATACGTGAGAGTTTTTTTCCACTAACACAATCAAAAAAAACCTTGGTTTGTCAAGCCAATTTGATACGTGGCCATGGCGCTTAATATATTTTGGGTTCAGAACAAAGAAATAATATAATTGTAAACAACCCTAAAAAACATTTAGTAGATAAAAAACCCATTTTAGAACAAAGAAATAATATTATAATAAACATATTTTAGAAAAAAGACAAATATTATTGTTCTCCTAGTATTTAAGGAAGTCATTTTGAAAATGTAAATCATTTGAACATGTAAACTCAAATAAATGAACATTGCAAAGTTCATGTGTAAACGCAAAATAAATTAGTTGTTAAGAAAATATATTAAATAAAGAAAGACGCATCGCGTCAGAAAAAATATTTTTTTAATAATAATAAAAGTGTAAACTTTAATTTGCATATGTGTGTATTGATGGTATAACCGTTAACTCAATGCTAAAATATTACGAAATCATTGAAAATGTACATATGCTCATATGTATGTATATCGTTACTAACAAAAAATTCTAAATCACATTTTTGATTAATTATTGCGAGTTGCTTCGAAACACATTTCCCTATACAAATTTCATTATAAATATCAGCGTAATTAAAAACGAAACAAAAATAGCGATTTGAAGAAATTTATTTAGTTTTTTCGCTCTCTCAAAGTAGCGAGATATATGCTTTAGCTGGTATATGCTTATTTAGTTAGTTGTAGTATAACTTTGCTTTATCTTGCTATGCAGTTCTGAAGAAATTTATGCCCCTATTATGATTCACAACTGAATTGATAGTTGAGTTGTAGTTAGGCTTGCCACCCGTACTTTATAATAAAGTATTGTACGTTTTTTTGGTTAATTGTACTCTATACTTTATAGAAACAATAAAGTACACCAAAATTTTTTATTTCGCATGATTTGATTTATCTACAATTCAAAATAGATTCGGGTTATATTAGTCATTTGTTGACGTTTTTTACAGTGGCGATTCTTTCTTAAGACCAGGGAAATTCACATGAATTTTTTATTATTTATCGATAAAGCCTTAGAGTACCTGAATAAATGGTTTGATTTTAAAAATAAAACTGGTTATTTACAATTAGCAATAAAAATTTAAAGAGCAAAGTTGAATTTGATAATATTGTTAGCATAAACGAAAATTTAAATCTGCTAAAACTTAATATAAATATGGATGATCTTTATAGAGAAATTGCGTCATTAAACAAAATTTATGATCAGATATACAGTTCTGAAGGTTTTGCGGAATTATCTACAGCAAGTAAATGGCAGCTATTATTTAATAAGACTGATGATAATTTATCAAATTTGTATAAAGTAATTTCATTTTTAATTTCTATTCCTGACACGTCAGCATTCACAGAGAGAGTTTTTTCTGTAATGAAGAGCAAATGGCGAGACGAAAGAAACAAAGCGTCTCTGAATCTGATAAAAAATGCATTAATTATTTACTTTAATTTAAATATGATAATTATTTGATAAAACTTGCGAAAAGCAATAAAAAATACGTTTTCGAATAAAAATTGTACTTTATTTTTATACTGTGTACTTTTTTTCCTAACCTTTAACAACCAATGTACTTTAATTGCAAAAAAAAAAGGTGGGAACCCTAGTTGTAGTTGTCAAATTCTTATTATGGATTACAACTCAACTCAACTTCCAATCGGCTGTTCAATAAGTTGTCTTCGTTAAGTTGTTACGAGTATTATGATTTACAACTATTCTGAGTTTAGTTGTATAAGCTGTCAAACTGCGACAACTACTTTTTATCAGTTGTGTTTCTGCCTGCGAGTGATGAAAATGGAAAAACAATGTAACTTTGTATAAATTTTATAAAATATACAATAAGAATTTATATGTATGTACATATACTAAAATTAATTGCAGCAAAATTACAAAAAAAAAAAAACACCATCTAGTTAACTAACAAATAATCTAAAATTACTAATGAATCAAAAAATATATGAGTAGCTTATTTTGCTTTCTTTAATGCATTTACGCACTTGACAGTTGTTAATTTCAATAAGTTACTTCGACTTCGACAGATATATCCATTTTTATAAATTAATTTGTATAAATTTTTTCAAAGTATTATCAACACACTTTGAATATATGTACATACATACATATGCATATATGTATCTATTAGTTGATTCAAGTTGTCATATTAAAGTTGACAAGAACTTAACGAAGACAACGAAAATTAGTTGTAAACCATAATGCAATGAAATAGTTGAGTTGAGTTGTAACATTGACAACTAAACTTAGTTGAGTTGTGAATCATAATAGGGGCATTAATTTTATACTCTCACTTAATATTAAAATTGCATGCAACAAAATTGCATAATGTAAATACGGTATAAATAGAAAAACTATATAAACAAAAAGTTTTCTTTTTCGATTATGAAATTCCTTATTTTAGGTAAACAAATACATGGAACAACCACCATTTAATTTTCCGAATCCTTTGGGTTATTTTGGAGGTTCTAAACAAGTGAGTACTTCTAATTTGTATTGTTTAATACTATTAGACGTAACAGTGAGTGTGTCGACTGTACATGTATATCACATACATATATATGTATGTATACACATGTATATATATATATATATATATATATATATGTATATACATACTTATATGTACATACAACATACACACATTTTTGCGAACATATCCAACAAACACGCAAACGTTTAGTAATATGTACATACATACATATATTTAAAAATGTCCTGAGAAACACTGGGAAATTATTCTCAAATAGGGAAGTTTTTTTATTTTCACCATTTTCCCAAATACGAATTGTAATATGTACATACATACATACATATGTACGATATAATGAAATGCAATTGTGTTTTTTTTACTCAATAAAACATGAAAAATGGACCCAAAAATATTTTTTGTTGTTGCCAATGGAAAAATTTTGGGCACATTCTTAATACTTGAGGAAAAAGGGCCTCAAAATATTACCATTCCAAAGAACAAAAACTTTTGGGACAACTTTTATACTTTTCGTTTGTTTTGAAAAACATTTGACAATTGCCTATCAAGCACAATTGTTAAATGATAAAGTAATTTTATTTCAAAAGTTTGACTACGTGTTTTCCGGGTATGTACGCAGGTATGTATGTATCTTTGTAGATATTTATATTGTTAACAGATAAGTGCTGAGGCAGCTTATTTATATGATGCGGTACATCTGTATGCAAATGGACTAATACAAGTTTTAGAACAAAATGGCAATCCAAAAAATGGTTCTGCCATTATTCAGACTATAAAAGGATCTAAATACCGTAGCGCCATGGGGTAAACATAAAAAGATCTTTAAAGAAAAATATATATTCCTAAATAATAATAATTTGTTTATTTAGATATCATGTTTACATAGATGAAAATGGTGATGCGTCTGGAAATTATACGGTATTAGCGCGTGGTTTGGCACGCAATAATAGAAATATAACATCTTCAGCTCTAATTCCCGTTGGAACATTTAGTCAGACACAAAGTGATAAACTGCCAGTAAATATTCCCATATAATACAGACATATCTTTTTATATCTTAAAATATTTTTAATTTTGTGCGGCAACTTTTGCATGCCATCGTTACATGCCATCATCTAAATAAAAAGTGTTTCTATTTTTCCAACACTTTTTGTTAATTTCTTTTTAAATTAAAATAAAATTAAGTATAAACATAAGAGATATAGGCAGGTAAGAAGTTGCTTATAAAGACCGAATATAAAATGTAAATATTTAAAATCATATTATACATAAACACTACACCTTCCTTATCTTCTTCTCATAGGATCTTAATTTATATGGCAAAATAGAGTGGGTGGGCGGTGAACGTCCAGCAGCAGAACCAAAGTGTGGTTTTGCTGGAGAAAAATGTATCAGTAAGTTATTGATTTTGGTTTATTTGTTTTCTTTTAATACATACATACATATGTATGTACATACTTCTGGCTCTGGCTTTACAAATAGGTTATACCGGTGAAATTTCTGCTGGTATCGCAGCGGGTTCTTTGCTGTTGTTGGGCATCGTTTCATTGGTTTTATATCGTAATTGGCGCTATGAACAAGAATTGGATAGTCTGTTATGGAAAATTGATTTTCGGGACATTCAAATACATGAAAATGAAAAAGAATCAAATGCTCAAAAACAAACCAGGGTAAGTTTCATATTCAATAACGACTTTAATTATTATTAAGTTATTACGTACGACCCCACAAAATAAGAACGAAATTAACACGTTAAGACTATAATTTCTTATAATATATTGAACATGTGCTTTTAGTCAACACATCCTTTAATACGAACAAGTCAAGTCAGTTTAAGCTCAAATCCTGATGCAGATTTTCGTTACACAACCATATTTACGCCAATTGGTTTATACAAAGGACAGTTACATGCCATTAAAAAGGTTCGAAAAAAATGTGTGGACATAACAAGAGAAATGAAAAAAGAGCTCAAGTTGGTAAATTTAATCGAACAAAAATATATTAAATTTTTAGATGGATTTTATTCAACACTTTCTATGTACATACATACATATATTTAATTTATTTCGTAGCTGCGAGATACTCGCCATGATAATATATGCGCTTTTATAGGAGCTTGTACAGATCCGCCAAATATTTGTGTAATAACAGAATATTGTTCGAGGGGGAGCTTAAAAGTAAGTATGTATGTATGTAATGCATAAACTGAATGTTTATGCAGATTTATGTTGGTTCAAATGTTCCTGTTCGATTATCTATATGTGCAGGATATTTTGGAAAACGAAGATGTTAAGCTGGACAACATGTTTATTGCTTCCATGGTGGCCGACATAATACGAGTAAGTTCATAATCTCTTTTATGACAATAAAAATCAAAATATTTGTAATCTTTGTTGATTTCGATTCGCGTTTCGTCAAAATTGTTTGATGATGTTCATCCATTAAAGGGCGTCATTTATTTACATGAATCCCCCATACGTTTTCATGGCTCTTTGTGTACATCAAATTGTTTGATTGACTCACGCTGGGTTGTTAAGTTAACAGATTTTGGCTTATTTGCTTTCAAAAACGGTGCAGAAGACAATTCAACCGACATGCCAGCCAAGTGTACAAGTAAGTATGTACTATCCTGTAAAATTAAAGTAATGCTTAATTTCTAAACGACTTCAAAAAATAAGAATTTTTTTTAATGTTTGAACCTATGTAACTCTATAATTTATGAACGAATTCTCAAAATTTTTGGTCTGAAGTAGGGATGCGCGGCTTACATACATCGATGCATCGAATTAAACCGATATTTCACGATACATCGATTTATCTCAGTTGATGCATCGAATCAGTGATGTTAACCGTACGGTAATTACCGTATTGTATCTACGGTAATTTAGACCTCCAAAAGGTAGGCAGGTAATTTCAATATTTGTACGGTAATTTTATAAAGCTTTAATTTTTAATCCAATCATAAAATCCACGGTTTTCCTAAAACATTGTAACAATGCCAATTGTGTCTAAATGCTAAAAAATTCTCCTATGGAATAATTATACAGGTACTCGCATTAGCTAAAATGTTGTTTTTTTTCTTGGGTGACAAACTATAAACAAATGGGCTGGCCTGGCCTAAAATAATTTATATAGTTACATATGTATGTATACACAGCTTTAAGCAACGGTGATTTAATGTAAAAGTTTTAATTCTAATATATTATTAATACTTATTGTTTCTTAAGTTTTTGTTGTCTTTAAAATACGAGGGCGGTTCGGAAACTTCTTAGCCTAGCACAAAAAGCGCGCTATAAACAGAAAAAAGTTAAGTGTTTTGGAAACTTCCATCTCTGCTATGAACACATGTTAAATTTTGTTTCGATCTGGCAACTCCTTCATATAGAAACAGGTGTTCACAAAAGACGCATCCGCGATTTTTTTACAATGGAAAAATTAGAAATGCGTGGTGTCATTAAATATTTACATAAAAAAGGTTTATCGGGACAAGAAATTCATGATGATATGGTGAATGTGTTAGGTGAAAGTGCTCCTTCATATGCAACAGTAAAAAATTGGGTTGCTGAATTTAAACGTGGTCGTACAAGCATTGAAGATGAACCACGTAGCGGACGTCCAAAAACACCAACAACCACAGAAATTGTAGCCAAGTGCATGATATGGTATTAAATGATCGACGAATAAAAGTGCGTAAAATAGCTAATATCATGGGCATCTCAAATGATCGAGTCCATTTAATTTTGCATGAAGAACTACAGATGAAAAAGCTTTCTGCAAGATGGGTGCCGCATTTGTTAACAGTCGACCAAAAACGCATAAGAATGAACATTTCTCAAGCTTGTTTGGATCGTTTTAAGCGAAATAAAATGTATTTTAAGCGTCGTTTCATAACTGTTGATGAGACATGGATCCACCACTATACTCCAGAGACAAAAGAACAATCCAAACAATGGACTGAAGCTGGAGGAAGTGCCCCAAAGAAGGCAAAAACAATTCAATCGGATGGTAAGGTTATGGCAACGGTTTTTTGGGACTTCAAAGGTATTTTATTGATTGACTATCTGTAAAAGGGTAAAACAATAAATTCAGAGTACTATTGCAACCTTTTGGATCAATTAAATGTACAAATTCGAGAAAAACGTCCTGGCTTACAACACAAAAAAATTATTTTTCATCAAGGCAACGCACCAGCGCACAAGAGTGTTTTAACAATGGCTAAAATCAACGAATTAAAGTACGAGTTGCTTGACCACCCACCTTATTCTCCTGATTTAACTCCCAGTGACTTTTACCTGTTCCCAAATCTAAAAAAATTCCTTGCTGGCAAGCATTTTACCTCAAATGAAGATGCAATTACAGTTGTAAACCACTATTTTGAAGACCTTGAGGAAAACAATTTTAATCAAGGGATAGAATTGCTAGAAATGCGTTGGACTAAGTGTATTGAAGTTTCAGGAGATTATATTGAAAAATAAAAATATTTTTGAAAAACTAACTATTCTCTTTCATTGATAGGCTAAGAAGTTTCCGAACCGCCCTCGTATGTACTTATATTGATTAAGAAATTAAACCTATTTTAATAGTAAAATATTACTATTTCTGTTAAACGCTTTACCCGTACGGTAATTTTACCCTAAAAACGGTAATTTTTTTAAGGTTGTACGGTAATTGGAAAAAATTAGTTAACATCACTGCATCGAATAAACTCCTCATACATACCCACATATGTATGTATATTTTTACGTAAAGTAGTCAAATGAAGTTTTTCCTCCTCTATACCAAGCGGAAAAGTTTTTACTACGGGACGCATATTTGAAATATACGTCAATATTTTTAGCATTAGCAGTACCAAAATCAACAACCTTTGTATGTTTGCCGACGATTTTATTCACCCCTATTCTGCGTTTCGATTAAGTCTCCGCATTCAGTTCCGTTGCGATCGAAAATTGGTATTCTGAAGAAAAACCGAATCGAAAGAAAAAGCAGAAGACAACAATGTTTACAAAATTAATAGCATCACTGTGGAATGTGGAAATGAAATAGCAAAATAAGCAAGTTTGTTATTATTTTCATAAACAAATGTCAAATTTAATACAAAAAGTTAATAATTAAAAATAAGTTCTTGATAAAGTTTAATAAAAAAAATGTTAAATAAAATAAAAAAATGTAAAAACAAACTAAAATTAGTTGTTCATAAACAATTTTTCATACTGCTCTGGTTTTTGACCTGTAATACATAAAAAAACACATCAGATTCGGGTACAAAAATTAACAATTTAAAAGAAAAAAAATTTATTTAATTAAATAAATTAATTAAAAATAATTTCAAGTGTGTTTTATCTCATTTTCTACTTACATTTTTTTTAATTTTAAACTTTTTAACTAAAAAACAGATAAAGAAAACCCCTCCGTTAACAAAAAAAAAAACAACTGAGAAAAACGGAGCTCCGATCGTAATGCAGAATACATACAATCGAAAGAAACTGATCGGAATCCAAACGCAGAATACCAAAGCTGCCAGACGGATTATATAATTATATAATTAAAAAAAAATCAAAAAAATATCAGATGTTGTATTTTTAAATTTATTATTGTTGTTATTGATGCATCAAAAAAAGATGATTGGTAATGAAAATCACCAAAAATAAAATAACGGTACTGACAACTGTTGCAGAAATAATTTATTAATATTTTTACTGTGCTCCAGTATTGAACCTGGAATCAGAGATTAGAATTCAAAACACTAATGAAATGAAAAATAGAAAAATATTTCAAATATACACCCCTATCATGAATAGCAAGTGGAATTTGTGTTCCCGTGATATGTTCATTCCCCTGGAAGGGTAAATAAAATATCAAAGAAATTTTTGTTGAAAAATATACGCGGACATACATACATACGCATATGTATGTACATATATTTTAAAGAAAACTTGAATAGACCATAAAATCACAATTTTGTACTGGAACTTCAGAGGCCTATAATTTTCTTTATTTTCGGCAATAATTGCGTCTTACAGAATACCTCGTTTGCCAGTTCCAATCGCAAATGTTATGCGAGAAGCGAGTGTCAGAATATGAGCGAAAATGAATTTTTGTTTTTTCACTAGATAATTAGAATGAAATTATTACTTTTATAAATATGTACATACATACATATGTATACTTTCAGAATTTCTTTATCGTGCTCCAGAATTGTTACGTCAAGGTCCAGTTTCTTTAATAATGGGTTCTCAGAAGGGCGATGCGTACTCATTTGGTATTGTGTTGTATGAAATTCATACAAGACATGGACCGTTCGGTGAAACTGGACTGTCGGCTATGCAATGTTTACAAAAAGTTTTGCAAGTTCAAGACACTTTATACCCATTTCGTCCCTCCCTGCAGCCTTTGGAAACATCTTTCGATTGCGTGCGAGAAATTTTGAAGGAATGTTGGTCTGAAAAACCTGAAGAGCGACCAGACTTTAAAACTATTCGAACAAAGTTAAGGCCACTGAGAAAGGGAATGAAGCCAAATATATTTGATAACATGATGTCAATGATGGAGAAATATGCAAACAATTTAGAGGCCTTGGTAGATGAGAGAACTGATCAGTTGCAAGAAGAAAAAAAGAAAACAGATGCCTTACTATTGGAAATGCTTCCACGTCCTGTGGCAGAACAATTGAAAAAAGGTCACAAAGTAGATCCAGAAAGTTATGAACAAGTTTCAATATACTTTAGTGACATTGTGGGCTTTACAGCAATGTCCGCTGAAAGCACACCATTGCAAGTAGTCGATTTTCTAAACGATTTATATACATGTTTCGATTCAATAATAGGCCATTATGACGTATATAAAGTGGAAACAATAGGTGACGCGTATATGGTGGTAAGTTAGTAGAAAATATGGAATTATTTTAAACGTTAACAATATTTTTCACTCATTCACTAGGTTTCCGGTTTACCGATACGTAATGGTGACTTACATGCTGCCGAAATAGCTTCAATGTCATTGCATCTTCTTAATGCTGTTTCCGAATTTAAAATACGGCATCGTCCTTACAACAAACTTCTTTTGCGGATAGGTATCCATTCTGGGCCTGTATGTGCAGGCGTGGTTGGCCTTAAAATGCCTCGCTACTGTCTCTTCGGAGATACTGTTAATACAGCTTCTCGTATGGAATCTTCAGGGGTACCTCTAAAGATTCATTGCAGTTCTCAATGCAAAAATTTACTTGAGAAATTAGGTGGATACGATTTCCAAGAACGAGGTGTTATTAGCATGAAAGGTAAAGGGGAGCAACGCACGTATTGGTTGCTGGGAGAAGATGAAGGTGCGAAAGCAAAACGAACCTATGAACGATCGCAGAGAAGGGGCTCAAGGGCATTAAATAAATTCATACAGGGAACTATTAAACAACAGCAAAGTCAGTTATTGAATGCCACAAATTTAGGAATTCGTTCATCTTTGAAAAATAAAAATATCCCTAAAAACTCTTTGACACGCTCATCAAGTTTAGAGTCGCCCAAAAAAATAAGATTTGCAGCTGAAAATCTTTTAGAAAATCATCGTTATCATAGGTGCGTAAAAACATATACATACATACATCTGTATGTAAATTAATCAATTTTTAAACAAATACATAAGGTTATTATTTCTTACTTTTAGTGACGATGCTCTTTTGGAAGTCGTTACCGATTCTTATGTCGGAGTAAGACGTTCTTCCGCCTCTTCCTGTCATTCGCGCTATGAAGAGTCAACTCTATCTTGCCAAAGCTGTGAAAATTTAAGTAATTTTCAACGCCAAGGACGGTCTTTTTTTTTCCATTCTGCCAACACACCTCTCTTGATTAATCATAAAGATATCTGAAATTCCTAAAATTCATGATGGCAGTTCATTTGATTAGAAAATTTATATGAAAAGCAGCACTGTTTGTCCTATAAAAATGTTCTACCACATATTAATATACATGCATCTAAAAAAAGAAGTGTTTGACACATTAATATACATACACATTTACATATTTAATAACATTTAGACAATATGAAGGCAGCATAACTTATACATAAAACATGTGAATTAAAAAAAAATGTTAAAATATTTATTGTTAAAACTAGGTACTTTTTGCTGCCCGATAAGGAAATGGCACAAACGTAGGCATATAAATTTATATATGTATTCATATAAGTATATAATGTACATATGTATCATAATGTTGATAATATTAAAGATATATCGATCTAGTCTTATTTTAAGTAGTTTTCACAACTTTTTACGAAAAAGTTATTGATAATATATGATAAACTAAACTCAGAAGAAACTGTCGAGTTTACTTTAAAAGAAATCATTTATTTCTTGCTAAACTGTGCGGTTCTTTTGATTTTATATAATGAAAACAATTTTGTAAACATGTTATATTTAAACATTTGACAGTTACAGTAAAGTTCCAAATATTAGTAAATGCGTACAAATCTGTTTCTTCATTTGCATTTGAAACAAAAATTAGCCAAAGTTTGACTAGCGTGTAGCCAACTCTATCATATGGTGAAGAGTTCATTCAAATAGCTCAAGCCGTTTAGGAGTTATAGCCTTTTAAACATTTTCATTTGACAAAATCCACCTACTACATGATTTTGGGTGCCTGGTACTTCACAAAAAAAAAAATATAAATGAAAATTCATTTTTCCAACTTTTCGCGCAAAAACCTCTATTTTACGTTTTGTTTAATAACTCGGTTGTTATTGGAGATAATTTAATGCAATTTGGTGGGTAGAAAGAAGGGCTAGAGAAGAACAAACTGGATATGGAAAATCCTTTCCACGCCCATTTTTTTATAGAAAAAAGTGTGCAGTGTTGTTAGGCGCTAGTTCTAATAACAAGCGAATTATAAAGCATTTTATTATATAACTCATTTTTTCACTGTTATGGCGGGCCAACGTGTGGCTAACGTTTTGATCTACCATTCATACAAAAATTCTAAGCAGTGTAGGAGTTATTGCACTCATTGCTAGTGTATTGCAAGGCAAAGTGTTTCCTTCGATTGCCATTAACTCGCAACCCGCTTAAGATTTTATAAAGAAACTTAATACATTAGAAAGTTAACTAGTACATGGTACACCTTTGTCACGGATAAAAAATCTGTATGTTAGAAAAGTGCTCAAAGATCTAGATTTTTATTTGAAAATTCCAATCTCTAATCTTATCTTCTTTATTTTCATAAGTCATTATAATATTTTTCTTACATTATTTATAAGCAACTTATTATTGCCACTGTAGTTAAATAATACACATACATACATACATGATCGTATTTATTTGATTGTTGTTAAAAATGTAACTTGCTTCGTTAATATATCAAATGATTGTAGCAATATCAATAAGAATTATCACAGTACCTTGCTGTGCTAAGCTTAGACATAAATTTTAGTTTTTTTATAGGAGAGTATTATTAATGCTTTTGCGAACGTTTGTTTGTTTGGTGTGATTATACTTTTAAGCTAATATACAAGCTCCTACAAATTAAATTAAATCAAAACATACATACATGTAAGTATGTTCTCCTTTATATTTTTATAGTTTAGATCTAATTTGTATAAAAATAACATGTAACAACTTCTTTTTTATAAAAAAAACAATACTGTTGTATTGATGTATAAAAAATCTACTGTATTTCTAACAAACAACTTTAACTTTTCTCTTTTAACAATATTACTTATCAAATTAAAAATATACATATGTACGTAACTACATACACACATATGCAAACTGAAGAAAAACTTAATAAACTATATATGTAAGTATGTATGTATGTAGGTATAACGATGTTCTTAATTGATTTAAATACTATTTTTAAATGGTATGTATATTCTAACAGATGTTCACATCCATGTAAAAAATTGACTCTTGTAAATAAATTTTATTGAAGATTTTTGCTTAAAAAAACAATAAATTTTAAAAAAATTCTCTCGTAATTTAATTAATCGTTTCAAAATTAAATTATCAAAGCTTAACTCTAAATGTAATCATGTGATATATTATAGATCGAGCTTGTTTTAGTTAAAAAAAAATTTATAGAATTGAACCAAGATTTGCTTTGTTGTCTCACTTTGTAACAGGTAACATGTTATATTTTCTACAATCATGTATTTTGATTAACATTTCAAATTGTACTAAAATTAGTTTTGAATTAGTTGGTACATGTGAGATATTTATTTAATTTAAGGTTCTAATAATTTTCATACCCCACTTTTATTTATTGTTTTTGTTTGCTTAATTGTTTAATTGTTTAATATATGTATGTAGCATGCATGATTAAAGCTTAATAGTTGAGAAAATTGGAAAAAGTTTGTTTTATCGAACATTTTTTTTATATTTTCAGTGCTTAAAGCATGTACTCGTATATAATCTTATCAAATTGCTTTTTAAATTTTTCTATTGAAGAATATTTGAACTTAATAGAGAAGTTGTTTCTGTGTTATTTTGCTTTAAATTCTTTTACAAGATTTTTATTTCATTTTATATTTTACGATACACATACATATGTATCATAAATTGTTTGGATTTAGCTTTAAAGTTTTCTTTTCTGTTTATGCTCAGCTTCAGCTTCTATTTTTATTCTTAATTGTTTAATGCTTATTACATACATATGTATCTAAAACTGTATTATATGTATCTTTAAAAATACTATTATTACTGTATTAAAGCTTTGTGTTTAAGCTTTGTCTTGATTAAACATATGTACATTGTAGTGCTTGGGATGACTTACAAAAAATCTTTCAGTAATTTCATCTTTGTTTCTTCAATAAACTGGTGGATCTATTGAAAAATAATATTCAGATATGTACATAAATAATAAGTAATTATTGTTTAAACTATTTCGTACCTTCTAACGCCCTGACGAGGACTAACAGGTGGAGTTCTTGCCGGTGAGGTTGGTGCCGATGATCCTGATCCTGAGGCCAAGGACAGTGTAGAATTTCGCGGAGCTGAACAGCCTAAATATATGGCCGACCCTTTGTCGGCATCACGTAGATCAACACGTGATCCATGGACGGAGGATGGCACGGAACCTAAAAAATTTAGGAAATACTAAAAAATCCAACTTGACGTTAATGATGGGCTGAACCACCTGTATAGGAATGTAAACCAGCAGGACTGCTGCGAGGTCGAACGGCCAAACCACTAACCGTGCTAGCACTACGCTGTAAGTGTGGTGATCCATTATTGCTACCTGCAGCAATTGCCATCGTATCATTATTAGATTTTCCTGACCTGGAATTTCCAGTCAAACGACTTCCTGCGCTACTAACTCTTGGTGATCTTATAGAATTTCTCGAAGGTGATCTTTGAAGTTGTTGCTTCTGTTGATGTTGAGCCTCTTGACCTTCTATACGACTTGCTTCTATAGCAGCGGCATATTCGGCAGCTTCACTAGAAGTGGTGGGTGAAAGGTGGGCTTCTTCGTCTTCTGGTATTTTTTCTCCACCCAATGAATGTCGTGACACCACGCCTCCTTGAGTAATATGCTTCGGTGAAGCCGGACACGATTGTGCGGTGGTTACTCCCACAGTAGAACTTTGAGTACGGAGTCGAGATCGTGTTGAAGCAGATGAAGGCCTTCGACGAAAAAGACCTTTGGTGGGGTCCATATTGCAAACACCTATTTTACAACAATATACCAAATATGGGAAAATCATAATTTTTTTTAAATCATATAATGAATAGAATGCGTTTACGTTTTCGATATGGTTAGTAAATGAAATTTCATATTTATTAGATGAGATGCACAGTAATTTAAATAGATTACATGATACACAACATATATAATGTTTTTAAGGTTCTTAAAACATGTATTGTCCAGTGTTTAGTAAAGTTTTACATCGCTCACTTATGTTGCAGCATCATGTTTCTCGAAAAATAGAAACTTCGAGTTTTTTCGTCATGTGTTTTATTTGTCACTTTTTCGAGAGACCAATTTTCAATTCATCCATCCTTCAGTTACAAAGGCTAATATGTAGCTTGCGTATTTATTTCTTGTTAGTGAAAAAATACCTAAACTGAACTTTTTCGGATTCTTAGAATTGTCTCTTAAATCTAAAATCATCGCACCTGTTGGGCATTTTTCTCCTCGAACACAATTCCCTTCACATATGTTTTTGTTTTGCAGTAATTCTTCATAATTATGCAAGGCTGATAAGCATTTAGCACGGTCCAGTTGCTCTAAGGCGGTCGAAGGAAATCTTTCCCTTAAGCGCTTGCGCTCCTCTCCCAGACGATACATTTCAAATTCCTGCAATTGTGTTTGAAAGCCAACATTAGGATTAGCCACAGCACGACCTGCACGAACCACTTTCAAAGCGTCTTTCCAATTCAAGTTAGTTGCAGTCATTATGTAGGCTATGGCAACCGTAACTGATCGAGACATGCCGGCTAGACAATGTATCAGGACATTGCCTTCTCTTAAACGAGCAGCATGGATAAAATCATTGCAGACACTAAAATATTGCGAGAGGTTTTGATCTGGCGTATCTGCCGCCATTACGCATAAATAATGTTTATCCTAAATTAATTTCACACAATTATTATAATTCAGTTTAAATGTTTAAAGAAAATAATATACATACGAGTATGTACATACATATGTATGTATGTATATATATGTGTGTGTGTAATTATGTATAATATCAACAACTTACTGGCAGTAATCTTCTAGGACTATCATGTATGGCCACAATATGGGTTATTTGAAATTTGTCAAGCTGTTGGGTATCTTTTGAATCGCGATAATTGCCAACATACAAGCCCGGCAATACCTATAAAAGAAAGAATGCTTAGTGATAATTATACAATTTTTTATTTGTTTTATATTTCTTAAACGATAAAGAAAAGTCATTCGTGTGCATGTGTTAGTAGCAGTTTTAAAGGTTTATAGATTTCAAAATACTAAACGGATTTTATCGAAATATATGTAGGTGGTGCATGTCTTTCAAATATTATTTTTTATTTCTAATAAGTTTTATCAAAATCGGTTGTATAATGTATGCATAAACTCCATCACCAAGAATGCTCTTGCCTATTAATTATAACATAACTTTGTTTTGTTTTTTGCAGTTTGCAGCAATGCAATAACAAAATATGTAAATAAGCTTGAGGGTGGTGTTGGCTGAAGTGGTTAGCGCGTTGACTACTAAGCAAACAATGACGTGGGGCCTGTGTTCAAACCCAGGCCAGAGCAAGTCAATCAACATCATTAATTTCTCTAATGTACATTAGTGAGACATTGTATTAATTGTTGTCGGACTATTTAAGTGATGAAGGCATAGCACTGGTCACTAAAAACTGTTCCGACAGCGATTGATGCTGTTCCTAGCTAATGTACACAACATCGCCCTCCTTCGTCGGTTAGCAGAAACATCGGCGAAGTAAAACAATTAATAAAATGCCTGCTAATATAGCTTAATAAAGTTAATGCGTCTACCTAACACCGGAGGCGCCTCAACCCTAATATAAAAATTAACATAACGCGCAAAGCAGAGTTGTAAAATAGTTAAGACTTCTACATTTTCAACATCTATCTTCTCTACTCTATCCCTCTCTCTGAGTTCCGGCATAATGCACTGCATACGTAGGGATCATCCCCTGAGTGCTGGTCCTAATTAAAAAAAAAAAAAAAAAAAATCTATACCTGCAAGATCTGCAACGTATTCAAGAGCAGTTTTCAACCAAGAGTGGATACCCTCAGAGTTCTCTCTGTCAAGTAGAGGAAACAAGATAAATAACTTCAAGTTTAATAAAGCAATCTCAGAGCAAAATTTTTTTATAAATTCCATTTGACTTTGCAGCCAACCAATTACCCTCTCATATACAAACATTAAACAATGCCAGCCATTTCAAAAGTGCCATATTTAAACATTTTTCACTTTAATTGCAATCTGAATACATATGTATGTATGTACATATTTATGTTTCTGTAGATTTGTTTCTAAAAATTTTTATTGATTTATTATTAAATTTGATTATATTTTATTACAACTTCACCTTTAAATTTATTATGTTGGCAATTAAGAAATTTCTTTTATGCACTTTTGGCCCAAAAATCTAAACATTCTTTTAATATAAGACATGTTCTTTACTTTTTATATAAATAAATAAAAGAAAAGTTCTCTAAATTTTTTTTCCATTTTTTTATAAACAAATATCTTTTCAAGAAAAAGAGTGAAATTCGATTCTTATTCAACTGTAATAACATATTTTTTGTAAAATATATTGACAGCATCAATACTAAATAACTTTGAATTCAAAATGCACAAATGTAAAAAAAAATATTTTAAATATAAAATAATGTTAATCGGTCTATCTGGTATATAAAACTTACCTTGTTCATTCCATTTCCCATGTTTTATCATTTAAAAGTTGTTTAAACAATTTCTTAACAAATGATAAGTTTGCTTTAGCAAGTCTAAAAAAATTAAAGAAAAATATATTATTATTATTAATATTTAAGATTGTTAACAAATTAATTTATGAATTTTTATTCAAACTGAGTGATGTTTAATCAAAGAAATTTTAATTTGTCAGGCTTTACGCATAAACTTAAGCCTGACTAATTAAAATTTCTTTGATTATTAACAAAATTTTATAAATTATAGACTAAAGTTCGTAATGTAATAATCAGAGAAAAATTAGACCAAACCTTATCAGTATTCATGTGTAAATGCTTTCACTAGTTGTTAGGTAGCTCTGTTGAACATGATTACATATCCCATTCATACACATTTCGAATGCAAATAGAATACGAGACTTCACACTACTAAATTGATGTTAGCTGGTGACTTTTAATTTTTCTTTAAAATCTTTGCAAAATTGTTACATGTTTCTAAATGAAAATGTTGAATTGCTTCTTTCTCAACTAAGTACTCGTATGTAGTATGTTTTTGTATGTTCTTGTATAAATCTATTTGCCGATGAGATATAAAAATAATACTTGTTTACATTTAAATGTTGTATTTAATATTTTGTTTCATTCACTATTGTTTATGAGCCAGCTGAGTCAACAGATTGTTGTTGACTTACATAAATGCTTATGGGTTGGTTGTTAGCTTTTATTATTGCCTACTTTTTTGGCTTACATACATACATATATGCTGAAATTGAATAAAACCTTTTCGTACCCAGATGTTTTCGTCCTCTTGTTTTCGAGTTCACACAGTTACGTATTTCTGTTTCATACACATATGTACATGCAATATTAGCAATTGTATTTTTTTGGCTATGTGCATATTTATTTACATACACAAAGTATAAATCTAGTAAATAAAATATAAAAACACAAAATTCATATCGTTTTACGAGCACCATTACCCTAAACTTGGCAATAAATTTACACAATTACATCCCCCGAGGAGACTTTTTTGCATGTTCATTTAAAATTTCATTCAAATATATTTTACAGGAGGGAAATTTTAAAATTTTTAATTATCATTTTTTATGAATAGTTTGGTTTTTATTCGAAACTTGCAATCTTAGGATAAAAATTGTATTTGTATTTTTTTTTATATTTTTTTTTTTGAGCTTTTAAGCACAAAGTTAGTTAGTTTACAAAGATTCACTTATACATACTCGTACATATAGATATAGGTGTCTTGGAACAGTTGCGGTATTTGCTCCACCTTTTTGAAGAGTTCCCAAATAAATATGTTTGTAGTTGCTAAAAATCAATACAGCTTTTATAAAAATCTTTAATTTGTAATCTTTAAATTTAAGCTTACGTTTGTCGTAAAAGCAAATTTTCGAAATTTGTTTCCCTTTTCAACTCAGCTGTAAATTATTAAAATTATAATCAAAAACAACATGTCTTCATCAGTCGCTGTATGATAACTTTTATATTGATGTGTTTTGCGGAAGCGATTTTTATCATGATTTCCATTAAATTCTACTTTTCATCTCGTATAGATATATTTTATTTTAATTTGATTTAAAACTCCGATGAGTGACAGTTCTGAACTCCACGGCCGTGTGAAAAGGTCCCTACGGACCTTTTTTGTAAATCATGTTTTTTTTCATATAAAAAATTTTTTTTTTATTTTTTTTTGTTTTTATTGTTTATAACTAAATTCTACATACAAAAATAATTTTTTAATTTTTTTTTTTTTTTGCTTGAATTTTCTTGACTATTATAAAAAAGTTTAAAAATTATTGTTGTTGAGCGTGTACTTCTTGTCCCCCGCCCTGTGCGCAAGTGTTGCAGCGATGTAAAAGTGTGCTATGTTCTCCGCAAACAGCGTTGCCGCAGCCGAAGCAGTATGCCCGCGTTTTCCGCTGCCGCCCGTACTCAGAACGGCAAAGGCGACATGACGGTCTACTTGACCTAGCCGCAAACGACGGTGCATTGCCTTCCATCGGTCTTGGTAATACCTGAAATGAAAAGAAAAATAAAAAACAAATAAATATATATTCTATTCTTGAATTTGAAGATGTTTTTCTTACCCTGACATCGAATGCTTCCATCGCATTGCGTATCCTTGGATATGAGGTTATATGGTTGTTCAGGGCACGTTCTTCGATATTTGGTGTGGCCAATTGTTTCGTTAGCAGTAACAAGAACGACCGCCGTCTGTCACTCCTTTTTATAGGCTTCATTTCGTTGTAAATCGTAAAAGCAGCCAATGCAGCGACGTCCAGCATATTATAAAACATGGCCAACGGCCATCGTTGTGTTGCTCTTTTGCAGCTGTAAGTGCCTAGCATTTGATCCATGGTATCAACGCCGCATTTGTTGGCGTTATAATCTAATATCGCATAGGGCTTCCGCTTCTCGGTTTGCTCGTCAACGCGGCAGGTGTAGAGCATTGTGGAGAGCACGTTCACCACTTTATTTTTTTTCAGCACGTATGAGCATAACGCTATATCCCCTTCGTTGAACCCAAATAATGTACTATTGATGGTGCGCTTCGGGTTCTACTTGAACTCCTGTGGAATGAATGTTTTGTTGTAGCGCACTGTACCAACCTATGCGGTCTTCCTCCTCATCAAAATACGCGCCAAGTCAAGAGTGGTAAAGAAATTATCCTCGTATATAGTACGGCCAGCATCTAAATATTTTTCCACAAGATCCTGCACTACGTTCTGCCCTTGGTCTATCTCCCGTTGTTGGTTTGGCATTTTTCCAGAATATATCGTTCCCTTCACAGGATAATAACTCTGTGAGTCGCATAACCACCATACTTTCAAACCATACTTAGCTGGCTTTGACGGAATATATTGTGTGAAGTGGGTGCGGCCTCTGTAAGGGAACAACTGCTCATCAACTGTTACTGCTTCATGAGGAGTGTAAGCTGCTGCCAAGTTATGTTGCAACATTTGCCAAATATCGTCAATAGCCGCAGTTTTGCTGTTGATGACTCGCTGTTGTCGAGTATTTCCATTGTCGAATCGAATAAATTGCTTTATGCACATGAAGCGATCGTACGACAACGCAGCTTTGTATATTGGGCAACGCGTCGCGCCCCATAATTCCATAGCTGGTTCATGGTTCGATCTTGTGAGTCCAGCATACAAAAGAATAGCTACAAAGGCGTCAAACTCTTTCACTGTAACTGGCTTCCACTCCTTTTTCTTCGTGGGATTCGCCAAATTCCATGCAGCTGTAACCGCCCTGCCTTTACGATTTGTTTCACGTAGCACTAAGTGTATTATTTCCTGTGTCATAATTGAACGCATTATTGTATAGAGGTCGTGTATATTTCCTGTTGGTCCTGGTTTCTTTCTTGTGAAGTCGACCACGTTATGATTATGAGTGCGTGGTGGTGGATTTACCAATATAGTAACTTTCATTCGTTTGCTGTCCATCATTTTCTTCCTCTTCATCATCGTCGTCATCAGTATCTTCATTTAGCTCGACGTATCCTTCAGTTTCGGCATCTGACTCTTCAGCAGGTTGGTATGTGCGGTCTTTATCATCCTCAACTTCATAATTATCAATTGCAGCAATATCAATTTCTTCATCCATGTCTTCGTCCATAAAATCAGCAAATCTACTATCAACTGCACGCCTTTCATCCGCAGTCATTTGCTGGTAACGTCTACTACGGCGTACAACCATTTCAGCAACGTCCAAATTACTTGCATCTGCCATATTTATATTTTTGTTTCTATCACACACGATTTTACTCTTCGCTGTCTAAACTTTGACTGATTTGGTTTACGAAACAACAACTTCTTTTATACTCTTTCGTACGTCTACCTGAACTCAAAGACATTTAGGGATGATGATAAAAACAAAAAATTCTAAAAACTGGTTTATTGCTAGTAGTATAAAATCAGAATATTGTGCCTTTCCTTGAAAGCATGTCTTCGAATTTTTCTTAGAATTTTTTGTTTTTATCATCATCCCTAATGTCTTTGAGTTTAGGTCTTTGTGTTCAGAACAAGTAAATTATGTGTTGAAACAATAAAAAAATTATAATGATGCCCAAAAACATGCATTTATTAATGAAATTCAGTACAAGGTCCATACGGACCTATTCACACGTCCGCGTACTATTCTCACTAAAACCTCAATAACTCCTAAAGTAATGATCCGATCGGCTTGATTTTTTTCCAAAAGATGCGCAACAAAATACGCTTGGAATTCAGAGTAACTTTGGGGGGGGGGGTTGTAGTGGCCGAAGTAGGAGTAATTTCAGTTTGAAAAGGCAAAAAGGTCCCTAGGGACCTTCTCACTCATCGGAGGGTTAATTCATTAGATTTTTAATCAATTTCCTTTATAATTATTGAGAACGCTGCGTGTGAATGAAATCGATTAATCTTCGCAGCGATGCGACTCACCGTTCATGTGAATATATAATAAGGGTCAATTAAAATTTTAATTAAATGAGTATTTAATCGAAGTTTTAAGTATATCGAAATTCGGACGTAAAAATGTTTTGGAAACAGTAGATATTTTTCTGCCTTAAGAACGTGCTTCATAGTAATCTCATATGTAACGTTTTAACAAATGCAGACATTTATGCGATAAATATAAAATTAAAAATAGTTAGTGCCCTCTAAAGCACAATATCTTTACAAGTATTCCTTACATATGTTAGTGCATTCTAGTATGCACTATTGTTAGTCAATGATTGATAATACAAATTTCACGATATGGAACGAATAATAAAATAAGAAATAAAAAGTATAACGTTCACAAATTAGTCTATACTGTTTCCGTGTTCTCTCTTCACTTACTATGATAATATATTTCAGCAGTTTCAACATCCCATAAATTCACTACATCAGTACTGGCCTCGGCATTGCCTTACATAACTGCCTACGGCGTAGCAGTAATTTATGCCCGGTATGGTTTGAGTATATATTAGAGTTGTCAACCGATTAAGAATAGTTCGATTAATCGGTTAAAGAAAACCAAACTCCTGTTCGAATAATTTTAAAATGCCGAATTTCGAATAACGAATAAATCGATTAATTAATGTCAATTAATCGAACAAATTTTTGCATACGTAAAAGATATGTTCAATTTTTTAGTGTGATTTGAAACAAAGCGAATACTTTATATCAACCAAATACATGTTATTTTGGATGTTTGTAGTTGTTGAAGAACTAGGCATACCTAGTAGTCGCGCTATGTTTTAAATAAAACGTTCGTTCAAGAATAGTTTTTTTTTTCACCTGAGAGGTGAATAAGTTAGAAATACACTAAAAGCCAAAAAGAAGCAATAGCTTTATATAAATCTTATAATGTAAGTAGAAAATATTGTTATTGTATTCTATTTTTTTTTAATTATATAATTATGGGCCCGATTATGGCTTACAACACTTAAATGTTGTGTTGTCTCAGCTACAACACAACATTAATCTGTTTTGCGATTATGGTTTACAACAGCTACCTGTTGTGCCTGTCACAGAGTTGGATTTAAATAGTAGCACACATATCCGCAAAATTTCAACGATGGTTGCAAAAAGCGGTCAAGTTGAAAAATAAATATGTACATAAAAACTGTTAAAAGTTGCATATACATTTTTGTTGTGTTACAAAAAAGTAAAATAAAGTACATATAAATAATTATGGATGTTAATGTCGATTTATTTTGTGATAATTGTGATGAAGGCACATCTAAAACGCACATGGCACGTCTACGGAAAAGAATTCGGGATAGTTGGAACCCATTGGATCTCACAAGTACTGAGTATGTTATATTTTTTAATGCAGAACATGAATGAACATAAATAAAAATGTTTCAGTTTTATAAAATTTTTCCGCATAAACAAGGATGGGTTCTTATTCTTGCTGCAGGAACTAAGCATTTTTTTAAAACCTTCAAATCGGTGTTCTGTTATTCTTTCTATTTTAAAATTGAATTGCTCATTGATTTTTTGCTGATGGTGTCTATCAAAGAAGTAGCGGTAAAGATTTTAATATTGGAGTTTCACAACCAACAGTTTTCTGCATTTCAAGAGTAAACGGATTTGCTTTCATCACCTCCACCAGTTTTTCTATTTGTTTTTTATTTGATATTTTTCTAATAAATACTAAAGCAGCTATAAACGTTTTGCGGAAAACTGAAATTTTATATGTATGTATACTTACAAATTTTTCTCTATTTTAATTTTTCAACTGGCAACGACAATTAGACAACAGCTAATGAGCAGTTGTAAGATTTTCTCAGTTGTAATAACACTTAAGAACACATGTTGTGAACCATAATCGCAGTAAATGAACATAGACAACTGAACTTACAACACTAAAGCTAGGTGTTGTAAACCATAATCGCAATTTTAATTTTACAACACTAAAATGATTGATGTTGTAAACCATAATCGGGCCCTATATTTCAGAATGAGCTTGGTTTGGAAGTATTTTACCAAGAACAAAAAAGAAAAAAATCATAGTCACATGTAACAAGTGTCCTAAAGTATACAAAATTGTTGGATCAACAACAAAAAAATTAATAATTCTTTTGCAACAGATTTACTAAAACGCATTAAAATAATATTAAATAAGAGACGTATAAAATTTTAAAATCTACATATAAATATAATTTTCGTAAATTTTTTTTGTCTTTCCAGAACTTTCTGAAGCCACAAGTTGGTCTAGAAAGCTGAAAATTGGTATACTTATAGTACTAACCGCGACGAAGAACCTAACGAACTTTTCAACTAGTACGTTAATAATATTTGTAAATTCTGGAAATTTTCCGAGCAATGAAAGTTTTTAAAATATTCTTCAAAAATTTAAACTAAAGAATATGCAAATGAATTATACTCTAGATTATTTTATATTGAAAGTAACCACAATAATTTAGATAAAAGTAATGATATAGAAGAAGTTATTAGTAATGAAAATAACAATCTTTTATGTGAATTAAATAATTCTATTCTTCTATTTTTTGTACTAATAAAATTCAGAAAATAAAAAAAGAATTAGCGATATATTGACGATATGGCATATTAGGAAAAATCTAAAAAAGGACAAAAAAATTAGATATGTAAACTATTTTATGCTCTTCTCACTATATCATCCACCTCGACAATTAGCGAGAGTTTTTTTTAAATCTAATTTAATAAAAACAAAAACCAAAAATCGTTTGAAAGCAAAAAAATTGTTTTTAAAAGATTATTTCTTAAGAACAACCTAAATTGTCTGATTTAACAAAAAAAAAAAAAAATAATTTGATATATTTTGACTGACTGTATTTGAAATATTAAAATCGACATATGTACATCAGTTCAAAGTAATCTCAGTTATTACATTTTTAAGTTTTTTTTTATGTATTATTAAGTTAAGGATTCTGTTTTGTTAATAAAAATATTAACTATTTTATATATAACTAGCTTATCCCGGTGTGCTTCGCTACCCCCTCGTTATAAAATAAAATTAAAAGTATTTATATATCCTATTGTGAAAATTTAATGACGATCGGTCCAATAGTTAAGACTATATTACGATTTTTAATTTTCCTAAAACGGGGCGTGGTCCCACCCACTTTTCGCCTGGTACGTATTCCAAATTATACCAATACCATATGTACCAAATATCATCGACGTAAGTCAAAAAATGCCCAATATATGGCGATTTAAATTTTTGGGTTATATGGGCGGTGCCACACCCCTTTGTCCAATCATAACTTCATATAGCCTATAATTCATCTGAGAGTTCCAGTTAAATACTGTGAAAATTTCAGGAAGATCGGTCCAAGGGTTTGGAACAAACAAACAAACAAAAAAACAAATAAAAAAACACATATTCGGTTTTATATATCGTTACCTTAATATAAGAAGGCCCCAACTCATTTTTTTTGGAAATTCGTTTTTGATTGATTCTTGTAGAATGGTTGCTAATACACATTCTATTAAAATTTCAAACAAATTAGATAAAAAATAAAGACGTTATAAGCAGAACACAAAAAGCCCTAACTCATACACACAATTTTTCTGAAGAAAAAAAGCCCTAACTCATGCACACAATTTATATACATATAATTTATATATATATACATATGTATTTCAATCTGAATTCCTCGTTTAATTTAAATAAAGAAGTTGTTGACAACGTTTGTGTAGCTATATTATTTCAGCTCTTATTAAGTTTTTTCCTTCTCCTGTAAAAAGTGTTTTTGATGAGTTGGGGCCTTCTTATATTAAGGTAACGATATATAGATTTATTTTGGTTATAAATGCATTTTTATGTTAATAGCAAACATTTATTTTTTGTCAATAAATAATTTTTAAGCATTTTTTTATTCGTTCTTCTCATCGATTAATCGAATAAATTTTTAGCTTTAATCGTTTGATCGAACGAACAAAAACTATTATTGGAATTATTCGAACAAATTTGAAAGGCGAATAATTGACAATTCTAGTATGTATTTATGTATATTAAAATTAGAGAAGTATACTTAATAATAATTCTATAAATATCCAACACTCATACGCTCAGCTGCCATTTCAGTACTAAATAAAAACTTGTATATGGTTATTTGTACTGGCATGTACATGAAATCAAAATAATTAACAGTGGAATAATTAAGAAGAGTATAGTCAACGGATATTGTAAAGATCATAGAAAAATTAAGAAACAAGAGAACAATAGTAAGTCGTGCTCACAAACCTTATCAAACAATACACGTAATTGATCAAATGATTCTTGGTAAAAATTTATTTATTTGAAAATAAAAACGGTCAATAGATTCATATGAACATTGTGTCTACCACAACACAATATGTTTTCTAAGTCAATTTAAAGCTTTTTGATGCATAGTTTGTTTTGTATTGTTTCATCTATGCACAAATCATCCTTTCCCATACATTGTAAATTTTAATGCAATCAGTGCTGACTATCATTATCGACAAGTTAATAACTACACATATTAAATGTTTATAGAATCTTTAACTAGAACATCCATCGACGCTTGTCCTTCTTATTAAACTTGTAGACATGACGAAGAGCTGAATGTAAACGGAAAACAAAACAGTAGGCCAGTAACAAAAAAAAAAAAAATACTTCAATCATAATTATTAACTAATGTTTTCAAGAAAAAATTTAGAAACTGAAAATATAAAAGTTCATGACTTGAAATGTATAAAAATCTAAATTTAACAAAATTTATTTGCATTAGATACTGATTCAAGACTTAAATTAGGAGGTGCACCCACAATATTTACATTCAAAAAATATCGTAAAATATTGTAAATTTAATTTCTACTGAATGTACCAAAACTCCGAAACACTTTCGAAAAAATCGCAGAAAAATATATTAAACTATTTCGAATTTAATTTATACAATATTTTAGTTCAATTATTTATGAATAATTAGTAAAATGTTCATGCATTTGATCGAAAAAGATATTTGAAATTTTTACTTTCAGTTTTCAAAGTTGTTGAATTTGATATTTCACCATACAAACTACTCTTACAATTTGATTAATTATCTGATAAAGTGCCAGATTATTTCGGTCATACGAAATGTGGATAAAATGACGCTCGTTTCCTGCAACAATGTCATAAATCAAAGGACATGATCTTTGAATTAACAATGCAGATTTAATCGTCATATCGTTCTTCGTATTGTGAAAAATATCTCCAACAAATGCATGATTGAAAACTTTAAATCTGTTTTCTGTAAAACGATTTATTTTGAATTATATTGTTATTGGCAGCAACCAGTGATGGAAAATTCAGTACTTTTGTACTATTTTCAGTACTTTATCACAACCAAAAATACCACAGTACCCCCACGTCTTATTTACTACTAGTTTTTTGTTTTGCTTTGTTCCCTGTTTAGAAATCTGCGTTACTTTTATAATTATTGACAACATTGGCTACAAAACAAGATCATAAGGAATGCACAAAATCGTTATTCATGTTGTTGTTAGTGTATGTTTTTTGCAAAACTTATTAATGTTACTGGTCCAATTTACACGAGATTAATTTTTAATTCGCACAACTTTTGTTCTTTCGAAAACACCCGTGACTAATTAATCTGGCATAAAATTATATATTTGGTGGATTAAGCCACACGACGGCATGTTCTCATTTCTTGTTTGAGATTTTTTGTGTATCATATGTGTTTGAAAACTTTTCAAACATATTGGTGAAAGATCTATCCGCACAAAAACACGAATGTGAAAATAAGGCCAAGTTCCTATCCAAAATATTTCGGCTGTAAAAAGTACTGAGATCAAAATAAGGACCAAGTTCTTGATAGGTACAATTCCATCTCATTTCTTGGCAACCTATAAGCTTGGCTATATTTTCCAAGAATTCTTTCCCATATTAGAAAGGCAAAAAAATTGCATTGGAAGTGCCCCATACAAAGAAGGGGCACCTTAATTCCCCCCGGGTGGAAAGTGACCGTTTTCAGATATTTCTGGTTAATTTCTCACCAAGACCTACCACAACACAATATGTTTTCTAAGTCAATTTACAGCTTTTTGATGCATAGTTTGTTTTGTATTGTTTCATCTATGCACAAATCATCCTTTCCCATACATTGTAAATTTTAATGCAATCAGTGCTGACTATCATTATCGACAAGTTAATAACTACACATATTAAATGTTTATAGAATCTTTAACTAGAACATCCATCGACGCTTGTCCTTCTTATTAAACTTGTAGACATGACGAAGAGCTGAATGTAAAGGGAAAACACTTTCAACTCTCGTAGTGAACAGACGCGTTTTTATAATCGTCGCAACTGAATATAAAAAAAAATATAAAAAAAAGAATTTTTCAAGTCACAAAAAATATAAAAAAAACAAAACATTTATTGAAGAGTTATTTTACTGGTTTTATTTTTTTTTTCCTTGTGTGCAATATACATAAATATTTGCATACACAAACTAATATAAGGGAAAATAAAAAAAAGAGAACTCTGATGAGTTCATCTCCTACAAGCAGTAGGAATGTACAATATATAACTTTAGTTGCTGATGACGACAATAAAAAAAATGAATTAAACAAAAACCTGAATTTAACAGAAAACACAAATACTCGTGCGCGATCATTATCTCTGAACATGTTAAATAGTGATCAAGAAGCAACAACAATTGCACTCATCAGCAAACTTGTCAGCTTAGCTGTACAAACAAACAAACAAACAATAAATACCCAGGTGACCAACGTGCACAAAATGAATAAAATTATGGATAAAGTAAGTGAAAATAGTGATAATAAAATTCAAACAGGTATGGATAGATACATAACTGTGTTAAAAAGGGGAAGAAGTCCCAAATCTGCTCAAATTGCGTCAACGGCAAAAGTTCCCAAAGATGGGAAAAATATAAAAAATTCCGAAAATCTTTCGCGATTTTAACTGAACAAGGTGATGAAGACACAACTAATACAAGTTTGAGTAAGCCCCCACCCATATATTTAAGAGAGCAGAACTCCAGTTTGCTGGTTAAAAGTCTTATCTCATTAATTGGAGAAAATGAGTTTTATGTAACTCCAATTAAGCGCGGAAACATCAATGAAACAAAAATTCAGGTAGCTCATGAAAATAATTACCGAAAAATTGTTTCAGATTTAGAATCTAAAAATACAAACTTCTACACGTACCAATTAAAGAGTGCTAAAGGTCTAACGGTCGTAATAAAAGGTATAGACTCTAGCGTGGATCCAGAAGAGGTCAAGTCTGGCCTTGAAAATAGTGGCTACAAGGTGAAAAATGTCTCAAACATTAAAAATAGAGAAAAAATCCCCCAACCAATATTTAGAGTCGAGTTACAGCCAGATGGCATAAAAATAAAAGAGATTAAGGCACATCCAATATATGACTTAAAGTACTTGTTGCATCGAAGAGTTACTGTTGAGCTTCCACATAAAAGTGGTGGACCTGTTCAATGCCTGAACTGCCAAGAATTTGGGCACACGAAGACTTATTGCAAGTTGCCTACAGTCTGCGTTGTATGTGGTGAGTTACACAGTACTGCTAACTGTGATAAAATAAAAGGTGATACCAAGGCGAAAAAAATGTGGCAATTGCGGCGGAAATCACACTGCCAACTATAGAGGCTGCCCCCTTTACTCGTTTTTTAAGAATTCATCAACCAAAAAAACCAATGCTACTCCCGCTCAGCCTAAAACCCCTATTAACTATCCACAGTTACCTCAACCGTCCACCAGCCAAAATCAATTTTCAAACATTTTCAAGTCTAACGCGACTAGTGCTCAACAACAATCTAACAAGAAATTTTCATACGCTAGTATTTTAAAAAGCAATCAGAGTACGGCGCAAAAAACCGTAAATGTAAATGACGATTCGGGGTATAATTTTAGTCGTATTGAAGCCTCAATTGAGAGCTTAATACAAACTGTAAATACATTTACTCTCAACATGTCCTGTATGATGCAGGAAATGTTGAAAATGCAGTCTACCTTGTTGCAGGCTGTACTAAGCAAACCATGAACTTAAAAATCTGTTTTTGGAACGCAAACGGCATCTGCCAACATAAAAACGAAATAGAATATTTTCTTCAGGATAAACAAATCGATGTTATGCTTATCTCAGAATTTCATTTGACATCTCGAAGCTGTTTCAGAATTAGTGGATATAATTTTTACGACACCAATGATCCCCGTGGCAGAGCTTGTGGTGGTTCGGGAATCCTAATAAAAACGCGAATAAAACACCACCTGTTGAATGATTTTTGCGAAGATTGTCTTCAAGCAACGAACATCTGCATCGAAACTTACTATCAAAAACTTGTAATATCATCTGTCTATTCGCCCCCCAGATTCACAATTACCGAGAGTCAATATACGGCTTTTTATAAATCACTGGGCCTCCGTTTTCTAGCAGCTGGCGACTACAATGCTAAACACACATTTTGGGGTTCACGTTTAATCACACCTAAGGGACGAATTTTATTCGACACAATATCTAAAATGGGTTTGAATGTAGTTTCAAGTGGACAGCCAACATATTGGCCAACAGATCGACAAAAAATTCCTGATGTTATCGACTTTGGAATTGTGAAAGGCGTGCCCAGCGAGATGGTTGAAGTTGAAGCATCTTTGGACTTATCTTCAGACCACTCGCCTACTATTGTCACTATTTACTCACACACAACTGCAACATCAATATGCGATTTACCGCTGATATCTGCACGTATTAACTGGCTGAAATACAAAAAATATTTGAGTGCTCATTGCACGGAAAATATGCCATTGAGAACACCTACTGACATAGAAAACTCTATTAGGTTGTTTGAAGCACATGCTAAACAAGCTGCTCTTAATGCTTCTTCAATTCAACCAAATCAACAAGCGAGATTTAACAATATTTTTTGTGCAGATATAGAAAGGCTACTGACTGAAAAACGGAGAGCTCGACGAGAATGGCAACGATACAGATCGCCTCAGCTAAAATTAAGGCTTAAGGAGTGTACCAAGCAGCTTAGAAAAGTTTTGCAAATACAAAAAACATCTTCACTGCAAAAATTTCTGCAAGAACTCGATGCAACACCATCAACAGATTATTCGCTGTGGCGTGCAGCCAGAGGACTTAAAAGGTCGGTGATATGTAAACCTCCATTACGAGCTTCAAATGGGACTGGGCAAGAACTGATGCTGAAAAATGTGCTCTTTTTGTTAAACACTTAGAAAAGGTATTTACTCCAAATATTTCTGCTGATATTATTGAACTGCCACCAGTCGTCGCTTTACCAGAAATTCCGCTAAGATTTAATATTGTGGAGATTGAAAAGGCTATTACAAGTCTAAACTCAAAAAAGCCTTTCATTGCAAAACGAATAATACTATTCATCTTTAATAGTATTTTACGACTGCAATACTATCCGGCAGAATGGAAGGTTTCGATGATTACTATGATACCAAAGCCCGGTAAGGATCATACAAAGGTTGAATCCTATCGGCCTATCAGTTTATTGTCCAATATGTCGAAACTTTTTGAAAAACTGTACATTAGCAAGCTGACTCCTATAGTTACTAGCAGTGCATGTATTCCAGATCATCAATTCGGTTTTCGCAGTCAGCATAACACTTAGGAACAACAGGAACTAATAATAATAATATAAATAACACTATTGAACAAACTCACAGACTTGTGAATGTTATTAGAGAAACTTTTGAAAAAAAAGAAATATTGTTCAGCGCTTTTTATTGATGTCGCACAGGCCTTTGATAAAGTATGGCACGAAGGTCTTTTCCACAAAATAACACAAAATCTACCCGCAAACATCGTCAGGCTCTTAAAAAGCTATCTAGAGGAACGAAAATTTGTAGTTAAGGAAGGCAATTTTTTAAGCCCCCCGCAGTCGATTGAAGCCGGAGTCCCTCAAGGCAGTATCTTCGGTCCTTTACTTTATTTAATATATGCCTCTGACTTACCGTTAAGCAGTATCATTCACACGTCAACATTTGCTGATGATACAGCTTTTCTAAGCGTTCATGAAAATCCTGTAGAAGCTTCCCGGAATCTACAAGAGTAAGTCTCAAAATTGGAAACATGGCTAAAACAATGGCGGATAAAAGTGAATGAGCAGAAATGTGTACACGTTACTTTTACTTTACGCAGGGAAACATGCCCGCCTACACAAATCAACACCGAGACTATACCGCAACACACTGTAGTGATCGTCGTTTAACATGGAAATCGCATATAGACGCAAAGTTGAGACAAATGAAATTAAAAGCAGCCCAAATGAATTGGCTTATTGGAAGAAATTCTATATTAAGTCTTGACTGTAAACTTTTGTTATACAACGCGATCCTGAAACCAATATGGTCCTATGGAATCCAGTTATGGGGCACTGCCTCAGCATCAAGTGTAGAAAAAATTCAAAGGCGACAAAACAAAATTTTACGTACAATTACTGCAGCCCCCTGGTATATCCGAAATCAGCGAATTCACAAAGATCTTGATGTTCCGTTGGTGAAGACAGTATTTTCAAAACACACAAAAAAATATATTGACTAATTAGTATTGCACACAAATCCACTTGCGCGCAACATTCTAAATTATAGAGGCCACACCCGGTTGAGAAGGAGGGATACTCTTTCTCTCAGCCGTACACGAGAGAAAATCAACAGTTGGAATTAAAAATTTTGTTTAGCACTGGCTAAACATTATTAAAGTATTTTTAGATTTAAGATTTGAAAAACTTATTGATGTTTCAATTTATAAATGAAGATTCAATAAATAATGAAACTACTACAAAAAAAAAACTAATGTTTTCAAGAAAAAATTTAGAAACTGAAAATATAAAAGTTCATGACTTGAAATGTATAAAAATCTAAATTTAACAAAATTTATTTGCATTAGATACTGATTCAAGACTTAAATTAGGAGGTGCACCCACAATATTTACATTCAAAAAATATCGTAAAATATTGTAAATTTAATTTCTACTGAATGTACCAAAACTCCGAAACACTTTCGAAAAAATCGCAGAAAAATATATTAAACTATTTCGAATTTAATTTATACAATATTTTAGTTCAATTATTTATGAATAATTAGTAAAATATTCATGCATTTGTTCGAAAAAGATATTTTAAGTAAAAATGTGTACCGAGTTTCAGCTCTCTAGCTACACTGGAAGTGCCCAATAATATTGATGAGTCAGTGAGTGAGTGAATATGTACTAAAATATGGACTCTTCACACCTTAATATCTCAGGAAGCTTTTACGGTAGAAAAAATTGAACCTGTGAGGTCACCTCTGTGGGGAGACCTTGTGTTTCAAGTTTCATTATATTATGATTAAGAGGAGCAAAGTTATGAGGGGGTAAAAACAGCTCGAATGGTATATGTATATTTATTATCTTAACCCATAACAAATAAAAATTTTTGAAATATATATTTTTATATCAAAATGAATTAATTTTTAGTTTGTTGTTAAAATAGTTTTTTATTTTTTATATTAAACTTAATTAATTTTCAGTTACATAAGTCGTTTATGTATAATACAAAAATGTATATGTATGAAAGTACAATGCACGCACTTAATGAAAGTTTTTGTATAAGTAAATTAATTTTTTGGAGTAAAGTATTTTAAATATTTATTTATAACATCAACAATTTAAATATTCTTCATTTAATTTTTTTTATTATATAAATGAGTATTTAATTTTATTTTTGAATAAAAATATATGTTTCATAAAAAGTACCACAATATTGAAAAAAGTACTCTTTTTGTTGACGGACAGTACCACTTCAATTTTTCATTTTTAGTTGCTGATGACGACAATAAAAAAAATGAATTAAACAAAAACCTGAATTTAACAGAAAACACAAATACTCGTGCGCGATCATTATCTCTGAACATGTTAAATAGTGATCAAGAAGCAACAACAATTGCACTCATCAGCAAACTTGTCAGCTTAGCTGTACAAACAAACAAACAAACAATAAGTAACAAGGTGACCAACGTGCACAAAATGGTAGATGCGGTGAGTACAATAAATGATAATAAAATTCAAACAGGAATGGACAGATACATAACCGTGTTAAAAAGGGGAAGAAGACCAAAATCAGCTCAAATAGCTTCAACAGCGAAAGTTCCCAGAGATGGAAAAAACAAAATAAAAAATTCCGAAAATCGTTTCGCGATTTAATCTGAACAAGGTCGAGTAAACCTCCACCGATATATTTAATAGAGCAGAACTCTAGTTTTTTGGTAAAAAGCCTTATTTCGTTATTTGGAGAAAATGATTTCTATGTAACTCCAATTAAGAGCGGAAATATTAACGAAACAAAAATCCAGGTAGTGCAAGAAAATAATTACCGAAAAATAGTTTCTGACCTTGAGTCAAAAAACAAAAATTTTTATACGTAACAATTATAGAGTGCTAAAGGTCTAACCGTCGTAATAAAAGGTATAGACTCTAGTGTGGGTCCAGAAGAGGTTAAGTCTGGTCTTGAAAATAATGGCTTCAAAGTTAAAAATGTTTCTAACATCAAAAATAGGGAAAAAATCCCCAACCCCCAACATGAAAATTAAAAAAAAATGAATCGCACCCAATCTATAATCTAAAGTACTTGTTACACAGAAGAGTTACAGTTGAGATGCCACATAAAAAATGGACCTATCCAATGCATGAACTGTCAAGAATTTGGCCATACCAAAACTTATTGCAAGTTGCGTTGTATGTGGTGAGTTGCACAGTACAGCTAACTGTGACAAAATAAAAGGTGATACCAAGGCAAAAAATTGCGGCAATTGCAGTGGAAATCACACTGCTAACTATAGAGGATGCACTCTTTACTCTTTTTTTAAAAATTCGTCGAACAGAAAAACAAATGCTACTCCCGATCAGCCCAACACCCCTTTAAACTACCCTCAGTTACCTCAACCGTCGTCTAGCCATAATCAATACTCAAATGTTTTAAAGTCTAACACGACTCTTACTCAACAAAAACCTAATAATCAAATTTCATACGCTAATATTTTAAAGAGTAACCAGACTCCGGCGCAAAAAACTGTACCAGCTAATGAAGAATCAGGGCATAATTTCAGTCGTATTGAAGCCTCGATAGAGATCCTAATACAAACAGTAAATACATTTACTCTCAACATGTCCTGTATGATGCAGGAAATGTTGAAAATGCAGTCTACCTTCTTGCAGGCTGTATTGAAAAAACCATGAACTTAAGAATCTGTTTTTGAAACGCAAACGGCATCTGCCAACATAAAAATGAAATAGAATATTTTCTTCTGGATAAACAAATCGATGTTATGCTTATCTCAGAATATCATTTGACGTCTCCATACTATTTTAAAATTAGTGGATATAATTTCTACGATACTAAGGATCCTCTAGGTAGAGCTTGTGGTGGCTCTGGAATCCTAATAAAAACTCGAATAAAACACTACCTGCTAAATTACCTTCGTGAAGAATATCTTCAAGCAACGAACATCTGCATTGAAAATTTTTATCAAAAGCTTGTGATATCATCTGTTTATTCTCCTCCCAGGTTTTCAATTTCAGAGAGTCAATATACCGCATTTTATACAACACTGGGGTCCCGTTTTCTAGCAGCTGGCGACTAAAATGCTAAACACAGTTTTTGGGGTTCACGTTTAATCAGTCCAAGGGTCGTGTTTTGTTTGACACAATTTCAAAAATGGGTTTGAATGTAGTTTCAAGTGGTCAGCCAACATATTGGCCAACGGATCGACAAAAAATTCCTGATGTTATCGACTTTGGAATCTCGAAAGGTGTGCCCAGCGAAATGATGGAAGTAGATGCATCTTTGGATTTGTCTTCAGATCACTCGCCTACTATTATCACTATTTACTCACACACAACTGCAACATCAATATGCGATTTACCGCTGATATCTGCACATATTAACTGGCTGAAATACAAAAAATATTTGAGTGCTCATTGCACGGAAAATATGCCATTGAGAACACCTACTGACATAGAAAATTCTATTAGGTTGTTTGAAGCACATGCTAAACAAGCTGCTCTTAATGCTTCTTCAATTCAACCAAATCAACAAGCGAGATTTAACAATATTTTTTGTGCAGATATAGAAAGGCTACTGACTGAAAAACGGAGAGCTCGACGAGAATGGCAACGATACAGATCGCCTCAGCTAAAATTAAGGCTTAAGGAGTGTACCAAGCAGCTTAGAAAAGTTTTGCAAATACAAAAAACATCTTCGCTGCAAAAATTTCTGCAAGAACTCGATGCAACACCATCAACAGATTATTCGCTGTGGCGTGCAGCCAAAGGACTTAAAAGGTCGGTGATATGTAAACCTCCATTACGAGCTTCAAATGGGACTGGGCAAGAACTGATGCTGAAAAATGTGCTCTTTTTGTTAAACACTTAGAAAAGGTATTTACTCCAAATATTTCTGCTGATATTATTGAACTGCCACCAGTCGTCGCTTTACCAGAAATTCCGCTAAGATTTAATATTGTGGAGATTGAAAAGGCTATTACAAGTCTAAACTCAAAAAAGCCTTTCATTGCAAAACGAATAATACTATTCATCTTTAATAGTATTTTACGACTGCAATACTATCCGGCAGAATGGAAGGTTTCGATGATTACTATGATACCAAAGCCCGGTAAGGATCATACAAAGGTTGAATCCTATCGGCCTATCAGTTTATTGTCCAATATGTCGAAACTTTTTGAAAAACTGTACATTAGCAAGCTGACTCCTATAGTTACTAGCAGTGCATGTATTCCAGATCATCAATTCGGTTTTCGCAGTCAGCATAACACTTAGGAACAACAGGAACTAATAATAATAATATAAATAACACTATTGAACAAACTCACAGACTTGTGAATGTTATTAGAGAAACTTTTGAAAAAAAAGAAATATTGTTCAGCGCTTTTTATTGATGTCGCACAGGCCTTTGTAATGTGTGGATGTATATTTAATAGGTTATTAAAATAGACCTGCCTATTAAGGTGCCGGCGCTTAAGAACGCCACTGGCCTAAATATATTTAAGGCAGTTTGATGCCTGTTTAGAAAGAAGCAGTTTAATGCTCCAAGAGATAAAGCCGATTTTAAGGCTAAATAATGATTGATTTATTTTCTAAAAATTTGTTCCTTATATACTAAAATAACAGTACCTTAAAACTACAAAAATTCCTTATTTAATAATATAATTTGTGGTATACACTAACAATGAAATGTATAATAAAAGTAGCAAAAGTTGTTGTGTAAAATAACAATTAAAATAAGGTATACTAGTTGTTGTATTTTTACATTACAGGAATTTGCTTAATTTTAGCATAGCATTGTTGTTGTGTATTGTTAATAAAGGAATTTACTTAAAACTAAGGTTACGAGGGCAGTTCTAAAATTACAAATACAATAATCAAAGTAAGATTCACTACACCCTACCCCTTAAGAAAAATTTTACAATTTTGAGGATTAAAATTTTAAAATTTCTTACTAATATTTTAACAATTAATATTTTTTTAAATTATTATTATGTAGTTCTTTTGTTTTGCCTCTTATATCTATGACAGAGTTTACCCCTTTCGTTTCAACAATTTTATACGGGCCATGGTAAGGTGGCTGATTCTTTTTTCTATTAAAGTTTTTTACTAAGACCATGTCTCCTATATTTAAATTTAATTTATTGAACTTTACACACTGGTCGACGCGTTTGATTTTAGATATTTCTAATAACTCTTTTGCTTTTTGCAATGAAAATTTTAACCTTGCTTTTAGTTCTTTCGAATAATTATCAATATTATATACCGGTTCGAAAGTTAATATTTTGTCATTAGGCAAATTTGGTAATCTACCACATATTAATTCATATGGAGTGTAATTAGTATCCATATGTGGTGTTGTGTTGTACGCGAAACAAAAATAAGGTATCCAATGGTACCATTCATTATCTTTACAGAAGCCTAAAAGAAATTCATTTAGCACTCTATGACTCCTTTCAACTGAACCAAGAGTTTCATGGTGGTATGGTGTACTAAAAACTTGTTTTATTTCTAATAATTGGCATACTTCCGACATCAACTCGTTTACGAATTCAGTACCTTTGTCTGATTTGAGAACTTTGAAGTGTCCGTAGCTTAAAATCAAATTTTCTACTAGAGCCTTTGCAATAGTCTTAGCTTCTTTCGTTTCAATGGGGCATGCTATAATATATTTTGTTAAATCGCACTGTATAGTTAGCACGTATCTATAGTTATTCGAAAATCTAAGCGGGCCTACTGTGTCTATTGACACTGTTTCAAAACTTGTCCCTGGCGTATCCGTTATGGTTAATTTCTCTTTAATGTGCTTTGTTTGTTTATTGATTTTGCACTCTTTACAATTTAATATATATTGTTTAATCATCCTATTCATATTCTTCCATACATATTTTTGTTTAAGCTTTAATGTTGTTTTTCTGACACCTAAATGTCCTCCTATCGTTGAACTATGGTACTCACTAATGAGACTATTCTGTACTTCTCTATTTGTTATTCTTTCTGGTTCTTTATATATCAGAATTTTCAAAATTGATTTACTTTTACTTCTTACTTCTTTAAATATTCCTTTAAACTGTTCTTTTGACATTACTTTAAAAATTTCATCATTAGCATTTAATGCTAATTCTTTCACGTTCTTTAATAGTATTTTTGATAATAGCTTCTCCAAATACATCTGTGTGTTAGTTGGATTATCACCACATCTCACTACTATTTCTAAATCGTGTATTTCTACTTGTATTAATTTACATTTTTTTATTATTTCAAATCTAAGTTTCTTCATCCCTTTAATATCAGAGATTGAAGTGCATTCCCAAATATAATCTTCATCAGTCTCTTTACTGGAAGTATTAACTATATGTTTTTTATCTTTTCGCGCATTTAATTTATTCTTCATGTTTCTGGTTACGACTAATATGTCTTTACGTGTATGTTCATTTTCACTTTCGGTAGGAATTAACGTTTTCAACGATTCGCTGTTTATAACTATTCTAGATAATGCATCGGCATTGGTATTCATTTTACCTTTTTTATACGATATTTCGAAATCGTAGTCACATAAATCCAATCTTATTCTAGTCATCTTCGATGATGGATTTCTGTGAGAAAATAATGATACTAAGGGTCTATGATCAGTAATTACGTAGAACTTTCTACCGTAGAGGTATGGCCGGAAAAAATTTATTGCCCAATGTATGGCTAGCAATTCTTTTTCTATAACAGGTTTATTTATATCGTGTTTATTTAACGATTTGCTCGCATATGATATTGGTAAATCTGTCCCAATTTCACCTTGCGACAATACTGCTCCTAGTGCAAAATTGGATGCATCTGTTGTTAATATAAAAGGTTTCCTAAAATCAGGATATTGGAGTATTGGTGGTTTAATTAATTTTGATTTTAATGTCTCAAAAGACTTTTGACAATTTTCATCCCACTTAAAAATTTTATCTTTTTTTAACAAAGTATTCAAATCTTTAGCTATTTCTGCAAAATTTTTAACAAAACGTCTGTAGTAATTACAGAACGCAACAAAACGTCTGACTTCATCAACATTCTTAGGAACTGGATAGTTTTTTATTACATCATGCTTTGCAGGGTCTGTACATATTCCCTTATCAGTTATCAGGTGACCTAGATAGACTACTTCTGTCTTTAAGAAACAACATTTATTTGTATTTAATTTTAAATTATATTTTCTCAACTTTTCAAAAACTTTTACTAAATTATCATGATGGTGTTGTATACTACAACCAAACACAATAATGTCATCGACATATAAAAATGCTTCGGCATCTAATCCACTCAATGCAATTGTGAGCATTCTCTGAAAACTATTGGATGATATTTTTAATCCAAAGGGTAAACGAGTAAATTGAAAATGACCATTTCTAGTAGAAAATGATGTTACTGGTCTAGAATCTTTATCTAAACTGATTTGATGGAAAGAACTAGTCATGTCTAGCGTAGAAAAATATTTAGCTCTACCTAGCTTGTCCAATACGTCTTCAATTCTAGTTAATGGAAACTTATCACTTATGATTTTTTCATTTATCTTTCGAAAATCAACTACTAATCTCCATCTCTTCGTGTCATCTGCTGATTTTTTTTGGTACTACCAACAATGGAGAGTTGTACGGACTCACGGACGGTTCAATTATGCCATCTTCTAGCAATGTATTTACTTGTTTGTTTATCTCGCTCATTTGTGACTCAGCGAGCCTATATGGTTTTATATAAACCGGTGCCGAATCGGCCATCTCAATTTTTTGACTATAAAAATTATTAACAGTTAACTTGTCACCATCAAGGTGGAAGACATCGCTATATTTTGCAATTATATCTTTCAAAGATTGTCTTGCTGACGGATCTATTGATTCTATTTTTAAATCTTGCAAAACTTTATGTACTCGCTCTTTGTTTTTATCAGCTATTTTGTTGAAACTATAAATCTTGTACTTCGATAACGGTTTAGTTTCTAATTTTAACTGATTCAAAACTACATCTTTGTCAGTAGTATTTAATAATTTCACGTGTTTTATTCCCACGGCTGGTATCACACTATTTCCTACGAAAATTCCAGGACTTATTTCCTGATTTAAAACGATGCTTTCCTCATCGGTACATATATTAACTGGTGCTATTAGTTCTGATCGCGCTGGTATACAGATTTCAGTTTTATAAACGCGTTTAGGGGTTATCGGTAGAATAACTTCTTCATTATCTATATTGAAAGACGTTGTATAAGTTTCGAAATCAATTTTACATCCATATTTTTCTAAAATATCCCTACCAATAATTCCATTAGTATTAATTGGAAAATTATCTTCAACTATGTGAAACTTGTGTATAATACGTTTGTTATCTAATTTTAGAGTTAATCTTGCAGTACCAAGACTTTCTATAGTACCTGCAGTAATACCACTCAGTGATGATATATCACGTACATCTATATTATCTATATTATCTTGTTTGCAAATTGAAATATCGGCTCCAGTATCTATTAAAAATTTGAGCTCTTTATTAATTGTGTTACAATTAATTGCTATATAATTATCTGTATTGTTTGAAATTTTGAAACATTTTTGCCCTTCTGGATAACAAACTTTGTTATCCGGGTTTGTTAGTTTCCCTGATTATTTCTATTGTTGCCAGATCTATTCGAGAAGCTGTTTCTATTGTTATTATTAAATGGATTATTACTTCTTGCTGCACTACTTCTATTTGCACCATTGTTATTATTTCTATGTCTATCAGGGTTATTGTTATTATTGTTATTTCCGTATCCATTACGATTGTAATAGTTTGTTTCAGCATGATTAAAATTATTATTATGGTTATTATAATTTCTATTATTATTTTGATTATAATACCCTTGATTTCTGTACCCTGTGTAATTTCTATTATTTCTCTGTGAATTGTAGTTATTAATGCGTTCATTTTCACGCCTGTTTATTCTGAAAATGCTATTATTATTATTATCTATTTGTAACGATCTCTCTATAGTTACACATTTTTCTACTGCTTCGCTAAGCGTTTTGGGACTACTTGCCACTAATACGTTTTGGTATTCTATATTAACACCTTTTGTAAATACATTTAACGCCATATTTTCGCTCATTTTATAAATCGCGTTTTTAGTTTCTATTGACGGATTTTCTATCGCTTTTATTTCGAAACTACTCAATTGCTCTGACAGTAATGCAACTTTTTCCCTGTAAGCTAAAATACTCATGTTTCCTTGTTTCATTGTGCCTAACTCATTTAAGACTTGTTGCAAAGTTCTAGGGTTTGGGTACGCATCAATTAACAACTTCTTCAACTCCGCAAACATAGTTGGTCTGTTGGAACGCCCTAAGACACCTCGGACATGCGCAGCTAGTTTGAAGTTATAGACGTACTTAATGAATATCTCTCGGTCTTCTGTTCTCAAAATATCATGTAACAATTCTGTTTGCACTATAAAATCTTCCAACACCTCATATGAACCCTTAAAAACATGTAGGTTTTTACCTACGACATTTATGTCAAAATGTGCCATACTGACAATTTTTTCTTTAAGCGTATCTCTTGGTAATTCTTTAGTTTCTTTTATGACCATACAATTGATCAATTTCTCAACCTTTGTGTATAATTCTCTAAATTTTAATATAACTGACTTAGTCTCTTTTTCTTCAAAATGTTCACTAATACTCTCTACTTCTTCTTTAATATGCGACAAACGCGATAATTTTTCTAATTTATACGCAGAGGTGTAAATTCTGTCTTTACTCTTTTTTAAATTTTTCTCTAGTTTATCTAATTCAATACAATATTCGTGTACTATTTCCATTTAAAATTTAATATATATAATTTAAATTTTATTTTTATATTTTAAAATGCTGGCAACTCTTTTTAATTTATTTTTCTAACATTTTATATTTCTTTGTGAAATTCTTATTTCATTTCTATTTCTTTTAGTGTTTTTTTTTTATTTTAAATTCTCATGTTTATAAATTTTTGTTCTTTTTCATCATAAAAGTGATAATAAATCTGTTTAATTTGTGCAAAAAAAAATTTTGTGCTTCTTGCATTTAAAAGAAAATTTAAAAATAATGTAAAAAATGCTTTTTATATGTGTTTGGGGCCTTCATTTATTGGAGTGGCCATTTATTTCGGTGCTTCTTTTTGGCTGCCAGTTGGGATGTATTCTTCCATATGCCTGGTTTATTGGTGCCATGTAGGGTTCGTGCGCAATATCTGATCTACCTCTTCTTTGTTTGCTGGCACGTACTCCTCGACAGGTATGAAATTTTTCTTTAGTTCGTTGGGCAGGATCGCCATGTAATGTGTGGATGTATATTTAATAGGTTATTAAAATAGACCTGCCTATTAAGGTGCCGGCGCTTAAGAACGCCACTGGCCTAAATATATTTAAGGCAGTTGGATGCCTGTTTAGAAAGAAGCAGTTTAATGCTCCAAGAGATAAAGCCGATTTTAAGGCTAAATAATGATTGATTTATTTTCTAAAAATTTGTTCCTTATATATTAAAATAACAGTACCTTAAAACTACAAAAATTCCTTATTTAATAATATAATTTGTGGTATACACTAACAATGAAATGTATAATAAAAGTAGCAAAAGTTGTTGTGTAAAATAACAATTAAAATAAGGTATACTAGTTGTTGTATTTTTACATTACAGGAATTTGCTGAATTTTAGCATAGCATTGTTGTTGTGTATTGTTAATAAAGGAATTTACTTAAAACTAAGGTTACGAGGGCAGTTCTAAAATTACAAATACAATAATCAAAGTAAGATTCACTACACCTTTGATAAAGTATGGCACGAAGGTCTTTTCCACAAAATAACACAAAATCTACCCGCAAACATCGTCAGGCTCTTAAAAAGCTATCTAGAGGAACGAAAATTTGTAGTTAAGGAAGTCAATTTTTTAAGCCCCCCGCAGTCGATTGAAGCCGGAGTCCCTCAAGGCAGTATCTTCGGTCCTTTACTTTATTTAATATATGCCTCTGACTTACCGTTAAGCAGTATCATTCACACGTCAACATTTGCTGATGATACAGCTTTTCTAAGCGTTCATGAAAATCCTGTAGAAGCTTCCCGGAATCTACAAGAGTAAGTCTCAAAATTGGAAACATGGCTAAAACAATGGCGGATAAAAGTGAATGAGCAGAAATGTGTACACGTTACTTTTACTTTACGCAGGGAAACATGCCCGCCTACACAAATCAACACCGAGACTATACCGCAACACACTGTAGTGATCGTCGTTTAACATGGAAATCGCATATAGACGCAAAGTTGAGACAAATGAAATTAAAAGCAGCCCAAATGAATTGGCTTATTGGAAGAAATTCTATATTAAGTCTTGACTGTAAACTTTTGTTATACAACGCGATCCTGAAACCAATATGGTCCTATGGAATCCAGTTATGGGGCACTGCCTCAGCATCAAGTGTAGAAAAAATTCAAAGGCGACAAAACAAAATTTTACGTACAATTACTGCAGCCCCCTGGTATATCCGAAATCAGCGAATTCACAAAGATCTTGATGTTCCGTTGGTGAAGACAGTATTTTCAAAACACACAAAAAAATATATTGACTAATTAGTATTGCACACAAATCCACTTGCGCGCAACATTCTAAATTATAGAGGCCACACCCGGTTGAGAAGGAGGGATACTCTTTCTCTCAGCCGTACACGAGAGAAAATCAACAGTTGGAATTAAAAATTTTGTTTAGCACTGGCTAAACATTATTAAAGTATTTTTAGATTTAAGATTTGAAAAACTTATTGATGTTTCAATTTATAAATGAAGATTCAATAAATAATGAAACTACTACAAAAAAAAAACTAATGTTTTCAAGAAAAAATTTAGAAACTGAAAATATAAAAGTTCATGACTTGAAATGTATAAAAATCTAAATTTAACAAAATTTATTTGCATTAGATACTGATTCAAGACTTAAATTAGGAGGTGCACCCACAATATTTACATTCAAAAAATATCGTAAAATATTGTAAATTTAATTTCTACTGAATGTACCAAAACTCCGAAACACTTTCGAAAAAATCGCAGAAAAATATATTAAACTATTTCGAATTTAATTTATACAATATTTTAGTTCAATTATTTATGAATAATTAGTAAAATATTCATGCATTTGTTCGAAAAAGATATTTTAAGTAAAAATGTGTACCGAGTTTCAGCTCTCTAGCTACACTGGAAGTGCCCAATAATATTGATGAGTCAGTGAGTGAGTGAATATGTACTAAAATATGGACTCTTCACACCTTAATATCTCAGGAAGCTTTTACGGTAGAAAAAATTGAACCTGTGAGGTCACCTCTGTGGGGAGACCTTGTGTTTCAAGTTTCATTATATTATGATTAAGAGGAGCAAAGTTATGAGGGGGTAAAAACAGCTCGAATGGTATATGTATATTTATTATCTTAACCCATAACAAATAAAAATTTTTGAAATATATATTTTTATATCAAAATGAATTAATTTTTAGTTTGTTGTTAAAATAGTTTTTTATTTTTTATATTAAACTTAATTAATTTTCAGTTACATAAGTCGTTTATGTATAATACAAAAATGTATATGTATGAAAGTACAATGCACGCACTTAATGAAAGTTTTTGTATAAGTAAATTAATTTTTTGGAGTAAAGTATTTTAAATATTTATTTATAACATCAACAATTTAAATATTCTTCATTTAATTTTTTTTATTATATAAATGAGTATTTAATTTTATTTTTGAATAAAAATATATGTTTCATAAAAAGTACCACAATATTGAAAAAGTACTCTTTTTGTTGACGGACAGTACCACTTCAATTTTTCATTTTTCCATCACTTGCAGCAACTGAACTTAATATATGTATGTATGTGTTCATGTACGCTCGATATGCATACATACATACATAAACTTTTACGACCTATTATATTTAAGACTTTTGCTTTTTACGAGACATGCTGGCAGACATTTTAAAATTATTGTCTATAATTTACAGTATCATTGATTGATGTATGTATGTATGTATGCATGTCATATCGTTAACTTTTTATACAAATTTTGTTTTTCTTTCATATTTTTAGTTTTACATTTATAGAAAGTTGAGTCATAACATCTAAAACAATTAGTTCTTGCACATTATGTATACACTTGCAAACATACAAACATACTTACATGTGTAGATGTCGTTCATTTACTGCAAAAATGTCGTAACGAAAACACATTTGTTTTACGGAAAACGAATTAAAACCTTTCTATCCACTCACACACAAAAAATATATTTCTTGAAACTTTAATGTAATCAAAATTTTAAATTCGATTCAATAAATTTCGTGATTGAATCAATTAATCGTGTGATTAAGAACAGATTTTTTTTAACAATCTATACTAATATTAATATAGAGGTAATGTTTGTATGTTTGTGTGAGCTAATCTCCGGAACCACCAGTCCGATTTCCCAATTTTTTTTTGAAGCCATATGTAAAATGAAGTCCCGAATCGGAAATAGTAAATTTATGATTCCGTTAAAGTAGTTAGAATTCGGTATTCTTGTAAAAGTTTGAAATTGTTATTATATTTGAGATATTCAAGTAATTTAATGTACTAAACATTTATGAATATCATCACCGAAAACCCAAAAGGCGGTAATTGACAAAAAATTCAAAATGGCAGTTTTAACAGGTTACACAGAGAAAACAGTGCCTAATAAATACCTAATAAAATAGAGAAAAATTAATAAGATATCTTTACGGATTTTTTTCAAGAAGGAAGTCTTATTATTTTAATAAGGAAAAACTTTTTGAAAAAATCAAGAAGGAACTTATGGGTTTTATTAGGTATTCTTATTGATTTCTTCAAAAAGGTTTTCCTTATTAAAATAATAAGACTTCCTTCTTGAAAAAAATCTAGGCACTGTTTTCTCTGTGTGATATTAGGAAATACAAATTTGATGTCATCAGAACATCATGGTACGTCCGGAATGCTTATTTATAACATGAAGTTGTATTATCTGGATGAGGGGTAAGAAAAATATTTTTATAAAATTTACGTCTGTAGGCACTCTAACCACCTCACTACTACACCTTGCTACATGTTACCAGCCAGTTTTCAGAAGATGATTTACACATGATCATACAGGAATCTAATGAAATCAATAAGGAATACCTTTTTTATACAATTCATATAAAAACCTAATAGAATAAAAAAGTTTTTCTCTATGGATTATTTTTTTGGTGCCAAAAATAACGGAAATTGGGTAAAAAAATTGTGAATAACAAGTTTTCTTCCTGATTTTATGTATTGTCTTTCTTGATAAAATTAAAAAGATTTACCACACAAAAATAATATGGAATCTCTTCGGATAAATCTTCGCTTCTTTCTGCTGGGATACCCTTTAGCCCAAAAACGTTTCATAGAGAAAATCTTCTTGATTCTATTAGGCAGTTTTGGCTTTGTGTATGATGTAATTAAAAATAATACATTTTTCTTTAAAAATTTACACGTGTATATGTATATTTTTTAGAAATGAGGCTCTTATTATGAAAGGGCTTCTGGATTTTATTTGACGATATGTAGAATATAATATATACTTATGTATGTATGTATGGATGTGTATGTTACAGTGTAAAAATGTTATATTTTTCATTGAGATTGTAGTTTTTTTATTGCATGACAAAACTGAAATTATAAAAATCGTATTCTTGCCTTTACTATGATTATTCATTCAGTTAAGGGACGCACCCTTTAAATAATTTTGTCATTCACACAAACATAAATATATAAATACATATATACATGCATACAAGAACATAATATGTTATGCAATAAAAAAATTACAATCTTAATGAAAAATATAACATTTTTACACTGTGTAATATACACATCCATACATACATACATAAGTATGTACCATAATTTGTTTTATGCAAATGCGAGTATTCATTAAGATACACGAGCTACTAATTCGGTGTTCACATGAATGATATTGTTTAAGGATCTGCTAAGCAGACTGTTTTCATATATTTTTCATTTTCCGGGCTTGTTGCTATTTTGTATAGATTTTGACAGAACGAAATGCACAAATTATGATTTTATTGTTTGCGTGCTATTGGTATTTCTGCAACGAAAAGCAAATGAAAACTCTAACAAAAATATTGTATAAATTGAGAAATAGGAAATGAAAGTTGAAACGGAAACTGGTACCTATATAAAATAAGTGAATTTTGTTAAATCTTTATGTATGACTAAGTGATAATATAGGTTCTTACGTCTCACGTTATTGCCATGATCTTCATGGTATTTAATAGGCGTTATTTTAAACTAAGAGCACCGTAGCGATTTACTATACAAAAATACATACGAGTACGTTGATAGTTACGAAAAGCATAGATTTAATCGTAGTGCTTTTGTAAATAGTTTTTATTTATTAAATTTTATTTAACACTTAAATATTTTAACACATTCAAACTTTCTATTCATATTTCAATCGAGTTATTAAAAATGAACAAAGGTCACAACGATGGCATCTGAATGATGGTGTAAATTTTCACTTGCAGCAATAATCAAGGCAGCCAAATGGCAAAAAGCCCAAATATTCACAAAGCTCAATATAAAACTGTTAAACAAAACAGTCAGCTGCATGTTAATTTAAAACAACGTTTTTGTTCTTTTGCATATCAAAAGGATAACTGGAAATATTTCACTTAGTACTAAATATAAGTATGTACGTATGTACGTATGTAAGTATGTACATAAGCAGAGACACACTATTTTATGGCTCTTAAGGGAAATCACGACAGCTGTAGATTTATTAATACATGTATTCCTATGTAAATACATACATACTATACGAGTATATATTATATACATAGAATAAAAGTTAAAACCTGTACGAGTACAACAATGAAACACCTGCTAACTATAATTTAATATTAAAATATTTTTAAAGAAATGGTGATTCATGTCTGTGGTGTACATTTTAGCAAAATAAGTTTTAAAAATAATATTTGTATTGGTGTAATGTAATGAAATTGTTGACAGGTTAACATTTTGGCGTTATGGAAAAGTTATATTGAATTTTATTTAAAAGTTCTCGATAATATTATTAAATTATATGTATGTATATGTATACTCGTATTGTGAATTTACCAAAAAGGAACTTATTCTGCCAATGTGAAGTCACGAAAGCTAAATTATACTGATAATTATTTTGCTATAAAATAGTAAATACATATTTTTTATGCATCCATTGGTGTTCTAAATAGTAATTTTCTCCAGCAGTTACTAAAAGTATATAAATAATTATTTGAGACTTATTAAAAGCACATTAAAGATTTTTACCAGTGCTAAATGCAGTGTTAAATGTTACTTCCCTTGTAATGTTGAAATAGAGTTTGTGTGTTTTACAAATCGTATTATGATTGAAATTCATAATCTAAAAGTCAAAGTATAATAATATAACTACTGCAATTTGAAGCCAAAGCAACAAAAAAAGGAACTTAATCGTGCTATAATTATATGTATTTTTAGTGTTCTGTGGCAAATATTATCGCAGTTTTTGAAAATTTCCTTATAATAATGAGAAATTGCTTGTGGGCATATAATGACAACCATTTCCACTCTTCCTTGGTGTAGGTTAATTTATTTTATACATATGTAGCTATTCCGTAAATTACGTGGTGTTTCATTCACGCGATGTCGATAATATGCGAAATTGGTATTTTTACATTCCGATAGACTTTTCACCATTAAAATTTTCCTTCAACAAAAATAGCGATTTGATTTAGAAAATATTTTAAATTATTTATCAAAAAACATGCCAATATAAATTTAGAAGTAAAAAATTCAGTTTTATCTTCAAGACAAAAAAGACTATTGTAGCGAAACTTCAATAAAATTATCTTGGTGACTATCATAGAGTAGAGGCGATCGAAAGATCTTAATAAGTGTATTGTAAATTCGAACTATAGATTTAAGTGGAAGAAATTCCACATTCTTATAATATTACATAATAGCTTTTTTGTTTAAATTTAGCTTTTTCCAAGGCGTCATATTAAAACAGCGCCATCTGCAAAAATACACTTCCTAAAAAGTTTGTAACATTTTTGCAAGGAAAAATTGGAGATGAGACATTATTTCAAGTACCAAGGGAAAAATTAGCATTAATTAATTCCACAATCAATAAGACAGAGTACTATTATTGAGTTATATAGTACATCAGTATGGATGTACATATGTGCATATGTATATATACATAAGTATGTATGTATGTATTAGAGTTGTCAATTATTTGCCTTTCAACTTTGTTCGAATATTTCAAATAATTGTTTTTGTTCGTTTAAACGATTAAAGCTGAAAAATTATTCGATTAATCGATGAGAACAACGAATAAAAAATTATTTAAAAAATTTATTGATAAAAAATAAAAATTTCATACAAAAAACTTTCAAATAAAATAGTTAATATTTTTATTAATAAAAAAATACATGAAACTATTAATTCAAATAAACATGCTTCATTCAGTCAAAAAATATCAAATGATTTTTTTTTTTTTGTTAAATCAGACAATTTGAGTTGTTCTTAAGAAATAATCTTTTACAAATAAAAATTGACTCAATTTTTTTAGCTTTCAAACGATTTTTGGTTTTGGTTTTTAATAAATTAGATTTTGAACAAACTCTTTCGCTAATTTTCGAGGTAGGTGATATTGTGAGAAGAGCATAAAATAGTTTATCTTACTTTTCTGTTCTTTTTTTTAGATTTTTCCAAATTTCCATATCGTCTAATATACCGCTGAAGTCTTTTTTATATTTTGAATTTTTAATACTTTTAATATAATTATTTAATTCGCATAAAAGATTGTTATTTCCATTACTAGTAACATCTATATATATAAAATACAAAAAATGTTTGTACCCATGTTCGCTATAGACTCGGAAACTATCCAACCGATTTGACCCAAACTGATGTCATTCAAAAGGGAATTTATAGAGGATGGTTTTAGGCTTTTAATATTTCAAGTGGGCGTAGCCCCTCCCACATAAATTGAATAACATCATATATCTTGACTATTGTGATAGCAAGAGTTTTGAAACATTGCAATAGTTCATATGTTACTAATGTGAGTAATCACGACAAAAATGGGCGTTATCGGACAAGTGGGCGTGGCAGCTCCCATATAACCCAAAAATTGAAATCGCCATATTTTGGGCATTTTTTGACCTACGCCGATGATATTTGGTACATATAGTATTGACATAATTAGGAATACGTACTAGGAGAAAAGTGAGTGGGACCACGCCCCTTTATAGGAAAATAAAAAATCTTAATATAGTCTTAACTATTGGACCGATGGTCATTAAATTTTCAGAGCATGTTACTGTGACTCTGGAAGGAATAATAGGCTATATGAAGGTTTGATTGGACAAAGAGGCGTGGCACCGCCCATATAACCCAAAAAGTTAAATCGCCATATTTTGGGCATTTTTTTACCTACATCGATGATATTTGGTACATATGGTATTGCCATAATTTGGAATACATACCAGGAGAAAAGTGGGTGGGACCACGCCCCTTTTTAGTAAAATAAAAAATCGTAATATAGTCTTAACTACTGGACCGATCGTCATTAAATTTTCACAATAAGAATTTTATTTTATAACGAGGGGGTAGCGAAGCGCACCGGGTATATCTAGTATTCTATAATATTACTGTCATCTGAATTATTGTGGTTACTTTCAACATAAAATAATCTGGAGTATAATTCATTTGCATATTCTTTAGTTTCACTTTTTGAAGAATATTGCAAAAAACCTTTAATTGCTCGAAAAATTTCCAGAATTTAAAAAATATTAACGTATTTAAAAATTGTATACCTCTCTCATTTATTCTTATTTTAATACGTTTTAGTAAATCTGTTGCAAAAGAATTATTAATTTTTTTTGTTGATAATCCAACAATTTTGTATACTTTAGAACAAAACTGAAAAAAATTTGTTCGAATAATTGACATTAATTATTCGATTTATTCGTTATTCGAAAATCGGCATTTTAAAATTATTCGAACAAGAGTTTCGTTTTGTTTGATCGATTAATCGAATTATTCTTGATCGGTTGACAACTCTAGTATGTACATATATTCACAAATTCAAATACAAAATGATATAAAATATAATAAATCGTTTATATCGTGTAGGTATATTCATCTAAGCTGTTCGTTATTATTTATTCATAAAAAAAAAACATCGGAAAATTTCAATACATACATACATACATAATATGTATGTGTGTATGTATGTACATATTTATGTACATACGTACATAATTAACTGGAGGATTAACGTTTGCAAAACTACAACAATAATTTCACCTTGGTTACCAAAAATTTCACATACACTCGAGCAAATAAATATATGCATGTACGTACATATGTACGTATGTACATAAAATAATTAATAAATCAAACTTTAAAATGGTGGGCATGCATGCATTAAATTTAAATATTACAATACCTTACATAGTTTTAATCAACTAAAAAATTAAGGCATACATACATACCTATTTTTGTATAATTTTATAATTTAGATAACAATGGAAATTCCTTCAAAAACAAAATCAAAGTAAAGTAAACACAAGAAACACACATTTTCGTATCAAACTACTCAGGTACATGTGCATACATATTTTTGTATGTAGTATGTACATACATATGTATGTACGTAATTGTGAGTAGACACATTGAAAGTTGTTATATCACAGTTTTCATAAAACAGAAACGTACAATAGAAAAATAAAAATATCACCATTCTTTTCTATAATTCAACAATTTTTATATAAAAAACAACACATAACCATTATTATATAAAATATTAATTGCTGTTTCATAAAACTTTTCTTTTTATTGTTGTTGTGTGATATTTTATTAATAAATAAATATTTTTTTTTTTTATAAATCCGCTATAAATTGAATTAAAACAAATATTATTTGCACGACACGACAAAATTAAATCACATTTTTACTACAAGACGAGTCTTTAAGGACTAACAAAATAAAAGGAATTAACTTTCACGCAAATATTTTACTCAAGTAATCACTCAATGATGGGAGCATGTCTTTTTATAAGAGAGCGAACAATAATATAAAAACAGGGATGGAAAATTGAGTTTTATATATAAGTTTAGTTCGAATTAAACAAATAATAATTTATACAAAGCAACATATTTTCTCATCTGCATGCGGTTTAGTTTAATAAACTTATAATGAAATTATTATCAAAACGAAAATAAAGACATTATAAATTATAATCGTTCAACTTGATATACATGAGAATTGTTATTTTCAATAAAGGTATAGCAGCACCATTTCGTTTATTAAATAGCAAAAAACGTTTGACATTTAGAGAGGTTTATTCCCAATGTCTTGTTAGAAGACATGATTAACTCTGCTAGAACTCTGTTCTTTTTCTTCTTACAAACCTATTAATATTATAAATGTGACATGTTTGCTCTACTATAACATAAGAACCGCTCAATGGATTTGGTTGCGATTTGGTAGCATGTGACCCAGATTAAAACATAGGGTAATTTTAGAGGGTTAAAAAGGATAAATTAATAGTTTTATTACTTTTTATTTTTGTACGAATATTTTATAAATTTTTTATAAGTTGACATACTTTCTGAGGGCTGAAATGGGAATAAACTGTATATTTTTGTTGCTGAATTTTATTAAAAAGTTGGGATATTTGCATTTGCACTTTCGCAAGACCATTTGCAACAAACCCTGAATACCACCATTGTATTAGAATTGAATAAAATTCACAAGATAACATTAAAATAACATGTTATAGCTACTTATACAATTATTTCTATATATCGTTAGAATATCTATGTATCTGTATATACATGTATGTACTTATCTAAGAAGTGATGTACGGATGTGTACAAATGTACGTATATGCATAAATTGACGTATAATATGCAAATTAAGAGCATGCACAGACAAAAACATTAGAGAGAAAAGGATTAGAAAAATACAATAAATACCTTCAAAATTTCTGCCACTCTGTCTTTTTGTACATGCGCAGTGATTTACAGGTTTCGAAGCGTAAAAGATATTGCAAAGTCTGAGTGATTTTCTGTACAGAATAATAATCTTATTAGAGCTGATATAAAAAAGAGATATTTTGAATTACTATTCCTGATTTGAGCATAATCAGATCTGCGTATCAATTTATAATGCGATGTAACAGTAATGCAAACTTTTATTGTTTCGATAACAATTTTTGCTGAAACATACAACTGCGTCGTACTATTTTGTCATTTAATTTACGCACAAGTCTTCGTTATCCGTATATGTGTGTACCAATTGCACTCCTCTTTAATTATTTCATGCTTGCATAATAAATACGACTTTCCATTTCGTAAAAACTCTCCTTAAGAAAAAATGCAATAACATTTTTAAAAGCGCCATTTTAACACTTTTTTTAAAATAGAACACTGTATAACTTAATTTGTGGTTAGAGCTTTATTTAGCACTGTTTGCCTGACATCTTCCTACGAGCTTTTGAACTTCTAATTTTAGAAAATTACTAATAACTATTAAATATATTTTGTTAATGTATAAATATCAAATGTTGAACACACATTAAGGGATGGTTGTTTTCGAAATGCCGCCCATGCTGTAGAATTACACACATAAGTATATGTACTACGCAACAGTAGTTTAGTTTATTTTTTATACTTAAACATAACTAAAGAATTAAAACTATTAGAATTAATTTAATGAAATAAAATTTTCAAAGTATTTAAACATAGACAGAGGAAACAGTTAATATTTGGTTCTTAAAGATTTCAAACAACACAAAAGAAACTCTTTATATTTTTGATAACTACGACAAACAATTTAAGAGAACATTTGCGTTTACATCTGAGGCTTCATTATTGTATTCATATCGAATAAATTAAGTCATAAATTGATTGAACTCTACTGTAACGCACTTTGAGGAGGTGTTAATGGAGTCCAATTGCCAGATGCTGTTGGAGTGGGATTATTATTACCACTCACCCCTCCTGATCCATTAGCCTCTACCGAAGAGCCTCTATTTATCGATTGACCTCCACTTCTTGCTGCTAAAGATTCAATTTTTATGGTGTTTTCATGAACAAGTGTTGTAGCACCAGCTTTAAGATTGTTGCATTCCATGGACAGTACCGTTGAAGATTCATCCGGATTTCGGTATAGAGATTCATGAGTTGTGCTGTCCATTGCTTTATTAATTTCTACCGGTTCTAGGGGGGTTGGTGCATAACTGCTGGATTAGTTAATGGAAAGATGAATCATTGATAACTAAACTACATATTGTTAATACACATAAATTTTTTGTATGACAAGAAAATGCTTTTCAACTTACCCAATCTCGGAAACTAATGGTATGTATTCCGTTTGATATGCGTACGCGGCAGCTGCTGGATTCTGATATATACCGTACTCAGCAGCAGAGCCATTATGCCAAGAACTGGCTGGGTAGCTCAGAGCGCTGGGTGGGTTTATGACGTTTGTATAGAGCTGGTGGGAAGTGGGAGATGTTGGAGTTGGATGGTAAACTTGATGGGCAGGTGCTGAATACGAATGTGTAGGTGAAGCCGAAGCAACTGTTTGATACATATCAGGTGCCAGATGATTAACCGATTGTGCCATATTATATTGGTGACCATGGCTATGAGGAGTCAAATGATGAATTGTATAACCAGGAGAGGGAGAAGTATATGTCGGTGAGCCATCGTTTGTAGGAGATGGTGAGTTATGGGATGCTGTAACGTAAAAGAAGTGCAGATTAGTAATTATAAATATATATTTAAATTTTCAAATTGACTCACATAAGACTCGCGCTGTATTTACGGCCATGGGTCCAGGCACAGTTGAAGATCCCCAATAATTTGTATTTGATTGCCATGATCCCGGATAAGAAAATACTGTTGCGCTCGTTGAAGGTTCAACTGGCATAAATCCCGATTGAGAGTAGGAACTTGCAAAGCCGCTAGATACACCAGCTGCTGAATTAAGTGAAGAAGATTGCATGCTGGTAGGAGTTTGAGGAGCAGAAGGAGGATGCGGCGGAGAAGAGTTTCCTGTACTGCCGTTCGAGCCGGAACCCGAAACTATGCGATGTCTGACATAAGGTATGGATCTATTTGCTGAAGTTGGTCGGCTTGATATCGATCTGCCATAGCGATCACAGTTTCCGGACATCAAGGATGAATCGGCTAGTGATAAAGATGAGGGACTCGCATTAACAGCGGCTGTTGTGTAGTGCGATGGAGGTGGTATAAGCCAACCATAATGCGCGTCATGAGAATATAAAGTATCGGGACGCTCCTTTGTGCAATTTTTAATGTTTTTATTAGTTTTTTTTATTCAGGAAGTTTTATATTAATGTCAAAAAATTTATAAAAGATCTTACCTTTGCATCTAAAAATGCTTTAGCAAATGGATTGTATTTTATCTTTAGTGAAGTAACTTCTTCGTTTTGATATGCTGTAACTGCTATGAATTGTGTTTCTGGAAATGGATATGTAACAACGTTACGCTGCTCGGAACCAACACGCAATAAATGTACACGTGGCTCGTATTTGTGCAGGGAATTGAGCATAATTTGTCCGTTACCATTAGTTTTGTTGGTCAATTTAACTTTGGCAAAAGATATGGGCTCCTTCATCCAATGGGCTCCAAAGTTTGGTGACTCTGGATGTACGTAAATGGGATTGGATGGAGGAACCTCAGCTTTGCCACCGGGCACCCATTCACCGTTAACATATTTCCATCGATGTGAATCAATTTGCACAAATTCCAATAAAACTGTGTACATCGCTGCAGGGTCTAGACCAGACGCACTTATTTTTACCACAGGAAACATGCGCCTGCAAAATGTAAATAAATTAATTTTTTTTGTTGTATCATATCATTTAGCTATTAGACCCAAAGAGTTCTCTTTTATGAAAATTTATATACAATTATTTACATATTTCATATTATTAAATAAAATACTACAGCGAAAATAATTGTTGTCTTAAATCAGATGTAGTATATCTGACCACAAAGGGAACTTTAGATGGCTTTCTCGTCTATACAAGTTTTGTAAATGAGTTGACCTGACCGTCTGGATTGCCTAATTAGTACTAACGTGGGTAAATAAGTTTGTATGAACACTAAAATCGTGTTTCAAATTTTATATTTATGACATCATTTGTCTAAAATTAAGTTTTATAAAATAATAAATAGGTTGACTGATTCAGTACACTTTTTATTTGGTGCTCTTAGTTACACTAAAATTGAATTTCTAACCTTTTTCAGTCAACTGATTTATCTGATTCATTTAATAATTTTGGAACTTTTACTATGAAAAACAACAATAAATTATCAATATTTTTACCCCAAAAATATTTATAATATTTGTAATTTTGGTTAAATTTTTTTTTTTTTTTTGTTTTTTTTTTTGATTAAGATAAATTTTCTGTGTGTACTTATGGGTTAAAGCTTTTTCAAACGAGTTAACGTGGAGATTTTTGGGCATAATTGTGTAGATTTTCATTTTCGTTTCAAATAAACTGGAACCATGACTGTGTTAATTATCACCTAAACATTATTAATTATAATATAGTAGTTTTTATTTTTTTAATGGTGATTCACTTGGAGTTACTCTTTTCAATAATAAGCAAAAATAATCTTATCCAATATATTTCGTTAGCAAACAAAAAATAGATTCGCTGCAACGAACTTTACTTTCAAGAAAATCAAGTTTTTAACAGGGTCTAGGAAGAATATATGCAGAATTATTTTTGAGATAAGTTCTGAATAGCATAATGTATGAATAATGGATTGCTTTTGTTTTAATTTTAATTGTTTAATTGAAGAAGGCATCGGTACATAAATTTACCTGAACGATAATTACGACACCAAGTAGTTTCGCCTGATTGTAAGAAGATCGCTTAATATGTGCCATATCTGAACAAAATTATTGATTGGAAACAAAAACTCAAACACCAAAATTAAACTAAACTATGAGTACATGAAATATCAAATAAAAAAACAGAAAATTTAATACCACTAAAGCTTTAAAAATGTACCCCGTAACGAGCCACCTAGTATATGACTGAAAACGTTACATTCTCATTATTATTAGGTTTTTATTTACAATACTTTTATTCTATTGAAATAAAACCTTCAAAGGCAATTTGCAAAACAAAAAATTTGTAAACATTTAGCACCTAACAAACGTGTAAATATGACCAACAAATACAAAAACAAATAAAATTCTAAAACAAAATTGTACTACTTACCGACCATTTTTTGTAACAATCATTTCGTTGGTAAGATTTTGAAAACGTAGCCATAATTCGCGATCATCCAACGATACATGTAGATTTCGTTCCAAGGCACTGGGGCTCCCTCTCTGTTGCAGGGAGACATGATTGCTTGCATTCAAGTGTTCTGAGTGCATATGCTGCGGAGAAAGGGATCCGTTTGTTGGTTGATTTGTATGAGGATCTACAGCTGATAAAATATGTGAATTCGGCATGTCTTCTAAAACGGCAAAGAATTTTATCTGATATAATTAATATTTTCTCAAACTAAATTAATTTTAATCCAAAGTGATTGTTACTTAGTTTTGTTCGTTACATTCTTAGGACGAAAGAGTTGGACATGGCAGAACAGTAATTTCATTTGTTTTTTTTTTTTTAATAATACACTTAGCCAAGTAGCGAATGTACTCGTAATGCAGCATCTTCCAAGAATTTCATATAGAATAATGGATTAATACAACTTATTAAATATTCAATTTAAAATTGTTTATCTCTGCAATAAAAACTATAAACTGTTCTCCTCACTTTAATTTGCCAACATTCGAAACTGGTTTTAATTTTGATTTGCCTTCATCTTCTGCCTGCTGTTTTTAAATATAATATTTATAAACCTGCAACAATTGTTGAGAAAGTAGATGGTCATGATGATGTTATTCATGCAAATGCTACATATTATATATATTACTGGCTCAGCTGATAATGATATTTACCGATCTGTCTTAGACCCGAAGGACTTAACTGCTGGCAAAGAACACTCTAAGTGGAGTAATGTTACTATGAGGAAACGGTCCAATAGAGGCAGTATGATCGGAGGACAGTACAATAACTCTGAATTGGATGTGGTTCATAATAATAACGCTAATTCGGCTATTGTCAAAAAAATAAATAATCCGCTTAAAGGCGGAATAGTCATTGGACATAATAATAATTCTGAACTGGACGTCATACAGAAATTAAAATGGTCCACTTGTCATCGTTTAAGCCTACAGTCACTGAGCAAGACATAATTTCATATTTAAAGAAAACTCACTCAAATCAATGATGAAAACTTGTGTTGCTACAATTGCTTAAGCTAACTAATATTGCAAAAATTTTTGAACACATTGTTTATGATAAATTATTCTTCTGTGTAAAAAGACATATACTTAAGTATTTCTCAACACGGTTTTATGGCTGGTAGCTCCAATACCATAATGATTTTGCTCAGGGTTTTGGTCGTGTAGTCCATAAGCTTTTGATAATGAAGCTATCTAAATTAGGTGCTCATTCTCAGATGTTACCTTGGTTCCGTAATTATTTGTCTGGTAGGGATCCTGTTGTCTTTCTTCGATGGTGCTTATTCTCACTCATTTATTAATGCATCTGGTGTTTCCCAAGGTAGTATTCTGGGTTCTTCAGCATAAATAAATGTTTTGCAATGACTTATCATAGATGTCTTAACCTTTTAATTACTTGGTATAACATAATCAGTTTTGAGTTGAATTCTGTGGATGAAGGGATAGTCTTTGATAGAAAGTTATCTTTTAATAATCATTTGAATTTTATTATTGCTAAAGGTTCTTCTATGCTAAATTTCATTCGTAGAAACACCGACAATATGTTTGATCACAATACGAAAAAAAAATTTTTTGCTTCTTTTGTGAGATCTACATAGACTTGACATATGCTTCATTTATATGGAGCCGCAGTACTCAATTTTATAAACATCGAATTGAAAAAATTCAAGTAAAGTTTATAAAATACGCTCTTTCTTTCTTAAATTTTTCTAGTATCTCCTAAGTTGCGCACTAATTTCTATGAAAACTCTATTAAATTTCATATTCTTGCTAGAATTCTATGAAATAATAATTATTTTTTTCATCTAGATATTCATAGAACAACTTATATTAGGAATGAACCTATAAATAAATCAATGATTTTATTTAACACATATTCTACTAACTTAGAATATGTTGTATAATATTAAAAATTTTATTTATTTGTTGCGGGTTAGCAATGTCTAAGTAAATGCATTTCGTTGCTTGCTATACCAGAGTATGAGTAGATGAGTTTTGGAACTCTTCCAACATAAATGATAAGCATCTACTGATGAGTTGGTATAGCAACCAAGGAAAAGCATTTAGATATTGCTAACCCGCAACAAATAAATAAAATTTTAAAAAACATAAATTCTTGAGTATTTTCTCGAATAAATTTCAAATTTTATTATTAAATAAAAATTTGTATATTATAATTATTTTCAATATAAGGATTTAATGTGCTAGTCTGTAAGGATTTTATTGTATCCATAGACTGAATTATAAATAAATAAAACATCAAATGTTTTCTTCTAAAAAAATGATTTTAGCAAAAAGTTCGTTTATAGAAAGAAAACTTTAAAAACATACCTGCAAAAACAAGATTAAAGGGTAACTTTACAGAAGATTTTTAGAAAGAGAATCCGTTTAGATTATAATACTCTTAAACATCAGCTGTCCGGGCATGCAGCTAATCATTATTAAGCGAAACGCTATTTTCAATATTAATTTTTGCTATTTGTTTAATTTCTTACTTTTGTTTTTGCATTTGTTAAAATATTTTGCCGTCAAAAAATGTTTGAGAGTCTCTGGCTATAAATTTCCAATGCTTATAAAAACGTTCATAATTTTATAATTTTACAGGGGCAATTGAGACATAAAATAAACTGTTTTTTTATAAATATTTTTTTTCTTGATTTAAATGGTCTTTTAATACATTAGACTCAAATATACATTTTGGAATACAAATATAAACCAAAAAGACCGCGATATATATGATCTTCATACAATAAAAGTTTCTATATTATTAAATCGCCTCTATCACAAAAAATATTAAGATTTTCTACGCGATCGAAACAACTTCTACAAAGAGACAGGTATTATTATTATTATTGCCCGTTCAGTCTTGCACCGCATTGTCTGAATCACTCGATTGAATGTCGGCATTTTAAATTATATTGCACTTTTTAGCCACGCTCAAGTGACTGACTGGGTGTAAATGTGCGTCATAACTGTTTGGGAGGAAGAAAACAAAAACATAAAAGAGAAAAGAATCCTGCTGGATGTGAATGTATGGATGGACGGACGGCCGACTATCGGCCGGCTAATTGTAATGTTTTGGGATGTCATAAATATGAGGGATACCTTCTGTTTTATGATGCTTTAAGTAAAATGTTTGTTATGTGAGTGTTGAATGAAACAAATAGCCGTTGAAATTGGAAAAATGGTTTTTGGTAAAAATACTTTTTGTTTAAATCATAAACAAACAAAATGTTTTAATTTATCTACACACGTATGTATGTATGTCCGTCTATATGCATACACATACATATGTATGTACGTATGTATGTGGATAGAAAAATGAGAATAGAACATTTATGACTCGATGAAAAAGATCTGGTACAAACAACTGAACAAAACTAATTAAATTGTTTAGTTTTGAAAAAAAAAAAAAGATTTTAGAATCCATTTTAGGAGTAAAATTTATTAGACTACGCCGACAAAAACAGTAACAATAAAAACTATGAAAATTGAGTGCGATAATTAAAAAAACTCATAGACTTGAAATGTTGAAAAAAGCTTTACATATAAAAATGTAATGATATTCCAGTGAATACGTTAATCATTTTGTTGATAAGCTTTATAGGGAAACTATTTTCAACTAGAATTCCTTTTGATTAGTTTGAAATTGTGCATCGCTGAGGTAGAAAATTCTAGAAATACAGTTTCTTGCGATATTAACTATTTGATTATTGAGTTGTGTGGAATTAAAATTCAAAAATTCTACCTGATGTTATGTCCATCTGATGCCAATTAAGTGTTAGTTTATTATTTTTCCTATACATTCTAGTATCTATTTTGTAAATTTACTCGCGATTATGCGTTTATATAGAGAAATATATTAGATAAATAAAAAGTTTTTCTAAAAAACTTAAACATCTCATGATGGGACGTGTAAAAAAGCTATCGACTAATCACGTACGATGACGATCGCCTGTTGTGTTAATTGTGATTTTATCAGCCCATCAAAAGACTACGCCAAACTGGTTCTAACGCATCAAGATTATAACCTTGCAACCGTAGATAATAAGCGGAAAGTTATACAAATTTTCTGACCTTTTTTTGATGAAGAAACATTGTTTGCTGAACTGTTTCAATTAATCCTTGATATTCTTCATAGTTCGCAAACGTGCATTTATAAAGACCAAAACAAAAAAAAAATTTAAACTTTTAATGCAGTTAGAGCTCTTGCGTGAGCCGAATCACAACATATTGTAGTAGTTAAGCACCAAAATTAACAAATCATGGTACTACAATAAATTAGCCCAAACAGAAAAATAGGAGAACACATCACTTAACTACACAATAATATGAATGAATATGAGCAACTGCTTAAGAATTTATCTTTTTAAATATTTTATTAGTAGATGAGCTTTAAAACTTTTCAAACATGATGGTAAAGATCTACTGAGAACTTAGCATATAGATTAGCTAACCTATAACAAATAAAAATATTTAAAAATATAAACTATAATATTAGCATTTGTGCACTTGTTAAGCCAACACATCCAAAAGTCCTGAAAAATTTAAAAATTAAAAACTTATTGCAAGTAAGCCACATTATTTTTATTTTGTTTGCTTTTTATGCAAATCATAAAAAATTTCAAACTTGATAATCGATTTATTCAATATTTTCATATTGTGATTACTGCCACACCAAATATACAAATATAATAATCACTATTTTAAATGTTCAGAATTCACACAAATAAAATTAACTTCTTAACTTACGCATTATTTTGTTTGTTTTTTATTTTAGTGTCAGCACTCCAGCAATAAAAATAGGATTTACACCAACCATTAACTTTTATAAATAAATAATTAACGTATGTTTTCTTTTTCTCCAAAAATAAAATTCAGGGTTTTTTGCGTCAGAAGCGCATTTTAATATTTTCTAAATTATTAACTATTTATTTTTTTTATTTTAATTTTTTTTGTTTTTATTTGAAATTATCAAATCAATTTTGTGCACTTTATAATTTTAAAGTTTTTCGTAACTCCTTACAGTAAACGTTTAACACTTGCGTGTCAAATGTGTCACGCGCCACTCTAAATTATCAAAACGACAATTAACGGAAACGGAACTTGTTAATGTCAACTCGGTTGAGATAATAATGTTGCGGTGTGTGTGTGTTTTGCTGCTTCCATTCTTTATTACGGGTTTAGTTAGAATCTTCCCTCCTGTAAATTATGTCTGTTAACAAGGCACCACTTTTAGCTTTTTACTTTTTTGCGTTAAATTATTAAATTGCTGTTAATTTTAACAATTTATTTATTATTATTGTCTTTTTTTTTCTTTTTAATTTGATTTTGTGTGTTAATGATAATTCACGGTTTGTTAATGATTTTGGTAACGCACTTTATGTGGACGCTAAAGGTGTTGACTATGGATGTGGAGGATGGATAATTTGATGGCTGTTTGTGCCACCGGTACGGTTGGTGGCGGTGCTTATTATTTTGAATCATACTAAAATTTTGTACAAACTGTAATTAATTAGTATCCATTTGTCAAATACTAAAATGTGTGTTAATAACGTGTGAACTACCAGATTGAAAATGTTTCAAATATGCTGCCATTCATAATATTTGTAGTTATTTTTAGACTATTTTTTTCCAATTATAGACACAATAAATAGATACATATAATTTTATGCAAATTTTTTTACACTTTTCTTATTGTCAGTATCACAATTCTTTTCGCCACCACAGATGATTCAACTGAAAAACCAAGTAATAAAAATTATTATTTTAAATTTTATATCATGTTTCTATAACTTTAAAGAATGTATAACGTGTTTTGTGATTTACCATTGAACAAGAAACAGAAATTTCAACATAATTTTATATTTGTCTATTTTTTTAGTTATCTTCAAACAAATTTTATATATTTTTAGTTTTAAACAGCGTGTTCACACCCGTTTGCATACTCCGAAGCTAATGATCGGTGCTAATTTGTTCAGCCATCAGAAAAGTTGTCGGTTTTGTTTTCATCACAAAAATCATTCACAAATTCGAAGCACTTAATGCTGTCGATATTTTTGTTGCTGTTGGTTTTGTTTTTTTATTATTAATATTGTTGTATTTGTTGTTGATAATTTCAATAGTTTATTATTTTTCTTACCTTTCTAACTCTTTAACAGATACAGAGTTATTGTCTCGCTTTCACAGAATGAAAGCCCCGCCTTTTTTAAGGTTCTTCTTTCATCTTCTGTGAACAGGTAGGAAACCATATTGTTAATATGTTCAGTTTATTTCAGTTTAGTTCAGTTTGAAATCGTCAATATGTGCACGACCATTTTAACTCACTTTGATTTTAGTCATTCTACATTTATTTGTTGCGCGGGCTTGGCAACAACATTTAGTAATGTTTGCTTTTAAATCTAAATCTAATCGTACTTATGTAGGAAAAAAATACATTGAAAAAATATTCTGATTTGACATCAATTTATGGATAATTACTGCCACGATTAATATGAAATATTTGAATAAATTAAAACTTTGAACGGAATACGAACTTTCAAGAAATCACTCTACTATTGCTCGCAATTCGATAAAGCTGATATCACTCTATACATGGTATCAAAATATTTAGTGTTATTAATTTATAGAAAAAGATTGTAAGCGAACGTTAATTCCTTTTTCTATTTTCTGATTGATACATTTTGAAGCTAAGAACTTTTAATGAAATTAGTTCGTTTACTTTTCAAAAATATGAATTACACATGGGTGTTTCCAAAGTAACGGTCGTTAGCGATTTTCGGAGATTTTTTAAATAAAATTGCAACCCAAGCAAATATGTCACGAGGATTGCTTAATTTTGGACCTACGAAAGTTCAAGCATCTGTAGCAACCGAAAGAATTCATAAAAAATGTAATTTCAATACTTTTTTTGACCATTAAAAGGGTCTTTACTTTATAAAGTAACCCAAGCAAAAATGTCACGAGGATTGCTTAATTTTGGACCTACGAAAGTACAAGCATCGTTAGCAACCGAAAGAATTCATAAAAAATGTAATTTCAATACCTACATTTTTTATGAATTCTTTCGGTTGCTACCGATGCTTGAACTTTCGTAGGTCCAAAATTAAGCATTCCTCGTGACATATTTGCTTGGGTTGCAATTTTATTTAAAAAATCTCCGAAAATCGTTAACGACCGTTACTTTGGAAACACCAACATACTATATAGTTGTTTTTGTTTGTTTGCATATTTGAGATTAAAAAATTGAATACTAAAATTTCTTTCCGTGTATATTACGCCACCCAGTGCAAGCGTCATAAATAAATTTTAAAGATGCAGGTTCAATTGAAGTAATTTTTTTATTCTCCCTTTTATGTTTGTTTGATTACGATTTATTTCTGTTTGTTTTAAGAATCTATAGAAAGAATATATTTTGAAAATTTAAGTGCTGGTGTTTACACAATCCATGCAGTCTACACGTCTAAAAAATTTCTATTAAAATTATTCTAAAAATTTGGAGTTTTCCTTCAAAAAAATTAAACCTTAATCTCGTATTTTAGTAAATAATTTGTTCGAACGTTTGTTTCCTCTATTAATTTTAAATTCTTCTGTTTTTGATTAATAAATTCCAGGAATGAAATCTGTTGAATTCTATGAAACAAATACTTTTCTATATTGATTCTACAATATTTAAACCTCATTTACATAAGTACACACATACATACATAATTACATGTGTACATTTAAATATTAATTTATATTTTTAATATTTAATAACAACAAAATATTAGTTAAAAATATTACTATAAAAATTATTTCAAGTTTCAAACTAGTTATTACTTACATAAATAAGTTATAAGATTGATGAAATAAAAATAAAATGGTTTATAAAAAAAAAAAAGATTTATTTTTCTAAAACCAACAATATGAATCTAAGAATAGTGTCTTGTGACTTATAGTTTGTTTAAATGTTTTCGTTTAACAGTTTCTTCAATTAAATAAAATAATATTTTTTCAACACCATTTCCAAATTAATTTCATTGTTGTCCATGAAGATTATTGGTATGTTAATAATTTTTAAATTCTTAGATTATTATTATTCTGAAATAAAATGTCATAAAATTTAAAAAAAAATTTTTGTCAAAGTTCCGAAAATGGACTTTCAAAAAAAAAAAGGCTGTCTGGTTCAAGATTTTCGGAGCCAATGTAACGTACATATGTATACATTTCGTTAAAAAAAACCTGAGTTAAAACGGAAATTTAAATTTCCGCACGACAAAACAGTCCAAGTTTGGTTCTTAAATCTTTTGTTTTTCTGTGCTTTTGATTCAAAGTAAATTTGTGTGTTTCTTTTCAATTCGATGGAATTGTATTCTTTAAATTTTATACAAAAAAATTTATAAATCACTCGACATGAACGGTCACTGGAAATGGTTTCTGGTCGCATTTATGTTATTTTTCTTATATTCAATATGCTATGAAGCGTTTATTCGATGGCAAAGTATCGACAAATCGAAAGAGGTGCCAATGAGAAAAGTCAACAGAACTTGAAGCAAGAAGATATGTACAAATCAAAAAATAATATATTTATGCTTTATACTGTTGAAAGTTCAATAAAGAAATATTTGTAAATATGTATGCACGTTTTTTTCTAAAAAGAAAAAAAAAAACAAGAAAATATATAAAGAAGATCAAATACAAAATATACAAGCCATCAGTAATGGAAAAGATAACAAGTAAGATATGAAAGTGTCCATAAGCTTGTATTCACTATGAGTGGAAATAAAAACGTAACAGAAAAGAAGCGAAAAGAAGAAAGATGACTACAACTAAAGGGAAACCAATTAAATGTTGAAGACATTCAAGGTTTGAAAGCGGAAAATGTATTGAAATATGAATAACTAAAAAAGGATATTGAACTCGAGACTTTCAACAAACTAAATATATTATACAATTTTTATTTTTGTTTCATCTTTACTGACTTCAAATGAACAACCTTGTAGCTTTTCTTTTACTGTTTCAATGTGAAAACTAAATTTTAATGCCTGTGATTAGAGTTAAACCTTGAGATTTATTTGTTGATGTTATTTAACTACCTGATTTATGTGTAAGATATATTGAAAATTAGTTTTACATTTGCTCTAATTTGGGAAAGTTTTTGTTTTTTTACGTATGAAAAGGATCATACATTTCTTAACCCTTTCATTTGTTTGTTTGTTTCGTTTGTTCGATTACTTTGACTGTCTGATATTTTTATTGTAATTATTGTTCTAAATGTTCTAAATATTTACCGCACCAAAATTTTTCTTTAAATAACCCATCCTTTTAGTCTTTATCTTTAAATTCTACTCTAGCAAACAACAATAATGTGAACAATAGCTGAAGCATATGTTTTGTGATGGGTCAAATGCAAATTAGCGCGCCCTAATTAGTCTGAGATTGTAAACGTGTGAATGCGCAGGATTAGATGCACAAAGTTGCTGCATTTTAAGTAACATGCGTCTGAATATTTTTCGGAAAACGCAAAAGTAACATAATATATAATAAATGGAATTTGAAGGTAAACATTGAGAAATTTAAAGGATAGAAATCATTTCAATATGTTTTGTCTTCAGTACTGTAACATTTAAAGAACACATAAACGTGGCCAGTTTGCTGATCGTCAATGATAAGAAAAAAATAAATTTTTATCTCAATAGATTATAAGATATTTTCTTAAAAATAATTTATTCCGTCCAGAAGGTTACTCTACAATATCATATCGCTGAGCTGTTTAAAATTTAAGAAGAATAAGTGAAAATATTATAAAAGTTTTGAATCTTTTAGTTATTTTTTGCAAGATTTTCGGGATAACAGTTTAAAGTCTAAAAAAATTATATGATTCCAGGAAATTCTTCAAGTTTATCTTAACTTGAGATTTTTTCCAAACCGAAAAGAATTTGCCGAATACTGAATTCAATTTCACAAGAAATTTTACTCTAATTGAAGAAAAAAACAAGTTATATTTTTTTGTCAAATTTTTGCTCAAACTTCACTTTTTTTAGAATATAAAATGGGTCTGTAAATATACTCGTACTAAGTTATTCTTTTGTTTCTTTTTTATGCCTGTACTTATACTCGTATATATATTTTTTAATTATATTTGTTTAGTCTGGAAATAGTATTTGCTTAAAAACCTTTTTCGTATTTATTTATTTCTTAAATACAATATTGAAGCCATCAGGGAGGGGTATGTCTTTGTGTTGTTCACTGCAAAATGCTCTGTTTAGAAGATAGGCCAAATAAACACAAACGCAGAAAATATATAAAAATCATTAATGAAAATCGGAAATAGTTTTACATTTCTTCTACACACACACCTACATACATACATATGGATATGTATATATGAACATTAACATAAATAACGTAACTAGCGTTTATTTATTTAAAAGTGTATTCGATTGAGTTTAAGTGAAAATTTTGTTGCGTTATTTCTTAAGACTCGTAAATGAAATATTGTATATCTGCATATTTCTTTGTATACATTTTTCATAAAATTCTTTTAAAGCTTTTAATGTCAAATAAAAATCCGGAATTTCCTTACAAAAATCGTTCTATGGATTACAGTACAGTTCATCGAAAAATAAATACAGATGCTAATGCCAAATAAATACAGTTGTACGAACTCATTTAGCCAGATTTTTATTTTCACCGTTCAAGCTTTTACTAACTTGCAGTGTTGCAGTACTGTTATACTCGATACTCGTTACTAGCCACTATTCAATACTTTGACATGTAATAATCCAAAGATTCGCGTATCCGTTTAAAACTAATTTAAGCAAACAGAATTTCGAAATCTCCTCCAGTATTTTGGGAGTAACAATATTTTTATTAATTCGATTTTAACATAATTTATTTATTTCTTAAAATTGTTTTTTGGAAATAATTGTATTATTTGTTTTATCTTTCGCTTAATTAATAATTTAAATATTCGAGTGAAGGTACTTGTATTGTTCAATAAAAATAAAGAAAAAAAAACATTATGTTTATCATTTACTTTTTATGTGTGTGTGTGTGTATGAATTCTACTACATATAAATAAAAATATGTACTTATGAATTCACGTATTTGCATTTTTGGTTTATGTCAAAGCAAACTGAAAATTGCAATTACATAATTATGAATGCGGAAGGTATGAATGAATGAATGCGCATGAATGTATGTATGTGAACATGTATGTATGTGTACATTTTAGGTTTAGATTTTATAAAGTTTTTTTTGTAATTTTCTGTATTTTTTTTAGATACAATATAAGTTTTATCTGTATTAACATTTTAAGGTTTCATTTTATTATTTCATTTTATTTCTTTAATAATATGTGTATATGTATGCAATAAGTTTAAAATATTTTTATCTTAAAATTTTTAATAACAACATCTAGATTATGGGGGAAAATGTGATAGTTTGAGTTCAGAAAATATTGAAATTAAGAAGTGCTTGAATATGTTTAGAAATAAATAGCTCAAAATATTAATAAAAATTAATCAAAAAATTATTTTGCCTCAAGTCAATGAGGCTTAGATTTTTTTATGTTTTGTTTTGTTTTTTTTTTTTTTTTTTCTTTAAGTTTTAACAATATGGAAGACATTTGCAATTCATTTTTTCTTTTTCTAAAATTATTTTCATTTATCTGGTTTCTTATATAAATAATCTCATAAGAAATAAGATTATTAAAACTATATATTATATAATTAAAGTAAATAATCTTTACACACACTCCTTTAAATATACAAGTATATATATTTTGGTTGTTTTATCATGTTGCATTTATTTTAGAATTGTTGAGGGTTTTGTAATATTTTACTCCATGTTACCATATTGCACCTTTTTAATTTTGAAATATCTGAAATGAAATAGAATATATGTATGTATCAGTGATGTTATACACTTTTTTGAGAAGTCTTTACGCAGCACTTAAAAAATCCCTATTTTTCCCTACGCGCTCAAAAAATTGTCTTTACAAAAATCCCTACAACTTTTATATTATAATATATCAAACAATGCAAATGAAATCTTTGTGTTTAAAATATAAACGTTTTATTGAAACTTGATATACATAATGAATTATTCTATCAGTCTCTTTTTATAAATTAAAAACTAAATAAACAAAAATTGGAAAACATAAAAACAAGTGATATACTTAAATTCATTTAAAATCACAATTAGTTCATTGGTAAAAAAGCGAAATATAAAAAATATGTATTTTGCACTTTTGAAATTTGCTAGCATACTAAAAAAATTGTTTGCCCGTGTTATTTTTGACTGGTGATTTCTTGACATGTCGTAAGGAAACCTGTTTTTTTAAATGAGTTTCGGTACATTAGAAGGTATAACAATTTTTACATTCGCCTCTTTAAAATGAGCGGATAATGCAAACTGAAGTTAAATGAAATTCTCATTAAAATTTTTCATTTTGGTAACTGTACTCCAAAACTTTTCGATGTCCATATTTAACAAATCACATATTTCTTGCTCTGAAAAAATAAATTAAAAAAAGGATCTCCACTCTTGTAGAAGAGAATTAGCGTCCATTTTTATAATTTTCGAAATATTTTTAAATGAAAATTCATTTTTATTTCATTTTTTTTTCCAATGTAATTTCAAGGTTTAAGAACCCCATTTCTCTGAATATTTCTGTTTTGAGGTGTAATATTTGCTGTATTTCTTCCAAGACCAAATTGAAGAAGGTTGCCAAATTAATATATTTTTGCCATATTATTGAAAAGTCCCCACATTTTAATGATTTCAACAAATCTGTCATTTTTTCCCTACGGTCATTTTTTTGGAAGAAAATCCCTACGAGTAGGGATTTTTCCCTACATATAACATCACTGGTATGTATGTACATGTGTATGTAGATATGTAAATAACAATTTGTTGCTGCAATATTTATTATTTGTTAAAGCCATCAACATTTTAGATTTTCTTATTAGATCGTTCGGATGCACTTTTAAATTTTAGTGGCCTTACCTCCATCCACCATAACCGGAAATGGTAATTAATACTGCTATCGCCAATGCTGTACCTACTGCTAATGGAGCTGTCTCATCTCTGTACGAACCAGTAGCACTGCAGTGAAATGATGGTCCCCAGTTGCCACTCTCTTTAAACATAAAACTTTGCATATGCAAATCTCTTAGATATAGACGTGCAATATGTCCAGACTGGTCTCCTGAGTCCAATGGGGCGTACATTACAACAGTTTGCTCTTTGTCACAGACATACGATTTGCCCACAGGTGTTGGGAAATACATGGGTGTATGGGATGGTGAACTTAGCTTAACGTCTAATCCAGGACGATCTGGATGTTCAAATAATGAATTTGATGTAGAATAGGAAAGTTCAAATAAATTGATGTACCATCCTTCGCCGCCAGAAGACTGTAAAGAAATTCACACACCGATTAGTTTTTAATTACAAATACATTTTGACCCGAGCTTCATTAGGCAAATTATTCTCACCTTTCTAAATGTCATTTCCAATTTAAATCCTTTGAATTCTAATGAAAAAATTTCCAAGTTTGATTCCACACATTCTCCATTTAAAACGGGGTTGTCAGGTAAATATAAATCGGCCTCGACATCTTCATTTAATTTGTTGCGATACTTTATACTAATTAATCCATCAACACTAATTAGGATGCAGGTTATTCCATTGGTGGCATTGAAGCGATAAATGGAAGCTGTAGCATCATGGTTCATAGCTGAAGACTATAACAGAAAATTAAAAAAAAAATATTAAAAATATTTTATTTAATAAAAAAAAAAATAAAAAGCCAACTTACTGCCGGTGATTTGGTAGTGTATTTGGTAACCCTGGGAGTTTTTGTAGTAAATGCGCTTAATTGCAGACCTTGACAGCATGTAACTTTACAAAGTATAATCAATTAGTGGCAGACAGAAAAAGAAAGAAACAGAGAAAAAACTCAATAGTTTATTACAATTCATCTTAAGTATTATTTGATGAATATTTAGTTTAAATAATTGATTAAACTAAAGTGTCGGCTCAAACTAATCGGATTTGTGATATAAAAAAAATCGATTTTTCTATATGTTGAGTATGAAAAATATTAAAATTTACTCTATTCCCATTTAATGTATTTATTTATTTTTATCGCAATTTTTAAGTAAATTGTCTCAATGTGCACTCATTCTAATTGAAGTGTACATTCCTAAAAGTCAAAAGAAAAACATTCTTATTGTCACTTTCAGTCACTGATTTTGTGATTCCTCAAGCTACATAATATTTTCATTCTGGTCTTGATGGAAAAAAACCTTTATCTAACATACATTACATATGTATCTATTTACATATTAATGTACATATATTCGTTCGTATGTATAATGAAATGGTTATTCAGTATGACATTTTACTGTTGGCTGTAATTTGTTGAATTCTTAAATTAGATCAGGTTTTTTTATCATTTTATTTATACATATATTCATTATTTTCAGTATTTTCTTGTATTCAATTTTCATCGATTGTGACTTACTTACCCAGTAAAGAGAAAAGTATACTTGCAATTATGAAAAGTTTATAGCGTAATGACGTTAATTTTATTTTACTCAAAAAAATTGAAAATTTGGTCATTTGAAACATATTTTTAGATATTTATTTCAAGAATAGATTTTTAATAAAATGTTTTAAAGCGGAATTAGAAAATTTTTAGTTAAAGCTTTTAAATGTAATTTAATTTTTCATATAACTTTTTAACACTTCCGTATTTTTAAAACAAGCTTCCCTTATGCAAGTCCTGCGTACAAATGATGAATGAATTTATTTGGTATCAAAAATGACATTAAAAATAAAATTTCAATTCATATTGAAATGATAACAGGATTATTAATTTTATAAAAGAGCGCAAGTCCTTAAAAACATTATGGATTTTTTTTTTCAATAAAATAAATTTATTTACTGCAGAAAGTAACCACAATTTACTCTTCATTTTTAGAGGTTTTTGTCTGTGCTAAAAGTTAATTTCTTTTCCATTGTGTACAATCGCCTATATGCACACCTTAAGCCGTTCTTACACAACAAAAAAATTTAAGAGGCTTACAAAAAGAAAAAAAAATAATATCCTTTAAATCTTACCAATTTTCTGTTAAACCTTCTTTAGTTAATCCTCAGTTGTATTTGACATAATGATATATATATATACATGTACTTATGTATGTACTTATATACATATATACATAATTTCAATGTTTTTATTCAATTGAGTTCTTAAGCGATGTTTCGGATCGGAAACGTAAAATTTCTTTCTTTATATTGTTGTTTTTCAGTTTTTTAACTATATTGAGCCTTTGCTGATACAGTATCATAACTCAAAAAAGTAATTTTACAGAAAACGACAACTTAATGGCAAAACAAAATATTATTTATCTTTCAAAATGTTTACACATATTGTGTAAATTATTATTAACTCAAAAATCAAATATTTTTGACCTGTAACTCTTTTGCAGCAAAAGCTGGATATATGCGAGTAAGTGCTGACTAAAGTTGTTGTTACTCTAATAAAAATTATTATCTTTCTATTCGAATGATATTTTATAACTTTCATTATTTCGAACTAAACATTAAATCTTTTTAATTGAAAATAAACAATTGTTCGGCAAAGTTTTTCGCAAAGATGAATATTATATCTTCTTCATTTATGCATGAAAATTTTATAAATTCTCAATATAGCACTTAACTAAGTTATTTAATTAAAATAAGTATTTTTGATTTATACTAGAATTTTTTTTTTATTAAATCACTACCCACCTTTGTTGAGCGCTGAGTGCTATACATATAAAACTGCTTGCATCCTTGTGGTATTAAATAATTTTCATAATTTTATTTCTACTATTAGAATTATATATTTGTTCAGGAAATTCATTCATTTAAAAAAATTTTATTGATTTTTCAGTTTTATTTTTCTTATTCATCAATTTAAGGTTGGTGACTAATTTTTACTCAGTGTTTTTATTATAAAAATTGACAAAATATGATTTATAATTAGTAAAGCTTGACTTGTTTTCTTGACTTCTTGTTAAATAGTAAAATTGTTGTTGTTGTTGTCGACGGTATTACGAGTATAATTAATTGCTGAAACTATTTAAATGTATACAATGTTAGATTTACACATCGATAGTTTAGTATTGAAAAAGGCGTGCGTCCATCGATTTTATTTAAATCTGACATAACCCTTTTCTATATTAAGCCATCGATACTGTTTTGGGAATAAAAAAAAAGGAAACACTTGTAAATTAAATATTTACTTAAATGTTTATTTAATTTTACCATTTCATTTAAATTAACTCAAGTGAAAAATAAAAACTCATTTGTGTATATGTATTTATGTATGTAGATAATAATAACCACAAAACAATAACAAAAACATATAAAGATAATATCAACAAAAAATATATATAAAAAAAAGAAACTAGAAATCACGTATTTGCACGTTCGCTCTCAAAATCAAACAACTAAAATAAAATTTTAACTAAAACTTTTCTAATATACGAACAAGATAATTAATATACGAGATAAAAAGATAATTTTCAATTTCAATTTTGTTTAACAAAAAGAATTAAGACATTCTCAATAAATAAATATTAAATTTATTTATTTTTATGAAAACAAAAAAAAAAAAAAATGCGTCAGTTGTTGTCGTACAATTAATTTTGTTAAATTATCTAAAAATTTCTAAAAATCTCTAGGAGCTATTTATTGGCTTCTATTATTATAATTTTCATTTAATTTTTATTATATTATTTTTATAATTTTTATATCTATTTCAATACTAATCGAATTCTCGTATTGAATTATTAAGTGATTAAAATTGTTTTCGTTTCTCAATATTATTGCTTTCGTTATATGTAATATGTATGTATTTAGTATGTATTTATTTATTTATGTGTGTATGTAATCAAAGTTTAAACTTTAAATTCATTCATTATTTCAAAAACGATAGTTTTTAAGAAAAGTTTTGATGTATACTGTTTGATAGAGATTTTCAAGTCAGTCACTTTCAGTTAAATACATATACTTGTATGTATGTACGTATGTATAATCTTATCATTTTAATAGAAATAAATTGAATAGTTTTAAAATTCAGAACTTTCCCGCCGCATTATTGGATTTTCAATAATTTAGACTTGAGTTGATCTTTGGTGTTCATCTGTATTAATTATTTCTAGTCTAATCTAGATGTTTATACATATCCTCCAGTTGAGGTTTAAAGTAACTTTTCAATTGTGGCCTTTTCGATTTGAACGTGGGGGTAAGTAGACCATTTTGTACCGAAAATGGATCAGGATGTAAATAAATGTCTTTGACCTGGAAGAAAATAATCAGAAATTTTTGAATTAATATTTTATAAACTTAAATATTTGTATATATATTTGTATATATATATGTATATATACATATATATATATATATATATATATATATATATATATATATATATAAATTCGCCATTTCCAAACGATTTTCAAACATTGTAATATTTCCTTTTCTATTAAATTCTAAGCGACTGGTTTTATTGCGTCTTAAATTTTTGTTTTCATGTTCGGAATTCAATCTAACAAGTTTTTCTTTCATGAATGAGCTACCAGCCCTGTTGTTGAATTCGCCTTACTATGCTACGCACAAAACTCAACCTTACCATTTTTACACTAAAAGGGCTATTAGGGACGCATACTTGTCTGCAACATACTTGTCTGTATGTTGGTTTTCAAAAATTTTTGATTTTCTGATGTCTGTCGCACACCTACATACACACAACATTTATGTGTACTGAAGTATGCCGTCAGCGTTCGATAGTGTAATAGCAAAACCAAAGTATGCCATCGTACATGTCTGCAGACAAGTAAGCGTGTCTAATAGCCCTTTAACAAATGTTGCATGCCTGCAATGTAATTTTTTTCGTTTTTTCGTTTCAAAAACAAAAAAATTTCTTGATTAGGTCGCCTCAAAGCCTGCGATAGAAGCTATGCAATAGCTTAAAAAAAATTATACAAGTACCTGCTCGAAGGATTTTAATCCACTTTCTTTGCCATACTTCAACATGTCAGTCATAATTAAATTCTTGACTTCGGAATTATTGCATAATACCGATAAAGTGCCTCGGACACTATTTTCAATGGCCCACTGTTTCAACACCTCAACGTCTGGTACAACCACAGCTACTATGCAGCTCTGTAAGAGCGAAAAAATATAAGTATATACATATATAAGAAATCGGTTCTGTTAAATCGAAACAAATTTCATACCTTTAAACTTTCGCCATATACAAAGACTTGATTGACATATTGGCTTAAGGTGTAAATATTTTCGATCTTCTCGGGTACAATGTATTCGCCCTGACTTAATTTGAATATATGCTTGCGGCGATCAATAATCCGAAGTGTACCGTTTGGTAACCACATGCCCACATCTCCTGTATGATGCCAACCTTCAGAATCTATCGTTTCTGCAGTTTTTTCCGGATCTTTATAGTAGCTAAAAATAAAAATTATTTTACAATATTATTTTTGAATAATAATAATAAATAGTACTACTTGTTTAAGTTGAAAAATATTTAATAGTTTATTCTTTTTAAACGATTTCGAACTAACCAAATTGATTGATTTGGAAGGCTCTGTTTTGTTTAAGAAAGAGTCTACTGTATCTGCCATTCTCTCTGTTATTGAAATCGAATATTTACTTAAATCAAAAACTCAAAAGAAACAATGATAAAAATTCAATCAAGCAATATGCAACTTACCCATGAAACACATTAGAACCTCGAACGCATACTTCGCCGGTATTTTGATTGGCGTAATATTCCATTTCTGGTACATCTACCAACTGAATACAATCAATTGGCAAAATAAATTATTATAAAATTTATTGATATCTTTTTGGCAGTCATACCTTGATCGCGTTACAGGATACTGGTGGACCGACATGATTGGGAATATAATCTCCCTGTACAGTTAATGTAATAGCTCCAGTGCATTCAGTCTGACCGTACCCTTCTACTATTAAGCAACCCAAAGCGCAGCGCATAAATGTCAAAACGTTGCCAGCCAAGGGAGCAGAGCCTACCACCATTAATCTTAGATTACCACCAAAAGCTACGACATGAATTTATATATAAATTAAACTTGTATTTGTTTGGTTAATAAGAAATTCTGCACCAACCCTGGTGAACTTTTTTAAACACCATCTTATCCCAACATCCATTTCGTCTTAGTATTCCTCTTGATATTTCTTTTTCTTTGGCTTTTAAAGCCATATTAAATAAAGCTCTTTTAATAGATGAGGCAGCTATATCATTTTGAATTTTATCATAGACACGATTTAATAGGCGTGGCACAGCCGGCATAACAGTCGGTTTTAACATTTTTAAATCATTAGTCAGTTCTTTAATATCGCCAGAATAGAATCCCACACAACCACCAACATAGTAAATACCATTTTCACAACAACGTTCGAACATATGGGCCAAAGGCAGGAAAGAAATCATAACATCGCCAGCCCGAATGCGGTGGTCCCCTTAATTTACAATATACCGAAAAGGAAAATCAAAAACAAAAGATATGGAAAAGGATAATAAGCGTTTTAGTAAGTTTGTCAGGAGCGCATTAAATAAGCACTTACCCATTTGTAATATCACTGCGCAGACACCAGCCACAACATTGCCATGTGTTAACATGACACCTTTAGGATTTCCCGTGGTACCTGAAGTGTAACATACCGTACACAAATCATCTGGAGAGGGCGGTATTTCAACGTGATTACTTTTGGAACCTAATTTTTCAACATCTATAAAAGAAAATATTTGAATGCCGCGACTGCGTGCTTTTTCTAATGTTGTTTGCCTAATTGGCTTTATAGCCACTAATATTTTCAATGAGCGAGGTGCTTTATCTAACAACATCACTGCTTTGGCATCATCTTCTACAACAACAATAGACATTTCGGTCTGTCGTATAATAAAAGCACACGCATCTGGTCCTAATGTATCGTAGAGTGGCACTACGACCAACGAAAAGCAATAACAGGCCTGTTCATATAAAATCCATTCTGGACGATTTTGTGAATAGATGCCAATAAGTTGTTTGGGTCGAGATCCTAAAGCGAGAAGACCAGATCCAAAATTTTTGGCTCTTAATAAGGCTTCATCATAATTAATCCACTAAAAAATTACAAAATCAACATTCGTTATTGTAGAACAGAAAAAGAAATAGACAAATTATAAATTAAAAATAATAGAAATATTTAACCCACCTGATATGGTGATGATAATGTTTCACGCCAACCTAGACATGGTCCATTATTGGAGGCATATGCACCTTCCCGAAATGTATGATACAATGTACGTACGTTCTCTGTTATGTATGACACAAACTTTCCGTTTTTGGACTCTTTATAAAATTTAGAAACATGAATTTGTTCCGGACCCTGAAATGAACATTTTTCAAAAACAAAAAGAGAAAACGGGGGAAAACAATGAGTGCAAAATTTAAAATGGCATGTGTGTACGAAAACTGAGACAAATTCATATGCACATGTTGGGATTTTTCTCCCAATCACATGATCTCTTTCATTAACAATAAATCCTATTTGGTTACTAGTTCAGGTCAATAAAAAAAATATATTTATCACCAAAACGATTGACAAACGTCTGGCAGATGTGTGAGTTTTTTATTTGCCAAAAAATTATTTATCAAGAAATTTCTTGTTACATTTAAAACTAAAACCTTGTATTTATTTTTCTTTCTTTTTTTTCTGTAAAATTAATAAATGTAAAATGCGTTTAAATATTTTTTTCGGCTCCATGAAAAATGGCCCCAAAATGAAAAATGGCCCCAAACTGAAAAATGAAAAATGGTCCCAAACCAAAAATGAAAAATGGCCCCAAAATAGTGTAAATGATATAAATGCCACAAAAAACTCATTACATCAAATAATGCATTTTCAAAACATGTATTATTATTAAACGGCGACGTTGCTCGAAATTCTATGGAGTAGAGTTACCTTGAGCCCCGTCGAGGGGCCTAGAATGCAAAAACCCTTTAGTAAGCTACTGCCGCTGTGAGCCAACATGATGAAAAAAGTGGCTGCGCCCAACAATTGCCCAAATAATTTAAGTCCCCAGATTTGCTGCAGTGCATTGGGGTGATACGTCAAAATAAAATTAGGTACGTATGTAATGCAATGCAGAAAATCTTTACTAAATATCGCCGTGTCAGGAAATACCATGGTGAAGAAAATCCCTAAGCCCGGCCGTAGGCCGGCTTTGCAAGGGATCTTTAGTAAGCAACTCAATTTTTTGAAAATAATCCAATATTTTAAAATATTTGAATTTTATTACTAAAGTTTTTCCGCGTACCCGGCCTCCGGCCGGGCTTAGGGATTTTCTCCACCATGGTATTTCCCGACACGGCGATATTTAGTAAAGAAAAATGGCCCCAAAAAATAGGAAAAATAGCCCCAAAGTTTGTGTTGTTGTTTTCAATACAAAAGTTTGGGGCCATTTTTCATTTTTGGTTTGGGGCCATTTTTCATGGAGCCATTTTTCTCATTCAAATTATTGAAGTCGGAATTCTCATGATTTAATTTTCTTATTGAACAATTGTGAAATATTTCTGAGTGTCTCTTTGCTTAACACTGGTCAATCAAAATTATTATTCATGACATTAGTTAACGATAAAACTTACTCAGGACAAACTGATTTCTTCATCGATATTTCATTTTGTCTTAAACAGGTAAAGAGGGAGCTAAGCTTTCCGTTTATAGAAGCATTCAATGTATAGAAGATTTTATATTTAAATATATTTCGTGACAATATAAAAAAAAATTTAAACAATTTATCCGATTGCCTTTATTTCTTGTTCAAGTTAAAATTACACTTTTTTATAAACTGTAAGAAGATTTAAATTATCAAAATTGGCTACACTAAAGTTTGTTTTACAACATATCCTACAAAAATGAAAAGTTGTGACCCCACGAGATTTTAAATGCTTTCCACGAATTTTCACTTCGAATATTAAATTTTTCTTTATTATATAAATTGCTTTAAAAAAACACAGCAATTAAATTTTCTCTATGACGTAGTCTACAAAATGTTTGGTATTGAAAAAAAAAACTTTTTCCAAAGTGTTGATAGGAATTGGTTGGAATCATAACAGAAGATGAATACTACTTTTATTAATTTTATTTATTAAGTTTCGAAAAATAATGATGCGATAAAAGCAAGATTTTTATATTAATATTTTAATGAAAGGAAATGGGAATGATTACAATAGTTTACAAAATAATGAAAAATATATAAAACTTTGAATTTTTACTAAAATGATTTTTCAACATATAACAAAATTCATAATTTATATACAACTGTGAATGTGTATGTACATAAATACAAATGCATATGTATATTTTTGTATGCATATATGTATGTATCTATTGGAATACGTAAATTCAAATGAATGTAGGTATACTACGAAAGTTATATTGATTGAAGCCTACCCGACGATTTATATCTAGACGAGGATCATATTTTATCTAAAATAAAGAAAAGAAGAAAAACAAAATGTTGCAAACAAAACTTAATTTATAATTTTGCAAAACATTTTGCTACAACTACTTTAAATAACAATATTTTTCATTAAACTGAACGAAAAGTTTTAGAGAAATTTACCTTTAACACGTCACTTTGGGCACCCATTTCAATGGGTATACGAATTGTAGTTATTTGGCCACAGCAAGACATGGTTTTTGTCCTTATTGAGATTTTTTCTTTTTTTTATAATTTATATTTTTATGAAATTCTAAGATACTTTTTATCTTGTTCCTTTTTATAATTTGTTGTTTAGTTTTAATAAAAAATTGTGCTACACTTTCAAATATTTGTCTTTTAATGTTATTATCTGCACATGTTGTTATATTTTGGCATTTCTGGATGATAGCTGTATTGAACTCAAAGAACAGAAATAAAACGGATAAAATTTCCTCAAAATTTAAAAATTTTCTTCGCTTGTTGTTCTAATTCTCTTTCATTCTGTGGAAGTCACCGTTTTAAAACATAAACTTTTTCGAAACGAATTCATATTTTTTGCTTATTTTTAAACTTTAAACAGTCGAAGACGGGCCCCTTTAAATTTGTTTGGAAATAAGAAAATAAACAATATAATTTATTTTTCTATTTATGGATTTAGTAGTTTCACAGAGGCCTTGTTAAAGTTCAAAATTCTAGTTAAGAACAAATTATAATTAATAGCGTCATTGTCTACATGAATGCACATATACATACAACAACACATGTAGCTATGTACTTTTATATGTTCTATATGCAAAAAGTAATATAAAACAATAAGATAAATATATATGTATGTATGTATGTATTTCTCGTTGCTATACTTATGTATTAGAGTTGTCAACCGATTAAGAATAAGTCGATTAATCGATCAAACAAAACTAAATTCTTGTTGGAATAATTTTAAAATACCGAATTTCGAATAACGAATAAATCGATTAATTAATGTCAATTAATCGAACAAATTTTTGCATACGTAAAAAATGTGTTAAATTTGTTTGTATGATTTGAAACAAAGCGAGTACTTTATATCAAGCAATACATGTTATTTTGGAAGTTGTCGAACTGCGCATACCTAGTAGTCGTGCTATGTTTTAAATGAAACGTTAAACAATTTTCAAGAATGGGGTTTTTTTTTACTGTCAGGTGAATAAGTTAGAAATATACTAAAAGCCAAAAAAGAAACAATTGCTTTATATAAATCTTATCATATAAGTAGAAAATGTTGGTATTGTATTCTATTTTTTTTTTAAATTATATAATTATCTTTCAGAATGAGCTCGGTTTGGAAGTATTTTACCAAGAACAAAAATGAAAAAAAAACAAAGTCACATGCAAGTGTCCTAAAGTATACAAAATTGTTGGATCAACAACAAAAAAATATTATAATTATTTTGGAACAGATTTACTAAAACGCATTAAAATAAGAATAAATAAGGGACGTATAAAACTTTAAAATAAGTTAAAAATATTTTTAAATTGTGGAAATTTTCCGTGCAATGAAAGTTTTTCAAATATTCTTCTAAAATTTAAACTAAAGAATATGCTAATTAATTATACTCTAGATAATTTTATGGTGAAAGTAAGCACAATAATACTATAATAATAAAGTAATGATATAGAAGTAGTTATTATTAATGAAAATAACAATCTTTTATGCGAATTAAATAATTCTATTCAAAGTATTAAAAATTCAGATAATAAAAAAGAATTCAGCGATATATTAGACGATATAGAATATTTGGAAAAATCTAAAAAAGAGCAGAAAAATTAAATATTTAAACTATTTTATGCTTTTCTCACTATATCATCTACCTCGACAATTAGCGAGAGTTTTTTCAAAATCTAATTTAATAAAAACTAAAACCAAAAATATTATTTCTTAAGAACATCCTAAATTGTCTAATTTAACAAAAAAAAAAAAAAAATCATTTGACTGTATAAAACATGTGTGTTTGAAGTATTAAAATCGAAGTAATCTCAGTAATTACATTTTCAAGTTTTTTTATGTATTATTAATTTTATGTATATTTTTTTTGTTGATAAAAATAAAATTTTACATTTATTTGAGCATGTCAACAAGTATTTATGTTTTAAATTTTATTTATTTGTTGCGGGTTAGCAATATCTAAATATATATTTCGTTGGTAGCCATAACAACTCATCAGTAGATATTTTACCCTTTATTTAAAAAAAAATTTAAAGCTTTGTAATTCACAAATTTATTTGTGAGTTTTCGTATAAATGGATGAGCTTTAAAATTTTTTAAAAAGAAAGGGTAAAACATCTACTGATGAGTTGGTATGGCTACCAACGAAATATATATTTAGATATTGCTAACCAGCAACAAATAAATAAAAGTTGATAAAAGTAGGAAGTATCATTTAATTTTTAATTTATTTTGATTACATACTTATGCATTTTTGTGTTAATGACAAACATTTATTTTTTGTCAATAAATTATTTTTAAGCATTTTTTATTCGTTGTTCTCATCGATTAATCGAATAAATTTTTAGCTTTAATCGTTTGATCGAACGAACAAAAACTATTATTTGAATTACTCGAACAAAGTTGAAAGGCGAATAATTGATAACTCTATTATGTATTGTGTCAGATCGGAAAGTATGTACGAGTACTTATGTAACATGTATGTGATATACTTAATCATTCTCATATCTTCTATTGCTCTGTAATGTCGAAAATAAATTTTAAAATGCGCACACAATGAAACTTGCAAATAAATCATTTCCCTGTAGTTCAAGTGGCTGTCTCCGAGCTGGTTATAATACTAGCCCCTTTATGACACAACCAGTCCGAATGCTAGCCATATGACTGGCCACTTTAACAAGGGTATGTACTACGATGGGCTTAATTGTCACCAAGAGGCCACAAAAAGACAGTTCATAAGCCGGTTCTTCTTGGCTTACCCTTAACTGTGTCCTTATACCTGCCAAACCACTCCCTTAAAAACCCCAAATCATTCCCTATTTTTTATGAAATAAAAGTCATTTTATAATTTATTTAACTTAAAAAAAAATATTTCGTCAAAAAAAAACATAACAAATTCATTTATTAATTAAAAAGATAATAATAATCAATTAATATAATAATTAAATTTTGCTTTCAGCTATTTTTTTATTATTATTTTATTTATCTTCATCCTAGTCATCTTCATCCTGGTTATTCCCACTGCAGTACAATAATGTTCCTACAGCCCACTTGTAACTTAGTAAGGATGCGTAACATTGCACTATTTTTGTAAATGTATTTTGACTGTATTGAGAATTGAACTAGCAACCTTCCGACTGCTAATCAACATCTCAACCCACTCAGCTACACTCACTGGTACTTGTACATTGTACTACTTAAGCTATGTGTGCTTAATGACATACATTTTTTACTATCCACCATCTGCGACACAAAAAGACAGCTAAGTGCCTGCACAAAGTGACAGTAAAATTTTCCACAGTTTTAGAACCAGTCTTCCGAGTATAGGATCAGTGTGGATAGTTTTAGAACCAGTCTTTCGAGTATAGGATCAATGTGGATAGTTTTATAACCAGTCCACATTGTATAGTACTGCCACTTTTGGGGTAAATTGTCACGAAAAAACTACAGGGTTGCCTCGAATTCTAACATGAATATACTCATAGTTAGTAGTTATTTTATATGTATATAAATATTATAAATAGGAAATTAGGGAAAAACCTGCACGCACACACACACGTGCAATTTCAAAATACTAGGTGATCCTTAAAGAGAGGTCTTACTAAATGTCAACTGCTAGAAGCTCATAAAACAGATTTCGTTTGAGCCTGATCTTACTGGATACGTTCAAATACTTATGGAAATAAGGACCTGTTGCCTCTAACCGGCTCATCTCAATTAATTTTATTTTACTGACTACATACATGCATATGTATAAGAGTAAATATTAAAAGTTATGATAGGTATCATGGTTTAATGCAACATTTACGTTTTCCAGAGATCGCCGTACGATTCGTTACAAATCATTGATCCCAAAATTTTATTTCAAGAAAAATTTCTTTCCATTGCATACATATGTACTTGAGGATGAATGGATTTAGCATAGAAATACATATATGAAAATAATTTTAATATTGAGGGCGTGTAAATTATTAGTTAAAATTTTGCTCAAAAATACGATTTGTATAAATAATGGGACTACTACTACCACACTAATGCACATATTCGACATACATATCTAGATGTAACAGTAATCACTTTTCAGCTTATCTATGTACAGACATATGCACATACAAACATAAATCCATACATCCAGATATACATACATACATATCTATTTATATTGAAAGTAAAAATATAATTTCTACATTTATTTTTTACCCATAATTTATTTTAAAATAATTTGTTTTTAGAATCAAACATCGTTTAAAAAAATTTAATGATAATTGTATATTTTATACAACAACAGAAAAAAAGAAAAAAATTCAAATATTTGGGGTCACTTTTCTATAAAAATCGAAATAAAGAAAGAAAGAAAAAAAATTAATTGTGAAAATTTATTTTTTAAACGAAATATTAAAAACAAGAAAAAATAGAATTCGAAGACGTTCAAGTAACTGACTCATAAAACAATCTGTAGTGACACCAAAAAACACATAAAACGACAGAATGAAGAAGAGAATTTTGTACACGTAAAATTGTTAGTTGGACCTGAGTTTATTTTTTATTTATTATTTCATTTTACTTTTTCTATTTAATGGCAAACAATTTAAATTTATTCATTCATATGTATATTAAATAGTATTAAAATATTTTATTTCTTTTTGTTTTGAATTTATTTTTGGTACAAAAATATAAATGATTTTCGTAAAAAAATATCTGAATGCGAATTTATCAATCCGAAAAGGATTTGTAACAAGTATGACAATATAGTAAATATTTCACTTGAAGTTTGTTTTTTCCCCGTTTTATTTTAAAAGAAATTTTACAATCAATTACGTATATAATACATATGCACTTTTTCGTTCTGATTTACGTAATAAAATATAAACTATATCACGACCATTTCATATAGAAATTTGTACATTTGAATTTTTTATTTGTTTCGTACACGTACTAGATTTTTCTCTTTGATTGTTATTAATATATTTTATCACATTGCTTGAAACAATAGTATTTTTTTTTAAACGTAACGAATTATTTTATTTGTATTAATTAAAAATTTGCTTGCTTCGCTTTTTTTTCTTTTTTGTTTTTCAATAAATAAAACCGTTTCATAGATTTGATCTTTTTAAAACGCTAGACGTTCAGAATCGTACTGATATAAAAAATTATTTTAAAAAACCATACGATTACTAAACACAATATTGAGAATGAAAAGTTTCATAAAGACAATGTTGAGGAGAGCGCGATCGTTTTAAAAGATCACAAGAATTGTTTCCTATAGCATAAATATTTAGGGTGAGCCGAAACGAATTTATTTCTATTGAATTTTGATTTGAAACTTTAGTTAATAAATATACCTATGTACATACATATGTACATAATATACACTTTTTAAATTAAATATTAAGAGTAAATTGTGTCTCGATTGATGGACATAATTTAGTTTGGTAAGCCATTCGGATATCGACTGAAATCATTGGGAAAAACGTTAAATAGATTAAAAAGGCTGAATTTTGTTTATTTTGTTTTTTTTTTAAATATGTATGTATGTAATTATGTTTGCATGTATGTATGTACTAGTGATGTTACGAATATCAATTTTTAGTATTCGCGAATACGAATACGAATATTTGAAACAATATTCGCCGAATACGAATATTACTTTTAAGGTTTAGAGCCACATAATATTTTAAATTTAATTGGAAAAAACCCTTCCCTTTGCGTCAGTAACAATAAATTGAAAAAAACGTCACACTACTTTAGGTATTTATCAATATTATAACATTGGGATGCCGAATTTGGAGACCACATACACACTTTGAGATTTCGTTTTTCTTACTCTGCTTGCGCTTATAATTAGTAATTCAGTATTATTTGGGAGATCATATTTTCGCAGCTAGCGCAGCCACATGTCTCGGTTGACTTTCACATATTAAATTTTAGTTCTTCCATTTTTTAAGTCCACCATTCCTCTACTGATATTTGATTACTAACTTAACATGATATGAATTTACATATAAGACTTTAACTTTTAAATGCTTGTTACGAAATATAATTTTCGTTCGTTTTTTAAGAAGATTATTATCCTGCGTCAAAGATAAAGGGCTTTCTTTCTTTATATAAAAATTATTATAAATTAATATATTTTTGTACCTATATTTTATGCACTTTTTTAAACTTTCTGTCTGATTTTTTTTTTTTTTTTTTTTGGAAAATGTATGTGCAAATTATTCCAGAATAATCGCTTGAATTTGGCGAATACGAATACGAGTATTCGTAACATCACTAGTATGTACATATCTATGTATTTAATTTGTGTATCGGTTATTCTCAATAAATATGGATGGATTGGGCACATGACTTTTGTTTTTCATCTTTCTGTTGTTTTCAAAAGCTAAATTAATTAAGGGACAAAAGTATTATTGCTAAAAGAGAGAATGTATTTGACATTTTGCATTTTGTGCTAACATGTGAAGTGAAGAATCAATGCTGCTGAAATAAACAGAGGACGACTCTAAAGATCGAAAACCAAAGCAATGTGCACAATTGGAATCAGGAATGATAAACTCAGCAAAATTGTACGTTTTTCTTTTTTTCTTTATAAAACTCATTCCTCAAAAAAAATTTCAATAGACCAGTTTAAATAAATTTCGATTAATATATTAATTGTGCATGTGATCAAAACAGAAATTTTCTAACAAGTTTAAAAAAAAAAATTAATAAGTGAATATAGAGTTGTACTCTACTATTTTCTATCTAAGGACATGATTTTTACAATTTATAATAAAGAAAAACAATTTTTTGGAACATTATTTATTACAATTGGGGCAAAAAAAATACAACTTTTAATTCAATCAAATACAATTTCGTTCAAATTTAATTATCGTTGCCGATTGAAATACAAAAATTAATACAGCAAATAGAAGAGCAAATGTGAAATTTACATGTGTCAGTATTTTTGCCTGCAATTTACAATTATGTCCGCTTAACACAAGAAACCATCACAATCGGATATATTTGCAGCCAACCAACGAAGCAAAAATTCATTGCTTTTCATTCATAATTTTAATATAAATATTTGGTTTGATTTTTTCAAAATTGATATATTCTTATAAATATCTTGTGCGAAACAAATACAGTACACATGTAGTATGTACATTAGGATATAACTTTTTAACAATTTTTTAAAATATCAAAATTGGCATAGCACAGTCCGGTAGAGCATAAAAACCTATAAGGGAAGGTACAAATAGGTATTTATTTTTTCGCTAAGGTCAAAAAAGTTCACACACCAACCGCGACGAAGTTTTGAAAATTTTTAATTTTCTTTTTGGTTAAGAAAAATTAATAATATGTTTATTTAAAACAAAAAATAGCTCAAGTATGAAATTTCAATAATATTTAGAGATGGTAAGAGATTTTCCCGCAAACCAAAACGTATCTTTAATTTTTTTTAACGTAAAAAAAATTAAAACTGAATAAAAAACACCGTTTAGAAAAACCAATTGGTGCGTGAACTTTTTTGAGAAAAATTACAAAAGATTATGATTTTCGTGGTTACTAGGAGATGGTTGACCTCATGGTACTATGCCATGGTTATACCCCTAATGTACATATGTATGTATGTATATAGATAAGTATTTTTGAAAACCAAAAAGATGTAATTGTTTATACAAGCATATTTATTAACACACATACATATATGTATGTATAGTATCTAGTACATGTGTATAGTATATGAATGTGTTTATTAAGAAAGTAAAACTAAATATTTTCAATCAATTCATTATGAACTGTGTACATACATAAATTAGTAGGTGGCAACCATTTGTTTAATTTATTAACAATTTCCTTGTCAATTAAATAAAACCATTTTAAAATAATACAATTGTTTGCGTACATCTATCTTTATTAGGGAAGCAGCCGACACCGATACCGATATATCGGCGATAGTTCTGGTTTTCCGATATATCGATATCGGCGATATTTTACTGTCGATACGCCGATACTTCTTATATTTTTCTTTAGAGTTTTTTGAACAAAATATTCAATTTTCAACTCTTTTTTTGCATGACAACTATGAGAAATAACATATTAAAAGCAGAACATCAAATCAAAACAGAATACATAATGAAATTGTTTCTTCTATTTGCTTTGCACCATAGTAATGGAATGTTCTCTCAATGCTAAATCTTGTATGTGTTTGTATGTTTTAAGATTTTTTTCAAGGCGCATTAATACAAGTGGTGGTAATTCTACAACAATTACAACTTAAAATAACAACTGACATCTCAGCAACATGTACAAACTTTGACTAACGAACCTCTAATTTGTGCAAAAAAAGAATAAAAACTGTGCTTGTAACATCACCACTTTGAATACGTCTTGATTTTCTTTTATTCATTTATGCATGCGATGATTTAGTTCAGCGATGTAAAAGTTGCTACAACCTATTATTTATCTACAATTCTTGACCCTCGATAAAAAGCTCGAATATTTCAAAGACAATCGACTTCAATCCTATCGAAAAAACGTCTTATTGAGCTGCTTAACATGACTCTACATTCCGAAAGTGTTGAAGACACAGTCCTCCCTACACCTCGCAACAGTTCTGATAAGTCTACGAGAAGTACTCGCCTTTGGAGCGTATGTGAAAAAATTATAAGAGAATCCGAGGAGAATGAACCTCTATCCATCCTAAGCTGTAGTTCTGCTAACGAAGAAGTCGAGAGATACCTTAGATCTCCTAATATTCCTAGAGACGCAGATACTCTTGTTTACTGGCGCAATGACATATCCTACCCAAACTTAAAGAAAATTGCGCAGAAATACTTAAGTTTTCAAATGAGTTCTGTCGCATCTGAGAGACTATTTTCCACTGCAAGTCTGCTTCAAACGGATTGCAGAAATCGTCTATCTCCGCAAAATTTGAGAACACTTTGTTTTTTAAACAGAAATCTTATTAATATCAATTATAAATATTAATCTTTTGTTTTTATAATTTTAATTTAATTTCAACATGATCTCAAATTCAATTCTTTCTTTTTTAAGTCTTATTAATATTTTAATTCTTGAGCCAATCTAAACTGAATGCCAACTTTTATTTTGTAAAATCATAAATAATGCAGACGTTTTGTAGTTTGAAAATTTGAATTTTAGAAACTGAAATGTATTGAAAATTTTGATGATTTGAATGGCTCGTTAATAAACACTGTTATTTTGTATAATAGAAGAATTACTCTACTTGAGTTTTGTTAATTTTTACTTGAGTCCTATTTCAATATGCGTATCGGAATCGGTATTGGCGATATTTATTTTTGAGTATCGGTATCGGTATCGGATCGGCGAAGTGGCGTATCGTTACCTCCCTATTCTTTATACACATGTATTTGCATATTATATTGTTCCAACACAACTAAACTGAATTCAAACTTGAAGATAGTGCATAAAGTCATTAAATTTATATATTTACTTGAATTTAAACCAAGATAATATTATCCTTTATAAGATCCACCTTAATTTTCGTGTACACATGTTGCACGGACTGACCTTAATACTATAGAAAAGCACCTTCTATTTTTCTCATCTTTATGATGTATTAGTTTGTTTGTTTTTCTTTGCAATACAATTGAATTATATTTGTTAATAATTTTTTTTATTTGTTAATTATATAAAAAACATTTGAGCCGTGCCATGATTGATGCAAATAGATAAGTTTAATTTCACTATATATTTAGTGGTAGGAATACTTTGTATATATGCACAAATGTATGTACATAATATGTATACACCAAATATTTACATGAGTGTACAATTAGAATTTCAGCTGCATCTGTCAGACTTGGCCCAGCAAAGTAATGAGCGAAACTTATTTCAGTTTCTTTAATCACATGTATGAAATCTAAAAGTGTCGTACAAGTATAGGTTATCTTGTTATAGTTTTTTCGTGACAATTTACCCCAAAAGTGGCAGTACTATACAATGTGGACTGGTTATAAAACTATCCACATTGATCCTATACTCTGAAGACTGGTTATAAAACTATCCACATTGATCCTATACTCGAAAGACTGGTTTTAAAACTATCCACATTGATCCTATACTCGGAAGACTGGTTCTAAAACTGTGGAAAATTTTACTGTCACTTTGTGCAGGCACTTTGCTGTCTTTTTGTGTCGCAGATGGTGGATAGTAAAAAATTTATGTCATTAAGCACACATAGCTTAAGTAGTACAATGTACAAGTACCAGTGAGTGTAGCTGAGTGGGTTGAGATGTTGATTAGCAGTCGGAAGGTTGCTAGTTCAATTCTCAATACAGTCAAAATACATTTACAAAAATAGTGCAATGTTACGCATCCTTACTAAGTTACAAGTGGGCTGTAGGAACATTATTGTACTGCAGTGGGAATAACCAGGATGAAGATGACTAGGATGAAGATAAATAAAATAATAATAAAAAAATAGCTGAAAGCAAAATTTAATTATTATATTAATTGATTATTATTATCTTTTTAATTAATAAATGAATTTGTTATGTTTTTTTTTGACGAAATATTTTTTTTTAAGTTAAATAAATTATAAAATGACTTTTATTTCATAAAAAATAGGGAATGATTTGGGGTTTTTAAGGGAGTGGTTTGGCAGGTATAAGGAGACAGTTAAGGGTAAGCCAAGAAGAACCGGCTTATGAACTGTCTTTTTGTGGCCTCTTGGTGACAATTAAGCCCATCGTAGTACATACCCTTGTTAAAGTGGCCAGTCATATGGCTAGCATTCGGACTGGTTGTGTCATAAAGGGGCTAGTATTATAACCAGCTCGGAGACAGCCACTTGAACTACAGGGTGATTCACAACCACATATACATACATACACACACATACATACATCAAACTTTTCAGAACTAACTTTGTATTTTAGTTAATATTCAATCCATTAAATCAATCACACAATAAAAAATTGGCTATGTAGATATGTATGTATGTATGCATGCATGTATGAGCATATCAATATTTCGAAGATATTCTTAGCTAATTACGATATTTTTCATATTTTGTGTCAACTTAATATATTATTCAATTGATATTTTCTACTTACTTCCAATATTGGTGATTGATTTTCTAGAGGCACTAGTGGTTTTTCCGGTACAGGACGCGATACAAAATAATATGCTGAAGCAGCTGCCAAACCCGTCAGGGTAAATACTCCAACTGTACCTCCAAAATAATAAAGATATCCATCGATTTCATCAACTGTAACGAAATGAATATTAAAAAAATGAAGCCAAAACGATTACACACAAAATCAACTATTAAAATGCACTTACATAAATATGAAATGTTGCTCATTATAAAGTGATTAACATATGCCCAAATAGACTTTTCTGGTGACATGTGGAATGTTTTGAATGTTAGTTTTTAATTGACAGCAAAAAAATTCAAGATACTTTATATAGCATGTAATATGTAGTATGTTGTTCTCATAAATGAATCCAACTTCCAGTACGGACTTTGAATTTGGATTTTTTCTTAACAAATTATTATGATCGTGCTTTTTATTTATGTATGTATGTATTTATTTTATATGCCCCTGAGTTTGGTGATTATTTTTAAAAGGAATTATTTAATACTTTTTTAATGGCGATTTAATTTATTTTAAACAGCCCTGAAAGTAAACAAAAGATATTTTCATATTAGCCACTTTTATCAAAAAGATGTGAAGTAAAACACAATCACTCAACCTCAATATGATAGATTGCAGTTTAATAAATTTTTGGCATGTTTCTTCTTATGACTTAAGCACCAACTAAAATTCAAATTCGTTCTAAATTATTTTTTTTAATTATTGATTTGAACTTTACACTGGATTTAATTTCAATGAAATAAAAATAAATTTTTACGGATAGCAATAATTCGTATAAATTGATTAAATCTTTGCTTAAGCAAAGCTTTTCTCCGGTTACATATGAGATTTATTTTCATTTGCTCAAACTCTTATCAAAAATCAACACAGAACAACTTTATCTGGCCTATAAATACATATAAAAATTATACATACATATGTATATACTTATGTGCATACATTATTATTGCAATGCTTGGCTGGACAAGCAGTGTAAAGTTCTTATAAAAATGATAAGAACTTTAAAAACATCAATATGCTTAAACTTGCACACTACATATTTCATGAATGTGTTCGTTCACATATAAAATTTATTTTCTTCATTTACGAGTTGAGACATGAGGTCTATTTCCCTTCTTTTTCGGTAAAATGAGAGAAACAGCACTTTAGGGGCTGTGCACATATTACGTAACGCTCCAGGGGGGGTGGGGGGTTAAGGATTTGTTACGGATTGGAAATTTTGCTCTGAAAAATTAATAAAAAGCAATATGATGGGGAGGGGGGTATAAAATCTCTGAAAACAGCGTTACGTAATATGTGCACAGCCCCTTAGGCTGAATATTTCGTCTACTAACCTAACAATTACATTGATTTTTCTAGACTAACTTAAAGCTAACTACAATACAATGCAGAATGTAACCAAAATCAATTAGTAGGTTGAGTATATATATATTATACTCTCATTTATAATTGAATATGGTGAGCGCCAACAAATTTACTCATTTAGGAACTCTTAAAATTATTTCAAGTATTTGATAACTTCTTGCCGTCAATATTTAAGTGGTAAAGGTATAAACACATTCGCCACAGCAGACTACACGAACACAAGAACACAAATGCTGCTAGCTACCGTTGTAGCCGTTTAGCAGCTACTTAATTATTAACAGCTGATCCTTAATTGTTGCAACGATTCATTCAAGGCGAATTTATACTTATAAAAAAACTACGGGTAGCACTCCGGGAGTGCCGACAGAAGTGAAAACGTTTTGTGATTACAACAATACACGTGCTATTGCCAAAAAAATTATGCGTAGATATAAACAATTATATAAATACATGCAACAAATTTAACCACTTATTAAGGCGTATGCAACAGGTGAGCTTACTAGCACAGCTGACTGAGCTCGCTTTATAGCAAATTTTCATACAAACTGATATAGTTTGAAGAGAGTACATACAAAATGGTTACAGTTTGATACTCATACGTATTAAAATGCTTTTAATTTGTTTGTGTGTTTTGATATGAAGCTAGTGCTTTATACCAACAAAACACATGTTGTTTTTGGATTGTTGTACTTGTTGTTGCATACCTGCTAGTTTTGCCATGCAACTGCGCCCGAGAAGTTAACAACCTAAATTTTTTCGGTCAAAATGAAAAGAGCGCCATCTTTGTGTACTCTTCTTAATCAGTTTCACTCAAATTGACGAGTGCGCCCTCATTGGTGCACCAAAAAATGAGTGTTTTTCTCATATATGGCAACATCACGCTCGCTTCATTTTGAGCGAAAAAATTTAGGTGAGATTTTAGCCCACCCAAAACCTCCGTACCGCGCCAATAGAAGTTTTCACTTCAATTTTTATGTATACTAACTAACTACATTTTGACTTTTTAAAACTAACTTAAAGTTAGCAACAAGTAGTGGAAAGAAAAACTGACTTTTCCCTAGAACATCGCCATGTTAAAAAAGTTAGTTTTTTTCAAACATTCAAGTTAGTTTAAAGTTAGTTTTCTTTCCGACAGGGTATTTATAAATATATGTATGTATGTATGGATATAAGGTCTCACAAAACCATGTTTCAAAGTATGTTTGTAAAATATTTCTCAAATACTAATACTAGACAGCAGTTCGTTGAGTATTACCATAAATATATTAAAATTATTCTATCCATACATACATACATACATACACATGTATGTACATACATATTTAATAAAAGGACAAACCTTCATAGATACATATGCACATCAAATAGAACGAAAGGCTTAAATCTAGTTTAGTGACGCAGCTCCAAATGAAAAAAAATTACATAGGGCGATAGAAAATCTAAAAATAATACGAAAATTTTATGTGGTAACTTTCTCGGAAACGCATAGTTTTCGAGTTATTGGCCTCTGAAGTTTGTATATATATGTGCGATTTCCCTTTGCATTTCTGAACGAATAAGGCCAATATACCATGGATATACCATGGTGGAGAAAATCACTAAGCCCGGCTATGCAGAAAAACTATTCTATATACATACATACCGCCGTGTCGGGATATACCATGGTGGAGAAAATCATTAAGCCCGGCCGAAGGCCGGCTATGCAGAAAATCTATTATATATACCGCCGTGTCGGGATATACCATGGTGGAGAAAATCATTAACACCGGTCAAACGCCGGCTATGCAGAAAATCTAAAAAAACTACTTTGACACCTAAGGATTTCAAAATTTAAATAGAAAATTTGCAAATTCATATATGTAGATCTAGTCAAAAGCTTTCAAATGATACCAAAATTGTCCTTTTACCTATGTTGAGAAATGCAAAGGGAAATCGCACATATATATAAAAAATTCAGAGGCCAATAACTCGAAAACTTGCGTTTCCGAGAAAGTTACCACATGAAATTTTCGTCTTATTTTTCGATTTTCTATAGCCTTATGTAATTTCTTTTTACATTTGGAGCTGCGTCACTAAACTAGATTTGTTCCGAACGAAATTGTTAACATTGAAAATTTAACGAGTAGGAACCGGGGTCTAAGAAGTTACTTCTATTTGAAACCTTTTTAACTCTTGTTCTAATTTTTGCTATTGCTGCTGCTTCTGCTGCCTATTGTAAAAGTAAAAGTTTTATTTTATTCTTTTGTATTGATATTTTGCCTACATTATTGTTTTACACAAAAATAAACTAATTATTTATTGATTTATTTTTTGTTTTATAGTAGCCAAGGAAGCGACTTGTTTCTTTTTTTCTAGGTCATATCATGTTGATAATTTTTGATTAATAATTTAAACGTTTTATGATAATTTTCCTACAATATATTAAACTCTGTTACAAATATATAACCAATATACATAAATATGTACATACATACATATATAAATACGAATGCATGCACTTTGAAAGAAGATACACTTAACACAAACATGTGCACAGGATCACTTGCAGCACAACTTCAAAAAATCAGAATGAAATTGTCTCACTCAGTTAAATTGAAGTTGGTTATATGTAAGTAAATGGTTGATGATACTATATGCAGACACTCATGTATGTGCATCATAAATAGTATATATGTATGTATATATACTTTATACATATGACATATTTACATCGATAACAAAAACTTAACACGTGAACAAGAGTTCAATCCAAACGATTTTTTACAGACCAAAATTAAAAAAAATCATATCTGGTATGTAGGTAAATGCATATTTACACATGTATGTGTGTATGTAATTAAAATCAATGATTTTACATTGTTTCTAGATATGTAAAAGTTTACTAGAACCTTTGCGGTAATATAAAATGGGTCAATTTCTTTAATAAACAAATCAGTTTATGGCTACAGAGATATAAAAAAAATTGTGTGCAAAGAAACGGAAATTAATAGAAATTTGAAACACAAATTTTCATTTTTAAAACAGGGTTATTCATAAACTATGCTGCATTTTACACATGCAACATATCAATAAGACATCCTTTTTTATTTCTTAATAAATATTTCCACATTTTTAAAACTTCCATTAATATGCTTAATATATAATTTTAATCTTTTTTTTAATTTGTCTTTCCCCAAACTTGCAACGCAATGGAAAAAACGTTCTCACGACACAACAAAAAAATTGCAAAAAATCAATCGCAGACGGTAGTAACCTCGTAAGAAGTCCGCTTAGAGCTGAAAATATTATTTTAAATGTATGAAAAACCAGAACTACAAACTAAGCCAAAAGAAAATTAGATAAATTTTTAACTAAACATTCAGTGTAATAAAGATACCAACAAGTTTGTCCGTTTAAACCAAATTAGATATTTAATAAATATTCTTATATAAAAACAAAACAAAACAAACTTTACGAATTGCACAAACGCGTCGTTCGAGTTTAAACGACAAATTCAAACTGAGTTGGAGAATGTTAACAAAAAGAACATTTTTTTTTCTTTCAAGCCAAACAACACCAGACAACATACGTTAGGTAAAAGGGTGGGTGCGCGTTGTTGTATGCATGTTAAACAATAAGTGGTTGATAATATTGGTGATGCCAGAAAATTATTACACAAATTCCTTATACCTAAAGTAATCCTAATACCGATTTCTATATAAATTGAAATAAAATGCAAAATCGAATGATGCACCCTAATGTATGTACATACGTACCAGAATTTTTGTGTGTACATATTATGTATGTGAAATAAATAAATATTTTTTCTTTCTGAAGTTTGTTTGGCAATAAAATCCAATAAATTCAGCCTTTAATCTTATCGATTTGTTGCGAAAAAAGAACAATACATATTAACAATCGGAAATAAGCAAATCAAACATTTGATAAAAAATTTAATTTATAAAAACTTATGTACATGTGTACTTTTCACTTAGGACTTAGCATATCGATGGTCATATATTGAGAATACGTAACTGATTTTGAAAACTTTTTAGATATTTATGTAAAAATTTTAGCGTTGGAACGAAAGTTCGGCTTGAATTTTAAAGTTCGCAATAATTTAGATTTTTATAACTTAAATTTTGGAATATCATCAAAGATATATCGTTACCTAAACCACAAAACGCCCTAATTAACAAATACCGGAAATCGATTTTTAAGATTTTCGAACTGTTTTACCAATAAAAAGGCAGACTACACACATCGAAATTAACAGGCTTATTTATAAAATATCAAAACGTGGTAGTATTTTAAAAAAAAGCAAACATTTTTTAAATTTATTTCAAAAACCGGAAAAACAAAAAGCAATTTCACAAATAAAATATTTTTTATGGTTCATTAATTAGCTATTATAAAATATTGTGGTTACCCTTTTATTTGGTAAATTCTGGACCTGAACAAGCTACACAAATGACTAGCAAAATATCGATAAAAACAATTTTTATAGCTTTTTTTATAAAAAAAAATCCCTATAGAATTTTAAGAAACGGTCGAAAAATTAGCAATATATACTAATTTAATTGATTTATTAATCAAGAATTCTGATGCATCAAAATGCTGATAAACCAAAAAAAAAAAAAAGTAAGTTGACTATTAAATTCAATACATATGTTATTCGTGTTTTCAATATTGTTTTTGTTTTTTTTTTAATTTATGATTTTTCTGTTTTTACCATTTATATATTTCACATACTCGTATATGTTTTAATGTATGTATGTACATTTAATTTTCGTTGAAATGCTGTTTTTTTATTAGTTTTAATTAAATTATTCAGCTCTCAAGTGACGATTATTTGTATGAATTTTTGTTAATTTAGTTAGGATAGTTTTGAAATAAATGGGCCACCACCATATCAACAAAATATAAAATTTTCACTGGTTTTTGTATTGGCTAAACTCATAGTAATTTACTGCAGTGCTGCCACATAAATAATTTCTTCGATAAATCGTCAAATTTCATGTTTCTTTTTTAATTACAAAAATTCATTCATTGTAATTAGAATTGAATAAATATACTGACTGGGTAATTAAATTATAAATTCATTCCTAACTTCAATAAATTATTCAAATAATACATATCAGAATATAATTGAAGTTAAAATAATAACTCGAAGACTTAATTAGTTAATAGAAATATCTATTACACATGTTTTTTCCAATACAACTTCATTTTTTTTGGTAAAAACAAAACTCGGCCTAAACTCCTACAGATTAGTTAATATTTCAAATAAAATTGAAATTATGTATTTCGAACTCTGTTTTTTACGATTTTTATAAATATAAACGTTATATTTTCATATTGCGCTTTGCCCTTATCAGTTTTAACCACATAAGTAGAAACTTTGTAACCACAGTTTAAAAATTATTAAAAAAACAAATAAATAAAATAGACAAAGAATAAGTTCGAAAAAATAACGTTTTTCAAAACATTACGTTTCTATATTTGAACGAATTAGAACGAGTTTCAGAAGTTTATTAAAAAGAAAAGTACATACTAAAAGAAATAATGACGACATCGGTAACTATAAATGAACAAAAATCCACATCAACGACATCTATAGAAGCACAATCGGTTAATCAAAGCGATATTAGTGAAGAAAGTGATACGTGCTGTAAAAAACCGGATATCTCAACACATGTAAAAGGCTCCACAAAACAAAGTGAAACCCCTACTTATCCCCATAAGAATGGGGATCAAAATAACGAAATCAATAGTTATGCTAGTAATAAAAATACTGCTGAAGGACTAATGGATATAGCTCTACTCTCAGCCAATGCCAACCAACTGAGATTTTTTATAACATACAATCATGATTCTTCGACTTACTATATTAGCATTACTTTAGTGGCGGTGTCACTAATAATGCAAATATTGGTAGGAATCGCATTAATATTTAAGGTAATTTGTTTCTAAATATACATATGTACATACTCGTATATACAAATACTCTGAAATTTTTTTTTTTAAATTCGAATTTAAATTTTCCAAAGAATTAAAACAAAATATTTAATTATATTTTTAGCGTCGTTATCGGAGGTGCCGAAGTAAACGTTACAATGAATTTATATTGGGCGGTGTGTTTATAATAACAGTAGTTAATATATTGTTAGCAGCTTTTACTACAACTGATGCTAAATAAAATCCATACTACAAATCGTTTAAACAAGTTTAACTAAATTTAACACGTGTTTGATTTTTTTTTTAATATGTCATTCTTAATCAAGAAGTATATTTTTGCAAAGTAAAAACTGGTAAAAAAAAAGTTAATTTTTAATAGAAAATAGAAAAGTTATTAATTATATGTTCTTAATTTTTGGACAATAAAAATGCATACTACATATATACATATATATGTATATGTATGTAAATAAAATCAATGAAATACAATTAATTATCGAAATAAAATATGTATTTTTAAATAAATGTTCATATTTAATCAACTAATTTTAAATAAATGCGCTTCTGGTATCTGTTACGATGATAGAATTTTGTCATAAATGTAAAAAAAACTTTTAACTTATATCTAGTATATACAGTTGTTATCACTGATAGGGCTTGTTGAAATGTCGTTGTATAGTTAAGAGGAATAATCCTTCTTAATTAGCTTGGCAATAGTACTGAGTTGCATGTTGGTTGTTCCCTCATAGATTGCTCCAATCTTAACGTCACGATAATATTTCTCTTGAGGGAAGTCACGTGTGAAACCAACACCGCCCATCCAATCAATGCATTTGATGGTGACACGTTGAGCTACCTCAGATGCGTAATATTTGGCCATGGCAGCTTCCTTAACAAAAGGTATACCATGTTCTACCATACGGGCAGCATTGTAGGTTAGTAAGCGGGCAGCTTCAATTTCTGTGGCAATAGTTGCAATTTGATGTTGCATAGACTGGAAGTTGTAGATTTCAGAGCCAAACTGCTTACGTTCCAATAAGTAGGGCATTGTATGATCAAAACATCCTTGAGCCAAACCAATCATCTGAGATGCAATTCCAATACGACCCTCGTTAAGGAATCCGGCAGCATATTTATAACCGTGACCAAATGTACCCAGCAAGTTTTCTTCGGGAATACGAACATTATCGAAAGTCAGCATGCAAGTGCCGGAAGCACGAATACCCAACTTATCTTCAGGTTTATTAACTATCAAACCGGGAGTATCACGGTCCACAAAAAATGTAGTTATACCACGATAACCGTCTTCGGGTTTTGCATTTGCAAACACAATGAACACACCGGCCAAGTCAGAATTGGAGATCCACATCTTGGACCCGTTGATAACATAATGGCTGCCATCCTTTTTGGCCACTGTCTTCAGAGAGAAAGCATCGGATCCAGAACCAGGCTCTGTCAAAGCAAAACTTCCAGGCTAAAAATTACATTTAAAAATTAAATGGTTTTTATTTATTCGAAAGTTTTTGTTCACTTACATATTCTTGGGCCAGTTTGGGTAAATATTTCTTTTTCTGCTCCTCATTAGCCACTTTAATGATCAAAGAGTTGACCAAAGTGTTGTGAATATCAACTAAAGCAGCAACTGCCGGATCAACCTTAGAAATTTCTTCAACTGTCAGAATAGTGGTTAAAAAATTGCATCCACTTCCACCCAATTCAGTATCGATTTCAATACCCATAAAACCGTTGTCGAACATAGCTTGAACTACAGACGGTTCAAATTTGTGCTGTTCATCCATCTTCTTCACAAAAGGAGCAATTTGCTCTTGAGCCACTTTGGCAACTAAAATAAAAAAAGGCACATTAGAAATCCAAACATATTAAACAAATTTCCAATTGCATAAATAAATATGTATGTACATACATATGTACATTATTTGTAATTATTACTTTTCATAACGAAATTCTGTAATTCTATTGACCTTAACTGCTCATACTACGTATAATAAAAATTTTAGAGTTAGAGTTGTAATTGTTCTTCTATACAAACTGCTTCCATTTTTCTATTTTTCAGCATTTTTTCGAAATTTTTCAAAACGATATCTTTCTTCCTCAAAATCCAATCTTCAAGGCTTTCACATCTAACGAAATCTCGATTTGTAAAAATTGTGCTGAAATCAGTAACTTGGCTCTTTTAACAAAAAACAGGACATACACACAGAGAAAACAGTGCCTAATAAATACCTAATAAAATAGAACAAAATTAATAAGATATTTCTATGGTTTTTTTCAAGAAGGAAGTCTTATTATTTTAATAAGGAAAACCTTATTGAAAAAATCAATAAGGAATCTTATGGTTTTTATTAGGTATTCTTATTGTTTTTTTTTTCAATAAGGTTTTCTTCTTGATTTTATTAGGTATTCTTATTGATTTTTTCAAAAAGGTTTTCCTTATTAAAATAATAAGACTTCCTTTTTGAAAAAAATACTTACAGATATCTTATTAATTTTGTTCTATTTTATTAGGTATTTATTAGGCACTCTTTTCTCTGTTATGATTTTAGGAAATACAAATTTGATGTCATCAGAACGTCATGGTACAACATGTATTTGTATTATCTGGATGGAGGGGTGATGAAAACATTTTTATAAAACTTACGTATTCAGGGGGCTGAACCAAGGGAACTTCGGTTTAGTAGTTTGGCACTCTAACCACCTCACTACTACACCTTACTATAGTATACATGTTAGCAGCCAGTTTAAGAAGATGTTTTATTGTAGCACAAAAAAAATTATGAAAAAATTGTTCCTTGGTTGATTTATACATATGTATGAAATAACAAGAAAGCTAATGAAATCAAGAAGATATTCTTATTAAAAAAATTAAGAAGATGAGTTACACATGATCATACAGGAACCTAATAAAATCAAGAAGAAAACCTTATTGAAAAAAACAATAAGATGACCTAATAAAATCAAGAAGAAAACCTTTTTGAAAAAAACAATAAGACGACCTAATGAAATCAATAAGAAATCTCTTTTATTTACAATTCATATGAAAACCTAATAGAAGCAAGAAGTTTTTCTCTATGGATTGTTTTTTTGATGCCAAAAATAACGGAAATTGGGTAAAAAAATTGTGAATAACAAGTTTTCTTCTTGATTTTATGTGGTTTCCTTATTGAAAAAATTAATAAGATTTACCACATAAAAACAATAAGGAATCTCTTCGAAAAAATCTTCGCTTCTTTCTGCTGGATACCCCTTAGCCTAAAAGCGTTTCATAGAGAAGATCTTATTGATTCTATTAGGCAGTTTTGGCAGTTTTGCACATATAATATTTTATATGTTAATTTATACGACACCGTTTTATATTTTTAACTTTAGGTCCTTTTTATTCGAGTTAAGAGGCAGTTGATGTACGCAAATAACATTTCATATTAAATTGTGAAAGTTTCATTTGCCAAAAACTTACATACGTACATTTTTATTCTTAAATTAATAACAATTCAAATTAGATAGCAAAAGTATGACCTTGGTTTTAGTACATTAACCTATATATGTACGTATGTGTGTATGTTGTTTTATAATTTGTTTATTTGCGTTTTTAATAAAATTAGCATACTAGTACTAATATCCAGTACTTTTCCATTGTTAGAATGATTTTCAAAAAGAATAGATATCAACATACATACATACATACATACAAATTCATTTAAAAAATGTAATTGCACACATACATACAAAAATAAATACATACATATGTACACAATATATATGTTTATGTACGTCTGTATAATATACATACATATGTACATATATAAAAAATTGTGGTAGGTAAACAGATAATGAGATCTAAGATTTATTATCATCTATTCTAAATTATTAAAAAAAAATCATAATAATAATAATCTAAAATGGGTAAATATTTAAAAGAATATAAAATATTCTAACAAAATATTTCAACAAGCTGGAACAGACCTAATAAAAATAAATAAACACAATTAATAATTCACAGCCGCCCGCGGCTTTGCTTATTCTACTGCACATTTTGAATAAAAGGCAGTCAAGTACAAATGACAGCAGACAGTAACGTTTTTTGCATTAATAATAAGTTTACAACGCTTCATGCAGTTGTAAGATTTCACTTAATTTACAACATTCGTTTTTCTATCACTATTTGCTAGAAATTGATAACAAATTTTTGTAAAAATAATCACATATGTATATAAAATAAGATCGAGAATGACAAGGGCAGGTTAAATGAATGTTTTTGTAAATAAAGTATAATTTTCGATTATGATTTTGAATTGAAAACATTAAATTTTTACTGTGTGCTCTACGATGTCGATAGATTTCTTTCTCTTGTACAATTACATACACATGAAAAAAAAGGGTGAAATTTTGTTTCTTTTTGTTTTGTTGTTAAATAAAAATAAATTGTCAACTTTCCAACTAAGAACAGAGTCATTAATGGACTTTTATTCAACTCTCTAGGAAAGTTTGATTTTAGCAACCGCAATCCATATGAACCCGCTAGAACAGAGGGCCCATTAGGCACGAATTACCGAAAATCCTATAAATTTACTCTATCACAAGTGTAACGCCATTCAAATTACTGAATGTTTTCCCTTATATTTAGAGAAAACCAAATTAAATCGCTGACTAGCTTGTGATGTTTTGCTTGTTGTTTTATTGTCTTTTTATTCTTTACTTCTACCCTCCCTTAAAAATCTATTTTTGTAATTTGCCGTGCACAGGAATCAAACTCAAGAAGACGGTCTCGCTAAACTACATGCATACCCACTAGTGTATGAAGACGTCTGTGTCAAGCGATGCTAAATAATGTGTTTTAATGTTTATAAATAAAATAAAAAATTTTTCTTTGTGGCATGAAAGAATAATTAATTACATGCTTTGTTTATTAAAAAATAATTTTTAATATATTACTTCAACAATTTTAATGGTTAAAAAATATTAAAAAATTGTGATATAAAAATTTAACCCAGACCGGGTATTGAACCAAGGAATATGAAAAAAAACCATTGTTTTTATCAAATAAATTTTAATAAGTTTTAAATAAATATTCACTAATTGGATACATTTTTAGATTTAAAAGGAACTTTATTATATTATGGAACATATGTAAATATATATGAGCCGTTTATTTTGAAAGTGGCATGTCACTTTTTCAAAAAAATCAAGTTATTGGCGACACTAAATACAATTGAACGGTATCTTTTCATTTGTAAAAAAAAATGCATTAAAAAAAAGTAACTTATGGGTTAATATAGAAAGGTCGTATTCGAGTATTGTCTATCATAACATGTAAAAAAACCGATTATGTGACAATGTTCTATAATAAAATTTTTTAATAATTAAATTATTAAAACTACAACCATACTGTGAATAAAGAGAGTTTCAACAAGAAGTTATTTTGCTCCATTTTTTACACTCTTTTTATTATCGTTTTAGTGATTTTACGGATATCATTAAAAAATGTTTTCGGAATTTATAAATTCTTTTACTGATTTGGAAAAAATATATTTTTAGGCAATAAAAAATATTTTTAGGACCGAATTCTGTCCTTATCATAATGAAGTTACCCTTTCTTCTATATATTTTGGTGGCAAGGCTGAAGCGGATAAGATTAGATTGGCTCGCTGCATTTTTAATATGTACCGATCTGAATATTTGAAATCAAGTGAAAACCTATCCTAAAATACATACAAACATACGTATGTATGTATGTATGTACGTAATACTAATTTAGAATCAAACCACCAAAAAAAAAAAAAACCTATCAAGTGTATGGAAATGGTGACGGCAATTACGTCTTCCATTGGAAATTCGTTTTTTTTAAATTTCTTTCAAATGGACTTATGGAAAAAATACATATGTATAATTAACTCAGAGAAATCGTCTGGTCAGGAAGTTTGGATAAAAAAATTTTGCTGGTTGGCTCCCTATTATGTGTCTATATATGTACTTATACTTATGTATCTACATACAACATATGTACAAGATATGTATGAGTGTATGTACATATGTATGTATGTATGTGTTCTTGAATTTTTGAAAAAAATTGATACTTAAAAACACCATACGTTAACTTAATTACGTAACATTTAAAACGTAGAATCGTTTGAGTGAATTAGAAATGCCGCATGATCACACAAATGTATGTATGTATGTATGTATGTAAGTATATTATGTGTGAATGTAACTAAACTAGTACTCGCACGTTCTTGAAAACTACTATGTACATAAGTATATTAAAGTTCAGAAATAATTAAAACAAACACAATTTACACGTCACTTTCTTAATGACAGACTTGGTTAGTTTTAATCAAAGATAAGTTAAACTAAAATGAGCTTACCAGTTTCCTTCATCATTAATTCATCTTCGGTAAGGAGGGTTAAGGGAGTGGGTGTATCAGGTTGGGTGGATGACAAAGCATTTTGTTGTTGTTGTTGACGCAAAGCATTGGCAAACTTAAAGACACGAATTAAATTTAATTAATTACCCGACTGTTGTTATATTATATATTTTATGTATTTCTTGATTATTTAACCTTAATTGATACAGATTGCATGTGAAAAGCAACTGAAAACTTACCAAACGTGTGGGCAATTTTTTCAAAGCATTCATTTTTTATCTTAGTGTGCAAAATTTTAAATAAAAATTAATTTGCTAAAGAAAAAAAATAAATCCAATCACACACACAAATATGGATAACAACCTCTAACGTATGCAGAGTACACACAACTGATACAAAAAGATCCTCCAGCTAAAAAGAGCAACCGGCTGACTGAGCGATTGATAACGACGGGCCCACTTGTTGTTATTATATATTTTATTATCGATCGTTGCTTTTGCTTCTGTACTAAATACATACATACATACACTTTTTTCGCTAAATTTATTTATTTTGTTATATGTACTTGTGTTGAGCTTTCGAAACGTACCCTGTCGTCAAATGTGTAGCTAGCTACAAGAAAAGCTAACATTTAAATTGATTTTGCTAGACTAACTTAAAGCTAACTACAATACAATGCAGAATGTAACCAAAATCAATTAGTAGGTTGAGTATATATATATTATACTCTCATTTATAATTGAATATGGTGAGCGCCAACAAATTTCCTCATTTAGGAACTCTTAAAATTATTTCAAGTATTTCATAACTTCTTGCCGTCAATATTTAAGTGGTAACTTATACTATACTATGTTCACACGGACAGAAATTATAGAGGTTCACGCTCTCATTCTTGGTTCGCGGGCCAACCTTGATTGAACCTACATGTTTCGCCATACAAAATTTTAAGAGCGAACCTACGTGTTTCATTTTGAACCTTGTTGCGAACCCGTATAATTTACTATCATCTATAATTTTGATAACAAATTATCGCTGGTTTATCTGAACTAGTTGTCCAAAAACATTTTAACAAAGAAAAACAATTGATAAGTGCTAAATTTTAATAAAAACATTGAACAAATAAAAAGCATATATTTATATTTATGTAAATAATTAAATAAAATGGAAAAACAATAAATAATATTAAATAACGAAGTACGAACCAATCTAGAATGTGTCGTGTGAACACATATGTTCGCCATCGTGGTTCATGGAGCGAACCTAGTGTTTCAGTTCTTCGTGTGAACATAGGCTGACTTCCAAAACGTCAATTGCTATGTGTCTGAACAAAGCATCACATTTCAAAACGCCGCAGTACAATAAATATACTATGTATACCATTTCAAAACGCCGCCGCCAAGTATTTTTAACGTAATAAGAAAGCAAACAAGGCATCGGTTTTATAGTTGTTGCATTGTTTGGGAACTTTGCATATGTATGTGATTTAAATACAGTAGCAATACTGTATACAAACTTTGTATACGAACGTTTTGGAAGTCAGCCATAGTATTTAAAAAATGAAGCATAGATAGTTTTTTATGTATACTAAACTATCTACATTTTGACTTATTTAAACTAACTTTAAAGCTAACTTAAAGTAATTAAAAAAAAGAAAAACTGACTTCTCCCTAGGACATCGCGGTGTTAAAAAAGTTAGTTTTTTCCATACATTAAAGTTAGTTTAAAGTTAGTTTTGTTTCCGACAGGGTATGTACATATGTGTATGTCGGTATGATAACCAGCGTTGTCAACTTGGTGCGTTTCGCACCTTTTTTGGTGCTTTTCTAAATGTTTTGTGCGAAATATATCTGAGTTGGTGCGTGGTGCGCTTTTTTCTAAATTTTGGTGTGTTTTTTTAATTTTGGGTGGCTCCAAAGCATATTAAACATAAAAGAATTTTATACAAAAAATACAACTGTTTCAATACCATTTCATTCAATTGTGTACAATTTGTACATTAAATTTTACAGACCATAATAAGAGCAACCATTAATGGTGTTTAAGAGGTACCAAAACACATTCGCAAAAACCTTTAAACCGTCTTGTTGTTATAGATAATTTGTAACATTTCATTATAAGAAATTTGTTGTCCCTTTTAGATTTGCAGAGTACATAATTGTTTGTTGTCGTAAAAGTTGCTGTCAAGTCTGTTAAAGAGCTTAGCAAAAACAAAGTATTCTCGAGAGTAGCGATCATTGTTCGATTTTTATAAAATGCATAAAAATGCGTTTATATAAAGTGTTGTAACACTAAAATTAATAAAATTTCTATTTACTAAAAGAAATATTTAAAGTTAGTATCAATAATGGAGTCTAAAAAAGGAGATCATAAGCGAAATACAAAAAGATTTGGGAATCACAATGTGAGTTTAAGCAATGGATTCGGCCTTGACCAAATAATAACACAAAAGCAAGATGATATTGCAAATGCGATATCACGCCTAAATATCCAACCTTGTTCGCCATGCTGGAACACGGAAACACATTGCAGCTTTAAGCCCATTTACGAGTAGCTACAAACGACATCAAGTACCAACATTGTACAAAATGTTTTATCCCATTACAAATATGATATCATGCCATTAGCAGTACAATTTGAATCCGATGTCGAAATATTATCTATGTAGTATTCAAAATCGGTGGAGAATAATTCACTTCATGCAATGGCACAATATTGTATCAACATTAGAATTTTGGATTTTGTAAAGACGCTAAATTAATTTAATAAAAAAAAATTCTGTACATGGTGCGTTTTTTGTTGAATGGCGCGTTTTTTTCTCCATTTTGGTGCCTTTTGAAATTTCAAAGTCGACAACGCTGATGATAACCCTGTCCAGTTGTTTTCTTGTTCCACAACTACCCCTGTCGGAAACAAAGCTAACTTTAATGTATGGAAAAAACTAACTTTTTGCGATGTCCTAGGAAGTAATCACTTTTCTTTGCACTACTTGTAGCTAACTTTAAAGTTAGTTTTAAAAAGTCAAAATGTAGTTAGTTAGTATACAATTGTGTGTGTCATCTCTTGAGCGATACACGTATTTTTTGGCGGCTTTAAAACAAATTTTTAGTTTTTATAAAAATTAATTCCTTAAAGTGAAATTAAACCTTAAACTATCATAGTTATTGAACTTTTAAACTGCTTAAGTGTTTTTACTTAAAAGTTTATAAATCTATGTTCACATTCATAAGTGCATAAAAACGCCATGTGATAATAGTGGCGTTCTTTTTGTGGGCTGTCATCTAATTAATTTCTTTCAGGACACCACGTGCTCTGAGCAAATTATGATTATCGGAGTTATATCTCATGGCTCCATGAAAAATGGCCCCAATGAAAAATGGCCCCAAACCAAAAATGAAAAATGGCCCCAAAATAGTGTGAATGATATAAATACCACAAAAAACTCTTTAACATCAAATAATGCGTTTTCAAAACATGTATTATTATTAAACGGCGACGTTGCTCGAAATTATATGGAGTAGAGTTACCTTGAGCCCCGCCGAGGAGCCTAGAATGCAAAAAGCCGTTAGTAAGCTGTGGGCGCTGTGAGCCCACATGGAGAAAAAAAGTGGCTGCGCCCAACAATTGCCCAAATAATTTAAGTCCCCAGATTTGCTGCAGTGCATTGGGGTGCTACGTCAAAATAAAATTACTTACGTATGTAATGCAATGCAGAAAATCTTTACTAAATATCGCCGTGTCGGGAAATACCATGGTGGAGAAAATCCCTAAGCCCGGCCGTAGGAAAAATCACCCCAAATTCGAAAAATAAAAATGAAAAATGGCCCCAAAAATAGGAAAAATGGCCCCAAAAATAATTATTGTTGTTTTCAATGTAAAAAGTTTGGGGCCATTTTTCATTGGGGCCATTATTCCTCAAATAGGTTTGGGGCCATTTTTCATTTTTCAGTTTGGGGCCATTTTTCATTTTTTAGTTTGGGGCCATTTTTCATTGGGGCCATTTTTCATGGAGCCATATCTCATATATAGTACATAAAATTACACATCTTTCTGCATCTGAGAATTTGGATTATATATTTCTTTCCATCTGCTAAGTGTGGTGATTGTAAGAAAAACGTTACCAAGTCTGACGCTGGAGTTGAGTGTGAAGGGTGCAAAACTTGGTCCCATATAGCTTGTGTCAATATACCCAATGAACTCTATGCAATTTTGGGAAAAAATGATAACCTCTCGTTTAAATGCACTAAATGTCGTTCCAATCCAAAAGACGATTATGTTTTATTGAGACAGTATGCGGATGAATTGGAAAATAAATTTACCACCGCTTTCAAAAACTTTTCTACCGAAATGCGTATGGAACACCGAGATTTCATAGCGTCTATTGAGACATCCATTAAAGAAATTCGTGCTGACCTCTCTACATCCGTCAATGAGTGTAGAACTAAAATCGAAGATTGCAACAACAACATCATGAAGGTAGAGTCACAAGCTATATAGAAGATTTCTCGTATCGAACTTGAAGAAAACAAGCTTCAGCGTAGAGTCTATCGTCCAGATGTGATTATCTCTTGGTTGCCGTCTGGCATTGATCACCTGTTGGATTACGTGTTAAAAATCTGCCTTCATTATGGTGTGACTGTCAACGGTAGGGACACTAGCCATTGCTTATACATCCAACGGGGCAAGTCCTTAGTTGTTAAATTTAACAATGTTTTTCTCAGAGATGCTCTTATGAAAGCCTATTTTAAAGAGCCGAATTTAAAGCTATGTGATGTAATCCAAACTAATATTACTACCAGAGTCTACCTTGGTGACAATCTATCCCCAGCATGTTTGAAAATACAAAACTTATGCCGCAGATTGAAAAAGGACAACAAAATCGCTTGGTTTAAAATCATTAACAGAGATGTACCGTTGGACACTGTAAAACTTCCTGATGGGACTACAAAAACATTGAATGCGGAGCAATGTACCGAGTTGTAGAGACGTAAAGTAGCTGTATGTTTTTAGGTTATATCAATGATATGATTGACTGCCTATCTCGCGATGTTGAAGAAATTTTACCTTCTGTTATGATTTTTATAATTGCATTTGTGGTAAGAAACAAATTCTAAAACCTTGATTTTCTTTGTTCCAAAATATTCAAAATTGTTCTGATATTGTGGAATCGGCAGTGAATCTACATATATTATATATTTTTCAATCTATATTATCATCTTTTTTTCTCATGTAATTACCTTTATCATTCTGAATTTATTGTAATTTAATTTTTTTTCTCTCTTAGCTGACAGCCCTTAATATATGCTGTACTTTTTGTATTTTATTGTTTATGTTATATTATATTTTGTAACATTTGATCTCATCCGTAATATCTCATCACTTCGGTTCCTCCACACACCTTCACTAATACCTTTTGAGTTCTAGGCAGAACCTAGGCCCGATAGTTAGTAATAAAAGTCTAAATATTTCCTTTCCGAAGGACCCTAGGGATTTCAAAGTAGCGCATATTAACGCCCGAAGCTTGTGTCCCTCGGATAGATCCCTTAAACTTGATGAATTGATTTTGATAGCAAGAAGTGGTTCCTTTGATATACTCTGCATTACTGAAACGTGGTTAGATCCGTCTATACCTGATCTAGCTGTGAATATTCCAGGATACACGATCTGCAGAAATGATAGACCTCTGGGGTCTAGAGGAGGTGGTGTGGCCATTTACGTTGCAAAAGGTATCAAACATAAATGCATTTTTAGGAGCAATGAATATTTCTCTTGCGAGGGGATTTTTATTGAAATTAAATCTTCCGGCACTTCTCTGGTAATTGGAGCTACGTATCTTCCTAGGGGAGATCTATATCTGTTTTAAAGCACTTTTGGGGATATACTTGTTCGTTTCAAAGACATTATAGTAGTGGGGGATTTTAACAATAACCTGTTTAACCCTTCTAAGGCGGATAAAATTCGTCAGCTCTGTAGTCGTCATGGGTTGAAATATATACATAATTCTTCTCCAACGCATTATGATTCGTTTCATCACTCTACATCGCTAATCGACTTTTTCCTCACTAGCCATAGCATGACTTTGAATACCTCACTATAATTTCAGGCTCCTTTCATTTCCAATCACGCATTAATCTGTGCATCATTCTGGTTCAATATGTCGTACACTGCTGAGTTTCTCTACGCTAGGGATTACAGTAATGCTGATATATCGGCAATTGAGAGTCACATAGCCAACACTAATTTTTCTGAACTTTATCACTCTAATAACTCTGACACACAGCTTTCTTTTCTTAACACATTATTTAACGAACTTCTGAGTTACATACCAATGAAAAGGTTACCCTATCATTCGGGTAGGAGGATACCAAACTTCCCGAATCACATTAACTATTACAGATCTTTAACTGCCATTGCCTTGAAAGCCTATCATGATGATAGAAGTGACATGAATTGGATAATATTTAAACAACTCCGGAATCATACTAAATCTAAAATCCGAAAATTCAGGAAAACATACTGCTGCCGTTTGTTTAAGTTGGGTGATACCAGAAAATTGTGGCAAAACCTACGTAGTTCGGGTATACTTGGAGACCAGCCTGAGGTGTCCGATTTTAATGTTAATGTCATTAATGATCTATTTATTAGAAATCAACTAGCTACTACTGATGTGGAACCCAATTGGGAAAGGCTCCTAGATAACCCATACGGTTTCTCTTTCTCTAATATTCTGAGTTCGAACTATATAAGGCTTTTCATATGATCAAAAACACGTCAGCTGGAGCTGATGGCGTACCTGCTAAATTATTAAAAATTGTATTTCCTCTCCTTAGTAGACACCTCCTTTACTTTATGAACAATATTCTGACAACTTTAAAGTTCCCTAAGGATTGGAAAGTTGCAAGACTTACTCCTATTCCGAAGAATAGACAGCAGTGTGATATTAACAACCTGAGGCCTATTAGCATACTTTCCACCTTGTCTAAGGTGATGGAAAATATTATGAAAGACCAAATTACAAAATTTACTGACAGTAGAAATATACTAAATGAGTGTCAATATGGTTTTAGACAAGGTAGAAACACTAGTTTTCTTCTGACTGAATTGATTGAATCCATCAGAAGTGCTCTTAATGTGGGCAAGATAGGTGTTCTTGTTTCAATCGACCTCTCCAAGGCATTTGACCAAGTTAAGCATTCCTCACTTGTCACTAAACTTAACAGTAAATATGGTTTTTCCGCTTGCCGCTTAATTTGGTTTTAACTTTTGTGATCGGTGTCAATTTGTTTCCATTAATGGCTCAACTTCTGATCTAAATCAGGTAATTTCTGGTGTGCCTCAAGGATCGGTTCTTGGGCCAATCTTATTTACCTTATTCATTAATGATTTATTCGACACACTCTCCTTTTGTAAACCATTTGGCTATGCTGACGACATACAGCTGTTCTGGTCAGGAGAGCCCCAATTCTCTGATTCCTTGCAGGCCACCATCAATCATGACTTGTCGACTCTAAACAGTTGGATGATAGCAAACTGGCTACGTGTAAACATGGATAAAACTAAAGCCATGGTGTTTCATACTAATAGATTTGATCAAGTTGACCTCGACTTGAAAATTTCTAATTTTTCGATTGAGTTTGTACATCATCTCAGATGCGTTGGTGTTATAATTGATAATAAATTGTCATTCGAGCCTCATATAAATAATGTTTGCTCTAAGATATCTTTTCTTTTACGGAGGTTATACCATGTCAAAAAAGTAGTTGGTCATACACTGTTAATGTCACAATTAAGTTACTGTTTTGAAATCGTTTCTGGATGCAACGCTGGCAATAGAGCTAAATTGAAATCCATCGTTCATAAGGGGGTTAGATATGTATATGGGCTCAGACTAAGAGCACATGTTTCTACCTACCTTGTAAACTTTCTTAATATGACTTTCGACAATTATCTCAAATTTCGTTTACTAATTTATCTTTTTAATATCATAAAGTTTCAAAGGCCTTTCAACGTGTTACAACTGATCTCGTTTACTAGATCTGTCAGAAATCCCCAGATTTGCATTCCGCGTATTTACTCTTACACCTACGAACAGTCGTTTGTAGTTCGTTCGGCTCGCCATTGGAACGCTCTACCCAGAAATTTAAGATGCTTCTCCTTTTCACAAGTCACTTTTAAAAGAAAACTAATAGCATATTTTGCATCGTTAGACTCTAATAGTCTCTAGCATTCAACTATTTTGTCGCTAACTATATGTCGGGCTGTAAACTTCTTTTTATAATTTTCACTGATCTAAATTGTGTGGTTTGGGATCGACTTGGGATGAGGTATCTGAATTTATTCATGATTTTGGAATTTTATTTTTTATTTTTTACTCCTTTTTTGTTTTATATAGTAACCTAATGTATATATGTACATATTTTCGCTTTTTATAACTATAATACATATTATTAATGGCCAATAAATAAATAAATAAATAAAAAAAATATATTTAATTTTTATTTGCTCAATTCTATATTCAGTAGTTTTATAGTAATATTGTAATAATAAATTTTTTTCACCGATGCTGTGCTGGGACTTGAACCACAGGTCATTGGATTAACAGTCTACGCGCATACCACTCAGCTAAGGTACCACTTAAATATTGACAGCAAGAAGTTATCAAATACTTGAAATAATTTTAAGAGTTCCTAAATGAGTAAATTTGTTGGCGCTCACCATATTCAATTATAAATGAGAGTATAATATATATATACTCAACCTACTAATTGATTTTGCTTACATTCTGCATTGTATTGTAGTTAGCTTTAAATTAGTCTAGAAAAATCAATTTAAAAGTTAGCTTTTCTTGTAGCTAGCTACTAGGCTTTTGCAAAATTACGCCCGCTTTCACGATGTTCGATTAAAAAATAATCAACACTTTAACCGAAAGTCTGGCTAAATTGTATTACACAATATATGATTAACTCTTAACTGACAGAATTTAACAGAAAAGTTGATGTTAAATTTAACTGAAAGAAATTTGCCGGTTAGCACTCTAATCGGAGGAAAATAAAACAAAATGGATAGAGATACAAATCGATATTTATATTTTTGTAATATTTTTAATTTAAAAATTTCTGTTCACAAAACTTCAATAAGTTTATCCAAAATCTGGGCATCTGTTATTTTCGTAAAACGCAACATGGCACATCGAGACTGTATGGGTTTGATGATATTTTCACTTGTAATACAAGCTAATGCAAAACGTGTGAAATTACTATAAATTTCCATTGTACCCCTTAGTGCTTGTTGTACACCCTCAGTAATGCTGTCAGCTTCATCTAGTATAACAATCTTATGATGTTCACGGGGTAGAGTGACTTTTTGTTGAGCAACAATTTTAATATTTTTTTCGCACTACTTCAATACCACGTTCATTTGAGGCATTTAATTCCAATGCTACTTCCTTATAGCTGTCACCAAATAATATTCTAGCCATCCATTGAATAGTTGTTGTTTTGCGCACAACAAACTGGACCCTATACCATACAAAAAAAAAATCAACTTTTGCTTATTTTTTTATACATAATTTTACTTACCGCTATAATAATGTTAGGAGCATTACCCTGCGTAGCAAATTCGGACAAACTAGCTACAGTATCTTCATTGCCTACAATATCATAAAATTTTGCCGGTCGGTATTTTTCAATCCTAGATAAGAGTAATGGACATTAAATACGATTATGTATGTATGTACATATTTTTACATCATTTTACCATGGCAAATTTCGTCTCTTGGTTTATTTCCCATCCTCTGGACACATCCAAACTAGATTCCTTCAACTACATATGTATGTATGTCCCAAATATATTGTCGTAGGAGAACATACTACAAACAAACAATTTATATTAATGCTATATATGCATGTACATATGTATGTATGTATGTACAAATAACAATATTTTAATTATTACTTACCTGAATTTTACTATTATCATAAAGTTTTGTTTCTCAAATTTGCAAAAATTGTCTTTTTAATATTATTTTTTATGTAAACAAACCGATAGTAATGCCACATTTTTATTAAATTCTTTTGTTAGTTAACCGAAAGATGGTGAAACGAAAACTCGTAACCGTTGATTAAATAGTGCCCGTTAGCCTAACCAGCAATTAGTTAATTTTTTGCTAACAGACATTTTACCGAACACTGTGAAATCAGGCGTTAAATGCATTCTCTTTTTTTCGTGTATTTGTTTTATTATACCCTCTCTTTACTATACCTTCTTCTGTTTTCTATTATAAGAAACAAACACAATAAATACTGTTTCTGTACGAAATAAATACAGCAAGTATTAAAGCATGTAAGAACTAAGCATAATAAGAACCAAGCACATTAAGTAAAGACAACCACTACTTAAACTATTTACTAAAATACTCGAGTATTTTTGTAAGTTTTATTTGGTTTGTATGAAATTTCGCTTTTATTTAATTTGATGTTAAGATCAAATTATCAACATATCAATAGTTGTATATACTTAGATAGGTATGTACATATGTATATTCCATAAAATTAACTGCTAAATTAATGCTAAAAATAAAAACCAAGAAAATACTTAAAATACCCACATGGTAAAATAAGAACCTTGCAAAATACTTACAGAATATTAGCAAAAAAAATGTTTACTTTACTCTACTTATAGTGAATAAGAATGAGTAAATACAAATACTCTGAGCGTATAAAGAGAATAAATGTTGTGTTTGTTTTTTTTCCGTTTTGTATTTACTTGCTTTGATCCCCTTTTGTACTTGGATTTACTCTGAGAATTTTTAAAAAAGCAAATGTTTTTGAATTTAAATGTACTTAGTGCAAAAGCCTACTAGCTACACATTTGACGACAGGGTAACTACAATAAAAGTTAACTTTTAAATTGATTTTTCTAGACTAACTATAAAGCTAACCACAATACAATGCAGAACGTAACCAAAATCAATTAGTAGGGAGAGTATATACATATATACTCTCATTTATAATTGAATATGGTGAGCGCCAACAAATTTACTCATTTAGGAACTCTTAAAATTATTTCAAGTATTTCATAACTTTTTGCTGTCAATATTTAAATTGTACCATAGCTGAGTGGTATGCGCGTAGACTGTTAATCCAGCACAGCATCGGTGAAAAAAAAAATTTTAAGAATTATTGCAATATTGCTATAAAACTACTTGATTGTAGAATTGATAAAATAAAATAAAATTGAAATATGTATATATTTATTTTATACTAACTAACTACATTTTGACTTATTTAAACTAACTTTAAAGCTAACTTGTTAAAAAAGTTAGTTTTTTCCATACATTAAAGTTAGCTTAAAGTTAACTGAGTTTCCGACAGGGTATGTGTCCATTGGTGCAAATTACAATTTTAATATTGATAACATTTTCAATGATCCACATACGCTTTGTTTTTTTTTTTTTTGTCCACGACTGCATTTTAGGATCAATATCATTCAACAGTAGATTAAACTGGAAACATGTACACACATACTTACATACATATGTATGTGTTGTTTTCCCAAATATGTATCTGTAAGGGCCAATAATTGACTTCCTATTTAAATACTCATTCAGCTAATTTTCATTTAAATTTATGTTGCATTTAAATAAGATTCCATTTTTTCAGTGAGTAATTATAGTTCTTATTTAATTACGATGAAAATATGGTAGCACTGCGTAAAATAAAAAATTTCCCACAAATTTCCCTAAAGAACAGCTGACTAGAACAAATAAAGAAAAATCCAAAAAAATATATTATTATTTTAGCTAAAAATAAGAATAATTAAGAACTGCTGAAATGTTTTTAAAGAATAAAAGCAACTTTCAATACGATTAAAAGGTTAATAGCGACAAAACAAGACAAAATTTTATGCAGTTTGCCAGCAGCCACAAATATTTTATTGGCTTTATTTTATATAAGAAGAACAAGCAGTCAAAAACATATGGAAATTCGTAAAACTTATGTAGTATTTAAATGCACAATGTTGGCTATTTAATGTTGACTTAATTTTGCAGTGAAAAATTTAATTTTGTATATAAATAGCATTTAAAAATAAATGACATATAAATCAGTACTGAATTATTGGCCCTAAGTATATTATCCAATCAGAAAAATTACCAAGGGGGCTTTTCACGAAAAGTTTGAATCGAAAATAAATAGTTATTAAAAACTATTTCCATTCCAGTTAAAAACTTTATTATAAATGAATTTGTGTGGTGTAGACCTTTTTGTTAAATATTATGTTGATAATTTTTGGCTTGAGGTCCAACACAGCCACTAATTTTATCAACAGAGTACTAGATACAAGCAACAAAGAGTTCCATCATAAAAACAAAATTAAAATTAAAAACATTTTGACTAAAAACGATTTCCCCTCTTACGCAACAAATAAATTAATAAGACATGTGATGAATAAAAGAATACAAGGCAATAACAACACAGACGAGAATCGAATAAAAATTTACAAATCAATAGATTATATTCCAGGATTGTCGGATAGGATAAAATATTCAGATATATATAATAATGACAAATACATACTGGCAATGAAAACACATAATAAGGATGCAGAAATCATTTTGGATTTATTAAATAAGTATCACAAAAAGATACAATTTACAATGGAGAAAGAGATTAACATGGAATTACCATATCTGGATATGAAAATTATAAAAAACAATGAAAAATTAATAACAAATTGGTACACAAAAACTACATATTCAGGACGAATAATAAATTACTTTTCTACACAACCTATAGGAATGAAAATAAATACGGCAACAAATCTAATAAAAAAAGTACTGACCTTAAGCCATGATAAATATAAAGCAGAAAATATGGGAAAAATTAAATCAATATTAAAAAATAACATTTATCCAACTAATGTCATAAATAAATTAATACATAAAACAATTAAAAACAATAATAATAAAAAAACAATACTACAGAAAGATGACATAATTTTTCATAGTATACCATATGTACCAAAATTAACAGAAAACAAACTCTTAAACGAGATCATAAAAGTGGAAAAAACGAAAATAGCACACAAATCCAACAATACAATAAGGCATTTATTTACGCGCAAAAAAAACAAAAATAAATAAGATGAAAATTGACAGTGTTGTGTACGAAATAAAATGTGGTGGCAACGATGTAGAAAAATGCGATAAAATATATGTGGGGACAACAAAAAGAAGACTAGAAACAAGAATAGCGGAACACACCACAGACGTTGAAAAGGGAAAAGAAAGCACGGCACTATCTCAACATATAAAAGAGAGCAAACATAATATGTGTTTTAAAGATGTAAAAATTTTAGACAGAGAAATAAAACACAATAAACGTTACACTTTGGAGAGTCTACGAATACAGGAACGGATCAAACACGCAATGAACACAAAGGAAGACAAAGACAACACCAAATTACAATATGCAATAGCAATATTATCTGACTAATCTGTGATAAACAATTGAAACCTATACTGTGATAAATTGTGTTGTGCCATATTTATTTACATACATATATATCTATTTATAAAAATTTTTCTAACTACATATGTAATTATATTGTGATGTCCTGGTTTTTTAATTTTAATAATTTTTAAAGTTAACTTATGTCGTGATGTCCACTTTTAAATTTTATAAACCAAATGCTTTAAAATAGTAAGTTTATATACATATAAAAATATACACATAAATATTTATATTGTAATAAATAATTTAATTTAAATTTATTAGATTTTCAAAAATAAAGAAAGCTCCTGAAGAAGTTGGAAAAAAGCCAACGAAACGTCGAGCAAATGTAATATAACATCAACAATTACAAACAACATTGTTTTATTAGAATCGTAAAACAATAACTGACCAAAAAATCAGCCTGTAGGAAACCCCTAATAATACTAAAACTAATTATTGGTCATAACCAAAAATAACTTATACACCGAAAACACATAATATTACGAAAAAGTTATTCAGCAATATGAAATCAAAAGTTGACATCATGGATGAATCTAATTTGGTTTATGAAATAACATGTAACGGTAAGGACAATGATAAATGTCAAAAAGTATATGTTGGTACGACAAAAACAATATTAAAAACGCGACTATCAGCACACAAGTCAAACATAAAAACAACTGACAAATTTTTAATGCCAAAAACAGCACTTTCGGCCCACTGTGCTGCAACTGGTCATAAACCAAATTTAAATAAAGTGAAAATACTTGAAAGAGAAAAAAGCTACCCGAAGAGATACATGCAAGAGATGCTACATATAATAAATATTCCAACAGAGAAAAGAATTAATTACAAGACGGACACAGACAATTGCGCACACATATATAGACATACGATAAACAAACACAGAACTGAACAAAAGAAAACATATGTATGTAAACAGTAGTTGAAAACCATTAAAAGTGTAAACAACGAAAAATTAAAATGTAATTATACATAATTTATTTATTTTTAATAATTTAAAAATATTATCATTTGTATTTAGAAATTGTTATTCCCTGATGATGGCTAACAAAGTTAGCCGAAATATTGGAAAATATAAAGAAACTTAAAAATAAAAACAAAATACCAACTTTATTATAAATAATATGAATGGAAAATTAATTTATTAAAATAAAAATAAAAACACACAACTTAATGTTGAGTATTGAACTTGTACACTGGCTGTTACTTTAGTTGCAACTATTGGCCATAAATATTTATAAAAAAAAATTACTTAATTTACATTATTTACAGTAAATATAAATTTTTAAGATATTACATAGCTTCTATCGCGGACTTTGAGGCTACCGAATAAAGAAATTTTGAAACGTTTGTTTCTTAAGTCTTTTGTTTTTTATGTGTTTAAATCGCCCAATGTACATATATTAACCCCTAAAGTATGCTATTGATTTTGATTTCATTTACATACAGCATTGCCAGAATAACAACGGAGTTATTAAACAAAACGTAATAATATAATTGCATAATTTGATAAAAAAATGCTGTGCAATAGCTTTGCCGCGGCAGCCCCCGAGTGCCACATGTCTTTTTTTTTCTTTAATCTCTTACTAGGCGTATTCGAAATACGGCATTCGTAATCATGCTGAATAATACTTGGATCATACGATCATAACATTTTCATCATTTGCAATCGAACAGATTTACTGTGGTTTGACTCATTGGTGTTTTTCACACTGGATTAATTATGCTGGCATAACATTGTAGTTTTTAGGCGAAAGAGGTGAAGAGAGCGTTTTTTCGTTGACACAATTTTTCATCCAGGCTCATACCCGCACAAGCTGGACAAAACTAGTACATACACACTTACGAATACACAGGTTCTGTGTTTTCTTTTTTTACAGACCGTAGTCATGAATCAAAGAAACAAGGTTACGCATTGCGCAGGTCCATTATTTTGTTTATAGAGATTAGCTGCTTGTGTGACGTAGAAATAGCTATTATTTTGTAAACAAAGTGTATTGAGTACATTTGTGTATTGAGAGTGAAAAGGAAAACACACATTTGTGTGTCTACTGTGACGTAGATGCGCAGTAGAAAATTTTTTTTAACGTAATCTTGTTTCTTTGATTCATGGTATTCAGTCGTTAGCACAGATATACAGTGTAGCCAGGTAAATATTGTCTAATGTCCCCAAATGTGTGCCACATGTTTATTTGTAGAGACATGCAAACATGCGTATTTTAGACATGTCGTGTACTAGCTTGGTACATTTGAATTTTGACATTTGTAATATTTTTACATGCGCATGTAGCAGTCCCAAACATGTGGCAGGAAACATTTTTGACACAACATTTTTCAATAGTATGTAGCCAATGGCACTCTTGCCAATGTTGATTTTCTCCAACAAAATGTAGGAATTTAATGACGAAAAAATTTTTTTATTATTATTAATCACACGATGACTGAGATTCATGATAATTTTTTTGGTTTACGAGCGGGGTAGAGATAAAAGAAGGGTAGAAAAATTATCATATTTTCTCTTTTACATGCATTTATTTGTATATCTCTTTGCTTTGGGGTTTTTGTTTTATTAATTAATATCTTAATTAACAGCTTAATTAGTTTGGGTTTTTGTTATTATTTCTCGTTCTTGTTCTAAACCATGCAAAAGATACTTTCAAAGCTAAGATGAAAAAATTCATGAATAAATAGTAAATTTATTCAATAATTGATAAAACAACTGTGATCGCCAATTGTTGCATTGTTTTTGTGTCAGTGTAGTATTATTTAATTTTTTTCACCATTTTATTGTTCATGGGAATTATTTCACGATAAAAGTGAATTTATTTTACTTTTTATCAGATGTTGTTTTATTTCTTCTTTCTCTTCGACATTTTATAAATTTGACTTCACACAAAATTTTAAAAATTAAACAAGCGCCATAAACATGTGACTATTGTACATGTTAATATGAAAAATGTGTACGTATGTTACATGCGGTGTACTGACAATACATATGCAGCCAATCAAAAGTTCAGACATATGCTGCCATTGCAAATGTGTACGCTTCGGTTACATTTGTCACATATAAATTTTGGGACAAAACAACATTTCATGTACTACCAAAATTTTGAAGCATGTAGACACTTCTGCATGTTTATTAAATGTAAACAAAATGCTGCAAATTCTCGTGACGTCAGAGCCACATGCGAATGTGGCTTTTGACATGCCGTGTACTGTAGGCTTAATTCATCTGGCATAAAATGTATACGTGTACTCAGCTTTGTGTGTGTTAGTGTTTTTTGTATTCATCATGGTGGAATAATAAGGTGCGCGTAAGAATACAACAATAAAAAACGACATGCATTTTGTTTGTGTAAAATTCATTCAAAATTGTCAAAACAAAGCTGTATACAAAACACAACAAAAGTTGTTTTGTATGTATTTATTGGTTATGCAAAAACAAAAAGCATAACGTAAACAAAAATATTCATGATGGCGGCCAAAAATGTAAACAACTTTTGAGAAGACCGAATTAACTTACCATATTTTTGCAGATTATTTAACGGTCAAAACACAACCCTACAAAAAACCATATTCCTTCTTGCGCACACCTGATTATTCCACCATGGTATTCATTTGATGTTTGGTTTGTGTATGTATTAGTTTTGTTTTGCTTGAGCGGGTATGAGGCTGGTTGAAAAATTGTTCCACCGAAAAACCGCTCTCTTCACCCCTCTCGCGTAAGAACTCTCATGTTATGCCAGCATTATTAGACTCGTCTGCGGAACACCTATAATAATAATAATAATGTTTATACAACGAAAGACAAACTTCAAATCACAGGGTAACCAGAGATGACAAAAACAAAAAAAAATTGGACTTCGATCATATTTTATTTGTCATAAGTAAGCTTCGTGAAAAAGAGAAAACATTAGTGTGTTTGTTATGAAAGTAAACAAAACGAAAAGAAAAAAAAAGTTCAGTTTTTAGTGGAAAATGCTACATAAAAGCACGCTTAAATTTAATAAAATATGATAATATAAAGTATTTACGGCATATAATTCCAAAATAAAGTGATAAAACAATTTAGTGTGTGCTTATATACTCTGTATATTAAATTTATATACATACGTACATATATTCTGTAAATTTGCCAAATGGTGGTGATTTTTTGCTTACATACACACATACATACATACATACTTGATAAATTCTGATATTTTGCAGATGTATATAGTAATAAAATACAAACGATGAGTGAAAACCAACTTAAATTAATTAATTAATAATATTTTTAATGTAAATTATAGAAATATATGGATATTTTATTAGTTTTGTGATTTATAATTTTAATTTGGATACAAAGACAGCACAAAGAAAAAAACGAAAACGAAGGATTGTATGAGTGTATACAAATCAGTATGCAAAATCTTCCGTCTCGTGTCATCTCTGGTTACCCTGTGCTTCAAATGAATAAAAAACACTACACACAAAGCTGAGTCACGTATACATTTTATGCCAGATGAATTAGTATAGTGTAGACATGGTGGAATTAATAAGGTGCGCTTATCAACACAACAACAAAAAACGACATGCAAAATATACATGATGGCGGCCAAAAATGTAAACAACTTCTGACAAGACCATGGGACTTACCATATTTTTGCAGATTATTTAACGGTCAAAACACAACCCTACAAAAAACCATATTCCTTCTTGCGCGCACCTTATTAATTCCACCATAATTGTAAATTGGAAAGAACAAAAATTGTGCGGCTTAAAAATTGTTCTAGTCACGGTGGAATAATCAGGTGTGCGCAAGAAGGAATATGGTTTTTTGTAGGGTTGTGTTTTGACCGTTAAATAATCTGCAAAAATATGGTAAGTTAATTCGGTCTTGTCAAAAGTTGTTTACATTTTTGGCCGCCATCATGAATATTTTTGTTTACGTTATGCTTTTTGTTTATGCATAACCACTATGTATGTTATGAATACAGCTTTGTTTTGACAATTTTGAATGAATTTTACACAAACAAAATGTATGTCGTTTTTTATTGTTGTATTCAAGGCAAATTCATACCAGGTATATGCAGGACTACAACAAATCGCCAACAAAACAAACAACAGGCATTTTGTTAGTGTAATCGGCGAATTCAGGCGAATTCATTACCCGGCCCATGGTGGAATAATAAGGTGCGCGTATCAACGCAACAACAAAAAACGACATGCACTTTGTTTGTGTAAAATTCATTCAAAATTGTCAAAACAAAGCTGTATACATAACATACATAGTGGTTATGCAAAAACAAAAAGCATAACGTAAACAAAAATATTCATGATGGCGGCCAAATATGTAAACAACTTTTGACAAGACCGAATTAACTTACCATATTTTTGCAGATTATTTAACGGTCAAAACACAACCCTACAAAAAACCATATTCCTTCTTGCGCAGACCTGATTATTAGACCATGACCCGGCCTGTCAAAAGTAAAAGTGTAAACAACACAATTACAAGCAAAAATTTTAGCCAATGGGTAATGTATGGAAAAACTTTTAATTAGTAAAATAAAGTGAATAAAGTCTATATAAGTATATATCTTTTAACAGCGGAATCTTTCGATTATGATGGTGAGGAGCGCGTCATTAATGAGGAATATAAAATTTGGAAGCAAAATACACCTACTGCAGTCGTTGAAGATGTGGCATGGAATTTGCTTCACGAATGGGCAGATGATCAAAAACTAATGATATTGGACACACGTAATAATAACACGTCCAAGACATTCCACACTGTAGATGCACTAATGATGAAATTTACCAAGTACTGTGGTCACGTCATAATGAAACTATTTTGGCTTCTATGTTGTTGATTATTAATATTCAGCTACTATTGCTACCGTTTGCGTGTCTGGGATTTGTCAAAAATCGGTAATTATTCTTTCATTTGGCGCATTTCTGTATGGTGTTCGAAACATATTTCTTCAAGTTGAGGAAAATGCATGTCGCATGACGTACATGTTTGGAATTCCACAATTCACGGTATAATTTTATTACCCAACAAAGATAAAAACTTGATTATGAACATGATAATATTTTCTTAACGTTAATTTAGAAAGTAACTTTTGAAGATAACAAATACTTTCCGTATTATGGATTGTACTATTATTATGAGGCTAGACTGCAGAAAGATGTTAACAAATTAGTTTTGAAGGGGGCCCCAGTAATTTTTGTGCCCGGAAATGCTGGTTCCTAGAAACAAGTAAGTGAGTGGAGTTTTAGAGACACAGGTTTGGGTTTTTTATATTGAAAATAAAAAACGTGTCTCGGATTTCGCAATTTTATAGCAGAAATCCGGTAGAAGTTTACTTTAAAGTATTTTTTAACCATTAAAGGTTCGTTCTCTGGCATCGGTTGCATTAAGGAAAGGTTATGACAATGAACGTGGCATACATTTAGACTATTTTACAAGTAAGTTAGCATTTTCTTTTCATAAATTTTACATATTAATTAATATAATCAATGATTATTTTATTTTTGTACTTTTAGTTAACTATGAAGAACAATTTTCCGGACTATATGGAGGATATTTAGAAAATCAGAAACAATTTCTTCGTTATTGTATTTTGGCTGTACAAAATCTCTATAAGAAATCGTCTAATATTCAGAAACAGACAATTCTTATTGGCCATTCAATGGGTGGCAAAGTGGCTCAAGCTGTTCTCGAAGAATTAAATATGGAATAACACATCAATACAATTATATTTATTTCTACGCCGCTTGATAAGCCAGTAATAGAATTTGATTCTAAAATACATCAGTTTTACAGCAACATTGATCGTTACATTTCAACCAAAAGGGACATGTATGTACCGGACAATGGCACAAATGTACATATGTAGTAATTTTAGATATCGCATACCAGCAAATAGAAACGAATCAAAACTATTGGATAATGTTTTAATGATATCGATAGGCGGCGGTAATAGAGATATTCTAACCACGGTCTAACCACTTCAAAATACAGTGATATTCATGCAATGGTATGTATGTTGGCTATATCGCTTCTTTACTGTAATATAGTGATATCTAAAAAAAAAACAAAATTACTGAAGAAAAAGTGTTTCGTAATATTTTCTTTAAATAGTTTTCATTAACATTTCGTTATCTAAACCAAACTTATTACAACTAAAATGCACAAGCCGGCCATATAAATGCTTTCGTTTTATAAACTTCAAGTGTATTTTGCCAAGTTTCTACTTTTTCGAGATATGACTACGTTGCAATAAAGAAGCGATATGTAGAATATAAATATATATCGCTCCTTTATTGCAACGTAGTCATATCTCGAAAAAGTTGAAACTTGGCAAAATGCATTTAAAGTTTTCAAAGCGTAAGCATTTATATGGACGGCTTGAGCATGTAAGCGGTTATAACTTGGGTTTAGATAGAGATATGTTTATGCAAATTTTTTTTCCAAATAAAGAAGGTATTGAGAAACTCTTTTTCGTCAGTAACTGAAAAATTTTGTTTTTTGAGATATGACTGTTGCAATAAAGGAGCGATATGCATGTGTGTACATAGATAATTGGACATGTCACAGAATAGTATTAAGGCTGGAAGTAGTTAAAATTGATGAAGTTGTTTTTTCAGAAAATTAAAAACTAAAATTTTTGAATTTCAAAATGAAATTTATAACGAATTTTTAATATTTTAGAATGTGTTACAGTTTAATTATGTATAAAAATATTCATTGTATATACAAAATAATTCGCAATGTTTAATATATAAGCAAACTAAAAAACTGAAAAGTTACTTTCTATATATTTTATATTCTGTACTCCTGGTATTTTTCGTGATTTTAGAAATGAAACGAAATTGTTCAAAATTTTAAAGTGGTAGTACTTCTCTTAGCTAAAAATATGTAAGATTTTAAATGAAACTAAAAACATAAATATGTAAATAAAAATAAAAAAATTGTTAAAATTTCAAAGTATTTTTTTTTATTTCTTCATATAGAAACTCATAAAACAAATTTTAAAATTATGTATGTATATTGTAATTTGTGTGTATAAGGGAAAAATTTTAAGAAACAAGTCAATATTATTAAAAAAAAAACGTTGTTAAAGAAAAAATATTTGCAATTAAAAATTAAAATTACAAACTACACATTTTTTTCAATAACTTTTGTATAATATACATATATATATATAATTAATAATTTTTAATAATTATAGATATTTTATTGTTTTTTTAGGTTTTAAATATAAAATTTTTTCTTTTTAATTTAATCGATAAAAGCTACAATTAATTTGGCAATTGATGGGTTTGATTTGTTTGTTTTCATAATTCTTTTGCTAAGTTTTTAAATTTGCTTTAAATGAAATGAAATTTGAAAGTAAAACTACATAAGTTTAATATATAAGTAAGCATTCAATGGTGGTGCATTGCTTCAACGTCTGTGGCCCAATATAAATTTGCTGAAATGAAAAGGATTTTAAATTATTTAATTAAACGAAATTCAAAAATTAATTAAATACTATCCTTTTTCAAAGTAAGCATTCAATGGTGGTGCATTGCTTCAACGTCTGTGGCCCAATATAAATTTGCTGAAACGTTGCTGAAATGAAAAGGATTTTTTTTATATATTTTAGTTTATGTTAATAATTAATTTTAAGCAGTTGTTTAAAACCCAGTATCCTTCTTCAAATATTTATAGTGGCATATGGAATTACATACTTTATAAATTAAAAAACTAGTACTTACTGCTCCACTTGATCGGGAACCTGTTTTTTGAAAGGTTCAGCAAGAGCGTCGGTCTGTTTTCAACATGAATTATGCTGGAAGGTAAAAAATGGTCACTACAAACTTTCGCAAATTTTGGAAGTTTAACTCCACAGATTTCACTCCATTTGTTGCGAAATTCATCGTCTTTGGGAACACAGAACAAAGTTCCATTTCCCTTAAAAAATTTATTTTTGCACACACTGCACACTCTCATTTTTTTTAATTTTCCACTTGTAAAATGCTTTTTAATACAAAATAAAATTCTGTGATTATATTATATTTTTCTGAACAATGCACAAGAACTCATAGAATTTTAATTGGCGCGAGAAAATGTAAACAATATTTGACATTTCGGGTTAATTCGCCTTGATTATAATACGCCCGAATTCGCCACTGCATCCACCTGGTAATTAATTCGCCTTGGTTGTATTCTTACGCGCACCTTATTATTCCACCATGGTTCTAGTGTGAATATGCACATTTTAATTGTAATCCATGCAGTTTTTGTCACTCGATGTTGTATAAAATCTCAGAAAACAGCGTTACGTAATATGTGCACAGTCCCTAAGCTAATCTAATTATAAATAAAATCAATGAAATGCAACATATGTACATATCTACATCCATACTTACATATCTGTATTAAAAATAAAAATTTTAAATTTTAGTTTTTGTTCTCTATATAAATTTTACTTTGGTCATAGACTAATATATTCTGTGACTTTGGTGACGTGATTTACAATATTAGGGTCCATGATAAAATTATTACCGCGGCAATGATGCGGATAATAGGTTTTAATAAAATTTCGAAAATCGAATAACGCGTTTTTATTGTTTTGGTTAAGGTTCGAAAATACGGTGCATAAAAATTATTAAAGTTTTGAAATTCGAACAAATTTCAGTACATACATACATATGTACATATTTATATATATGTACATATATTTTTTTCTTTTCAGTACATACATACATATGTACATATTTAATATTTTGGAACAAATCTAGTTTAGTGACGCAGCTCCAAATGAAAAAAAAATTACATAGGGCGATAGAAAATCGAAAAATAAGACGAAAATTTAATATGGTAACTTTCTCGGAAACGCATAGTTTTCGAGTTATTGGCCTCTGAAGTTTGTATATATATGTGCGATTTCCCTTTGCATTTCTCAACGTATAAGGACAATTTTGGTATCATTTGAAAGCTTTTGACTAGATCTATATGAATTTGCAAATTTTCTATTTAAATTTTAAAATCTTTAGGTGTCAAAGCAGTTTTTTACATTGTCTGCATCGCCGGCCTTCGGCCGGGCTTAATGATTTTCTCCACCATGGCATATCCCGACACGGCGGTATATAGAATAGTTTTTCTGCATAGCCGGCCTTCGGCCGTGCTTAGTGATTTTCTCCAGGATGGTATATCCCGACACGGCGGTAAATTCAAGGGTTTATTATATATTTATTTATTCGTAGATACTTTGCACCAGCTTACAGTTATTTAACCTATCGCCGATTCAAGCTATTTACAAAAATTATAAAACTTAGACAGTATGTTTTCTTAATTAATTAATAAAAATAGACTATAGTATAAACTAAACAAAAACAAAATCATATAATGGCTACTTCTAATTATTATAAAGGCCAATTAATTAAAATTAATAATATATATTATAAAGGTCAGACCTACCAACAGACTAAATCTTGACTCGAAGTTCACAATCGCGAATCACAAAAACGCACATCGATAAATAATAATATGCAGATATTGATATCCGACAAATTGATGAAAACATTAATAACACTGTCAACCCACACAAATAATTTAGGGGAATTTCCTTTTTATAACTTTGGAATTTCTCACAACTGAGTTGCCATGATTAAACTCGAGTTGCCACCTGTCATATTTATTTTGAAAATGGGAGAAATTTTCAAAAGTTGAGTTCGATTGAGATTTTCTGGTAAGGATTCGAGGCCCCCTGAGCTTGAGGGCCCCGGGGCACTGCCCCGCCTAGCCCCTTGGTAGCTACGCCACTGAGTGTAAGAATTAATAAATTTAGCATCTCCATTCTGTGCTTATAGCATACGTTGTTTTCGTGAAACCAAAAGGAATATATTGTATTTTTGGTGCAATTTACACATTGCTCAACTATAGTTTTTTTTACGTTTTTTTATTTCTTTGGATTCATAAAAAATTTTTTCGAAAACTTTTATATGAATCTTACATACTGCAAAAAATAAGTCTGATGGAGCACACAAACTTCCAAAATCTGAATTTTTATCATAATTTTTTGCATGTACAAACATTTCTAGCAGAGTTATTAACAGATTTCCAAAAATAAATTTATGAGACCCAACTGCAGGCAACACCTTTCAAACAACACAATAATTTTGAAAATCTGTTTATAAATGACCAGGTTATTCAAAAAGCAATTTTTTCTATTTCAAATTCAAAATAATACATATGTATGTATGTATATAGCCTATATTTCAAGTTATACCCTGTTAACATACATATCTGCGCGAAATTTCATTTAAATCGGTCCAGTAGTTTCGGAGATTAGCGAGAACAAACGTCGTGACACTTTATTTTTATATATGTATGTACATAGATATACTAGTTATATAAATTTCCAATTTTAAATAATATTAAATTCGGTGCGAATCGATGTTCTTGCAATAGTACAACAATAAAATACATATATTTGCCATTCAAATAAGAATCAGCGACATTAGCTTTACGTATCTTATGTCCACATATGTATATTGTGCGAACACAAAACGAGCCTTTGCTTCAAAAGCGTCATAATTCAAAATATGTCATTTTTGAGCTAATATGTATATAACTAATCGCGATATCAATTTTTATATTGTGCAAAATTTTCATACAAATATGAAAGATATTTGTATTTTATTATTCTCTTGGGAGAAGAATATTTTACCATTGATTTATAGGTAAATTCTAGACTTTAAATTCGTTTCCTGCCAAACAAGATTTTTTGAATTATGACTCTATTGCAGCAAAGGCTCGAAAAGTTGTTTTGTTTGTTTATGTATATGGAATCTTTCGTTTGTTTATTAAATGTACACACATGCACACATACTTGTGAATGCAAAGACACAAACGTATGAACACATGTATACATATCTAAATGAATAGTAGACATGAGAATAATAAATTCTCTGAGAAAATAAATGACTCTCTTGAAAAAAGTGGTTTTACTACTAAAACCACCAGCAAATTAAGCATTTCCCGTACAATGTTCTACGTGCAATATCTTTATATATTTATAGTCTTGTGTATTTAATTGATAGCTTCAATTCTTTGTTTTTTTTATGGAATAAATCTTGGTTTTATTTCTTTACAAAAACTTGATCGTATTTTATTTATTTTTCAGGGGCAACTGATTGGCAGCAAATTCTTGAGATGCGTGTTTGATAGGTTTTGTGGCCATGTTAAAGAAATTACTTCTCTAATTTATTTGTTTTCAGACATTTGCTAAAATCAAGCGAGTGTACAGAATATAGATTTTTAGATGTAGTTTTCGTAGTTCTGAATAAATCACGAGCTAACATACATCACGTTTTTCCAAGCTTTGAAATAGAAAACAAATTAATACAAGACAGCGATTTTTCCAAGATTATTAAGAGATGTATTCGCACGAAAACATTTTATAAAAATTATTCGACGTAAGCACTCCAAAAGTCCTGTTCCTGTTCTGTAAATTTCCCATTATCAAAACATAAATACATATTGACCCAATTGATGTATTTTTAATCTTAAGAGGAAATTACCTATATGCAGGTATGATATTATTTTAAGCTCTCAAATAGAAAGATACAAAAATATCCTAAAAAAATTTAGCTTTTAGGATTTTTCTAAAATGATTTATTTCGATATTGCAAGTGCGGAACAACTTTTATGAATTTAATATTTTTTTTCAAATCTCCGGATTTTTTCAGATACATAGTATATATTAACATATTTTTCGATATTTAGTTCTATATGAAAACTTCAAGAGCTCATTAGCTCCAAAATTATGCGTTCGCAAGACTTACCATATATTATTTTTGTCTTATTTTCAATTTTCTATCTCATAATTTATTTACATATTTCTTTTATTTGGAGGTGTTTCGGCAACAATATTTGTTTCAAAATAAGTATAATTTTTTTTTTCTTTAAAATAAAGAAACTAAAATTTCAATTTTATTTAATAATAAATAAAAGTGTATAACATCACGTTCGTCTTGATATTTAAATGAAAAGTGGCAGACATATCTTTAGAAACAGATAAATAAAACACTAAAATAGAAGCAACTTTAAATTGCTTAAGCAGTTTCCATGGGCTGAGCAGCAGTCTCTTCAGTGTATTTGCCCTTTTCCTTGCCCAAAGCGGCCAAACGTCCCTTGCCACGACGTTCCAAAATAGCTTTGCGATCCTTGTCCAACTTTAACTTTACAATCAAGCATTTGGAGGGATGAATGCCAACATAGACATTAGTACCATTGGCATTTTCACGTTGGATCTTTTCGATATACACGACAAACTTTTTACGATAAGATTGTACCACCTTGCCAACTTGGTTTCCTTTAAAGTGACCCCGAACCACTTGAACTTCATCGTCTTTGCGGATGGGCATGGAACGGACATTGTATTTTTGACGCAACTCTTTTGAAAGAGGTGCTGACATAAGACGACGACGAATATGAGAAGGCGCCTGGAAGTGGCGTTTGCGGTTCTTTCTGCGGGAGGATGTAACAAACTTATTCAATTTCATGTTGGCGGCTCTAGTTGTGATCACTGCAACAAAATTAAAAAACGAAACAAACTTTATTATTTAGTATTATGAGATGTGAGTGAATGCTGAATATTTGTGCAAAGAATCTTTCATAGTTTAATACAAGTTTCACTATTCAATGTATGTAGAAAATCTTCACATATCGTCTTTTAAGTGTGTATGTACATGTTTCTCATTTTATATTAATTTTTCCGGATTTTTTTTCGTTATTTATATAAACTAAAGAAAAATTTCTGCACTTAAACATGGCCATAGTGTTATTTTCGTATTTAAAATACATGTTTTCTTTTATATTTCTCTATATATCACGATGTTTTTTGATAATTAAAATTCCACTCGAAAAAAAACTTACACCAAACAACTATCGCAAAATTACGAAAAAGAAAGAATTTGACAGTTCAGCTGTCGGAAGTAAGAAATTGACAACCAATATTTCGTTAAGTTTCACCAGTCTCAAACAATACAACACTGGCTTCAATTATAGGTCTCCACGCGCAATTATATTCAATATATATGGACTTACACGTACAAATTGTGCTCTTCAAGTTTAAGTTCACTCAAGTCACAATGAAAGAATTATAAGAATTTGACCGACATATTTATTTCAATTATATAAAAATAATGGTACAAACACAAAGTTTTTTATACAAAATGCCAATAAACAAACTTTATTATATACGCTTTATTATTATTCGCTATCACAATGGATAGCTTCTTCAGCACATATTTAGTTTTTTAATTTTGCGTAACAGGAAAAACCTAGCCTTAAGGCCATATATGTTACATCAGTACTTAAAATATTACACACTAATATTATAAGAGATAAATTGTATGATTCGATGAAATTTTGGTAGGCGGATAGCATATGACACGGATTATAATATAGGGTACTTTTTAAGGAGTTAAAACAGGACAACTATGTTCTTTTTATAAAATTTTCTAGTTTTACTAACATTTTTTACATTAACATACAGTGTAATTCCTAAGTCTCGGTTCGCACTATGAAATTTTTCTTAGCTTAAGCACATTGTAGTTAGCCCTTAAGCTAGTGTCAAAATTCAACGAAAAGCATGTCAAATGCTTAAGTAAATTACTGAAGACTTTTATGTGGCTATATTGTACTTAGAGCTCTTTTACATATTGGCAAGTGATAGGCAGACAGACGAAGTTTGTTGAAGAAGGGGTGAAGATGCAGAGTGTATAGTACACGACCCTCTGTACAAGGGCTATTAGACACGCATACTTGTCTGCAGCCATGTACGATGGCATACCAAAACTCACTGTCTAATAGCATGTATGTCGAGTACGTCAGACATGTCTGTTGGTTTTCAAAAATGTTTGATTTTCTGATGTTTGGCGCACACCAACATACACACAACATATATAAGTACTGAAGTATGCCGTAAGCGTTCGATAGTGTAATAGCAAAACGCAAAGTATGCCATCGTACATGTCTGCAGACAAGTATGCGTGTCTAATAGCCCTTTACCGGACATTTTTCATTTTTCTCTTTCACTCTTCGCATTTTTTATGTTGTTGCTTCATATCATTTTTCTCACACCATTGGCATTTTAATATTACTGCATGTGGTGCGAAAAATTTTGTTCATACACAACAACAGCGAAAAAGAACGAAAAGGGGATACGAACAATTTCTGTCTGTCTATTAATTTCCAATATGTAAAAGCTACGTACAAGTTCAAAAGAGAATAACAAAAATGTCTGCCTTTCACTTGCCAATATGTAAAAGGGCTCTTACGCTGCCTTTACACATGAAAGTAGTTTCATGAAATTTCTGTATACGTATTATAAATAAAAATTATGATAAAATAGACGACTTTCTTGAAAATTTCTTGTCTGTTTACACAGGAAAGTGAAAGTTCATTTAAAATATGTCGTCTATGAGAAAGGTTGCTAAAATTGTTATTCTTGATACGCAATGAGCGAATTTTCTTCTTCAGCTACCATACACATTTCACTTGCAATATTTTCATATGCTTTATTTTTTAAATCGTTCCGCCTATATGATTTATTGTTCATATCCCATAATATTGGGTATGACCGGTATAAATTAATTAATTTTATAGTATTTTGTAAACTTAATTTTTCCTCCATTTTGATCGTTTTGTGTACTACATAAAAAGAGTTGCCAATATACATACACATAGACATCAATAGGGCAATAGTTGGAAATAATTACAATTGATAATTTTTTAATGAATTTATTATTACAAAACAAATGAAATGGCTTAGTTTTGTATATATAAAGAAAAATACTGTAATTATATTCATATATATGTACAAAATAACTAAAATGTTGAATTATCCGTTTAACACAATCCTGTAACTGTGTACAAGTCTGTTTAGTGGGCAACACTGTTTCCCGTTCTGTCATTTTACTTTCAGAAAGTGTCAGAAAATTACTGTCTTGAAAAATTCGTTGAAAGCTGAGTGGAAAGTAGAAAACGTTTAAGTGTGTTAGTGAAAAAGTGTGAGTGTATTGCGACTTTCTTGCAATTACTTTCATGTGTAAACGCTATGTTATTGAGCTTAAAAACTTTCTACACTTAGTTGCAAACATTTGTATTTTTGCAAGAACTATTTTCGTTTTTATTTCTATAAAATGTAATATATTTTATGAAATCTCATTTAATTTGTAAAAGTTATAAATATATTACCATAAACAAGTATATCCATGTTTATCTTTTATTAATTTATAAAGTAAACGAAAACTAAAATAAAAAAGTACTAAAAAAAGCAACAGTGGTTGCATCTTTTAATTGTAAACAATGATCTTCCGCACACGAGATGAATTTTTAAGCCGCACAATTATTGTCCTTTTTTTTACACACGAGACCAGAGTTACAAGCCGACCGGCTCAAAATCGGCGGCTAGCTGCCGCCGCCTATTTTCTCTGAGCCGCGCCGCCGCTGACTTTGAATCGGCTTGAAAGCTGAGCCGGCTCAGGCAAAGCCGCCGACTTCGTCAGCTACGCCATTAAATTTTCTAAATGGATGGCAATGTTTTAACACAAATGCATTATAAAGTACTACGGTTTTCATTAAAATTTAGTACTTTTTTGTATCTATGTGAAATATCGTTATCATTTCCTTTTTATCAAGACGAATACACTTACCAGGTGATGTTACTTCACAACAAGTTCAACGTTTGACACATCGACTCCTATGCTTGCATATACAAAATGAGACATATTGACCTCCATTATGCAAGAAAATTGTAGCTCCGCTGTATTAGTAACACCACCTGGTAAGTCAGTTGATTTTTATTTAAAGCAGCTTCTACCACAAAATATACATACCTGTTACCTGTGGCTTCTACTTTTATTACAGCAGTCTACTTTTACCAAAAAATGCAGAAATCAGTGCAAGAATATTTTTTAAAAACTCAAACTTCTGAAGCAAACTCATCAAGTGAGTCTGATCCTGAATGTGTTGAAACACCTGTTGCAAAAGCTATAACATATTACCAAAACTTAATAAAAACGAAGAAAAAAATTAAAGAAGCCTCCTGCATTAAAACCATGTGCGGGAGTGCTGAATGTTGGAAGTATTTTGGGCATATTTATGATAACCATTTCATTAAACATTCGTGAATTTTCTTTACCTTGTTGAGTGCCTTTTTGCTTTTCATAACCAGCTTTATTGAAATACGATTCAGGCACCAATAGAGCCCTTGTATGGATACAATAACTTGAAGTAGTGTACTTTGGGGCTTCATATTTCAGTATCCTTGCCCCAAGTACCCAGCAAAGATACACAAACTTTGCCGTCTTCATATACATACATAGATTCGGATTAAGGCGATCAGAGCAGTAGCTTATATAATGACAAACTGGTGGTCTGTTAGGATAATCACGACCCAATTGAATATCAAAGAAAAACATGCCGTCTCCATAGGGTGTACGTTTTGGTCCCTCTATCATTACACTTAACAAGTCCATGCGATCATCATAAAGTTTTACATACACACCAGGAGGTAAAGAAGTTTTCAACAAACGATGTTCACATTGCACAGCCCTCTTATACTGTTGAGTATTATTTGGATGGAAATGATTAAGTGATATTTATGATTTTTAGGAGCATTTGAGACCACTTCGAAACATTCAGCCATAACAAGTAAATAATTGAAACCAACTTCTTCTGTTGTTTCAAGTGGTTTAGGAGATGTCGATTTAATGGAATCCTTTTCAGGTTTTGTTATTGATGGCGTTGCATTCTCATCACTTTTACAACCGCTTAATGTCTTTTTGTTATCCTTAACATCAATTACGGTTTCGAATTCTCATCTTATTCTGTATCAAATCAATCTTTAAAATGTTCTGCATCATCTTTATAATATTTGTCACCAATAAAATTGATAGAGTTGTATTACTTGTATTTCTGCATATATGTACATACATATGTACCTTATATACATTTGCACTTATGCATATGTATGCATGTATGTATTTAAAAACGAAAAAGAAACCAAAAAATGTTAATAAATTATTGGTTTGAGCCGAAATTTGAGCCGCCGCCGAGACACTACTGCCCACGCTGCCGCCGCCGATAATTTTTAACCAGGCCGCCGCCGCCGATGGAAACCCCTCGGCTTATAACTCTGCTAGCTATCACTTTCCAGTACTAGCTATGTACTACTAGTAAAGATTTATTCACACTTTTTGTAGATAATACTTTTCAACATAGCTAGTACCATGGTCTAATAATCAGGTCTGCGCAAGAAGGAATATGGTTTTTTGTAGGGTTGTGTTTTGACCGTTAAATAATCTGCAAAAATATGGTAAGTTAATTCGGTCTTGTCAAAAGTTGTTTACATTTTTGGCCGCCATCATGAATATTTTTGTTTACGTTATGCTTTTTGTTTTTGCATAACCAATAAATACATACAAAACAACTTTTGTTTTGTTTTGTATACAGCTTTGTTTTGACAATTTTGAATGAATTTTACACAAACAAAATGCATGTCGTTTTTTGTTGTTGCGTTGATACGCGCACCTTATTATTCCACCATGGCTAGTACCATGGTGGAATTAATAAGGTGCGCGCAAGAAGGAATATGGTTTTTTGTAGGGTTGTGTTTTGACCGTTAAATAATCTGCAAAAATATGGTAAGTTAATTCGGTCTTGTCAAAAGTTGTTTACATTTTTTGCCGCCATCATGATTATTTTTGTTTACGTTATGCTTTTTGTTTTTGCATAACCACTATGTATGTTATGTATACAGTTTTTTTTTGACAACATTGGCTAATTTTTACACAAACAAAATGCATGTCGTTTTTTGTTGTTGCGTTGATAAGCGCACCTTATTAATTCCACTATGGCTAGTACTGAAAAGTTAAAGCTAGTGCTAGTTCTAAGTACTATGTAGTATAAACTACCTTGTTATTCACGCGGCCCAATGTTATAAGAAAGAATTTGCTCCTCAAGACGCCGTGAACAGTAATATTTGCGGTACAGAAGTGCAAAATTTATCTCATAATAAATGTTATAAGAAATAATTTGCTCGTCTAGACGCCCTGTTTTTGAGATAGTAACCCCATGGTGGAATTAATAAGGTGCGCGCAAGAAGGAATATGGTTTTTTGTAGGGTTGTGTTTTGACCGTTAAATAATCTGCAAAAATATGGTAAGTTAATTCGGTCTTGTCAAAAGTTGTTTACATTTTTTGCCGCCATCATGATTATTTTTGTTTACGTTATGCTTTTTGTTTTTGCATAACCACTATGTATGTTATGTATACAGTTTTTTTTTGACAACATTGGCTAATTTTTACACAAACAAAATGCATGTCGTTTTTTGTTGTTGCGTTGATAAGCGCACCTTATTAATTCCACTATGGCTAGTACTGAAAAGTTAAAGCTAGTGCTAGTTCTAAGTACTATGTAGTATAAACTACCTTGTTATTCACGCGGCCCAATGTTATAAGAAAGAATTTGCTCCTCAAGACGCCGTGAACAGTAATATTTGCGGTACAGAAGTGCAAAATTTATCTCATAATAAATGTTATAAGAAATAATTTGCTCGTCTAGACGCCCTGTTTTTGAGATAGTAACCCTATATACAATATTTGTTGTTTAAGTAGAAAAGGAAAAAAACAATAATACCCATTTAATCACACGTGCCGAAATATAGAAAATAAATTATCACAGAACAAAACAAAAATTAATTATAATGGAATTAATAGTATGTAACCTAAATTTATATCTCTCCTGAACTATGTATGTTTAACATAAAATGGTATTTTAGCAAGGAGCTAACCTTTTATCTCGACCAGCTGAAGAATTTGGAAATGATGGCTTAGTAGAGGAAATGTGGGCTCTAAAAGCTATGGATCATGCCGAGGTCTATTTTAATGTAAGTTAAGTACGAAACACAATGAACTAAACAAAATAACAAATAGACTTATGTAGATACTTACAAGCGTCCACCCTTCCTGCATCAAACTGACTCCATATGATGATCAAATTTATCAAACATTTCGGCAAGACTTTCCGAATTTGAAAGTAGATTTTTTAACAGACGATACTCTTAAATCTCCAGAAGCTAAAAATGAGTGGCGTCAGTTTGCCGAGAAGTTCAACAAGTTAGAAGATTATTCTTACGGTACATTAATGAGATCAAACGCTTCAGAAGAATTTTCGCCAGATAACGCTCTTTTAGTGGTACGCATTCAATTTCTTGCTATAGAAATTGCACGTAATCGCGAAGGTCACAACAACGATGTTCACCAAAAATTTCGTCCCGCTCCAAAACCATTATACAGCCAAAACAAACTTTGCGAAGAAGTTTCTAAATAGAATTGTACATACATATCTACATATGGATGTTACTTATTAATATTATTTGGTAAAGGAATCAGATAAGAACCCAAAGGAGATGAAATAAATTTGTAAATTACATAAAAATATTTGTATAAAAATCATTAAAAATGCGAGTATAAATGTTATATTGATACTTGTACATTGATACGTGATACATACTTACCATTTAATAAACGAATTTTAAATAATACACATTGTTTTTGCGGATAGGATAGTTTGTAGTGTCGAAATTATAAGCATTAAAAAATGTAATATATACAATTGATAGTATAAATGATGAATTTTAACAACATAAAACGATCTGGTGCAAAGACCAACACTGATTAAAGAAAGCTAACGCACAGAAGTAAAGGCAAATCTTGTATTCATTCATACGAGGCAATCTAAAACAAATTTTTGCTTATAAAATCGACCATATACATATATTAAAGGCAATATGTATATATGTGACAGCGCATAGAGAAAGGGACCTAACGGAAAAAAAAAATCAAATTTCGCTTTTTTTTTTTTTTTGATGTGGACAACATCTGAGCATCGAATGAGACCGATCCCATGCCCCAAGTGATGGTACACCAAAGATACGCGTATTTAAATCTTTAAAGTGGCTCTCCTGAACAAACCCGGTTTTTACCCTTAGGTTCCTTTCTATTTTGCGCGTCACATATGTATTAATATTTTTGCTAAAGTTGTATATATGTATGTATATACGTAGATTCAACTGTTGAAATCAGAAGATGAATCATACAGCTTTAGCAATATTGTGTTAGTTAGATTATATTTTATTACAAGTTAAGATTTTTGCTGCTTTCACATCTTAAATAAAGTACATGGGATTTTTATTCAAAAAATCTGGCTTGATAAGACGTTTATCGTATTCTCTCTTCAAGTTACTATCAAACCTTTGTGTCCTGAAAAACGAATTGTAATTTAATTTGGTCAGAAAGAGATATAAAAAATTTCGGAATTGGTCTTACCCCTCCAAATATACACGCCCGCGAAAGGCTACTAAATGAGCCAAGTAAGCGGGTGCGGGATATGATACCGAACGATTACAACGAGGGAACAAATGGCATAGATTATAGGTCAATTTCTGCAACATATTTATATCGAATTTCGACTCATCCATAATGACATTGTATCTCGTTGGCCTGGCTGTACCCTGAATGGATTGATGGCTTACCATAAAGAACTGCACTTCGTTGGGATGAGTAATATACTGATCAACCACAGTACCCGCTTGTACATTATTAAAATCTCTATCATGATCTGGTTGTTTCATAGGAAAGAACCTAGTATGATGGCGTTTAACTACTATTACGCACGTCATTTTGGGATTGCAGCGCTTAAAACGATAGAAAACAAATTTGTAAGACCTTAAATATATAATTGGATATATTAAGGTAGTATTACCATTTTCGCGCAAGCTCTCTTAATCGCACGAATTTCTTCACGTTCAACTATTGGAAACTGTCCATCAGATACACCATCACGATAGTATATTATTTGATCCGGATACCTTTTCTGATATTTATTGTACATTTCCAAATGTCGTGTAAAAATTGACTCCATATCTTCAATATTCTCAACAGTAGAACGTTGCAAGCGATACTGACAGTTGTAACAGGCGCCATATTGGTCATGTGAAGCCGCTACACCAACAACACTTGGTATTTCGCGTTGATCAGGAGAAGGGTGAGTTACATCGGCCCCCAAGTACATAACATTTTTAACAGGTGACAGTAAATTGGCATCCCTATCTTGAGCAATTTTATGATTAGTGCCATTTAATTTCCCGTTGACTTTTAACAAAATATTTGAAAAAACAGTACGATCTCTAGCAGTTCGAAATACAGTTTTATCCTTTATACATTGAGTTAATATGCCAACCTCCAACTCAGCAGTTTGTTTAACTTTTGCATACGACGTACCTCTTTCGTTCAAGACGACAAATACCTAAAAAGAACCAATTATCACTCTTAATATACATATATGTAATATTATTAATATGTATGTGTACATATATACATATGTATATGTAAATGTATATAGTAATATATTAGTTCAACGTTTCAATAAAATTTATCATAAAACTGACCAAGTCATATTTATCTCTTGCAAGTTCCTTAAGTACTGTTTGCAATTGATTATATTTGTAAGGTATTATTTCGGCGTTGTTTTGCAAATTCATATTCAAAGTTTGTGATGTTTTAGCGACCTAGACATGGCAATAAAAAAATAATATTATTTAATATGAATATAATCTTAAAACTAATAATACTAACTGCATTTCTGAAATTTTCTAGATCGTGATATGAAGTACCGCGACCTCTTGTGACTTCTTCATAGAGAATGGCCCATTTGTGCCCATTTGGTGGTTTGGAACAAATTAAAAATTTATTTTCGTCCATTCGCCATACTCCTTTCATTGCTCTTACAGTGCGTCCTTGGAGATATTCCAGAGTTGGTGGTGGCAGCAGGCGCATTGGAACTTTTAGAAAATCTGATCCAATCGATAAACCAAAACCACGTATTACTGGATTGATGTTGTGATCGAAATATGTTAATAATTCCATAATTTTTTGTTTACGTCTGTTTGTAGATGTTGCGGCATAGCGTATCATTTTTTCAACTTGCCTGCTTTGATCTTTCCGCTGTAATAAATGTATATAAGTGTTTGATTTTGTAATATTTTCAATATTTTAAAAACTTACATTTAGAGCTTGTCCTGCAGGTATAGAACACAACTCCATAGGTAAAGATATTTGTTTAACTGTTGAACCAGCGGTTAAACAATTTAGATTGGGATATTTTAAGGTGTATCCCCGGGATCGGAAGTAACTTTGTACAGTAAACTGTTTTCCATCGTCAGTTTTGAAACTTTTCTTCGATGCTGGTTCTCCAACCCCTAAAACTTTATATTGTTTTGCGGGAGCACCGAAACATGTCGGTGGTGTATAGACGACATTTATTCCTTTCAAAAAACTAGAAATATCTCTGAACGAATAAGATGAGTCCAAACTATTATTTGTATCAACTTTCATGTTATTCAAATATTCAATTAACGTTGATTCACAAGGAAACGATTTGTGGGCAATATCTACATTTAAAAGCGGCATTTCACCTAAAATAGCTGCTTGGTACAAACCAGTCCATGCCTCGTAACCATCTTCTAAATAGAATGCATCTAAAGGACGACGGAAAAATGAACGACCCACGCGTACACCACGTTCATGATTACTACTTGCCAATACCACTTCTAAAACTTGAAGTGCTCTCATTGGTTTATCGAAAATTCGTTCTGCGTGGTAACTAAATCGAAGAATTACACATACATACTTACATATATTCTAACCAATGCTTGTTAGAAATTAATTGAAAACTACTTACGTTCGTAACGATTTCAAATCGACAACACAAGTATCTGTTTCCTTAATAAGAACTTTAAATTCCTTTGTCCTATTTCCAGAATCGGGCACCTGCAGAATAAAATAATTACAAATAATCTATAAACTAAAATAGGGCGTTTGTATATGCATACATTTATTGTACGTTCAATTGGAGTGTTTAAACGCTGCAATGAATAACAATTTTTCAAGCCATCAAACGTCAAAAGTGCATTCGGGAACACTTCAAGCCTAAACTGTTCAAATGCAGGTCGTAAAAACTTTTTGGGTCTGTCAGGTGTGATAGTGATATCATAGTGGTAAGCTTCATCGGGCATTTTATCTAAATTTAGTCTCAAATAATTAACTTCTACTGTTCCAGGAATACCCAATGTTCCTCGAACTAGTCCGTTACAAGATTTGTCCTTAACCGGAAGAGGAGTTTCTAAATATATAAAATATATTTATTTATATTGAGGTTAATTTGTATGTAATGTCATCAATTTACAAACACAAGCTATAACAAGATACTTTTTACAACTTTTAATATTTACCAGAACTTGATGATGGCTTTGCATGTTGCTGCCCCCGTACTTGTTGATCTTGACTGTAACCACTTTGAGGTTTTTGTTGTTGACTCCTTCCGTACTGCTGTTGGCCCCCACCTTGTTGGTAGCCGCTGCCTTGGTTCGATCCACGTTGTTGATTACCATCGTCTGGTCTTGCACTGCGCTGTTGGCCCCCACCTTGTTGGTAACCGATGCCTTGATTCGATCCACGTTGTTGATTACCATCGTCTGGTCTTGCACTGCGCTGTTGGCCCCCACCTTGTTGGAAACCTCTGCCTTGGTTCGATCCACGTTGTTGATTACCATCGTCTGGTCTTGAACTGCGCTGTTGGCCACCACCTTGTTGGTTACCTCTGCCTTGGTTCCATCCACGTTGTTGACTACCATCGTCTGGTCTTGAACTGCGCTGTTGTTGGTTCCATCCTCCACCTTGTTGACCAACTCCGCGGTTTTGCTGTTGGTCCCCTCCAGGATTCCGGAATTGTTGGGCGAAGCCTCCTCCACCATGCTGTTGAGCGTCTCTTCGTTGCTGTTGGTCACCCCCACCTTTTTGTTGTCTTTTGTTGTCACTAGGTTGTTGCTGGCCTCCGCCCCAAGCGCCTTGTTGTTGCCTAGGATGTCCTCCACCCTGTGCACCTTGCTGTTGGTTCTGATGTTGCTTAGTCTGCCCTCCGCCTGACCCACCTTGTTGTTGTCTAGGCTGTCCTCCCCCTGAAGCGAATTGCTGGGGATTCTGCTGTTGTTTAGGCTGCCCTCCGCCCCGTGGATCTTGCTGCGGGTTCTGCTGTTGCTTACTCTGCCCACCGCCCTGTTGCTGGACCGTTTTGTTACCATCTCCTGGAAATGAGTTATCAATTTACAAACAAAATTTTATTTTTGAAAGATACATATCTACATACATACATAGTATGTATGTATGTATGTATTTTAAGTCCACTTTAAAAAGAAAATTTGTCAATTGTAATATTTGCGGTGTGTCTTAATGGAAATTAAATTTAATACTTAATTATACTTAACGACTATTTTGATACACTACAGTGTACATATTCACCCCTATCGCGAATAAACATTCCCATGAAAAAACTCCCAAATTTTTTGTTTTACTAGCGTGAATGATTCCCATAATTTTTTTTTTGGGAATGAATTCCCATACCTTACAAATATGGCATCGCAAATGTTTACTCCCGCGAATAATTTGACTAAAATTATTCACAACAATTGAAAGTGGGAACAAGAAGTGAACATGTAAGTAGCAATTTGTTTTTTAATCCAGAACTTCATGTAATCAGTTTTTTCTCTTATTTATTAACACAGGAGTGTTAATAAAGAACAAATTAATTGTCTGGTTGACGCAATGTGTGCGAATCAAGACCATGGCAAAGGTTTCCAAAAGGATAAGAAGAGGACGTGGCTAAATTTTGAAAAGAGTTAAGCTTTTGTAAATGGTGTTAATTATTAGTTTAATAAGCGTAACTTAAATTTTTCATGCATAGGTGTGGATCGACCAAAAACGGAAAATAAGAAAAAAAAACTGACTGAAAACAAAAAAAAAACGCAACAAAACAAAGCGGATCAGATTCATCACGTATTTGTCTTCGCTGGAGTCGTTCTATGGATTGATTTTCCTTTTCCAGCAACAGAAAACGCAAATAAACGCTATTCATAATTAATTTTTACCTTATTAGCTTTAATTTCTTTTATTCATACACCACAAAATAAATCCCGCAAAAATTATTTGTTAAATCAAAACAAACAATTCTAAATAAAAACTTTTATTCCCAAGTAATTCACAATAGAGACTTAAACTCCCAAAATATTCGCGATAGCAATTTGTTGGGGATGGGAATACAATTTTTCTCCCAAACAACTTACTCCCATAATATTCGCGATAGGGGTGATTTATAAAATTTTTTACATGATACAATAAATATATGTAGTCATTTAAAATATACAAAAATTATACACCCCTATCGCGAATATTATGGGAGTAAGTGGTTTGGGAGAAAAATTGTATTCCCATCCCCAACAAATTGCTATCGCGAATATTTTGGGAGTTTAAGTCTCTATTGTGAATTACTTGGGAATAAAAGTTTTTATTTTGAATTGTTTGTTTTGATTTAACAAATAATTTTTGCGGGATTTATTGTGTGGTGTATGAATAAAAAAAATTAAAGCTAATAAGGTAAAAATTATGAATAGCGTACTTGCGTTTTCTGTTGCTGGAAAAGGAAAATCAAACTATAGAACGACTGCAGCGAAGACAAATACGTGATGAATCTGATCCGCTTTGTTTTGTTGGTTTTTTTTTTGTTTTCAGTCAGTTTTTTTTTCTTATTTTCCGTTTTTGGTCGATCCTCACCTATGCATGAAAAATTTAAGTTACGCTTATTAAACTAATAATTAACACCATTTACAAAAGCTTAACTCGTTTAAAAATTTACCCACGTCCTCTTTTTTATACTTTTGGAAACCTTTGCCATAATCTTGATTCGCATACATTGCATCAACCAGACAATTAATTTGTTCTTTATTAACACTCCTGTGTTAATAAATAAAGAGAAAAAACTGGTTACAGAAGTTCTGGATTAAAAAACAAATTGCTACTTACATGTTCACTTCTTGTTCCCACTTTCAATTGTTGTGAATAATTTTAGTCAAATTATTCGCGGGAGTAAACATTTGCGATGCCATATTTGTAAGGTATGGGAATTCATTCCCAAAAAAAAAAAAATTATGGGAATCATTCACGATAATAAAACAAAAAAATTGGGAGTTTTTTCATGGGAATGTTTATTCGCGATAAGGGTGATAATCTACGCATTTCTCCACATATGTACATACATGCATATGTATAGGTTTATATACATATGTATGTATTTTTGTATGTATGTATGTACATATATTAACAAATTCCTGCCCCTTCAGGTATTGATGAACAGTTTTAGCAATCTTCAAGAATTTTATTCTTATTAATAGATCAAATAACATAATTTTTCTCTCCTTGGAGTACAAATTAATTAAAGTACAACTAAATGATTTTTCACAAAAAGCATTACTAATTGGTATTGACAACAAATTTTCGATATTGCTTTCCGAATATTTCTCAAAAAAAAAATACCTCATTTTATCATTTGGTATATTTCTTGGTAGCATATCATAGATTTCTCCAACTACGCAGTTATCGTTGTATAAAGCATCATTATCTGCATCATTTTAAATCCCTAATATATACTTTGATAAGATCTGACAAATCATTCCAAGTTAAGATTTTTTTTATGTACAAATTTAAAAAAATTTTTAAAAATTCTTGACAAATGTATTTTTTCTAGATACTTGACGGACATCAAAAATTCTTAAGGCCGGCTCAAGGTATGTACTAAAGGGCTGCAACGAGTAACTTTTTTCTTCATATGTGAAACTCGCTGTCGAATACAGTAGATATTTGCTCTGTCGCTCAGAGCACAAGCAGTGAAGAGAAGAGATTGTTTGTTTGACAAATACTAACCAGTAGCAACCGCAAATTAAATGAGTACCGAAAAATATGAACAAACAAAACCGTAGCCAACAAAAAAGAAGTACCTTAAAAACTATGTTCACTTCATGTGGTTCAAGAATTTTTCATGCAATGCTGAAAATTAAAAATTTTCAATTTTAGCCTTTGCTAATATGCCGGCGTTTTAAGTCTTAAAAATAAATAATGTAAAAATTATTCATACATATGCATGATATTTTTTTCATAAATTCAATTAACATTTTTTGAAAAGAAAAAAATGCCTATTTTTTAATACCTTTAAACATAAGTAATTAGTAACTAAGTAACAAAAATCTAAATAAATAATATTATGTATAAACTTGCCTCACTTAATTCCATTTTTTTACTACACTCAACAGAAAGAATTTTTTTTTTTATTTGCCAAACTTCACGTAGTACTGCAAGTACCAAGTGAAGTTTGGCTGTCGCATTATGTTCACCTCGTTCTGTTCATACATGTTGCGAGTATGATATCAAAACACACAAGCAGTGAACTTACACTTGCTAAGTCGAGTAACAACAAGACGTGACAACAAGTTTTTGGTGTTCTCAAAAATATGAACATTGTTTCTGTAATTCATTTCGAGTAAGTGTTCATGCTTTGGAAGTACACGTGAACTTCTTAGCTACACATCTATTTATGCAGCATTCTAGTATGTACATTAGGGTGACAATGAAATATATGGGAAAAATTTTTTTCCAGAATTTTAAACAAAAATGTGAAGATTCTTTTGCCACTTAGTCTAAAACTTACTTGCTGAAAATTTCAGCCAAATCGGATAACTCTATGCCGTGCACCTTTGAGGTCAAAGTTCAAATTTTGGTAATTCTGTATATTTAACTATAATTGATCTAAAAATATCGTTTTTTTAAGTATATTCATTTAAATTGTTCAGAAACTGGATGTTTTAGATATTTTTAAAAGTATTCTAAAATATTATGAGTAAATTTAACCCTTTTTTGCAACGGGGGTCAAAACTACACATTTGCTTAAATTAGCTATAAATCCAATATTTAAAAAGTGTAAAATATTATTTCTAAAAACGAAAAACTGAAATTTTAAAACCAATATTTAAAAATATATATTTATGTGAATGTTTTTCGTATAGAAGCAAAAGCAGTATCAAGGTATATTAATTATAAGGTAGTCGTATTAGCTAAAATTGACATCAGCTGATTGATTTTTTGTTGTCAAAACTTTGTTGTGTTTTTATAAAAATATTGTTACATTTTTTTTATTTAATTAAAATTTAAGAAATTGAAAAAAAAAACGCGTGAAAAATTTTTAATATTTAATTAAAATTAAAAATATCGATTACAATGCGTGTATGTAGTGTCAGCAAAAAAAATTTTTTCCAAGTACCCAAAGAAAAGCGCCTGAGAAGTATAGGAGCGAAATTTGTTTCAGGAATTTCACACCAACTTCTCTTTTATGTAGCTCTCACTTTTTGTCATCAAGCATTTTACATGCTGGAAAAAAGGTAAAGTCCAATATATATAAAAATTTTCATAACATTTACATTTTTTTCAACATTTGGTTTATTTTTAATTGCTCTCCATAAAGCAGGCAAACAGCGATAAAATTTAATTAATTCCAGTATGAAATTTTTTTCATCCATTTTTTATTGTCCATTGATATTGTCGCTGCGCAAACTAAATAAAAATGAGATTTGATGTAATTACGCAGCAACACATCAAATTTGCTTCAAATTACAGTATCGACGGCAGTGGATATCTAAATTGTTTTGATTTTCGTCAAACTCACATGGACATATATGTACGTGAGAGTTTTTTTTCACTAACACAATCAAAAAACCCTTGGTTTGTCAAGCCAATTTGATACGTGGCCATGGCGCTTAAGAATGTGACTTGAGGTTGTGACCACTTGAGGCGTTATCAATTACAGTAAATTTACTTGTCAATGACCAAGGCGTATCCAACAGGTGAGCTTAATAGCACAGCTGACTGAGCTCGCTTTATAGCAAATTTTCATACAAACTGATATAGTTTGAAGAGAGTACATAAATAATGGTACTCATACGTAAGAAAATGCTTTAAATTTGTTTGTGTATTTTGATCTAAAGCGAGTACTTTACACTAACAAAATACATGTTGTTTTTTGGATTATTGTAGTTGTTGTCGAACTGCGCGTACCTGTTAGTTTTACCATGTCAATGACCGTTCACGTTCTGGTAGGGTAGCTTAACATACATACATACCCTACCAGAAAAAAATTACCTCTACTAACACACTCAAACCTTTTTACCAACACTTTTGCAATAATTTTACGTTGCAGAGTTGTGTTTACTTGACAATTGTCATGTTAGTCTTTCTAATGGTCATTTTACTGGTAATATAACTTCTCATTTGATCGGTAAAATGATGATTATTTATCAATCATTTTTTTAATGGAAATCCCAAACAGACAAAAATATTCTTATATATTTGAAAGTAAAATTAATGTAAAAATAAAGAATTTTACAAAAATATATAAATAAATCCGTTGAAATATGTGTATGGAAACTATTAATACCACAGCAAATACTAAAGGTAAGAAACAAAACGGTTATTATTAATTTACAACTGAAAATATAATTCTTTTTTATAGATTGTGGCTAGACGAAGAAAGTTATGTTGCGGCTGATGATGAAGATGCCGGTGAGAACCCTCAATATAAAGAAGATATGGATAGTCCTAAGGAAGTGGTGAAATATAAATATAATAAACTATGTGTATTTTAAATAAAATAATTACTAAATTTATTTAAAGTTTGTTTATATGTATATTTTACGCAGTCACAAGTGACTGCTTTATCCAAAGTCAATGAGTGGTTAAATGTGACTGCTTTATCCCTAGTCAATGAGTGGTAAAATGTGACTGCTTTATCCCCAGTCAATGATTGGTAATCTGTGACTGCTTGTTGACTAGCAAAAAGTATTAAGAGTGAGCAGTACAGATATATGTTACTCACTCGAGAAAAATTCACAAGTGCGAGAGAAATGCCAAATCACACGTACACGAAATAAGTAGTCAAATTCTTCATATTGCTCTTAAGAATGTGACTTGAGGTTGTGACCACTTGAGGGGTTATCAATGACAGAAAATTTACTTATCAATAACCCTTCACGTTCTGGTAGGGTAGATATGTATGTATAAAATTGTCGTGGTATTTGGTGAATAAAAAAATCGTGTTTTTCTTCTCCATAACAATCTTTATAGATTTGTGATTCCCCTATGAACGTATCCGTGTATGCATACATACACACATCCGTACTACGAATGTACACATGCATTGTCCAACATACATACATATGTACATATATCAAGATTGCAAATTATTGTGTAATTATGAACTTTTATTAGATACCTGGTTTGGGATTTTGAGACTGTTGGGAGTCCTTGTTGTCTCCGGGTTCGTCAGATTTATTAAATTCTGAAAAATTAATTAATTTGTTGTCAAAATTATGAACAGTATGTAAAAACATGCCATTTACATATATACATATGTATGTATATATAAACAGTGTTTATATATACATATATTAAACACAAAACTATGTGATTAATATAACTTTTAGTCTGATATATGCACTCACTATTTTTCTTTCCCATTTTGTTTAAAATTTTAATTTTAATAATATTTATTTAGGCAAATAGTTTTCCGTATAATTTTTTTTCTTGACTTTCTTTATGATCAAAAAATGAAATATGTATGTATACCAAAAGTTCGTAGTGATGCAGAAACAAACAAAAAACAATATTGCTCGTTTCTGAGTACTCACTTGTGAAGTGTGCTTGCAGGGTTATCGTTAGGAATTTTTGAAAAGTCGCACAAAAGGTCGTTTTATAAAAATAAAGTCGCACATATTTTTTTAACGTTTTTTTTATTGATAAGAAGAATAACAAAAAAAAAAACAATTGAAACAAAACAAAAAGTTTATTGCAGAATCCATTTTATCATATTTTTTAACATATGCAGATGCATTATATATGCTTCTATACATACATATTTTCACGTATACTGAACAAATTTAATTAAGTTTTAATAAATTTGGCTGTCGTATGCAGCCAAAGTCAAATGAATGGGATTTCTGCTAAAAAAATCAAGTTAGGTTAAGATATTTTTTACAAAATTTAACAATCTTCAAGTAAAGCGCAGTAAGCTTTTTACTTTAATTGCATTCGTTTGATCTTGGTGCATTATTTCTTATTTTTTTTGTAGGTGAATATATTTGTACTTCAACAAATTTTTATTCTACAATATAACTAAGGAATACATATGTACATACATACATAAATATTATTTTTTTGAAATTTCATTTCTATATACATACTTATGTATAAAAATAAGTTCATTACATGGAATACAGTATTCTATATCTTTATTAATTAAGGCTGACAGCATAGTGTTGCATGTTTTTACTTTTAATTTATTAGTTAATTTATTTTTAAGTAAAGCTAATTTCGAAAAAATTCTTTCTGCACAAGCACTGCTGTGAGGTAGAGTTAATACATGTACAGCCAGTTTGTACAAATTAGGAAACATTGGTTCGTCTAACGAATTCTTTAAATTACCAATTTTATGCCAAAATTGTATATATGACAAGCGTGGTGAAATAAGTTTACCAGGTGGTCTCGTAACGGCAGCTCATTAGTTTTTGCTATCATAATTTTGTGGATATCACACGTCAAAATGGTGTAATTTTTTGACAAGCATTATCCACTTTTTTGTTATACATCATGGTGGAATTAATAAGGTGCGCGCAAGAAGGAATATGGTTTTTTGTAGGGTTGTGTTTTGACCGTTAAATAATCTGCAAAAATATGGTAAGTTAATTCGGTCTTGTCAAAAGTTGTTTACATTTTTGGCCGCCATCATGAATATTTTTGTTTACGTTATGCTTTTTGTTTTTGCATAACCACTATGTATGTTATGTATACAGCTTTTTTTTGACAACATTGGCTAATTTTTACACAAACAAAATGCATGTCGTTTTTTGTTGTTGCGTTGATAAGCGCACCTTATTAATTCCACAATGGTTATACATATACTTAAGCTGGATTCACCCATTGTTTCGGAACAAAATTTTTGTCCGGACAAAATTTTTTTTATATGGAGTTTGGCGTTTCTCTTTTTGAGAGTGAGAGAAAAAGAGAATAAAATTTGTTCGGAACATTTTTTGGTTGAATTGGTTTAATTTTAAATTTTGTCCGGACAAAGTTGAAACAAGATGCCACCTATTTTATTTTCTCAGCCAAAGTTGAAGCGAGCTGCCACATTATGTTATAAGTATGTATAACAAAAGCACATAGTAACTTATATCCAGTAAAATAAAAATAAAGAAAAGCTCAATTCCTAGTAAAAAAACTAGCTGATTTTTATTATTTTTTTTTTTAACATGTAATTTTCTTATTAAACAATAAAAAATAAGTGCGTTTGACATATAAAACACCAAATTTAATTCATCTGTCACTGTACTGCCACCTTATAAATTTAATAAAACACATGTATTTCATACGGTAGCTTTGATTTTCCAGACAAATTGTTCGAAATGAGTGAATCGAGTTGCAAAAATGTTTCAGAACAAAAAATTTTGTCCGGACAAAAATTTTGTTCGGAAACAATGGGTGAATCCAGCTTTATTTCACCATGATGATGATAAAAGTGTTGCCAAACGAACAATAATCTGCGAATTGCTTTTAAATTTTGACGATTTTTTTTATAAAAATAATAAAAACATATTTTAATTTACTGCAAATTAAATGCTTTTTGTGAGAAACTGCAAAAAAGGGTAAAAAGTTGCAACATAATTAAAAAAGTCGCAAATTCGGTGATAAAAAAAAGTCTCACAAAAAGTCGCAGACCGCCGGAAAAGGGTAAAATTGCGACTTTAGTCGGGTGAACGGTAACGCTGTGTGCGTGTGATTAACTTAGTCTAGGGTCACACACGACGATCTTAATTGCCCAACTTTTTCAGAATTCTCTTTTGAACTTGCTTTTATGTTCACACACGACGATTATAGTTGGGCAATTCTTCTCTTTTGTTTAGTTTTTATTTTCTTACAATTTGACATTTGTGCTTTCATAAAATAAACAATTTCAATAAAATATACAAAATATAGTAAGCTCTTACTAAAGATGTTTACTCTATAATAATTATTTTATTTTTACATATTTAAAAGGTGTAATTTTTGCGTTTAATTGAAATTATAAATGATGTACACACAAAGAAGCGAAACACCGAATGAAAAGGAATGTCAAATATTCAAATAAAAAAAGAAACCAATGAGAGAATTGCTTGAAATAGCCGGGTACCGGCGATTATTTTTCCCTTTTTATTCCCCTCACCGCAAACTGAAAAAAACATCTATAAACTCAAGAATTGCCCAACTAAAATCGTCGTGTGTGAACATAGACTTATGGCGTTTTCTTTTCTAAAAATAAAATGTTGCATGTATGTATGTTACATGTGATTTGGCAACATTTTTAAATGTTCCCACAACTTTTAGGAAGTGTTGCATGATTTAAGTTTACAAAAGAACATATGTAAATGTTAGCAATAATCAATAAAGTAAGGAAACAATAACAAAACCAGCTGTTAATATAATGCTACACTTATGCCCCTTTAATTAAAATGAGTGTTGAACATGTAACATTTTTTTTCTTTTTAAGGGTATCATCATGAGAAAAGAACTCGTGACACTTTTAAAATAGCACATATTTTGCAGAAAAGAACAGAAAGATATGTAGAAGGCAAAATAAATGCAACATATTACTCAGAAAAGAACACGCCATTAATATTATACACCACATCCCTGCTTCCCCATAAATTCGATACTGCAGTCACTCGAACAAGAATCACGAAAATTGATTGTTGTGCCGTAGGCTGCACGCAATTGAAAGCAATTTATAATTGCTACATTGAATGCATTAGAAAAATATTCTCGCCTAATAGCTCTATAAAATGGATTATATGTATTTTAGAAAGAAACTTCAAAATTTACTTTCAATAGATGTGATCAAAGTAAATTTATACCAAGTATATGTGGATGTGACCAGCTTACTTGAAAGAAATATTGAAACCAAATTTAAAAGCAAAATTTATACTAAGTTGGCAGCCAATTTCTGAATTTGTGGTGTATAAACAAAAAAATGTGTGTTTCATGACAGACCGACCACACAAGCAATAAGTTAGGCAATTATTGCCGTGGCAACCTTGAAATTCTGTTGACAACACTAAATATTAACGTGTAGACCGCACGAATATGTGTTTGAATACTTAAGGTCTGTCTGGGTACTTTTCCAGTAGCAAATACTCAGTAACTTTTTTTTGGGAGAGTAAGACCAATTTTACTCTGTCGGCTGAAAATATCTCAAAAAGTACGCAGACAGCATCCAGTGAAATCTTGTAAGAAAACAGCTGATCGGTGTGTAAACAATTGAAATAAGAAAGCAAAAGAATTTTAGCATATGTGTACGCAAAAGTGAATTCTCGCGGTAAATTAAAATATTATTAATTAAAGTGAAGCCTAAAAAGGTCGCACTGTATTTTTGGACGATTCTAGCATAAAGTAAAATGTTTTGTTTATTATTATTTATTATAAACGTTAAAAATCAACACAATTCTAACTACTTACCTCTGTTGTTAAATTTCAATTTTTATATTCATTTCACAAAAATTATTTCATTCAAATAGTAAATAAAAACAGCTGTTCAAAGAAGTTGCTAAATCTTGCAAGCAGAAATTTCTCCAGCAACATTTTGCAAGTTCTTTAACTTCCAACTGTCAAAAAATTCTCTTTTTGCCTCTCTCGTTGCAAGAGATTTGGAGTACGCAGACAACATTTTGCAAGATTTTCCAACATTTTGCACAAAATTATGCAAAATATGTGTAGGCAGACAGACCTAATTTCAGCAACAGATGTTAAAACACATTACTGAGCAATAATGTTTTAACACATGCTGTCAAATTCAATTGTGATTTCTATGAAAATTGTTTTTATTTGGGCAAATAGAATAAAAAAATTAAAACACAAATGTATAAATAAATAAAAACCACAAAAAAGTGAAACATTTTTAATATAAACGTTCATACTATTGATAATGCTGAAATTTTTTACAATTAAGCCCGTAATTAAAATTTACAATACAAATAATATACAACCTACTTCAGTAAAATTTTCATATTTGTATTCTAAGATATTTACGATTTCCTACCATAAATACGTATTTCAACACTGGCAATTTGACGTCTTAATTCTGGAGACGTTAAAGGGCTATTAGACACGCATACTTGTCTGCAGACATGTACGATGGCATACTTTTCATTTTGCTATTACACTATCAAACGCGCCGAGTTAGCGTCGACGAATTAGTGTCGATTTTCGGAATAAAAAAACGGGGAAAAAATTAAGAAGATTTTGGGGGGATTTTCCTAGTAAAGTCATAGAAATATCGTCGATTTTGGGAATTAAAAGCGGGGAAGTATATACTTCAAGACATTTGGAACTGCCATCAACGTTTGGAACAGCTGTTTTGTATTTTATTTATAATTTTCAAAGTGATAAAAAGTTGCCATGGACGACAAGAAATTAATACTACTGGTGAAGGAAAATGAACAATAACAATTCTCCGGGCACAAGATTTCGGAGAAGAACAGAAAAATATGATTTAATATGTTTAACGCCCGATTTCACAATGTTCGGTAAAATGTCTGTTAACAAAAAATTAAATAATTGCTGGTTAAGGCCCAACTATAATATGCATAACCTAGCTTAAGTCAGCTTAAGCAACTGTGCGAATACATGTAAATCGTATGTGGCAACTATAATGAACTTAAGCAAAATTTTCGTTAAGTTTTATGAAACGTCATTTGCTTAAGCAAAGTGCGAAACTGAACGCACATTCCGTACGGAATCAGCTTTTCTACTAATACATACATACATATGTATGTTTGTACGTAAAAATAAATAAATTTTGAAAATGGAAAAAGAAGACGAAATAGTTTACATATAAAATTTAATAGAAAATGTGGAAGAAAAGAAGTGTCCAAGGTATATTAATTATCAGGTAGTCGCATTAGCTAAAATTGACGTCAGCTGATTGATTTTTTGTTGTCAAAACTTCGTTGTGTTTTTATAAAAATATTGTGACATTTTTTTTATTTAATTAAAATTTAAGAAATTAAAAAAAAAAACGCGTGAAAAATTTTTAAAATTAAAATTAAAAATATCAATTACAATGCGTGTATGTAGTGTCTGCAAAACAAATTTGCAAAGGGGGAAGGAAAGTTGTTCCAAGTACCCAAAGAAAAGCGCCTGAGAAGTATATGTAGCGAAATTTTTTTCAGTAATTTCACACCAACTTCTCTTTTATGTACATAGCTCTCACTTTTTGCCATCAAGCATTTTACATGCTGGAAATAAGGTAAAGTCTAATCGTGAATTGTGCATTTCCATCTTTAACATTTTCCGTTGCTCCAACAACAGCATTTACAATACGTTCAATATTGCGTTGTTGCAAAATATCCTGGAAAGGAGGATACATATGTATACTTTCTTTAAATTTTACTAGGAATTTTTCGATACATACATATATTTTTGTTTTCTTACCTTTCCTGTAAAAATATCCTGTAATGAAGCAACATTCTTCTCCAATGCCTCTACTACTGGTCATTTTTACGTATACTTATATGGACAGTATTCTCTTATGATCTAATTCCACTTTTCGATGCAGTTAATTTATCATAACTCCAGCCTTAAACAAATGCATTTGCAAAGGGAGGAAATTGTTTCCTAGTACCCTAATAAAAGACACATCCTGATTTTATACATACTTACATCTATCAACATCTTTTTGTTTTATGTATTGTAAAAAATTTTAACTTTATATTTTTATTTTATGCAAATGTTTTTTTAATTTAATTTTTGTTTTGTTTACACATCACATTTGACAACAGCCAAGTTTTTACACTAACAAAATGCCTGTTGTTTTTGTGATGTTGTATTTGTTTTAGGGACAAGACTACCTTATTTAATATACCTTGGAAGTGTCTGTACACGAAAGTGACATTTCATATATTTTATTTAACATATTTTATTTCCACTAATGTATATTTTAGTACTTTTGTCCTAAAATAAAATAAATACTACAAAGTACATAATTTCGGTTGTATCTTTTCTTATTGTTAATAAAAATAATAATATACATAAGTACGTATATTTTAGCATATTTTTTTTAATTACAATCGTTTTATATACATTTGAGTACAAGACTCAATTTGTTTAGGATAAATAAGAAGGTACAAATTTTTCGAAAAATTATTTATGCTACATACATATGTGTGCAACTATGACTACTTAAATTTTAAGTCGCATAAGTACATTATAGCCACCTAAAAGTCTCTGCAAATTTCCTTAAGCATTTGACAGACTTTTCGTTCAATTTTGACATTAGCTTAAGCCAGCTTATGCATATTATGGTTGGGCCTTTAGGCTAACAGGCACTATTTAACCAACGGTTACCCATATGCTTTTCACAATCCTACGGTTGCCTAACAATTATATTAGGTAGAAAGTATGGCAATGGTGTCTATGTTTGTTTACGAAAATCAGTGCAACAAAGAGAAAAAGAAATTGTGAAAAAGCGCGCATTTGTGTGAAAGAAGTAAAATTAAAATTGTAAATAATTAAATATAAATTTTTTGTGGAATAAATATCTTAAAATTTTGTGGTAAGTAAATAATACGCTATATATTTCTCATTAATACACATATGTATGTACATATATCTGAATGTTTGTAGTGAAAAATGCAGGACGAATATATTTTTTGTCTATCGGAGTTGAACGAGTCATCAAAAGAAAAACAACCAAGGTATGTATTTAAGGAATTCAATTATGTGTGTACGTATATCAAAATGTATATTTTTGGGCAGAGCTTCAAATTTTACAACTCAAGAGGAGGATGTTTTGACATCTTTAGTGGGAAAGCACTCTCGTATTGTCGAGAACAAAAAAACCAATGCTATCAGTTGGCAGGAAAAAAAAGAGGCGTGGGAAAAAATAGCAGTGGAGTTTAGCTCTCAATGTCACTCCATAAGAACTTCCAAAAACCTTAGAGATAAGTACTAGAATATGAAAAGGAAAGCGAAGACGGCTATATCAAGCGAAAGAAATGAGCTGTATAAGACCGGAGGGGGATCTTACTGCAGTAAAGTGACAAAAAATGATGAACGAATTTGTTCCTTGATAGAGAAGTCAGCAACGGGTCTGTTTAATGCAAATGACTCTGACATATGTAAGTTTTTGTGACTTTCATATTATTATTACGATCGTACATACATATGTAGTTACTATATTTACTTGATTTTTTCAGGCGAAAAGAAAAATGAAAGCTACATCGAAATTGATTTTTTAGACGATGACTATGAAGCAAGTGTGGAGCAAAGACATGAAATATCCGAGCCTGTTGCTAAAGAGACTGATGTGGTAAATCTGTTTATATGTATGTACATATGTACATATGAATATACTCGACAACTTATGCACAAAAAATTTTTAAAGTTAAGGCATTTATTAAAACCAATTTTTTAATACAAAATTCGTCCGTTAAGCCGACATTAACTGCAAAAATCATGAGCGAGTATATACAAATACATGTACTACATACATACATATCGCTACTTTATTACAACGAAGTCATATCTCAATATTTGCATTTTTTGAATTAACAATTCAAAAAAATTTTTCATATCGAATTTTATCTTGTGGAAAAATTTCATACAAGCACCTGGCACACTCATTACTTAAGAAACGAAAAGTTTTGAATATCTTCATGCTATTGTATGGAAATTTAAAGCTTGAAATCCATTTTCTGCTAAACTATTTTATTTTGAGTTATGACTACGTTGCAATAAAGGAGCGATATGTTTTGCCAAAATTCAAACATACCCGCATACATTATTATGCCATTATTAATATATTTAGCCCAGCTCATGGAATAGTTGGAATCCAGCAAAACTAAAAAGTAAGAAGGCAGAAAAACTTACTTTTAAAAATACTTCTTCTGATAAGAACGAGCAGGTATTGATGAAACAAGCTAGTTTTTTCGAAAACGAAAACATAAGGGCAGAAGAGCGGCATAAGCTTCAAGTCACTGAACTTCATTTGAAAGCTGATTTACTCCAATTGGAGATAAATTTAAAAACACTAGAAATTGAACGAATTAGTAAAACATATACATATATAGAAATATTTTTCTTTATACAATCTCCCAATCATTAAATAAGCTTGAGATTTTTTTTTTGTTTTTAATGAATTGGAATTTTTTTTTATTTTCAACCAATAGTTCGATGCCCTTTCGGTATATTCATCCGAAATATTTTAAAATATTGATTGAAATTATTTGTAATATTATTTTTCGAGAAAAAACATGTTATATGTTATTTTATGTTATGTTATGTTATGTTTTTTTTTTTCTTTATAAATAAAAAAAAACTAATTGAATTTATTATAAAAAATATATCTACATAGTTCATTGATTTTTATTTGAAATGGGATTCGAAAAGAATTGGGTACTAAATTACAATTCAGATACTAATTTATAATATAGAAAGTTTATAGAAATATAGATGTGCTTAGGGTTTTAGATTGGACGTTTTTCAAAAAAATTAAAAAGGTGGAAGAAAATAATACACATAGTTGTAACATTTGCATGGCAAAAACTAAATTTTTTAAGTCATAAGTCATTTTATAATTTTGAAAAATAGTTTTCAATAACATTATTTCGCGTACTTGAAAATCGTTCTGGAGTACGATCCTCTTCATCACTTAAGCATATTAAATTATTATTATTATTATTATCAAATTCGGTGTCATCTTTCAGTATCCTGCATAAATTGTGCAAAATTGAACACGATACAATTATTGCCATAGTTGTGGCCAGTGATACTCTCATTCCCATTGATAGTACTGGAAAACGTCGCTTCAAAACTCCAAAGCAACGTTCTATCACATTCCTTGTTCTTATCTGTGATTCATTGTAAAGTTTTTCTCCTTCAGTCAGTGGATTAGCTAGTGGTGTCATTAAATATGATTTAACACCATACCCGCTGTCTCCTAGAAGCAAATACGTTCCAAATTCTCCACTTTAATACGGCTATTGTTAAAAATGTAACTATCATGTGCGGACCCAGGCCATCTTGCTACTAGATCTATTATTTCAAGGTTTGCGTTGCATACGGCCTGTAAACAAAACCATTCTTAACTATATCGTATCCATAAACGAATGTTCTCATTACATGCATACAAAAATATATAATATACTAAGATCCACCAATTAACATACCTGAACGTTAAATGAAAAATAGCCTTTACGAGCTCTAAAAATTTCTGCATCAACACCACCTGGAGATTGTATTTTAATGTGTGTACAATCTATAGATCCAATCACTTTAGGAAACTTTGCAATATTGTAAAACTGTGTGGCTGCCTTTCTCATATCCTCCACAGAACTCGGCATTCTTATAAATTTTCTAGATAGTCCCGCGAACGCCCTAAAAACTTTTTTAACGACGCGGCTTGCTGTTGCAATTGATACTCCACAATAATCCCCAATAACAATCAGGAAACTACCGGTGGCGTAAAATCTCAAGGTCAATAGCAACATTTGGATGGAAGATAATGCATTATTTCTAAAAAACAACTTTAATTAATATCTAGAAATGTTTATTTATATATCTTACCTAGTTGTTGCAGATTTTATATCATTGTGTAGAAGGTTGTTAATAAATCGTGTTGCAGACTTTGATAATCTATATCTCTGTATGAATTCTTCATCACTTTGATTAAAATGGTTTCGACGATCAGAAAACTTTCTCTTTTTGCGAATAGAAATTTTTAAATTAAAAATGTTACAAAAATATAAATATCAATTTGTATCTCTATTCATTTTGTTTTATTTTCCTCCGATTAGCGTGCTAACCGGCAAATTTTCTTCGGTTAAATTTAACAGGCACTTATTTGTTAAATTTACAATTTTGCCAAAGTTTCGGTTAAAGTTACAATTAATTTTTAATCACAGATGGTGATGGTGGCATGTCTGCACATACATGTGTCACGTGACACGTTTTTAAGCATTCTATAACTACAAAAATGTTGGCTCTTATATTACATCAACATTTAGCTTACATATACGATTTCAACCGTCGGCTAAATAGGCCTTAAAGGCCTTTGTACATATATATGTGCATACATACATACATTCAAGTATACAAAAAAAAATCTTTTAAATAATAAGTAACACTAATAATCAAAACTATGATGTACATACATACATAGATATGAATGATAAACTATAATTTAAACAATTATCAAATTCATTACAATAAAATATATAAGCACAAACGATCGGTACAGTCTCTTGCTAGATATGGAAAACAAATTATTTAGAAAAATTTCTTTACTCAATAAAGCATGCATATGTACATATTTAACAAAAAAACTAGTCAAAACAAAAAAAAGTACCAACAAAGGACTTCTGTGCCGCATTGCAATTCAAAATACAACCATCCCATCTCTGTCTACAATTGTCACGTAACCTCGTAATGAAATTCTATTTTCTGCAGGTTGGTACGTTACGGCAACATTTCATTTCAGTCAAGTAAGTATTTTCATACCTTTTGCATATAACACTGCAGTCACACGTTCAAGTTTTCTTTCAATTCCCTTTCAAGAAATTTACAAAAAAAAAATTTCAAGAATATTACAAAAATTGAAAGCTGTGACGTAGGTGGCATTCAATTTCAAAGCAATTTGCTTTCAAAAACACAAAAATTTTTGGCGGCAGAGTATATGTACTAATGTATGTATATGAAAACAAACGAGAGTTTATAATCAAAATGGCAATCAGCTGCTTTCTTGAAAGCAAATTGAAACGCATAATTTAAAGGAGAATTTAAAAGCAAGCTACCATCAAACTTTAAAAGTATGAGTGTATTGGTAAAAAAATGAGAGAGTAATAAAATTTGAAACAAAATTTGAAACAAAACTTGATCTTGTGAACCCTAAGTAACAGAAGCAATCAGCTGACACATCAGCATTTACATTTCTAGAGTTACGGTCGGCTAAAGCAGCCTTAACAGTACACTTACAATCACGATGAAATAAACAAGGTGGTAGCAGGAGAAAAAAGAACTTGGCAACACGAGAAACAGTAACGGCTAGGTCACTTAAGCTGTCAAAAATATAACCAAAAAAATAGCTCATTGACATTTGAAGCGACCTATGTAGTGTGGGAAGCTATGGCAGCCAGAGTGATGGAGGTAAAGTTGATGTAGTGAAATTAATGTATGTAATGAAGTGTTCATAAATATCCATAACACTTATTTTCTTTAAAGGTATTTTCCGTACATCAACCTTTGGACAAGCGCTAATCAATAATACATTGCCACTTCCTCCAAATAGACCATTATGCAAGAATATGTTGAACCATTCCCACATTTTTTTGTTGGCGATGCGGCCTTTCCGCTAAAAAAAAATTTAATGCACCCATATCCTGGCCATAACTTAAATAGAACCAAGAGAATTTTTAATTATAGACTTTCCCGAGCTCGCCGAGTAATTGAGAACAGCTTTGGCATTTTAACGGCCCTGTAATATAAAGAAGACAACTAATATAATAAAGACAACTTCTCTGTTTAAGTGGTATGTTAAGAGTCATTTATTTATTTAATCATTGCTTACTCGCTAATTCAATACTTAGTTGCTTAAATAGTAGTAAGTGACAGTGCTGCCACTACACCTCCCTTCTTTTAAAGAAAAAAAATATAAATTAATTATAACTTATAATAGAAAAATATTTATATTTGTTTTTGTTCTAAAAATATTTATATTATTGAAAATGTTGATATGTTAGTTTTTTTTTTCTATTTGAAAATATTTATAATTTGAAAGTATTTGTATTTTGTTTTTAAAGTTTGGAAACATAAGCATTGTCCACCTACCTATGCACCTCCCTTTTTATAAAAAAATGTTGAATCAAACCGAAGTGATCAGTCTCGTTAGATTCAGCATTTTCCAACAATATATAAAAGAAAAAATTTATATTTTGTTTTAATTTTCTACAAAGTTTGATTGATTTTTTTTTTGTATAAGTATCTAAAAATATTATTAATGTTAAATGTTTGATTTTGCAAAAAGAATAAAAAAAAATTTATTTCTTATTTTTGTTTTGTTTGTTTGTAGGAAAATTTAGTTTAAAAATTTTTTTATACAAAGTTTTTGTTACTTCTATTTATTTTGATATTATTTAATTAATTTTCTTTTCTTCTGTTTGAGCATATTTTTGACCTTAGATTATTTAAGGTATAAATTTATATTTTTTCAAGTTTTGTTTTTAAATAAATGTATGAATAGATTTAATTTAAATTTTGGGTTTTTGTTGTTATATATATAACGACGTTATTATAATAAAGTTTTGTGATATTCATATTATTTGTTCAATTTCTACAAATTTAGTTTAATAATATATATAATATGTTATTTTTGTTATGTTTAATTCCAAAAAAAAGTTTTTTTTTTTTTAAAGGTTTTGTTTTTAAATAAACAAATTTATAGTTTAATACAAATTTTTATGTTTTTTTTTTCATAACATGTTATTATTATTAGTTATTAATAAAGTTATTGTAACATACAGTGTTCATACAGTGATGTAAAAATGTTAAAATGATTTCAAATGATTTCAAATCTTAATGCCATGTTCTCTTTCTTTAAATTGTTTATGTATGTATTTTGGGAAATATATTATATTTTGGCCATTCTGCACCGTAAATGTTGTGATTATTGGCCGTAGCCTCGAAAGCAATTAGACTAATCTATTTGTTTCGTTAATAAACTCAAATTTAACAGGTGGCAGTTGTTTAAAAAGATTTTTTTTTATATATATTAGTTTTATGCGCTTCTTTCTTTCATCAATGTTAATAATTTTGTTCTAATATTGGCAGATTTTTTGCTGAAATTAAGTGAGAATCTATAATAAATTTTCAGTGTGCGTTGTTTTGCTCTTCACTGTTTTTCATTTCATCTTTATGTATAGTATATAAAAATAAAATGTTTTCCATACATACTATGTATATGAATCACTATGATTGTTTCATTTATATGTATTTAACAATACAAAATTCAATGTATGTATATACATAGTTGTTGACATGTATTTATTTATATTTATACACATCTAAATATGTGAAAGGTTTCAAATTGTTTATGTTTGTTTTGTTTTTTTTGTTGTTTAAAATGAATATATATGTTTTTATTTCTTGTTTGTTTTTTTTTTTGAGAGAAATAATAAAACTACCCTTAAGTTTCGTTTTCACTCTTCGCAAGCACATACATGTGTACGTCCAACTCGTATACATATGTATGTATGTATATAAAATTTCCAACATAAATAACGCAAGATTTTTCCCATTATTTTTCCATTTTTTTCATTTTTTTTCATTCATTTATTTATTGTATATATGTATGTAACCAAATAAATAAAATTTTAAATTTGTGTCATTTATGTGTGTATGTTTCTGTTTGTGTTTGACTGTATATGCATGTGATTGTGTTAGAGTGTAATACTATGTTCACACTTATGTGTTTAACGTCTCATTCGTGTTTAAGAGCTTAAACACTTCGATTTTGATATGTTTTACCATACATTGACTTGTTTTGTTAAACATCTCAAATGACAAGTTTTAGATTTAAACATCTCGCTAAACACGCAAAAGGCAGGGTTACAAATATATTTGGAGTATGTTCAGTGGGTTTTTTGACAACTCTGTAATGTTTGTATTGCTATTAAATGGCGCCACGTCAAAAATTTTTCACCAACTCTGTCATTTTTCCATGCTGTTATATGACGTCACATCAAAAAAATAAAAATTCCATATGCATATAACATATATTTCACCTTTTAATAGGCTAGCAATTTTACTAATTTCATGAGAAAGAAAATAATAATATAAATAATAGTTTTTTACTGATATTTCTTTCCAGTTGTAACATAATATTAGTTTCTCAAACTCGCAATATTACAAAAACACAATAATCAGCTGACGAAACTTTAATCTTAAACATCTCAAATGTAATGTGAACGGTTGTGTTTAGATTCTAAAACATTTGCCTTAAACACGTTTATACTAAGTTCACACTTGTGTTTTTAAACGTGTTTAAGGCAAATGTTTTAGAATCTAAACACAACCGTTCACATTACATTTGAGATGTTTAAGGTTAACGTTTCGTCAGCTGATTATTGTGTTTTTGTAATATTGCGCGTTTGAGAAACTAATATTATGTTACAACTGGAAAGAAATATCAGTAAAAAACTATTATTTATATTATTATTTTCTTCCTAATGGAATTAGTAAAATTGCTAGCTTATTTAAAGGTGAAATATATGTTATATGCATATGGAATTTTTATTTTTTTGATGTGACGTCATATAATAGCATGGCAAAATGACAGAGTTGGTGAAAAATGTTTGACGTGGCGCCATTTAATAGCAATACAAACATAACAGAGTTGTCAAAAAACGCACTGAACATACTCCAAATACATTTGTAACCCTGCCTTTTACGTGTTTAGCGAGATGTTTAAATCTAAAACTTGTCATTTGAGATGTTTAACAAAACAAGTCAATGTATGGTAAAACATATCAAAATCGAAGTGTTTAAGCTCTTAAACACGAATGAGACGTTAAACACATAAGTGTGAACATAGTATTATTAAAAACACAAGTGTGAACTTAGTATAACTAATGGTGTTTAAATACATGTATATAAATGTGTATATAAAGTTTATTTTTTTTGTGGTATATATAATTTTGTATTAATTGTACAAATGTATTCTATATATATAATAAATTGTGAAAAAAAAATATAAGTACGTAATATAATATAATTATGTATGTGTTTGCATGCTTCTATTACCCATGTTGCTATACGTTTTTGCTGTCTTCTTTGTTTCTTCGTTTTGAATTGGTTGTTATTGTTGTGTCTGTGTTGTATATATTGATGTTTTTATTCTGTTGGTTTTTGGGCTGGTTTTTTGTTGTTGTTGTTGTTGTTGTTGTTGTTGTTGTTGTTGTCTGAAACTTGTTGATACTCTTTTTTTTTTCTCCAGTTTTTGTTCTTGTTGTTGTTTTCGTACATTTTTCAGTTGGTTTGGTTTCTTTGTTTTAATTTGTTGGTTGTTGTTGTTGTGTCTGCTTTGCAAGTTGGTGTTTTTCTTCTATGTTGTTTCGGTTGTGTTGATATTACTTTAGTTTTGTTCTTAGAGTTGTTGTATAAGATGTTGTAATGTACATACCTATATGCTGAATGTTGATGTTAATGTTGTGTTGTTTTTGAAATAATTGTTCATATACAAACGTATGTTTATTTTATGGTTTTTTTTGTTATTTTTTTTCCTTTCTTTTAAATCACTTTATTGATTTAGTTTACATTTTTTTTTTGTTTTTAGATTCTTTTTCTAATGTAGTTTTAACTGTTGATTATTACTGTTGTATTTATTTTTGTTGTTTATATATTAATTTTCAATATCATTTTTTCAGATTTTTGTTCTTGTTGGTGTTTTCGTTAAGTTTTATTTTTAATGTATGTATATAATTTTTCAATTTCATTTTTCATTTTATTTCATTGTATTGTCATGTAATAGTTTTTAGTTAGTTATGTATGTATATATATATAAATACATATATACATATATGTATTTTGTTCCACTTCCACGTAGTTACTTTTCATTTTCGTTTTGTTTCATTATTTCATTTTTTACTTCTTATTTCAATTTTCTTTCAGTTGCTTTTTTCCGGTTTTTCTTTTTTTTTATTATCTTATTCAGTTTATTTTATTCTTTGTTTTATTCTATTTTTTTTCGGTTGAACTTGTTTTTTCTTACACCTTACATTGTTTCTTCGTTTAATTTTGGGTTTTTCTTCTTCTCTTTTTCCAATTTTTTTGTTTCGTTCAGTTGGTGTTTTTTTTCTTTATAACGGCTTTTTGTTTTTCGTTATTTTCATGATTCTTTACAGTTTTTCTTCTTTTTTTTTTTTTTCTGTATAACAAGTTTTTATTTTTACTGTTTTAAATTTTTCTTTATGATTTTTAAAATTTTGGTACAGTTGTACCCAAAAATTTGACAAGAAATTCACACTTTTAAGTTTTTAGCCGAAATTAATAGATTTTATCCTTATTTTGTCGATTAATAATTTTTAAAACACTTTTTTTTCTTTTTATGTTTAAAATTTATTGTGATTTAAAATTTAGTTTTTAATTTTGAGTATTTTTTTTTTTAGTTTTTGTTCTCATAGTAGTATATTTGTGGGCATTCTGGCACTTTTTTATCCTTATGGAAAAATACACGTAGGGCATTCTGGCACTTTTTTATCCTTATGGAAAAATACACGTATTCGAATTTTTTATCCTTATGGAAAAATACACGTAGGGCATTCTGGCACTTTTTTATCCTTATGGAAAAATACACGTATTCGAATTTCTTATCCTTATGGAAAAATACACGTATTCGAATTTTTTATCCTTATGGAAAAATACACGTATTCGAATTTTAACTATTTGAAAAAACAAAATATGGTCATTATGTTATACATAAATACATATATTTTTCCATGTGTATACTCTTATAATAAACAGAAATTCGAATGAGATATTTTATCCCACCATGTTAATGAGATTCTCATTTGAGTTCTTTTTATTAAATACTAAAAATGAGAGTTATACCAACCAACAGAAATTAATATAAAAGAACCTTCAGAAATTAATTTTAGTTATTGTTCTTCAAATTTACCTGAAATTACGTTCAACAAAATGGTAAGTACGCAGTTTTACAAAATAGAATTTTATAAATGTATATCTATATCTATAATTTTATATATGTATCTATATCTATACAATTTTATATGTATACATATTTGCTTTTAGATCTATCAACAAATAATTAACTTAGCTAAAGGAATACAATCAGAATATACGAAAATTGATGATATTCCCGTAAATGAACCATTCAAAATCTTAAATTTCGAATGGAAGGCTACACAATATGGATCCCAAGTTATAGTACATTTGGAGAACAATAGGTAAGTGGTTTTATATGCCGCAAAGAATCGTTAAATATTTAAACAGAGAGGATCCTTACTTATCTAATATGAATGACAAAATTTGGACAATTATTTTCAAAGGACGTCAATCACCAAATGGCTCTGCAATATTCGAACTTAACTACAGCTAAATTCTTAAATATCAAAAAAAGTTGATACATTCATATAATAAATTTATATAGTAAAGTATCTATATGAAACCCGACTATTTATTTATTTAATTTATGTCTAAACATGCATATGCATGCATCTTATTCGTTAAAAATATATTTATTATCATATTTAGAAAAAAGGGTTGTAGGTCATTTTGAAAAAAAAAATTATATGGAATTTCACAATGGAAGATAAACATCTGGTTATATGAAAAAAAAAAAGTCGTTAGAAAGAAAGACTTGCGTATGCTTGCTTTCATTTTGGATAAAATGAAATGTAATTTCACAATCGAAATACATGCGTATGCATACTTTTACTTATGTATGTATGTCGTAGAGTGTGGGTGCATCAGCGAAATATATTTTTGAAGGATATACAAATGTAGTAATTTATGAGGTCATAAAGACTTGCATATGCATGCATCTTATTCGTTAAAAATATATTTTATATATAAAATGAAATGTAATTTCACAATCGAAATACATGCGTATGCATACTTTTCTTATAATTATGAAAGTATTAGTATGTAACAGAAAATACAAAGAATAAACTTAAACGTAAACATTAAACTTGCTTATGTTTTATTAAGTACACAAAGAATAAACTTAAACGTAAACATTAAACTTGCTTTTGTTTTATTAAATCATTTACGCTGACACGCAAAAATGGTCCTCTTTGTCGAAACCCAAATTCATAGGACAAATGTAAATTGTAATAGGAGAAGCCGTTCTTATTAAATGCCTCCAATAAATCGTCATGTGTGGCCGAAAACAAAAAATCAACCACAACTTAACGCAATGACAATATGTTTACATTATCGCCGTTTTCTGTAAGTGACTTCTGTTAAGGACAAGTGCTGTCTAAAAACTTTTTAAAAAAATGGAACCAAAATTTATTTGTAACATCTTGATATGGAATTTCACAATGGAAGATAAACATCTGATTATATGAAAAAAGTCTTAAGAAAGAAATACATGCGTATGCTTGCTTTTACTTATGTTTGTATGTTGGAGTGTGTGGGTGCATTAGCGAAATATATTTTGAAGCACATACAATGTAGTAATTTATGAGGTCATAAATGCGTTATTTATCCCTTTTTCATAAACGGAAAAAAATGTAATGAAAAATTTTTATATCTGGGATACTTATCTGTATATGCGTATGTAGTAGTGCCTACAGAAAAAAGTATAAAACCTGCTATTTTTTCGAACAAAATTCTAGTTCTGTGAAATTATTTAACGTAAAAAGATATCTGTGAAATTTCAAAAAAAAAACTTTAAGTTTTGTGTTTTATTATTCGAATTCATAACAGGTTAGTAAAAGCAATTATAATAATAATTTTAATCTAATATGTATATGTAAATTTTGTGACCTTTTTCTTGATTTGAATGTTTATTGAAATTAATTTTTAAATGTGTTTAGTACCAAAAAATATTGAAAAATGGATTTTCAAAGTGAGGAAAATTTTAGAGAGCATGAAAGATCTCATGCTTCGTGCTCAAAAAAAAGGATTGTAAAGCTAGTTAGAAGTGCTTTTAAAAAGAGGCTTATAACTCTAGCATATGAAAATAACAATGAAGAATGTCTCCTACCGGAGATGTTTATGAAGGAAGCTGAGGAGCCGTTAAAGAGAAAAGTTGATAACTTCTTAAAGGATAATGATGCTATTAAATTTAATATGGAGATGTATGGATTATATGCTCGTCCCAATGTGAATAATGAATTAGAAAATACCCCTATAGAAGTGAAAAATTTTCAAACGAAAATGAAGGAAATTTTCAATTTAGAAGAGTATTGCGATGAATATGCTTCTAATATTCAAAGAATAATAACAAAAATGGAAGACTTTCAAGAACGGGATAGTGGTTGGACTCTAATTCAACTTTTAAAACTTCATATAAATCTAAATAAATACCAACCACTAAAAGGTTCCAGTTTTATACCTCTTCCAAATAAAATAAAGTTAAAAAAAGCATGTATAAATGTGCAAAACAATGATGAGTTTTGCTTCAAATGGGCAATACTATCAGCCTTATCAACCCATAAAAATCCTCAAAGAACAAGCAGTTACGGAGTCAACATCTATGAAGAACTTATTAACTTTAACGGCTATTGCTTAAATTTTAGTGGGTTATGCTTCCCACTAAAAATAAGAGATATAAAAATTTTTGAAATTAATAATCCAAATATTAGTATAAATGTCTTTGGATATGACATTGAAAAAGACTTGATTGTGGGGCCCTATTATAAAACACGAGGATCAAAATTAAAACATATCCAACTCTTGTTTTTGCAGAAAAAAGTGGAGGGAAATATAGTTTCCCACTATGTTTATATAAAAAATATATCAAGGTAAGTGTTATGATTACAAATAAAATTAAAAATTTAGTTTTAGTTTCCTTTATTATACTATTTTGTATTTTTACAGATTCATTAGAGCTCAACAGACAGGTCATCATGAAAGCATTGTTCTATGTAATGACTGCTTGCAGAGTTTTCATCATGATCAACAATTGGAAATCCACAGAAAACAATGTAAAAAACAAATTTCGTATGCACCCCAAGCAGATAAGTCTACAATAGAATTTAATAATTATAGTAATAGTATAGATGTACCGTTCGTAGTATACGCAGATTCGGAATGCATATTTGAAAATATTCAAACTTGCATTCCGAGTGGAGATATTTCTTCAACAACATTAGTTGATAGACATGTCCCCTATGCTATATCATATTTCATTAAATGTAGCTTTAACGATAATTTAAATAAGTTTTGTAACTTTAAAGGTTTAGATTCACCTAGACAGTTTATAGAGAGTTTAATTGGAGACGTAAAATATTTAAGCAATAAATATTTATCTATAGTAAAGCCCATGCTACCCCTAACAGAAGAAGAAAATTTACATTACCATTCGATCAATATATGTCACATTTGTTCTAAACTTATTTTAGATGATTCAAAAGTTAGGGATCATTGTCATATGAGCGGAAAATATAGAGGCGCTGCACATAGTTCGTGTAATCTTAATTACAAAGTGCCAAAGTTCTTTCCAGTAATATTCCACAATTTTTCTGGTTATGACTGCCATTTATTTGTGAAGGAGCTAAATAATATAAATGATGGCCCTATAAATATTATTCCACTCAATAAAGAGCTTTATATATCTCTCTCTAAAACTATAACTGATGATGATAGTGGTAAGATTGAAATTCGATTTTTAGATTCCTATAGATTTTTACCAGCAAGCTTAAATGATTTGGTTAAAAATTTAGCTAAGAAAGATTTAAGAGTAGTAAAATCAATAATTGGGGAAAACGAAACTAAATTTAATTTGCTTATTAGAAAAGGTGTCTTTCCATACAGTTATTTAAATTCAATAGAAAAACTTAAAGAAACTTCTTTACCAAATATAGAGAGCTTTTATAATAAATTAACAGATGAAGATTGTTCTCAAGAAGATTACGCCCATGCTAAAGAAGTATGGAGTACGTTTGAGTGTACAACTTTAGAAGATTATTTAATTCTATATTTGAAATCTGATGTCTTGTTGTTAACAGATGTTTTTGAAAACTTTAGATTTATTAGCAAAAATATTTATAAATTAGACCCTTGTCATTACTATACAGCACCAGGACTTTCCTGGGATGCAATGTTAAAAATAACAGATATTAAATTAGAGTTGTTGATAGATATAGAAATGATTCATTTTATACAAAAGGGGATAAGAGGAGGAATAGTACAGTGCTCTCAACGACATTCTATTGCAAACAACAAATATATGAATGATTACAATGAGAATCTTCCATCTAAGTATTTAATGTATTTAGATGCAAATAATTTGTATGGATGGGCAATGTCTGAAGCTCTACCAGAAGGTAATTTTGAGTGGGAAACAGACATAGAAAACTTTTGTTTGGATAGTATACCAGAAGACTCAGCTACTGGATATATATTAGAAGTTGATTTGTTGTATCCAATACAAATTCATGATATTCATAACAATTTACCATTTTGTTGTGAAAATAAAAATCCTCCAAATTCTAGCGAAAAGAAATTAATTGTAGATTTAAATAATAAATATGGATATGTAATATATTATAAAAATTTACAGCAATGTTTAAAACATGGTTTAAAGCTACAAAAAATTCATCGAATTTTGAAATTTAAGCAATCAGCTTGGTTAAAACCATATATTTCATTAAACAGCTTACATAGAACTAATGCTCAAAACACGTTTGAAAAAAATTTCTTCAAATTATTAAATAATGCCGTATACGGTAAAACAATGGAAAACGTGGACAAGCGTAAGAATGTAAAAATTGTTAATGAGTGGGAGAGCGTAGGGAAGAAAATGGGTGCTCGTGTTCTTATTGCCAAACCAGAATTTCATTCATTCAGTATATTTGAGGAAAATATGATAGCTGTGGAGCTAAACAGAAGTTATTCGTTTTATAATAAACCCATTTATTTAGGATTTACAATCCTAGAACTTTCAAAGTGGAAGATGTATAACTTTCATTATGATTATATACTACCAAAATATAATATCAAAGCAGAGCTGAATTATATGGATACCGATTCGTTTATATACACAATTGAAACTGAGATCATAAACGATATTGATACAAGGTTTGATACATCAGATTATGAACCGAATAATAAATTTGGCATTCCACAAAAAAATAAAAAAATATTAGGTATGATGAAGGATGAAAATAATGGTAGGGTAATGAAGGAATTTGTAGGGTTGAGAGCGAAAATGTACTCATACAAAATGGAAGATATGAATGAAGTTAAAAAAGCAAAGGGTATAAAACGTAATATATCTAGAAATTTAAGTCTATTAGATTATAAAAATTGCTTGTATAGTAAGAAAGTCTATTATAGAAGTATGTATACTTTTAAGTCAAAACTACATGTTTTATATACATCTTTAATAAATAAGGTATCTTTAAGTTATTTAGACAACAAAAGATATGTGTGTAACAATAGTGTAAATACCCTTGCTTGGGGGCATTATCAAGAATCATTTATAAACGATAGCAATGATGATTTTCTAATGGAAATCGATCATGTAGACAATCAAAAGTCACTTGATTGTATAGATCAATTTATAAATGATTCTGCTGACGATAATTTGTTAATGGAAATTGATTGTTAATGTTTTTTTATTTTTTTAGATTTAAGCAAATTTTTTTTTTTAATATTATACAAATAATATATTTATTAATCTTTATAAATTTTACAACTTAATTCAAATTTTTTAATTTTTTTATTATTTCAATTTATATTTATTGAATAAAAATTTTAGACAAAGGTGACCACAATTAAATGTATTAAAGTTTTGTTTTCGCTCATAATTATATTCAATAGGTCTCCTTAAATAATTAACTATTTCAATTGGAGGTTGTAAGTTTCCAAAGCTATCAAAATATTCTTTATAGTTGTGATTTTTATAATAAGCTACCCAATGAGTTCCAGGACCGTGAAAATTATCTAAATTAACAATACCACATTCTTGAAGTAATGGCTTCTTAGGTAAACGGTCACGCATAAAAACTCCTCTAAATTTACTTAGGTTTTTACCATATTTCATCAAATCTAGATCGGTGAGTGGTCGATTGGGTAGTTCTTTTAGAAGTTTTTTGGAGCTGGTTTATAGTATAGTCCATATCCAGATCTATATGGTTTAAGATATAAACCTCTCCCCATGGCAATTGATTCCATTTGTTTATTATGTCTAGTAGCCTCTTCTAGTTGCTCTTTTCCATTTTTTATATCATTAACAGCCTTAATAACAGCTGACCCACCTGAAGCCAAACCTCCAAGTGCTGACAAAGCTGTTAGGATTGGAATAATTGGAAGAAATCCACCGATTTTTGGCATTGGTATAACTCTCGGAATAGCGATATTAGCTCTCTTTTTCCCTTTAAAGTTTGAATTAACGACTTTTCGCGCAATTGTAACAGCGGCATTTAAATTGTTTGGGTTTTCATTTCTCAAGAGTTTTAGAGTATTTTTAACAGTTGTTGAAAACAATTTTCTATCACATGCTTTTATCTTTTTATAGTTTCTCTTCTTCGATTTTTTATATTTACGAGTTTCAGTATTCTTCATACCTAACCCAAATTTAACTTTTGCTTTCATTGCGTTTGTTACGAACCAAGCGTGTGCTCGTTCTTTGAAACCAGTATCTCTTGATTTTACTCGTTGCCAGGCTTTTTCAGCTAATATTTGATCTGCTTTATTTCTTTTATTAATATTATTTGTTTGTGAATAGGTAATGTCGTGCTCTCTACAAGCTTCATCTAATAAATTTATCCCCTTATCTCCTCTTGCTAAGTTTTGTTCCAGGTCCGCAATACTGATAACCAGGTAAATGTAGTTCAATAGGTAATTTGTTTATTAAGTTGTTTAGTAAGCCGCTTCCAATCTTACACTGATTGTCTTTAACTCCTTTGTTATAGTTTATAACCATTTTAATGTTTGTTCTTCCTTAATATACATATGTTTGTGTAATGTGTTTCGGAGTAAAAAATCAAAATGAAGATATTTCCGTATATAAGATTTAATTTATAGGTAAAACATATTAGTTATAAATATGCGATTAGTAAAGCAAGCCAAACAAATTGTTATAAGAAATGTCGACGTATCACAAGAAAAGAAACCTAAATTTAAACATAGCACATTACTACCCAATTCTATACGAGCACTAATTGTAGGACCTTCAAACTGTGGTAAAACTAACGTAATGATTAGTCTAATAGAAAGTCCTAATGGTCTTACCTTCAGAAACATATATATATATATATTCAAAGTCTTTATATCAACCAAAATACTGTTACCTTAAGAAATTGATCGATCCAATAAAAGGAATTAATCTTTTTACATTTTCGGAAAATGAAAAAGTTCTTACTCCAGCTGAAGCAAATTCTAATTCTATAATAATATTTGATGATGTTATATGTGGTAAACAAGATAATATTAGAGATTACTTTTGCATGGGTAGACATAAACATATTGACTGCTTTTATTTATGTCAAACATATACAAAAATTCCCAAACATCTAATACGTGATAACGCTGATATGATTATAATATTTAAACAAGATGAAATGAACTTACGACATATATATAATGATCATGTTATTGGAGATATGTCATTTAAAGAATTTACTGATATATGTAGTGAAAGCTGGAAAGATAAATATGGGTTCGTTGTTGTCAGTAAAGATGATGCGATAAATAAGGGACGATACAGAAAAGGTTTTGATAAGTTCATACAACTGTAAGTGGATAAAAAAGCAGATATAAAACAGATAAAAGCAGATAGAATACAGATCGATATCAGATATAAAGCAGTTCACAACCATATACAAACCATTTCGAAATCAGATACATAGCAGTTCGATATGAAGAATAACAAATTATTAAAAGATATTGTTAAGACAAGAACGATATTAAAAGAAAAACTGAAAAATATAAAATTAAACGAAGCTGATAGATTTAACTTATTGGAAGATACATTTAAGCCCATAACAAAACCACTGAATAAGATAATTAAAAAAATTGATCATTATCAAACCGATGATTTATTGGAAGATACATTTACACCTACAACAAATCCTTTAAATAAAATAATTAAAAAAACTCATGATTACAAATCAGATGATTATAAATTATATGATGATATATCTAATTCACAACTACCATCACTACAATCCGATGGCAGTTCTGATAATTTTAATGATGCTGAGGGATATAATGGTAATATAACTATTTACAGTCCTACCGGCAAAAGTAATAAATTAGTTGTAAAAAGTGATAGTGTTGGTAATGACAATGACAAAAGCAACCAAAAGGTGATTAAAAATGCTAGTAATCAGTATTCACTAGTTGAAAATATAGAATTGCTCCTGAGTAATAAAAAGCTAGACCTAGTTTATGGGTTCAACATAGATGAAAGTGGAAAGTGGCGATATGCAAATAATGAACTACATTTTAATGAAGATAATTCTATTCGAATAGGAAATACAACATGGAAAATGACTCCAGGATTATTCGAATTAGTTTTTCATTCAAAACCTATACATTACACTAGAAATGATTTGAAAAATTACAAAGAGCTTTTAAGAAGTACAAATGCACACAAGCGTCAATATCAATCTAATGGTCAAATTAAAGGAACACGAGCATTTAAATATGTTAATATAATAAAACATTTATTTACTGCCAAATCAAGTGCATTAAAGAAAGGTAGTGGATTATCGTTAAAATCTGTAGACAATCGTAAGCCAAGCTATATATATTGGGATGATCCAAATGAATTAGTTGACAGATTACGTTTACTTATGTCATCGGAAAGTGTTGGTCATAATAATCACAAAAACGAAATAATTTCCATTGTTGAAGAATTGAAAGAAGCTAACATAATATATTAAAAAATGAGCTATATAAACAAATTTGGAGAAAGTTCGATTAAAAATACTCTAAATAGTAATTCAAGGTTAAGGACATACAAGCAAAATTTACAAATAAATAATTTAACAAAAGATGTGCAGCAAATATATACTACGATAAAGATTTTTAAGAAAGAGTTCCGCAATGAAAATATAGACTTTTTAAATAAAATGGAAAAAAAGTTAAAGAAAATCGAAGAACTTAAAAATGAATATGAGTCTCAATTAAATATTGTTAGAAGTGATATAAAAGGTTTACGAGAATTGATTACAAATGATATTGGTAAAGATGTTCAACTTATTGAAAATGCTGTGAAGGGACAAATATACTCGTCAAATAAAGATTTTATAAGGAAAATTGAAGAAAGGTTTAATCAAATTGAAGATTTTATATTTAAAAGTATTGATAGAAATGCTAATTTTGATGATGTAAGAAAAATAAAACTTGGATGACCTAATATTAAAGTAGCAAAGTGATTGACCTACATATATAAAATAAAAACATTGTAGACATATACTCACATATACAAAATGAAAGTGGATAAGAGAGAAATAGTTAATGAACTGCACAAACAAGCGCGAAAAAATTTTAAAAGAAGACGAGTTATAATGAAAGGAATTAATGATTTATGGCAAGCAGATTTGGTTGAAATGGGGAATTTTGCAGTACATAATAACGGATATCGATATCTTTTAACAGTAATAGATACCTTTTCAAAAAAAGCTTGGGCTATAGCAATTAAAAATAAAACTGCGGCCAACGTGACGATTGCTATGAAGAGTATTTTCACTAGCAACAACCGAAAACCAAGAAATTTACAAACAGATGATGGCAAAGAATTTTTCAATAATACATTTCATCACCTAATGCAATCGAATCAAATTAATCACTATTCAACATATAGTGTTCTGAAAGCATCCATAGTAGAACGATTTAACAGAACATTAAAAGGAATGATGTGGAAAGAGTTTAGTTACCAGGGGACATACAAATGGATAAACAATTATCAAGAACTTGTTAATAAATATAATAACACATATCATAGAACAATTAAAATGTCACCTAATGATGTGAACACCTCTAATGAAAAATCTCTTTTGGATACCGTCTATAATCACTTGAAAGTTTTTAAGAAGCCAAAGTTTAAAGTTGATGAAAAAGTACGAATAAGCAAATATAAGCATACATTTGAAAAAGGGTACACACCAAATTGGACTACAGAAATATTTAAAATTAAAACTATAAAAAATACAAACCCTAATACCTATATCTTGCAAGACTATCAAGGTCATCAAATTAAAGGTGGTTTTTACGAACATGAGCTAATGAAAACTAAATTTCCAGATACATATTTAGTTGAAAAAATTTTGAAAAGAAGAAGAAATATGGTTTATGTTAAATGGTTAGGATTTTCTTCAGAACACAACTCTTGGATTAATATCGGTAATGCTTCATCATAAAAATCTTTGTATTTTTTAATAATAAACTATTCACTCATCAAACGTTAAAATGTCAATTACTTTAACACTAAACGGAGATTCTTCATATCTTGTTGCAAACTATTTTCCACCAATCGAAATAAATGAAAATTATGTTTGCGGCTTAATAAGCTTCGACACATATCACTCAATTCCGAATGTTGATGTAGAAAACAATTTATTTCATATTGGTAATCATGAAATAGAAATTCCAGTTGGATCATATGAATTAGATGATATAGCTGAATTACTAAGAGAGAAATACCATAACCTGAATGAGAAAGGAACTCTTGACATACAAGCAAATTATAATACATTACAAACATACATCAAAAGCAAAACTGATTCTATTTATTTCAATAAAAAAAACTCTATCGGCTCCTTATTGGGTTTTAGCGCAAGAGTATTAGAGCAGGATATTGACCATTACTCGGATAAAACTAGAGTTGGGTTTTTAAGCTCAGTTGAGTGAGCGCTCTTTTCCGCTCAGCTCAGTTAACTGAACTAGTTCGCTCTTTTAGTTCAATAGCTCACTTTAGTTCAGTAGCTCAGTTTAGTTCAATAGCTCACTTTAGTTCAGTAGCTCAGTTTAGTTCAACAGCTCACTTTAGTTCAATAGCTCAGTTTAGTTCAATAGCTCACTTTAGTTCAGTCTATCTTTGTTACGAAAGTAAACAAAGCGAAAACAACAAATGTTTCTGCTATATCAGCGTTACCATAACGTTTTTATTTTTAAACAACTAATTTGGAAAACAACTTAATTTTAATTATATAAAAATAAGCTACAATATACAGCTAATTTTATATATTTTTTATTAAGACATAGCCTAACATAGGTGTCACACGATCAAGTTTTCATTTAATTTTTGTTTCAAGATTCAATCCTCTCTCATTTTTTTACCAATACACTCACACTTTTAAAATTTGCTGAGAATTTGCTTTCAAATTTTCGTTCAATTGAGTGTTTCAAATTGCTTTCAAGAAAGCAGCTGATTGCCATTTTGATTATAAACTCTCGTTAGCTTTCATATACATACATAAGTACATATATTCTGCCGCCATAATTTTTGAGTTCTTGAAAGCAAATTGCGTGCAGCCTACGTCACAGCCTTCAATTTTTGTGAATTTTGACTAGCAGTTTGTGTAAATTTCTTGAAAGAGAATTGAATAAAAACTTGAACGTCTGACTGCAGTGTTACTTGAATGAAAAATTGAAACAAAACTTGAAAGCAAAATTTATATCAAATAGATAGTCAATTTTTAAATGTGTGACTGTTTAGTAAATTGAAACAAATCTTAATCGAGTGACACCCATGTAAAAAAAACAAATATAAGAAAAATTCAAAATAATTAATTTATGTAAAAAAATTGTGAAAAAATATTCATGCATCAAAAAGTTTTAAAAATGAGTGATTTTTCGGAAAATTGCTTAAATATTTTCCTTTGCCCCAAACATATTTTTAAGTTTCTATTATTTGAGAATAATGATACTAAATTTAAAGTTGTTAGTATAATTGGTATTCCAATAATTCTGTTCCCAAAACTTATCAATAAATTTTTTTTTAATAATTCGTTAAACCTAATGAGTATCAGTCATCATCATCTGTTTCATGATTTACGTTTGGCGTTAAATGATTTAATTCAAAAATACTTTGGTTGTTATTCTTCCCAATATTAGCAGGTATAAAGAAGTAAGTTTAAACCTTAGCACTGTGATATAAGGAAAATGGGGCAGGAATAATAGGTTCAGAAATTGGAATTAATATAACAAAATTCAGACCAATACGGTGAAATATAAATCCTGCAGTCTGCTGTATTTATATATTTAATGTTTTAAATAAATTATTTCAAAATTGATCAATGCTTAGAAAAACTATAAAGTAAAGATAAATTAGCTTATTTGGCAACGATGGCTATCAAAATCAACCCTTATTATATATATATTATAAAAGCTCTTTAGGGTACGTAAAATCCAATTGTCATAATACATGAAATTGAATTGATTGATTGTAAAGAGCGCTCACTTACTGAGCTAAAAACGCTCAGTAAGGTGAGCGGCTCATTTAGCTCACTTGTGTGAATCGTTCAGTTGAACTAGTTCGTTCAGGAGCTACACACCTCTAGATAAAACAATAGATATAACAAAAATAAATACAATAATCGTTGAATGTAATATTGTAAGCGGATCATTTATAAATAATATGGCTACACATATTTTGCATCAGTTTTCGCTTAATGTTAGCCCTGGATATAAAATTACAGAGGCGCCGTCGAATGTGATATATTTACCCGTGAATTCAAAAACAGTTAATAGTCTTGTTTTAAAAGTCGTCGATCAAGACGGAAATTTAATAAATTTTCGCGGTGAAAAAATAATAATAAGATTACATTTGAAACCTATGAGAGAATGATTATATATAATAAAAGTGAGTTGCAAAAAAATTCGGACTTCATTCTAGCATCAACAACAACGAAATACAAAGCAGAAAAGTCATCGCGCTGTGAAAGTCAATCAGAAGAGTATAAAAGAAAAATTAAAAGTATTAACCCCGAACAAACTACCATTCTTAGTGAAGTTAATAAAAAGTTTTTAAGAAATTTGGGATTTTTATTAAAAAAATAGAGTCAAACATATAGCTGCGAGCGTGACAAATTCTATAAAAAATGAGTAATACTATTATTAATATTTTACAAAAACCACATTTTGATAGTTCAATTATAAAAAAGGAGTATCACAGCTACACATCATATCAACAGTCATTTAAAAATAATGATGAAATTCGTATAACAATTCAAAATCAAGATTTATATGTTTTACCAAGCGAAAGTCTTTTATACATTGAAGGACTTGCAACAAAGGAAGATTCAACAGTTTCCACATCTATACGTCTCTTAAACAATTGTATTGCACATCTGTTTGATGAAATTCGATATGAAATCAATGGTGTAGAAATTGATCGTACACGTCATTTGGGTATTGCAACAGAATTAAAAAACTATGTGTCGTTGAATAAATTAGAAAGTGATAATCTAGTAAATGCAGGATGGTCGCCACTTAACAATGATGATCTTACACTTATAGACGGTTATTTCAATTTCTGTATGCCACTAAAATTCTTACTTGGATTTGCTGAAGATTTTAATAAAATAATAGTTAATTCTAAACATGAATTGATTCTTTTGCGATCTAAAGATGATAAACAAGTTTTGAAATCGAATGTATCAACTGAAAAAACTAAGTTATCTATTTTAAACATTTCTTGGAAAATACCACACATTCAACTTGCTGACGCTTACAAATTGCAGATGTTTAAAACAATAAACAATCGTCAACCTTTAAATATATCTTTCAGAAGTTGGGATATGTATTACTACCCCTCACTTCCAGAAAGTACAACGGTTTTATGGAATGTTAAGTTAGCCAGCGAAAACGAACGACCACGTTTCATACTTTTAGGTCTTCGAAACAGTGCCAACAAATTTCAACATTGTGATTTGACAGATATAAAAGTACATCTTAACTCTGATACATATCCCTATGATGATCTAAACCTAAAATTTGATAGAAATCGTTTTGCTATACTATATGATATGTATTTAAAGTTTCAATCAACTTATTATTCACGCGATCCTCAACCACTATTAACACGAGAAAATTTTAAAGCTTTGGCTCCAATAGTTGTATTGGATGTAACACATCAAAATCAATCAATCAAGACAGGTCCAATTGTTATACGGATTGAATTAAAAACCTTAAAAAATATTCCCGCTAATACGTCTGCTTATTGCTTAATTATACATGATAAAATGTTTGAATACATACCCCTCACAAATGAAATAAGAAAACTATTGTAGATATACTGATTACTTATAAGTGTTTGTTTGTTCGTTTAATGAAAAATATCAGTAAATTAAAAATATGGTATAAATATCAAATCTAACTTCTTTAAGGTTTATTCACAAACACTGTGTCTACATATTAAGTCATTAAAAAAAGATGCTACTAAAAGATATATACGATTTCTTAAAACGGTGTTCCCATATTATTTCCGATGAAGATAAATATAAGCTCATTAATATTCAGTCTCATCTAGAAGCGGCAAATAACATTAACACAACGACAAATAAATTTGGAGAGCATTATGAAGATTGTTGTTGGTCTAACGAAAATGCAACCTGCGGACCAGACACCTGTAGATGTATACAACATAGGATACGTAATATTGAAATGGAGAAAGAAGCAACCACACTTATGAATTTCTATCATAATATATATAATGTTAGCAAATGTAAAAATTGTAATTTCCAAAAAAGCTAATTAGTAATAAAGTGAAATAATAAAATTAATGAGAGAGATATATTTATATATATTTTTTATTTGTTATATTTTTGTTTACATTTATTCAATTATTATAAGTTTCTTAAATCCCGTCTAGTGTTATTTTATTTACTACCTCCATTAATACATCATCTTGACCATCATATAGTGCCAAGTATGATTTTACATCAAATGGAGGCAGTGTCAATATTTCCCGAATGTGAACAAGTTCTTTTGTTGTTGCTGTTGTTTTCGCTGATATTTTGGGTTCGATTATATTGAGAAGCATATCCTCGTCTCCATCCAGAAGTTGAAGATATGCTTCAGTCTCTGATGTTGATGCTGTTGTTCTTGTTGCTGTTGCTTCTGCTGATAATCTTGCTGTTGTTGTCGTTGCTTCTGCTGAAGTTGTTGCTATTGTTGTCGTTGCCGCTGCTTCTTCTGATGTTGTTACCATTGTTGTCGTTGCTACTGCTGATATTGTTGGTATTGTTGTCGTTGCTTCTGCTGAAGTTGTTGCTATTGTTGTCGTTGCTGCTGCTTCTTCTGATGTTGTTACCATTGTTGTCGTTGCTACTGCTGATATTGTTGGTATTGATGTTGTTGATGCTGCTGATGTTGTTGGTATTGATGTTGTTGATGCTGCTGATGTTTTTTGTAAAGTAGCCTTCACAATTTTATGATAGAGTGGGGTGTTCCACCTAGGCTTTTTCAAAACTATTTTATGGATATTTTTATAATGGCGTTTTTTGTTGCCCCACGTTGAAAACGTGATTATTTCGCAGATGTTACAGATAAATTTTGGTTCCATTTTTTTAAAAAATTTTTAGACAACACTTGTCCTTAGGAAAATACAACCGAACTAGAATTATGTGTGAAAAAATGTGTTATTTTATACTTTTCTGGACATACTACTACATAAGAGTCATGTATGACTGCAGTCAACGCCACTGTAGTGAACAGAAGTCACTTACAGAAAACGGCGATAATGTAAACATATTGTCATTGCGTTAAGTTGTGGTTGATCTTTTGTTTTCGGCCACACATGACGATTTATTGGAGGCATTTAATAAGAACGGCTTCTCCTATTACAATTTACATTTGTCCTATGAATTTGGGTTTCGACAAAGAGGACCATTTTTGCGTGTCAGCGTAAATGATTTAATAAAACAAAAGCAAGTTTAATGTTTACGTTTAAGTTTATTCTTTGTGTACTTAATAAAACATAAGCAAGTTTAATGTTTACGTTTAAGTTTATTCTTTGTATTTTCTGTTACATACTAATACTTTCATAATTATAAGAAAAGTATGCATACGCATGTATTTCGATTGTGAAATTACATTTCATTTTATATATAAAATATATTTTTAACGAATAAGATGCATGCATATGCAAGTCTTTATGACCTCATAAATTACTACATTTGTATATCCTTCAAAAATATATTTCGCTGATGCACCCACACTCTACGACATACATACATAAGTAAAAGTATGCATACGCATGTATTTCGATTGTGAAATTACATTTCATTTTATCCAAAATGAAAGCAAGCATACGCAAGTCTTTCTTTCTAACGACTTTTTTTTTCATATAACCAGATGTTTATCTTCCATTGTGAAATTCCATATAATTTTTTTTTTCAAAATGACCTACAACCCTTTTTTCTAAATATGATAATAAATATATTTTTAACGAATAAGATGCATGCATATGCATGTTTAGACATAAATTAAATAAATAAATAGTCGGGTTTCATATAGATACTTTACTATATAAATTTATTATATGAATGTATCAACTTTTTTTGATATTTAAGAATTTAGCTGTAGTTAAGTTCGAATATTGCAGAGCCATTTGGTGATTGACGTCCTTTGAAAATAATTGTCCAAATTTTGTCATTCATATTAGATAAGTAAGGATCCTCTCTGTTTAAATATTTAACGATTCTTTGCGGCATATAAAACCACTTACCTATTGTTCTCCAAATGTACTATAACTTGGGATCCATATTGTGTAGCCTTCCATTCGAAATTTAAGATTTTGAATGGTTCATTTACGGGAATATCATCAATTTTCGTATATTCTGATTGTATTCCTTTAGCTAAGTTAATTATTTGTTGATAGATCTAAAAGCAAATATGTATACATATAAAATTGTATAGATATAGATACATATATAAAATTATAGATATAGATATACATTTATAAAATTCTATTTTGTAAAACTGCGTACTTACCATTTTGTTGAACGTAATTTCAGGTAAATTTGAAGAACAATAACTAAAATTAATTTCTGAAGGTTCTTTTATATTAATTTCTGTTGGTTGGTATAACTCTCATTTTTAGTATTTAATAAAAAGAACTCAAATGAGAATCTCATTAACATGGTGGGATAAAATATCTCATTCGAATTTCTGTTTATTATAAGAGTATACACATGGAAAAATATATGTATTTATGTATAACATAATGACCATATTTTGTTTTTTCAAATAGTTAAAATTCGAATACGTGTATTTTTCCATAAGGATAAAAAATTCGAATACGTGTATTTTTCCATAAGGATAAAAAATTCGAATACGTGTATTTTTCCATAAGGATAAAAAATTCGAATACGTGTATTTTTCCATAAGGATAAAAAATTCGAATACGTGTATTTTTCCATAAGGATAAAAAAGTGCCAGAATGCCCTATGTGTATTTTTCCATAAGGATAAAAAATTCGAATACGTGTATTTTTCCATAAGGATAAAAAAGTGCCAGAATGCCCTACGTGTATTTTTCCATAAGGATAAAAAAGTGCCAGAATGCCCACAAATATACTACTTCTCATTTTTAAAATCGTGTAACGTTATTTCGCCAAGTTATTTTTTTTTTATTTCTCAATTTATTTATTTTCTTAATAAATTTCTATTGAAATTTCTTAATTTTTTTTTTTATATGTATATTTGAAATGGGTTCTCACAAATGTCGTCATTTAATTAGTTGCTGATGACGACAGTAAAAAAAATGAATTTAACAAACACCTGAATTTAACAGTAAACACAAATACTCGTGCGCGATCATTATCTCTGAACATGTTAAATAGTGATCAAGAAACAACAACAATTGCACCCATCAGCAAACTTGTCAGCTTAGCTGTACAAACAAACAAACAAACAATAAGTTACAAGGTGACCAACGTGCACAAAATGGTAGATGCGGTGAGTACAATAAATGATAATAAAATTCAAACAGGAATGGACAGATACATAACCGTGTTAAAAAGGGGAAAAAGTCCAAAATCAGCTCAAATTGCTTCAACATCGAAAGTTCCTAGAGATGGAAAAAACAATATAATAAATTCCGAAAATCGTTTCGCGATGTTATCTGAACAAGGCGATGAAGGCACAACTACAACAAGTTCGAGTAAGCCCCCACCCATATATTTAAGAGAGCAGAATTCCAGTTTGCTGGTTAAAAGTCTTATCTCATTAATTGGAGAAAATGAGTTTTATGTAACTCCAATTAAGCGCGGAAACATCAATGAAACAAAAATTCAGGTAGCTCATGAAAATAATTACCGAAAAATTGTTTCAGATTTAGAATCTAAAAATAAAAACTTCTACACGTACCAATTAAAGAGTGCTAAAGGTCTAACAGTCGTAATGAAAGGTATAGACTCTAGCGTGGATCCGGAAGAGGACAAGTCTGGCCTTGAAAATAGTGGCTACAAGGTGAAAAATGTCTCAAACATTAAAAATAGAGAAAAAATCCCCCAACCAATATTTAGAGTCGAGTTACAGCCAGATGGCATAAAAATAAAAAAGAATGAAGCGCATCCAATATATGACTTAAAGTACTTGTTGCATCGAAGAGTTACTGTTGAGCTTCCACATAAAAGAGCTGGACCTGTTCAATGCCTGAACTGCCAAGAATTTGGGCACACGAAGACTTATTGCAAGTTGCCTACAGTCTGCGTTGTATGTGGTGAGTTACACAGTACTGCTAACTGTGATAAAATAAAAGGTGATACCAAGGCGAAAAAATGTGGCAATTGCGGCGGAAATCACACTGCCAACTATAGAGGCTGCCCCCTTTACTCGTTTTTTAAGAATTCATCAACCAAAAAAACCAATGCTACTCCCGCTCAACCTAAAACCCCTATTAACTATCCACAGTTACCTCAACCGTCCACCAGCTAAAATCAATTTTCAAACATTTTCAAGTCTAACGCGACTAGTGCTCAACAACAATCTAACAACAAATTTTCATACGCTAGTATTTTAAAAAGCAATCAGAGTACGGCGCAAAAAACCGTAAATGTAAATGAAGATTCGGGGTATAATTTTAGTCGTATTGAAGCCTCAATTGAGAGCTTAATACAAACTGTAAATACATTTACTCTCAACATGTCCTGTATGATGCAGGAAATGTTGAAAATGCAGTCTACCTTGTTGCAGGCTGTACTAAGCAAACCATGAACTTAAAAATCTGTTTTTGGAACGCAAACGGCATCTGCCAACATAAAAACGAAATAGAATATTTTCTTCAGGATAAACAAATCGATGTTATGCTTATCTCAGAAACTCATTTGACATCTCGAAGATTATCTTCAAGCAACGAACATCTGCATCGAAACTTACTATCAAAAACTTGTAATATCATCTGTCTATTCGCCCCCCAGATTCACAATTACCGAGAGTCAATATACGGCTTTTTATAAATCACTGGGCCTCCGTTTTCTAGCAGCTGGCGACTACAATGCTAAACACACATTTTGGGGTTCACGTTTAATCACACCTAAGGGACGAATTTTATTCGACACAATATCTAAAATGGGTTTGAATGTAGTTTCAAGTGGACAGCCAACATATTGGCCAACAGATCGACAAAAAATTCCTGATGTTATCGACTTTGGAATTGTGAAAGGCGTGCCCAGCGAGATGGTTGAAGTTGAAGCATCTTTGGACTTATCCTCAGACCACTCGCCTACTATTGTCACTATTTACTCACACACAACATGTGATTCAGCGACGACATCTGCACGTATTAACTGGCTGAAATACAGAAAATATCTGAGTGCTCATTGCTCGGAAAAAATGCCGCTGAGAACACCTACTGACATAGAAAATTCTATTAGGTTGTTTGAAGCACATGCTAAACAAGCTGCTCTTAATGCTTCTTCAATTCAACCAAATCAACAAGCGAGATTTAACAATATTTTTTGTGCAGATATAGAAAGGCTACTGACTGAAAAACGGAGAGCTCGACGAGAATGGCAACGATACAGATCGCCTCAGCTAAAATTAAGGCTTAAAGAGTGTACCAAGCAGCTTAGAAAAGTTTTGCAAATACAAAAAACATCTTCGCTGCAAAAATTTCTGCAAAAACTCGATGCAACACCATCAACAGATTATTCGCTGTGGCGTGCAGCCAGAGGACTTAAAACGTCGGTGATATGTAAACCTCCATTACGAGCTTCAAATGGGACTGGGCAAGAACTGATGCTGAAAAATGTGCTCTTTTTGTTAAACACTTAGAAAAGGTATTTACTCCAAATATTTCTGCTGATATTATTGAACTGCCACCAGTCGTCGCTTTACCAGAAATTCCGCTAAGATTTAATATTGTGGAGATTGAAAAGGCTATTACAAGTCTAAACTCAAAAAAGCCTTTCATTGCAAAACGAATAATACTATTCATCTTTAATAGTATTTTACGACTGCAATACTATCCGGCAGAATGGAAGGTTTCGATGATTACTATGATACCAAAGCCCGGTAAGGATCATACAAAGGTTGAATCCTATCGGCCTATCAGTTTATAGTCCAATATGTCGAAACTTTTTGAAAAACTGTACATTAGCAAGCTGACTCCTATAGTTACTAGCAGTGCATGTATTCCAGATCATCAATTCGGTTTTCGCAGTCAGCATAACACTTAGGAACAACAGGAACTAATAATAATAATATAAATAACACTATTGAACAAACTCACAGACTTGTGAATGTCGTTAGAGACACTTTTGAAAAAAAGAAATACTGCTCTGCGCTCTTTATTGATGTCTCACAAGCTTTCGATAAAGTATGGCACGAAGGTCTTTTCAATAAATTAACACAAAATCTACCAGCAAACATCGTAAAGCTTTTAAAAAGCTATTTGATGGAACGTAAATTTGTAGTTAGGGAAGGCAATTTTTTAAGCCCCCCGCAGTCGATTGAAGCCGGAGTCCCTCAAGGCAGTATCTTCAGACCCTTACTTTATTTAATATATGCCTCTGACTTACCGTTAAGCAGTAACATTCATACATCAACATTTGCGGATGATACAGCCTTTCTAAGCGTTCACGAAAATCCTGTAGAAGCTTCCCGCAACTTACAAGAATATATATCCAAACTGGAAAAATGGCTCAAACAATGGCGTATAAAAGTTAACGAGCAGAAATGTGCACACGTCACTTTTACGTTGCGCAGGCAAACATGCCCGCCTATAAAAATTAACACCGAGACTATACCACAACACACTGTAGTCAAATATCTAGGCGTTCATCTTGATCGTCGTTTAACATGGAAATCGCATATAGACGCAAAGTTGACTCAAATGAAATTAAAAGCAGCTCAAATGAATTGGCTTATTGGAAGAAATTCTATACTAAGCCTAGACTGTAAACTACTATTATACAACGCGATCCTGAAACCAATATGGTTCTATGGAATCCAGTTATGGGGCACTGCCTCAGCATCAAATGTCGAAAAAATTCAAAGGCGACAAAATAAAATTCTACGTACAATGACAGCAGCCCCCTGGTATGTCAGAAACCATCGAATTCATAAAGACCGAGGCGTTCCGTTGGTGAAGACAGTATTTTCAAAACACGCGAAAAAATATACAAAAAAACTTGAATTGCACCCAAATCCACTTGCGCGCAATATTCTTCATTATAGAGGCCACACCCGGCTGAAAAGAAGGGATACTCTTTTTCTCAGCCGTTCACGAGAAATGTAAAACAACAAAAATTAACCGTTGAAATTAAAAATTTTGTTTAGCATTGGCTAAACTTATATTTAATATTTTTTTAGATTTAAGATTTGAAAAACTTATTGATAATTCAATTTAAATAATTAAAGATTCAATAAATAATAAAATTATCACAAAAAAAAAAAAAAATTTAATTGTTGCAAAATTGTTATTTTTCCATTCCATTTTTAATTTATAATGTATGTTACTATGTACATATGTACATATAGGAGTTTATTTCATATACCAAGAGGTATTTTTTTTGGTATTTCTTTTCTTTTGTCACGGTCGCCATGTAATATAAAGAAGACAACTAATATAATAAAGACAACTTCTCTGTTTAAGTGGTATGTTAAGAGTCATTTATTTATTTAATCATTGCTTACTCGCTAATTCAATACTTAGTTGCTTAAATTGTAGTAAGTGACAGTGCTGCCACTACAGCCCGCTGGCGAGTACTGGGAAATATAATTGAATCCACACCTGAAAATTGCGAAAAGATCGTTCTGGCTTGCGTTGCTTTGCACAACTTTATAATGTTGAACGATTCTCAGCGTTGGTATTGCCCAGACTCATATGTTGATTGGGAAGGGCAAGATAATATGACACATAAAGGCAATTGGAGGGAAGATTTAGGAAAAGCGGGTGGACCTTTAACTTCTATAACTACTTTTGCACGTAGAGCACCAGTTTCAGCTTTCCAACTGAGAGACAACCTTGCTAAATATTTTGTGACTGAAGGAGCTGTTCCTTTCCAAGACAATATAGACCTTGCAATAAATGGTCCATATTAAACTTTATATACACATGTACATATTTATCCCATTTCAAGAAATAGGTCAAATAAGTACCCTTAAACAAATGTTTCAAACGAAAAAAATTATAAGACACATTTTTAACACAAATAACATAAGAAATTTTTTTATTAATAATTCATTAATTAAAAACTTTATATAGGCATTGAAATAAAAAAAAGAAATAATAAAAAAGTTTTTTTTTGTTTTTACAACAAGGCACATAGCTAATAAAAACTTCACAGATTTGAGTTAAAAGATAAACTATAACTAAATAATTTCAATTTAACAAAAAATAAAATATTTCCATAAAAATAATTGTACTTCAGTTTCTCGGCATATACATACATACACTTATGTACATGCATGCATATGTATTCATACATAAATACATATATCGTTGGCTTAGAGTGCAAACCTGCTAACTCCATTTCAGAAATCTTTAAATTCCTGAAAGTAACCCAATAAATAGTTGATTCGATGTGTAATAATGTTACTAAACAACTACAATATAAATTGGTATACTTTTTAGGATGCCATTAAAATTTGGAACAATTTCTTTACATGAATTTAAAAATTTTCTGAAATGGTGTTAGTAGGTTTTCACTCGTAAGCCAACGATATGTGGGTATGCAGTGGTAAATTTAAAATCAAATATAAATCATATTTTTTGAGCTGCAGTTCAAAGATAATTAAATATACATGTATGTATGTATGTACATATGTATTAGAATTGCACAATAACAATTGTGTATGTTTGCTTTTATAGACTATAGATTTATCCTGAAAAAGCAAAAAAGTTGTCGTTCTCCAATTTTATACCCATTATCAAATCCGTTGCTTCTTTCATTGCCTGAATTCGACTTTTGGCATCCATATCACATATAGTAGCGACAATCATATCACCAAATGCTTGCACTGATGGGTCAGGATTTTTTAGTTCCCTTCCTACACATACCTTTTTAAAAGATTCAACTGCTTCACAGAAAACTGTATCAACATCTATTTTTCGCTTCTTATTTTGTTTAGGTGTTTGCAGTGGTTGATATGGTGATTGTGATGGCGAAGGAGACGGCGACGAATTGGGCGAAATTTTAAAATCATCTGACGAATATTCCAATGTTTCCACCGCAACATTTGTTGAACCGCGAGTTCTGAAATAATTCATGCATTCTTTAAAAATGTAGAAATAATGAAATCACTGACTTACGGGCGCGAAGCTACGTGAGGCTTTAAAAATTGCATCAATTCAAACAGCGGCCAGGTTGACTTTTTAAATGCACCACTTCCAGATGGGCGAGTGCTTTGTCGGCATTCCCTTGTGTAACGATCACGCAAAGAAGTCCATCTCCGGATACATGTTTCATCTAAAATAAAAGAAATTTTAAATAACAAATTATTTGATATACTGAATACTTACCTGTTGCACCCATTTCCTTCGCAATTTTCAACCAAACCGCTTTTGTACTTATAGAATATTTAAAAACGTGTTTGACTATACAAAAACAAAACAGAATTACCCAACAAACCAAAACGATTTAGAAATCCCTTGTAACAAGGGCTGCCTTCCTAAACGTCTTTATGCGACGTTAAAGCAGTGTTAAAATCAAGCAATTTTATTTTACAGCTCTGTAAATCAAATACATTATCATTAGAAACACTTCTTTGCTTTGCAAACTTAAAATTACAATGACACCGAGACAAATTATTTTTAAAACTTTTGGAAAACACTCCACGAGCAATATAATTAATAGCTTTTTTGTTTTAAAACGAGATCATCTTGCACCTATCCTTTTCCACCATTGTTGTTTATAAAAAACATATACGATTTTCATTAGATTCCTAATAATTTTGTAAGCTTAGATAAAAAATAATTTTCATCAGGATTTGTCATTTGGTTTATTTAAAAATAACATAATTACAATAAACATATATAATTTACTTTTCTTTATTTAATTAAGTAAATTTATTCTTGTGTTACAAACTTGTTTCATGCGGTATTCTTTTTAACTTAAGTTCGTTTTCTCCTACTCCAATTGAATTTAAAACATCTGAAAAATTTTAAAAGGAAATGGTTATGCCATTTGATATGCATATTTTATGAAAAACATACTTTATTTCTATAGCTCCATTTGCACTTAGGCTACGCACACTCTTTTTCTTTTTTAAATAACTTTTCAACTATTTGCTCTTTCCGGTAACAAAACAACAAACACAAAACTATAGCATGACTCATTTGCGTATATATAAAAATTGTAAAGTATTTGAAAACTGCATTTTGTATATAAAAAGTTTATAAATATCATGCTTATTAAAAGTTCTAGTAAATCTGTTATAAGTTTATTATACGAGTTACATTTTGCTTATGAAATGGTTTGCTGGGTAGTATATATAAAATAAATAAATAATTTATGAAAAATTAACAGCTGTTTACAACACAGTGATGGGCATTAAAAATTTTCAAATTGTTACTGTTGTGAAGAAAAAGTACCTAAGATATATATTTATATATACATATATGGTATAAAAATGTTCAGTATATTTGTGTTCATATAAAAATAATTTATATCCAAATCAAAGTTTATTAAACCAAGTGGCATCGCCAAGCCATGTGATAATTTTTTGCTTCACGAATTTCAATGAATCAATAAATAAAAAGCAATTTTTGTTCTAAAAAATTAAATTTTTTTATTACACAATGATCCCAATAATATCATAGAACTATAATATATAATATATGTATATGTATGTACATATAAAATTTATGCATATATGTATGTATATAAAATTCTTTTTACATGTGCATATATAAAAAATGTTTTTGCAGCCATTGAAATGTCTATTTGTTTATTTTATACATCTAAGCATGAATATGTGTGTACATTTACATATATATATGCAATTATATGTATATTTACATGTTTGAATTATTTTAAGTTGTTTATTCATAGTTTATCATCATTATAGAATAGTACCAAAAAAAAGAGCGGAAATACCCCCTTAGCATAAAACAAACTAACAGCCCATCACTGGCTTACAAATGTCACTTAACGGCCGTATGAAATTCTATTTTATTTAAACCCATACATTACGGGTACGTTAGTTATAAATTCGGTAAGCTTTTGTATGGCTTTTCCCATGCTATAGACGAACAGCTGACACATTACGGTACTGATGCGCTCGGCTAACGGAGCCTTAACAGTACACTTACAATCACGATGAAATAAACAAGGTGGTAGCAGGAGAAAAAAGAACTTGGCAACACGAGAAATAGTAACGGCTAGGTCACTTAAGCTGTCAAAAATATAACCAGAAAAACAGCTCATTGACATTTGAAGCGACCTAAAAAGTAGAGCAAAGAATAATCAGCTTTCCATGGTGGAATAATCAGGTGTGCGCAAGAAGGAATATGGTTTTTTGTATGGTTGTGTTCTGACCGTTAAAAAATGGAAAAGTATGCTTTTCTTGTCAAAAGTTGTTTACATTTTTGGCCGCCATCATGAATATTTTTGTTTACGTTATGCTTTTTGTTTTTGCATAACCAATAAATACATACAAAACAACTTCTGTTTTGTTTTGTATACAGCTTTGTTTTGACAATTTTGAATTAATTTTACACAAACAAAATTTCCCTAATATAGAGTAAAAACAACAAAAACGTTAAAATACAAAGTAGAATACTGTGATGATAACGGACTATGAGTTTGTGTTGATTATTAGTTCCAAACAGTAATGAGGGAATTTCGTACTAACCAGCACTGTTTCATTGTAGAATAAAAATTGAATTAAAAATTAATTCTCATATTCTATTTCTGTTGAAAACTGGTTAAATAGTTGATATTCTTCTCAATTAGTATCCACTTTACGAAATTTGTAAAGATGGACATTTGAACGCTGATGAGAGGTGTAGCGGCCTTGAAATCAGTACTGTTACGTTCTGCTAAAAACTGATTGGATATAAATAATAATATTTTCCAACACAATAAAACTCTTAGTAATTTTGAATTTTCATTAATTCAATAAAACTGAACTTGAGCCTGATAAATTACTTTCCATATGTAAATCAATATAAGTTCAAATAATAATTACGTTTATTCGTAATAATAATATTATAAAAATATTAATTCCGCTTGGGCACGAGCTATAAATACCCTAATAACAGGGGTCACAGTAATATGTGAATTTCCCTAATATAGAGTAAAAACAACAAAAACGTTAAAATACAAAGTAGAATACTTTGATGATAACGGACTATGAGTTTGTGTTGATTATTAGTTCCAAGCAGTAATGAGGGAATTTCGTACTAACCAGCACTGTTTCATTGTAGAATAAAAATTGAATTAAAAATAAATCCTCATATTCTATTTCTGCTGAAAACTGGTTAAATAGTTGATATTCTTCTCAATTAGTATCCACTTTACGAAATTTGTAAAGATGGACATTTGAACGCTGATGAGAGGTGTAGCGGCCTTGAAATCAGTACTGATACGTTCTGCTAAAAACTGATTGGATATAAATAATAATATTTTCCAACACAAAAAAACTCTTAGTAATTTTGAATTTTCATTAATTCAATAAAACTGAACTTGAGCCTGATAATATTACTTTCCATATGTAAATCAATATAAGTTCAAATAATAATTACGTTTATTCGTAATAATAATAATATAAAAATATTAATTCCGCTTGGGCACGAGCTATAAATACCCTAATAACAGGGGTCACAGTAATATGTGAATTTCCCTAATATAGAGTAAAAATAACAAAAACGTTAAAATACAAAGTAGAATACTTTGATGATAACGGACTATGAGTTTGTGTTGATTATTAGTTCCAAACAGTAATGAGGGAATTTCGTACTAACCAGCACTGTTTCATTGTAGAATAAAAATTGAATTAAAAATTAATTCTCATATTCTATTTCTGTTGAAAACTGGTTAAATAGTTGATATTCTTCTCAATTAGTATCCACTTTACGAAATTTGTAAAGATGGATATTTGAACGCTGATGAGAGGTGTAGCGGCCTTGAAATCAGTACTGATACGTTCTGCTAAAAACTGATTGGATATAAATAATAATATTTTCCAACACAAAAAAACTCTTAGTAATTTTGAATTTTCATTAATTCAATAAAACTGAACTTGAGCCTGATAATATTACTTTTCATATCAAAATGCATGTCGTTTTTTATTGTTGTATTCTTACGCGCACCTTATTATTCCACCATGCAGCTTTCGTAGCGCTACCATCTTGTTTATTTCATCATGCTTACAATTCTTCACTAACTTATTCATTATTTTTGTCAACTTTCAGACTTGATTTTAACTAAAATTTTAAGAAAGTGGTTTTTACACTTTCAATATACTTTCGGAAAACAAATTACTACGACGTACTAAGCAAGGTGACAGCAGGGGAAAAAAAGATTGGTAGTACGAGGAAAAATAAGTAAGTCTGTAAAAAAAAATGTAGAACAAAAATTACTTTTGACATACAATGTATTGATTTATTTCATATGTGTGAAGCGAATAATAATCATGTGGCTACTGTGACTGCCAAAAAAGTGTTTCCAAACAATACTTTCAATGTAAAACTTTTATTAATAACATTGTAAATATTTAATAACATGGAGCAAATAGAGTATACCCGTACGGTAGTTCCCTCTTCAATGCGTAGTCCTTATTGGAAATATTTTGGTTTCCCTTCTGACAACGGCAATAATATATTGACAAGACAAAAAATTGTGTGTACTATTTGCAATACTGCCATCGCTTATAATAAGAATACCTCCAATTTAAGGACTCATTTAATGTCCAAACATGTTGAAATATTTAAGAAGATTGTCACGAAATCTATTGAAACGGTGGTCGCAAAACAGGATACATTCTGTTATGAAAATATTGAACAAGAGAATAGTACGAATGAAAGTGGTTCAGGAATTGATTATGTTAACAACCTAAATGCTGCTTCTATCAAAAGGCAACGTATTGAAACCCATAACGTCAGTGAAGTCAATCCACCTGTACAAACTGGCAATCATTTTGTTAATAATTGCTTAATTTTACCTGAATATGACATCTCTCAAACTGAATGCAGCAGTATTAGATTAAATAGCCAAAATTTACCAATAAGCAATACCGAATCGGCACCACAGAACACAGATTATATAGCGTTTTTGCCACAAATTGGCTCCGAAATAGGTGTCTCAGAAACATGTACTGAAGCATTTAATACCAGTAATGTGGATTATAGAAGAGATGAGACAGCACTTACATACCCCAATCTTGAACGCCATGAAAGTAATGATCAACAGCAGAATTCGGTGGAAATAATGTTGGCAGATTTAGTGCAAACAGATTTGTTAACTTTAGACACATTGGAAGAGAACGGATTTTGTAAATATAACCAACAGTTAACTGGCTTAACGATTAGTGCTGATACGATAAATCGAGTAAAACTATTAATTGAATCACGTTATACAAATATCAAACAAATTATTACTTGCCAAGTGCATCGTCTATCACAATCCCAACCATATTCTTTAAGTTTTGAAATATACAAGGATAATGAGGGGCAGGATATACTTAATATATATTTTAACTATTTGAACGACAAGCAAATGGATTTAATAAGCATTTTATACTCTAGTGATTTGATTGGTATCGAAGGAGTTAATATCTCCGAAGTTCTTGCTGAAATTAATCTTAAAAATTGCAGCGGAGTAGTGATTTCTAGTTCAGATAATGTGGTTCAATTTGTTTCGGATTTTGCGAAAATTAACGGTTGGATACTATAGATTGCAGCGTATATTTTCCATGTAATTTTATTTTCAATTCTGTTTACAGAATTGCCTCTAATTGAGTGCCTTGAGTCTGTGTTGACTCGTTGTTTGCAGAAAATTTTTGACCAAACGGAATTTAATGCAGACTGTGAAAAATTTCTTAAAACAATTTTGGGAAACAGAAATGTAATCTCATGTTGTATAATGCAATTTTCGATACTTATTGTTTTATCTTTTACAGGAGATTCATTTAAAAAAGCCAAATTTTAGATCTCATTGTAAATGGAGCACATTGACTTTTTTGGAAAATATATTTCAGAGCCTCGAACAAAATAAACTGGAAAAATGGAGTGAATTCAGACAATCATTTGAATACCTAAAACCGCTAAAGGCTTGCATAAAATTTATTTGTTTTTTTTTAAGCAGAAAATTGATAAAATTTTTTAAATAGATGGCTTCGGATATTATTATGGAGGAACCTTTACCGTTATCCTCACTTTGCCTTCCGTTAATTAAAAAATTGTTTGAAGAACATTTTAATTTCACTAATACGGGAGAATCCAGAATATCTAAAATTCAAAGGATATTGGAAAAAGAGTTATATGGAAGGTTTGTGTATATATTTTTTCGTGACTTTCTTATATTATAAGTTATAAAATTTATTTTGCTGACTAGAATAATGGCCCAAAATTTCCTTAACGAAGTCACTTTTTTTGACACAAGATTTCATCGTGACTTTTCACTGCAGGAACCTCTTTCCGATATAACTAACTTGAAAGCTCAAATTGTCCAGCGCTTTAAAAATATTTTGGAAGTGCATTATATAAATACGACGAATAGCATTAAAATAGAACAAACCGTGTCAGACTCTCTTATGAATAATCGTAAATGTAGCAGTAAGTGTTCAATCAGTTTGATTCATTAATTTTTACAGGGCTGATTTGAAATTAATACCCGTTTAAGAAACGATACCCATCTAAATAAACTATTGAATTAATTTTTTGTTTTAAGGTTTAAAATCATTTTTAAAAGGAGACGTATCTTTGCCAAACACCGAAGATACTACAGATTTGAAAACAAATTTAGATTTAGAGTTCGAACAATACTGCGATCAGGCATGCTTGGATTTAGACCAATCACCAATTTTGTGGTGGCATCAGCAAACAGAAAACTACGAACAATTGTCAAAAATAGCCAAAATTTATTTGACTATTCCTTGTTGCTGCTTACCGCGATTGTGTCGGATTGATACGGTTCAGAGATATACAAAACTTAATCGAAGGAAAAATTTAAGTCAGTTTTGCTCCACTGAAAGCATATTATGGTATTTGTACTACAACGAAGATGCGACTGTTTCGTTATAAATATAAAGATCGATGACCATGCACTGGTTTTTTCTTTTTTGAGAAATTGCTTTTATTTCCTTATTTTTTTTAGTAATATGCATATTTATTGTAATAATATAATTATCGTATATAATAATGTATTAATTTTATTTATATTTAAATATAAGTTAAATAAATTACAAGTACTCACTATTAAAACATATAATCGGGGTCCTTTTAATTGAATTCACTGAATTATTTGATTTTGATCATTTCGCAAGATTAAAGGTTTCACTACAAAAATTTTATCAACATCATATTTTATAAAAGTTTATGGATATTGCTTATGTGTTTTACAATAAGTAAATTATATAAATTATTTATTATCATTTTTCTTTTCATTAATTATCAGTTTTTAAATAAGTAGTGATCTTTTAACATATAATTTAATGTAAATTTCAAGAAAAAAAATGGTTTTTGTTAAAATTCCCTAAAAAATTTATTTGGTTTCTTCATAGAATTTGTGTATTTTATCCAAAATATATAAACGAAAAGGAAAAATTGAAGAAATTATAGTTAAAATGGCGAGACAGCTCTTGGGTTATATTGAGAACGGAATAATACGTTGGGTTTTAAAATTGTTTTGAAATGGCTAAATCCGTTTTCGTTAATAGAGGAAACATAAAAAAGGTATAATAAACGGCCAGTAGGACAAAATGACAAATAGAATAATACTAAATAAATGCTAAAGAAAAATATTTCTAATTGCTTCTTTATAAAAACTAGAATTCCATAATATTGTTGTTGGTTGCAATGTTTTTCTTTTCGTGTTAAATAATACGACAATATCGAAGAAATTAGGATTGTACAATGCTAGAAGAGTTCAGGATTTTCAAGATATTGACATAGAAATTTACGTATGTATAACCTCCACATAATTGGCAGGATATAATCCTACCCGACCATTCATACGTCCCTTACACCAGCCTTGCTCGTCCTCATCTTCCAATTTTTCAAAGACATCTCCTGTAATGCAAACGCAAAATAGCAAAAATTTATAAAATTAAAAAAAAAATTTAGTACAAATATTGTCAAATACCTAGTTTTAATGTTAATTCATCACTTTCAGTACTATTGTAATCATATATGACCCTAACAGGAATACCTGGCTCACCATTATCTACTAAAACATTGTCACCCTCATCCCATTCCTCTTCTTCTTCAAAGGGATTTGCCTCAGTTGAATTTGATTTCCCATTACTATAAATGTATGTATTTAAAAATGAAATGGATATTGTCAGTGTGTATTATGTATGAAATTCGTACATTCATACTCGAATATATTGTTTAAAAATGCAATAATACTTACGTTGCGCTTGAATTACGATTATGGTTATTTTCATTAGTTTTACTTGTCGTTGTCGCCCCAACACTTGATGTTGTTGTTGTTGCAGTTATTGTTGTTGGCGAGGTAGCTGCAGAGTCTGCCTGCTGTGGTTTTCCGGTCGATTTCAGTGTGGAAGATCCATTGGTCGATTTTTTCAAACTGGTTGAACCCGAATATTCCTGCATTTTATAATAAAGTACAATTAGTAGTACATCCATTTTTTTTATTTGACTCTAAAGCTGTATCAGCCCAATTACGAATATTCCCTAGGAATTTCTCTCCCACGAAAAATATTTTTCTCGAGAAAAAATTTCCCCATTTATAAATTTTTATATGTAAATAAAAGGGAAAAGTGAAAAATCTCATGCGGAATTTATATTCATAATAGGAGGAATGGGAAAAGCTAAAAAATTCCCACGGAATTATTATTCGTAATTGGGCTGATAACAAACTTACGTGCAAATCTTCATTAACAGGCCTTTGGTTAATCAAGGTTATTGGGGCTGCTGGTAAAGCTTCCTTTGACTTATTTCCTTTGGCAATATCACGGAATTCTTCGGTGTATTCCTATTGGGAGCAATAAAATTTAAATGGTTTTATTCTAAATGGGAAACAATGACTTTATTTAAATATACCACAAAAGCTGGCCAATTCATAGCCATATTAACACCGTGATTATTTGACCACCACTTTAAATCCTTCTGGTGATCGGCGTTGTTGATGGTATGATAAAATTCTTCATAAATTTGCGGTAAACTAAAAAAATAAAAATAATAAATTGGCCAATGACGAATGATCGATTTGTTCCTAATATTTTACCTTGGTACTTTGGTAAGGTCCAGAACAGCATGTAAATTAAACAAAACTTCTTTGAAGAACTGCAAACGTGTTTTTTCCATTGTCTGGCACTTTTCAAATACAGACGTCATATCTTCGATATATACTGAATTGTATTTGGTTATTTCACCAATAGCTTGTTCATATTTTTCACGACACTTTTGCACTTGATCTTTAGTCTTTTGAACACGATCATGCATTTTTTTAACCTTAAAAAAATAAATCAGCATTAAATAAGTAGGAAAAAGTATGTCTTTATTAAATTAGATGTACATAAAATATTAAAATAGCAATTCCATTAAAGCAACTATGTACAAATGTAAATTTTTTTCTGATCTCACCTGGTCGGGCGATAATGAACTATCAGCGGTGGCATTACGTTCTTGGTTCGTGGCACTTTTTTCTGTTTTACAAGCGGCATGGTATTCAGCCTTGGCCTTTTCGACTTTGGCCAATAGTTTGGCCCATGATTTTTGGGCCTTTTTAAAAAGGTCCTCCATATCTTTGCGTTCTTTGATTTGCATAAGCGTATGGTGGTAGTTATCTTTTTGCCATGATTTTATTTGTAAGGTAACATCACTGCAAAGATTTTCTTTTATTTTCATATGAACGTCTGAAATGCGCTCTGATTCCGTAAGAACGCCTGTCCAAGCAGCCTCCGTAGTCCCATATTCTGGGCCTGTCATAAAATATAAATATGTACATATGTATGTATATGCATATTGAGTATTTAAGGTCTAATTCACAAAGCAAACAAAAACAAAAAAAAATCATCAACCAGTCTACTTGAACACTAATAACGGTTTTAACTTAAAAGGTTTGGCGCGGAATTGGATTCATTGAAAAGAACTCGTTACTTACATAGTACGTTTGAGTGTACATATGTACATATTGTGTAGGGAAATTGATTTTTGAAACCTTTTCTATGTAAACAAATAACTAATAATACGTACATACTTGTAGCGCCAAAAGAGAAGTAACAATATTTGGTAGTGGTCAAAAGTTTTTACACCTTACAGTAAGATTTATATAAGAATAATTAAGAAATATTACTAACATTTTTGCTAATCTATAATAAAATTATAGATTTTGAAAATTATTGCAAATATTGAAGGAAAAAAAAATTGAAATTCAGGAAAAGTGAATGCAAAAAGCCCCCGTATACAGTTGCTAAAATTTTCAAAGTTTATAGTCATTTTAATACAACAATTGATAAAAAATAAAGATAATATTTGTTTATATGTATGTATGTACCATCTGTTAAGTGTTTGCATTTACATGCAGTACTCTCCGATGAACGGAGCTGCTTCTATAGAAATGTTGCAATATGACGCAACCTAAAATGCGTTTTGAATTTAAAATAACATATTTAAATAGTTAAATCACTGAAAAAAACAAAACTAACTAATTCGAATGTGATTGCTATAAACATATAAATATGTCTATATACATATATTTTTTATTATTTGAGATGATCTCTAGGATTTATTTTGAAAAACATTTTAGGTGTAATTCATAAATGATTATTAAAGTTATTGTGGCGTTAATGTACGAATTTTGTATGAGAAAACCGGTTTTAATGTGCACATTAACTTTATGAATCGTTTATGAATTACACCTTTTATCTATTTGTTGATGGCTAAGTAATGTCTATATGCATTTCATTGGCGTATAAATAAAATATATTCTTATGAATTGATTATTGACTATTTGTTATGTTTTTGTATAAGTTGCTTAGTTTACGCTTGTGCCATTTGTAATTGAAAATTCTCAAATGATTTTTTAAAGTTTGTGCATAACATAAGAGGTTTAAAGCTTATCTAAAACATGGTTGTACTGATAATTTTGCTAAGGAATCAACAGATCTGCTTTATATAAAATTTTATATTCCAAATGGTGTCTGCACGTATCTTGTTGAAGTTGTTGTGTTGTGTTCTTTTAATTTTATCGTGAAATATTCTTCATTAATTGGTCTAGACTTACAACTACTTTGGCTATTACAAATATTTTGATAAACATGACGGAAGTGTTAATATTATTGACGTTTTTCTGATAGACATTGATGAGATTTTTTATGTGAGTTATTTTGACCAGAGATATATAAATATCACTAGCTGCTACTTTGTACTAAATAACCAAACTCTAACCACGATGACATTGTGGTCAATGTATTAAATTTCGCTTAAACATTTTAAAATAAGTAGAAGAAAAATAATAATGTGTATGAGGTAATGGCTAATGCACATCTTTTTAAAGAATATGTTTTCAACCTAAGAATTTTTTATATTTATTATTTACCTTTCTCTATGAGTTCGCCCCATTTTTTAGACCATGCTCTTAAGCTTTTTGCATACGATTTTTCAATATCTGCTCTCTCTTGTATTAATTGTTGCAAGTCGTTACAAAGTCTAAAAGTGTATGTTGTTTTGTATTACTGCATCATATCGATTTTATTTGAGGTATTGAAAGTATGTACTTATGTAATTATACTTACTTGTAACCATCTTCAATACGTTTTGTGGTTCTTTTATAATTACCAGGTTCCCAAAACGACTCACTACCTGCTTCTAGTAACTGATCATCGCTGTGATGCGACATTTTTCTAAAAATAAAATAATGCAAAACTTATTTTACATACTACGTATGTATGTACATACTTATCTTTCATAACTATCTATAAATAGGACACACGATTTCTTGTGGTACACTTTTAAATACATATGTTATTGTCGACCATATATGATTTAAAAGTTATATTTTTATCTATATAAGTATAGGCACAATATATTTTTTGTCCCAAGAAACCTGGTCACAGAACAACTTTTTAAAATTTCGGCAAATTGTCGGAATTCAACTACATATGTATTAATTTTATTGGGTGTCAATTGAAAGATAAGTATGTAGATTATATAGTACGTATGTATATGTATGTAGATATTTATTAATTAATATGAATTAAGGAAACACAAATATAACAAATTCCCTGGAATGGAAATATTTACTAAATTTGCGCGCACGCAGCTGATTGAAAAAACTCTTTTACGATTGGAACTTCTAATATGGTTAAAAATTTTGGAAATATTACCACATATGTACATATGTATTTATGTACATACATACATAAGTATGTATATACCAGATATTGCCGATAGTATAATTGAATCGAAAACTACGAGATATGTACTGCATACAATAAATATACATACATATTTCTGTGCTTTTTGATCGCTTGACTACAACTTTACATACAAATTTAGTAAATAAATATCAGTAAGTACTTTTGTACTGAGATAAAATAAGTGTAAAGCAGTATTTGAGTTTGATTGAATATTGCATTCTTAAAACAAATATACACAAAATACATACCTATGCACATAAAATAATCTGTGGAATACTTAACTGTTGGAGGTGAAAACGATAGAATATACATACATATGTATGTAGTAGGTATTTATAAATTTTTTTTGTATTTTTATATACCTATAAATATATGTCTGTAGATAAACATTTGTTGTTATAAGTTAATGTATATACCTACATATCTGCGAGTATATAAATATACATACATATATATAGTACATTCCAATTTTATCTACATAATTAACCCAGTCTTTTACTTTTAATCTTACATAATGCTTATAATATTTGAAATTATTCTAAAAACTAATAAATAACTTTTAAATTAAAAATAATAAAAGTTAACGCATATGTACGTACATACATACATAAATACATACTCATGTACATACATACATATGTATAAAAATAGAAGCTTGCATAAAATTCGTTAATTTTTGTTAATAACAACAAGTTTAACAAGTTTTTTTCTACACGATTGCTTGTTTTTCCAAATAGCTGGAGCAGACGTCAACATACCAAATCTATCAAAATCGTTTCACTGACCAATCAAAGAAATTAAGTTTCTATTTTCTTTGCTCTCAAGCACTTTTTACAAATAGTTTCACTTTTTTCTTTTTTGGGAATTTTTCACATTTATCTCTAGTTTATAGATTTATTCTGATATTGTATTATTTTAACTAATTGGGAGCCACACCATAAGATATTTTTTTGTCCGCAAAATTTTTATAGCACGGTACCATTTAAAAAAAAAAAAAACACAAAAAATTCCGCAACACCCAAAAGCCAACAACTACTCGTCTAAGCAAAAACATAAAATGAAAATACAACGAAATAAAAAAAAGTTACACACAAACTGTAAGAAATATGACAAAAAAAAATTAAAAGAACAAAATCAGGGTTGTTACAAACAAATTGTTATGATATCTTTTATGATATTTTCTTAATTTATATTATTTAATTATTATTGAAGCAAACCTTTTGTATTCTTTATGGAAAAAAAAATATTTTTTAATGTTAAGCTTAATTTTGGAATTTTTGAACAAAAATTTTCGACTTTTGCTATCTATTTTCACTTTATTGGAAAGAACTGCAGTGTTGTATTTAATGATATCGACTATTTTTGCATTGTAACACCCGTAACGACGAAAAAACAAGTGTCAAATTTTCAATGACGCATTCGGCAGTGTTTTTAATGAAAAAACATGGTGGAAAGTTTTGCTAAAACAAAGTGTAGATTCTTTAAAAAGGGTTTAGAATGAGATAAGGAAGACACCAAACGAAAAATGTAATTCTAGTCAAGACTATCACCAATATTGAGTTAAAATAAACAGAATGAAGGAGCGCTGATGAACACCAGATGACCGCATAAGTTCACACATAAACAAATTTCTTTATATAGTTTGCACAGTAATACTATGTTCACACGACAAGATGAAGTACTTGCTTCGCTTTCTGAAGCATGTTTATGAATCTAGCTGTTCACACGAATCATGTACTTGCTACGATTTGACAGTTCTCTTTTTAATAACAAATAAAATCTAAAATGGACAAAAAAAATAAGTTAAAATTATTACGCATTTTTTAAAACAAACATATTTTTTGTTTCCATTGTTGTTTTATCTTTATAGTTTTAATTCAACTTTTCGCTTTTAATTAAAGTTTTTGTTGTGCTTTTTGCATCTAGTTCAGATAAACTTCCGATAAATTACGATAAAATTTAGAGAAGACAGCAATTTTTCATGCTTCGCAAGTAGATTCAATATGAATCTACATGCTTCGCTCTCAAAATTTTGTATGGCGAAGCATGTTGCTTCGCTCATGATTGGGGTGTGAAGGTATAAACACATTCGCCACAGCAGGCTACCGGCTATTAGCTGTCAAAATTAGAATACATGTGTGCATATCAGAATGATTATATTGAAAACAGCAGGGCAACACGGCATGCTACTTTTGTCGTGTAGTCGAATTAAACTAATTTCTATTTCTGATGGCCACAAAACCAAAATAGTGTTGACAATATAACAAAATTTTTAAAGCAAATTAGTGATTATAAATATTTTTTATAGTAAAATAAAAAAGAAAATAACAAAATTTTAATGTCAATAGGAAGTATATATTTTGATCTAAAATTCGAAAAGTTTTTAATACCACATAAATTTCAAGTGGTATACAATAACTTTCCAATACCATGCGATGGAATCATTGGAATGGATTTCATGAAAAAGTATAATTGCATGTTGGATTTTAACAAAAACAATGATTGCCTTATCCTAAGACCTTTTAATATATCACATACAATCAATATACCAATTACAAATAACAATAGCGAAATAACTTTACCACCAAGATGTGAAATAATACATCAATAAAATTTAACAATTTAAACAGTCAAATACTAATTCCTAATTAAGAAACTGCACCAGGGGTCTTCATTCCAAACACAATAGTTAACACTAACAAAGCATACGTTCGTTTTTTAAACACTAATAACACTAATACCAAAATCAAAAAAAGTAACATAAAAACCGAAAACATCTCTGATTATGATATAATAAAAGAAAATTTTAGGAAAAATATATCAAGGAAGTCAGAAATATTAAAAATTTTAAAGGAAAATTTCCCGGAACAATTTAAAAATACATTAACAGAGTTATGCTCAACATACAGTGATATTTTCGGTCTAGAATCAGAAAAAATAACAATAAATAATTTCTATGAACAAAAGTTGAGGGTAAAAGATAAAGAACCGGAGAACTGGAGCCGTATTGACGCAGGAATATGATGGAAAGCAATTACCAATAGCATACGCATCAAAAGGTGAAAGCAATAAATCTACAATCGAACAGGAATTGACAGCTATCCATTGGGCTATTACACACTTCAGACCATACATATATGGTAAACATTTTCTTGTTCGTACTGATCACAGACCATTATCGTATTTATTTTCTATGAAAAACCCAAGTTCAAAATTAACAAGAATGAAGTTAGATTTAGAAGAATACAATTTTACTATAGAATACCTTAGGGGAAATGATAATTATGTTGCAGACGCGATATCAAGAATAACGGTTGATGACTTAAAAGATATAAATATAAAAACTAATACGGTGTTAAAAATCACAACAAGATCTATGGCATATAAAAAGAAACAACAAAGTAATACCGAAAATATTCGCATCAAATTAAAAATAATGATAAAAAGCCCAATATATATGTACCACTAAAGAACACTGAATTATTATTATTATTATTATTATTATTATTATTTATTTAGTAGTATTTGAAATACTTTATATTTTATCATACATTTCAAAATAATTACATATTGTTGTTTCTTATAAACTCTATAACACCTCTTTTAAACAATTCAAAATTTTCTTCATTTTTTATATAAGTTGGTAACATGTTAAATAAATTTAAGCCTTTGTAAAAAAGTGTTCTCTGTATTGCGTTAGTTCTTGCTGTTTGAATTCTAAAATCTATCACATTTCTAAGATTGTACGGTTGTACTTCTCCAACATAACTCAATTGTTCACATAGATATTGCGGTGCATTTCCTATTTTCATTTTGTGGATAAAAATTAGCGTGTTTAGTTCCAGCCGTTGTTGAATATTTAACCATTTCAAACAATTTAACATATAATCTATAGGTGTATAACGGTTACATTTCAAAATTGAGCGCATTGATTTATTTTGAAGTTTTTGTAGTCTTGTTATTTGTTGAGTTGTACAGCATGTATAAATTATTGTTGAACCAAATTCAAAATGTGGTTTAATCATTATATTATAAATGTTTATTGCAGTTATTATATTTACTTTATTTCTTATCCGTTTAAAAAAACCAATTTTTTTGCCAGTCTTTTTACATATATATTCTATGTGTTCTTTAAATTTTAATTTGTTGTCTATAATAAAACCGAGGTATTTAATCTGTTTCACTTTTTCTATTTCTTTATTATTGATTGTTATTGTAATATTACTATTCATATTTATTTCCATTATTTTAGTTTTGCTTTCATTTAATTTAAGTTTATTCATTTTTAACCATTTTTCTACATTTATCATATCCTGTGTTAGATTTTGTTGACATATTTGTTCCGTTTCGCCTTCTGTAAAAATTAACGTGTCGTCTGCATATAGAACAATTTCACATTTGTTTAAAATATTCGGTAGTTCGTTAATATATATAATAAATAACAGTGCTCCTAAGACAGATCCTTGAGGAACTCCATATTCATTTCCAATTGAGGTTGATTTAATATTATTTACACTGGTTGTTTGTGTCCTTTTGCTTAGGTAAGATTCAAACCATTTTATTTCATTGCCTTGTATACCATACATATAAAGTTTACTTAGGAGAATATTCCTATCTATTGTTTCAAATGCTCGTTTGAAGTCTAAAAATATTGAAATTATCTTATTATTCTTTTCTATTTTTTTCCATCTGTGTATAACATAATTTACAGCAGTTTCGCATGAATATTTTTTACGAAAACCAGACTGATATTTTGAGAACAAGTTATTGTATTCCATATATTCTTCTAATTGCCCTTTTACAACCTTTTCAATTATTTTTTCGCAAGTTTTTAATGTGTTTATTGGCCGATATTCTTCACACTTTTGTGTTTTGCTTACTTTTTCAATTGGTGTCACCATCGATTCTTTCCAATTGCTCGGAAAAATTCCAGTTTCCATAGATTTATTAATTATTTTCAGCAGCGTCTTTCCAATAATGTCCCAATTATCAAGAATTGTTTTTATTGTTACTTTATTAAAATCAGGTTTATTTTTTAAAGTTTTACATATAATTTTTAGTTCTTGTAAATTTATTGCACGGAATTTAAAAATACTATTTATCACAGATACTCGGTTTATATATTGCACATTTTCTATACTATCTCTAATTGTTTTAATACTATCAATAAAATAATTGTTAAACTGATTGGCTATTGTATAATTTTCTTTATATTCTATTTGATTAAATATCACAGATTTTATTAATGGTTGCTCTTTTTTAAGAACTAAGTCTTTTATTTTTTTCCACATTTGTTTTTGGTCTCTGGCATTAGTTATTTGATTATTGACATATTTATCTTTTTCAAATGTTATTTTGTTTTTATAAACGTTTCTTATATTTTTGTACTCATTCCATGCTGCATTCGTATTTTCGGCTTTAGCAATTTGGTGTTTCATAATTTTTTCCTGTTTTAGTTGTCTAAGTTCATTTGTAAACCATTTGTTTTTATTTTGTTCTTTTATAGTCTTTTTTATTGTAAATTTTTTTATTGCACTTGTTATGGAATTCTCCAAATAATCAACATTACAATTTATGTCATTGTTCTCATTAATGTTTATTATTGATCTTATTTCATCCCTGAACGACCTCTTATTATATTTAAAATATTCTATTTCTTTCGATTCAATGTTTTTGGGTTTTTCACGTTTATATTCAAAAATTATGTCAATTGACTCATGGTCTGATATATTAATTGTATTGTTAACTTTTACCGTTATATTTTCTATATTCGTTATTACATAATCAATTAAAGTTTTTGATATTTGCGTTATTCTGGTATATTCGTTAGACATTTGTTTTAAATAATTATCATTTAACATGTTTTCAATTCTATTTTTATATACTCCCTCTTTCGACCAATCGATATTGAAATCTCCCGCAATTATTATGTCTCCATAATTATCACTTATTTCCTCTATACTTTCTTCAAAAACTTCACAAAATTCTACTTCACTGCAATTTGGTGATCTGTAAACCGCCATTATTATAAAATGTGTATTACAATAAGTAAACATACAAGCATTTATCCAATATTTAAAATCCTTGACTTTTTCAAACTTATTTTTTAATTTAAATTGTTTTTTATAATAAATACTGACTCCGCCGGTCCTTTTAGAGTTTGAAAAGGTAACTATCTGTTCGTACCCATTCAACGCTGTTTCATTTTCTTCAATATCATGTGTAATATGAGTTTCTGATAATATTATAAATTCTGGTTGCTCATTTAACGCAATAATTTCCAGTTGATTGAAGTTATTTACTAAACCTTGAGCATTAGTGTATATTCCCCGCCATTTCTTTAGTTGTTAGAAATTGAATCCCATCTGCTTCTTCTTGTTATTCAACTTATTTTGATACACAGGACATTGTTTAAACATTGTAAAGTGATTTTCATCAAGGCCAAGGTTTAATTTCTGATTTTCACGTATACAATTTATACATTTGTTCTTTCTCTCATTATTACATTCATTTGTTCTATGGGCTCCATGGCATTTTAAGCAAATTTCTTTATTTTTACAATCGCTTGATCTATGGTTAAATCCCTGACATTTGAAACATTGCATAACCTCTGTTCCATCGAATACCCTGCATTTTTCCCATCCAATATTAATTTTTTGTTCTTTCATGAGTTCTTGATATGATTCATTATCTATTTTTAATTTAGCATTATACACCGTTCTATTATATCTTTTAAATTCATACATTTTTATTACATTCAGTTCACTTTCTCTTAATATATCATTTTGTTTCTTTATTTTATCAATCAACTCGTTATCATTATATTTAAAAGTCATGTCCGTTATGTCAATTCTCATTTCAATAGGATTTGGGACCTTTATTTCATAGTTTTCACTCATTTCCTTTTCAATTGCTGATTTTATTTTTATTCTTTCCTCATCATTTTCAGTTTGTATTATCAGAGTTCCATTTTTTCTATTTTCCACATTTGATATTTTTAGATTCACAGGATCTACTTTATTGTTTAATTCTTCCTTTGTTTTTTCTACATTTTGTTTTTCTTTGGGCTTAATTATAAGTGGGACTTTTTTCTTTAGATCTGGCATCACTTTATTATTACTTTTTACTAATTGTGCATATGACATTTGGTTTGTTTTGACACTTGTTTCTTTCACAACTTTCTTTATTTCGTTGCACATTTTTATGTTATTGTTCTCCATTGATTTACACATTTCATGGTTTTTATCTTCAAACTCGGTGATTTTTATATTAAATTTTTTAACTTCCTTAACATTATTCTCGCAAATTTTAAAAGCATTATTGAGTTCCTGTATTCTTTCATAGTATCTTTTTTCTATTGCCTCCAAAAGCTGTTTTATTTTATTTTCGTTGTGTTTCAGTGATGTTTCAAATTCATTTTTATATTCTTTTAATTGTTGTTTATTTGTTTGGACTCCATCTTGGATACTGCCCAGTACCTCATCAATATTATGGATGTAATGTATACAATCCTCACATATAAATCTTATAAAGTTTTGTTTATTTAAAATTCCAATTGAATATTGATCAATATCTGAACATTTTGTGGCGCTGTGGTAAGTCTTACCACACACACCTTCACATTTAATACCACTTTCACCTCTTATCGTCCCTTTGCATTTATTACACTCCGCCATGATTATTTTGTTGTTTTAAATAGTCTCTTTCTATTGTTTTCGACACTTTTAATTTATTTTTATTATTTTTATAGAGCTTCTCCCGTTTTTGCATAGATTTTTTGTAAATTTTACACTTTTCATAGAAAAACTACGTGGCAGCGAACTTTTTTCATAAAGTTAATATAAATTTTACACTTTTAACGCGTTAAAAATTAATTTTTTCACCCAGTAGAAAGCTTACGCGCTCAAATTGAAAGTCAGAAAGTACTCTAAATTAAAGATTACTCCTGTAAAATGTTACATCAAACGAAGAAAATCTGTTATTACATATACTTATAAATATATATGATTTATTTACTAATGGGAATATTGACCTAGGACAATTTTTCCCAAGGCTTGAGAAAGTGGCCGGTAAACTTAGTGTAGATACACTACAAATGGCACCCAGTGAGAAAGTTTTCGAATTTATCTCCATAAATGAATTTAAAAATATGGGCAATAAATATTTAAATAAATTAAAAGTAGCGCTACTTAATGAGGTGACCAATATAAATGATAAGAATGCTAAGGCAATTCTTGATATAATGCTGAAATACCACGATGATCCGATAGAGGGAGGACATTGTGGAATATATAGAACAATAGAAAAAATAAAGAGGTATTACTATTGGAAAAATATGATAAAAGACATAACGAAATATGTTAAATTATGTCAAAAATGCCAGATATCAAAAACAGTAAACCATAATAAAAGTTTCATGACTATAACAGAAACACCAGAAAAAGCATTCGACACGGTGTATGTAGATACAATAGGGCCATTTCCGAAATCGATTAATGGAAATGAATATGCAATCACTTTAATATGTGATCTTACTAAATATTTGGTGACAATACCAACACCAGATAAATCTGCAAAAACAATCGCTAAAGCGATATTTTAAAATTTTGTATTGACCTATGGTCCGGACATGGGAACAGAGTACAAAAATTCTATACTGACGGAACTATGCACACTACTAAAAATTGAAAATATAACTTCCACAGCACATCACCATCAGACACTAGGAACAATAGAAAGAAGTCATAGAACTTTTAACGAATATGTTCGTTCTTATATATCTGTGGACAAAACGGACTGGGACGAATGGTTAAAATATTTCACTTACTGCTTTAATACGACGCCATCAACGGCACATAACTACTGTCCTTATGAGTTAGTATTTTCAAGATTACCAAACAATTTTAGACAATTTGCTAAAGTAGATAGTGTGACACCACTATACAATGTGGATGGCGGCAGGCAATAACCCCCCAGGAAATAACCCCCCAAAAAAAATATGAATTAATACCCCAAAAATATGTACTGAAGCCAACAACAACGATTTTTGGGGGTTTATTTCACACTTTGGGGTATTATTTCCTTTAATTGTTTTGGGGTATTATTTCATATGAAATAATCCCCCAATAATCAATAATGAAATAAAGCCCCAAAAATATATTTGGGGGTTTAATTCATTTTTAATTAAAAACGAAAACGTAAAATATAAAACATTTTATATATCGTTAATTTTATTATTTAACTCTAAGTAAACAGTCGATTGAAGTAGTCGTAAAAAACTATTAAAATTTGAAAAAAAGATATATGTATGTGTTGCTAGGTCAAAATAAAATTAGGTACGTATGTAATGCAATGCAATACATACGTTAAATTATATTTTAAAAATATAATTTAACAAAATACTTGTGATTAAAACGTCAATAAAAATAAAAAATAGGCATAAATCTCAAAACAAAATCTTTGTAGAATTAGTTTAAGTGACAACTTCTTACAATTCAGATCGTAGTAATTAATAATGAATTTTGAAATTATAGCGGGATTGAGTAAAAATAGTGAATTATTATATGTTATAGATCAAAAAATGATTTATATTAAAAAATCAAGCTATAATAATATAACTAAATATGAATGTCGTAACAAAACATGTAAAGCAAGAGTAAGTGTGCACCCGGATGGTAAATGCTTACTTGCGAAAAACTATAGTGACCATAACCATGAGGACGAAGAAGAGGCGTACAAGGAGCTGATGGCGCTTAATAGAATTAAAGACGAATGTCGAAACCGCTGTGGAACGTTAGGAAGCGAGAAGACAGCGATAAGTGCAATCAGATCCTCATTTCGTAAGATATGTGAAAGGTAAGATCACATATTTGAGAAATCGTTTTATCTTACTATGTATATATCTTGATTCTATTTTAGTTATCAAGATGATACTAAAAATATTTCGTTTCCCAAAATTCGGAGAGGTTTGCAGAACATTGCTAAAAATAATTTAGTGACGTCGCCTGAAAATGCGGTTCAAGTTATTGAAGCATTTAATTTGGAAAATATTTGGGTGGACTTCGGAATAAGCAAGGATATTGACAATCCAAAGCACTTTTTCACCTCGTGCATTATTGAAGAAACATACACATTTTGTCTGTTTTCGTCTCTCAAGAGCATCAATTTGGTAAAGGAGAATATACAAACGTCACAAAGAAAATACTTAATGGACGCAACTTTTAAAATTGTTCCGAAAGGTTGTTTTAAACAGCTTTTAATTATATATATAGAATACTTTGAAGAGGTAAGAAAATTTTACACAGTTTTGCTAAATCGCTTTTATTATTAAACTTTCTGTTAGATTTTTCCTCTGTTTTTTGTTCTTATGGACAAACTTATGGAAAAACTTTATTAATAAAATTCAAATATTTTAAACTATTGGATTATTTTCAAAAAATTGAGTTGCTTACTATAGATCCCTTGCAAAGTATAAAAAATCGCGCGATTTTTTATACTTTGTAACATAAGTCTCAAATATGACTTAACTCCAAACATTTTTACCTGCACATATTTTAATATTTCAACTAAACTCCTTTTCACATAACATGGTCAATTCTCAAGTATAATAATTAATATAAACATATATATAAAAGTAAGTTACATTACAAATATTACAAAATTCGTCACAAACACTTTAGTACTAACGAAATCCGTATATTTTCTTGCACTGTCGTAGCAAAATTTAATTTTCATATGTATATTGTATGTTTAAGGTTTCATTTTTGTCAAGCTTTAAGGACAAATTTGTGTAAACGAAAATTACTGCTTCAATATATAAGAACTTCAAAAATCGCAAATACATATTTTCATAAAATTATGGCACTGGTTCTACTTCCACCAGATCTAATACGACCCGCGATTCTTGAGTTAAAATCTAAAATTTCTTTAACGGATAGTGAAGGTCGCTTTTCAGTATTACTTAAATATTTTGAAACGCAATGGTTGAATAAGGTGAATTGACAAACATAACAAGTTTTTTGTATAAAGATAATGATAAAAACTTTAATTTCAAAATCATTATAGGTTGGATGTAAAAATTTCAGCGTATATAAACAAAAAACCAGAACAACTTCTGCTGTTGAGGCCTATAATGGTGTTTTAGGACGCTTTGTTGACAAAAACGATGACTTTTTTAAGTTCGTACAAATTATTCGGAACGAAGAATATTTCAAAAGTAGAAGTTTTTGCATGTTATGTGAAAGTGGAGGAGCACAGATAAAAAAAAGGAGAAAAAGAGGCAAACTCGCCAAAATGGAAGAAGCTTTAGTTTTATTGGAAGATGGAAACTTAACAATTTCAGAATTTCTTTCACGAATGGTTTTCAAAGAAAATGAAATATGTGCAGATATGATTCCGCGCGAAAATATTTTTGAAGAAGAAGCACTTTCTGAAGACGAATCAGATTATAAGTATTTTGAACTGCCACTTTTGTCGAATGAAAACGAATGCGTTATTTGCAGGAACCACGCGCCAAATATTGTTTTTATTCCATGCAAACACCTCAAAATATGTGGTGAATGCAATGCCAAGCTAATGGCAGATGCTCTTTCGAAGAATCTTTGTAATTACAGCTGTCCATGTTGCCGCGCTATAGTTAAAGATACTATTCAAGTATTTCATTAATCATCTTCATGCAATTTTTTCATAAACATTTACATTAAAAGCTCACCTTTAATTCAAAATGTATTTTGGGGGATTATTTCATTTTAAAAATTGGGGTGTTATTTCATATGAAATAATACCCAAAAAAATGGGGTATTATTTCGTTTCTGTTTGGGGTATTATTTCATTTCGTTGGGGTATTGCTTCATTTTAAAAATTGGGGCTTTATTACATATGAAATAAACCCCCATTTTTTGGGGTATTAATTCATATTTTTTTTGGGGGGTTATTTCCTGGGGGGTTATTGCCTGGCGCCAATGTGGATAACTATGCCAAAGAGGCAAAATTTAGGTTCGAAGTAGCACATAAGCGCGCTCAAATACTTTTAGATAAAAATAAAATAAAACAAAAATTAAATTATGATAAGAATATTTTAGAACATAATTTTAAAATAGGAGATTTAGTTCTACTTAAGAATAATTCAGGTCATAAATTGGAAAACCAGTATAAAGGTCCGTATAAAATTAAGAAAATAGATTTAAGAAATAATGTTAGCATAGTTGATAAGAAAACAAATAAACAACAAGTAGTTCATAAAAATAGACTTAAGGTATGTAATAAACAGTAAATGTTATTGTTCGGCCGAACTACTATAAAATTAGAATATAAGTACATCTAAATATTATAATACAGTCAACGCTCGGTATAACAAATACTCATTATAACGAATTCGCGATATAACGAATGAGTTTTCTCTACGTACTAAGTACCTTATATAACGAATATTTTGAAATTTTTACGCCCAGTATAACGAATGATTAAAAAAATAAACACAGAAAACATTATTTCTGTGTTTTAATAGAAAATCAAAGACACAAAAGAAGAATATTCGTGATGAATCTTGTATGATTGCACTTGCCTGGAGAAACATTGATCGACATTTGTTAGCTAAATGCTGGAGCAAAGTTTTAATTTACAAAGATTCAGAATTTGATGAGGAGGATGACATACCTTTGGCAAGAATTTTATAAGGAGTTGAATTCGTTTCTATTCGACGTGGTGTTAGACTTTTGAGCATAGTTTTTCCAAATGTAAGAAAATGTAGCACACAGTTTTAGTTATTTTCTATTTACATACGTAGAAATGTTTGGTTTTACTAGATCCCTTTTAATGCATAAGATTTAAATGTTTGGAACCAAAATGGTAATTTCATGTCAGACGAAGAAAACGGCGAGAATGACAAAATAGTGTAGAAATTGTAGTTCAAGTGGCCGATAATGAAACAAAAATAAAACATGCTGAAGTAATTAAATGTTTGGACAAGTGCTTTCAATGGAGTCAGCAAAGTAATATTTCTTTTTCGAAATCATTAGTTTTAAGAGAATTACAAGATGAAGCTGTTCAAAAAAGTTTGCAAATATAGCAGAAACAAACAACCTTGAATAATTTTTTCAAATTTGTTTAGTTTTAACATTGCATAAAAGTTATTTTAAACATTCAATTTAAATAAATATAAGTATATAAAATAAATAAATAAAATAAAAAACTTTGCTTTATAACGAATTTTTCACTATAACGAATGGGTTTGACATTATATCATTCGTTATACCGGGCTTCGATTGTAATTTTTTTTTCTTCTTTTATTTAAAAACAAAATAAATATTATCTTACACTTACACTTAGACTAATTAAAAACTAATTGTAAAAGAATGCTTATGAAACTAACGTTATATGAACATTCTTGTAAAAGGTGGAGGTGTAGCATGTGGCCAACAGTGTGTAGTATGCATTGCGATTCAATAGTACCGCAACATGCAAGCATTGACAAACTGCAAGCAAGATATTTTGTGTGTGTCGGTAATTTGACACTTGTACGGTTAATCAAGTGCAGCAGCACAATGCACTTAAATGAATCACATTTATTAACTGCATTTGTTTGATTGTAAATATAGGCAACACAAAGTATCTGTTGCTTTTAGGTATGTACTCGTTGGACTGTTGAACACATGCCATACATACATAAATACTGGGAAGCTAAATATGCTTACCCAACATGTAATATATATTTCTATTCTTTTACTCTTATGTTAAGGTACCCCTAAGAATTATTCTCATAATAAGTATATAAGCCCATGTCGTTTAATTAATAAAACAATTAATAAATCAATAGTCTTATGAGCAGCAACAATTAAATTATTAAAATTATTACAATACATACATATATACCTACATAAAATAAATTTCATGAGTTAAATAACAATGCAATAAAATATTTTTTATTTTTAAAAATACAAATGTCAACTTATTAAACGATTAAAGTAGGGAGACAGTTAATGTATATGTGACGCGCAAAATAGAAAGGGACCTAAGGGTAAAAACCAATTTTGTTCAGGAGAGCCATTTTAAAGATTTAAATACGTGTATCTTTGGTGTACCATCACTTTCATAAAACGCGCATATCTCTGGGAGGGAACACTTTTGGGGCATGGGATCGGTCTCATTCGATGCTCAGATGTTGTCCACATAAAAAAAAAGTGAAAATTGATTTTTTACCCTTAGGTCCCTTTCTCTATGAGCTGTCACATATACTTAGGGGCTGTGCACATATTACGTAACGCTGTTTTCAGAGATTTTATAAACCCCACCCCCCACCCCCCTTCGTAACGCTTTTTACTAATTTTTCAGTGCAAAATTTTTAATCCGTAACAAATTTTTAACCCCTCCCACCCCTGGGGCGTTTCGTAATATGTGCACAGCCCCTTATGTACATATTAGTGATGTTACGAATATCAATTTTTAATATTCGTGAATACGAATATTTGAGACAATATTCGCCGAATACGAATATTACTTTTAAGGTTTAGAGCCACATAATATATCAAATTTAATTCGAAAAAATCCCTCCCTTTGCGTCACTAACAATAAATTTATTAATAATAATCTACCAATTTAGTTTTATAAGTTGTATGTGTAAATATTGCAAAATAATGAACAAAAATTATTTAAAGAAGTTTTGTTTATCAAAGCGCACGGTAGTGCGGTAGGCCAAGTTCGGCCACACAGTGTGTATATTTACACGAAACCATTCGAGCTGTTTTTACCCCCCTCATAACTTTGCTCCTCTTGATCATAATATAATGAAACTTGAAACGTAAGGTCTCCCCACAGAGGTGACCTCACAGGTTAAATTTGAAAGTTCTGGCATAATAGCTTCCCGAGATATTAAGGTGTGAAAAGTCCATATTTCAGTACATATTCACTGACTCACTGACTCATCAATATTATTGGGCACTTCCAGTAAAGCTAGAGAGCTGAAACTTGATTTTTAATGATTTGATGTTTCTTTAACGGTCACTTTTCATCTGGGGGGACAATCACGCCTCTTCTTTGTATGGGGCACTTCTGGTAGAGCTAGAAAGCTTAAATTTCGCACACAGGTAGGTAGTGATGAGAAATTACCGAAAATAATTTTTAAACGGGCACTTTTCACCTGGGAGGACTAGGGTTCCCTTATTTGTATGGGGCCTTTCCAGTATAGCTAGAAAGCTGAAATTTGGTACACCGGTAGGTAGTGATGAGAAATGATCGAAAATGGTTTTTTAACGGGCACTTTTCATCTGGGGGGACAATCATGCCCCTTCTTTGTATGGGGCACTTCTGGTAGAGCTAGAAAGCTTAAATTTCGCACACAGGTAGGTTCTGATGAGAAATTAACAAAAATAATTTTTAAACGGGCACTTTTCACCTGGGGGAACTTGGGTTCCCTTATTTGTATTGGACCTTTCCAGTTAGCTAGAAAGCTGAAATTTGGTACACCGGTAGGTCCTGATGAGAAATTAACGAAATTAATTTTTAAATGGGCACTTTTCATCTGGGAGGACAATCATGCCCCTTCTTTGTATAGGGAACTTCTAGTATAGCTAGAAAGCTGAAATTTTCTACACAGGTAGGCCCAGATAAGCAATACATATAAATATATATACAAAAACAACTTAGAAAAAAGAAGTGAGATCCGCACAAAACACAAATGTAAAAATAAGGCCAAGTTCGTATCCAAAATATTTCGGCCGTAAAAAGTACTGAGATCAAAATAAGGCCCAAGTTCTTGATAGATAAAATTCCATCTCATTTCTTGGCAACCTCGTTTATTAAAAGCCTAACAATGTTTGCGGGTAGATTTTGCGTTAATTTATGTATAAGACCTTCGTGCCATACTTTATCGAAAGCTTGAGAAACATCTATAAAGAGCGCAGAGCAATATTTCTTCTTTTCGAAAGTGTCTCTGATAACATTCACAAGTCTGTGAGTTTGTTCAATTTTGCTATGTTGTCTGCGAAAACCGAATTGATGAACTGGAATGCATCCACTTCTAGTCACTATAGGCATCAGCTTGCTCATATACAGCTTTTCAAATAGTTTTGAAATGTTGGGCAATAAACTAATAGGCCGATAGGATTCAACCTTCGTATGATCCTTGCCGGGATTTGGTATCATAATAATCATCGAAACCTTCCATTCTGCAGGATAGTATTGCAGCCGTAGAATACTATTAAAAATGAATAGTATAATTCTTTTTGCAATATAAGGCAGTTGTTGAAGCATTTTGTTGCTTATTTTGTCGACACCTGGGGCTTTTTTGGTGTTAAGACTAGTAATGGCCTTTTCAATCTCCACAATGCTAAATCTTAGTGGTATTTCTGGTAAAGAGACGACTGGTGGCAGTTCAACAATATCAGCAGAAATATTCGGGGTAAATACTTTTTCTAGATGCTTAACAAATAGATCACCTTTTTCAGCATCAGTTCTTGCCCAGTCACCATTAGAGGCTCGTAATGGTGGTTTGCAAATCACTGGCCTTTTAAGTCCTCTGGCTGCACGCCACAGCGAATAATCTGTTGATGGTGTTGCATCGAGTTCTTGCAGAAATGTTTGCAGCGAAGCTGTTTTTTGTGATTGTAAAACTTTTCTTAGCTGTTTAGTACACTCCTTAAGCCTTAATTTTAGCTGAGGCGATCTGTAACGTTGCCATTCTCGTCGAGCTCTCCGTTTTTCAGTCAATAGCCTTTCTATATCTGCACAAAAAATATTGTTAAATTTCGCTTGTTGATTTGATTGAATTGAAGAAGCATTAGAAGCAGTGTTGTATAAAATGCGGTATATTGACTCTCTGAAATTGAAAACCTGGGAGGAGAGTAAACAGATGATATCACAAGCTTTTGATAAAAATTTTCAATGTAGATGTTCGTTGCTTGAAGATATTCTTCACGAAGGTCATTTTGTAGGTAGTGTTTTATTCGAGTTTTTATTAGGATTCCAGAGCCACCACAAGCTCTACCTTGAGGATCCTTGGTGTCGTAGAAATTATATCCACTAATTCGAAAATAGCTTCGGGACGTCAAATGAGTTTCTGAGATAAGCATAACATCGATTTGTTTATCCAGAAGAAAATATTCAATTTCATTTTTATGTTGGCAGATGCCGTTTGCGTTCCAAAAACAGATTCTTAAGTTCATGGTTTGTTCAATACAGCCTGCAACAAGGTAGACTGCATTTTCAACATTTCCAGCATCATACAGGACATGTTGAGAGTGAATGTATTTACTGTTTGTATAAGGATCTCTATTGAGGCTTCAATACGACTAAAATTATGCCCTGATTCTTCATTTACTGGTACAGTTTTTTGCGCCGGAATCTGGTTACTCTTTAAAATATTAGCGTATGAAAATTGACTATTAGGTTTTTGTTGAGTAAGAGTCGTGTTAGACTTTAAAACATTTGAGTATTGATTATGGCTAGACGATGGTTGAGGTAACTGTGGGTAGTTTAAAGGAGTGTTGGGCTGAGCGGGAGTAGCATTTGTTTTTCTGTTCGACGAATTTTTAAAAAGAGAGTAAAGAGGGCAGCCCCTATAGTTGGCAGTGTGGTTTCCGCCGCAATTACTACATTTTTTTGCTTTGGTATCACCTTTTATTTTGTCACAGTTAGCGGTACTGTGTAACTCGCCACATACAACGCAAACAGTAGGCAACTTGCGATAAGTTTTGGTATGGCCAAATTCTTGACAGTTCATGCATTGGATAGGTCCAGTTTTTTTATGTGGCATCTCAACGGTAGCTCTTCGATGCAGCAAGTATTTTAAGCTATAGATTGGGTGCGATTCATTTTTTTAATTTTCAAGTCGCCTGGCTGTAGCTCGACTCTAAAAATAGGTTGGGGGATTTTTTCTCTGTTTTTAATGTTTGAAACATTTTTCACTTTGAAGCCATTATCTTCAAGGCCAGACTTTAGCTCTTCTGAATCCACACTAGAGTCTATACCTTTTATTACGACGGTTAGACCGTTAGCACTCTTTAATTGGTACGTTTAAAAATTTTTGTTTTTTGACTCAAGGTCAGAAACTATTTTTCGGTAATTACTTTCTTGCACTACTTGGATTTTTGTTTCGTTAATATTTCCGCGCTTAATTGGAGTTACATAGAACTCATTTTCTCCAATTAAGGAGATAAGGCTTTTTACCAAAAAACTAGAGTTCTGCTCTCTTAAATATATCGGTGGAGGTTTACTCGACCTTGTTGTAGTTGTGTCTTCATTGTCTTGTTCTGATAAAATCGCGAAACGATTTTCGGAATTTTTTATTTTGTTTTTTCCATCTCTGGGAACTTTCGCTCTAGAAGCTATTTGAGCTGATTTTGGTCTTCTTCCCCTTTTTAACACGGTTATGTATCTGTCCATTCCTGTTTGAATCTTATTATCATTTAATGTACTCACCGCATCTACCATTTTGTGCACGTTGGTCACCTTGTTACTTATTGTTTGTTTGTACAGCTAAGCTGACAAGTTTGTTGATGGGTGCAATTGTTGTTGCTTCTTGATCACTATTTAACATGTTCAAAGATAATGATCGCGCACGAGTATTTGTGTTTTCTGTTAAATTCAGGTTTTTGTTTAATTCATATTTTTTATTGTCGTCGGCACCACTGATTCGAACCCTCATTTGGTTATCGATGAGACCAGCAAACAAATTGAATAAACATACTTACATATGTATATAATCATTGCCTTTATTTTCTTTTAATATCAACAGTTTTTAAATCAATGTACCATAAAATAGAAATAAAATAAAAATAGAATTGAAATAAGTTCTACATGCCAATTATGTGTAAATAAACTATGTTTAGTTTGCATGTATGAATATTTAACATGACATCGTTTTAATTAATTTAATCCATTTTTAAAAATTTTAGTGAATTTTTTAAGTAATATAATATTTATTTAATTGAAAAAACAAAAAATTATTTTAAATTAATTTTGTTGACCTAATATGTACTACATTCATTCAAACGCCTGACGTGTTGTTTGGTGGGTAGCTCGGCAACTCAACAACACAAAGCAAAACAAAAACGAAACACTAACATATCTATTTACATACATATGTATTCATATGAGTCATGGTGGAATAATAAGGTGCGCGTAAGAATACAACAATAAAAAACGACATGCATTTTGTTTGTGTAAAATTCATTCAAAATTGTCAAAACAAAGCTGTATACAAAACAAAACAAAAGTTTTTTTGTATGTATTTATTGGTTATGCAAAAACAAAAAGCATAACGTAAACAAAAATATTCATGATGGCGGCCAAAAATGTAAACAACTTTTGACAAGACCGAATTAACTTACCATATTTTTGCAGATTATTTAACGGTCAAAACACAACCCTACAAAAAACCATATTCCTTCTTGCGCAGACCTGATTATTAGACCATGATATGAGTATTGTCCAAAGTAACTTTGGACAATAACAAATAAAAGACCGACAACAACAACAGCATCAACAAAACAGCAAAATATATGTAGTTTAAAAATGAATTTTAACATAATTATAAAACTTTTCAACACTAGAATGTATAAAATAAAAACCTTTGTAAGCCCTAGCTTAAAAAGTACTACAACGAAGTCAGTCGGGTTAAAGTTGAGGTTTCTTAAATTATAACACTGAATCTAAAATCACTTACCTTTTGAACATCAATCTATTCACTTGAAGTTCTCTAAAATCATAATTTACATAACTATACCTACAAATTATAATTTACTTATACCTACATTTTATAAATTACTTATGTATGTACATATATCAACAAATTAAAATTACTTACCTACGGGTCCCTAAGAAAGTTCTAAGTAAACTACATAAATTGTTAACTATATTACGAACTACATACATACAATTATACAACATTTATTAATATAAAATTTGAGCTAAAATCATTGTATGCTAAATAACTTACCTACCCTGGAATAAAAAGGAATTTATTATAAATCATACATATTGGCTACTCATCCTTTATTTACCCTGCCAATCTACAAATTACATACGTTGCAAGAAGCAACCCTACAAGAAATGGATAACCGAAACCAACACAAGCAACATTTTTTTACTAACACACTTGCAACAATTTTATATTGAATTTTTGCTACTGGTGCTGCCACTGTTTCGTTTCTGAAATAAAATTTTAAGGATTGTTTTTATAATGTGTATTGTTTATTTTGGTTTAGCAATTTATGTACATATTTATTTAATTTTCATTTGAATAAAAGTTCAATCAAAATTTATTAATTATGCGTTCATACATTTTAATAATTTAATTATTTATTGTAAAATAAATGTAATTTGTATACAAAATGGATTTGGGAAATTTTGGGGGTATTTTGAAAGAAAACGTATTGGGAAAAAAGTGTTGCTAGTGGCAATTGCAGGCAAATATTGCATTAGTTGTCCCACTCTAACATGTGTGTTATAGTGAAACATATATGTACTGTAGTGTATGTCCATTTCTGCACGTCACTGTATTGAAATATAATATTCTTTACCTTGTCAGTACAGAAGTCAATAACACACAAATTAATAACTTTTAATTGTTAAGTAGACGTAATCAATTTTATATTTTTATTTTTGATTGTGTAAGCGTCAGCATAATTCGTGGAAATTCATGAACTGCAAACTTATGCTGACTAGAATTAATTTTAGTATATAAGCCACTAATTTTGTAAATAAAATTCAGAATTTGTTTTGATTAACAACTAAGAATTGTTTTTTTTTATTACACATTCTCAAAAGGGGCATTTTGATGCTCGGTAGAATCGGCAGAAGTGCTAAGATAATACTTAAACAATTTTTTTTAACAAACCTTACAAATCCTCAATATTATAAACCCTTACAAATTCACCACATGGCGATCCTGCCAGGAGGCGCTACTGGCCATTAAATTTTAACGATCAAATCCTTTATACGGGGAGAACAAAAAAAAAAAAAAAACATTTGCAAAGAAAAAGAAAATTTTAAAATTATTATTGTTCAAAACGGAAATTCTTGTACATGCAAAATATTTTTATAAAATATTATTTAAACCTTTAAGAAAATTATAAAAAAAAAAAGTTTTAAAAGCTGATCCTGTAATTTCAATGAGTACTAAGGAAGAAATAGATGCACTTTTTAAAAAATACGAAGAATTGGTGAACGAGTCACAAGAATACGTCCCAGTTGCCTTGGAAAACACTCAAAAACAACCACCGGTTTACATACTAACACCAAAGGAAGCAGGCCCCAAACGGATTACCATCGAGCAGTATAAGGCAAGGCAAGAAAAGAACAGAAACCCCAGAGTAACCGAAACAAAATACACAATAACAAAAAAGAGAGGAGGAAAAAAACGAAAATTTGAAGCAGCTTGCCGAGACCTGCAAAGAGTCATAGACATCAGCCAAGGTACCCAAAAGAGGAGTCTAATAAAACAACTAATAGAGCTAAAGAAAGTAGGATGGAAAAACTTTAACTAATGAACAATTTTGAACTTACGGAAGAAGATAGACTCGATATAATTCTACGAAATATAGACCAAACCATGGGAATAAATGATGCAAAAATAGAAGGCAATGCAAATGCATACGCCATAAATGACAACAAAATTACAATAAGCCAGGAAGTAATAATAGTACTTTTAATTATTTTAATTGTATTTGGATTATGGAAATTAACAAGAAATTATATCAAAAGAGAAATTATTAGCAATAGAGTACAAAATGTATAGTATAAGGAAAAATAAATTACAAACTTATTGTAGATGAAAGAAATAAAAGGTATAACATATATGTATATAAAATAAAATAAATACTTATTGTAGATGGAAGAAATAAACAGAGAGTTGCAAAAAATAATTACAAATGCAAAAAAATCAGGTAGTAGAAAATACACTAAAGAAACTGTTATCCAAAAAATAATATTAATTAAACAACTTAGTAAAAAATACGGTAAATTAATTGCAACTTTACCAAAAATAGCGAGAGAAGAAAAAATTAATCAATTTAAAGAATTAAAGCAGACAGCACTTGAAACTATTATAAGAAATAGTAAAGAGTTCTTTAGAGAAGAAACGTTAGAATTAGGAACCATGTCTAATGAGGAAACAGTAGAAGCTAGAACCATGTCTAATTTCAACGGTAAACAGGCTTCGGATACAATTCCGACATTTGACGGAAAGGCAAAACACATTGAAACATTCCTATCGATGGTTGAACTAGTCTACGATGAATTAAATGAACAAGGGAAAAAACATTTGATAAAATATGTAATAGCAATGAAACTGAATGATAGAGTGAGAGATATTTTAACAATAGAACAAACACCGACAACATTGAGCGAATTAAGAACTTCACTGACTAAAAATTTCAAATCTACAAGGACAGCAAGTAGCATTTATTTTGAACTGAAGAATACTAGGCAGAAGGGTAACGTACTAAATTATAAAGAAAAAATAACTTCATTAATTGCAGACTTGACGTTAGCACAAATTTCAGAACTAGGACACAATACAAACGAAATACCCCGCGCTACAATAAAACAAATGAACGAAAAATTAGCACTGGAAATCTTTCAGGAAGGTCTGTATGAAAATATACGAATAGCAGTTATAGCAGCCCAACCAAAGACTTTATCGCAGGCTTATGATATTGCTATCACACAAGAAAGATCATTACACATAGCAGATACATTTAAAACCCTACAAATAAATAGAAATAACAAAAACAATATAGAATTTCGGAACAACAAATATTCAAGACAAAACAATTTTTATGGCCAATACAGTAGGAACAATAACAATTACAACGATAACAATAATAGATACAACATTCAAGAAAGACAAGATTTTAACACTAATCGCAACAGAAATAATAGAAACCACAACAATAACTATAACAACAGCAATAACAGTAGAAATTTTAACAATTATAATAGGAATAGAACTAATACCAACAGTAGATATAACACAAATAATGCTTACAACAGAAATAATAGAAATAACTATAACAATAACAACCATACCAATCAAAGGAATAACCACCCAAACGTACGCACAATACATCGACAGGGAAACGGAGAAACCCTGGAGATTCAGAACGAATCTCTGGAAGGGGAAAATTACAGATTCACACAATAAATCCCAACACGTCGAACTTTATATATTTATCTATCAAAAACCTGACTTATAAATTGACTTTTTTAATAGATACTGGCTCTGATATATCTCTTTACAAGGAAAATGTTATACACGGATATAATGTATTTGAACAAGATATTTTTATGTTGAATGGCATAACCAAAGACCATACAGAAACTCTCGGATCGACTGAATTAGAAGTAGCACTTGGAGAACAATACTTGAAACATAAATTCTATCTGGTAAACAGCGACTTTCCGATAAACACAGACGGAATTTCGGGAATGGATTTTTTTTATAAAGACAATTGCATAATAAATTATGACACACAAACCATCAGTGTTTATATAAATGAAGATATTATCACAATTCCTATAGAAACTAATGCCAAACAAGTAAGAAGTATTATTATACCCCCAAGAAGTGAAAAAATAGTAAAAATCAATATTGAAATAGGTGAAGATAGTGTCATATGTAATAAAGAAATAGAACACGGAATTTTCGTTGCAAATACGATAATACCAAAAAATGGTAATCGTCACATTAAGATTCTAAATACATTAGAAACACCCATACGATTATCACAACTTAAACTATCTGCAATACCTTTACAATATTATAACATCTATAAAACCACTCACCAGGATGACGAATATTATTCAGAAACAAGATTTCGGAAGTTACTAGAAACAATCAAATTCAAAGATTTTGACGACGAGAAACAGAAAGCATTATACAACATATTAAAACAATATCAAAAAATTTTTCATCTAGAAGGAGAACCCTTAACAACTACCAATTTCTACAAACAAACCATAGAACTAAATGATAACACCCCGGTATACATAAAAAATTATCGGTTACCACAAACACAATTGACTGAAATAGACAGACAAGTACAAAAACTATTACAAGAAAATATAATAGAGCATTCAATTAGCCCATACAACTCCCCTTTGTTATTGGTTCCAAAAAAGGGACAAGATGAAATAAAGAAATGGCGTTTGGTTGTAGATTACAGGCGTCTAAATGATAAAGTTGTGAACGACAAATTCCCCCTAACAAGACTAGAAGATGTTTTAGACAGGCTAGGACGAGCAAAATTTTTCTCAACTCTTGATATGACAAGTTCTTTTCATCAGGTAGAACTAGATACAGCGTCAAGACCAATTACAGCATTTTCCACTAACAGCGGTCACTATCAGTACAATAGACTACCTTTTGGACTTAAAATATCATCAAACAGCTTTCAAAGAATGCTTACCATAGCGTTATCTGGTTTGGAATCTAAAGCATTCCTATATGTAGACGATATAATTATTTTCGGATGCAGCCTTAAACACCACAACGAAAATCTCATAAGAGTATTTGAAAGACTAAAACATTACAATTTAAAATTAAACGCAGAAAAATGTTGCTTCTTAAAACCAGAATTCCTATATTTAGGACATCTTATTACAAAAGACGGTATTAAAACTGACCCAACAAAATATAAGGTTATTGAACAGTATCCCGTTCCAAAAAATTCAGACGAAGTTAGAAGATTCATAGCCTTCTGTAATTATTATAGAAGATTTATTCCGGATTTTGCTAAAATAGCAAATTGTCTAAATAATTTATTGAAAAAAAAAGTCAAATTCGAATGGACAAAAGATTGCCAAAGAGCATTTGACACATTAAGAGACAGACTAAAGAACCCACCTCTATTACAATACCCTGATTTTGAGAAACCGTTTGTACTGACCACAGATGCCTCAAACGTAGCTTTAGGAGCAATACTCTCACAAGGCGAAATTGGTAACGACTTGCCTATATCATATGCAAGCAAATCTTTAAATAAACACGAAAGAAATAAGTCGGTTATTGAGAAAGAACTATTAAGAATTCATTGGGGCATACAGTTTTTTAGACCATATCTATATGGCAGAAAATTCACGGTAGTAACAGACCATAGACCCCTCATTGCTCTATTTTCTCATAAGAATCCATCCTCAAAACTGACCAGAATTCGACTTGAGCTATCAGATTATGACTTTGACATTATATATAAAAAGGGAGCAAATAACACTAACGCAGACGCTTTATCTCGTATTGAATTAAATTCAAACATATTGAAAGAAATGATTCCACTCTGTATTGATGAAAAAGAAAGAAAAACTCTGGCAATAACACGTAGCATGCATAATAAAAACACTAAAAAGAAAAACGATGAAATTGAAATTAAGAATAAGAAAAATAATTACATATCTCAACAGGAGACTGATCACCTTCATATGTGGGAATGTATATCAATGAATGATATAAAGAAGCTTCAAAGAATAAAATTTATATATGAAAATAATGATAATGATAATAATAATCTGCAGAATGAATATAATGATAAAATTACACGTGTGATATGCAATAGAAGCGAAAATCCAATGTTTTCAGAAACATTTATGGAGAAACTTTTATTGAAAATAAAGAAATTGAAGAATAAAAAGTACGTACTATATGCTAATGATGAAATTTTTAAATATATACCGGTAGAGAAATTGAAAGAAGAATACAATAAATTAAAAAATAATGACGTCGATATAATTATATACAAAATGCCAAAAAGAGTAAATGATAATATAAAACAATACAGACTAATAGAAGAATTCCATAACTCACCACATAGTGGACATTTCGGTGTCAGAAAGACATTAATAAAATTAAAACAGCGATTTATTTGGAAAAATATGAACAAAATGGTTAAAAACTATATAGGCACATGCGACTCATGCCAAAAGAACAAACTAACGAGATACACAAAAGAACCCTTTAACATAACTGATACACCATCAACTAGTTTCGACATCGTAGTAATGGACATATTTGGACCACTAAGACCGTCAGGCAACTTCAGATATAAACTCACTATGCAATGCGAACTGACGAAATATGTTATCGCTTGTCCGATTGAATCAAAAGATTCAAAAACAATAGCTAGGACTCTTGTGGAACAAGTAATTTTAAAGTACGGTATATTTAAAGTTCTCAAAACGGACCGAGGAACAGAATTTACTAATGAACTTATGAGAGAGGTTTGTGCATTATTAAAAATAAAACAAAATTTTTCAACACCATACCATCACGAAACCTTAGGAACTTTAGAACGCAATCACCGTGTTCTAAATGAATATTTCCTAAACTTCGTAGAAGACAACAATTGGCACGAATGGACACCATACTTTGCTTTCGCTTATAACACAACCCCTAACGTAGATACTAATTACACACCATTTGAACTAGTATATGGAAAACTTCCTAGACTACCAGGTGACGAATTATATGTCCCTAAAAAAATTTACAATCTTGAAAATTATTTAAGTGAACTTAAAATGAGACTTCGCTACTCATTACAGAAAGCAAGAGACATAATTTTAGAAGTAAAAAATAAAAGAAAATTAGATTCTGAAAGGAAACAGAATAAAATAGAACTAAATATAGGAGACCTAGTTTTAGTAAAAGCCGAGAATAGGAAAAAACTAGAACCCCCATACAAAGGTCCATATAAAATACTAGACATAGATGATTTAAATGTAACCATAGAAATAGATAAATCAAAAGTTAAAAGTATACACAAAAATAATTTAAAAAGGTTTATATCATAAAAAAAAAAAATATTTAAAACATAAGTACATAAATATAATTAGATATTAATAACTTTAAAATTTTAAATACTTTAGGAATTTTATAAGCATTCAAATAAATATAACTAGAGATTAAGAAATTTTAAATCATACAAAAAAAAAAAATTTTTGTAAACATACAGATATGTAAATACATACAATAATAAATACAAACAATTAGATAATAGGAATCTTTATTCTAATACTTACATATGTATATGTTTTGTTCATTTTATTTTTAATAATACCCAAAACCAAAAAGGGTAAGGGTGTAGTGTATGTCCATTTCTGCACGTCACTGTATTGAAATATAATATTCTTTACCTTGTCAGTACAGAAGTCAATAACACACAAATTAATAACTTTTAATTGTTAAGTAGACGTAATCAATTTTATATTTTTATTTTTGATTGTGTAAGCGTCAGCATAATTCGTGGGAATTCATGAACTGCAAACTTATGCTGACTAGAATTAATTTTAGTATATAAGCCACTAATTTTGTAAATAAAATTCAGAATTTGTTTTGATTAACAACTAAGAATTGTTTTTTTTTTATTACACATTCTCAAAAGGGGCATTTTGATGCTCGGTAGAATCGGCAGAAGTGCTAAGATAATACTTAAACAATTTTTTTTAACAAACCTTACAAATCCTCAATATTATAAACCCTTACAAATTCACCACAGTACATTATATTAATTAATTGTATTCATGGTCCTTAATTGAGTTGGCAATACAAGAGAAAGAACCAGTGTCTCATCCTAAGGAGAAAAACCAAAAGAAGATTTATACTCACCACGCCAGAAAATAAGAGGTAAATGAATACCATAATAAAGGCCTCATTAGTCTTGACTTTTATACTAATACTATGTTCACACGAGAAGATGAAGCACTTGCTTCGCTCTCTGAAGCATGTTTATGAATCTAGCTGTTCACACGACTCATGTACTTGCTTCGATTTGACAGTTCTCTTTTTAATAGCAAATAAAATCTAAAATAGACAAAATAAATAAGTTGAAATTATTACGCATTTTTAAAAATGTACAAACATATTTTTTGTTTCCATTGTTGTTTTATCTTTATAGTTTTAAATCAATTTTTCTCTTTTAATTAAAGTTTTTGTTGTTTTTTTTGCAGCTAGTTCAGATAAACTTCCGATAAACTCCGATAAAATTTAGAGAAGACAGCAATTTTTCATGCTTCACAAGTAGATTCAATATGAATCTACATGCTTCGCTCTCACAATTTTGTATGACGAAGCATGTTGCTTCGCTCATGATTGGGGTGTGAAGCATGAATAGAGAGCGAAGCATGTTCCGTGTGAACGTAGTATTAGTTCACACTTGTGTTTTTAAACGTGTTTAGGGCAAATGTTTTAGAATCTAAACACAACCGTTCACATTACATTTGAGATGTTTAAGATTGACGTTTCGTCAGCTGATTATTGTGTTTTTGTAATATTGCGAGTTTGAGAAACTAATATTATGTTACAACTGGAAAGAAATATCAGTATAAAACTATTATTTATATTACTATTTTCTTCCTAATGGAATTAGTAAAATTGCTAGCTTATTTGAAGGTGAAATATATGCTTATATGCATATAGAATTTTTTTTTTATGTGACGTCATCTAATAGCATTGCAAAATGACAGAGTTGATGAAAAATTATTGACGTGGCGCCATATAATAACAAACACAAACATTACAGAGTTGTCAAAAAACGCACTGAACATACTCCAAATATATTTGTAACCCTGCCTTTTGCGCGTTTAGCGAGATGTTTAATTCTAAAACTTGTCGTTTGAGATGTTCAACAAAACAAGTCAATGTATGGTAAAACATATCAAAATCGAAGTGTTTAATACTAAGTTCACACTTGTGTTTTTAAACGTGTTTAAGGCAAATGTTTTAGAATCTAAACACAACCGTTCACATTACATTTGAGATGTTTAAGGTTAACGTTTCGTCAGCTGATTATTGTGTTTTTGTAATATTGCGCGTTTGAGAAACTAATATTATATTACAACTGGAAAGAAATATCAGTAAAAAACTATTATTTATATTATTATTTTCATTCTCATGAAATTAGTAAAATTGCTAGCCTATTAAAAGGTGAAATATATGTTATATGCAAATGGAATTTTTATTTTTTTGATGTGACGTCATATAATAGCATGGCAAAATGACAGAGTTGGTGAAAAATTTTTGACGTGGCGCCATTTAATAGCAATACAAACATTACAGAGTTGTCAAAAAACGCACTGAACATACTCCAAATATATTTGTAACCCTGCCTTTTGCGTGTTTAGCGAGATGTTTAAATCTAAAACTTGTCATTTGAGATGTTTAACAAAACAAGTCAATGTATGGTAAAACATATCAAAATCGAAGTGTTTAAGCTCTTAAACACGAATGAGACGTTAAACACATAAGTGTGAACATAGTATAAGCTCTTAAACACGAATAAGACGTTAAACACATAAGTGTGAACATAGTATTACTTTCTGTTCTGTTCTGTGCCGTTCTGTTGCTGAATTTTTATCGGCGAGAAGAAAACAACATTTTAGCAAACCGGAAACAGTAAGGTAAAAAACCGCACATCCGGTTTGCTAACTTTTCAACGTGCAAAATGTAAACAAAGAGTGAAAAAAAAATTACGATTTTGAATGCAATAATTTTAAAGTAATATTTTAATAAATTAAAAATATAAAAATGAGAATATATAGCAAAAGTCCTCTAGTATCAGATTTTATGACTGTCATTATGGACATTTTAATTATAACGAATATATCCGGAGGTTTCTTCGAACAATTTTCAAAACACTATTTCATTGATATCTCAGAAACTAGAGAGGGTGCGCATATGACACTATACGCAATCGAATAAGGCTTAAAAAACGCATCGATTGTGGGTTCAACTATTTTTCCGGAGGTTTTCTGAGAAAAGTTGTATACATATCAACATTTTTTTAGAAAAAAAAACACTTAGTAATTGGCAAATAACTCATAAAGTAGAAGGGGTGCGCATATGACACTACACGCAATCGAATGAGGCTTAAAATACGCATCGATTGTGGTTTCAACTATTTTCCCGGAGGTTTTCTGAGAAAAATTGTACACTTATCAACATTTTTTTTACAAAAAAAAAACACTTTTAGTAATTTGCAAATAACTCACAAAGTAGAAGGGGTGCACATATGACACTATACGCAATCGAAAGAAGTTGAAAATACGCATCGATTGTGGTTTCAACTATTTTCCCGGAGGTTTTCTGAGAAAAGTTATATTCCATTAAAAATATGAAAATCGGAAAAAGATTTTTTTGTTTGAATCTATTGGGCAGCACTGTTCAATATTTTAGCCAACACGTTTTTTCTGAGTTAACATATTGACTTGGCAGCACTTGTAAGCAAAAACATCACAGATATTTTGTAAAAAACATCATTCGGCACTTGGTACATGCTAAACGTAAACAAAGAGTGAAAAAAAAATTACGACTTTAAATGCAATAATTTTAAAGTAATATTTTAATAAATTAAAAATATAAAAATGAGAATATATAGCAAAATTCCTCTAGTATCAGATTTTATGACTGTCATTATGGACATTTTAATTATAACGAATATATCCGGAGGTTTCTTCGAACAATTTTCAAAACACTATTTCATTGATATCTCAGAAACTAGAGAGGGTGCGCATATGACACTACACGCAATCGAATGAGGTTGAACATACGCATCGATTGTGGTTTCAACTATTTTCCCGGAGGTTTTCTGAGAAAAGTTGTACACTTAACAACATTTTTTAAAAAAAAAAAAAAAAAACACTTTTAGTAATTTGCAAATAACTCACAAAGTAGAAAGGGTGCGCATATGACACTACACGCAATCGAAAGAGGTTGAAAATACGCATCGATTGTGGTTTCAACTATTTTCCCGGAGGTTTTCTGAGAAAAGTTATATACTTATCAACATTTTTTTTTACAAAAAAACACTTTTAGTAATTTGCAAATAACTCATAAAGTATAAGGGGTGCGCATATGACACTACACGCAATCGAATGAGGTTAAAAATACGCATCGATTGTGGTTTCAACTATTTTCCCGGAGGTTTTCTGAGAAAAATTGTACACTTATCAACATTTTTTTTACAAAAAAAAAACACTTTTAGTAATTTGCAAATAACTCACAAAGTAGAAGGGGTGCACATATGACACTATACGCAATCGAAAGAAGTTGAAAATACGCATCGATTGTGGTTTCAACTATTTTCCCGGAGGTTTTCTGAGAAAAGTTATATTCCAATAAAAATATGAAAATCGGAAAAAGATTTTTTTGTTTGAATCTATTGGGCAGCACTGTTCAATATTTTAGCGAACACGTTTTTTTCTGAGTTAACATATTGACTTGGCTGTACTTGTAAGCAAAACATATCGCACCCTAAATACAAAAGAGTCACAATTCAAAATAATAAAATTTTCATGTGCCAAAGCAAAAACAACATCCTGAAACAGTGTGTGTTAAAAATATTTAATTAATGTGAAATAATATTGACGTTTAATAATGATAATGCTTTTGAAAAACTTTATAATTGATTATTTGTAATGCTTTTACTTTTTATCTAACTAATAATGAAATTATTTCATTGAAAAGCATTAGCATTGTTCAAAAAATTGATAATGCTAAAAATTTAATTGGCATTGATTATAACTCAATGCCAATGAAATCGACAATTAATTAGTCAATTTATTTAATTACTCCCATATATAGTCTATATACTTTTAAATAAAAGTAAACTGCAATAATAGTAAATATTCGAAAAAAATGGATTTTTATTTGTCGCTAGGTGAGATGAGAAAAAAGTACTTTTGCAAATATAAGAAGTATTGGAAAAAACTACCCATTAAAAGTTATTGCTAAGCTAACTATTATAAATTCGTTTTGAAAATTGCAAATTGTGTAGGTTTCCACACTAACACTGAGGTACTACACTTAGTGCGTTGTCATTTTTTGATGGTTGACTTTCCCGATAGGCCTAAACCATTATTCACTTAAATATATAAAATTCATTCGTGTATAAACGAAATATGCCACATTTACATTATGAGCCATTTTTTGTTTATCACTCGTATACATATGTACTTGACATACTAGTCATAACTCAAAAAATTAGTATTGTAGAAAATTACTTTAATAAATTTTAAAATTTAATTGCAACTGAAAAATATAATTTTTTAATAAGTGTATACTAACTATTAGTTAAAAATTTTTACACAATGCAAGATCCGATAAATTAAATTATTCTGCATTATATCGTAAACGAATTTTATGAGATATGACTATGTTGGCTTTTGGCAATTTTGAACACACTTCTTTATCTTAAAATATGGTTAGTACAAATTTTACATTCAATGAAACTATCGTTATATATTCGTTTCAAGCAACTTTCGCAAACATAATAATTGCAGTTTGGGCATTTACGTTTTTTTCTTTTAAAATTATCACAGTTTCCACAATGTAGATAATGGTCATCTGCTACATCAAGATATCAATAGGAGCATTGCAATTGTGACATTTCTTTAACAATGTCTGAATTTAATATTCTTTAACTTTTGCAAACAATATTAAAATTAATAAATAGTAATTTTTTTAACAATATCAAGCGCGTGCATATCGCACCCTAAATACAAAAGGGTCACAACTCAAAATTTTCAAAACTGACTTTTTTCCATAAATTAATTCAGCGTACACATCTCTAACTACTGCAAAAATTTCTTTCACATAAGTATCTTCATTAACTGGAAAAATACAGTTATGTCTATTTTTATGTTAAGTGGTTGCTTCTGCACGAAAACAGTTTTTTGTCTCTCCTGAAAATTTTATTATTTTGAATTGTGACCCTTTTGTATTTAGGGTGCGATATGTTTTGCTTACAAGTACTGCCAAGTCAATATGTTAACTCAGAAAAAAACATGTTCGCTAAAATATTGTACAGTGCTGCCCAATAGGTTCATACAAAAAAATTATTTTCCGATTTTCATATTTTTGATGGAATATAACTTTTCTCAGAAAACCTCCGGAAAAATAGTTGAACCCACAATCGATGCGTATTTTAAACCTCATTCGATTGTGTGTAGTGTCATATGCGCACCCTTTCTAGTTTCCGAGATATCAATGAAATAGTGTTTTGAAAATTGTTCGAAGTAACCTCCGGATATATTCGTTATAATTAAAATGTCCATAATGACAGTCATAAAATCTGATACTAGAGGAATTTTGCTATATATTCTCATTTTTATATTTTTAATTTATTAAAATATTACTTTAAAATTATTGCATTCAAAGTCGTAATTTTTTTTTCATTCTTTGTTTACGTTTAGCATGTACCAAGTGCCGAATGATGTTTTTTACAAAATATATGTGATGTTTTTGCTTACAAGTGCTGCCAAGTCAATATGTTAACTCAGAAAAAAACGTGTTCGCTAAAATATTGAACAGTGCTGCCCAATAGATTCAAACAAAAAAATCTTTTTCCGATTTTCATATTTTTAATGGAATATAACTTTTCTCAGAAAACCTCCGGGAAAATAGTTGAAACCAAAATCGATGCGTATTTTCAACTTCTTTCGATTGCGTATAGTGTCATATGTGCACCCCTTCTACTTTGTGAGTTATTTGCAAATTACTAAAAGTGTTTTTTTTTTGGAAAAAAAATGTTGATAAGTGTACAATTTTTCTCAGAAAACCTCCGGGAAAATAGTTGAAACCACAATCGATGCGTATTTTCAACCTCATTCGATTGCGTGTAGTGTCATATGCGCACCCCTTATACTTTATGAGTTATTTGCAAATTACTAAAAGTGTTTTTTTGTAAAAAAAAATGTTGATAAGTATATAACTTTTCTCAGAAAACCTCCGGAAAAATAGTTGAAACCACAATCGATGCGTTTTTTAAGCCTCATTCGATTGCGTGTAGTGTCATATGCGCACCCCTTCTACTTTATGAGTTATTTGCCAACTACTAAGTGTTTTTTTTTTTCTAAAAAAATGTTGATAAGTGTACAACTTTTCTCAGAAAACCTCCGGAAAAATAGTTGAACCCACAATCGATGCGTTTTTTAAGCCTTATTCGATTGCGTATAGTGTCATATGCGCACCCTCTCTAGTTTCTGAGATATCAATGAAATAGTGTTTTGAAAATTGTTCGAAGAAACCTCCGGATATATTCGTTATAATTAAAATGTCCATAATGACAGTCATAAAATCTGATACTAGAGGACTTTTGCTATATATTCTCATTTTTATATTTTTAATTTATTAAAATATTACTTTAAAATTATTGCATTCAAAATCGTAATTTTTTTTTCACTCTTTGTTTACATTTTGCACGTTGAAAAGTTAGCAAACCGGATGTGCGGTTTTTTACCTTACTGTTTCCGGTTTGCTAAAATGTTGTTTTCTTCTCGCCGATGAATTTTTGTAGAAGTTATGTAAAAACGTATCAGCTGTTTCTTGCAGAATATACATAGCCGAATATACTACCTATATCATCGGCGGCTGCGGCAATGTTCACAAATTTAAAACGGCGCTTCGTCTTAATTATCAGGTTGAATAATTTTAAAGAAAATAAGGTAAAAACGATATTTAATTAAAAAAACACTACTCACTACAAATTTTTCATCAATATAATATTGTTTTATTAAAAATCGTTTTGTTTTTAATGTGCTTAAATTCGATGGCAGCGGTCATAATAAAAATTTATCAGCGATTACGCGGTAATTTTGTTTCGATCAGCTTGGCTTACTGAAACAAGCAGCTGTCTCTTGCTGTCACTTAAGGCCTTTTCCCCCCGGGGGGTAGATAGTTCATCTTGTTGATTCTCAACAACAAGATGCAATACTCCCCGGGGTATAGGGTAACTGATTTTTGTAGACATAACGTTTTGTCAGTTACCCATAAAACTTATATGCTCGGACCAATCTCTGAATTAACAGAGCAACGGAATGTGCATATATTTTATAATGAACGTAGTGGCTTGCCACGTAAGTCTACATAGAAGGTGTAAGGGTACCTAAGGTCTAGCCCATGACCAAAACCAATAGAAAGTTAATCCCTTTTGGGATTTCCTTTCGAAACTTTACCAGTAGTTTGAACTGGTACTACGGGGCCGGCAGCCCACATGGGGGAATGTTTAAACCGGGAAGTAGAGTCCTCCTCTACTATACCGGTTACAGGATCCCATGGGCCGGTTGTTGGTTGAGGTCTCTTTCGAGAGTTCACGTAGTGGTTGTGGTTGTTACCAAAAGCTGGGAGAGGTGTCGGTTTAAAGACTGATGTTCGCTTTGCGGACTTCGTGTCTACCGATGCGAAGCCTCTATGTGCTGTTGTGAACCAACAGGATTCCAGAGTTTGGGTAGCTCGCTCACTTTAGCAAGGTGCTTGGACATGGCGGGCCTTGGTCATGTCTGAGAAGTTGCTACCTGTTGTCATCCCCTCGGGGGTGCCTTCGGGTTCCTGAGTGGGGTGGCTCAGGGGCGATGGTGAACGCTTAATCTACACTAAGTTTTTAAGTAGACCGTCAGATTTAAGCCGTAAAGGCAGGTGCTGACGTATACTCATTCACAATCTGTCACTTAAGGCCTATTTAGCCGACGGTTGAAATCGTAGATGTAAGCTAAATGTTGATGTAATGTAAGAGCCAACATTTTTGTAGTTATAGAATGCTTAAAAACGTGTCACGTGACACATGAATGTGCAGACATGCATATGTATGTACATACATACATAAAAAGAACAGAAATTCTTATTGAACATATTAAATCATATTTTTCTGTTCTTCTCCGAAATCTTGTGCCCCGGAGAATTGTTATTGTTCATTTTCCTTTACCAGTAGTATTAATTTCTTGTCGTCCATTGCAACTTTTTATCACTTTGAAAATTATAAATAAAATACAAAACAGCTGTTCCAAACGTTGATGGAAGTTCCAAATGTTTATAATATTTGTGATTGTTCGGAAATAGTACGATATTATTTAAAAGGTACCGAATCATATTATTACACATTTTATTGTAATGAATTTGATAATTGGTTAAATTATAGTTTAACATTCATATCTATATATGTATGTATGTACATCATTGTTTTGATTATTAGTGTTACTTATTATTTAAAGGATTTCTTTTTGTATACTTGAATGTATGTATGTATATATGTACATTATTATTTAAAGGACTTCTTTTTGTATACTTGAACTTATGTATGTATATATGTATGTATGTACATAAGTACACTATACATGAAATTACAAATTAAGCATATCAATTTATGTATGTACATACATACAATTTTAAAAATTTTGTTTTTGTTTTAAATGTAATTTGTACGAAAGAAAAATTCGTTCGACATCATGTGCAAGGCAGTTATTATATAAAAGTTTTTTTTTTGTATACTTGAATGTATGTATGTACATATGTATGTATATAAATTGATATGCTCACTTTGTAATTTCATATATATTGTACCTATGTACATACATATGTATGTGCATACATACGTACATTCAAGAATACAAAAAAAAATCTTTTAAATAATAAGTAACACTAATAATCAAAACTATGATGTACATACATACATAGATATAAATGTTAAACTATAATTTAAACAATTATCAAATTTATTACAATAAAATATATGTATAAGCACAAACGATCGGTACAGTCTCTTGCTAGATATTGAAAAAAAATTATTTAGAAAACTTTCTTTACTCAATAAAGCATGCATGTGTACATATTTAACAACTAAAACTAGTCAAAACAAAAAAAAGTACTAACAAAGGACTTCTGTGCCACATTTCAATTCAAAATACAACCATCCCATCACTGTCTACAATTGTCACGTAACCTCGTAATGAAATTCTATTTTCTGCAGGTTGGTACGTTACGGCAACATTTCAATTTAGTCAAGTAAGTATTTTCATAGCTTTTGCAAATAACAGAAGCAATCAGCTGACACATCAGCATTTACATTTCTAGAGTTACGGTTTTAGCCGACCGTAGCCTTTAGAAATGTAAGTAAAATTCAGTTTTCAACAGAATGGTCCGTAACAGAACAGAACAACTAATTGAAAATACATGTTTTGCATACACAAAAAATGAACAGCTGATCCGGAACAGAACAGAAAGTCAAGACTAATTCTACCTTAAAGAAGATCACACAGCAGTTAAGTAAAAGAAACGAACAAAGTAAGTAACAGCATTGCCATTTTGGTGCTTTTCGGGTATTTTTTGGTGCTTTTTTACTTAAGCAATACCCGAAATTTTGTTAAATACCCGTTTTTGAAAAGCGGGTATTTATAGTGCTTTTAACAATTTCCAACAGTGCTTTTTGGTGCGTTTTAAATAATCAACATTTTTGGCACGGAACCATTTTCCTACTATTCTTTAAACACACCTAATACTTTTTAACCAACTGCGTATTATGTGCATCTATATTTTGATTAGTACTCGCAAACTGTGAAGAGTTTGAATTCTATAATTTCTCAAGCATCTTTTTTTTAATTCGTGCAAAAAAATTCTATGATTTATTTGTTTAGCAATGATTTTACTTTTTAATATTTGATCCGTTGATTTGTTTTTTGTGCAAATTTAAGCAAAAAAGTGCCTTGTTTATTATAAAGCTGAACATTAATTAAAAGCAAGTTCTTCATTGATTTTATATGTGTTAAAGTTCATCATATAACAATGGCTTTCCTTTAGATGGAAAAACAAATATATACATAGAAAACCTTGGGAGAATGATCCAGCTTTTAAAATGTGGCTTAGATTAGCAAAAGATGAATTAAAAGCATATTGCATTTGTTGTAAATGTGAAATAGATTCACGATAAAGCGATTTATTCCGACAAAGTCGCACAAAAAAAAACATGAAAAAGCAATAGATCCAAATGAAAGTTTTTCATTGCAGCCAAGGCTGTCTTTTGATCCACCAGACCCAAAACAAAATTAGGTTAGTGCTTTTGTACCCGATTTTTTTTTTCATTTTTACCCTTATTTACCCTATTTCCATTGGCTCACAGTGCTTTTGATGTTGCAAGAGTTGGCATCACTGGTAAAAACTCAAAAATAAATTCCAGAAATTTTAATAGTGAAGTGTATGTATGTATGTGTGACATAAAAATTACTATAAGTACATAAAATAAATAAAGAAAAAGAATATTATTATTTTTATATTATTATTATTACGAATAAACGTAATTATTTTTTATATTATTATTATTACGAATAAACGTAATTATTATTTGAACTTATATTGATTTACATAAGAAAAGTAATATTATCAGGCTCAAGTTCAGTTTTATTGAATTAATGAAAATTCAAAATTACTAAGAGTTTTTTGTGTTGGAAAATATTATTATTTATATCCAATCAGTTTTTAGCAGAACGTATCAGTACTGATTTCAAGGCCGCTACACCTCTCATCAGCGTTCAATTGTCCATCTTTACTATTTTCGTAAAGTGGATACTAAATTGAGAAGAATATCAACTATTTAACCAGTTTTCAACAGAAATAGAATATGAGAATTAATTTTTAATTCAATTTTTATTCTACAATGGAACAGTGCTGGTTAGTACGAAATTCCCTCATTACTGTTTGGAACTAATAATCAACACAAACTCATAGTCCGTTATCATCACAGTATTCTACTTTGTATTTTTACGTTTTTGTTGTTTTTACTCTATATTAGGGAAATTCACATATTACTGTGACTGACCCCTGTTATTAGGGTATTTATAGCTCGTGCCCAAGCGGAATTAATATTTTTTATATTATTATTATTACGAATAAACGTAATTATTATTTGAACTTATATTGATTTACATATGAAAAGTAATATTATCAGGCTCAAGTTCAGTTTTATTGAATTAATGAAAATTCAAAATTACTAATGGCGTTTTCTTTTCTGAAAAAAGTGTTGCATTTATGCTACATTCTTTAATTTTCATGATCCATTCTAAAAAATATGTAACATATTTAAAAGCGATTTCGTTCCTTTCTAATTATGTTGCACCAATAAATGGCAAAATATGCAACATACATATTTTGCCCTCTACTATCAAGTCGGGGTGATATACTGCCCATTTTTACAACTTTGTTTAGTATATTTTTATACAAGTAAGAACTTATATTTTTGTCGTTCTACTTACTTAAGCGAAAAAACTTATAATTAAAACGATAATTAATTAATTAATGTTAAGTAATGTTAAGCCTCAAATATTTTGTACCATTGTGGCAATAAAAAATGTACCACTTTTTAAAGGTAGGTGCAAACTGTAAAAAGTGTTACACATTGAAAGCTCAACATTTTTGTTCAGAAAAGAAAACACCGTAAGAGTTTTTTGCAAATAATATTAATTAGTTTCAAAAATAGAAAAAAAGAAGGCTAAGAAAATAACTCCTATAAGTGGAAAGAGGTGTTCATAGTACATATGCGCATACCTACTATGTATCAAAAAACCTGTGTATAAGGTACAGTTTCATATACATACATACATACATACATATGTACGTACATACATATATGTATGTATACGTAAAAATAAAAATACATACCTACATATATACTACATCCATAGCGGAAAAAAAATCAACGGTCCAAAATCTACATACATATATATACGTTAAAAATAAAAATACACACCTATGTATATACATATATAGCGGGAAAAATCACCGGTCCAAAATCTACATATGTATATAGGGTAAGTGTACCAGTAGTCGGCAGTTTAAGGCTTTTGCTTTTTTTAAATCTAGTGCCTTTGCACGTGTGAATAAGCTGTTGGATTGGTAGCTATTTAATACAAATCATTAATTGAAGCACAGCCGCGAATAACGTTGTAAGTGACAAATTGCAATTTGTTCAGGGGAGTAAAAAAACATTTTTTAAAGGCAAAATTATATATATTTTTTTAATATTTTTTACCTTGTCAAAAATAATAATAATAAAAACTTATATTCAAAAAATCAAGAAATTTTAATTTGAAATTACATGTTAATTTACTGTTTAAAATTTTTTTAGTGGAAAAACGTTTTATATCCAAAGCGCGATGTCAGTTAAAACGTTATTCCACTACAGCAAGCATCATGGAAAATGGCTTTTAAAACGTTATTCCACGTTGCAAAATGTTATTGTCGCAAAGAAAACATTCCTATTAAAGACAATTTTGTTTAATTGATTTATATTCTTTAAATAAAGAATAAATTATAAAATTTTATTTATTTATAACAAATAAAAATTAATTCAACATCAAAACAAAAATTTGTTTGAAGAAAATTAAATTCGAAAATTAATTCGATTAAAGACGATAAAAAACCTGTTTGTTCATTGTATTTTTTCATAGAAATGATAAAAATGTTGCTGTATTTGACTTATGCTAATTTTTTTACAATTAAAGTAGCATTGGCAATCACAAATCTATATAACAAAAATTAAAATAAAAAATAAAATGATGCGGACTTAAAACGTTTTTCCATGTTACCTGCTCTGGAGCGTTTTTTTATGTATACTTTTATTTTTTCTTGTTATATACGCATTTCCACTATTTCTCAACCTTATAATTTTATTGTCTTTCCAATTTTCAACATCAACTTTCCTTTTTGTACCTCTGTTACACTTATCAATTACTTTCGACAATTCCGTTCGCATCATTTTAAATGTAACTTACAACGTTCTTCCACTGACTGTCTTTTTCTAATTGAATTTCGATAGCGATAAGGAGCATAATTTTGGCTAATTTGGTATTTGAGTAATGTAAGAGAGTAATGTTAAAGGTACACAGAAAAAAATATGCAGATTTTTTTTCTTAACAAATATTTGTTTGCATTCAATTTTATGTTTTATTTATGTTTTCTTTGCTTTTATTAATATCATTGTCTGATTTTTGGTTTTGTCTGATTTTTACAATAACTTACATACGTGTGCTTTTTTTTCTATTACTTATTTACGAATTGTGGTTGTTAGTTTTACAAATTTCGTGATAGGTCCCATTCCAATTAAAAATGTAAATGGGATTATGAATTTAGTAATTGAATGCGAAATTAATTTTTTTCTGTGTAATATGCAAAAACAATGTTTTGCAAAAAATGGCATTTGAAACGTTATTCGCGGCTGTGCTTCAATTGTTTTAGATCAATTATGCTAAATTTAAATATTTTTGTACTAAAATTCAGAAATTTACAGATTTTGTAAAAAAGAGCATATTTGCCTATAGTCGGCACCAATTTTCCACTTTTCGGCATGTTATGTTCCTATTGTCGGCATATCATATTTTAGTGAAGAAAACAATACATTGAGATAGAAATCATACTGTTATTGATATAAAATATATTAACTACGATTCTACATTTGTTATGAGATCATGCAGGAACAAAGGATTAATTCATATTCGACCAAAAATTAAAAATATGAATACTAAATAATATTTTTGTACATTTCAGTCCTTGGAATTCATTGTTTGTACTTCACTGATGTATTAAAGGTAAAAGCTAGGTATTTTATACCTACATATATAAATGTTTTTGCATTCGAGGAGACTAATTCTATTAAAATCCATAACGTCATCGTATTGCTTATTTTTTAATTCGGTGCATTTAAGGTGCTACCACTGAGTCAGGTATCACACCCAACATTTCTTAGCTGATCATCTTCAGTATCCGAATCCAACACTTCAGTGCTACATTTTTGCTTTTGCTTTGGTATTTTAAAGTTGACTGGCTTGATTCCTTTTTCTTTTTTTGGCCCTCCAGTTTTCGCTCCTTCACGCCTTCAACTTTAGCAAAGTTTTCAGGTTCTTTCATCCGTATATGGATCCTACGTGCAAGAGCACTGGGGCCATAATTTTTGTTTTTAATTGTAAGGACGGTGATTGCTTTGGGAAGTAAAGATGATTTTCGAAGAATGTTGATATCGATGATTCCGGGTTTTTAATTAGCTTTGTGTAGCTAATACTTTTGGTCAAATTACATGTTGGAGAAGGGCTAATATGATCAAATTGTAAGGGAGCTACAAATTGAAGAACTAAGTGAGAGGCGTTCGGCTGACAATTGTAAGGTTGGAGAGGAGCACGAAATGTTTAGCTTTGCCTAAAATTAGCGAATAGCTACATTTGAATCAATCCCTATTTCAAGTAAGCTACGGCTCATGAGGTTGATAATCTAAATGTCTTTATCATAATCCGTTTCTCTGAACATTTTAAAGACCGTTTGCTAATTCTGCTAACGATTAATAACACATTTAGTATAATCCTAATCGTTTCTTCCATTTTAAAATCCGAAAGAACCGTATGAACAAGCGGATAAAAAGGATGGTGTAAACATTGCAGTATCCCTTTGGTGACAGTACTTTTCCAGTTTTGGAACACATGGAAACACTAGTTTCGTCCCTCATAGCTTCCAAAATGTAAAGTTTATGTTGTTCGCTCAAAAAGTTTTTGAATTCGGACAACCATTTTCGAAAAAAACACTTTGTGACCAGACGATCGCTTAAAAATCCTGTGGCTCGTTTGTCTTTTTTAATAATTTCTTGAACGGTGTTCAGTAAATCGTCCATTTTAAGTGGAAAACTACATTTCGCCAAATCATTACACCATTTTTCTTAACAATTTTCTTCAGGATTCCATAGAATGGTTTGTGGGCTGAATCTTCGAGGAACCTCAAGAACGCGAACATGTAACATGTCTTGTGAAGTTGAACGTGGAACACCATATTTACCACTGGACCCTAATATGGAAATGCCGCCTACCCTTATTTCAGTCTGTGCATCTTGTAGAGACTGTTCCGAATATTTTTCTTTTAATTCAAATTATATCAGAGACTAGTTAGTATAAATCTCAACATATTTTTGGCATTATAGTTAAACAAAGCTAGTACAAAAAACCACTGCCGACATTAGGATAGCTATTGTCCTGTAGTCGGCAGGTTGTAAATAACTAATTTGAAACTATGCCGTAAAATTGTTTTAAACTCAATTTTTATATATACAATGGTTTGCAAAATAACGAATAAACAATTTTCTCAAGTTTGAGTTAAATCGGAAGAATTTGCTTGTTTCCCAGTAGTCGGCATTGGGGTGTTCCTAATGCCGGCATCCCTTAATATATCGGAAAAATGCAATTTTTTTTTAAATTTACACTGTAATACTATTATTTGAGCAGATTTCAGCCTTTTAAAACCTTTTCCGATTAAAATATGCTAAAATTGACGTTTTTACATGCCTTACAAAGTCGGCTTAGCCACTAAATTTTTACTAAGAAATAAGCAGCACCACACGTGTTGTAAGAGAGTCACTTACTAAAACCAACGACTGCAATAAACTATGCAAATATGCTCAGTTTTGTTTTCTCATATATAATTCTGGGAGTATTTGTGAAGCTTAAGCTATGTACAGACGATTGGCAGATCTTACAATATTGTAAGATATGTCAATATGCTGACAACGTACTGACAATGAAAAATTGTTACCAAAAGGTAAATTGTTAGTTCAGACGATTGTAAGAAAACCTTACAATTTCATTGTCAGAAAATTGTCAGACAATAAATTTATCTGCCAACAAAAATTGTCAGTTTACACGGTTGTCAGCTTGTTGTGTGGAAAAATTTCCAGATGCGTTGTTAAGCTTTGTCAGAACTGTCAAATCCAATAGTATTTATGGACAGCATTGCCAACAGAAAAATTATCTTACAATGGTGCCATTGTCAGATGCATTAATTTAAACACATCTGCCAATAAAACAAGAGCTTACAATGTCTGACAATTATCTGATAATGGCAAAGTAGAGTGTTCTCACGATTGTCAGATGTCTGACAATATTATTGTCTTACAATGAGCTGACAATGCTTTTTCTTGCAACGTTGCAAGACAAAAATTGTAAGTTTAGACGGTTGTGAGACATTTTCTGAACATTTTTCTGACAATATTGTAAGATCTGCCAATCGTCTGTACATAGCTTTATGTGTTCTTACTTTAATATATTATCACTGTTATTCTTAGTTATTTGAGTTTAAATTTGAAAACTGCCGACTACTGGGACATGCCGAACTTAGGAGCACTTACCCTATGTAGTATATATACCAGTGATGGAAAAATTAAAAATTGAAATGGTACTGTCCGTCAACAAAAAGAGTACTTTTTTCAACAATGTGGTATTTTTTATAAAGCATATATTTTTATTCAAAAATAAAATTAATAATATAATAAAAAAAATATTAAATGAAAATTCTTTTTGTGAGAAATATATAAATATTTAAAATACTTCACTCAAAAAAATTAATTTACTAATACAAAAACTGTCATTAAGTGCGTGCACTGTACTTTCATACATATACATTTTTGTATCTCGAATGCATTTATTTAAAGTAAACAATTAATTCATATTACACATGAACGACTTATGTAGCTAAAAATTAATTAAGTTTAATATTAAAAATACAAAACTATTTTAACAAAAAACTAAAAACTAATTCATTTTGATATAAAAAGCTTTGTAAATGTAAACAAGTTTATGCCAGATTAATTAGATTCGTGTGTTTTCGAAAGAACAAAAGTTGTGTGAAATAAAAATTAACCTCGTGTAAATTGGACCAATAACATTAACAACTTTTGCAAAAAACACACACTAACAACAACATGAATAACGAATTTGTGCATTCCTTATACTATGTTCACACGACAAACTGAAACACTAGGTTCGCTCCGTGAACCTCGATGGCGAACCCATGTGTTCTCACGACATATTCTAGGTTGGTTCGTACTTCGACATTCTTTTACTGTTTAAAATACCATTGACTATTTATTGCTTTTTTATTTTATTTAATTATTTACATAAATATAAATATATGCTTTATATTTGTTCAATGTTTTTATTAAATTTCAGCACTTATCAATTGTTTTTCTTTGTTAAAATAATTTTGGACAATTAGTTCAGATAAACTAGCGATAATTTGTTATCAAAATTAGAGATGATAGTAAATTACACGGGTTCGCAACAAGGTTCAAAATGAAACACGTAGGTTCGCTCTCAAAATTTTGTTTGGCGAAACATGTAGGTTCAATCAAGGTTGGCCCACGAACCAAGAATGAGAGCGCGAACCTCTATAATTTCTGTCCGTGTGAACATAGTATTACTCGCAGTCTACATTAGCTTATTATTTGTTATAACATTAACATACCGCCAGCAGAATAACAGTACTAAATTTGCAAATTTTTTTCTATGTGGGGAATATTAGTAAATGTTCATGTGCTGCTTTACCACAATTTTAAGGTGGAATGGCAGAGACAGCAAATATCTTTTGTTTGTTGTCTCGTTTTTTCATATTGGAAAATGATATTTAATGGGCCTTACTACGGTTGTCGCATCGACTTCGACATCGTTGTTCTGATAATTGTTCTGATAACGATGTCATAAGAGTAACAAAACAGTAATATCTGCGGTCTATACTAGCAAAATTTTTCTCCTGATATACATATGTTATAACAAATAATAAGCTAATGTAGACTGCGAGTTATGATGTTGATTTGAAGTCAATGTTTTCAATGATTATAAAAGTAACGCAGATTTCTAAACAGGGAACAAAGCAAAACAAAAAAGTAGTACTAAATATGACGTGGGCGTACTGTTGTATATTCGCTGTGAAAAAGTACTGAAAATAGTACAAAAGTACTGAATTTTCCATCACTGATATATACGTTAAAATAAATACATATGTACATACATACATATATGTATAGCAGGAAAAAATCACCGGTCCAAAACATTGATGGAAATTTTTACCCTGTTTTTTTCCGAACTAACTTTAAACTAACTTGAATGTTTAAAAAAAACTAACTTTTTTAACATGGCGATGTCCTAGGGAAAAGTAAGTTTTTTTTCCACTACTTGTAGCTAACTTTAAAGGCCTATTTAGCCGACGGTTGAAATCGTAGATGTAAGCTAAATGTTGATGTAATGTAAGAGCCAACATTTTTGTAGTTATAGAATGCTTAAAAACGTGTCACGTGACACATGAATGTGCAGACATGCATATGTATGTACATACATACATAAAAAGAACAGAAATTCTTATTAAACATATTAAATCATATTTTTCTGTTCTTCTCCGAAATCTTGTGCCCCGGAGAATTGTTATTGTTCATTTTCCTTTACCAGTAGTATTAATTTCTTGTCGTCCATTGCAACTTTTTATCACTTTGAAAATTATAAATAAAATACAAAACAGCTGTTCCAAACGTTGATGGAAGTTCCAAATGTTTATAATATTTGTGATTGTTCGGAAATAGTACGATATTATTTAAAAGGTACCGAATCATATTATTACACATTTTATTGTAATGAATTTGATAATTGGTTAAATTATAGTTTAACATTCATATCTATATATGTATGTATGTACATCATTGTTTTGATTATTAGTGTTACTTATTATTTAAAGGATTTCTTTTTGTATACTTGAATGTATGTATGTATATATGTACATTATTATTTAAAGGACTTCTTTTTGTATACTTGAACTTATGTATGTATATATGTATGTATGTACATAAGTACACTATACATGAAATTACAAATTAAGCATATCAATTTATGTATGTACATACATACAATTTTAAAAATTTTGTTTTTGTTTTAAATGTAATTTGTACGAAAGAAAAATTCGTTCGACATCATGTGCAAGGCAGTTATTATATAAAAGTTTTTTTTTTGTATACTTGAATGTATGTATGTACATATGTATGTATATAAATTGATATGCTCACTTTGTAATTTCATATATATTGTACCTATGTACATACATATGTATGTGCATACATACATACATTCAAGTATACAAAAAAAAATCTTTTAAATAATAAGTAACACTAATAATCAAAACTATGATGTACATACATACATAGATATGAATGTTAAACTATAATTTAAACAATTATCAAATTTATTACAATAAAATATATGTATAAGCACAAACGATCGGTACAGTCTCTTGCTAGATATTGAAAAAAAATTATTTAGAAAACTTTCTTTACTCAATAAAGCATGCATGTGTACATATTTAACAACTAAAACTAGTCAAAACAAAAAAAAAAGTACAAACAAAGGACTTCTGTGCCCCATTGCAATTCAAAATACAACCATCCCATCACTGTCTACAATTGTCACGTAACCTCGTAATGAAATTCTATTTTCTGCAGGTTGGTACGTTACGGCAACATTTCATTTCAGTCAAGTAAGTATTTTCATAGCTTTTGCATATAACAGAAGCAATCAGCTGACACATCAGCATTTACATTTCTAGAGTTACGGTCGGCTAAAGCAGCCTTAAGTTAGCTTTAAAAAGTCAAAATGTAGTTACATAGTTAGTATATGTACATAAAAAAAATATATTTCATTTTTATTTTCTCAACTCTATATTCAGTAGTTCTATAGTAATAAATTTTTCTTCAAATTTATTTTGTCACCGATGCTGTGCTGGGACTCGAACCACAGGTCATTGGATTGACAGTCAACGCGCATACCACTCAGCTAAGTTACCACTTAAATATTGACGGCAAGAAGTTATAAAATACTTGAAATAATTTTAAGAGTTCCTAAATGAGTAAATTTGTTGGCGCTCACGATATTCAATTATAAATGAGAGTATAATATACATACATATGTATAATGTATACATATACTCAACCTACTAATTGAGTTTGGTTACATTCTGCATTGTATTGTACAGTACAATACGCATATAAGAAACTCGTTTATAAGAAAAACTCGGCTATAAGAAACACTTTTCCAGACACCATTTACATTTCCATCTAACTACGTGCTAAATAATCCTTATATAAGAAACTCGCTTATAAGAAAAACTCTGCTATAAGAAACAAATTTTTATGAAAAACTACTTATATTTCTTCCATAGAAAATTGTACGTGTATAAGAAAGTATTCTCACAATGAAATTTTTTTCAATTTAGGGAAAAATATAAATTTTTTGATTATATTTTACAATTTACATCTGAGAACACTGGTCCAAATGTCAAATGAAGTCGTTGGTTTTTTCTGAAATCAGCCGGCTTCGTTGTTTTTTTTTTGTACAAAATAATGTGTATTATTTTGTTTCAAATATGTACATATATGAATATGTACATATCTGCATACTCCATAGGAAATTTTTTAAATTTTGTTTCTGACGCATATAAGCAAATATCTTTCCTATATGCGTGTTACGTATATAAGAAAATATCTTTCTTATAAGTGTGTTCTCTTTATAAGAAAGCTCGCATATAAGAAACAAAATCTGTACATTTTCAGACTTTCTTATATGCGTATTGTACTGTAGTTAGCTTTAAGTTAGTCTAGAAAAATCAATTTAAAAGTTAGCTTTTCTTGTAGCTAGCTACATATTTGACGACAGGGTACATATAAGTACATAAGTATACATACATACATATATACATACATAGGATAAACAACACCATTGTACATACATACTTAGGCACTTATTATATGTATGTATGTATGTACGTAAGTAAAAAGAATATTTAAAAATACTTACTTATGCTCATTGATCAAAGCACATACATATGTATGTACATACATAAGTATACCCAGCCAACCTGAGATTCGAAAACAAACGATTGTTCGCTGTTGCGAACAATTCTCGAAACAAACATTATCGATAATAATTCGAAAATTTTAAAAATATGAATGTTCACAAGAGCGAACTAATTGCGACATTTTCTCTAAAATAAACATTCGCCAAATTGTTGCAAATATCGAAGTATTATCGAAAAAAAAATACGAAACAAATTTTATAGAATTCTAATAACAAAAAAAATTTGCTTCGCTCAGTGCTCACTTAATAATGCCCCTATTGCGGTTCTCCACTTTTGTGGCAGTTTGGTCGTCTTTGGTGATTTCGCATTGCCGTTCTCAACTAAACTGCCAGTTGGCTATTCAGTTGTGTATCTGTTTTTTCATGGTATTGCCGTTCTCAACTTTGTAAAAGTTTGGTCGTAAAAAACGATGAATACACACAACTGCTTAATTGTAGTTGTGTCATTATCAGTTAGAGTGAAATTTTTTTAAAAGCGGTGAAAATTTAAATCAAAATGGAAAGATCGTAAGTATAAATTTTTGTAATAAATTTTTCGCAATTTTTAAACACTTTTATTAGTTTGAAAATAATCACTAAAGCGCAATTTGAGCGGCTTGTCCAGATTATGGAGAGGAATCCGGAAATTGGTCGCGGAAAATCGAAGTTTGGTGCAACGAAAAATACGTGCAAGGAGTTATGGGAAGAGTTTGCTGTAGAATTAAATAGTTTGGGACCACCGACAAGAACATCTCAAGAATGGCAACGTGTAAGTGTGTCAATAAAATAATATTTAACAATTATAATATTCTGAATATAATTATAATCTTGCACAAGTGGCACCATCTGGCCAAGTTTTTGGCGTTGAGAACACTGCAGCATCAACTGAAAATTCTACTGAGTCAGTTGAACAAACAAAACAACCAACAGATCTACCAACAGCTACCCCAATCAGAAGAAGAAGAAGTAATCAGGTACAAGAAAGCGAGCGTCTTGAGTTATTAAGGAAACAGGCACTAACTCAGAATGAAATTCTGCAAACATTAAAAAAATTAGAAAAAAACAGCTACAGAAACTACGAGATCAACAAAAAGGTGCTTGAAATTAAGAAAAAAAAATTTGCATTGTTGGAACGACAAGCAAATGAGGCTACTGATCTCCACAATCTTAAGGTCGAGTGCGAAAAATTAAAAATAGAAAAACTTAAGAATAAATTGAAAAATTAATAGTTTATAAGTATGTATATAAGTAGATAAATTTCATTTTATTTTTTTATATATTAAAATTCACAAGAAGTGGTATTATTTTTTTAAGTATTACAAGTTTTTAAGTATATGTACAGAATTCTTTTTTTTTTAACCTTTTAAGACTGAATTAACAAATTGTTTCAGAATAAATAAAATATTTTATAACGTTTAAAATGATTGCATAATATTATTTCTAATACTGATTCCAACTTCAGTGTCTTCCATATATGTGTTAGAGGATTGAGTAGCATCTTCACTTTCCGTTATTATTTCTTGTTCTGGAATTTCACCCTGAAAATGAAGGCTAATATTGTGCAAAGCACAGCAAACGTTTACAATTTGTGTTGATTTTTCAGGTGAATAATGTAAACCTCTAGCGGAAAGGAGACATCGAAATCTGCTTTTTAAAACTCCAATCGTGCGCTCGACGATATTGCGAGCCTTGGCGTGCACAGTATTATATCGCGCTTGCGGAGAACCGGCATCTGTCATACGAAATGGTGTCATTAAGTAGGAACGGAGGGGATATCCTGCATCACCTAATATAATAAATCAAATAAAATTTCCTTTCTAAAAAAATCATATAACTTGCCTAATATCCATGTATTTTGTTGAACATTTGTTTGCAAATGAATATTTAAATCACTTAAATTAAAAATTAGTGAGTCGTGATTAGCGCCGGGGTGTCTTGCGTCTACATACCGTATGTTCATTTTGTAATCACACATCTGGAAACGATAAGTATAAATAAAAAAAACAAATATTTTCTCTTAGTAAGCTTACAATCATAACATTTAAGCTATGGTAGCCTTTTCGATTTAGGTAAAGATGTTGCACATCTTTCCTTGGAGCAACGATTCGCACGTGTGTTCCATCGATACACCCCAACACACCGGGGAATCCACTTCTTGAAAAAAACCAAACTTTTGATGCATTTTTTTCTTCTTGGGTCATATGTATTGTTATCCATTTGCTGCATATTCGGCGCTCTATAATGTCAATCACTTCTTTTAAAACAAGAGACATTGTAGATTGAGCTATTCCAATATTAAAGTCGTTTCCACAGCATTTTTGGTAGCTCCCGTCAGCGAAAAATCTAAGAGCAGCACATAACTTTAATATAGGAGGAATAGCCACCACGCGAACAGGAGTTTTGAAGTGATCTTTGATTTCATCCAGCAAATAACAAAACGCTTCCTTGTTTAGTCGGAAATAACTTATAAATCTATATATATAAAATTATTATTTAGTTTTGTTACTTATAAAAAGTTCTTACCTAGCACTGGGTAGTTCAAGAGGGTTGGAATCATCACAAATTTTTCTTCTTATACGTACCACATCTATACAAGAGTTTTCATTTTCATCGTCATAAAATAAATCGACACTAATATCCATTCTATGTAAATACTTTTTATTCCCACAACAGATAAAAAAAAACACTTTTGTAATTTAATTTTCTTCAAATTTCACTTGTCAAATGTGATATTTAAAGTTGGCAGTTCGATATTTAAGTTGGCAACTTTATGAAAAACTCAACTAAAAACAGTAGTGCGTTTATGTAACTCTTCTCTATCGGTTTTTTCTCTACTAGTTGAGAATGTGACGTCACTATGACGTCATTCTCAACTAAAGTGTTTATGTAAGGTTTCTCAACTGTGGGGAATTGAGAAAATCATTCTCAACTGGTAGATAAATTGGCAACTAGTAAAGCGTGGTTGACAATTGTACAAATCAGTGAGAAATGGAAACGGTAAGCAATATAAACCATAAAAAGTTCATAAATATGTAACAAAAACAAATTTCTTTATAAAATATAATTTTTTTACATATTTTTGGCTTCTTTATGTTTATTATTTGTAGAAAATAGAATTTATTTACTTTTTGTTCTTTTAGAAAAAAGTTTTGGCGGGAAGAGTGACGAAGGCTCAAAAGCAATCGTTGCTCCAATGTATGCAGGCAAACCGTGCATTAGGTTGCGGTCAATTTTCTGGACCGGATAGTGCTCGTAAGCAGAAAGAGGATTGGATGGCTATAGCGCAGGAGCTAAATAGCAAAGGTGGAGCCTCAAAGAATGGGGATCAGTGGAAAAGAGTAAGTCAAATTTGGTTGAATTTAACAGAAGTTTACATATATAAAGTTGTATTATTTCAGTGTTGGATTGATTGGAAGGCTTCCGTCAAACGGCACTACGGCGCATTAAAACGATTCCAAGCGAAAACTGGAAACCTGCCGAGCACATCCGGTCCAAAAGAAATGGATGAGCTCGACGAGCAAATGGTTCAGTTTTTTGCCAAGGACGTTTTTGAGGGTGATAGTTCAACTAAGGAACTAGGTTTAATGGCACCTCCAACACAAGCAAAAGCCGTTGAAGACGAAGAAATTTTGTTTGAAGAATATCTGGAGGATGAATTCACTATCAGTTTTCATGAAGCCATCGAAACCCCAGTAAAAAAGGCCAAAACCGCAAATCGTCCAACAAATATAATGTCCACTTTTGAGCGTGCACTGGACATTTCATCTGCGCAGAATGCAGAACAAACAGCAATGCTTAAAGATATATTGGCTGAACAAAAAAAAACAAATATATTATTAACAATGCTTGTAGAAAAATTAAGCAAAAATTAAATAATTGTTATTATAAATTTTATTGAGTTTATTCAATATTATTATAATTATTTATGGTAAGGGGGGGGATGCAGTGGAGAAGGCCCACTAGCTCCCATGTACTGCGGCCGCAAGGGCCTTTATTCAATATTACATGCATTTATATCTTTACAGACAAAATTAAAAATAGTTCCTTACTATATTCTCGCGAACTCTTCGTGCTTGATTCAACACAGATTGATTAGAAATTGTTTGTTGAATTTCGTTTTCACTTTCACTTAGGTCTACATTCACGTCAGGCATAGGTTGATTTTTTTTTAATCTTATATTATGTAGAGTGCAGCAGACATTTATAATTGTTCCCGTATAACTAGGGCTCATAAGCAGACCTCTATCACCAGAAAGACAGCCAAAAACTTTTTTTAAAACTCCATTCAATCGTTCAACACAATTACGTGCCCTTATGTGATGGTAATTATAGTTTTGCTCACTTTGATTTTCGGGATTACGAATTGGCGTCATTAACCAGGGTTGCAGTGGATATCCGGAGTCACCAATTAACCAGCGAGTTGCACCTGTTTGGTTATACTGATTTTCCAAAAAGTCTTTAAGTCCGCAATTTTCCCATATGTGAGCATCGTGGGTAGCACCACCATAACGTGCATAAGCAGCCAATATTTGAAGATCGAAGTCGCAAATTAGCTGCACATTTTTTGAAAAATATCCCTTCCGATTTTTGTAGCAATATTCAACGTCCATTGATGGTTTCTTTATTTTAACATGCGTGCAGTCAATAGCACCAATAACTCCAGGAAAACCAGTGGCATCATAAAAACTTAAACATACAATGTATTATTATTGAGAAATAGGTATGAAATATGTATATTGTTTACCGTCGCATGATTTTCTCTTGATCTTCAAGAGTACACGGAAAACGCACATATTTTGGAGAAAGATTGACCGCAATCGCAGTTGAGACTTCCTTTACAATAATGCAAATCATTGATTTGCTCATTGCGCACATGAAATCCTGACCAATGTCTCTTAAATAGGAGCCAGTAGCATAATAATGTAGACTTGCCAACAACCTTATGCTCTTTGGTATAAAAGTATTCCGTATTCCAGTTTTCATGAAAGGGGATATTTCCTCTAAAAGCTCGTGCGCTGCATCTCTACTAAATCTGAATAATTCATTAAAACGTGCCTCTGGAATTTGGAATGGATCAGTTGCATCCCTTAATGATCGTCGGTGTATGCGCAACATGTTCCTCCTATCGTGTGCATCACCCAACACTAATATTGTGAAGTTCATTGTAACTCTAAGATTATAACAAATAGTTCAAAAGCTAGTTGTAAGTTGTATGGAAATGAAAAATTTACCTTTTATGTATATAATATATTTGTTTTAAAAAAATTTAAGCCAATTTAATTGTTTGCAAACAACCCACACGATTTTTCCACAGCGTCTGTTGTTATTTAACAACTTTGTTTACAATTTCTTATGTCAAAATATCAATTCAACACGAACTTCTCAATTGGTGAGTTTCTAGACTTACATAAACACTACGTTCTCAACGATTGAGTTTAGCTAGTAGAGTTGATGTGACGTCACACTCAATAGAGAAGTTCTCAACCAAGTTACATAAACGCACTACAGTTGTGTATCGCAATAACTAAAATGAATTTGGTTGTGCATAAGTTGGGTTTACTCTCACACGACCAAACTGAGTTGAGTGGAGAACCGCAATAGGGGCATAAGATTTATAAATAATATCACACACTTGTCTTAATCGAAATATTCTCGTCAAAAAAGAAGGATAGCAACAATAGATAATTTGTTTCTCTTCACTTTTTCTTTTGCATGTAAAGAAAAAGAAGCAATAACGTCTTTTTTTATTTTTTTTTGTAGCAAAAACAAAAAAACAAGAGGTAGATAAAATCACGTCATTTGTGAGTTAAAATTGAAAGCGATCACATCAGAAATTAAATTAAAATATATGTATGTACATACATATCATGGTCTAATAATCAGGTCTGCGCAAGAAGGAATATGATTTTTTGTAGGGTTGTGTTTTGACCGTTAAATAATCTGCAAAAATATGGTAAGTTAATTCGGTCTTGTCAAAAGTTGTTTACATTTTTGGCCGCCATCATGAATATTTTTGTTTACGTTATGCTTTTTGTTTTTGTATAACCAATAAATACATACAAAACAACTTTTGTTTTGTTTTGTATACAGCTTTGTTTTGACAATGTTGAATTAATTTTACACAAACAAAATGCATGTCGATTTTGTTGTTGCGTTGATACGCGCACCTTATTATTCCACCATGATACATATTATTAAAAAGTTTGAGAAGTGAAAATATAAAAAAGATAAGTAAGTAAAATGAACAGAAAATGCAGAAAATATATTTCTGAATCAAAACATATATTAAATGCAACTAGAAATGAAAGATTTAGTGATAAATTATGTGATAGAAAATCAGAAACTATTGTAATCCCCACCTGCGAAGTAACCCAATTATATATAGAACAAACTGAAAGAAGGAACATAAAATCTAAAGATGATTTTAATATTAGGTTAGCTCAATAGTTATCTTATAATAACATTAGCACTGATGCCAGCAACAATTTACTGAGTTTGTTAAGTGAAAAGGTTCCTGGTCTTCCAAAAGATGTACGTACTTTGAAATGTACTCCGCGCGAAATCATTAAAAGAACTGTGGAGCCTGGAGAATACGTACATTATGGTGTGGAAGATGCTCTGACTGATTTTTTAAAAAATTTTCAATATGTAAGCAATGATATATTCTTAAATATTAATGTTGACGGCCTACCACTTTTTAAAAGTTCGCGCAAACAAGCGTGGCCAATTTTAGTCAACGTCAATGGCACAAAGCCCGTCTTTGTCGTTGGTATTTATGTGGGTTGCTCTAAGCTTAGTAATATAAACACATATTTTGTCGAATTCGTGGAGGAGATGCAGTCATTAATAGAAAATGGAATGTTTTTTCAGGGAAATGTATTTACAATTAATATACGAGCGTTTATTTGTGATGCTCCAGTACGAGCATTTCTTCTAGGCGTAAAGGGTCATTCTGGTTTTTATAGTTGCAATAAATGTGTCCAAAAAGGAGAAAGTTTCCAAAGGCAGATCATTTTTACTAAATCTGAAAACCGCGCTCGCACCGACAACGATTTTAGAGAACGTTTACATCCTGAACACCACAATATACACAGCCAATTATTTATAGAAAGATTGCCAATTGACATGGTAAAACAGTTTCCCTTCGATTACATGCACGTAGTTTGTCTTGGAGTTATGAAAACTCTATTAGTGGCGTTAACAAGAGTAAAAGGGCACATATTTTCTTTAAATCGTTCTCAAATTAGTGAAATTAGTTCTAAATTGTTATTGCTAAAAAACTTTGTTCCTAAGGAGTTGCAGAAAACCAAGACCTCTTGATGATCTTGAAAGATTTAAAGCAACAGAACTTCGGGCATTCTTGTTATATACTGGCCCAATAGTCCTTAAGAATATTTTAGACGAAACGAGATATAATCATTTCATGCTTCTTAGCTTAGGTATTCGCCTTTTACTTCATGATGAATATAGCAAAACTAAAAATGATCTTACCCGTAAATTACTAAATGATTTTGTTTCTCAAGTCCCTTCGTTATATTCACATACAATGGTAACATTTAATTTCCATTGTTTGACGCACCTTAGCCAGCAAGCAATGACATTTGGTTCTTTGGAAACTATAAGTGCATTTCCATTTGAAAATTATTTAGGCAAACTGAAAACACTTGTTAAAAAGAGTGATGGTGTTTTGGCTCAACTTTATAACCGGATTGTAGAACAGAGTGTATTAAATGATCAAAAAAACTATTCGTGTCGCCATTCAAATGTTTCCAAAAATACAATTGTTTTTAAAAACTTTTGCTTTGAGTTAAATGATCCTAACTCTTTTTATTTCATAAAAGGGGAGCAATATAAAATATACCGTATTGTCCTAATAGAAAAATTCAACTTTAGCTATATATTACATAGCAAGTTAGTTATTGGTCTTCAACCCTTTTTCATTCATCCAATTAATTCAAAATTAACCGGAATATTTTGCTCGAGTAATCTTGAATTTAGCACAGTAATTAATCAGACACGAATTTTAAAAGCGAATCTAAACATATTTTTGTGCCATTAATACATTTTTAGGTCAATATGGAGGATACCAAATATTTATTAAAAAACGCAATAAGTAAAGAGCCAACAATTTTATATACAGAGCTATTCACACAACCATCAAATTTTAATTTAAGTGCCAATAGCCAAATAATAGCTTCTACAGAAGAAGAAGAAACTGTCATTACTAATAAAAACAGCAAGCAAGTAACAGGTACGTACTTATATAAATATATACATACATTATTTACATTGATCAAAACTTTCTCATTTCAGAAACATTAAACCTTTTGCGCAACATAAACAACAACATAAAAATTTTAGATTCGAAATGTGATCGCTTAATAGTTGAGATGATTTCCATTAGAAGTGAGATTTCAACAATCAAAAGCAAAGTAATCGGAGGGACAACACTTATTGAATATATTGTTCCGCAAAAACCATTTGACTCGATGGAACAGTACAATGACTTCGAATCTCAGTTGGAAAGCGAAGAAACTTTTAAACAATTCGTAAGTTTATAAAGCTACATGCATACATTAATACGAATATAATTTACAAATAACCCCGAAAATATTGTTAAAAAAAACCAACTTAAAAAAAATGATACAAATTGAATGAAATAAAAAAGTAAAACACAAACAAAAATCGAAAAGGCTTATCCATTCAAAAGGCTTTCGAATAATAAAACATACATACCATATTTACATATAACAATAATAATACTAATAACAATATTTGATCTTTTTCTAGGTTAAGGAACTGTCCATGGCAAAGGAAAAGACATTTGATAAATTTATTAAAAATTGGTGGAAAAAAATATTTTGTGATCAACTTGCGGAGCAGTTCTCTTGGAGAGGAACAACCAGTAAGAGATGCATAAGAGGATCTCGTCTTACATTGGCTCTTCGACGTAAGAAAAAACACACAAATTTACTTTAATAAAAAATATAATTAATTTTCTTTCTTTTAGACTCTTTTAAGAGCAAATTTGCCTTGGACGACGAAGACTTCGACAGAATAACGCAAAAGCATTTTCAATACGCCCATGACAGGCTGTCCAAAATGGTTCGGTATAATTTAAAAAAACAGAAATTGAATGAAGAATTACCATCAACGTGACAATATATATATAGCACTATTTGAATATAAGCACTGGATATGTAAATACAAATACCTTTTCCTTAAATATGGCCAATTCAAAGCCAATAATTAACCTGAAATGCACAATTTTTTTCCAAATGAATTTAATTTATAATACAAATATGTTTAATTTCAAATATGACCACTTTAAAGCAAGCCTAGAAATTTTTGTCGAATTATAAACTTATTTTAAGAAAATATTTTTTAAAAGGGCAGCAGGAATTTAATGCCAATATATGTACATATCTTTACCTTATTTAAGCTTTATTTTTCTTATATATTTTCGTATATTAGCATACATAAATTGCATCTAAATTAGTTTTTACACTGAAATGTACAAATTTGTTCAAATAAAATTAATTAAATATACATAAATAATTGTAATTTTTATTTTGAAAAATATATAAAGCCAAATTAACAAATTCTCGTTCTTGAAACATTGCTATTAATATTTTAAATAAATTTTTAGCAATATCGAAATCGAATAGTTAAAAATATCATAATAGAAATTATATTCATGTCGTTAAAAATTCCATATGATACATCTTTCGCAATATCGAGAAATTATTATTTAGCAACATTTTACGATAACGATATCGAACTATTAACGACTTTGTTTATGATTACATCCTGGTATTGCTAAAGGTTCCCTATTGATTCGTGAGCGAAACATCGAAATCGAAAGATTTGCTGCCACAAACTGAGCGACGAGTGAGCTCTATGCGCACTTTCTCTTTCCGACTGTGATAGCCGTACTCGAATGTTTCGTCCGAGAAAAGTTTAGGCAACATTCGCACGCGATATTATTTTCGAATGTTTTGGTTAGCTGGGTATATGTACGTACCTGCAAACACAAGTACATGAAGTATACATACATACATACACACGTTCATACATACATACATAACTAAAAATTTGAAAACACACTATACACACAAGAAAATTTATTTAAGAAAACAAAATCCAAATATACATACATACCTGCTTACATTCATACATAGTTTATGCATTTATCCCAGCATACCATTATTACCAGCATACGCCTTCAAAAATATGCACAAATGAATATATTGGTAAATTTTTTTTTTGTTCTGCTTAGCATGCATTTACCGTTATGTTTCAGCGCGTGTACGCAGAAAACACTCATAAAGAACTCGTAAAAAAATATTTACGCAGAAAGCACTCATTGAAACTCATAAAAAAATATTTACGCAGAAAGCACTCATTGAAACTCATAAAAACTCTCATATATGAGCTCATACATAAGAGCGCTCCGACAATGGTATGCTGGGATCAGCGTTACCGTTCGATTTTTTCAAAAAGTATCAAAAAAAGGTGATATTTACGAAAATAGTGGCACCAAATAGTGGATTTGACAACACAAAAGTGGCATTTCTTTTAAACTCAAATACAGTATACCAAATTATGTTTTTTCATCTATGTTGTTCAATTTATTTTATATAGAATAATTTTTGAAAACATAAATTCTTCCCACTCGAATAGAATGTAATAATTTGACAAGCAATTTTTTATTAAACATTTACTTTAATGTCTTTTACTAGATAAAACTATTTAAACTCGTTTTCTAACAAACTTTTAAGCTATTGCATAGCTTCTATCGCGGGCTTTGAGGCGACCGAATCAAGAAATTTTTAAACGTTTGTTTCTTAAGTCTTTTGTTTTTGAAACGACAAAACGTGGAAAAAATCTGTCATTTGTTTTTGAAACGAAAAAACCTGGCACTAAGTTTGTTACTTAAGTCTTTTGTGTTGTTAAGTATTTAAATCGCACAATCGCCCCTAAAGTATGCTATTGATTAACACTAACATTTGATATCGTATTGATATCATTAACATACAGTATTGCCAGAATAACAAAGGAGTTATTAAACAAAACGTAATAATATAATAGCAAAAGTTGATAGAAAATGCTGTGCAATAGCTTTACCGCGGCAGTCCCCGAGTGTCACATGTCTTTTATTTTTATAATGTTACTGTTATGTTACACACATAGTGCGCATTTCTTGTACTCCTTCTTCTAAATATTGCCTGGTTGAAAAATATTATTGCGGCAATAAACAATTTCGTATTGTGGAAGATAGTTACTTCGGGGAGAAATGTGTCTCGATAGCAATACTCCTAAGCAATACGATATGCGATTCTTCCAGATGATAAACTGGCAATACCGCCAGATAAACACTTATGTATATGACAATAAGAAGTTATCGCTAAAATATTTTTTGGTAGATAATAAGACGATTTTGCATTTTCATACTTAAGTAAGTTTATTCTTTAATGAACATAGAGTATTCAACAAGCCAACCTCTTATCTTCTCTCTAATCGGTTCAACCGTTTAAACTCTCGACTGATCTTCCTTTCATATTTTAAAAATCATGGAGGTTATGTACATACATATTTAAATTTTTTACGAGTATTCGTAACATAACTAGTGTGTATACAAATTTAAGATATTATTTACTTTTGTAACGACTTCTATACTTTCGTAAAAGTTCTTCGCTTGGAAAAAAGTAAAAGGTATCAAAAAAGTAGCAAGAATTACAAAAAGTATCACATTTGGGTGCATTTTGTACAAGTGGCAAAATAGTATCCAGTCATTCGAAAAAGTGGCAAATTGCTACTTTAGTAGCACCAACGGTAACGCTGGCTGGGATTTTATAAACATTACCACAAACATACTTGCATGAATTTACTTCTCTTTCGTTGTTATTAAATCAGCGACAGGCAAAAACAGGGCGCCGCGCCTTTTGGATTCTCTTTTCTTATGTACGTGTGTACACGCATTGTAGAGAAATAAACAACTTTAATCAGTCTAGCTTGAGCATTCAAACAGACAGGTTGTGTGTATCGCATTCTTTAACAATCTCAACGTTGCCAGAAAAAAAAATTTTTCCCAACTTTTTTTGTAGGTAAAATAAGAAAAGATGTGTGATGAACAATATGCAATGAACTTTTTATTTTCTTTAAAAATATTTCAACAGATACATACCCAACATTAAAAAATAAAATTTTTAAAACTATATTATATGTTTGGGTCGACCTATATATGTGAATCAACATTTTCTTTACTGCGACATATTCAAAATAAAAATATTCAAAATTTGCAATTTAGCAATCTTTTCTTAATCTTTGAAAAGATAAATGCACTGATTTCCTCAGTGCGACGAGCAATTGTGCGAGAGGACAGTGGAATATCCCTTATGATTTTCAGTACCAAAACATTTAAGGAAATCATTGCTCTTTCAAAAATTCGCATAAACGACGGCAAGGTTTAGCGAGAGACGTAGCAAAAACAAAAATAAAAATCTAAGAACTTTGCACTAACGAAATGTTTATAGACATTCTTAATCCAGAAAAAACCAAAATTACCCACATTTTTATATGGGCATCAAACATTACCAGTCGCAGCAACGTTTTATTGTGAGAGGGAGAATAAATATAATGCTGGGAACATAATTGGGACGAACGACGAATTTTTCGTTGCGAATATTCGTCGTCAAAAATAGAACACATGCATTCATATGAAAGTGAACACAGCACCGACGTCGACGAAATTCGTCGTACGTGACGAATTCTCTGATAGATTTATTTCTATTTCATACGCCGACGAACGACGAAGAAATCAGTACAGCGTTACCATGTTTTTTTTTTAGTTTTAAAATATATTAGTAAATAATGTTAATTTTTACTTTAATAAGTTCTTCTTTTTATGATATAGAGCATTTTAGTTAAATATACATAATTATTAATGATGAAATTTGTTTTTAATAGTTTTTTTTAATGTTTAATTTTATAAAGGAATTATTTTCTTTATACGGTAACACTATCGTTGTTATGTTTGTATGTATATAAAAACAAATTTGTAATAAAAAATACACACAACTTTTTGGATTATTATGACAGCAGTTGTTTGTTCGTCCTAGTTGTGCGCCACACGACGAATTTACGCAACGAACTTTTTCCAACGAATTCGTCGTGCTAGACGAAATTTGGCGTTCGTCCCAGTTGTGTTCCCAGCTTAACTCACACAGTAGCAAAATGTAATAGTATAGGTTGCCTATCGCTGTATTAAATTCACCAAATTTGAATTTGTCATGGTGGAATAATAAGGTGCGCGTATCAACGCAACAACAAAAAACGACATGCATTTTGTTTGTGTAAAATTCATTCAAAATTGTCAAAACAAAGCTGTATACAAAACAAAACAAAAGTTGTTTTGTATGTATTTATTGGTTATGCAAAAACAAAAAGCATAACATAAACAAAAATATTCATGATGGCGGCCAAAAATGTAAACAACTTTTGACAAGACCGAATTAACTTACCATATTTTTGCAGATTATTTAACGGTCAAAACACAACCCTACAAAAAACCATATTCCTTCTTGCGCAGACCTGATTATTAGACCATGGAATTTGTCTCCTGCCCATAGTTGCCAGATGAAATGGGTCCGAATTCGTCAAATTTTTAGTGTAAGATCGTCAAAATCGTCAAAATAGATTTCCGGAGTCGTCAATAAATCGTCGAATATAAAAACAAAATTTTTTCAAACAAAACATTTATTTTATTTAATAAAACATAACATAATAAATAAAATTCAAGGGTTTTTATATAAAATAATGTAAATTCTTATGAATTAAGAGATCAACTGTTGAAACAAAGTATAATCAGGTGTTTTGTGTATTTTTAATACAATACCTACATACCATATCCATAAAATATTAGCAAGTTTAAATTTTTAGAGAAATTAGTGATAAAATTTGAGTTTAAATTATAAATGATGATAGTTTATTCATGTTGCAACACATTTGTAAAAATTAAAAAAAATATATTAACTGCCGATTTCACGATGTCGAGAGAATTTTGAATTTTATTTTCATTCGTACAAATACATTTGATACAAAAGCAAAATTTTAGAATTTGTTTTTGCTTCAAATGTAATTATACGAATGGAAACATATGGAAATTTTCTTTCGACATAGTGAAATAGGCAGTAAACATATATATTGGAGTTGAACCGTTTTATTAAATCAGGTACTACTTTCATGTCAAAACAATTACACTTGTTTAATTTTAAATGATCTTTAGTATATAAAATTGCCTCCAAAAAAGCTTTCTCTAACCGATTTCAAACTTTTGTATTGTTGAAATTAACTTGGCTAAAGGCCGAGACACATAGAATCCGTCATACGTTATCCGTCGCCTTTTTCAACTGACGTAAACGTATTGACGGAGAAGGCTGTCACAATGCGTACTTTGTTAACGGATGATAAATCAGCTGTTTTATTTTTTGGTGCGTGTTTTGCATATTTGATAAAAATATATAAATTTGAAAATGGATTACGAAGAAATTCTGGAAATTTGTGCAATAATAATTTTACTTTATAAAGCTCGAGAGTGCCTCGATATTATGGATAAAGGTCGAAGATTTTGGGTCAGACCTCTGTATCATGACCGAGACACTAAAGGTTTTTTTGCGGTGAATTTTGAAAAAATGTATAGTAGTGATCGTGAACAATTTAAAAAAACTGTTAGGATGGAAAGAGAAATATTTGATATGCTTTTCAATTTGGTTAAGGAAGACCTTACTAAGCATTCCAACAGACCATCAATACCTGCAAAGTGTATACTCTTTTTAACGCTAGTGTAAGTATCAACAAATTTTTATATTTGTATATACCTATACATATTTATTTAATAAACTATGTATATTTTTATACATTCTCAAAGTTACTTGGCTCACGGTGGCAGTAAACAGATGTTTTCATCTGCGTTTAAAATGGGTCGTACGACCATCAGCAAAATTGTTGTAGAAACTTGCGATGTGCTTTGGAATACACTTGGTTTTGCGTATTTATCGGTACCTCACAAAGATGAGTGGAAACGCATTGCGCATGATTTCAACGCTATGTGGAATTTTCCAAACTGTGTTGGAGCCATTGATGGCAAACACATCACGTTGACATGCCCACCAAATTCCGGGTCCCAATTTTTCAACTACAAAGGCACCTATTCAATAGTACTTTTGGCTGCTTGCGATGCCAATTACACATTCACAACAATCGATATTGCCGCATTTGGTTCACAAAGTGATGGAGGTGTGTTGTGGAACTCGGGCTTTGGGCAGAAGCTTTTTAGCGGTCAATTGGATTTACCTGAAGACTCTTTTTTGCCAGGAACAAATTTAAAATTTCCTCATTTCATGGTTGGAGATGCGGCATTTCCTTTGAAAAGATGTTTAATGCGACCATATCCTCTTAATACGCCGTGTTATTGAAAATGCTTTCGGGATTTTAGTAGCCCGCTGGAGAATTCTGTTATCGCCTTTGCAAATGCACCCATCATCAGCAGCAAAAGTAGTGAAAGCTACAGTCCTTTTGCATAATTTTCTGAAAATGAATGATGGTACCTATTGTCCACCTGAATATGTAGACCAGTACGAGGGAGACAATATAATTAACGGATTGTGGCGAAAAGAAATTTCATCCCCGTTGCAAAAAAGTGGCCGACTGTTGTCGAACAATGCATCAAGAGATGCATTTAATGTAAGAGATGAGCTGATGCAGTATATATTCTCACACCCTCTTTAAATTCCAAATTCAAATATGCTAAAGCATTTATCAATAACATCCGTTTGACATTTTTCACTTCTTTTTATACTTATGTATGTATATGCAAGAATTGCATTTACAATGCTTATAAACAACCCCTTAGATGTTTCAATAGAGCATGTATAAAAAAGTAACCATGATCAAATAAAACCAAAATTGCATTTTTAAAACTTTATGAAATTATAATTCTTTTTTAAAGGCAAAAAGCAAATAATAAAAAACTTAACTAAAAAGGCACATTCAATTCAGTATATCGTCGTCCGAAAGTTGAAGTGCTCTATACGCCATTTTGACGATTTTGAGTTACGGATGCTTCCTTAGGTTTTCGGCCCCAAATTATTCAAATCTGCAATCCGTTTTCGGCTATCTCGTCTGGTGGCTGAGATAAATCGTGTCCATTTTGCTCTATATCCTCCAAAACAGAATTTGTTTATGAAATTTTGCACTACATATATGCCATTTAGTGGCGTATAGAGCAAAATTTCAATACAAAACATGGAAATTGATTGCTGATGGACATTTTGCTCTACGTGGTGTTAGTATTGCTTAATGCAAATATTTTTCAGTATATTTTCTCTTAAAAATATTTATTAAGAATATATTTTCTTTTAATGATGAAACAGAACTGGGGCTTGACGTTTTTCTTCATACAATTTGGCATATAAAAGACGCGGCTGAAAGCAGTCGTGAGATAGAATCTATTTTATTTTGCCATCGACTTTGCTTATGCTCTCACTCTCAGAGTAAAATTCTCTCAACAATGCTACCACACTTTTATTATATTTCATACAATTTGTAAACAAAACCAAAGAAAAATAAAAACAAAAGAAAATCAAAAAAACATTTGAAAGAGCAATATAATTATAATTTTATAAATTTGTAAATAATATAAGTAATATTGTCGAAAAATTGATTGCAGAAGTGCATAAACATGATTTCATATATAATTTGCAGTAATCAATGTACAAAAACAAGACTTGTGGATAAAAATTGGAAATGTGAATGAAGTTGAAGACGACGCTTCAATTCTGGGCATTTTTTCTCTGAGAGTCGTTTTTGCTTCAAGTTGCGGACGTGTTCTGTTTCATCATTTACTCTTAAAAAAAAAGAGAGGGAAAAAGTAGAGTAAAATAAATTCCTAAATTGATCTCCTATATATGTACTTGTATTTTACAGTTAATAATAAAAAATAGTGATAAAAATAACTAATGCAAAAAAAGTGCACCTCGACTAATTACCTTGTGATGACAATTTATATATCATAATCATTATTTGTGTGTTTCAGAAGCTCCATTTTGAGAATGTCGTTTTTGCAAAAAAAAATAAATAAAAAAAGAAAAAGTGATAAAGAAACTGTTGAAGATATATCAAGTGGTAACTAAAAATAATCGGCTTTTCGTTTACATATGTGCGTATATTAATTCTATTACAAACATTTTTTAGCTGAAATTCTTTTTATTGGAAGCAGACAGAAACGGACAAGAAAAAATCCAGCAGCTAAGACAGCTTCTGAGGCTCCAACAAAAAATTCTGATACCGTATTGGATTTTTCTAGTGGTAATATACATACGTACATATATAAATTAAAATTATTATTTTTGTGTGTCTCCAGATGACTTACTTCAAGATCAAGATTTCGAAATAACAGAATATACATCAATTACTAACAATGATTTAACTACAAACAGTACGGAGGCATTAGGTAAATAATAACAGATAGACGTAGGCACGCATTTAATACAGAATAAGAGTTTATATTTTCAGAAAAACGTCCAGATTTAGAGCCATCACGAAAAAAACGGCTTCAGCCAGAAACTAGGAAGAAGAACATCGTAAAAAAATTGCGCCAGCAAGGAAAGGAATACTGCAGTCAAACAGGAAAAATTGTAAAAGCTCGACAAATTAATGCAACTTGTAATACAGAATGCTTCTATGGCTGCACCCAAAATTTCTCTGAAAGCGACAGAGCAAACATTTTCAAAAAATTTTGGGCACTGACCGATAAAGAAAAGCAAACATTTTATTGTAAGTTTATCAAAAAGGAAGATTTAAAAAGAAGTCGTGTTATGGAGTCATGTAAAAAGCAAAACACGTTTTCGTATTCATTGGCTAGCAATGAAAAAATTCATAGAGTCTGCAGACTGTTTTTCCTTAATACTCTAAGCATATCAGCAAAAAGAATATACTATTGTTTTCAAAATATGGTTGACAAATCTTCAGAAATTCCAATACCATTACAAAAAGGAAAAAACAGATCGAATTTCATCGAAGACGAAAGAGTGGAACAAGTGAGACAACATATTAGAAGTTTTCTAACTGTTGACTCTCATTATTGGCGCGCATCAACCAGCAGACAATATTTAAGTGCAGATTTATCTATCGCGAAAATGTATGCACCTTACGTGGAACAACAACCCTCCAAACCCGTTTCAGAAAAATTTTAAAGAGATCAATTCAACTACAATTTTAATTTATCCTTTAAAAAACCTAGAAAAGACCAATGCGACCGTTGCGTACAATTTTCAATTAAAGGTGATCCAACGGAGGATGAAATTGAAGAATTCAATATTCACAGAAATGAAACGAATGGCCTTAAAGTAGAACGTGACATAGATCGCCGAAATCAAGACCCTTTTTCTGTTATTATATGTTTTGATTTGCAAAGCGTTTTCAACCTTCCTAAAGGGTTTGCATCGTCATTTTATTATAAGCGAAAAGTAAATGTTTACAATATGACTGCTACAATTATTTTTTTCAATAAGGAAAAATTTACTTATTGTTGCGTTTGGGACGAGTTTAGTAACGGTCGTGGAGGTAACGAAATAAGTAGTTGTATATACAAAATACTAAATACTTTGGTAAAAGAACATCCAACTATACAAAATATAGTTATGTGGAGTGATTCGTGCGTTGCCCAAAATAAAAATCAAATATTGTCTACAGCAATCTTGAAAATTTTGTCGGAACATTTACAGATCAAAAGCATTATCCAAAAATTTTCTGAGCCTGGTCATTCACAAATCCAGGAAGTCGATTGCGTTCACAGTGCTTTTGACAAGTATCTGAAACGTTTAGAAATTCACAGTATTTTGTCACTTGTTAATTATTTGAAAAATTTTGAAACAAAAAAAAAATAAAAATTATGGTTATAGAAATGGAATGCTCAGATTTTAAGAATTTTTCCAAGATTTCTAACCAATTAAATTTTTCGGTTCTTCCATTTAGTAAAATAAAAGTTCTTCAATACATACAGAATAACTTGTTCACAATAAAATTTAAAAACTCAATATTGCAGCCTCATTTTCAAACAGCGAATATAATAAAAAGAGGTTTCCGGAATCAGTTACCAACACCGTTAAATATTTTTGAAACTCAGTTGAACATATTTAAGAGAAAAGAAAAAATTCAAAATGAAAAAATTTCCGATATAAAACTGTTATTTAATTTTATATCTGAAAAAGACAAAAAATACTACCTAAGTCAAATAAATTAAGAAGTTAATTTTGTTATAATAACTTTATAAAATGTATCTTATAATAACTTATGAATAGTTTTTATTTCTTTTTTTTTCAAATGAATATACTGTATTTTTATAAATAATTTTAGATGTGTTTTATTGCTTTGTTAATACCATTTTGCTCTACGTGTATGTGTTTGCAAGGATATATGACTAAGGTGACGTATAGAGCAAACAGGAATTTTATTACCATTAGAAAATATACCGTTGTAGATGTGATCTGGAGATAAAAAGCATCTATTCAGAATTATCTTTTTAAGACAAATATGTGGTATAAAAATGAAAAAATTCTATCGATTAGTTTTTTCAGAAAAAAAGTCTGAACCTTCGAAATCGATTCTCTCCAAATGCATTTTTTGCACGTAGAGCACTTCAACTTTCGGACGACGATATATACATACATATATGTAAGTATACATAAATAAAAAAAACAAAACAAAAAATAAGTTCAAAAAAATAAAAACCTTAACAACTAAACTTGTTTAACCAATGTTTAACTTTTAATTTTTCATAAAAACTAGATTTAAAATTTCAATTTTTAATTTGTCCTGATCCTCCTCTGAGTGTTTAAGCAAATAGGAATCCAGAACCTTAAAAAAATCTGCGTTGCGGCTAATTTCGCAGCTTTCTTTTTTGGCAGCAATAAAGTCGTTGACAGCACCGCAAAGCATATCAAATTTTTCATGACTTTTTTCATTAGTTTTACGCCTCTTTGATTTGTTTGGTGTTTCTTCTTCAGTTGAACAGTTATTGGCGCAATCGTCAGAAAAACATGTCGATGTCGTACTAGACATATTGAATGAGAATGAACTCTCATCTTCGATCTCTTCCGTTTCAATATATGTTTGCTGCTCCGATGAGCCCCATTGCATATTGGAGATCGTTCTGAAAGAGAAAAGTGCTTCAAAAATATATACATACATATGTTTGTTGATACATGGGCTGAATTCATAAATGAAGTTTGCAAAGCAACTGAAGGAAATCGTTGCATTTATGTATAACATTTTTTATGTACATATCTTTGCTTAACGAGTGCGTCTGGAGAATTAATGATGGTGATGCAGTTCATAACTTCATCTAGGAAGTCAGCCATACATGTCTTTATAATTTCTTACAAACCTTCGCGGTGCAACGTGCTTTTGTAAAAAGGACATTGCATCTAAATAGCACCACTTGCGCTTTTCTTCCGCAGCAGCTCCGGATTTTGGCTTTGCTGACGACATTTCCCGCACGAAACTATCGCGAAGAGATCTCCACCGGCTCTGACATTGTTCAACTAAAAATTTTTTAAATTTTAAATTATCAATTTAATAATTTAATAGATTTAATAGATGTGTGAAAATCTTTTACATGTTGCTCCTGTTGCAGCAGCTACGGAAGCCCATGATTTTTCTTTCTTCAATTTATTTCGGTACTCTTGTTTACGCTTGTCGAATAAACAAGGAAACATTTGCACTGCTTCTATTAATTTGTTTTCCATAATTTTGTTAATTTATTTCACGTTTTATAATAATTTATAATAATATATTAACTTCTGCCGCCACAAATAAAACAAAACCAACGAAAAAATCAACTGAGAGCTAAAAAAAACTTATAAAAAAAATCAACTGATAGCTGTCAAAGTACTCAACGTACGTTAAAAGTTGCCCAACTTTAATACGTTGCGTTGACGGAGACGTACTCATTGGGACAAAGCTCATAAGAAAACATGTATTTTAACTTAGCTGTCAGTTGAAAAAGGCGACGGATAACGTATGACGGATTCTATGTGTCTCGGCCTTAAACACTCTTTCTACATTTGCCGAAAAATCTGGTAAAACCAAAATTTTTTTAATAAAATTAGTTAACGTGGGAAATAAAAGACTAGAGTTTTTTTTCATCACTGAAATCTTTTTCCAAAAATCTAAAAGCTTTATGTCCGTATCCGGGAAGAATTGTTCTAAAATTAGTAATTTCCATTGCCTGAACTCAGATTCAATTTCCTGTAATCATCCTCAAAAACAACTAAATATGATAAAACTATCTCTTTTATACTATATTCACACGGACAGAAATTATAGAGGTTCGCGCTCTCATTCTTGGTTCGCGTGCCAATCTTGATTGAATCTGCATGTTTCGCCATACAAAATTCTGAGAGCGAACCTACGTGTTTCATTTTGAACCTTGTTGTGAACCCGTATAATTTACTATCATCTCTAATTTTGATAACAAATTATCGCTAGTTTAGCTGAACTAGTTGTCTAAAAACATTTTAACAAAGAAAAACAATTGATAAGTGCTAAATTTTAATAAAAACATTGAACAAATAAAACGCATATATTTATATTTATGTAAATAATTAAATAAAATGGAAGAACAATAAATAATATTAAATAACGAAGTACGAACCAATCTAGAATGAGTCGTGTGAACACATAGGTTCGCCATCGTGGTTCATGAAGCGAACCTAGTGTTTCAGTTCTTCGTGTGAACATAGTATAACTCCTAACTTTTTTTACATATCGCTTGCGGCAAAAGCTGCCAAGTTCTTGAAAAGTTCAAAGTAGTGTAAATTTTTTTTATTTAAAAATCGTCAAATTAAAGACACAAATCGTCACATCGTCAAACTGCCTTTTTTGACATTTGAAATCGTCAAAATGACGATACATCGTCAAATCTGGCAACCGTGCTCCTACCCTCTTATACTACGTTCACACGGAACATGCTTCGCTCTCTATTCATGCTTCACACCCCAATCATGAGCGAAGCATGTAGATTCATATTGAATCTACTTGCGAAGCATGAAAAATTGCTCTCTTCTCTAAATTTTATCGTAATTTATCGGAAGTTTATCTGAACTAGATGCAAAAAACACAACAAAAACTTTAATTAAAAGTGAAAAATTGAATTAAAACTATAAAGATAAAACAACAATGGAAGCAAAAAATATGTTTGGGGATTTTTAAAAATGCGTAATAATTTTAACTTATTTTTTTTTTGTCTATTTTAGATTTTATTTGTTATTAAAAAGAGAACTATCAAATCGAAGCAAGTACATGAGTCGTGTGAACAGCTAGATTCATAAACATGCTTCAGAGAGCGAAGCAAGTGCTTCATCTTCTCGTGTGAACATAGTATTATTACTGTTTGGTCTCTCCCTTGACAGAAAGCAGTGAGTTAAAAAATCTCACCAAATAACTCTTAAGAAAAAAAAATAATAATAAAAAGATGTTTTCTTAAAATCCAATACAGTCCATTAAAAAGAAGGTCAACAAACACATAACTCTTATTAATAGCCTTTTTCCACTACGCAACATCAAACATCTACCATCAATTTGAGAAGATGTTAACATCTTCCCATAAGAAATACACAGTACTAAAAGTCAACATCTTTCTACATCTTTAAAAGATGTTCCTAAACCATTTTATTCCAATCAACATCTTCCGATAATTTTAATGTCATCTCTAGCAAAATGACAGATACATACATATTGATAGTTTCATTTTTTGTGAATGACATATGTACATGAATGACCTACATACATAAATTATCTTCATATTCATCTTTCATAATGGATCGCAAATTTTCTGCATTAACAATTGTGTTTGTTCTTGTAAAGCATGAACGAGTCCAATTATTAATGTTTCTTCAAAATCCATTTTAATTTTTTCCACAAAAAATTATGCTGTAACATCCATACCTAAACAAGAGCGGAAAACGGAACGTTTTCTACCGCCTAGCGTTAACGCTGAAATACCATACCTAAACAAGAGCGTCAACGCTTTGTCATAAAAACAGGGTTATTAAAAAATATATAACAACCCTGATTATAATAGTATACTCATAACCTAATAATACATGCACCTCTACAACAAACACAACAAAAAAAATTCCTCAGAAGTCAAAAGTATAAATGTGTATGTTTCAACCTGTGACAAAAATATAAATAAAAATTATTCATTCAAATACGAAAAAATAAATACAAATCAAAATTTAACACTTGAAATAAAAATTGCAAAATTTTGCCGCCGCGTTATTTCGGGATGCTCCATACAAATTGTATGGGCATGAAAACTTTTGACAGCTAAAAAACGCTTGCCGCTCTTGTTTAGGTATGGCTGTAAGTATTTTTATATTTTTGACAGCTGAGAAGATGGTAGATGTCAGATGTTGCCAATGGAAACGCAAGTTTCACCTTTTCAACATATTCCATTCATTCCTCTAAAATGCATGGTGGAATAATAAGGTGCGCGTAAGAATACAAATTCATTCAAAATTGTCAAAACAAAGCTGTATACAAAACAAAACAAAAGTTTTTTTGTATGTATTTATTGGTTATGCAAAAACAAAAAGCATAACGTAAACAAAAATATTCATGATGGCGGCCAAAAATGTAAACAACTTTTGACAAGACCGAATTAACTTACCATATTTTTGCAGATTATTTAACGGTCAAAACACAGCCCTACAAAAAACCATATTCCTTCTTGCGCGCACCTTATTATTCCACCATGCTAAAATGTATGCTAGTGGAAAAAGGCTATAAAGCGAAGTAAATAAAGAAAATTAAACCAGAGTCGGAAACTTCAGTACTAATGGGATTTTTTTTGTTTTTTAATATTTGCACATATTGTTCTTAAGCTATGTACAGACGATTGGCAGATCTTACAATATTGTCAGAAAAATGTTCAGAAAATGTCTGACAACCGTCTGAACTTACAATTTTTGTCTTGCAACGTTGCAAGAAAAAGCCTTGTCAGTTCATTGTAAGACAATAATATTGTCAGACATCTGACAATGGTGAGAACACTCTACTTTGCCATTGTCAGATAATTGTTAGACATTGTAAGCTCTTGTTTTATTGGCAGATGTGTTTAAATTAATACATCTGACAATAGCACCATTGTCAGATAATTTTTCTATTGGCAATGCTGTTCATAAATACTATTGGATTTGACAGTTCTGGCAAAGTTTAACAACACATCTGGCAATTTTTCCACACAACAATCTGACAACCGTGTAAACTGACAATTTTCGTTGGCAGATGAATTTATTGTCTGACAATTGTCTTACAATGAAATTGTAAGGTTTTCTTACAATCGTCTGAACTGACAATTTACCTTTTGGTAACAATTTTTCATTGTCAGTACGTTGTCAGCATATTGACATATTTTACAATATTTTAAGATCTGCCAATCGTCTGTACGTAGTAGGCTTTTGCACTAAGTACATTTAAATTCAAAAACATTTGCTTTTTTAAAAATTCTCAGAGTAAATCCAAGTACAAAAGGGGATCAAAGCAAGTAAACACAAAACGAAAAAAAAAAACAAACAAAACATTTATTCTCTTTATACGCCCAGAGTATTTGTATTTACTTATTCTTATTCACTATAAGTAGAGTAAAGTAAACATTTTTTTTTGCTAATATTCTGTAAGTACTTTGCAAGGTTCTTATTTTACCATGTGGGTATTTTAAGCATTTTCTTGGTTTTTATTTTTAGCATTAATTTAACAGTTAATTTTATGGAATATACATATGTACATACCTATCTAAGTATATACAACTATTGATATGTTGATAATTTGATCTTAACATCAAATTAATTAAAAGAGAAATTTCATACAAACCAAATAAAACTTACAAAAATACTCGAGTATTTTAGTAAATAGTTTAAGTAGTGCTTGTCTTTACTTAATGTGCTTGGTTCTTATTATGCTTAGTTCTTACATGCTTTAATACTTGCTGTATTTATTTCGTACAGAAACAGTATTTATTGTGTTTGTTTCTTATAATACAGAACAGAAGAAGGTATAGTAAAGAGAGGGTATAATAAAACAAATACACGAAAAAAAGAGAATGTATTTAAGTATTTGTTTTTTGTACTTTTGCAAAAGCCTAGTACGTAACTTTAGTAAAATAATTCCAAGCTTTATTTGATTTGAACAACTAGAATACATACTAAAACACATGTGTGGTCTATTTTTCATAAACAAATAAAATATTATAAGTGCGAAGAAAGTTTCTGGTTTCTGGTCAGTAAATTCAATACAAAATTCAATAATTTGGAGCAATTTTCTTTAAAAGGAAAGAAAACGAAAAGAATATACATATATGTGTATGAGATTGTAATAAATCAGCTTTCCGGCTCTGATCAACAAAAAGCACATACTGCACATACAGTGCTGCCGCTGCGAATTTTCCTATCATTCCCTTAAAGAAAACTAGTTAGACCACTAATTCTTTTTCTTTCACATTCTATTTAAAATTATGCTAACATTCTTTGTTTAAGTAAAGTTCACAAAAATTGTATCACATTTGACAATTGGTTTCATCGAAGAAATGAATAAAATCTTTAAATACAAGAATATCCCGGTTATTTGGTAGATCGCACATATTTTCTAATTAAAATTAATTAATTTCACGTAAGGGTTACCATTAATTTACGATTTATCGGGCAAAAGTGCGAAAACCGGGTATCTCAGGCTACACACTTTTACAATTTTAAATTAATTTATGAAGAAAAAGGTCTATTAAAGAATCAGATCGAATTATTTAAAAATACTTCTAAAAATCTCATAAATTAACTCAGCTCTCAATTAAGAAATATAATAGGCTAAATACAGTCTAGTAGAACTCCAAATTCTTAAATATCTATAAATTTCTAACTTCTCACTAACGGCTTAATACTTAGCAAAACAAGTTTAGATTATATTATCTGTATATTATCTTTATATAAGTAAAAATAACATATTTAGTACTAACCCATTAGCCCCTTTTTAAAAAGATAATATAGATAAAATAATCAGCAATCCCCAAATTCTCATAAAAGTCTTGCTAAATTTCACTACCTGAAAGTTTGCAGTAAAAAATTTGTAAATTCTCAGACAAAATCTGTCACTTTGCGTGTTTACCATAATTTGTGCAAACAAACGCAAATAGTAAAATACAGATAATACATCTATTCAAAGCGGTGGTTACAATTTGGAGGAATACTTGTGAGCTGTCTGTAGTTTTGTTTATTAAAACTAGAATAAAGCCTAGTGCTATTTCATAGCCCCTAATATACTTAAACAAAACTAGAGAGTTTCACGCTCTGAATTAAAACACTCAATAAAAATATCAGTGTGGCCTCGAGTACGTCAACTACGTATCGGGTCAATTGCATTCACTACGCTATCTTTTTCCTTGCTTTAACTAGAGCGTGTATCTAGTGCTGTTCTCCAACAGCCCCTTCTAAAGCAGAGGAAAAAAAGAAAGATAAAAACTCTTTAGCTCTTGAATAGTAGATTATAGATATTGCAAATTCTCAACAACCCCAGAGTCATATAAATCCAGTACCTCACATCTCATATCAGTATGCCTTCCACATCACGAAGATCGATCGCGTCTGCCAAAGAGCACTTTGACTTTGATTATAGTCAAATAATGTCAGTGTGCGAAAGGTTCGACGCTACCCCTACGGAGGAGTACACTGACACCATCCTTGAAGTTCTGTTGAGAGACTTAGACTCATGTTGGGATAAGTTAAAACTTTCTCATGAGGAAGTTTTGTTCTCCAAAGATACAGAAATCACTCAGGAAATAAAAGAAGAAGTAAAACAAAAATTTGAAAATTGTAGGACTTCATATTACGATTGTTCCGCGAGAATACTAGACCTTGCGATAATAATAGTCCAGGAGAATCCGGGTGTTCCAAGGTTTCAGTCCACGTCTCGTCACTTAAGTTTCCAGCAAGCACCAAGCCGCACTTTCGTTCAGAACGATACTAGTGACTGTATTAAGCTCCCTCCCTGCGATACGGAGGTGTTCCACGGCAGCTACGAACAATGGCCCTCATTTCGTGATATGTTCACAGCAGTGTACATAAATCACTCCAAACTCACGCCGGTCACGAAATTGTATCATCTTCGTAATAAAACGAAAGGTGAAGCAGGAGCCATTGTCAAAAGATACACTCTTTCAAACGACAATTTTGAACTCGCATGGGAAGCGATAAGAACTCGTTACGAGAACAAAAGGGTTCTGTTGATGCTATCCAAGTTATTTAAAAGAAAACAAGAAACTAATATACGTAATTCATTAAAAGAACAATATTTATTTAAAGTAATTAAATTTGTGCAACTTGACAAGAGGTTTTTTTATTCAAGGAAGTAAAAGTATGTATACTAGTAAAAAGACATTAAAAGAGAATTTAAATTAAAAAATATTGCCAGACTAGAAGTTTGCAGTGTTTTTCTTCAACACTTCCTCCAAAAACAGTGCATACTAATCATTTGTATCTTGCGACATTCCAATATTTGAGCGAAGACAAATAAATCTACTGACATCTAGTGGTTTCGTAAATAAGTCAGCAAGTTGATTCTCGCCAGCAATGTGTTCAAGTTTCAGCTCTGCATTTAAATATTTTTCTCGAACAAAGAAATGTCGAATGTCTATATGCTTAGACCTTTTATGGAACTCTGGATTCTTTGTGAGTTTAACGGCGCTAGCGTTATCGATATAAAGAGTTGGAAGTTCCTTATTAATTATTAATTCCGATAATAATCGCTTGATCCATATAAGTTCCTTAGCACCTTCACTTGCGGCAATTATTTCAGATTCCGTTGTTGAAAGAGAAACCGTTTTTTGTAGTTGACTGCACCAAGAAACAGCTCCTCCACTTAGTATTGCAACAATTCCTGTTGTTGATCTACGAGTTGTTTTATCACCACCGAAGTCAGCATCACTATAAACTTTAAGTGGTTCTTCATCGCTTTTATATTTTAAGTAGTAGTTACTCGTGCCTTTTAAGTATTTGAAAATGCGTTTAAGATTACTCCAGTCCATTTCTGTTGGATTTTCCATAGATCGTGCGGCTTTGCTTACGCTAAACGCAATATCCGGACGAGTTGCAACCATAAGATACATAAGACTGCCTACGGCTTCACGATAGGGTACACTTTTGTTGACTTTTGGGCTGTTTTCAACATCTTCCTTTCCGGCTGGAGTTTTTACCGCATTTGAGTCACTCATTTTAAAGCGTTCTAAAATTTTATTGATATACACCTTTTGATTAATGGTTATTGATCCATCATCATGGTGTTCAATCTGCATTCCTAAAAAATTTTGCAGAGATCCAATGGTGATGCTAAATTCGGTTTCCAAAAGCTGTAGAAAAGTTTTCATTTCTTGTTCATCACTGCCAATCAGCAACCCATCATCTACATATATAGCTGCATACAAAACACTTGACTTTATATTTCGATAAAAAACACAAGGATCTGCTGTACTTGTTTTAAAACCGCATTTTTTCATAAAGTCAATAAAGCGTCTATTCCAACAGCGTGGAGCCTGTTTCAAGCCATAGAGGCTTTTATTTAAGCGACATACTCGGCCAGTGCCATCTTCAAACCCCTTAGGCTGCTCCAGATACACTTCCTCCTGAAGTGTACCATACAAAAAAGCTGTTTTGACATCAAATTGTTTCATTTTCATTCCTTTGTTTGCAGAAATGGCCAAAAGAGTTCGAATTGAGTCAAAGCGAGCAACCGGACTGAACGTTTCACCGTAATCGATACCCTGTTTTTGTACATAGCCTTTCGCTACTAATCTGGCCTTAAATCGGACTTTACCATCATTCTGTGGCTTCATACAAAAAACCCAACGGTTTTTTACAACATTTTTGTTTACAGGTCGCTGTACAAGATCCCACGTTTCATTTTCTTGTAGAGATTCTAATTCGTCAATCATTGCTTTTTTCCATTCTTCGCCTTGCGGTGCTATTATAGCTTCAGCGAACGATTGTGGAATATCATCATTACAGCTAGTTGGTAAGTTTGACATTAGTACAAAGTCGTCACTTTTCATCCAATCAGGTAGTCTTTTGTTCCGATTACTGCGTCGTAGATCAGATGTTTCTTCTGGTAATTCGATATTTCTAGTTGAATCTGTATTGTCGTCACGTTTGTTGACGATGCTGTTAGATTCTTCTATTTCTTCTGGTGTTATTTTATCTATATTTTCATCAATATGACTAATTATTTCTGTAGTAGACCTACTACTGCAAACAGTTTCGGATTTAAACAAAACATCATGGCTATTAACTATTTTATTTTTGGAAGGGACAAATATTCTATAGCCGTCTTTATTATTTACATATCCAACCATATATCCAAATACTGCCTTGTTATCAAACTTTGAACGAAATTGTTTTGGAACGTGCACATAACAACCAGTACCAAATATTCTTAAGTGTTTTAAGTTCTCTATATTTCGATTATACCAAAACTCACTCGGAAACTTATTGTTAATATTTGTTTTACCTGTAAGGTTCAACACATGAACAGCGGTATTACACGCTTCAGCCCATAAGCATTTTGGCAATTTGCTTATACTCAGCATGGATCGAGCAGCTTCTACAATGGTTCTATTTTCGCGCTCTGCTGTTCCGTTTTGTTGAGGTGTGTACGGTGGTGAAATTATGTGTTCGATCCCTCTGCGGCTCAACAAATCGGCAACCTCTTTATTGACAAATTCTGTCCCACCATCCGATCGAAATCTTCTTACCGTGTGACCCCTTGCACTTGCTTCATTTAAAAATATCTCAAGGTTCCTGTATACTTCGTTTTTATATTTCATAAAAATAATTTTTCTAAACTTGCTGTAATCATCCTTGAAGCACACAAAATATCTAGACCCGCCTAATGAAGTTGTTTGCATAGGGCCATTAACGTCGGCATGTATCAGCTCTCCGGTTTCTACTGATTGACAAGGTCTTTTCTTAAAAGGCAATCGATGCATTTTTCCTAATGCACAACCATCACAAAAATGTTCATCACTATCACTAATTTCGATATTCATGCGTTGTAGTATTTGCTTTATGTGTCTTTTATTCTGATGAGCAAGACGTTCATGAAAAAGTTGCAGACTATCATTTATCATAGCCAGATTAACATGTTGAAATCGTACTGAATTTACAGCACACATATTCAAAATATACAGCTCTTCGCTTAAATATCCTGTTGCTGCTAATGTGTTGTTGTCTTTTCTTACTATTTTTACTGAGCTTTCATCAAACGCTGTCTTAAAACCATTTTTCGCTGCTGCTTTCACTGAAAATAAATTTACGCTGGCATCTGGTACATACCAAACATTTTTCAGTTCTGCTTCTTTCCACTTATAGTTGCAAAAAACTTTTACAATAATATTACCGCAGCCATACGCCAACATTACAGCATTTTGTTTTCCAAGACATATTTTCTCAGGAACAATAAACTTAGTGTAGCTTTCGAAATATTGCTTACTCGGGGTAATATGCCTAGAAGCACCACTGTCACAGCACCAAATGTCTGAAGAAGTGTTAACATTACAGTTTGCTTTCAAGCTATACGCTAGAAATGCATTGCTTTTACTTTTGAAATTAACTTTATTATTCTCGTTAGCATTTGAACTCATTGTACTTAAACATTCGGCTGCCCAATGACCAATTTTTCCACATTTGTTGCAGGGGAACTTTTGCTTTGCACGAGCCATTTTGTCTGCACTTTTGTTCTTTTTAAAACTTAATTTGTTTTTACTTTTGACATCTTTTGTCATAAAAGCTGCTTCGCTTATTTCAGTTTTATCCAATCTTGACTCACGAGCTTCTATTGAGCAAAGTTTTTCAATAAGAAGATTCAACTTTTGCTGGTCAGTAGGAATGATATCCCATAAATCTTTGAAATTATCATATTCCTTTCCAAGTGTTGACAATATTCTACCGTTCAGCATTCGTTCAGACAATTTGTTTTCTTTGTGCTTCTCCAATTCACTGTTCAAATCTACAAACAATTTTTGCAGTTTCGCCACATGTATACTAATATCTTCTCTCTCGTCACGCTTTGCTTGGAAAAACGACTCAATCAACGTATTTAGACGTTGAGTACTACTTCTTTCAAAACGAGCACATAGCTTATCCCATATTTCAGCCGCATGTGTACAAGTTAGTACTAATTCTGCCGTTGATTTATTTAGTGCACTTGCAATTATACTTGCAGCCTTTGCATCGTCCTGTAACCACTTCTGCAGCGCTGCTTTGCTTTCAGGAGTTGTACCACCATCTGGACGCTTGCTGACACCATTTACTATATCTTCAAGTGCATGTGCGCGAAACATCATGTTTATGTGCCATTTCCATTTTGCCCAGTCTTCAGGACCTTCTAATTTTTCCACTTGTACCTTCAAATCTGCGCTTGACGACATTGCGTATATTGAATTTTTCTTAGTATATTCGTCTGAATTTCCTTTTAATTAATTATGGTGCCTGGGCCCATAACCTGTTGATGCTATCCAAGTTATTTAAAAGAAAACAAGAAACTAATATACGTAATTCATTAAAAGAACAATATTTATTTAAAGTAATTAAATTTGTGCAACTTGACAAGAGGTTTTTTTATTCAAGGAAGTAAAAGTATGTATACTAGTAAAAAGACATTAAAAGAGAATTTAAATTAAAAAATATTGCCAGACTAGAAGTTTGCAGTGTTTTTCTTCAACAGGTTCTCGTAGATAACCAAATCAAAATATTATTTGATATCCCATCTGCGAAAATTGAAGACAGCGAATCAATAAGAATAATTCAATCATCGGTTAATGATTCGCTCGATACTCTAAAAACACTTGGGGTGCAGGTAGAGAGCTGGGATCCGATTCTCATTTGGTTAAATTCCACAAAGCTTCCTGATACAACCCTAGCTCTGTGGGAGCAGTATCTCGCATCTCCTCGTGACCTGCCAAAGTGGATGCAAATGTCACAATTTCTTGTTGACACATACGAGACTGTAAACCGCCTCGCAAGCATAAGAACATCAAAAGATTGCTTTTCGCTTACAAAAGCTCCAAAAAATAATATTCAGACATATACGTCTCAAGAAAATTTAAGTACATCTTGCAAACTATGCAAAGAAAATCATGCTTTAAGGACATGTCCTAAGCTCAGGGCGTTCAATGTACAACAAAGAGTTGATATTGTATTTCAGAATAAAGTTTGCAATAAGTGCCTAGCCTCTTCTCACTTAAAAGCGAATTGCAACAGTAAATATACATGTCTCCAATGCAAAAAACACCATCACACTATGTTGCATATGAAACAAAAGCCTCACATCTCATCTCAAAATACAACCAACTTGTATAATAAAGATAGAGCTAATCAGCAACACAAAACAGATAAAAAATACAGCGCACACGTTTCTCAAACGGTAGAAAAAACTAGCATGAATGAAATTCCACATTGTTCAAAGAAGTTTCAAGCTAATTGTGCTATAAACAGTGAAAACATTTTATTACGCACCGCATTGGCTCAAATTGAGCATAGAGGTGAGCTGTTTACTGTCCGAGCGCTGATTGATCCAGGTTCCCAGCGAACATTTTTGACAGAAAAGATTCGCAATCGGCTTCAACTGCCCTGCCAATCTGCTCATTTTGAAATCATTGGTATTGGGGGCCAAAAGCAGTCCCCAAACAAAGAGTGTGAATTTGTTCTGTACGCAAAAAGACACAATTTGAGAATTCCCATCAAGGCAATTGTATTGCCAAAGGTCACTAAGTGACTCCCCGCTTACAGTTTAGAAATTACCGACTCAAAGAATTATCTGAACTAGATCTCGCTGACCCAACTTTCAACAAAGCTTCTCAAATTGACTTAATTCTAGGAAATGATTACGAACATTTCCTCAATATAGAAGGTATAAAGAAAAATGTTTGTGGCAACACATCTGCGTACAACACAATTTTCGGTTGGGTTCTCAGCGGACCAATAAAAACCCAGACAGTTCAATCGTTTACAACCTCAGTTGTGACGTCAGAAAATATTGAGCTCAACAATATTTTAAAAACTTTTTGGGAGCAAGAAGAAATTCCTGTAGCGCGAACAAAATCCCCAGAGGATGAATTTTGTGAAAGACTGTATAGTCAGACAACAGTGCGCAATAAGGATGGTAGATACATAGTACGTCTACCATTCAAGGATGAGTTTCCCGAAAAAGTCTTCCTGGGGTCTTCAAGATACATAGCACTAGCTCAATACTCAAGAATGGAAAAAACACTTTCAAAAGATTCTGCGCTTAAGGGCCAATATAACTCTGTGTTAAATGAGTACATAACTCTCGACCACATGGAGGAAAATACAGCAGAAGAAATAATCTCTCATTGTAAATATGGGTCTTATTATTTACCGCATCACGCTGTTGTTCGCCCGGAACACAAAACGACGAAAGTAAGAGTCGTTTTTAATGCATCTAGAAAATCAAAATCTCAATTTTCTCTAAATGATGTGCTTCACACCGGCCCTATACTACAAAACGAATTAATAACCATAATTCTAAATTGGAGAAAATACAAATTCGTTTTCAGTGGCGACATTCAAGAAATGTATCGCCAAATACTAGTACACGAGGCTGATAGACCCTTCCAACGAATTCTATTTCAACCGCAGTCTGATGGCCCCATTCACGACTTTCAACTGAAAACAGTAACATGCGGTGTAGGTTGTGCCCCATGTCTTGCGATTCGAACCCTTTTACAGCTAGCTTCTGATTCCGAATCCATGTTCCCTCAAGCAGCTTCAATTCTATGCACAGAAACGTATGTTGACGACATACTTTCTGGCGGACACTCCATAGAAGAAGCTCGTGGTGCTCAGACTGAACTTATGAACGTGTTAAATTCATCCGGCTTACCACTAAAAAAGATTACGGCAAATGATTCTCAGTTACTCGCACACTTACAAAAGGAAGATCTTTATGATCTACATTTTCTGCGTTTCCACGTTACAAGCACTACCAAAACTCTTGGTATTAGGTGGAATGCTCTTACAGACTCCTTTAACTATGACTTAGTCCCAATTGATCAATCCGCGTCGTAAAATACAATGGGTGAAATACAATGGGTTTTTTTTAATAAAAATTAATATATTTTTTTACATTTTATGTACTTTTTGTAAACTTTTGTATGATTTTTTTTTTTTTGGAAAATGTATGGGAAAATTATTCGAAAAATATTCGCTTGAATTTGGCGAATACGAATATCTTAAAACAGGCGAATAGTCGAATACGAATACGAATATTCGTAACATTACTAATGGCTAGCACCCATTGTCATTCGCGCAAAAATACTAATGCAGCAGCTATGGTTGGAAAGGCTGGATTGGGATGAAGAAGTTTCATCAGAGTCATTGCAATGTTGGAATAATCTTGTACAAGATCTCTCTCAGGCAGATACAACTTCGATACCTCGTTGTGTGCAGTACACACCCTCAGATAAAATTCAAATACATGGGTTCGCTGACGCTTCTAAATCAGTCTACTGTGCGGCAGTGTAAATTCGATGTGAGAATAATAATCACAACACATTTACAAACTTATAAGTAGCCAAAAGTAAGGTAGCGCCCATACAAACAGTTTGCCTTCCACGCTTAGAGCTCAATGGCGCAGTCCTACTGGCAAAGCTAATAAAATATGTCACTGTGTCTCTCAATCTCAAGCCTATTGAAGTAAACCTATGTACTGATTCGTCCATAGTTCTAGGCTGGCTTTCAAAGCCCCCTTCTTCATGGGAAACTTATGTAGCTAACAGAATTTCCCTAATTCATAGTTTAGTGTCAAACTCAAACTCCCACTTATGATAACCCGGCAGATCTGGGAACTCGTGGCTGCAGGCCACAAGATCTCACACATAATTCTCTCTCGTGGCATGGACCTTCATGGTTGCACAAACCCTCAACAGAATGGCCCAAACGAAACCCTTTAGTTCCACCAAAGGTCCCTATGGAAGTGCACTCGCTTCTTGTTGATGTGAAAACTGAAGATGTTCTGAGTAGGTTTTCATCTTATACAAAAGCACTGCGTGTCATCTGTTATGTTTTCAGATTTTTTAATCCATGTTTAAGATCAATAAGGACAGATGTCAATGTCAATATGTCAGACATGTTGACTCAAAAAGAAATTATATTTGTGAAATATCGATTAATTATGCTCGCACAAAAAGGGTTTTATGAGGAGGAATATAAATGTTTAGAAAACTCACAAGCTATTCATAACAAAAGTGCACTAAAAACTTTGAATCCATTTCTAGATGCAAACTCAATTCTAAGAGTAAATGGTAGATTAGTGCAATCGTCATTGCCATATAACGAGCGCTATCCCATCATTCTACCAGGCAACTCCCGATTTTGCCAATTATACTTAGCCGATTTACATTAATTTTTGTGCGATGCTGAATGTAGCCAAATGTGCCGCATGGTACAAAATGAAATTTTCATATTCAGGCTCAAGCCCCGGATTAAGAAAATAATAAGAAACTGTAAGACATGCATTATTTACAGGCAACAACCGTGCACTCAAATAATGGCCCCCTTACCGACAGATCGATGTAATTTTTCACTTCCTTTTCAAATTACAGGTGTAGATTTTTCCGGCCCATTTGAGCTGAAAACCTCCCCTCTAAGAAAAGCGCCCACGGTCAAAGGATATGTTTGTGTATTTGTATGTTTCAGTACAAAGGCAATACATCTAGAACTCTGTTCAGATTTATCCTCAGCGGCGTTTCAAGCCGCATTTTTTCGCTTTGTTGGGAGGCGGGGGCTCCCCCAAAGGGTAGTCTCAGATAACGGTAGAAATTTCCTAGGCGCAAGCAAAGCACTCGAACGAGAATTTACCACGTTCGTAAATAATGCATCCACAGACGTAGCACAAAAGTATCTCTCGAATGGGTTTGAATGGAGATTTATTCCACCCCACGAGCCTCACATGGGTGGCTTATGGGAAGCAGCCGTTAAAAGTTTAAAATTTCATTTTAAGCGAGTGGCAAGTGCTCAAAAGTTTACTGATGGGGAATTTATTACCATTTTAACTCGAATTGAAGGGGTACTGAACTCTCGCCCAATCTCGGCTCTGTCAGAAGATCCTGCAGATCTAACAGCCCTGACTCCTGGCCATTTCTTAAGAGGCGCACCTTTAACAGCTTTTCCCGAACAAGAGTTTAAAACTATGTCCTTCATTAATAGATGGGAAAAGCTAAAAGCGATCCACTGTTATATAAATAAAAATGTTCAATGTTTATTCTTTGTTATTTTTATATTATGTTCTTTATTATGCAAAGGTTTGTTCTATTATTAATTATTTATTAATTGTTTGAACAGCCGCTTGTGCGACTGTTCACTTTGTTTTACATTTCTTAACTGTACAAATTATTATTTAATATCTTAAGTCTAGCTTAAACATTCTATATTTTAATACTAATACACACACAGGGTATGTGTGGGAATATGCATGATCAGCATAATACATTCTGTATACTCTGATCATGCAGTCATAGCATGGACAAATATTTAAACAATAACAAGAGTGTTATGTTTCAGTTGCTGCATGCAGACGGCATGCAGTAGTGGTTAGTCAAACACACTACACCTCCCTTTTTCAGAAAGAATAATCAATACTGAGTTGATTATTCTTACTGGTAATTAAAAATGTAAAAATTAAAAATATGGGGGTTTAAAATTGTAAGATTAAAAATTAAAGAGATTTAAGATCAAAATTATAGGGATTTAATATTAAAATTATAGGGACATTCTTCCCTTCCCTTTTTAAAAAAAAATTACGTTATTATAAAATTATTTCATAATTTTGATTTTATGATTATATTAAAGATAAATGATAAATTGAATTGTATGTATTAAAATGCTTTACCACAAAATCACATTTTAACCAATGTATGCAAAAAAATTTTAATTGAATCTTTTGATTCTATTTTTGTGGACTCTAAATCTTTTTTTGTTTTCGTCCATTAGTTCAACATTGTTATTTTCATCAAGGCCTATTACCTTGTATGGACCTTTATATACATTTTCTAATTTGTGTCCAGCTTCATTGCGAACTAAAACAAGATCATTTATGGCCGTGTTAATTGATTTGGCCTTTTCACTGGAGGTTTTTTGTCTTTCAAGCTTTGCATTTTCAATCATAGATGCTGCTCGGTGTTGAGCTACTTGCAATCTAAATTTAATTTCTTTTTCATAAGCGTCAATATTATATATTGGATCTATAGTGTTTGTGAATTCTAAAGTAGGTGGCATTTTTCCGAAAACTAGCTCAAACGGGCAATATCCGTGAGCTGTGGATGGATTTGTATTATAACAATAGATGAAAAATTTTAGCCAGTTATCCCAATCAGATTTATCTGATGATACATAAGATCTTAAATACTCGTTGAATGTTCTGTGAGATCTCTCAACAGTACCGAGTGTCTCATGATGATAGGGAGTAGAGTTTAATTTCTCTATCTTCATTAATTCACATAATTCTTTCAGAACTTGATTCATATATTCAGTACCCATATCGGTAATTATTTTATTCATAGGACCGTATATTAAAATAAAACCTTCCATAATTGCTTTTACAACTTCTCTGGATGATTTATTTGGTATGGGAATTGCTACTAAATATTTAGTCGTCACACATCATTGTCACAGCGTATTCATTCTGTGAATCTGACCTTGGAAGTGGTCCAATGGTGTCTATTATGACTGTTTCAAACGCTTTTTGAGGAGTTGGTGTTAAAACAAAGGATTCTTTGCCTTTAAACGTTGTCTTATTTATTTGACATTCTTTGCATTGCTTGACATACTTTGCGATGTCTCTGGTCATACCTTTCCAATGGTATTGTAGTTGTATTTTCTTTACCATGCGTGTTACTCCTGGATGTCCTCCAGTTATTGGATTATTGTGAAATTTTCGCATGATGTTTAATTTCTTTGAATCGGTGGTGACTTTAATTAATTTTGGTGTGAGCACAATAGTTAAATTAGAATCTTGCAAGATTTCATTACCTTTCTCTTTGAAGGTTTCTATATTTGTTCCTAGGTTATAAAGCGCACTATCATCTAGTGAAAGTCGCAATGTTGTTAGACCCATATTATCAGCTACTTTTTCAAGCTTTAGAAAGAGGTGACCTAAGTCTATATTTCTATTTATAACTGTGTCGTTCAACTTAAATAAGGAAAGTATTCGCTTTCCTTTTTTTATTATTATTTTATCTTTAGTAAAATACAATCTTGGTATTTTACGGTGCTGTTGGGCATTTATCGCCTCATATACTTTCAAACCAACCGATGTTTTACAATTAGGGTTTGTTTTAACCTTATTGTTACAACTATTTTTAGACTGAAGTCTTGTTACCTTCAGTATTTTATTGATCTCTGTATTTTTTATATCTTCAAAATCTATTCGTGACAGCGCATCTGCCACTGTATTGTCTTCACCCCTAACATACTCGATTACAAAATCATACTCTTCTAAATCCAATCTCATCCGCATTAGCTTTTTGCAGCCCAATGTATTGCAGTTAGTTCCTGCTCTATTGTTGATTTATTACTTTCACCCTTAGTGAAAGATCTGGATGCATAAGAAACAGGTAGTTGAACACCTTGTTTTTCTAGGCTGAGAACAGCTCCGCAAGCGTGCTTGCTAGCGTCTGTAGTGATACAAAATTCCTTAGAAAAATCTGGATATTGAAGTATTGTAGGACTCAGTAAATGCGATTTGAGGGTTTGGAAAGAATGTTCACATTTTTGAGTCCATTCAAATTGTATATTTTTTCTCGACAACCTAGTTATGTGTCGTGATAATTCAGCAAAACCAGGTATGAACCGTCGATAATAGTTACAAAAAGCTACGAAGCGTTTAGCTTCATCACCATTTTTTGGTGTAGGATATTTATCAATTATAGAAAATTTACTGTCGTCAGGTAAAATACCTTTGTCAGTATATTTGTGACCAAGGAACGTCACTTCACGACAAAAGAATAAACATTTATCAGGATGCAATTTAAGATTATATATTCTACATAAACGGAATACGTCTTTGAGATTACGCAACATGTGTTCTGTAGAACAACCAATCACAACTAAATCGTCCATATATACGAAAGCTTGTGTTGGTGATAATCCGGCAAAAGCCAAGGACATCATTCGTTGAAATGAGTTTGGAGCTATTTTTATACCATATGGCAATCTGTTAAAACGGAAGGATCCTTTTTCTGTAGAAAAGGATGTGATATCTCTAGAGTCCTTGTCTAGTTCTATTTGATGAAAACCTGACATTAAGTCAAGGCAAAATTTAGTTCGGCCCAATTGGTCGAGTATATCATCTATACGTGGTAACGGAAACTTATCAGCTACTAAGTTTTTATTTACTCCCCTATAATCTACTACTAGTCTCCATCTTTTCTGATTTGTACCTGGGAGAGGTTTTTTAGGTACTAAAAGAATAGGACTATTATATTCAGACACTGATGGCTCTATTATATCGTCTTTTATCAATTTAACAACATGTTTGTTTACTTCCTCCTTATGTGAGTGAGGTATTCTGTAATTTTTTATATAAACCGGTTGTTTATTGTGGAGTTTAAGCTTTTGCTTATAAAAATTATTAACTGTTATTTTTTCAGTTTCTAAAGCAAATACGTCTATAAATTCATGACACAGTGTTTTTAATTCTTTATCAACGAATTCTGGAAAGTTTTTTGATAACCTTTCAAGTTTTTCTTTATTTTTCTGTGGGTCATTGTTTTGCTTTACGATTTTATAGTCATTCAGACTTTCTGATAATATTTGGACATTATTAATGATCAAATCATTTTCAGTTGTATTGATAATTCTTACCAAAGGCTTTGATTTTGATGTAATTGTGTTAGCAATGTATACACCATCTTGAAGCATTTGTTGCGGTATCAATACCTCTGTTTCAGTAGAATCAAATCTAATTGGTCTGATCACTTCTGATCTAGCTGGAACTGATATGGAATTAATATTAGGAGCACTCATAAGTGGGATAGATATATCATATGGAACATCATTTGTTCTCAAAGTGATATTATCTTCATTGTCTTGAAAATCTAATACACATCTGCATTTTCTAATAAAGTCTATTCCTATTATTCCATCAACTTGAATAGGGAATTCATTTCCGACAACATGAAACTCATGTGCTATAAGAAATCTATCTATTTTTAAATCAGTTCTCACTTTTCCCAATGTAGTTATGAGACCTTGTCCAATACCGTTTATATTAGTTCTTTTTGTTACATTTATTGGTTCGTTCAGAACTTGATTATATTTGATAACTGATATGTCTGCGCCAGTGTCTATTAAAAAGGTTGACCTATTGTCATTTAAAGTAGTTCGGGATATCAAATAGCTATATAAGTTTAATTGTATGCTGTGTATTTTTTCATCTAAGAAGTATGTTGGGGTGGCTGTACGTTTCCCGAATTATTTTCATCGGTAATACATCGTACATTATTGTTATTTCTTGAATTGTATCCATTATTATTGTAATGGTTACTGTTATTATTTGTATAGTTATTTCTTCCTCTGTTAGGATTTCTATTAAAATTCTCGTAGTTGGGATTATTATAGTTCCTTGAGTTGGAATTATTATTTCTAGGACCATGGTTTCTTGAACTATTAAAGGTTTCTAGGATTTGAATCATTAAAATCTCTACGATTAGAGTTATTAAAATTTCTAGGATTTGAATTGTTAAAGTTTCTAGCTGTTAACGAAACTCTTTCGAGCCGCAAATTAATCACAGCAGGTCTACCACAAGGTTCAATATTATCACCAATATTATATTCAATTTATACATCGGACTTCTTTCCCCCGACATACATGAGAGTGGCCTACTATGCTGATGATACGGCTCTCATATCGTCAAGTAAACTCACTAAAGCACTCTTAAAAAAATGGAAAAAGGATTTTCAGCATGTAACAAATACTTTCATAAGTGGAAAATAAAAATAAACCCTATTAAAACTCAGGTTATAATATTCCCGTACAACAACTCCCCTAAACGCTTACCAAATCGTCAGCTAAGACTTCAAAATGAAAACCTGACAATTAAAAACGACGTAAAATATCTTGGTGTTTGCCTCGATAAAAAGCTTAATTTTGCGAAACACGTCCGTGAAACCTGTGAGAAATCCATGAAAACCATTAGAGCTTTGTGGCCAATGCTTAGTAAACGTTCAACCCTTAACTTAAAGAACAAAAATTTATTATTTAAAAGTGTGGTCAGACCAACTTTGTCTTATGCAAGTCCCATTTGGTACAATGCAGCAAAAACACATTTGAAGAAATTACAAATCATTCAAAATAAATGTCTTAAAATCATAAACAACAAAAATTGGAGATATTCAACCCAACTTCTCCACAACGAAAACGGATATGAACTAATTATGGATTTCATAAAAAAACTGAACAACAAGTACCATGAATCCATTCAAAATTCTCCTTATCAACTGATAAGAGAATGCGTACAATTGGCTTAATTGAAACTCCGAAACGCAAATTATTAAATTGAAAATGATATGTATATATGTATTATCCTTAGATAGTTCAAGATATACATGTATATTTTCTAATAATATTTAAACTTATTTCTCTATCCATGTAAAGGTTTTTCCTATTTTCCTTTTGTAAGAATGTTCGAGCAAAATATAACACGTCTTGTTAGCTTGATTGCATTTATTAAACTCTATGTATTCATCAAAGGAAAGCAAAAGGGAATTCACAAGCTACTCAAGATATATGGCGTTGCCAGATTAATAATAAATAAACATGTTGACATAAAAGAGTATTAAAAGAGTCATTTCAAAAATCAAATATAACGTGACAACTCGGCCCTTCCTACACCTAACTCGTCCTCGAGTTATTCGTCCACTAGGTACCTTCAGAGTCATCTTCATAATCATCGTCTACATCTGGGTATAAGGCACACCAGGGTTTCATCTTGTCGCTACTAGCAATTGTTGAGAACTTCCTCTGATTACGCTGAGCATCATCGACATCTTCTACGACATAACGATCAAATCTTAGGACCTTTTTTATAACGTAAGGACCTTTGTATTTCACTTCAATTTTTCTTGACTCGCCTGTACTAGGTATAGCACATTCAAGTAAGATTAAATCACCTTGGTCATATTTATGTGGAGTCTTGTGTTTGGAGTCGAATCTAGTCTTCCACATTTTTCTAGCGTCTTTGATATTTCGGATAGCATCTTCACGTTTAGCATTAGTTATAGTTGGTTCGATATCATCCTTCACATGTTGAACTGCTGCTAAGATTTTGTTACCGGTGATATCTCGAACAGGAAAATCAAAAATCAAATCAATTGGTGCATATTTTGTAGTACTATTAATATTCATGTTCAGAGTCCATTGTAAATTTCGCATTTCGGTATCCCAATCTTTAGCGTCATTAACTGTTGACTTAATATAAGATAGGATATTCTTGTTGACTCTTTCTGCCAATCCATTAGCTCTTGGTGTTCGGACAGCTACTTTTATATGTTGTACATTATTTTCTGTAATAATCTGATGACTATTAATATGATGTTGATATAATCCCTCAATATGGATTGTAAGAGTGGGAATAAATGAATACAGGGGAAGGTGATCGGTATTTGTATCTAAGTTCAGGGGTCGATTGACAAAAGGCGAATGTCTAAAATATGTCTCCGTATATTCGGGTCTTTAATTTCGGAAGCTCCGATTCTAAATTGACAGTTGGAAAGTACTAAATTTAAGGGTTACCATGTACACAATTATATTATGGTTTTAGCAATTACTTCATTTTGATCCATATAAATATTTATAGCATTAGGTAAGTATAAGATAAGGTAAGTATATAATCCATTAAATAAATTCAATTTATATTTATGTATAGATAAGTAAATAATAATAATAATAACAATAGCAATAAAAAAAGGGAATAAATAGTGTTCAAACTTGTTTGGACATGCCGCCGGGCCTGTGTGTTGCCAATTTTTATGATTGGTTGGTTGTGCATAGCACCGCCGCCAGAGACTTTATTGCTTCTGCAATTATTTGCGCATGATTGTTGGCAGCTAGAGTAGGAACCGTTGATATAGGTGTAGATTTTGTCCCCGAGGCACGCGATGTAGATGATGTTGTTGGTTTCTCAGTTTTCCTTGATGGTGGTGTAGGGTTTGATGATGCGTCCCTTTTTTTGCGTTGATGATTACCAGTAGCCCTGGATGACTTACGTAGCGGATAGTGCAAAAGAGTGTGGTGAAATTTATCACACTTTTTGCAAGTTACCATGGACGTGCAGGATCGTAAGTCATGGCTTTTTGCTAAACAATTCACGCAGTATCTATAGCGATCGACTGCTTCTTCTCTCATAGGCACTGTCATTTTTAGGAACTTGCTACAGACCTTTAATGCATGGACTCCCTTGCATACCATGCATTTATATAAGCTGCGATCCTTTCTGGTTGATTGGGTGATTGTTCGGTGGATAGAGTTGGCTTCCTTTCTGTTGGAATTAGAACCTTTAGTGGGCCTAGGGAAATAAAGTTCATGAGATTAGTATATGTGAGTGGTAAAGAGTTGATTATAGGAATGACATGATTGTGATGACTAGTGATTGGATTTGCTTGTAATACTACTAAGGTGGTTAATAAGTGTGGTGAAATAGAGCTTAAATTACTTAGTGTGAACTTTTACTTGAATTTTCATCGTTTAGGAGTGGTAAGTAGCACAACTTCACTATAGGTCTGGTAATGACTCCTGTGGAAATTCGTACGGTTGCAGTACGTACATTTCCATATGGACCTGGATAAGTTTTTTCTACTCGACCCAAACGCCATTCGGGTGGTGGCTGCAAATCATCAATAATCACTACTAGGTCTCCGCCGTGAAGATTTGGCATTGAGTTCTTCCATTTATAGCGTTTTTGAAGTGATTGCAGGTAATCTTGTCTCCATCGTATAGAAAACTGATGGTGGAGTGCCTTTAGCTTCTCCCATCGGTTGAGAAGAGACATGTTTTCGAAGGGTAGTTCCGGGAACGCTAACAAGGGTGCACCTTTAAGGAAATGACCCGGAGTCAAGGCAGTTAAGTCTGTTGGGTCGTCTGAAATAGACGAAAGAGGCCGCGAGTTAAGTACTCCTTCTATCCGAGCTAGAATCGTGGCGAATTCTTCGAACGTGAACTTATGCGCCCCGGCAAGCCGTTTAAAGTGGAACTTAAAACTCTTCACAGCTGCTTCCCACAAGCCGCCCATGTGTGGTGCATGAGGTGGTATAAACTTCCACTCAAACCCGTGCGTGATATATTTTTGAGCTATATCATGTGCAATTTTCTTACTGAATGTGGCAAATTCATATTCAAGGGATCTGCTGGTACCAACGAAATTTCTGCCGTTATCAGTTATTACCCTTTGGGGGAGTCCCCGCCTACCAACAAACCACGCAAATGCGGCTTCGAATGCCGCGGAAGATAGGTCAGAGCAGGGCTCTAAGTGTATAGCTTTTGTGCTGAAACACACGAATATGCATGCGTATCCTTTGACATAAGGTGCCTTTCGTAAAGCTGAGGTTTTTAGCTCAAATGGGCCCGCAAAGTCTATCCCTGTTACTTGAAAGGGTGATGACAGAGTGCATCTTTCGGGCGGTAAAGGGGCCATGATTTGATGGCTTGATTGCTGCTTATATATTATACAGGTTTTGCAGTGTCGTATGAGGCTTTTTACTCGGGGTTTGAGCCTGGGAATGAAAAATTCCGTTTGAGCCATCCTACACATTAGCCCACAGTCAGCATGACATAGTATTTTGTGCAGATGTGTGAGATATAACTGGCAGAGTCTCGAGTTTCCTGGTAATATAATAGGATATCGCTCATTGTAGGGAAGAGACGATTGAGACAATCTGCCATTTACTCGTAGAATTGATTTAGAATCAAGAAATGGATTGAGTGGCTTTAATGCACATTTATTAGGCAGTGGCTTTGAGTCTAATAAAGCCTTAAACTCTTCTGAGTAATACGATTTTTGTGCCAACATAATTAATCTGGACTTAACGAATGTCATTTCGTCTTGGGTTAAGTCTACTTGATGGCTTTGTAACGTATGGGGCCTAATGGTTTTGATTGTGCGGTTGAAAAATCTAAACATATAACAAGCAACCCGTAGCGCTCTGTTATACGACGAAAAATTATTTAGAAAGTCATTTCCTTCAACTTGTGTTTGTAGGGATATGATTTCCGTAGGCGTTTCGACCATTTTAAGCGGATTTCGTTTTGGCCATTCTGATTGAGGTTTAGTCAACCACGAGGGTCCATGCCACCAAAGAGAATTGTGAGCTAGATCTTGAGCCCGGATTCCCCGCGTGCCTAAATCTGCTGGGTTATCGTGCGTTGGTACATGTCCCCATGTTGCGTTTGGGGCTAATAGATGTATCTGGGACACTCGATTAGCAACATATGTTTCCCATGAAGAAGGGGGCTTGGAGAGCCAGCCAAGGACTATGGACGAATCTGTCCATAGAATTATTTCTTTGGGTTTGAAATTCAGTGACATGTGGACATACTTCACAAGGTTTGCCAACAATACCGCGCCGTTGAGCTCTAGGCGAGGGAGGCACACAGTTTGAATGGGTGCAACTGTGCTTTTCGCTACTAACAAATTTGAAAAAACTGTGTTAGCCTTAGTTTGGCAGCGAATGTATACTGTGGCACAATACGCTGATTTTGACGCATCTGCGAAGCCGTGTATTTGAATACTGTCTGACGGGGTGTATTGAAGCCAACGATATATGGAGATATTTTCTACGTTAGAGAAATCTTTGACCAGATCATTCCATCGTTGAAGAGATTCCTGTGAGACGTCTTCGTCCCATTGTAACCCCTCTAGCCACAATCGCTGCATAAGAATTTTTGCTCCGATGACTATGGGTGCTAGCCATCCTGCTGGGTCAAATAGCTTTGCTACTGAGGAGAGAATTTGACGCTTGGTGACTTTTGTTGCTTGCTCAATAGGCGTGAAGCTATAAGTGAATGAGTCATTAAGTGCGTTCCACTTAATGCCGAGTGTTTTGGCGGAACTTGTTTCGTGAAACCGAAGGAAATCTGAATCATAAAGATCTTCTTTCGGTAAGTGAGCTAGTAACTGCGGATCATTTGCCGTTACTTTTTTAAGTGGAAACCCAGCGGAATTCAAAGCTTTGATTAACTGCTGTTGAGCTGACAGAGATTCTTCTATTGAGAAGCCCCCGGTCAATATGTCATCAACATAAGTCTCTGTGCGCAAAATCGAGGCAGCCTTGGGAAAAACTGATTCACAGTCATTTGCAAGTTGCATTAGAGTTCGTATCGCGAGGTACGGTGCACAATTTACACCGAATGTCACAGTTTTAAGCTGATAGTCTTTTACCGTACTGTCAGCTTGGGGTTGGAATACAATTCGCTGATATTGGCGATCAGCTTGGTGGACCATTATTTGGCGATACATTTTTTGTATGTCGCCACTAAATACAAATTTGTACTTTCGCCAATTGATTATAATGGTTATTAACTCGTTTTGTAATGTGGGGCCTGTGTAGAGAATATCGTTTAAAGAAAACTGAGATTTAGTTTTTCTTGAGGCATTAAACACTACTCTAACTTTTGTTGTTTTGTGTTCTGGGCGAACGACTGCATGGTGAGGCAAATAATAGGAGTAACATTTGCCTTGGGACATAATTTCGTGTGAAGAAGTTTCTTCCATATGGTCAAGTGTTGAGTACTCTTCGAGAACTGCCTGATATTGAGCATATAGATCTGGGTCTTTGGATAACGTTTTTTCCATTCTAGAGTACTGTGCTAGCGCCACAAATCGAGATGGACCAAGATAAGATTTCTCGGGAAATTCTAATTTAAATGGCAATCTTACAACGTACCTGCCATTCTCATCACGACGTGTTGTTTGGGTGTAATGATTCTCACAGAATTCATCTTCAGCGGATTTTGGGCGAGATGCCAGACTTTCTTCTTGTTCCCAGAATTGCTTCAAGAGGTTATAAAGGTCTGAAGTGTCTGAATTTTGCACTGACGTGGTGAAGGACTGAACGACCTGCGTTTTCATGGGACCACTTAGTACCCATCCAAAAATGGTATTATATGCTGATGTTTTCCCGCAAATATTTTTTCGTATACCTTCAATGTTAAGAAAATGTTCATAATCGTTGCCGAGTATGAGATCTATTTGTGATGACTTATTGAAGGTTGGGTCTGCCAAATCTAGATCAGAAAGTTCCGTTGTTATTGGGATTTCGAAAGTATTGGCTGGGAGACGTTTGGTCACTTTTGGCAGTACTATAGCCTTTACAGGAACTCGAATGTCGTAACGTTTTGCGTACAAAACGAACTCGCATTCCTTGTTTGCAGTTTGTTTCTGCCCACCAATGCCAACTATTTCAAAATGGGACTTCTGGTATGGAAGTTGAAGACGATTTCGTATTTTTTCAGTTAAGAAGGTGCGTTGAGAACCTGGGTCAATGAGAGCTCTTACAGTGAAGAGCGTACCGCAATGTTCTATTTGCATCAACGCAGTTCGCAATAAAACGTTTTCATTATCTGTTGTGCAGTTGGCTGACACTTGTTTGGATGTTTGGGGAGACTCGTCTTGTGATCTATTATTGTGAAAACGGGCAGGGTTGGAAATGGATTTTTTGGCAGAATTGTGTTCATCTTTAAGCTCGTCTTTTTGTTGAACGCTTTCTGCGGTTGTGGGTGGGTTTTGGAATTTTTGTTTTACGTGGAACAAAGTGTGATGTGGTTTTCGGCAATGTAGGCAAGTGTATTTACTGCTGCAATTTGCCTTTAGATGCGACGTGGCTAAGCAGTTATTGCAGTACTTGTTTTTATACACAAAATCTACCCTTTGCTGCACGGTGAACTTTCGGAATTTGGGACATGATCTTAATGAGTGATTTTCATCACAAAGCTTGCATGAGTGTTCATACAGATTTTCTTGCGATGTGTAAGTTTGCACGTCGGGTTTGCGTGCGGGTTTGAGGTTAAAGCAATCTTTGGAGATTTTTATATTGGCAAGGCGTTCTACTGCCTCATACCTGTCGACCAGAAATTTGGACATTTGTGTTCATTTAGGGAGTTCTCGAGGGGATGTGAGAGATTGCTCCCAAAGAGAAAGTGTTTGATCTGGGAGTTTTGTAGATATTAAACGTATCAAAATTGGGTCCCAGCTATCGACTTCTACCCCGAGAGTTCTTAATGTGGCTAGAGAATCATTTACCGATGATTGTATTCTCCGTATCGACTCGCTGTCTTCGTTTTTTGCTGAAGGTATATCAAATAAAATTCTTATTTGATTGTCTACGAGAACACGTTTGTTCTCGTATCGAGTTTTGAGTGCTTGCCATGCCAGTTCGAAATTTTCGTGTGAGAGAGTATATCTCTTAACTATGGCTCCAGCTTCACCAGTTGTTTTATTGCGGAGGTGATATAGCTTCGTGACTGGGGTGAGTTTTGAGTGGTTTATATAAACGGCTGTGAACATGTCACGAAACGATGGCCACTGTTCATAACTGCCGTGAAATACTTCAGTATCACACGGCGGAAGTTTTATATAATCTGCGGAGTCATTTTGGGTGAGAATTTGAGTGGGAGCTACATTCGTCACTGAATATCGAGTTGTTGATTGAAATCTGGGATTTCCCACGTTATCGTTACGAATGGCTTTAAGATAATCGAGGATTTGAGCACTACAAGCGTAATATTCGTCTGTACATAGATCGAATTTTTCTTTTGTTCGGGTTTTGATTTCATTGGTGATTCCCTCATCTGTTGAGAATATTAACTCCTCATAAGAGATGTTTACCCTATCCCACCGGGTGTCTAAGTCTTTCAACTTGACTTCAAGGACGGTTTCCGTATGGTTTTCTACAGGGGTTTCCTGAAACCGTTCGCAAAATGAGAGTAGGTGGTCGGAATCAAAGGTAAAATGCTCCTTGGCCGACACGCGAGATTGACTAGACGTGGAAGGCATATTTAAAGAAATTACTTGAAACTGGGAATAAATTCTGTTTAAATAGTGCTCTGGTATGCACTGAGTGGGTTAGTGTTCAACAGAACTAGATTTAAAGTTCTCGCAATTTTATATTTTATTGAGCAGTAAGTAACTCTTCTATATTACTGACGGAGGGGCTATAGAGGAATAGTACTAGAATTTACTTCTAGTTTCAATTTAAATAAATGAAAATATAGAAGTTTAAAAATTTGCGATTTATCACTTTCTTCAAGTTAACGAGTACTGAATTTATAGGGTGTCCATAAATTTGTTTGCTCAATAAAAATTTTTTATATAGTGAGGTTTCTGGAGAATTTTGTATGGTTTGGGGAATTAAACCTTTTCTTATATCACTAAATTTTATTTTTCTTTACCAATTGTGGGAATGTTTTACTAAATCCGCTAAACTGGGAATTTAGATTAATATCTTTGGTTACGGAACACCCTAAAAAGCATTTACTTCTATTTACTAATTATTTTGTTTACATACCAAACTTTCAAAGGGCATTCAACTTTATTTATTTTTCTGGTATGCGTTCTTGTTTGGCTTGATTGATGAGAGAGAGAGAAAAAGGGAACAAACACTTAAGTTGTGATGTTAGAGAATGTTTTACTTGGTGATGCAAGTAAATGCCTTAACGAAACTTACTTGTGGGATTGCGCTTATGTAAATATGTATGTATGTGTGTCATATTTTTTAAGTTATTTATATGCATGTGTGTAAACGCTAAGCGATCATAGCATGGCGTTTACTGAAACATTAATTTTAATTTTATTTAATGTTTATGTTTAAATTTATTTATAGTGTTGTGTGAAATTTGTTTTGTTTCAACCAAGTAGATTTGTATGTAACCTTGTGGTTGTGTGTAATATTGTTTTTATTTTCGTATACCAGGGATGAGCAACTTCAGCCTTTGATTACTTTGAAAAACTTGATTGGTTTGGTGAGGAAGCGGGCATAAGAATTTTTGAAGATCATTTAATTTTTAATTATTTATACATAAATTTTTTAATTAGGTCCTTGATCTTGCCTTGTATATACATACATATGTATATGTAACTTTACTGATTTTCCGCTGTAACTTTTTTATAGTTACTTGGTTCAACCAAACACAATTCTGCTGAGTTTACCATCCGTGGTATATTAAAGCTTTTGTGGACTGTATGAGTAGTATTATTATTAATTTTTTTTGGAAATTTTTTAAGAGAATGCACTGTTGTAAAGAGATAGAACTCTGCAGTGAGAGAGAAATTGAGAGCCTTTGCAAAAGTTTGTGGAATGTATTATTATTTTTTTTTTTTTTTGGCATACATACATATATGTATTTATATAGGTATGTATTCATAAATGTGTTTAAATAGGTTATAAGTTTTTTGATATGTACATACATATGTATATATATATATGAATATGCATGTACCTTTTTTCTTGTTGTTTGATGGAGTAAGAATTAACTTGTTGCTTATGTACATACATATGTATATACGTACTTATGTATGTATGTATGTCTATGCATGTACCTTTTTTGGCGCCGTGATGTAAGTATGTACTTTTGGAAATAAAGTGTGTATACTTATGTACATACATACATGTGTTTTCCGTTAATTGGGAAGAATTTTTTGTTGTTGTTGTTTTTTAAATTTTGTTATACATACAGATATGTATGTATGTATATACATATGTATTTTTTAAACTTTGCTATTGGTATGTATGTATGTATGTACCTACATGTGTACATACCTACATATGTATTTGTATTAATGAAATGAATTTTTGATTTTTCTTATTTGCTTTTTCTATTTTGTATATTTTTTAATTTACATATCAACTAATTATTTTTAATTTCGGGTGTTTTTTCTTCTTTTCACATACATACCTACATACACTTTTTCTTCTTTATGCATTGAATTTTTGTTGACTACTGATAACTTGAGTTTCTTTTGTTAGCATTTACCTCATGTTTTCAGATTTTTGAGTTGGATTTTTGGCTTCTTCTTTTTCGCTGTGGATTCCTTTCTCTTTCTTGCCGGTTTCGAGGACCATGTAATAATCTGATGACTATTAATATGATGTTGATATAATCCCTCAATATGGATTGTAAGAGTGGGAATAAATGAATACATGGGAAGGTGATCGGTTTTATTTCAATTGGTTTATTGAACTTCAATAATATTACAATTTTGAGGTTTGAATTAATGATTGTTACTTTTAGGTGATGCGAAAATTATGTATCTAAGTTCAGGGGTCGATTGACAAAAGGCGAATGTCTAAAATATGTCTCCGTATATTCGGGTCTTTAATTTCGGAAGCTCCGATTCTAAATTGACAGTTGGAAAGTACTAAATTTAAGGGTTACCATGTACACAATTATATTATGGTTTTATCAATTACTTCATTTTGATCCATATAAATATTTATAGCATTAGGTAAGTATAAGATAAGGTAAGTATATAATCCATTAAATAAATTCAATTTATATTTATGTATAGATAAGTAAATAATAATAATAATAACAATAGCAATAAAAAAAGGGAATAAATAGTGTTCAAACTTGTTGTAATTTTCAAAATTTGATGATGTGAATGCTGTTCCGCGATCGGTGACTAACACTTTTGGCATTCCAAAATACGATGTTAACTGTTTCAAAGCATCCACCACTGGTTTTGTTTTAGTTGACTTTACAGGACACAAAACAACATATCGAGTAAGAGCATCTACGATAACTAAAATATGTTCGTTACCCCGACGACTTTTCACGAATGGACCGAGATGATCCATGTGCATGACCTCAAATGGGATCTTTGGTATATCCATCCCATACAATTCACATTCCTTTCGTACTGGTTCCTTACAGAAACAACATTCGACACAGGACTTCAAATAATTTTTCACAAAATTTCGTGCTCGTGGAAACCAAAAATGTTTCAATAACCTTTTTAACGTATTTTCCAGAGCGGGATGGCCCACATCATCATGGCACAGTTTTACGATACGCCATCTTAAACCTTTAGGTACCACCAACAACAACGAATCACAGTCACCCTTTCGAAATAGACGGCTTTTCTTCATAACGTACTCATCTGTATACTGCTTTTGTTGATCTGACTTACCAATACCACTTAGAACATCAATTATTTCTCTTAAAGTATCATCTTCGCGTTGCATCATGTATACCCAATCTTCAGTGGATGGTTTTATCATCATTATCTTTTCACAAACATCTTGAACAACAGGTTCATTTTCAATAGCTTTGATTGGAGCTCGGCTCAGGGCGTCAACATGAGACATTTTACTACCCTCTCGATGAATAATACGATAATCATACTCCATTAGCTTAAGAAACCATCTTGAGACCCGTGGTATTAACGGCTTTGATAACTTTAAAGTTGATATTGCTGAGCAATCGGTGACAATCAAACATTGTTTACTAAGCAAGTACATACGAAAACGTTGACAAGCTTCAACAACAGCTAATACTTCCAATTCATACGCATGATATTTTTGTTCAGCCTCATTACACAAACGACTAAAATAAGCAATAGGCTTCAGCTCATTTTGCTCATCTCGCTGTAGCAAAATAACAGCTATACCAACAGAGCATGCATCTGTATGCAATTCGTGTTCTTTGTTCACATCATAGATACCCAAAACAGGTGCACTTGTCAATAATTGAATTAATTTCATATATGACTCATTACAGTCATCAGACCACACAAAATCTACGTTCTTTCTAGTCATTCTAGTTAACGGTGCAGCAATCAATGCATAATTTTGGATAAATTTACGGAAATATCCTGTTAAACCAATAAAACGTCTAACTTCTGTCACATTAGTTGGGACAGGAAAATTCTTCACTGCCAATGTTTTGAATCTACCAGGCATCAAACCATTTTCGCCTAATTCATGACCCAAAAACGTAACACTATTCTCCAAAAATGAGCATTTTGACAAACGAAGAGTAAGGCCATGTCGTTGAATGACTTTTAAAAATGTTTCCAATTTTACCAAGCTTTCATCAACAGTATCAGATGCTACGATTACTTCATCGACATAACTAACAATTTGATCTTTAATTGGCTCCAAAACAATAGACATCATTTGCTGAAAAGTACACGGAGCATTTTTCAGCCCAAATGGCATTCGATTAAATTCGAAATGACCATTATGAGTCACAAAAGCTGTGTACTGCTTTGACTCACCACGAAAAGGAATCTGATAGTAACCAGACATCATGTCCAAAATAGTAAAATACTTCTTACCAGCTAACGTCTGCAAAACACCTTCAACAGTTGGCATAGGCCATGGCTGTTTTTCTGTGATTGAATTCAGCTCACGATAATCAACACATAATCGATCTTCACCGTTTGGCTTTGGTACGATAACGATTGGTGACGCGTATAACGATTTGGACGGACGAATTATTTCCGTTTGTAAAAGTTCATCAATTATTTTTTCTACCGTTTTCTGTTTCGGAATCGGAATATTATATGGTTTTCAGGCTATAGGTTTTTCAGAATTTACTTTAATGTCCATTTCAATAACATCACATTTACCAATTTCTTTTAAATTTTCCGCGAAACAACGCGAATAGTTTTCTAAAAGTTCTTGTACTTGACACTTTTCATTTTCGTTAAGATTCTCATTAACGTTTAAAGTTTCACCTTTTAAGGCTATTACACGACACTGACCATTTTCAATAATTACGCGATTTTCCGATAAAATGTCTCTTCCGATCACTAAATCATATTGCATTATTTCATCGTCAACTATTAAAAGTTCAGCTTCAATAGATAAATTATCAATTTTTATCATCGTTAAGAGTTTTCCGCGACACACGTACTCTCCACCAGCGAAACCATATAGTTTTTCTTCACAATTTTCAATAGGACCATTACATTTTAGCCATACACGTTTAGCCACTAATGATTTACCACTACCGGAATCGATAAATGCATTATATTTGTTGTTTGCAATTTCAATTTCCTTAAAAATTTCTTTGTCCTTTACACTGTCTTTCTGTTTATCAATTAAATTTACCGAACGCGACGGACATTTATCCGTTTCATGATCATTCGCTTTACACTTTCCACATTTAATTTTCTTGGATTTATTTTTACAGTTCTTAGCGATATGTCCACGTTCGCGACAATTAAAACATATCTGACCCGTTTTTGTTTTATCATTATTGTCATTGTAATTTGTTTTATTTGTTCATTGTTTATATTTTTGTATATTTTACGCGGTTGTTCACTATAAGAATTATTTCTCATTTTATTTTCCTCAAAAACGTTTGTTAATATTGTAAATAGTTCATTACACGATTTAATATTCATTGCCGTCAATGTTTTTCTTAAATCTTCACTGTATAGTCCATTTATGATATATTTTATAATTCCAATTTCCTCGATTTTACCACGACGACCCGTTTATAACATTCGATAATAGTATTCGATAACCGATTCACTTTTATTCATACGCGAATTTATCATCTCTATGTGGGCATCAGCAGAGTTTGATACACAAGGAAAATCATTTTCAAATGCAGCGACAAATTCTGTCCAGCAACTGAAAACTTTTTGGGAATCTACCCACATTTTAGCAACACCTTTTAAGTTGCTTTGCGCAGCAAACAAAACTGTCGACTCGTTCCAGCCATAACCATTTTTTAATTGTTCCACCCTTTCAATAAATTTTTCAGGTGATATGTTCCCCTTACATGGGTCAAACTCTGGCAACATTCTCATTATTTAGCTTATGCTTTGATCTGGTACTTTTTCTCTTACTCTTTGAGGATTAAATTCTCTTGCGTTATAATTCAAATTGTTGTTGTTGTTTTCACTACGATTCGTAGAAGACAAATTTACATCACCATAACATGATGAGCTCTGCACACTAGCATACGCCAGCGTAGCATTTGAATTTAACGGCTGATACCGATCACGATTGTACATGATTGACACTGGTACATGTTCAGAGAAATTTAAATTGTTACCACCTGACGCTACATGTTTATTAAAAGCAACACTTGTTGTTACCGGCTGGTTATACGTTGTTGTAAAATTTGTTTGTGCATGTCCGTACATAACAGACGTTGGCGCAACAGAAAATGCTGTAGAATTCTGCGTGGATGTCTGTATTTCACAACTTGCAATTTCCCCCGAATTCTGTTGTTTCTCCATAGACCCAATTTTATTTGTAAGCGCAGCCACTGCTTCGATGAGGCTACTCATATTCTTTTGCATTTCAATAATTTGCAAATTTTCTCTCACTTCGTCAAAACCATAACATGCTCCATCTGCATTGGATACCTCTTCGATAAAATCAGGATTTTCCTCCTCAAACTGCTGTAACCTGGCCACTAACTCTGCCTTGTTACCCGACGTTCGCAATTTACGATATTGCAATTTCTTTTTCAGTTCCACCAATGTAAGATCCATGTTATTATTTTCGACACTACAAAAACGACGCTTCTACAAGTTTCTTTACAACACTTTTGCGACACACGCTTTTTTTTTTCCGTTACCACACAATCTGCGACACACGCCACAAAAATTTATTATTTTCGCGATTGTATTTTTCCAAACAATCTGCGACACACGCCACGAATTATTAATCAATTTACCGATTGTATTTTCTTTATACAATTTGCGACACACGCACGAAATATAATTTAAAATTCGCGATTGTTTTTATTACGGAAAAACTAGGTAATCCCACTTCTGAATTTTGTAAGAATGTTCGAGCAAAATATAACACGTCTTGTTAGCTTGATTGCATTTATTAAACTCTATGTATTCATCAAAGGAAAGCAAAAGGGAATTCACAAGCTGCTCAAGATATATGGCGTTGCCAGATTAATAATAAATAAACATGTTGACATAAAAGAGTATTAAAAGAGTCATTTCAAAAATCAAATATAACGTGACACTTTGAACAACATTACAATTAAACCATAATATCAAGAACTCTTGTTATCAGAATTATTTGATGTAGTATCTATATATAAAAACTCGAAAATTATAAATTTATATGCTAAGATAATATGTAAATAAAGATGAAATTTATAAATGAAAAAAAAAACGACTGTTTTGTGAGCCGTAAGCTAGGATAGAATTTGGTTGACCATATACATCGGTACAACTAGTGATAAATTTTGATATTACATCATTCATATTATTAAAGGTGCCTGATTCCATGATCAGTTTTACTCTATCATTTGAGGCATTCTTTACTATAGCTGTAACTGCTGAGCGAGTTGCATATTTATTTGCGGTTTCATTAGATAGACCATCTGATATATATGCTGTTTCTAATTTCTTTGTGAGGTCTTCCACCTCTTTGGCATAAGCATTAGCATTCTTACCAGACTGTCTAATGTTCATAATTTTAGCAGTAATAACGTCTACTGATTCTCCTTAAACTGAAGATCTCAGTTTCAATATTATACCTTGCAAAGTTGTTTCAGCCGACAATAAATTTCTGGCTGTACCCTTTAGCTTGGTCTTTACTAGATTTACGGCGACTGATTCATGACTCTCTTTTATTGAGTCCACTAAATTCAGGGCGTCAATAAAACTTTGTAAGTTTTCAGGGGTGCCATCATAATCAGGAAGTAGCCTGGATGCGGTCCCTAAAAACTCTACTATAGTTTGAGGCATTATTAAGTTACTTTTCAATTCAGGTATTAAAATTTGTTCATGTAAGGAATTGGGGATTACGATATCTATTCCCTTTTTAGTTGCTACTGAGAGAAGTTTTTCTCTAACGTCTGCATAGAAAGCGTCCGCTGCCGCTTTATGACCTGTAGTTAGACGAAAATAGTTTACATTAAGAAGTATCCTAATGTTTTCCAATTGCTTCAGTAAATTCCTTATGTGTTTGTATATCGTTTCTGGCTTTGTATCTCTGTATTTATTAAGACATTTGTAAGATTTCAAGAATTCTTCTTTAAGTATTCTTGCCTTTCTCACAATATTCTCCCATTCCATTTACAATCAATCTCAAAATTGCTTGCTATAATCAGAATGAGCAGAAGAGAGGTCAAACAAAGATAATTTTAAGGATCACTCGATAGCAATGAAAGCAAACTTAGTCTTACCAAGGATATGATAGTTTGATAGTAGGCAAATATATTCTATTGCAAGGATTTATTTCTGGAAATAAGAGGTCACAAATGAATTTGTTGAAGTCTATCCAACAAGAAAACAAAATCAAAACATTTTTCTTCACAAATGCAGGAAACAATAAATTTGACCAAATGAGTACTACAATGATTAATATTCAAAACAGTATTTGTATTTCAGGATAGTACTGAGTACTAAAATAATATGGTATCACTAATCAAGGATTACAAGGATTGTATGACGTTCTCCTTGAACGCATAACAAGAATAATAAAATTGTTTTTCAATGGAAATTGTATACATCTATACAATGTTTCATTCGAATGAACAATGAGGAGAAAAGAAACTGTTTTCTTTGGTCGCTTATCAAAGGATAACAATTTTTGACAATAACTGTATTTATCTATACAATGTATTATTCGATCGTGTTATGAAAACTCTAAAATTTGTATGGATTTATTCCCAATCTGTTTCACCATTCGTCTCACTAGACTTTGTCGAGTCCGAAAATGGTACTGAAGTTCTTCACATATTTATTTTTTAAAGATCTTTTGTGAAGATGGTATAAAGTTGTTAGGATTTGCAGTAAAAGTATTGCAATAATTATTGCTAGATACACTACTGGATATTCAACTTTCACCATTACTTCATTAACAACATTTGCGTTGGGATTTTCTATTTTTGATTCTTTGCCTCCCATTATGAAGGAAAGATATTAGAACAATATATTATGGATCAATTTAAAAGCAACTATTAAGTTTGCTCAGTAAGTGAAGAAAATTTCTCAACTGAATTCAACAAATAAATACTCCAAATAAACGAAGTAAATGAAGAAAATTTCTCCTGAAATTCTGATACAAAATGTGAAATTCTTTGCTTTTACACCTATGTGTTTTAACTCTGAATTATTTCACCGTTTAAAAAAGGATTATGAGGATTTGAATTGACTCAAATCAAAAGAAAAAAAAAATCTGGTTTTAAAACTTCTAATCAAGGAAGTTTTATATTTCACGAAGTTATTCTAGAATAATCATAAATCAAAATTTAATTTAACTCAAAATAAACCAACCAATACTTTAAATCTCCTTAACCGGTCGAGTTTGTCCTTCACACAGTTGTTTACATATACAAAATCAAGTTTACAATAGTTTTGCTTATAGTTAAGTTTACACAACTGTATGAGTATTAGTATGTCCCTTTTTATGTCATGGGTCGTATTAGTTTAAAAAAAAAATTGGTACATATGTCTAAGTTTCAGCACTCTGTATACTCTGTATACCGAGGACCGGTCATCAGACATATATCGATCAGAACCAATTACTGATCGAAACGGTTACCCTTATATAGTAGAATATATATATATCAACTGGAGGGACTCGTGAGTTTCTCAGTGACATACATATTAGTTATAATTTTATTTAATTTATTTTTGATATTATCGACTGGAGGGACTCGTAAGTATCTCAGCGATAAATCTTATATATATATTTTCTTTAAAGCGAAAAAAATAAAAGACAAAACACAACTTTATATTTATTTATATTTTATATAATTAATTAATTAATTAGCATATTCTATTCTATAAATTTTTAAAGAATATTTGAAAAACTTTCATTGCACGGAAAATTTCCAGAATTTAAAAAATATTATTAACGTATTTTAAAGTTTTATACGTCTCTTATTTAATCTTATTTAAATGCGTTTTAGTAAATCTGTTGCAAAAGAATTATTAGTTTTTTTGTTGTTGATCCAACAATTTTGTGTATACTTTAGGACACTTGCATGTGACTTTGTTTTTGTTTATTTTTGTTCTTGGTAAAATACTTCCAAACCAAGCTCATTCTAAAAGAAAATTACATAATTAAAAAAAAAAAAAAATAGAATACAATAAGAACATTTTCTATTTATATGATAAGATTTATATAAAGCAATTGCTTTTTTTTGGCTTTTAGTTTATTTCTAATTTATTCACCTGACATTAAAAAAACCCCATTCTTGAAAATTGTTTAACGTTTCATTTAAAACATAGCACGACTACTAGGTATGCGCAGTTCGACAACAACTACAAACATCCAAAATAACATGTATTTGGTTGATATAAAGTATTCGCTTTATATCAAATCATACAAACAAATTTACCACAATTTTTACGTATGCAAAAATATGTTCGATTAATTGACATAAATTAATCGATTTATTCGTTATTCGAAATTCGGCCATTTCAGTTTTTTCGAACAAGAATTTAGTATTGTTTGATCGATTAATCGAATTATTCTTAATCGGTTGACAACTCTAGTAACACCCCTGTAGTATATTCGGGGCCAATTGTCTCCAAGTCACCACTTTTGTCTAGATGTTTGGTGACGTCTTACTGGGGTTATTGCTGACAGGTCACCAATTTGACGACTAGTGCTGACTTCTTGATGACATTGTCAATAATACGTCTACACTTTTTAGTTTGTTTTAACAGCTAGACTAAAATTATATAAATGTACTAGTAACATTCTGGTTTGAATTTTTTTTTTTTGATAGTTTTATTATTTATTGAATCTTTAATTATTTAAATTAAATTATCAATAAGTTTTTCAAATCTTGAATCTAAAAAATATTAAATATAAGTTTAGCCAATGCTAAACAAAATTTTTAATTTCAACGGTTAATTTTTGTTGTTTTACATCTCTCGTGAACGGCTGAGAAAAATAGTATCCCTTCTTTTCAGCCGGGTGTGGCCTCTATAATGAAGAATCTTGCGCGCAAGTGGATTTGGGTGCAACTCAAGTTTTTTTATATAATTTTTCGCGTGCTTTGAAAATACTGTCTTCACCAACGGAACGTCTAGGTCTTTATGAATTCGATGGTTTCTGACATACCAGGGGGCTGCTGTTATTGTACGTAGGATTTTATTCTGTCGCCTTTGAATTCTTTCGACATTCGATGCTGAGGCAGTGCCCCATAACTGGATTCCATAGGACCATATTGGTTAAAGGATCGCGTTGTATAAGAGAAGTTTACAGTCAAGACTTAATATAGAATTTCTTTCAATAAGCCAATTCATTTGGGCTGCTTTTAATTTCATTTGTATTAACTTTGCGTCTATATGCGATTTCCATGTTAAACGACGATCAAGATGAACGCCTAGATATTTGACTACAGTGTGTTGTGGTATAGTATCGGTGCTTAGAAAGGCTGTATCATCCGCAAATGTTGATGTATGAATGTTACTGCTTAACGGTAAGTCAGAGGCATATATTAAATGAAGTAATGGACCGAAGATACTGCCTTGTGGGACTCCGGCTTCAATCGACTACGGAGGGCTTAAAAAATTGCCTTCCCTAACTACAAATTTACGTTCCATTAAATAGCTTTTTAAAAGCTTTACGATGTTTGCTGGTAGATTTTGTGTTAATTTTTTGAAAAGACCTTCGTGCCATACTTTATCGAAAGCTTGTGAGACATCAATAAAGAGCGCAGAGCAGTATTTCTTTTTTTCAAAAGTGTCTCTAACGACATTCACAAGTCTGTGAGTTTGTTCAATTGTGTTATGTTGTCTGCGAAAACCGAATTGATGATCTGGAATACATCCATTACTAGTCACTATAGGCATCAGCTTGCTCATATACAGCTTTTCAAATAGTTTTGAAATGTTAGACAGTAAACTAATAGGCCGATAGGATTCAACCTTTGTATGATCCTTGCCGGGCTTTGGTATCATAGTAATTAGCGAAACCTTCCATTCTTTAGGATAGTGTTCTAGGCGTAGAATACTGTTAAAAATGAATAGTATTATTCTTTTTGCAGTGTAAGGCAATTCTTGAAACATATTGTTGCTTATTTTGTCGACACCTGGGGCTCTTCTGGTGTTAAGACTAGTAATAGTAATTTCAATCTCCGTCATGTTAAATCTCATCGGTATTTCTGGTAAGGAGACGACTGGTGGCAGTTCAACAATATCAGCAGGAATATTCGGAGTGAAAACTTTTTCTAAGTGTTTAACAAAAAGTGCACCTTTTTCAGCATCAGTTTTTGCCCAGTCACCATTTGGGGCTCGTAATGGGGGTTTGCATATCACCGGCCTTTTTAGTCCTCTGGCTGCACGCCACAGTGAATAATCTGTTTGTGGTGTTGCATCTAGCTCTTGAAGGAATTTTTGAAGGGAAGCTGTTTTTTGAGTTTGCAAAACTTTCCTAAGCTGCTTGGTACACTCCTTAAGCCTTAATTTTAGCTGGGGCGATCTGTAGCGCTGCCATTCTCGTCGAGCTCGCCGTTTTTCAGTCAATAGCCTTTCTATATCTACAGAAAAAATATTGTTAAATCTCACTGGTTGGTTTATTTCATTTGAAGTAGCATTAAAAGCAGCTTGTTTAACATGCGCTTCAAACAACCTGAGAGAATCGTCTATGTCTGAAGGTGTTCTCAGCGGCATTTTTTCCGAGCAATGAGCACTCAGATATTTTCTGTATTTCAGCCAGTTAATACGTGCAGATGTCGTCGCTAAATCACATGTTGTGTGTGTGAAAATAGTGACAATTGTAGGCGAGTGGTCTGAAGATAAGTCCAAACTTCAACTTCAACCATCTCTCTGGGCAGGCCTTTCACAATTCCAAAGTCGATAACATCAGGAATTTTTTGTCGATCTGTTGGCCAATATGTTGGCTGTCCACTTGAAACTACATTCAAACCCATTTTAGATATTGTGTCGAATAAAATTCGTCCCTTAGGTGTGATTAAACGTGAACCCCAAAATGTGTGTTTAGCATTGTAGTCGCCAGCTGCTAGAAAACGGAGGCCCAGTGATTTATAAAAAGCCGTATATTGACTCTCGGTAATTGAGAATCTGGGGGGCGAATAGACAGATGATATTACAAGTTTTTGATAGTAAGTTTCGATGCAGATGTTCGTTGCTTGAAGATAATCTTCACAAAAATCATTCAACAGGTGGTGTTTTAATCGCGTTTTTATTAGGATTCCCGAACCACCACAAGCTCTGCCACGGGGATCCTTGGTGTCGTAAAAATTATATCCACTAATTCTGAAACAGCTTCGAGATGTCAAAAGAGTTTCTGAGATTAGCATAACATCGATTTGCTTATCCTGAAGAAAATATTCTATTTCGTTTTTATGTTGGCAGATGCCGTTTGCGTTCCAAAAACAGATTTTTAAGTTCATGGTTTGCTTAGTACAGCCTGCAACAAGGTAGACTGCATTTTCAACATTTCCTGCATCATAAGGACATGTTGAGAGTAAATGTATTTACAGTTTGTATTAAGCTCTCAATTGAGGCTTCAATACGACTAAAATTATACCCCGAATCTTCATTTACTTTTACGGTTTTTTGCGCCGTACACTGATTGCTTTTTAAAATACTAACGTATGAAAATTTGTTGTTAGATTGTTGCTGAGCACTAGTCGCGTTAGACTTGAAAATGTTTGAAAATTGATTTTGGCTGGTGGACGGTTGAGGTAACTGTGGATAGTTAATAGGGGTTTTAGGCTGAGCGGGAGTAGCATTGGTTTTTTTGGTTGATGAATTCTTAAAAAACGAGTAAAGGGGGCAGCCTCTATAGTTGGCAGTGTGATTTCCGCCGCAATTGCCACATTTTTTCGCCTTGGGATCACCTTTTATTTTATCACAGTTAGCAGTACTGTGTAACTCACCACATACAACGCAGACTGTAGGCAACTTGCAATACCTGCAATCTGGTTTGAATGTCTCCACTTCGTCCCATTAGAACTAAGTAATCACTACCTAGTCAACACTCTTACTGCCTGGTCCACGATGTTGACCGCTATCGCTCGCTTGCTTTTGTGACGACAAACAGCTGATTTGCGCCCCACTAAGAGTTTTCAGCACGACAAATCGATCGACAATCAAAGCGAGCGATAACGTAAGCATTCTTGTACAAATTTGCGCCCCACTAAGAAATATTGTACGACCACAACTGTCAAAATCAGTCACTTGCTTTTTGGTTGTTGACTGAGAAATTAATTTGACAAAATATATAAAAAATTTGTTATTTTATAAATAATTTTAGAAATTTCATGATGGAAAATTGATATGTAGGTATTCATGTATATAAATATGTATTTTGATAAAAATATTCTTGTACAGCTAATAATTATTTATTACCAACAACATTTTTCAGCCTTATAAAGGCAAATCTGAAGCAGATGCAGGTTCTAGTTGAATTTGTAAAATATATAAAATATCAAAAAATTATTTTGCTATAAGTTATTTTTCACAAACTTGATTTATTGAAAACATATGTTTTGTGTTTACATTTGAAGCAAGGCATATTCAAGAGGTGAGCTGACTAGCACAGCTGACTCAGATAGCTTTAGATCAAATTTGCATACTAACTGATACAGTTTTACAGCATACACAAATAATTGTTACAGTTTGTAAAGCATTTTTAAGAAATTGTTAAATTTATTTGATTGTTTCAATAAAAAGCGAGTATTTTATACCAACAATATACTAGTTGTTTTTTGTTTGTTGTACTTGTTATCGAAGTGTGCATACCTGGTAGTTGTGCCACGTTCCAATGGCCATATTTATGGCTCAACTAACATGGAATATTTGATGTGGCAATATAGTCATTTGACAATGATTACGTTAAACACGTAAAGCCAGACGACCGACAAGTCGATATTTAGTGGGGCGCTTAAGCGATCGATAGTGAGTGACTAGCAGCATCGTTAAATCAGACAGCGAAATTGGGTATAAAAGCGGAGGGTGATTTGGTATGGAGGTTCTAGTCTGTAGAAGTCTAGTCTGTAGAGTTCTAGTCTGTAGAGTCTTGACAGAAAGCAGTTCGGGAATATTCTTTAACACGTAACAACTAACCTGATCAAACACCAGCCTTAAAAAGCGGGTCCCTGTGAAGGCTTAATATATTTTATAAAGCAAAACCTGATCAAACACCAGTCTTAAAAAGCGGGTCCCTGTGAAGGCTAAGTAATGTTTTAAAATAGTCTGTGGTTAATAAATAAAAATAATAATAACTAAATAATAAAAATAATGGTTTAATTCAACCATAACATTTGGCGCAGCCGGTAGCCGCGTTAATAATAGCATCGAAGAAATATAATAATCCTTGTGTTGATCTTGCTCAAGAAAAAACTGTCCGGTGTAGCAAAACCAACAATACATAAAAGTCTAAACTCTAGCTACCTTGTATTGTTGCATCCTACATTCGACGGTGTAGAACTGCACAGGACAAAGTGAATAAAGTCTAAACTCTAGCTACCCTCATATTGTCATTGCAGGACTAATCGCTAAAGCGGATCAGGACAAAAAGGAGAATTACTTTGATCGTAAAAATTCTGCGCGGTTGCGAACAAAAATAAAATAAAAAAAATAATAGTAATATAAAGTGAAAATAAGCCTAAACCACAGAAGATATGAAGATAATAACCAGCGGAACATGGGTAAGTAGAAGACAGCTTTAATGGCCAATCCACAGACGAAGACAGACGAATTGATAAAAAGGATCGACAAGTGTAATTATTCAGTGGACAGTCTACAAGTTCTTGCGTGGACAGAACTTAAGGGTTTAGAAGCAGACAAAACATTCCTGGACAACCATAGGGAAACAATAAGATACCAAAGACTGACAAAGTTAGAAGAAGTAAGCTATGTCCTACAATTAATAAGTGAGTTAAGTAAAGATAGATCACAGGAGTTTATAAAGAAGATCGAAGAACTAGAAGAAACAAAAACATTTCTAAAGGGCCATTGCGAAAAGCTAAGAGGACAAATAGAATATACAGACAATTTATTAGAGGACGTAGTAAAGGAAAATACGGAATTAGAGAAACAATTGAAAGGCAAAGGACTTAGTGAGGGAAATTTTAAAAAACAATTGAAACAACAGTAGTTAACAGAGACACAAGATGACACTATCCAAAGGCTACAAACAGCATTGGAAAACGCAAGAAGAGAGTTGGACAAAATTTACAGAGCAAGTTCACCAAATCGTTCACTGCACGAAGAACTAAACGAGGCAGGACTACTAACAATAGTCATATCACACGATAAAGAAACACCTGCCTTGACGCTGTTGGAAAAAGTAAAAACCCTAATAAACAACGCAAGGAAAGCGGGTAGCAGGGGGTACTCCGCGGAAACAAAAGCCAGGAAATTAAAGGAGTTAAGCGAATACACGCTGAGATTCGGTGAATTTGAAGAAACCGAAGGAGTTGACAGCAGAGTAGCGGAGGAATTTAATAGACTGATTCCAGTGGCCCAAGAAATTTTGGATAGACGATCACCATCACCCCGGCAAAACCATACTACTGAGAGAGCGGAAATTGAAAGGATCAAAATGCCTTTGCTGTATGAGGTTATTAAAATCGTTAACAACACAGTCCCATCATTCTTCGGGACCGATGGACCAGACTTGTCATCAGAAGTATTCAGGTACATACAAGGATGCAAAATGGTGGAAAGAGAGCTACTCACGGGAGCAAACGATGGCTCAATCCAGGATGTGATACAGTGTCTGAAATTGCGACTACTGGGGGGTGCATACTCAAAAATATCCCAGATGACTTTTAGTTCAGTGGACACATTCTGTAACACGCTCTAGAAATATTATCTAAAATGCAAGAGCTTAGAAAAAATAAGGGAACTAATATTGGGTTGCAAACAGAGCATCAGAGAGTCAGCATGCAAATTTGGAGAACGCCTGGATAACCTATTGAATGAGGCAAAAACAACTATAGAGAACGAATGGCCGGTAGGACCTGGCCGGGAAACCATGCTGAAAGACTTCAAACGGATAGCGGTAAGGAGCTTTATCAAGGGTTTGAAGGACCATGTACTCAAGGCTCGATTTGTGGGCCAGGAAGAGGAAGAGCTCACAAACTTAATAGAGGTAGTCGAAAATGCAGAGGAATTGTTTGGCGAACCAACGCACAGTATCAACGTAATAGATTCAGAAGTCCCCTGTAGTTTTTGCAACAGGATGGGGCATGAATGGAATAGCTGCGAAAAGCGGCTAAACACACCATACTGTATGAACTGTGGAAAATACGGCCATGAAATGGGGCCACTGTGCAGGAATATCGTGAGCTGTACGTTCTGTGGAAACAGGGGGCACGATGTGGAAAACTGCAGAAAGAGATTAGGCTCCTTATACTGCCGATTGTGTAGGATAAACGGTCACAAGGAAACCCCTTTCTGCGAGCCAAGAAGAAACATACCCAACCAAAATCAATTGGATAGAAGGACGGCAGAAAACAATAGGAGGATAACAAACACAGAATTCCATGGAAGCCCACAAATAGCGATGGGACAAAATATGAACAGAGGGGCAAATAGAAACATTGGTACACGACCAACCTGTCAAATATAAATAATAGTACTGAATCACCGAGCAATGTGGACACAGTTTTTCTTACGCTACCCTGCCAAGGAGCTAGGGAGCGAATACGGGAGCAGTTACTAAAGTGCCGGTTAATATCATATCAAGAGATAAAACCGTGGTTGTGCATAAACAGGCAAATCAAGAGAACGGACAAACCTTGGAAGAAAATTGACAAAGGATTAAAACATAAATATGAAGAGAAACAAAGTGAAGAGATAATGCCAAATATAAATAATAGTACTGAATCACCGAGCAATGTGAACACAGTTTTTATTACGCTACCCTGCCAAGGAGCTAGGGAGCGAAAATTGGTCTTACTTGTAGATACGGGAGCAGTTACTAAAGTGCCGGTTAATATCATTTCGAGATATAAAACTGTGGTTGTACAAAAACAGGAGATTTCCCCTGGAGTTTATGTTGGAAATACTGTCGTCAACATTAAAAATGGAGGCACAGCCGTACACATACTGAACGCAACCGAGAAAGATATCCCATGGAGGAAGGAAATCCAGTCGAGATTTTCAAATTTCAATCATTACACACAGTATGGAGGGACAGATCAAAGCACATTATCGTTGTCAAATAAGGGAGAAAGAATAAGACGTCTAAAAAGCTACATTATGACGGAAATGAATTGGAAAAAGAGAAGAAGGAAAAACTCACCACAAAATCGTCGCTAGAAGTAACGCTGATACCATGCCTATCATGGTCGTAAGGTCTTCAATGTCTGAAATAGAAAAAGAAATACATATTTATACAGGACTATAATAGGAAGTAATGAAACTTAACATGCCGGAGGGATTTTTTTTTTATCTCTTTGATTACGTAGGTCGACGTCAAGGATCTGAAAGAAGCAAAATAATTAGTAAAAGGGAAAGGTTAAAAAAAGGATGGAACGCTACTGACTCGGTATCACCTTCTAATCGACCAACGGATACTTTTCTAAAAATAAAATTAAGCAGACAGATTAGTTAGAAGCCGCAACAAGCAAAGAACACAATTTTTTTTTTAATTAACAAGAAGGGGAGGAAATCTTAGGGGCATTGTAATTTAGAGGAACGCGTGAGAAAATTGCACTTGCTTTTCAAGCAAAATAATCTTGAAATAAAACTCCCTTAACTTTTGCTCTTTAACTAAAAATACATACTTCGTTTTCAATTTTACATAAAGAACATCTCTCAAATCGTTTAATGAAAAGAACACAAAAATTTATTTTTATTTTGCAGACATTCAAACTACCTATATTACTGCAATGTGAAAATGTAAAAGATATATAAGAAACAAAGGAAACAATTTTTCAGAGCAGTTTCCTAAGATTTTACAAAGTACTTTTTGTGCAGTTGAATTAAATAAAACTCCCTTAACTTTTGCACTTCAAAAATGCATACTTCGTTTTAAATTTTATATGAAGAACATCTCTCAAATCGTTTAATGAATGGAACACTAGGGTTTATGCAATAAAATGCATTTTCTAAATAAGCAAAGAAAACAAAAATTAATTTTTATTACCTGTATTACTGCATTTTTTTTTATTGGACATTCTTTTTTTTTGCTTCTAGGCGACCGGCTGCTGGTTTTGGTTGATTTGCAGCTGGTGAAGATTCCTTTTGGGTGGAAGTGTTCTTCTCGTTTTCTGTTGAAACCATTATGCGGAAGAAAAATGTTGGCTTTACAACATTTGTACACTTCACTTGCGTATAATTAACTTAATATTTTACTTTGTGGAAAACTATTTAGTCCTGTTTTTTAATCCAATTGCAAGGGATTTTGTTTTTTTTTTCTTTCTTCAATTTGTTGAAAACTTTTTGTCACTTCACGGAAAATTTTTTTTCAGTTTGTATTTGTATAAAGCTTTTACAAAACACGCACTTAATTTTAATTAAACTTTTCACTTGCCCACAGTACCGAATTTCTCTGAATTTAATTCATTAAAATTAGTAATTGAACTAAAATTACGAATTTAGTTTAAAAAAAAAGTATTCACATCTATGTAAATTTTTAATAAAAGAAAATTAATGACTGCATAGCAGTAGAAACAGAAAGCAATTGCAAAAATTTTTAATGTTTGCACATGCTTGCGACTGTAGATATTTGAGTCTAAAGCTTACAGTACACGGCATGTCAAAATCCACATTCGCATGTGGCTCTGACGTAATTTTGCCGTCACCATGAAGCTAAATTGGCAACATGTCGTGTACTTCCACTTTTTGTGACACTCACATGCAGCACACATTGATATGTGTGCCACATGTTCCTTTGTAGAGACATGCAAACATGCGTATTTTTGCCATGTCGTGTACTAGCTTGGTACATTTGAATTTTGACATTTGTAATATTTTTACATGCGCATGTAGCAGTCCCAAACATGTGGCAGCAAACATTTTTGACACAACATTTTTCAATAGTATGTAGCCAATGGCACTCTTGCCAATGTTGATTTTCTCCAACAAAATGTGGTAGGAATTTAATGACGAAAAAATTTTTTTATTATTATTAATCACACGATGACTGAGATTCATGATAATTTTTTGGGTTTGCGTGCGGGGTAGAGATAAAAGAAGGGTAGAAAAATTATCATATTTTCTCTTTTCTATGCAATTATTTGTATTTATCTTTGATTTGGGGTTTTTCTTTTATTAATTAATATCTTAATTAACAGCTTAATTAGTTTGAGTTTTTGTTATTATTTCTCGTTCTTGTTCTAAACCATGCAAAAGATACTTTCAAAGCTAAGATGTAAAAATTCATGTATAAATAGTAAATTTATTCAATAATTAATAAAACAACTGTGATCGCCAATTGTTGCGTTGTTTTTGTGTCAGTGCAGTATTATTTAATTTTTTTCACCATTTTAGTGTTCATGGGAATTATTTCACGATAAAAGTGAATTTATTTTACTTTTTATCAGATGTTGTTTTATTTCTTCTTTCTCTTCGACATTTTATAAATTTGACTTCACACAAAATTTTAAAAATTAAACAAGCGCCATAAACATATGACTGTTGTACATGTTAATATGAAAAATGTGTACATATGTTACATGCTGTGTACTGACAATACATATGTAGCCAATCAAAAGTTCACACATATGCTGCCATTGCAAATGTTTACGCTTCGGCTACATTTGTCACATATAAATTTTGGGACAAAACAACATTTCATGTACTACCAAAATTTTGAAGCATGTATACACTTCTGCATGTTTAGTAAATGTAAACAAAATGCTGCAAATTCTCGTGACGTCAGAGCCACATGCGAATGTGGCTTTTTACATGCCGTGTACTGTAGGCTTAAGATGCATTAATGCAGTTTTGATGTTCTCCTAATTTATTGTGTGGGATACACTGGAACTCAAAAGTAATGTGACGGACATGAAAACAAGTGATTGTTCAAATGATGCTGACTATTGTTCTCAATTGGTACAGCGCACAAATAATAACATAGCGAGAAAAAATTACCAATTGAGAAATTTAGTTGATATTTTTTTTACATAACTGTAGTTGAGTAATTGGCTATGAAACATGAATCCACAGCAAAATTTTGCCAGACTATTTCACGGCCAATGACAACTAAATCAAACTGCATAGTTTAATGTACGTATGTGCCTATGTATATGTACGTATATGTGTGCGTATGGATATGCAAACAGTAACAATAATAAAAAACTTTTCGGATTTTTTTCTGTTTGTTGTTGATTTGAAAATAATTATACGCGTATGTATAATTTTTCTTTCGAAACAACAAAAGTATTAAATTTCTTTCACTAACAAATGCAACTGAACTCACTTTTTAATAAAAAAGTGCTTCAATCAGTTGAAACTTTGTAAAATGCAAAAATTAAGTGGAAGTTTTTCCTACTCATTTTACAATTTTTCGAAGAAATTATAATTATCAGTTTAAAAATAATTTATTTAAAAATTATTTAAAAAAAAGGGGGGAAAATAAACATAACAATACACATACATACATATGTTTAACTAATGATCAATGAACCATATCTACAAAACTCCTATGTTCAATGAATGATTTCATAGATAATTTTGAAAATATAACTTGAATCAAAAAAGATTAAACTAACATTTTTACAATCTCTATATGTAGGCAGAAGATACTATTTTTCTATTGATTAGTACTTACGTTATTAAGAAAAATATCTTACTTAATTTTTTTTAAGAGAAAACTGCCACATAAAAAAAAATAAAGTTAATAATTTCTTTAAATATCTGTAAATATTGTCCTGTAATTTAACAGTAAAGACTTGTATTAAGGCCGAAAATTTCTGATAGAGATAAGAAAATATATATTTACAATCGGAAAAGTATATTAAGAAAAATTGGATTTAAATTAAATTTATGAAAAATGTTAAACAAAATACGATTTATTATTCACTCTCCAAAAAGTTATCATACATACATACAATTTAAAGTTGAAAAATATAAGAATTATATTTTTAAAACAACTCTTCTCAACTGGTAATAATAATTAATTGAAAGAAATATATACAAAAATAAAAAACTAACCAAATAATGATACAAACTTAACTTATAAAACTTAGAAATAAACAAACAGACAATTAAACAAACAAATGACAAATATTTGAAAATTAAAATTTTTTGATCAAAATAATTAGAATTAAAAAACGAAATAAGCAAATATATGTAAAAATTTTTTTGGAAATCATATAACTGGTTGAGTATAACAATCCTAAATATTCAATATAATACTAATAAGAAAAAATTGTTAACAATATGTAAGAAAAGAAATTTTTATATACATAAGTATACGTAAGAAAAAATTTTTAGTTATAAGATTAAAAATATTAACCCGTGTTTCAAAATCAACCAATAATCATCATCCCGTTAACAATGAAGAATCCAACAATCATCAACAGCAGCCTATATCTATCAACCTCACACAACCGCAAAACCTATATACGATACCACAACACATACATAGACGGAATGACCAGTTCCGTTGGAAAGGGGGAATCACTAAAACGCCAATGACAACTACAAAGTCAATAACAACCGCAGTAGTTCACCAGCAATATCATATTTTTTCCTTGGTGACGCAGCAAACGTACCGAGTCGACAGACACTTAGCAGTCACCAACTAATGGTAAACTGCGAACCTTCAGGCAATCGAGGCTCGGGAGTTCATTACATATTACTCCGAGAGCTGCCAAAGCTGTATCGCCAAGGTAGTCGGATGCATACACACATCTATTTTGACTTGATTCCAGAAGGATGGCTACGAAACATCCTAAGACAGGATGTTTCTTGTCCGCAAGGGGGGAGGGATGTTATGAGTCTTTTTCCCCCAACCAACAAAAATATCAGCAGCAGCGAAACATACGCTGCATACACACACTGACGTTGTCATGAGTTATTTTCCCTCAACCAGCAAAAATACCAACATTACTGACGTTATTACTGGTAATTTTCCTACAGACATATGCTGACATTGCAATATCGTGAGAACCGCAATCGGCTGGAAGTTCTACGGGTATGAATATGCTGAATTTGCATACTAACACACTTAGCAATGACCACGCCGGCGGCAGCGAATGTCAGAAGCATCGTTCAATCAGACAGCGAAATTGGGTATAAAAGCGGAGGGTGATTTGGTATGGAGGTTCTAGTCTTAAAAGTCTAGTCTGTAGAGTTCTAGTCTGTAGAGTCTTGACAGAAAGCAGTTCGGGAATATTCTTTAACACGTAACAACTAACCTGATCAAACACCAGCCTTAAAAAGCGGGTCCCTGTGAAGGCTAAGTAATGTTTTAAAATAGTCTGTGGTTAATAAATAAAAGTAATAATAACTAAATAATAAAACTAATGTTTTAATTCAAACATAACAAAATCAAAACAAAAAGAAAAATATAACGGTAATAGTGTCGTTTATTTTGTTATGAAAAATAATGTGTTATAAGCAGCACTATGCAGCGTTACCGTTGACAATTTTCATAAAGGGGCACAAAAAGAGGATTTTCCAAAAAAAAAGGGTCACAAAAAGGGGATTTCTATGAAAAAAAGGGGCATCTTCAAAAACAAAAAAAAAATAAAGCAAATAAATACGCTTCATTTCTAAAAACAAAGGTTAACAAACATTTTCATTAAAAGTATTTTTATAAAATACTAGCCTATCCCGGTGTGCTTCGCTACCCCTCCTCGTTATAAAATAAAATTAAAAGTATTTATATATCCTATTGTGAAAATTTAATGACGATCGGTCCAGTAGTTAAGACTATATTACGATTTTTAATTTTCCTAAAAAGGGGCGTGGTCCCACCCACATTTGTCCTGGAAAATATTCCAAATTATGCCAATACCATATGTACCAAATATCATCGACCTTGGTCAAAAATGCCCAAAATATTGCGATTTAAATTTTTGGGTTATATGGGCGGTGCCACGCCTCTTTGTCCAATCAAAACTTCAAATAGCCTATTATTCCTTCCAGAGTCACAGTAACACGCTGTAAAAATTTCAGGAAGATCGGTCCAAGGGTTTGGTTTTCCTAAAAAAGGGGCGTGGTCCCACCCACCACCACGTATTCCAAATTATGCCAATACCATATGTACTAAATATCATCGACGTAGGTCAAAAAATGCCCAAAATATGGCGAAGTTATTTGATAATCAATTATTGTGGCGGGCCATTTGCGACACCCTGCCCCTACGCACAATTTTTAAAAACAAAAAAATTTAATGCACCTTTTCCATATGCTGAAAGAATTTTGAAAATTGATCCACAAATGGCGAAATGCTCACTTTACATAATAAAATCTGTTAAAAACTACGTGTTAGGAGTAACATAATTTAAAAAAGTGGGTGTAAAAGTGGGTGTGGTTGAAAAAAAGTAGCCTATAATTCATCCGAGAGTTCCAGTTACATAAATACTGTAAAAATTTCAGGAAGATCGGTCCAAGGGTTTGGCCTCCTATAAGGAACAAACAAACAAATAAACAGACGCACATTCGGTTTTATATATATATAGATGTATATGTATGTACATATAACGAAAAACAAGCAAGAGAAAACAAAATTCCTCATGGTATGTATGTACATAAATTTAAAATAAAAATAATTATAAAATTCCAAAATATATGTATGTATTCATTTTATGAAAAAAAAAATATAGCTACGAAAAATAAAATATAGTTCATGGTAACAATATGTATAAACGTACTTAAGTTTTCTAAAGGATAAGCCACAGATACCTAAATTTATTCTCTTAGAGGAAAATCATTTAGGGCCAATATTATAACTTGCCTTTAAGGTAGGTGTTAGTTAAAGGTAACTTTAGCTATAGTGAGCAATAAAGTGACCTTTAACTATTTTTGGTTATCACAACTTCCTTATAAAATAAAATTAAATTTTTTGATAATATGGCAATACCAGAGCAAAAACCGATTACTTTTGACAAATTAAAATAGTTCTTAAAATAACGAGTGGCAACGACACACTTTTATTTATTTATTTACTTGCAACAAACAAACAAACGAAATAAAAATTTCTTCGCGCGTGAAAAAAATAAATAGTAGTAAAAAATTTAAAATGTCGACGGTAAACACAGAAACAGCACGGAAACGATCAAAAAACTACACGGCAGAAGAAGAGGTACTGTTGGTGGAATTGGTGGATGGCCACAAAAACTGCATCGAAAACAAAAAGTCAGACGCCGTAATATGGAAGGAAAAAGAAGAGGCATGGCGAAAAATAGAAAAGGAGTTTGCAGCAACGATTGGAACACACCGCCCCTGGAAGGCATTGCGCGATAAGTACGAGATGATTAAACGTAAGTCCAAGTCAGAAATGGCTGAGCAAAAATTGGAGACGTATCGCACAGGTGGCGGAGTGGCATCTACAAAAGTGAGCAGTGTGTCAGAAAAAATAGCTTCCATACTGGGAGATTCGGCCACTGGCTTGCAAAATATTTATGATAGTGACTCTTGTAAGTACATCCATACAGATTTCTAAATGAATTATTATTTTGCTGTTGCATTACTAACATTAATCTGTTTTTTTTTTGCAGTAATTGAATTTGAAAGCAAATTTTATGAACATCCGGAATGCAGTATTGAAATAGTTGACCAGAAGCAGACGGGCAATGAAAATGTATGTTTAATTATTAATATTATTGACAATTTTTATACATACATATTTATGTATATTGTTTATACTTTTTCAGTTTGGTGAAGTGATTGATGTAGAAGAAAAAAGTGATTGGTCTTTAAAGAAACAAAAGTCGAAAGAGTTGTTAGTTGGTGCCAAAAGAAAAAAAAATTTGGAAGAAGAGAAGATTGAATTAACAATACTCCAGCAGAAATATTATAGGGACGAAAATACACGTGCCCAGGAGAAGCATGAGGAGGAGCTCCTGTCATTAAAATTGAAAAATGAGATTCTCCAGTTAGAATTGGCTAAAAAAAAAGCAAAAATTTTATAATTTCAAAAATTTCTTTTGTTATTTTTAAAAACTATTTTCTTTACTTGTTTTTTTAATGTTAATTTTGTTATTGATGTTTTTTATGTTATGTTTTACAAGCTGAAATGTGAATTTTTTTAAGTTAATTTTATCTTTATTGTTTTTTATTTTTAAAAGCTGAAATGTGAATTTTTATTTATTTCTTTTTTATGTTTATTTTATTTTGTCTAGTCATCTATGAATTTTTTAAAAGACTGAAAATATAAGTAAATAAAATTCTATATTATTCTTATTTTTTAAAAATTTTATATTTATTTATTTATTATTTAGAGGAGAAGACTATGTCTTCTTTATCCCTTTAGTATTTCTAATTATTTAATTTGCCGGAAGACTATGTCTTCTTACTCGGACTTCTTATTATAGATTACTTACTAATTAATTAACAATTTAAACTTAATGTTAAACTTTATATAAACTTAAGAATTGTCGAACAGCAATCATCACCTTGAATGCAACGTGAGCTGTTCCAATTGCATTCAGTGCAAATAGGTCGTCAGCACTTTTAATAAATGTTGTAACAAAAAATTCGTGAATTAAAATTTAAATGGAAATGTGTCAGCAATTGAATTGCGACAGAGGATATTGAACTTTATTAAAGTAAGTAAAATAATTATTAATTGCAATTTAAATGGAAATGTGTCAGCAATTGAATTGCGACAGAGGAGATTGAACTTTATTAAGGTAAGTAAAATAATTATTAATTGCAACTAACGGAAATGTGTCAGCAATTGAACTTTTATTACAAATAAATATGTTAATTATTAACTCCTCCCTTCTTAATTTGACTGTCCCCAATCATTCAAAAAAATGGGATATTGTTCAATCTAGGAGGTTTGCCTGGAGCTTCAAGTTTTATTGGATTTTGAGGGTCGGAAATAGTTTGTAAACTGAGTGCATTCGGGGTTAACTTGCTACTAATGACTGGATTTTGGGGTTCCCAAATTACTATTTTTCCGGTGCGTTTAAAGAGAAAACTCAGACACGCAAATAATATGATTATTAGACAAAGTATCGTGGATATTGACCAACCTCCGATTTCTAGGTTTTTTTGGATAGTTGAGATTGTCTCAGTGTTGTTGATTTGAAGTTCGTTTAGAGCTTCGAGCGATAAGAGATTGATATGGTCAATTTCGAAAGGAGTTGGTTGTAGTAATGCGGGTATCATTTTTAGAGGAGAAGCCTCTATATTACTGAAAGTTCTATTGTTAGCTTTTATGGTACTGTTGTGAAATTTAATGAGAAAAGTTCCAGATAAAGATCGATATGTTTCATCTATGTAAATGGATCCATTGTAACCATTTAGTAAGATCACGCCAGACTCAATTTCTTCAATTGGTGAAATGTGATGATTATTGCTCGTTACACATGAAGAGTTTCTATTATTAATAATATTAGGGATACAAGTATTATTTGTTATGTCAATTATTTGATTTTCCTTACAAATCATAATATCGTTATATTCTTCACATTTTTCTTTAATAGCATAAATTGTTTTTTCATTTTTTAAAATTTCTAGGAATTCAAGTTTAATTACATATGTTTTCTTTTTTAATGGTCTTAAAATTACATTTTCATACATTTCCTTTTTTGTCAATGGTACTTTAACCATGTAAAATATTTTATTATAATTATTTTTGTTATACAAAACTGACACTTTGGCAAATTGAAGTGCCTTTCCTGGGTTTACAAAAGGAATGTGTTCTTCTTCGATTTTTTTCATAGCTACTTCGATTTCTTTTTTATTTAGTATTAATGGGTTTACAATTCCAATTTTTGCCCATTCTATTCCATTTTCAATATTTATTAACTCTTCCTTGACTAATCTTATTCTATTTTGTAAATTAATAACTATTTCATTTTCTAAGTAAACACTCTTTTTTACAACGTTTGCCATTTTATTAATGATTTCGGTTAAGTTGTTTATTCTTTTATTGAAAGCTTCATTTACATAAAATTGTTTATTGTTATTTTTATTTAGTTCGTAAACGTTATTAGTTAATATTTCAAAGTCGTCATGATCCGGAGACCCTGCGACGTATTTCCAAATTGTTCCCAAAGCGTTTATGGCTCTTTTATTTCTTGTTAGGGGTTTTAGATTTTCTAGGATGTTGTTAATTTGGGTGAATTCATGATTGAGGATAGGGTATAGGTTATGGTTATTTGGGATGTTTTGTTGGATAAAGGTGTGGGTGTTGGCTATGGATGTTGCGTATTGTTCCAGATCTATTGGATGAATAATAGTGAAGGTTCCCTGCTGAATTTTTGCTGTATCCTTATTTATAGTGACAACGTAGGAGGACGTGTAATCCATGATTTGGATTTCCGTCAGTGCGTAGGGTAAGCATAATCTGGAAAAATAAGTTATTGTCTTTTAATGTTACTTTTATAAACAATTCTGCCTGACATTGTTAATACAGTTGTATTTCGGTCTTCTTTGACTATTTCTTTTTTATATTTTGGGGTTAATTTTGAACCCAATCTCTTGTTGATCCTAACGAAAATGTTCTCTCCTGGTAAATAAGTTTTGGGTGCTTGTCTATTTTTGTTATGGTAGTCCAGGTCTTGTTTTTGTTTTTCAGTCAAACGATTTATTATTTCTTGTTTTACCAAAATTGTTTTTCCTGGGTCACTATTAAAGTTTTTATTAAAAAATATGTCAATCGGTCTTTTACCAGTGGTAGAATGGATTGATTTATTGTATTCGTATAATGTTTTGGTGAGTAAGTCATGGAATGAATTGTGAAGTTTGTCTGACTTAAGACATCTCATCATCTCGGAAAGAGTAGAGTGAAGTCTCTCTACTTGGCCGTTGACGGTACTAGCGTAAGGGGGTGTAGTGTAGGTTTGTATGCCGAATTGGTCTTTAAGAAGGAAGTTTATCGTTACGGAATTTAGTGATTTTTCATTATCTAAGACTATAAACTTGGGGATGCCAAATGCTAAAATTATTTCTTTCAATGGTTCTTTAATGTCTTCAACTGCCTTTGATTTCAGAATTTTTCCTAAGGCGTATTTGGAAAATTTATCTATTGCTGTGAGTACTAGGTTTCCTTCAGTTGAATAGATGTCAATGTGAACAATCTCTCTAGGATTTTTTGGAATTGGTGTAGGCTGAAATTGCGGTTTGTTGGGTCGACGATCATATTTTTGTTCTTTACAGGTTTGACAATTTTTTACTATCCTTTTGGATTTTTCCATCATTTTGGGGAAGTAGTACTTTTGTATTACCTGATTTTTATTTTCGTTGGCATTTCTATGAGCTCTTCGGTGTTCATTAATCAATATTTCTTCTTGCTCTGTTTCACTTACAATATCTTTTACTTGTGACTGAGTGAATCTTACTTTGAAGTTTTTAAAGTGTTCGGGATAGAATTCTTGAATTACCCCCATAACTGCTTCGGTAGTAAATAAACCGTTGATTACGCTGGGGTTAAGATATTTTTTAAAAATTGATATTAAGGTGTCTTTAGTGTAAAAAGGTTTTTTAATAATGTGCCTATGGTAAGTTGGGAATGGAATTTCGAATTTGTAGTCGTCTTCGTTACTAACTAAGATATGGAGTTGGTTCTTAAAGACGTTAATTGGACATTCTATTGCGGGGATCATATTATCTGAGGAACTTTCATCCCTATGTTGTGTTGCTGTCATCGAATTTATCTGTGGTGGTCTAGATAGTGGATCTGCAACTACGTTTGTTCTGCCTGGCTGATATTTGAGTTCGTAGTTATACTCCTCTAAGATGGACTTCCATCTTTTCATCTTGCTGTTTGTGTTCTTGCTACTGAGGGCATACGTCAAAGGTTGGTGGTCCGTATAAATGTTTACTTTCCCAGAACCGTACAGGTAATTTCTCAACGAATTGAGGGCCCATATTATCGCTAGCATTTCTTTTTCATTGGTAGCGTAATTTTCTTCAGTTTTGCTGAGCGTTCTTGAAAGGAAGGTAATGGGCTTTCTGTTTTGCGAAAGTACTGTGCCTATCGCATAATCAGAGGCATCTGTTGTCAGATCAAAGCCTTTTTCAAAATCAGGGTGAGATAACATGACATCGCCGGCGATGAGTTCTGGAATTTCTGGAATGCGTCCAAAGCATTTTGATCTAAAGTAATTTTTAAATTTTTGGACGCGTTTTTCGAAATGCGTCCTTCCTCCCCTCTTAAAAGGGATGTCAGGGGCTTGGCAAGCTTCGCATAATCCTTGATGAAGCGACGGTAATAACCTGACATGCCTAGAAAACTTCTCAGGTCTTTTAGGGTTTTCGGTGGTGGTATTTTGGCTATTGCTTCTATTTTATTTTGTTTGGCTTTAATTCCTGCGGCTCCTACGATAAATCCCAGAAATTCAACTTCTGTTTTGAGAAATTCACACTTGTCTAGTTGAATTTTGAAATTTGCCGATTCTAGTGTTTTGAATATTTTTCTGAGGTTTTCGAAGTGTTCTTTCTCAGTTTTTGAAAAGATGATAATATCGTCTATGTAGACGTAGCAGATTTTCCCTATGTGGTCTCTCAAGACATCGTCCAGAGTACGTTGGAATATTGAGGGAGCATTTTTTAGTCCGAATGGGAGTCGTACAAACTCAAATTTCCCGTTATTAACTGAAAAGGCGGTTTTCTCTACGTCACATTCCTTTCAAGGAATCTGGTGGAAACCACTCTTTAAGTCAATAACCGTAAAGTACTTGTTTTTACCTAGATTTGCTAGAACTTCATTAATTTCTGGAATGGGATACCTATCGGCCACAGTTACTGCGTTCAGTTTCCTGTAATCGATGACCATTCTATATTTTTTCTCTCCGGATGCGTCCATTTTTTTCGGAACGATCCAAACAGATGCATTATACGGAGATCTGGAAGGTCTGATAATTCCGTCGTTTAAGAGTTCATTAATCTGTTTTTCTACCCCACTTTTCAATGCCATGGGATAGGGGTATGATTTAGAATAAATTGGTGAATCTGAATGTGTTCGGATTTCCCCTTGAACTCGAGAAGTGAATGTAAGTTTCTTGTTGGGATCCGTGAATAGGTTGGGATGCTCGTTTATAGTTTGATCTAACTGAAATTTTTGAGTTTCGTTCATATGATTTGTTCTGAATTCCATTTTATTAACTGATTGGGAAGTGTGTTGATGAATTTTTATTCTAGTTGTATTGTTTATTAACAAATATTCTTTTTTAATATGGATAGTTGCATTTAGTTCTTTTAAACTATCATGACCAAGGATGCCATGAAACGATTTCAAAGAAGGTAGGATGAAGAATTTTATATGGTGGTCGGGTAAATTGAATAAAGTTGCGAATGTGTGGTGCGTAATTTTAATGTCTCCAGATACTGAATTTGCAAAAAAGGTGTTTTCGTTTTTGATAGGATTGCTAACGAGGCATGGTTGAATGTAGTTTTTGTTAGATCCAGTGTCTATAAGAATTTTTAGAATTTTACCATTCTTCGCTTTGCACTCAAAATACGGGAGCGAAGAGTTTGTTAGCCTAAAAAATGGATATCTGTGAAATTTTGAGTGGGTATTTCATCTTGTTGATCTTGATCATAGGATTCGGCGTACTCGTCAATCCCTTGGTTTTGGATTAATTGCTCGTATTCAGTTTCATTATAATTTCCAGCTTGTTCGTCCTGGTAATTCGGTACAGTGGAAAGATCTTGTCTACTTTCTATATGAAAATTGCGTTGTTGTTTATGTGGTGGTGGAACGTAGCTTAGGGATGGAGGTATTTTGTTATTAAATTGGGGTTGATTAAAAGGACGTGGTCTTTTTTGATAATTTACGTTTCTTGTTTGAATTGATTCGTCAACTTCCATAGGTTGAGGCCTTTGAGGTTTCGGTGCAACTGGTCTTTGTGGTTGAAAATTTTGTTGAAAAGCTTGGTGCGATTGAAAACGCGGTTGGGGATTTTGTCGAAAGTTAATGTTGGGGATGGTTTGACGATTTCGGAATGCATTTTGTTGCATATTATTCATTGGTCTATTGTACTGGTTAAAATTTTGAAATGTCAATTCTGGATAAAAGGGTTGTCTATGAATTGTATTTGCATCGCGTATTGGAAGGGGTGGTGGTTGACGTTGTCTATGATTTTGATGTTTATTCGCGTATTCTGTCCTGTAGTTTTGATTTTCTAGTTTTAAGCAGAGATGTAATGCTTGCGGGAGATCCGCAGGCTCACGGATGCCAAGGAGTCTTGGTAGATCTCCATTTAGGCCTCTAACAAAAGTGTCTAGGGCTTTGTCCCTATAGGTTTGCGTTAAAAGTCGCAAGGACTCTTGGCCTATTTCCATGCAACCAATTTTATTTAGTATGAGGGACAAATGCGTGTAAACTTCTTGATAAAATGTTTGGATGGTATTTCTTCCTTGAATTAAGGAAGTCATCTGATACTCAAGCGTCCCTAAATCTCGTTTGTCTGCGTAATGCATAGAAAGGCATTTTACAATGCAATTCCAATTTAATGGAATATTGTAGGATTCTAAGGCAATGTCAGCGTTGCCTGTTATTTTGTTTCGGATGACGCTTAATATACCATAATATTTAGGTGTGCCTTTGCTTGAATCGTAAATTTGCAACACTCTATCCACGCTTTTTTTCCATGAGTTAAATTCCATGGGGTTACCCGAGAAATCTCTAAGACTTCTTACTATATCGGGTATTTTATCTAATTCACTCAAGTCATTTCTATATCTGTCTTCAATGTTTTGGTCTGTCCCGTGGTTAAGGTCATTATTTGGATTCATAAGAGATTGAACTATGTTTCTGCATTGTTGCGCGCAAATAGCGGCTATTCTGTTTTCTACTTCTTCGTTGAGTTGCGCTGCTGGATTTGGAGCGTTAAGAACGGGAGGTCTTACTAGGTTATTGGGGTTAGACATGATTTTTCGCAAATTTTGGGAACAATTTTTGTGAGATAAAAAAAAATTCTATTTTATGATTTATAAAAATTGGTACACAGTAAATAAAAGATTTCTTCCTTTCTTATTATTTTGTTTTATTTTCTCTTCTTCTCTCTTTTTTTTTATATAAGGGTGGTTTTTGTTACTTATGAAATAACTTAAAAATACTCTGAAATATAATGACTTACAGTATAAGGTGAATTGGACACATTATGTTGACTGACTGATGTTATTCTGTTGATCTTGTTGCAACTATCGATGTCGGCCAGATATTTGAATGGTTGTCTTCTATGGTGCAGCTTTCAATGGCAAGGGCAAAGCTGTTGTTGAATATTATGCTTTTAGATTTTTTCTAAAGTCTTTATTACCTTTATTTAATTCTGTTTCATTTGTTGTTAAAAATTCTTTTGGTTAGTGTTCTTTATTATGTCTTTGTTACTTTTTTAATTAATATAGTTTTATAATATTATTTTTTAGTTATTATATTTTTTATTTGTTCACTGTTCTTTTTATTTGTTCACTGTTCTTTTTATTTGTTGTGTCTATTTTCTTACTTTAAATTGTAAACTTATTAAACTATACCGTCCCGATCATGCGAATTTTGTCCTTTTCGTACTTCTACTAAGTATTCACTTATGACACTTTATACGGACGGTCGCCTGCGGACGGACACTTACAGGCTTATTTTTTATTTTAGGGTTCTTTTAGTACACTATTTTTGTACCGGTTGCTCGGGCGCCAGTAAATAAAATTCTATATTATTCTTATTTTTTAAAAATTTTATATTTATTTATTTATTATTTAGAGGAGAAGACTATGTCTTCTTTATCCCTTTAGTATTTCTAATTATTTAATTTGCCGGAAGACTATGTCTTCTTACTCGGACTTCTTATTATAGATTACTTACTAATTAATTAACAATTTAAACTTAATGTTAAACTTTATATAAACTTAAGAATTGTCGAACAGCAATCATCACCTTGAATGCAACGTGAGCTGTTCCAATTGCATTCAGTGCAAATAGGTCGTCAGCACTTTTAATAAATGTTGTAACAAAAAATTCGTGAATTAAAATTTAAATGGAAATGTGTCAGCAATTGAATTGCGACAGAGGATATTGAACTTTATTAAAGTAAGTAAAATAATTATTAATTGCAATTTAAATGGAAATGTGTCAGCAATTGAATTGCGACAGAGGAGATTGAACTTTATTAAGGTAAGTAAAATAATTATTAATTGCAACTAACGGAAATGTGTCAGCAATTGAACTTTTATTAAAAATAAATATGTTAATTATTAACTTATATAAACAAAATATATGTATTAATAAAAATATTAAATATTTCTATAAACTAAAGTACAAATGGAGGTTTGTTCTATGGAGTTATCTGGGTCAAATTCTTCTGGTGATTCTGGTATGAATGTTTCTTCTGTTGATGGGAGTGGGTATTTTGCAATAATAGCAATATTGTGAAGAACAGCACATGCCACAATAACAGCCATTTTAGTTTCGGTAGTCAGTCGCAAACCTGTTGATAATACTGGGAAACGTCTCTTCCAAACTCCAAAACATCTCTCAATCGTGTTACGAGTACGAATTTGAGATTCATTATAAAGGCTTTGTGGTCTTGTACGTGGATTTAGCAAAGGGGTCATCATATAGTTGCATTGCTTATATCCAGAATCACCTAAAATAACGTAATTTTGAAAATGACCGTCTTCCATACGGAATTTTAAACGGCTGTTTTTAAATATATTGCTATCGTGTGCTGATCCAGGCCATCTAGCAACCAAATCTTGAAACATTAGTTTAGAATTGCACACCGCTTGAACGTTAAGGGAAAAATAACCTTTTCTGTTCCGATATATTTCCCCGTTGTTTCCTCCTGGCGATTGTATACGAATGTGGGTGCAATAAATGGCTCCTATAGCTTTTGGGAACTTTGCAATTGCAAAGAAATCTGTCGCTGTTTGCTGCATTCCTAATGCATCGGAAGGAAATTTAATATATTCTTTCGACAAAGCTGCCAAAGCAAATGACGTTTCTTTGACTACACGGCCTGCCGTAGAGACGCTAACACCACAAAAGTCACCCACTGTAATTAGGAAACTGCCACTTGCATAAAACCTTAGCGTGATTAGCAATTTTGTCTGTGGTGATACGGAATAATGCCTAGAAGAAAATTTATTAATTGCTACAAAAATTATAAAAATATCGGAACAAACCTCTGACTAATCGACTGTAAAGAGCTGCGAATTTTTTCCAAAATATATAGAAATGTATGCTTTGATATTCGAAATCTTTGCACAAATTTAACTTCGTCGTAATATTGAACATAGTCCACTTGCTCGCGAAATTTTTTAGGTGTTCTCCTTTTAGAATGATTATTTTCAAAAACATCCTCCAGTTCGTTTATATAAAACAATCGTGGTCTGCTTTCCATATTTAATTTTTTATTTGGAAAATTAAATTAAAATGAGGTTATGTTTCCTTCAAGGATAAGAAAATGTGGCAACTTCCAATGCATAAACCTTACGTTAAAAGTTAAAGGTAAGATGAACTAACCTTTAGCTTATAGGTCACTTTTAGCTTAAAGTATACTTATAACAACGAAAAACGATTTATCTGTCCGTTAACATCCTAACTTTAGTTATTGGTAAGTTATAATATTGGCCCTTAGTGTTGATAACAAATTATATGTACATATAATCATATGTATATACGATTTGCAAGACAATTGTGTAAATTTTCTATACATCTCATTATTAAATTAAAAGATATTAAGCAAATTAAAATATATGTATAGTCATATAGTTTTGCATTCAATACTAGTGCTGGCAAATTCTACTACTTTTCATTACTCAATAATATTCAATACTTTTCATTTGGGTACTCAATACTACTCGATACTTTTAACGGATTTTTTGAATTTGAAACGCATAGTTTTTATCTGCAAATTGAAGTAGTTTCTTCAAAAATTATCAAAAAAAATTTAGTTATGCATATAAGGGTTCATTGGAAAATTAATGTTTTGATTTGATTAAAGGATTGAAAATATTTACATATGCGTGAACATACATATGACCCTGCATGTATATAAAAATTAAAATATAATATTTACATGTGTGCAGGGCACACGGGGGGTGGACAATTCAAAATGTCTAATTAAAAATGAAGACTTACCGTTGACTTCTGGTTATGATGTGGGGGTTCTTACTGTGGTAGCAAAGCTGTGCTGTTGCAGTTATTCTTGCTGGTGTTGTTGTTGTTGTAGGTGATTGAATCGTTCCTTAGATTAATTAATTGGCGCAATAAATATGGTTCCACTGGTAAGTATATATGTATTAAAGTAATAATCCAGAATTGATTGGAGTAGAAATCGTGATAAATGAGAAAATATGCAATACTTAAACTTTGAGTAGTATTTTTATTTATTTGACTTTATTTCCTTTTTCTTTTGTTTATTTCATATATGTAGGTACAAATTATTTATAAAACTAGTTATTTTTATTTTTCCACTTAATTTGATTTTTGATTTATTTATTTGAAAACTTATCCAGTTTTAATTTAATTTAATTTGTTTCAATTGCTGTCTGGCGTAACTATGATGTTATTCGTCCCACGTATATTACAAGAAGAAAAAACTCTTTCTTTCAGTCACCCAGACGACAGAAAAAAAGAGAGAGGGGAAAATACTCGTTACAGAATAACGAGCACCACACAGGGTTACCATGCATAAACATTCCGCCCCCCTTGCTATATTGCAATAACAACGAGGGCCGGCGTATAAGGATAGAACAAGTGAACAAACTCATATCCGCTGTGCAATCCAATTTATAATTCAAAATATTACAAATATATTAAAGATATAATTCAAAAAGGTAGATGTATGATTATAAAATGAAATATTTTAGGATATAATTGAAATGTTTAAATATAAAATGCATATAATAATTATAAAAATTATTGTAGTATAATTGAAGGGTTTAAATATAAAGTAAATATAAATGCATATAATTATTAAAATGTTAGGGTAGAATTGACGTGTTTAAACGGCAAATTTGCCGATGATCACCCATCCCAGTACAGTGTCCTGCGTCAGGGGGGATCCAATACCAGCTGTTTAATTTTGCAGCCGCGACCCGCATACGATTTTATGTCAAAGGGTCCGGCAAAATCGACTCCAGTGTTGCAGAAAGGGCGAGACAAACTTGTCCGTTCGGGGGGTAACGCCGCCATAATTTGTTGGTTGATTTGGCGTTTATGTCTCACACAAATAAGACATTGAGATAGTATCGTTTTTATCAAGGTTTTGAGTCTTGGGACGTAATAACGTAGTCGCATTAGACGAGATAACAACGCATTTTGACCATGAAGAGAATATTGATGTAAGTATTTGAGAAGTAATCGCGTAAAACTGGCATGATATGGTAGTAGAATGGGGTAACGTTCATCGTAAGTTAATGTAGGAGAATTTGCCAAACGGCCATTAATTATCATAGCTCCATTAGAGTCCAAAAATGGGTTGAAAGTTAAGAGCGAACTTTTGCGGGATAGCGGTTTCTGTTCCGATAACTGTGAATATTCGTCGAAAAACAATGATTTTTGGCAGACCATTATCAAACGATTTTTGGCGAAAACGATTTCTTTAGCGGATAGCTCTGGATTGATGTTATCAGAACTTTGTTTGCCGCGTAAACGGTTGTAGAAACGAAAGATGTAACAGATGACTCTTAATGCACGAGGAAGGTCCGAAAAGCTTGCTAGAATATCTTCGGGGTGAATTGTAGTAGTAAGTACTCGTACGGGTCGTTTTTCTTCTTCAGTTTCAAAATCAGTTTTTCTTGATGGCCATTCATCATAAGGACGTTTGAGCCATGGAGGTCCATGCCACCATAATTCATTTGATGACAATTCAGTAACCGTAGTACCGCGAGATGCCAGATCAGCTGGATTATTTTTGGAGTCCACGTGAGACCAACAGTCCATGCCTACCTTTTCAATAATAGAGGAAATTCGATTTTCGACGAAAGTTTTCCACTTGTGGGCCGGTTTTTTCAGCCATGCCAACACAATGGTGGAATCTGTCCACAAGAAGATGTTGTAATCCTTGAGGTTGAGCTGAGCTTGAGTAGATTCTATCACGTTAGCTAGTAGTTCAGCTCCGCATAACTCTTTCCTAGGTAAGGAGACAAACTTCACTGGCGCAACCTTTGTTTTGGCTACGAGAAGTTGACTGGTGACATATCCTTGGGACTCAGAGCGAAGGTAAATGGCTGCTGCATACGCCTTTTCCGACGCGTCACAAAAGCCGTGTAATTCGACCTTATAAGAGGGATCGAAATCAATGAAACGGGGAATTTTAACGTGCTCGATGTTTATGTAGTCGTCGAGAAATTCATGCCATTTTTGCATCGTCAGGGGGTTCAAATCTTCGTCCCAATCAGTACCATCTTTCCATACTTGTTGCATGATGATTTTCGCAGCGATGATTTTTGGTGAAAGCCAACCGGCTGGGTCGAATAATCTTGCTATTTCAGATAGCACACACCTCTTAGTAGCGGAAGTACGATTGGGTGTAGATTTGAGTTTAAAATAAAAATAATCGCCTCCTGCGTTCCATCTGAGTCCTAAAGTTTTGGTTATGCTGGAGTCTGACAATGTGAGGAATTCTTCATCCAGCAAATGTGTCGGCGGTAAACCGTGTAGTAACATTTCATTGTTTGCCGTCCATTTACGAAGCGAAAAACCTGCGGTAGCAAGAACTTTTATGAGTTCATCGCGTGATTTCAACGCCGATGATATTGTATGTGCTCCATAAAGGACGTCGTCGACATACATATAGTTCCGTAGGACTCCGGCGACGTTAGGGTGAGTGGTTTCGTTCTCCTTGGCGAGTTCTAGCAACGTCCTGATTGCCAGATAGGGTGCATAGTTCACGCCAAATGTGACTGTGTTTAACTCATAATCTTGGATAGATTCTGTTGGAGAATTGCGATGCAAAATTCGCCGAAGGGGGGTATGAGAGGGTTGTACCAGAATTTGACGGTACATCTTCTCAATGTCCGCGTTAAAAACGTAGCGGAAAAATCTCCATCTTAATATTAAGTTCATTAAATCTGCTTGTAGAACTGGACCAGTATGAAGTAGATCATTGAGGCTTATGCCGTTTGATGAGGGATTTGATGCATTAAACACCACACGTAATTTTGTTGTGGTGCTGTCGGGTTTTAGAACAGCGACTATGTCGTCGAGGTACACAAAACAGTCCAGGCCCTGTAAGCCTGTAAGGATCGTGTTCATGACCATCTGGAATGTGGCTGGTGCTCCTGTTAGGCCGAAGGGCATTCTATTAAATTCAAAATGACCCTTATCGGTGCTGAAGGCAGTCTTTTCCTTATCTCCTTCGTCAACTAGTACCTGGTGATATCCACTCGCCAGATCTAAGGTAGTGAAATACCTGCTATTTCCTAATTGATCCAAAATTTCATCAATTCTAGGAATAGGGAATACCTGTTTTATTGTAGCCTCATTTAGTTTTCGAAAAACGACTACCAGTCTAAAGGTTTTCTGACCGTCTTGAGATTTTTTGGGCACTAACAATATTGGTGAATTCCATGGGGATATGCTTGGACTTATTATACCTTCCTGTAGTAGCTCTGACACTTGCCGGTTGATTTCTTCTTTATGGACGTGAGGTAGACGATACTGTCGTTGATTAATGGGTGGTTGTTCACCTTTTATTGGTATTTTATGTTTCACCAATGTGGTGAATGGCAATTTGTCATTGTCCAACATGAATAAGTCATGATATTCCTCGCATATCCGGTTCATTGACTCTGTTTCTTCCATGTTCCAATCCCTCTCCGTCATAATAGTGTTTTTTAGGCGCCTTATTCTAGCGTCCTGATTTGTCACCGACGAAGGGGGTTGATCTCGCCCTCCATATTGCGTGTAGTGGTTGAAATTTGAAAATTTCACTTTAATGTCCTTCCTCCATGGTATGTCCTGCTCGGTTGCGTTCAGTATGGGCACGGCTGTGCCTCCATTTTTAATGTTGACCACAGTATTTCCAACATAAACTCCAGGGGAAATCTCCTGTTTATGCACAACCACAGTTTTGTCTCTCGATATAATATTGACCGGTACTATAGTGACTGCTCTTTTCCTCAGACAGACACCTTGTTGATGATTTGTTTGACACTCTATTTCCGTACGAAGGGTAAACGTCTTCACCCAATGTTCGCTATCAAATATGCTCAAGGTTCTATCTATGGTGTTCACTATACATCGGTTCCACATATTATTTCTTCCGAGAATACCATCTCCAGGGATTTGTATTTCTCGTGACACAATATGGAACACCCACGACAACTGCCTTTTATCTCCTATCCTGATCTCGGTAGTGCCCAGTGTCGTAGTCTTTCCTCCGAAGGCTCCAGAAAGAGTTTTAGTTTGCTTTCTGTTCTTATTGAGGAAAATCTTCATTGAGTCTTCTTTTATTATGCTGAAATCTGCTCCGGTATCCACAAGTAGGACCAATCCTCCCCCCCTTGCTTCTTGGCAGGGGAGCGTAATGAAAACTGTGTCCACATTGCCCGGTGATTCAGCACTATCTTCTATATTTCGCATCATCTCTTTACCTTTTTTCTCCTTTTTTTTGTTTAATTCACTATCTTTCTCAGTATTTTCTTCTATAGTTTGTCCGTTCTCCTTGTTCACCGAGTGTACAACTGCCTCGGTTACTATCCTGGTTGGCTGCTCTGTTTCTGAGTCAGTCTCCGTATCATCTTTATTTACCCGATTCTTTGTTTCTGTTCCTTTATTATATATGTAGTTGTTCTCCTTTTTATGCCAATCTGATTTTCTGTTAATTTGCGGGACCCCAGTTATTGGCGATAACTGGGCCGAATTTCGTTTCCCTGGGCATTTGTCCGATTTGTGTTGTTGAGGGCCTCTACTGGTCTGTTAGCTAGGTCCCTGCCGTTGTTGCTATTTCGCGCCTGTTGATAGATCCCTGCTCCCACTGCCTGTGTTTGTCTGATATTGCTTCTGCAGTCCCGTGCTAAATGTCCTTGTTGCTGACATTTAAAACAGGTTGGGCGTGTACCATTGGTTCTATTTGCCCCTCTGTTCATGTTTTGTCCCGTCGTTATCTGTGGGCCTCCACGGAATTCTGTGTTTGTTATCCTCCTATTTGTTTCTGCCGTCCTTCTATCCAATTGATTTTGGTTGGGTAGGTTTCTTCTTGGCTCACAGAAAGGGGTTTCCTTGTGGCCATTTATTCTACACAATCGGCAGTATAAGGAGCCTAATCTCTTTCTGCAGTTTTCCACATCGTGCCCGCTGTTTCCACAGAACGTACAGCTCACGACATTCCTGCACAGTGGCCCCATTTCATGACCGTATTTTCCACAGCTCATACAGTATGGTGTGTTTAGCCGCTTTTTGCAGCTATTCCATTCATGCACCGCCCTGTTGCAAAAACTACAGGGGACTTCTGAATCTATTGTGTTGATGCTGTGCGTTGGTTCGCCAAACAATTCCTCAGCGTTCTCGACTATCTCTATCAACTTAGTGAGCTCTTCCTCCTCCTGCCCCACAAATCGAGCTTTAAGAGCATGGTCCTTCAGACCCTTGATGAAGCTTCTTACCGCTATCCTCTTGAAGTCCTTCAGCATGGTTTCCCAGCCAGGCCCCACCGGCCATTCGTTCTCTATAGTTGTTTTTGCCTCACTTAATAGGTTATCCAGGCGTTCTCCAAATTTGCATGCTGACTCTCTGATGCTCTGTTTGCAACCCAAGATCAGCTCCCTTATCTTATCCAGGCTTTTATTTTTTAGATATAACTTCTTGATGGTGTTACAGTATGCGTCCACTGAACCAAAAGTCATCTGGGATATTTTTGAGTATGCACCCCCCAGCAGTCGCAATTTCAGGCACTGTATCACATCTTGTGTTAGGACGTTATTTGCACCTGTGAGTACTTCTCTTTCTACCATCTTGCATCCTTGTATGTACCTGAATACTTCTGATGACAAGTCTGGTCCATCGGTCCCGAAGAATGATGGGACTGTGTTGTTAACTATTTTAATAATCTCGGATAGCGACGTCATTCTGATTGTTTCGATTTCTGCTCTCTCAATAGTATGGTTTTGCCGGGGTGATGGTGATCGTCTTTCCAAAATTTCTTGGGCCACTGGGATCAGTCTATTAAATTCTTCCGTTATTCCGCTGTCAACTCCTTCGGTGTCTTCCAATTCACCGAATCTCAGGGTGTATTCGCTTAACTCCTTTAATTTCCTGGCTTTTGTTTCCGCGGAGTACCCCCTGCTACCCGCTTTCCTTGCGTTGTTTATTAGGGTTTTTACTTTTTTCAACAGCGTCAAGGCATGTGTTTCTTTCTCGTGCGAGATGACTATTGTTGGTAGTCCTACTTCGTTTAGTTCTTCGTGCAGTGAAGGATTTGGTGAACTAGCTCTGTGAATTGTATCCAACTCTCTTCTTGCGTTTTCCAATGCTGTTTGTAGCCTTTGGATAGTGTCGTCTTGTGTCTCTATTAACTGGTTCTGTTTTAACTGTTTCCTAAAATTCTCTTCACTCAGTCCTTTTCCTTTCAACTGTTCTACTAATTCTGAATTTTCCTTTTCTACGTCCTCCAACAAAGAATCTGTGTACTCTATTTGTCCTCTTAGCTTTTCGCAATGTCCTGTGGTGAATTTGTAAGGGCTTATAATATTGAGGATTTGTAAGGTTTGTTAAAAAAAATGTTTAAGTATTATCTTAGCACTTCTGCCGATTCTACCGAGCATCAAAATGCCCCTTTTGAGAATGTGTAATAAAAAAAAAACAATTCTTAGTTGTTAATCAAAACAAATTCTGAATTTTATTTACAAAATTAGTGGCTTATATACTAAAATTAATTCTAGTCAGCATAAGTTTGCAGTTCATGAATTCCCACGAATTATGCTGACGCTTACACAATCAAAAATAAAAATATAAAATTGATTACGTCTACTTAACAATTAAAAGTTATTAATTTGTGTGCTATTGACTTCTGCACTGACAAGGTAAAGAATATTATATTTCAATACAGTGACGTGCAGAAGTGGACATACACTACACCCTTACCCTTTTTGGTTTTGGGTATTATTAAAAATAAAATGAACAAAAAATATACATAAGTATTAGAATAAAGATTCCTATTATCTAATTGTTTGTATTTATTATTGTATGTATTTACATATCTGTATGTTTACAAAAATTTTTTTTTTGTATGATTTAAAATTTCTTAATCTCTAGTTATATTTATTTGAATGCTTATAAAATTCCTAAAGTATTTGAAATTTTAAAGTTATTAATATCTAATTATATTTATGTACTTATGTTTTAAATATTTTTTTTTTTTTTTTTTTTTTTTTTGATATAAACCTTTTTAAATTATTTTTGTGTATACTTTTAACTTTTGATTTATCTATTTCTATGGTTACATTTAAATCATCTATGTCTAGTATTTTATATGGACCTTTGTATGGGGGTTCTAGTTTTTTCCTATTCTCGGCTTTTACTAAAACTAGGTCTCCTATATTTAGTTCTATTTTATTCTGTTTCCTTTCAGAATCTAATTTTCTTTTATTTTTTACTTCTAAAATTATGTCTCTTGCTTTCTGTAATGAGTAGCGAAGTCTCATTTTAAGTTCACTTAAATAATTTTCAAGATTGTAAATTTTTTTAGGGACATATAATTCGTCACCTGTAGTGCGATTCTGTAACTTTTAACAATAAACGTTACGTTAATTTTACCAACACAATTTATTGCTTGTGGTAACAATGCATCAATTCTGTAACTCAGTATAACCAACATTGTTAAAAAATTCAATAAGGTGGCATATTTGTTGAAAAACAATGAATTTTAAGTTAGAAGAGTGCACAAGAGAGGGCGCTCTCTTTATTTTTTGTTAAAAATCAATACATTTAAACAATAAATTTTTAGTCAGAATAGTGTACAGGAGAGTGCGCTCTTTTTTATTTGTTCCAAAATATATTTTTTGAACATATCAAAATAACAACAACTTTAAGAATAAACAATGAAAAAAATATTGCTGTTAAGTTAACTGAAAAATTCGACGTTATAATTGAATATAATGCTGAACGATATTGTTAAAATCCTTACTGAATAACATCGACGTTAATTTAGCTGTTAAAAATTTTTAACAATTCAATTGACGTTAAAATTGAATAGAGAATCGCACTACTGGTAGTCTAGGAAGTTTTCCATATACTAGTTCAAATGGTGTGTAATTAGTATCTACGTTAGGGGTTGTGTTATAAGCGAAAGCAAAGTATGGTGTCCATTCGTGCCAATTGTTGTCTTCTACGAAGTTTAGGAAATATTCATTTAGAACACGGTGATTGCGTTCTAAAGTTCCTAAGGTTTCGTGATGGTATGGTGTTGAAAAATTTTGTTTTATTTTTAATAATGCACAAACCTCTCTCATAAGTTCATTAGTAAATTCTGTTCCTCGGTCCGTTTTGAGAACTTTAAATATACCGTACTTTAAAATTACTTGTTCCACAAGAGTCCTAGCTATTGTTTTTGAATCTTTTGATTCAATCGGACAAGCGATAACATATTTCGTCAGTTCGCATTGCATAGTGAGTATATATCTGAAGTTGCCTGACGGTCTTAGTGGTCCAACTGTGTCCATTACTACGATGTCGAAACTAGTTGATGGTGTATCAGTTATGTTAAAGGGTTCTTTTGTGTATCTCGTTAGTTTGTTCTTTTGGCATGAGTCGCATGTTCCTATATAGTTTTTAACCATTTTGTTCATATTTTTCCAAATAAATCGCTGTTTTAATTTTATTAATGTCTTTCTGACACCGAAATGTCCACTATGTGGTGAGTTATGGAATTCTTCTATTAGTCTGTATTGTTTTATATTATCATTTACTCTTTTTGGCATTTTGTATATAATTATATCGACGTCATTATTTTTTAATTTATTGTATTCTTCTTTCAATTTCTCTACCGGTATATTGTGGTGAGTGTGTGTTTTTAATGTTTGAAGTATTTACTGAGCTCTGCAGCCGCTTTTCTTCAGCACCAGAAGTGCCGATTTCGTTTTGAGAATATAATAATAGACTTCAAAATTTGATTGTCAAATTAATTCTAAAGTTTATTGAATTTTGTCTCAGCTTATATACTAAAATTTATTCTAAATTATTATCTATGTCAGCACTATCCCACGAAATCAATTTTGTTTAAAAATCCCTATACGTTAATGAACTCCGTGAAACTTGCTGACAGTACGCTTATTCATTCAAGGCCAATAAAAGAACGTTTGTTTACTTTATTAAATAGTTCATATTACAACTGCACGACAAACAGCAGTGTACAAAAATTTAGCACATAGTGATGTACATACACTACACCCTCACCCTTATTGGTTTTGGGTATTATTAAAAATGAAACAAGAAAAACAAATACTTTGGCTGAACAAGACGTTATGTACTATATCTAAAAAAATTGTAATTTTATAGAAAGAAATTAACAATTGTTGATGTAATATTAAACTTTATAAACGTAAAAAATGTTTTGATATTTTGCTTATGTATATACATATAATTATACTTATGTATGTGTCTACAAAAATAAATTTTAAGTTCTTATATATATATTGTTGTTTGTCAATTCAAATATTTTTTTAGATTGTTCTTATGTACTAATTTTGTTTTATTATCAATTTCTATAAGTATATTTAAATCTTCTATATCTAATACTTTGTATGGGCCTTTGTATGGAGGTTCATACTTTTTTCTATTTAAAACTTTAACTAAAACTAAATCTCCTATTCTAAGATCTATTCTATTTTGCTTCTTTTCAGATTCTAATTTTCTTTTTCTTTTTACTTCGAGAATTATCTCTCTTGCTCTTTGTAATGAGTTGTGAAGTCTAATCTTTAGTTCATTTAAATAGTTGTCAGTATTATAAATCTTTCTAGTATCACTTAAAGTGTCGTTTGGCAGTCTAGGAAGTCTACCAAAAATTAGTTCAAACGGAGAATAGTCTGTATCGATATTTGGTGTCGTATTAAAAGCAAAAGTATAATATGGTTTCCACTCATGCCAACTATTGCCATCTACAAAATTTAGAAAATATTCATTTAGAACGCGATGATTTCGTTCTATTGTACCTAAAGTTTCATGATGGTAAGGTGTTGAGAAATTTTGTTTTATTTTTAATAATACACAAATCTCTCTCATTATTTCGTTGGTAAATTCAGTTCCTCTATCTGTTTTGAGAATGTTAAATAAACCGTATTTTAATACAATATGTTCTATTAAAGCTTTCGCGACTGTTTTGGCATCTTTAGATTCAATCGGACAAGCAACAACATATTTTGTCAGTTCGGACTGCATTGTAAGTATGTATCTAAATTGTCCGGATGGTCTTAATGGTCCAACTGTGTCCATTACAACAGTATCGAAACCGTGTGATGGTGTATCTGTTATAGTAAAGGGTTCTTTTGTATTTCTTATCTGTTTATGTTTTTGGCATGAATCACATGTTGTTATGTATTTTCTAACCATTTTGTTCATATTTTTCCATATATATCTTTGTTTTAGTTTGGAAAGTGTTTTCCTAATTCCAAAATGTCCTCCATGTGGTGAGTCATGAAATTCTTCTATCAATCTATATTGTGTTATATTATCTTTTATATCTCTTGGCATTCTATATATAATTATTTCGATATCGTTTTTCTTTATATTGTTATACTTTTCTTTCAATTCTTCGGCCGTTATATATTTAAATATTTCATCATTATCATATAGTACGTACTTTTTAAATTTCAATTTCCTCAATCTCAATAAAAGTTTCTCCATAAATGTTCCTGAAAACATAGGATTTTCGCTTTTATTGCATATTATGCGCGTTATTCTATCATTCTTCTCTTTTAGTTTATTTTTTAATTCTTGCTGCAGCTTATTATCATATATAAATTCAATCTTTTGGGTACCCTTAATATTATTTATTGACGTACATTCCCACATATGGAGGTGATCAATCTCCTTTCGAGATATGCAGTCGTTCTTTTTATTTTCATCTTCATCATATTTATTTTTCATTTCGTTATTAATTTTATTCTTCATTTCGTTGTTAAACATATTTCTTGTTATTGCCAAGGTTTTCTTTTCTTTTTCATCAACATAGATTGGAATCATGTCTCTTAATATTTGTGAGTTTATTTCTACACGCGATAGAGCGTCTGCGTTTGTATTATTCGCTCCCTTCTTATATTTTATATCAAAGTCATAATCTGATAATTCAAGTCTAATCCTGGTCAATTTTGAAGACGGGTTCTTGGGTAAACAAAGCAATAAGAGGTCTATGGTCTGTGACTACGGTAAATTTTCTACCATATAGATATGGTCTAAAAAATTGTATTCCCCAATGAATACCTAATAACTCTTTTTCAATTACTGATTTATTTTTCTCATGTTTATTTAATGTTCTACTTGCATATGATATGGGTAAATCGTTTCCGATTTCACCCTGTGAACTACATTTGAAGCGTCTGTCGCCTAAATGAATGTTTTGTCAAAGCTCGGATATCGTAATATAGGCGGGTTTTTTAATTTGTCTCTTAGTGTCTCAAATGCTATTTGGCAATCTTCTGTCCAATTGAAAGTTACTTTCTTTATATTTAGTTATACATATTTAAATTTATATATTAACGTTTTAACTATATATACTTATATGCAAATGTCTAACTGTAGGTTTTTAACTACAGTTAAATTTAATTTAAATTGTTTTAAATGTAATCCATTGCGGTATTCTAAAAATCTAATAGTTTTACATGCAGACACATTTGTTTTCTTTGCTTTAACATTAAAAGTTACCTTGTAATAAAAAAATTAATAAAGAACATTTTTAGCTAAAAAGTAATTTTGAAATTATTTTAATCATAAAAAAAATTCATATATAAACTTATATACGTCGTTTCAAAAAGTGAAAACTTATGCCAAGTCTTAATAACTTTGGCAAATACCATCAAACCGAAGACAACAAAATCAATATAACTTCTGCTAATCTCTTTCGTTTGTTATATTTCACGTTTTTTTTTGGTCTACAGAAATATTTATTCCTTCCCAGTTATGACGTGTTTGTAAAAAGTAGTAATGTTACTCTAAAAAAATGTTTTATAACTTCTTAAACCCCTATTTTTATTATTTTTAGAGTTTCTTTATTTTAAAACATGTTTGTTGTGTTTCTTTTTTTTTTTTTTTAGTTTTTTTTTCTTTTTCTTTTTCTTTTTTTTTTTTTGTCTATAACTTTATTTTTTTTTTTTTTTTTTTTAGCAGTTGGTTTACCTCATAATTAACTAATTTTTGTATTTTGTTTTTCGTATTGTTAATTATAAATTAATGTTATCATTTAATTACTCTCCGTTTTTGCAACTGTTGTTTTAATGGTAGTATATAGTAAAGTTTATGTATATAAAAAAAATTTCTTTTTTAGATGTTTTTTTAAAAATTAATCTTCATTCATTCATGTTCTTTTCTTGACTCTATTTATATTTATATATAAGTATATAAAATTGATTCTAAGAGCTTTGTATGTATATATGTATGGTTTCATATTTTGTTTGTTTTCTATAAGATCTTTTTTTATAATTAATTATTAATTAGTTATTAATATTATAATAATATAAAATTTAATATTTAATATTTAAGAACTGTACGAAACAGACGACGCTATAGCTTAGAATATGTTCACCCTTTTTAAATTTTGTCGATGTTGTTATAACGATGATTTGCAAAATTTCTGTTATTTCCTTTATGTATGTCTATTTCTTGTAGTGGTTCCTTATTGAATGAATAACAGCAGCAGCATTATTTTAGCAGGATAAACAAAATCTTTCCTTCAGGAACGTACTCCTCTTGTAGAACTTTTTGCCAGCGTTCGAAAATTTCGTTGACTTCTTTTTGAGTCATTTAGAAAAATAAATTTAAAAAGGAAAATAAACAAACAGGATCTCAAAAATTTATTCTGTTTTTGTGTGGATTCTCCAGGACTCATTTACATAGATTGGCAGGATAAAAATTTTTGCAATAAAAATATTGTTTTAGCAGGATTAAAAAAAAAAAAAATTTTTTGTTTTCTAAAAAAATATTATTTAACAAGAACGCAAATTTTGTTTGGCAGGATCGCCATGTGGTGAGTGTGTGTTTTTAATGTTTGAAGTATTTACTGAGCTCTGCAGCCGCTTTTCTTCAGCACCAGAAGTGCCGATTTCGTTTTGAGAATATAATAATAGACTTCAAAATTTGATTGTCAAATTAATTCTAAAGTTTATTGAATTTTGTCTCAGCTTATATACTAAAATTTATTCTAAATTATTATCTATGTCAGCACTATCCCACGAAATCAATTTTGTTTAAAAATCCCTATACGTTAATGAACTCCGTGAAACTTGCTGACAGTACGCTTATTCATTCAAGGCCAATAAAAGAACGTTTGTTTACTTTATTAAATAGTTCATATTACAACTGCACGACAAACAGCAGTGTACAAAAATTTAGCACATAGTGATGTACATACACTACAATATATTTAAAAATTTCATCATTAGCATATAGTACGTACTTTTTATTCTTCAATTTCTTTATTTTCAATAAAAGTTTCTCCATAAATGTTTCTGAAAACATTGGATTTTCGCTTCTATTGCATATCACACGTGTAATTTTATCATTATATTCATTCTGCAGATTATTATTATCATTATCATTATTTTCATATATAAATTTTATTCTTTGAAGCTTCTTTATATCATTCATTGATATACATTCCCACATATGAAGGTGATCAGTCTCCTGTTGAGATATGTAATTATTTTTCTTATTCTTAATTTCAATTTCATCGTTTTTCTTTTTAGTGTTTTTATTATGCATGCTACGTGTTATTGCCAGAGTTTTTCTTTCTTTTTCATCAATACAGAGTGGAATCATTTCTTTCAATATGTTTGAATTTAATTCAATACGAGATAAAGCGTCTGCGTTAGTGTTATTTGCTCCCTTTTTATATATAATGTCAAAGTCATAATCTGATAGCTCAAGTCGAATTCTGGTCAGTTTTGAGGATGGATTCTTATGAGAAAATAGAGCAATGAGGGGTCTATGGTCTGTTACTACCGTGAATTTTCTGCCATATAGATATGGTCTAAAAAACTGTATGCCCCAATGAATTCTTAATAGTTCTTTCTCAATAACCGACTTATTTCTTTCGTGTTTATTTAAAGATTTGCTTGCATATGATATAGGCAAGTCGTTACCAATTTCGCCTTGTGAGAGTATTGCTCCTAAAGCTACGTTTGAGGCATCTGTGGTCAGTACAAACGGTTTCTCAAAATCAGGGTATTGTAATAGAGGTGGGTTCTTTAGTCTGTCTCTTAATGTGTCAAATGCTCTTTGGCAATCTTTTGTCCATTCGAATTTGACTTTTTTTTTCAATAAATTATTTAGACAATTTGCTATTTTAGCAAAATCCGGAATAAATCTTCTATAATAATTACAGAAGGCTATGAATCTTCTAACTTCGTCTGAATTTTTTGGAACGGGATACTGTTCAATAACCTTATATTTTGTTGGGTCAGTTTTAATACCGTCTTTTGTAATAAGATGTCCTAAATATAGGAATTCTGGTTTTAAGAAGCAACATTTTTCTGCGTTTAATTTTAAATTGTAATGTTTTAGTCTTTCAAATACTCTTATGAGATTTTCGTTGTGGTGTTTAAGGCTGCATCCGAAAATAATTATATCGTCTACATATAGGAATGCTTTAGATTCCAAACCAGATAACGCTATGGTAAGCATTCTTTGAAAGCTGTTTGATGATATTTTAAGTCCAAAAGGTAGTCTATTGTACTGATAGTGACCGCTGTTAGTGGAAAATGCTGTAATTGGTCTTGACGCTGTATCTAGTTCTACCTGATGAAAAGAACTTGTCATATCAAGAGTTGAGAAAAATTTTGCTCGTCCTAGCCTGTCTAAAACATCTTCTAGTCTTGTTAGGGGGAATTTGTCGTTCACAACTTTATCATTTAGACGCCTGTAATCTACAACCAAACGCCATTTCTTTATTTCATCTTGTCCCTTTTTTGGAACCAATAACAAAGGGGAGTTGTATGGGCTAATTGAATGCTCTATTATATTTTCTTGTAATAGTTTTTGTACTTGTCTGTCTATTTCAGTCAATTGTGTTTGTGGTAACCGATAATTTTTTATGTATACCGGGGTGTTATCATTTAGTTCTATGGTTTGTTTGTAGAAATTGGTAGTTGTTAAGGGTTCTCCTTCTAGATGAAAAATTTTTTGATATTGTTTTAATATGTTGTATAATGCTTTCTGTTTCTCGTCGTCAAAATCTTTGAATTTGATTGTTTCTAGTAACTTCCGAAATCTTGTTTCTGAATAATATTCGTCATCCTGGTGAGTGGTTTTATAGATGTTATAATATTGTAAAGGTATTGCAGATAGTTTAAGTTGTGATAATCGTATGGGTGTTTCTAATGTATTTAGAATCTTAATGTGACGATTACCATTTTTTGGTATTATCGTATTTGCAACGAAAATTCCGTGTTCTATTTCTTTATTACATATGACACTATCTTCACCTATTTCAATATTGATTTTTACTATTTTTTCACTTCTTGGGGGTATAATAATACTTCTTACTTGTTTGGCATTAGTTTCTATAGGAATTGTGATAATATCTTCATTTATATAAACACTGATGGTTTGTGTGTCATAATTTATTATGCAATTGTATTTATAAAAAAAATCCATTCCCGAAATTCCGTCTGTGTTTATCGGAAAGTCGCTGTTTACCAGATAGAATTTATGTTTCAAGTATTGTTCTCCAAGTGCTACTTCTAATTCAGTCGATCCGAGAGTTTCTGTATGGTCTTTGGTTATGCCATTCAACATAAAAATATCTTGTTCAAATACATTATATCCGTGTATAACATTTTCCTTGTAAAGAGATATATCAGAGCCAGTATCTATTAAAAAAGTCAATTTATAAGTCAGGTTTTTGATAGATAAATATATAAAGTTCGACGTGTTGGGATTTATTGTGTGAATCTGTAATTTTCCCCTTCCAGAGATTCGTTCTGAATCTCCAGGGTTTCTCCGTTTCCCTGTCGATGTATTGTGCGTACGTTTGGGTGGTTATTCCTTTGATTGGTATGGTTGTTATTGTTATAGTTATTTCTATTATTTCTGTTGTAAGCATTATTTGTGTTATATCTACTGTTGGTATTAGTTCTATTCCTATTATAATTGTTAAAATTTCTACTGTTATTGCTGTTGTTATAGTTATTGTTGTGGTTTCTATTATTTCTGTTGCGATTAGTGTTAAAATCTTGTCTTTCTTGAATGTTGTATCTATTATTGTTATCGTTGTAATTGTTATTGTTCCTACTGTATTGGCCATAAAAATTGTTTTGTCTTGAATATTTTTTGTTCCGAAATTCTATATTGTTTTTGTTATTTCTATTTATTTGTAGGGTTTTAAATGTATCTGCTATGTGTAATGATCTTTCTTGTGTGATAGCAATATCATAAGCCTGCGATAAAGTCTTTGGTTGGGCTGCTATAACTGCTATTCGTATATTTTCATACAGACCTTCCTGAAAGATTTCCAGTGCTAGTTTTTCGTTCATTTGTTTTATTGTAGCGCGGGGTATTTCGTTTGTATTGTGTCCTAGTTCTGAAATTTGTGCTAACGTCAAGTCTGCAATTAATGAAGTTATTTTTTCTTTATAATTTAGTACGTTACCCTTCTGCCTAGTATTCTTCAGTTCAAAATAAATGCTACTTGCTGTCCTTGTAGATTTGAAATTTTTAGTCAGTGAAGTTCTTAATTCGCTCAATGTTGTCGGTGTTTGTTCTATTGTTAAAATATCTCTCACTCTATCATTCAGTTTCATTGCTATTACATATTTTATCAAATGTTTTTTCCCTTGTTCATTTAATTCATCGTAGACTAGTTCAACCATCGATAGGAATGTTTCAATGTGTTTTGCCTTTCCGTCAAATGTCGGAATTGTATCCGAAGCCTGTTTACCGTTGAAATTAGACATGGTTCTAGCTTCTACTGTTTCCTCATTAGACATGGTTCCTAATTCTAAAGTTTCTTCTCTAAAGAACTCTTTACTATTTCTTATAATAGTTTCAAGTGCTGTCTGCTTTAATTCTTTAAATTGATTAATTTTTTCTTCTCTCGCTATTTTTGGTAAAGTTGCAATTAATTTACCGTATTTTTTACTAAGTTGTTTAATTAATATTATTTTTTGGATAACAGTTTCTTTAGTGTATTTTCTACTACCTGATTTTTTTGCATTTGTAATTATTTTTTGCAACTCTCTGTTTATTTCTTCCATCTACAATAAGTATTTATTTTATTTTATATACATATATGTTATACCTTTTATTTCTTTCATCTACAATAAGTTTGTAATTTATTTTTCCTTATACTATACATTTTGTACTCTATTGCTAATAATTTCTCTTTTGATATAATTTCTTGTTAATTTCCATAATCCAAATACAATTAAAATAATTAAAAGTACTATTATTACTTCCTGGCTTATTGTAATTTTGTTGTCATTTATGGCGTATGCATTTGCATTGCCTTCTATTTTTGCATCATTTATTCCCATGGTTTGGTCTATATTTCGTAGAATTATATCGAGTCTATCTTCTTCCGTAAGTTCAAAATTGTTCATTAGTTAAAGTTTTTCCATCCTACTTTCTTTAGCTCTATTAGTTGTTTTATTAGACTCTTCTTTTGGGTACCTTGGCTGATGTCTATGACTCTTTGCAGGTCTCGGCAAGCTGCTTCAAATTTTCGTTTTTTTCCTCCTCTCTTTTTTGTTATTGTGTATTTTGTTTCGGTTACTCTGGGGTTTCTGTTCTTTTCTTGCCTTGCCTTATACTGCTCGATGGTAATCCGTTTGGGGCCTGCTTCCTTTGGTGTTAGTATGTAAACCGGTGGTTGTTTTTGAGTGTTTTCCAAGGCAACTGGGACGTATTCTTGTGACTCGTTCACCAATTCTTCGTATTTTTTAAAAAGTGCATCTATTTCTTCCTTAGTACTCATTGAAATTACAGGATCAGCTTTTAAAACTTTTTTTTTTTTTATAATTTTCTTAAAGGTTTAAATAATATTTTATAAAAATATTTTGCATGTACAAGAATTTCCGTTTTGAACAATAATAATTTTAAAATTTTCTTTTTCTTTGCAAATGTTTTTTTTTTTTTTTGTTCTCCCCGTATAAAGGATTTGATCGTTAAAATTTAATGGCCAGTAGCGCCTCCTGGCAGGATCGCCATGTGGTGAATTTGTAAGGGTTTATAATATTGAGGATTTGTAAGGTTTGTTAAAAAAAATTGTTTAAGTATTATCTTAGCACTTCTGCCGATTCTACCGAGCATCAAAATGCCCCTTTTGAGAATGTGTAACAAAAAAAACAATTCTTAGTTGTTAATCAAAACAAATTCTGAATTTTATTTACAAAATTAGTGGCTTATATACTAAAATTAATTCTAGTCAGCATAAGTTTGCAGTTCATGAATTCCCACGAATTATGCTGACGCTTACACAATCAAAAATAAAAATATAAAATTGATTACGTCTACTTAACAATTAAAAGTTATTAATTTGTGTGTTATTGACTTCTGCACTGACAAGGTAAAGAATATTATATTTCAATACAGTGACGTGCAGAAGTGGACATACACTACAGTCCCTTAAGGAATGTTTTTGTCTCTTCGAGTTCTTCGATTCTTTTCACAAACTCCAATGATCTATCCCTACTTAATTCACTTATTAATTGTAACACATAACTAACTTCTTCTAATTTTGTCAGTCTTTGTATTCTTATTGTTTCCCTATGGTTGTCCAGGAATGTTTTGTCTGCTTCTAAACCCTTAAGTTTTGTCCACGCAAGAACCTGTAGACTGTCCACTGAATAATTATACTTATCTATCCGTTTTATTAAGTCGTCTGTCTGTGTCTGTGGATTGTCCATTAAAGCTGTATTCTACTTACCCATATTCCGCTGTTTATTATCCTCATAGTGGTCTGTGGTTTAGGCTTATTTTCACTTTATATTATTATTATTATTATTATTTTATTATATAAGTTTGTTCGCAACCGCGCAGAATTTTTACAATCAAGGTATTTCTCCTTTTTGCCCTGATCTGCTTTAGCGATTAGTCCTGCAATGACAATATGAGGGTAGCTAGGATTTAGACTTTATTCAATTTGTCTGTGCAGTTCTACACCGTCGTGTGTAGGATGCAACAATACAAGGTAGCTAGGATTTAGACTTTTATGCATTGCTGGTTTTGCTACACCTGACAGTTTTTTCTTGAGCAAGATCAACACAAGGATAATTATATTTCCTTGATGTTATTATTTACGCGGCCACCGGCTGCGCCAAAATGTGACAATTTATTTTGTAACTTATTTTTTAAATTAAGAACACAAGACAATAGGATTATTTTGAATTTAGTTATTTAGTTTATTTAGATTTTCATTTTTGTTTTCTATTCTAGGTTTATTAAATTATAACCATCTCAGGGACCCGCTTTTTAAGGCTGGTGTTTGATCAGGTTTTTGTTATGTGTGTTATGAACTGACTCGACTAGAGCTGACTTCACTGACTACAGTTGACTAGCGTTGACTGGATAGACTGAATAGAAGACCCCCATACCAAATCACCCTCCGCTTTTATACCCACTTTTGTGCTGCTCGATGAACGGTGCTGCTGACGTTCGCTGCCGCTGGCGTGGTTGTTCCCGCGATACTGCTGAGTGTGCGATTATTGCAACTTCAGCATATCCATACCCGTGGAACTTCCAGCCGATTGCGGTTCTCACGATAATGCAATGTCAGCATATATCCGTAGGAAAATTACTGGTAATAACGTCAGTATTGTATGCAGCGTTATTGCAACGTCAGCATATGTCTGTGTATGTATGCAGCGTATGTTTTGCTGCTGTAGGTATTTTTTGTTGGTTGAGGGAAAATAACTCAACGTCAGTATGTGTATGCAGCGTATGTTCCGCTGTCGCTGATACTTCTGTTGGTTAGGGGAAAATGACTCATAACAGTGGGGCAAATAATATACGCCGCTGTCACCAGTTGCGGGGGTTACCTTGGCCATTTGGCCAAGAGCAGAATATTCGGTAATAACCCGATCATATTCAGCTTTGAGTTGGGGGTTTTTGGTCAATCGTGCTTCATTTCGTAGAAATTGTGATAACGCGATTTTTCGGGATTGACCAATATTTAATTTTTCAGGGTATTCTTGTTTTAAAGGTACAACGTATCGACCATCCTGATTGCGGAAGGTAGTAGAGGTATAAAGATTTTCGCAATATTTATCCTCTGGTGAGGATTTTGTTTTCTTTGGTAGATCTTCCAGCTCCCAGAAGCGGCGGAGTTGATCATCCAACGCGACGGTGATAAAAAATGATGAAATTGCCTTTTTACATGGATTTGCGGTTACCTTACCGGTAATTATCCATCCGAAAGCAGTTTTCTGCGCAACCAAAGACCGTTGTATATCCCAGTGCAGCCCATCTTGAATTATTTGTGGGTAAACATCTCCACCGAGAAGAAGGTCAATGTCGGACCCACCGCTGCGATAAGTATCGGCTAACTGCAAATGCGAAAAACTGCTGTTTGCCAGCGATGATGGGGGGTAATATGCAATCTGACCTGTCAGCTTGCTGATGACTAAGGCCTCTGAAAACAGTTCAAACGATGGATCGATAGGAGAGCCTATTTTAATGGGACATGTCTGCGCTGAGGTAGCAGTTAATGAATCACCTAAGCCATGTATTTGTGCTTGGGAAGATCGCGTGCTGAGGCCTAAACGCTTTTGTAATTTGCGTGAAATGAAAGTTGCCTCAGACGCAGAGTCGATTAGCGCGCGAACAGTGTATTTGCAATCGTCCTGATATACATCAACGAGAGCAGTGCCTAATATGACGGATTGGGTATTGGGGTTTAAATGAGTTGAAAAAGATTGCAACGTTCTGTCAGCTGCTTGTGCTGACGTTGATGGGCTCCTATCTAACGGAGGCCGATTATTATTCAGATTGGCCTGCATAGGTGGAGAAATTACGGGGGTTATATTGCTAGATCGTTGTGAGGGGTTGCGATGAAGCAATGAGTGATGTTTTCCTTTGCATGTCTGGCAGACGTATTTGCTTTTGCATGTTTTAGACCCATGAGAAGTCCCCAGACAATTTTTACATCGATTTTGTAGTTTGACCGTAGCATAGCGCTCGTCGATTGGCATCGCTAGGAAAACTGAACAAAATCTAAGGGGATGAAATTGTGGGCAAAGGGTACATTTTTCCATCCTTCCTTTAGAAATATTAGTCTGGTAACTTTGAAGTTTTTGCTTAGAAGCCGAATTAGATTTATTCAGCTTAGCCAGATGCACTGGTTTCGAAGTGTTCGAACTCGCAAAAGTTGATCGAATATCAGCAACGGATTCTAATGTGTGAAATCGAGATGTCAGAAAACCATCCAGCTCCTTCCAAGTGGGCAAATCGGTTGTAGGCGGCAAAGATTGTTCCCATAAATTAAGGGTAACTTCAGGCAAGCAGGTCGAGCAGATATATACAAATATTGGGTCCCAATTCTCGGTTTCAATTTGAAGCAAACGGAGATTGGTAATACAATCGCTGATGGTACGTTGCAGACGCCTAAGATCCGAACTAGTTTCCCGCGACATCGGTTTGATATTGAAAAGTGATTTTAATTGTGCGTTGACTAGGACCCTCTTGTTTTCATAACGATGCATGAGGTTCTCCCATGCCATAGCAAAACCTTCGTTGGTCATGGGACAAGTTTTGAGAAGCTCACGTGCTTCGCCTTGCGTTTTCTTCATCAAGTGGCACATTTTCTCTACGGGCGATAGACGTTTATTGTTGCGGTACAGGGCCGTGAACATATCACGGAATGTCGGCCACGATTTGTAGTCGCCATGAAAGACTTCAGTATCGCATGGTGGTAAGGAAATATGTGGGGTCATATCCACGTGTTGTTCCACTGATGAAGTGACGGTGGCCTGGGCTCGCATAATTGCGCTACGTTCTTGAATATTTCCGCGGATATCAGTATAGGCCTCAAAAGTGGAATAAAAACGATTCTCTAATGCGGCCATTTCGATTTCATCCTTCATTGTTTCATATTTATCCAGCGCTATTTCGTAGAGTGTCTCGAAATTAGACCATAGCTTCTCAAGCTGTTGGTTTTGAGCCTCCAAGGTATGAAAAGTGGGCGTCTCTTCTTTCAAGCCTTTAAAATAGCTTTGAAAACTCACCACGCGATCAGAAGCGCGTATTAAATTTTTTAACGCTGCCATTACAATGAAAACGTTCGGCGTGAATGATTGTTTGACAATGTATGTTATGGGGGTTTAAAAAATCGTCACTGGTCTTACAGGTAACGATCAGTATATCGGGGGTTATGAAGATTTAAAATAATCTTCAAAGGTGCTGATTATAAGCGACCTTTATATATGGGTGAAAAATTTTAAGAAAATTTTCAGTGGTGCTTCGTATAAGCGACCAATGTATGGGGGTTATAAAGATTCAAAATAATCTTCAAAGGTGCTGATTATAAGCGACCTGTATATATGGGTGAAAACTTTTAGGAAAATTTTCAGTGGTGCTTCGTATAAGCGACCAATGTATGGGGGTTATAAAGATTCAAAATAATCTTCAAAGGTGCTGATTATAAGCGACCTGTATATATGGGTGAAAACCTTTAAGAAAATTTTCAGTGGTGCTTCGTATAAGCGACCAATGTATGGGGGTTATATATTTTAAAAAATAATGGGGGTTATACATATATATTTTTTTTAAAAATAATGGGGGTTAGTAATATGTATTGAAAATAGCTAAATAAATTTTCAACTTATTGTTTTCACGATTTCATGTAGCGAAAAATATTTATTTAATGCTCTGTCATGTGTGCGACGGGGGTTAATTACGTAGGAAGTCTGTATTCAATAGTACATTTCGATTTATTAATATAAAAATATAATTTGTTTTTCCTTTGGGTACTTGCGGTGCTGCCCTCGTAACCACCTGTTAATAAATGTTCTTATGTATCAGCTGTTGCGTATGTTCTACTGACCTATTTATTTAACAGAAGTAAATGCAATCTTACATACAAGTATATATATGTATGTATGCTTTATTATTTTTTGTTGATCGTTCACTCGCTCTTGTAGTGAAAATATATCATCCACCGTAAATGTATTCATACATACAAACGTATGTCTGTGTGTATGTTTTAGTTGTGAGCTTGATCGTTCACTCGCGTTGTAATGAGAAAAAAAATCATCCACCTTTTATACGTAAAGCATATCAAGTTAAAAGATTCTTGTTGGCATTTAAGGCCCAACCATAATATGCATAATCTAGCTTAAGTCAGCTTAAGCAACTGTGCGAATACATGTAAATCGTATGTGGCAACTATAATGAACTTAAGCAAAATTTTCGTTAAGTTTTATGAAACGTCATTTGCTTAAGCAAAGTGCGAAACTGAACGCACATTCCGTACGGAATCAGCTTTTCTACTAATACATACATACATATGTATGTTTGTACGTAAAAATAAATTAATTTTGAAAATGGAAAAAGAAGACGAAATAGTTTACATATAAAATTTAATAGAAAATGTGGAAGAAAAGAAGTGTCTGTACACGAAAGTGACATTTCATATATTTTATTTAACATATTTTATTTCCACTAATGTATATTTTAGTTCTTTTGCCTTTAAATAAAATAAATACTACAAAGTACATAATTTCGGTTGTATCTTTTCTTATTATTAGTAAAAATAATAATATACATACATACGTATATTTTAGTATATTTTTTTTTAATTACAATCGTTTTATATACATTTGAGTACAAGACTCAATTTGTTTAGGATAAATAAGAAGATACAAATTTTTCGAAAAATTATTTATGCTACATATGTGTGCAACTATGACTACTTAAATTTTAAGTCGCATAAGTACATTATAGCCACCTAAAAGTCTCTGCAAATTTCCTTAAGCATTTGACAGACTTTTCGTTCAATTTTGACATAAGCTTAAGCCAGCTTATGCATATTATGGTTGGGCCTTTACTTTTAAGGGGCAACAACGAACCACAACATTAGTTGCTTTGGTAACTTTTATTTATTAATGCTGTTGGTATGCACTGCATATAGTGACGTGGTTAATGGCACAGACAATCTTTATTTACTTCCTTATGTATGTATGGATATCTGTTGCGATGTGATGTGACATGTACATTAGACCGTATCACGCTATATGGGGCGAAAAAAAAAGTTCGCCGTACGCACCCTAATATGAAGTATTTTTGCAAGATGATTGGAAAAATTATTTTTTTTTTCCCCGACCGTAGGGGTCTCCATTTTACAATTTTCATTATAACTCCGGCATTTACTGTCGGATCTTAAAGTTTGATACGTCGATGTTTTTATCTCGAGGAGATCAATGTTTTGTGTAAAGAAAAATTTACGCCAAGTAACCCGTTCTAGTATTAACTCACTATATCTCAGTTCCTACCACCCTAATGTGCCACCCTAATGCCAAAAAATTAAAGCTCGCAAAAAAGCATTAAACTTTTGCAAAGAAAGTTTTTCTCTAATTCCAGCATAACTATTTATGTTTAATTGTTTTAGTTTTTTTTGTTGCCGAACGTAGGGTGGTTTTTGAGTTTTTAGTTATTTCTTATGTATTTACAGTCGGATCTTAAAGTATGATATATCAATTTTTTTTTACAACGATACCAATTTTCTGCATCAAAAGTCATTGATCTCAAGGATCTTTTTCTCGTACTTAAAGAGTAAAACCTATAAAAAACATATGAATACATATTTTATTTCTTTATATTTTATTTATTAACAATGTGTATTAACAAAGATAAGTAAAAACAAAATGTGTTTCTTAAATATTAATACATATCGCATACTAAACTTAATTAGGTATTCACAATATTTATAAACTCATACAACTCTTAATCGATCATATTTTGACGAGATTCAAGTTGACTGTATTTCTGGCGGCTCTCTAGTTTAGAAAAAATGTGGCCCTGGCGTTGTTCATCGGTGACCGCCAAGGCAGATTCATGAACTACTTGAACAAAACGCTCGGTGTTTTGTGAATGACATGGATAATCTGAAAAAATGACTAAGTTAATAAAAAAAACTATAAAATTGAATTGTTTTCCTAATGCCAACCTGGTAATTGTATTATATCATCTGAAAATTGTAATTGTTCCAGCTGGTCTTGCGTATAGAACTGCAAGCATGGCGGCTCCGTCAGTTCAAAGATGCTCCAATTGATTATATCGACGTAACACTCACTTTCGAAGTTAATAAACTTATCAACTTGTGGACCGAACATTTGGCGAATGCATCCTGTTGCTTCAGTTCGGGCTAATAACACTTTGGCAAAGCCATCTGAACGTACAAGTGGATCCTGGTCTGTTATCATCGACAACAAAATATTTTCGGGGTGAAAAAAGTATGGATTGTTTTCGATGACCGGACGAAGGACCTTTTGAACGTCTTCCGGAAGCTGACGAATCCAAGATATGTATTTAAAAACGTTTCTACTTCCATGTATTGCAAGCGGTTGGCTTTTTATAAGAAACCAGAATGGCGCATAAATTTTCACTATGAACTGAACCAGATTTTTTAATATCATCGAGGGTTGCGTACACGTTACATAATAGCGGAGGATTCGAGAGGCTGTTGTTAGCCAGCGCGCTGTGCTGATTTCACCAGGCTTCTGGACGGCTAATCTATCATCGCATTCTCCAGTATGAACGGCTACAACCATACGATACAAATAAAGCTGGTCACCTCTTAGATTCCAGCCATCTACGTTCACTGGCATTTCTCCCATTGGAATGTGTTCGAAATCTTTATTGACCTAACCGAACGAAATAATTTATACAACTACATTGAAGTTTAGCATAATATACGAAATACAATAAAACATTATTAATATATTGAACTTACAGAATAGTGCATGCAATTCTGAATGCCTTCTCCGATACTTCCTGGCCAGATACCAGGTCCCTTCTGCTTACCAAGCAATGATCTCAATAGTGCATTTAATGGTAACTCGTTAAAATGAAAAAGGCACACTAACCATTGCAAAGGTCTCTGTAAATGACGTTCCATTCTCGCAACGACTCCATTTTTGTACCCAGTGTTGGTAGGAGTCCCATCGCAACTGATAGCTACTAAGTGATCCAAACTGATCTTCTCATAACTCAAATAATCAATGATGCTCTTTTGGATTGCAAAAGCAGTGCCATCAGTGGGCGTAGCATAGCCAATGAATTTGGAATCCGGTTCTTTCACAATGGTGATATGTTCCTCCTTCATAATAACATTTCGGGTCACACTTGCCTCCGTTACTCGTTTCAAAGTTGACTCTTTCTTTCCATCAAAAGAGATACATGTTAACAATTCATTATTTCTTGCCGCGACCATTGCTTCTTTTCGAAATTTCACTCGTTCTCTAAATATTTTGTTTTTGTCTATAATGAGCCCGTCAAAGAACTGGCATATATTTGCGGCTGTTTCTGCAGATAATTCTTTTTCGGCTTTTGAGGTAATCGACAGTTTCAAATCTTTAATTAACATGGTCGCAAGCAAGGCACCGTAGCGAACTGAGGTGTCGCTGCGATCCAAAGCTGAACTAAAATTACGCAATGAAATGTCCGCCACTTTAAATTCGTTTTTTAACGTCTGTGAGAAATCGCTAACATTTTCTTCAAATTCTTGATCTTCATCGCTGTCTGGTTCATACCCAACGGTATGCACTGCATTCGATGTTGCAACAATCGACGACATTTCTACATCATTAACACTTATTACCGACTTCGCATAAGCAACATCATTTAAAGACATCAATCGTAAACCACACTGATCGATGAAGAAATATTTCGCAGCATCTGACATTTTATCAGAGGTGCTGCAATTGCATATAATATTCCTTTCAATGCCGCACTTACAACGTGAAATCACGAACAATTTATTCCAGTCACTTACATTATATTGCAATTGGTATTTAACTATTTTGTAGTAATCACTCAAAAGCCTATCCAAATGTTTACGAATAGTTGTTACCGATAAAATTTCAATGCCTGCGCGCTTCCACAAAATGCTAATACTTCTCAACACTTCTTGTTTAAAAGCTTCCAACTTTCGATTTCGATCAGTATTATGGCGAAGAAACAAGAAGAAATTGATAACATCGCACTTCGTCGGTAATTTAGTATTATTTAGTTCACTTATAGTAAAAGACATTTTGTTATTGTTCTGTAATTAAAATAAATATAACACAATTAATTATAATCGAGATATAATAAGAAAAAAATATAATAAGAAATATAATAAGAAAAATATTATAAGAAAAAATATAATAAGAAAAATTTTACGAAAACGTTAAAAACCTTCAATTCTATGATGCGAGCAAGATTATTCGATTTGAAGATAAGTTTGTTTTTGTTTACTGTTATTATTTTATTTTGAAACAATAACAAAAAACGTGTAAATTTGATTGAAGAAATTAACCTTTATACAAAACAATGTTCTTAGAAGAAAAATGTAATGTTTTTGTTTTGAACTATTTCAACGCTTCAAAAAAGACCCTACGTTCGGCAACAAAAAAAACTAAAACAATTAAACATAAATAGTTCTGCTGGAATTAGAGAAAAACTTTCTTTGCAAAAGTTTAATGCTTTTTTGCGAGCTTTAATTTTTTGGCATTAGGGGCGCACATTAGGGTGGTAGGAACTGAGATATAGTGAGTTAATACTAGAACGGGTTACTTGGCGTAAATTCTTCTTTACACAAAACATTGATCTCCTCGAGATAAAAACATCGACGTATCAAACTTTAAGATCCGACAGTAAATGCCGGAGTTATAATGAAAATTGTAAAATGGAGACCCCTACGTTCGGCAAAAAAAAAAAAAAATTTTTTTCCAATCATCATGCAAAAATACTTCATATTAGGGTGCGTACGGCGAACTTTTTTTTTGTGATACGGTCTAATGTACATACATTTGTACTTGCTCAAGGGCAAACTCATCAGCTTATTTTTTTTTTTTTCTTGATTATGTTTGTTTCTCTTTGTGCGAGAAATATGAATGAATGGTCTGCTTCGCAGGTATGTAGATACATACATATATGTATGTATGTTTTATTTTTTTTTGTTTTGGACCGTTAGTGTTTTTTATAAAAAAAATAGAACACTAATTTAATACAAATGGACAGTTTTTCCGTTAAACAAACGTTTTACGACGAGACTGTACACACATGTTCAGAACGGTGTTTAATTGCCATTTATTGCAAAAATGGCATATCTCACAATTTGTTCGAAACAAAGGGGGTTAATTACCGTTTATTGCAAAACGGCATATCTCACAAAATGAAATAAAGGATGGGGGTTAATTGCCGTTTATTTCCAAAACGGCATATCTCACAAAATGAAATAAAGGGGTTTAGTTGCCGTTTATTGACAAAACGGAATATCTCACAAAATGAAATAAAAGGGGGTTAGTTGCCGTTTATCGACAAAACAGCATATCTCACAAATAGAAATATTTGAAAAAAGGGGTTTTCCCGATAGCAAAAAGGGGTGGGGGCCGGGTTATAGATGACCCGGATCCGGTTCGAAGGACCAAAGTGTGCAGGGCACACGGGGGGTGGACAATTCAAAATGTCTAATTAAAAATGAAGACTTACCGTTGACTTCTGGTTATGATGTGGGGGTTCTTACTGTGGTAGCAATGCTGTGCTGTTGCAGTTATTCTTGCTGGTGTTGTTGTTGTTGTAGGTGATTGAATCGTTCCTTAGATTAATTAATTGGCGCAATAAATATGGTTCCACTGGTAAGTATATATGTATTAAAGTAATAATCCAGAATTGATTGGAGTAGAAATCGTGATAAATGAGAAAATATGCAATACTTAAACTTTGAGTAGTATTTTTATTTATTTGACTTTATTTCCTTTTTCTTTTGTTTATTTCATATATGTAGGTACAAATTATTTATAAAACTAGTTATTTTTATTTTTCCACTTAATTTGATTTTTGATTTATTTATTTGAAAACTTATCCAGTTTTAATTTAATTTAATTTGTTTCAATTGCTGTCTGGCGTAACTATGATGTTATTCGTCCCACGTATATTACAAGAAGAAAAAACTCTTTCTTTCAGTCACCCAGACGACAGAAAAAAAGAGAGAGGGGAAAATACTCGTTACAGAATAACGAGCACCACACAGGGTTACCATGCATAAACAACATGTATATGTACATATTTAACTAATATACATTTTTAAGTACCCTTAAAATGTAATTTATCACATGTGGTTGTTCTATTTTATTGACAGCTTTATTTCGGCGGTAGGTTTAATTTTGTAGCTTACACATTGTTGTCTTTCTGTATTTTTATACACTATTTTAGCCACTTAACTTGCTTCAAAATACAACTCTGAAAGTATCGAGTAACTACTTTTGAGTATTGAGTATCCAAAAAAAGGGCAAATACTCGATACTCGGTACCCACTACTCAATACTTTGCCAGCACTACTCAATACCTATTTTTTTTAAACTGTTCTTCTGTATTTTTAAAAAGTTCATCACTAGGAATCTAATCTTCCAAGTCACTTTGAAACAAATTTAAGGCGGATAGCATGGACTGACAAGTGTCTACTTTCAGTCTATTTGTTAATATATTTTTTAGTAATGCTAACTTCGAAAAACACGTTCAGCAGAAGCACTACTATGTGGCAAAGTAAATATATATGACGAAAATTTATACAAGTTTGGATTTAATTTGTCGTCCAAACATTTTTTTAAATTTCCTATTTCATGCCAACAGGTTTCAGGCATAGATATTTTTAAAAATACTTCATAGCTTTTGACATTCGCTTTGCTTTCTAATAGCTTGAACTCAGTTACAAATTCGTCTGTTTCACTAATTATATCACTAAAAACAGAAACAATTTCAAAGTAGTGATTTGATAAAAACTGGATCTAAATACTTCAATACACAGTCTTTTATCGCTAATATTAATTCTTGATAAAATTTCCCTACACAATTTTTAATAAAAAAGGAATATTTTGCTTTTAATATTCATAATATCACTCCTTGAGATCTCGTTAGTATTTATTTCTAGCTCGGCTTCATGGCCAATATATATTCATATATTAAAAGTATCTTTAACATTAAAAAAATTAATATTTTCTATGCTTGTTTCTAAAATTTATTCTTTTTTGTTCAAAAAGGGGCACAAAATAAATCATATTGATCCAAAAGGGGATTTAAATTAAATGGTCCCAAAAAGGGGCTTACCAGTCAGAAAAGGGGCAAAGTGCCCCTTTAGTGGCACAACGGTAACGCGGACACTATGAACAACTAAAAACACGATGGTCTGTTCGAAAAGTCAAATGCAAACACAGCAAAATAAGGTTTTATTTTTATTAACAAAACGAACCCTACAAGAAATTGCTGATGGAAACTAACTGCCTGGTCCACGATGTCGATCGACAACTTAAGCGAGCGACAGCAAGTCACTCACTATCGATCGCTTAAGCCCCCACTAAATATCGACTTGTCGGTCGTCTGGGTTTACGTGTTTAACGTAATCATTGTCAAACGACTATATTGCCACATCAAATATTCCATGTTAGTTGAGCCATAAATATGGCCATTTGAACGTGGCACAACTACCAGGTATGCACACTTCGATAACAAGTACAACAAACAAAAAACAACTAGTATATTGTTGGTATAAAATACTCGCTTTTTATTGAAACAATCAAATAAATTTAACAATTTCTTAAAAATGCTTTACAAACTGTAACAATTATTTGTGTATGCTGTAAAACTGTATCAGTTAGTATGCAAATTTGATCTAAAGCTATCTGAGTCAGCTGTGCTAGTCAGCTCACCTCTTGAATATGCCTTGCTTCAAATGTAAACACAAAACATATGTTTTCAATAAATCAAGTTTGTGAAAAATAACTTATAGCAAAATAATTTTTTGATATTTTATATATTTTACAAATTCAACTAGAACCTGCATCTGCTTCAGATTTGCCTTTATAAGGCTGAAAAATGTTGTTGGTAATAAATAATTATTAGCTGTACAAGAATATTTTTATCAAAATACATACATATTTATATACATGAATACCTACATATCAATTTTCCATCATGAAATTTCTAAAATTATTTATAAATTAACAAATTTTTTATATATTTTGTCAAATTAATTTCTCAGTCGTCAACCAAAAAGCAAGTGACTGATTTTGACAGTTGTTGTCGTAAAATATTTCTTAGTGGGGCGCAAATTTGTACAAGAATGCTTACGTTATCGCTCGCTTTGATTGTCGATCGACTTGTCGTGCTGAAAACTCTTAGTGGGGCGCAAATCAGCTGTTTGTCGTCACAAAAGCAAGCGAGCGATAGCGGTCGACATCGTGGACCAGGCAGTAAAGCTTACAGTACACGGCATGTCAAAAGCCACATTCGCATGTGGCTCTGTCGTAATTTTGACGTCACCATGAAGCTAAATTGGCAACATGTCGTGTACTTCCACTTTTTGTGACACTCACATGCAGCACACATTGATATGTGTGCCACATGTTCCTTTGTAGAGACATGCAAACATGCGTATTTTAGACATGTCGTGTACTAGCTTGGTACATTTGAATTTTGACATTTGTAATATTTTTACATGCGCATTTAGCAGTCCCAAACATGTGGCAGCAAACATTTTTGACACAACATTTTTCAATAGTATGTAGCCAATGGCACTCTTGCCAATGTTGATTTTCTCCAACAAATTGTGGTAGGAATTTAATGAAAAATTTTTTTTATTATTCATGATAATTTTTTTGGTTTACGAGCGGGGTAGAGATAAAATAAGGGTAGAAAAATGATCATATTTTCTCTTTTCCATGCATTTATTTGTAGTTCTCTTTGCTTTGGGGTTTTTGTTTTATTAATTAATATCTTAATTAACAGCTTAATTAGTTTGGCTTTTTGTTATTATTTCTCGTTCTTGTTCTAAACCATGCAAAAGATAATTTCAAAGCTAAGATGAAAAAATTCATGTATAAATAGTAAATTTATTCAATGATTAATAAAACAGCTGTGATCGCCAATTGTTGCGTTGTTTTTGTGTCAGTGCAGTATTATTTAATTTTTTTCACCATTTTATTGTTCATGGGAATTATTTCACGATAAAAGTGAATTTATTTTACTTTTTATCAGATGTTGTTTTATATATTTTCTTTCCCTTCGACATTTTATAAATTTAACTTCACACAAAATTTTAAAAATTAAACAAGCGCCATAAACATATGACTGTTGTACATGTTAATATGAAAAATGTGTACGTATGTTACAGGCGGTGTACTGACAATACATTAAAGTTCACACATATGCTGCCATTGCAAATGTGTACGCTTCGGCTACATTTGTCACATATAAATTTTGGGATAAAACAACATTCAGGTCGGTCACCAAACTTAAGCTAGTGATCGAGTCTCTTGGCGAGGTGTGGCCTGGCGCGAGGTTGGAGCTGGTCCCGGTAAACGAAATTCCTCGTAGACCGAGAGCAGTTGCGACCATTCCGGCAGAGCCGCATGACCCAGAGGCTATCCTAGGCATCTTCCGTCGTGCAAACCCTGACCTACCAACCAGTGATTGGAAGGTGGTCAAGGTTTTTGGGGCGGAAGGTGCACGTAGGAAGGTGATCGTTGTCCTGAATAAGGAGACGTTGCCTCTACTTCGGGGCAGACAGGGCCTGGTCTTCTATGGTTTTATGGGAATCAGGCTCAGTGTGTACCGCGGTGATGGCGAACGCGATCCCGACAATGCTAGTGGCCATGTGAAGGAGCTGGCAAAAACAACACCTGACAAGCCAGCCGGTACGGAGGTCATAGGGGACTCCACGGAATCGGTCACTTCAGGATGTTCCCAATCAACAGCCGGTTTGGTTGGGGATCTCCTGGAGGGACTCATTTTTGGAGATGACGAGGACGCACTCCTGAACCCGAGTCAGGGTGATGCCGAGGCAAATGCCGTCTATGACCCCGACACGGACAATGGCGAAAGTGCTACAGGTTAATCTGCAGCACTCTAAGGCAGCATCAGCTGCATTAACCCTCCGCCTTTCAGAAAAAGGGGAGGACATTGTGCTAGTCCAAGAGCCGTGGACCAAAAACGGCAGAATACTTGGACTTAGCACCACTGGCTACAAACTGCTGTATGCAACAAAAACAGGTAACAACGCCAAAAACATTCGATCCTGTATCTTAGCAAAAACAAATCTCAATATCTTCATTCTATCCGATTTTAGTGATGAAGACACTGTAACTGCAGCATGGGAGACAGGAGGATCCACCATATGGATCCTATCCTGCTACATGGCGCATGATCATGCGGACCAACCACCACACAATCTGGTCCACAAAATGGCACACAACGCCAACTTGAAAGGCATACCAATCCTGTTGGGTGCGGACGCTAATGCACATCACCACATCTGGGGTAGCTCAAATACCAACGAAAGGGGTGAGTGTATATTCGACTTCATTATTGATAAAAACTTAGTAGTGCTGAATCAAGGTTCAGAACCAACTTTTGTAGTCTCAAACAGACAAGAAGTACTAGACATTACACTTGCTAGTGCGAGACACGCTCATATAATTAGGGACTGGAGGGTCTCAGCTGACTGCTCCTTTTCTGATCACCGCTATATTGAATTCAATATCAGCTTAAAAACCGGAAGCACCAAGCTTTTCGTTAATAGGCGTAAAACGAACTGGGAGGAACATAAGAATATCCTCACCAACTCAATTGCACATCCTCCAAACATAGAGGAAGTAGCCGATATAGAAATAGCAGTCAATAATCTAACTAATGCTTTTAAGGAAGCAACAAGAATCTCTTGCAAATCTTCCACACAACGCAAAAATAGCAAACCACCTTGGTGGTCTGTCAGCCTGGAAGAGTCTCGCAGGAGCTGCCGCAGACTCTTTAATGGGGCAAAAAGAACAGGTAACTGGGCTCTTTACAAAGCCTCATTGAATAAATTCAAAAATCAGGTTAGAAACGCTAAACGTAAGTCTTGGAAAGATTTCTGCGGAAATGTGGAATCCCTCTCCGACACTAACAGGCTGCGCAAAATTCTGGCCAAACAACCGTCCGTACCTGGATTCATCCAGAAACTAGACGGCAAATGGACTACTAACTCCTTGGAGTCCCTAGAAGCCCTAATGGAAACTCACTTTCCGGGCTGTTCCCCTTTTATGGAGGTACAAAACGCTTCCCCTCCTGCCCGGAGTATGACGAACGTAGCAATAACTACTGACAGACTTCACTGGGCTATTAAAAGCTTCCATCCGTACAAATCACCTGGTCCGGACGGAATCATTCCCGCAGATCTACAACACAATTTAGACCTTGTTACACCCTGGCTGCTCATAATATACAGAGCATGTCTTGACTGGTCCCATATTCCGCAACAATGGACCAAATGCGATGTAATTTTCATCCCAAAAGGGGGAAAAGCATCGCACTCGAAGGCAAAGGACTTTAGACCTATCAGCCTTACATCTTTTCTTTTAAAGACTTTAGAAAGACTGATCGACGTTCATATTAGAACTATAACAATCGACAGAAATCTTTTATCAGCCAATCAACACGCCTACACCAAAGGCAAATCGGTTGATACGGCGTTACATTCGCTCGTAGGTGACATTGAAGGATCACTTGAGCATAAGAATTATACTCTAGCGGCCTTCATGGACATTGAGGGCGCCTTTAACAATATCACTATGTCAATTCATCAAGAATTTGCTTGAACGCAGAGCCATCACATCTACCATGGGGGAAGCACGCATTACCAGGTACGCCCGCAATGGTACGCCACAAGGTGGTGTCCTATCCCCTCTGCTATGGAATGTGGCATTAAACGTCCTGCTTAGTAAACTGGAGTCCATGTGCGTCAATACTGTTGCATATGCAGATGATGTGGCAGTGACTATCTCGGGCTTCCATCTTGACACAATTAGCTACAGGCTGCAAGATGCACTCAGTGAGGTCTGTAAATGGTGCTCACAGAACGGCCTCAGCGTCAACCCAACCAAAACGGAACTAGTGCTCTTCACTAGAAGATACAAAATTCCCACCTTCACTCTGCCCAAAATAAATGGCACTACACTAGCCCTATCGGATAAAGCCAAATTCTTAGGCATTATCCTTGATAATAAATTAACATGGAGAGACAATCCTCATGCTCGTGCAACAAAAGCCGTAGCGGCATTATATGTTTGCAAGAAAGCCATTGGTCCTACCTGGGGCATAAGTCCCAAGGGGATTAATTGGATATTTGAAACGGTCATCAAACCAACTCTTTTCTATGGTGTAACAATCTGGTGGAAAGCACTGGACTTGGCAACAAACCGACAGCGAATTGAGAGAACTCTCCGCTTAATGGCAATCATGATAACTGGTGCCCTTAGAACTACGCCCACAAAGGCCCTTTTTGCTATGCTGGGCTGGCTTCCAGTCGATCTGTTGGCTAGGAAGCTAGCTCTACGCACTGCGGTGCGACTTAGTACAACTGACGCATGGAAATATCGACCATGGGGTCACGCTAGCATTGTAGAGACCATGGGAACTATCCCTGATCTCATCGACTATTGCATTCCAAGACCTTCCTTTTATAGAGCATTTAACTACTCTCTATCGGAGGACCTCCCCCTACACCGCACGGGGCCCTACGAGTGTTCACGGATGGCTCCAAACGGGAGAATTCGGGATCAGGATTTCCTTCAGACTCCCGGACGAATGTAGTATCTTACAAGCTGAAATATCCGCCATCAAAAAGGCAACAAACTGGCTACGGTACTATAGGATAACAAATAGAGTTATTCATATCATAACCGACAGCAAACCTGCAATAATAGCAATTTCGGGTGTGTACACAACATCCCTCCTTACCCTGGAATGCAGGAAATCACTTAATACAGTGGCAAATTGTTCTAGTGTTACCCTTATTTGGGTACGGGGACACGGAGAAAACACAGGCAATCTCATCGCTGACAATCTGGCCAAGAGAGGTACAGAGTTAGAGGCCGCTGAAATTGACAATTTCTGTGGTCTTCCGCTCTTGGCCTGCTGGAGGCGAATTGAGAAAGCCCTTATGCAAGAGGCACAAACAAGATGGTTTAATGAACCATCCTGTACCACAGCAAGGACCCTATGGCCTTGCATTGATATCAACAGAACCAAAAATCTGCTGAACTTTCCAAAACCGCAATTGCGCAATCTTGTGGCCACGGTCACGGGACACTGCACCTTCGGAACCCATGCCAGACGCATGGGTCTACCATACAATGAGTATTGCTCCAGCTGCAATGACGAGGAAGAAGAAGAAAGCATCGCACACCTTCTATGCCTCTGCCCAGCTATGGAGGATCACCGCCTCCGCTTTCTAGGCAGCAGATCCTTCAGTACCCTCTCCGAGCTCTCAAATACGGAACTCGGTTGTATTAGCTCCTTCATCAGGAGCAGTGGATGGTTCGCCCAATAGGGGGCTCGACATCCTGGATGTTCTGCAAGACAACTCCTTGCTTTGGTTTTTCCCACCTGTTTCTGCTTTCTACTATTCTCTTGCTCTTCTATGGTCTTCCCTCATCTACTCTTCTAATCTCCTTTCCTCCATCACTCGTCTTCACTACAGGTAGCACAATGGGACCATATCAGGACCCAAGTGAGCTGGAATCTAATCTTCCATTTACCAGCAGCCTGCTAACCTAACCTAACCTAACATTTCATGTACTACCAAAATTTTAAAGCATGTAGACACTTCTGCATGTTTAGTAAATGTAAACAAAATGCTGCAAATTCTCGTGCCGTCAAAGCCACATACGAATGTGGCTTTTGACATGCCGTGTAATGTAGGCTTAATACACACAAAACTTATTTACTAACCCACTTGCAGCAATTTTGTATTAATCATGATGAAATAAACAAGGTGGTATCGCTACGAAAGCTGATTATTTTTTGTTACAACAGCTATTTTTTGCCCTACTTATTTTTGTTGAAAACACGATGAAATAAACAAGGTGGTAGCAGGAAAAAAAAAAGGACTTGGCAGCACGAGAAAAAGTAACGGCTAGGTCACTTAAGCTGTCAAAAATATAACCAGAAAAACAGCTCAATGACGCTTCAACCTAAAAAGTAGAGCAAAAAATAATCAGCTTTCGTAGTGCTAAAACCTTGTTTATTTCATCATGGCTACCACCTTGTTTATTTCATAATGGTATTAATTTTTTGATTTAGGCGTTGTCATAGTGGGATTTTTCGTACCAAATTTTGATTACCATATTGTTTATGCCCCTATTATGACTCACAACTGGGGGGTTGTTATATATTTCAATTCGAATCGGAAAATTTACGAATTCGTAGAAATGGGAATACATAGAACGATTTTCGAAAATTTATTTCCGAACGATCGTAAATTATGGGTATTTTTTTAATCCCTTTCGGAAAGCAAGAAATTCCCTTTCGAAAGTGCAACTATGTAGTACGAAAGCAAATGTCAAAAGTGTTATTAACGTACATCTTTCTTTCGAATGTCATTTTGATTGCGGAAATCTTATAGTTATTGTTTTTAAGTACTTAAAAAAATTACAAATACACATGGTGCTTTTAACTGTCTATTTCACAATATTGAAAGAATTTGTTAGTATTTTTTATTTGTATAATTTCATAATTCTAAAATTTTTTATTAAATGTATTTGTACGAATAAAAATTCTTTCGACATCGTGAAATCGGCAGTAAGTCTTTATTAATGGAGTTTAGTGTTAATTAATGTGAGGCAAAAGTTTTTTATGAATCTAACCGAAATTTTTTGCATTTAATTTAATCTTATGTACATACAATACATACATACTTTTTACTTTTAAAAAATATATTATTCACGAATTTTCACTGAGATTCAAAATGTTCCTTGTATCTTTTATAAATTTCCTTTGAGAGAGATTATCTGAAGCAAAATCCTCAACTTTCCCGCAACAAAACAAAAGTTACTTGTGTATTTTTAAATTTGCACTTAAATTGTGGAATAATTTGCCGAATGAACTACGTACTTTCATTTATTCCTGTAATATTTTCAAAAATAAACTTTATTCATATTTGTTAAGTGCCGTCTTTTCGCCGCGTTTGCGATGCCAGCCAGCTCATTAAAACACTGAACATCCTCGGGCAGGTTCCAACCCACAAACACAACAGAGACACGAACAATTAAATTTCTAAAAAAAAACTACAAAAACTCAAAAAGACTAAACAACAAATGGAAACAATTAGAAGAGTGGACAAGTTGGAGGTCCACTACCAGCCCTCCCTTCCTGGGACCATGCATTCCTGAAAAAAATAAAATTTTTTTGATCCCCCAACAGCAACACACACTCACCTCACGATGCCGTCTCACATACCCTCACCCGACGAATTACATTTAGCACGCAAACATTTCGTTGTATTATTTTAGTTTACATGCTTTATTGATAATAAAAGAAACTTATGTTAATAAATAAATAATATTGATAAAAACTTTATGGATAAATAAATAAATGATTAAGTAATTAACGGAAAGATCGTTATCTTAATTATTCTATATATTAAAACAAGAATAACAAAACACAATTACAAATAAGACAAAAAAAAAATACAATTACATAAAAATAAATAATAGGTATAATATATAATTTAATTCGCCCCTGGTGGGCTAACCGCGTCTATTTGCTCGCGAACGGTCTTTTGACCAACAAAAATTAAAAAAAAACTATTTACTAAATTAAAAATCTCAATCAAAATAAACTCTAAATCATAACTAAAATTTCAATCATAAATAAAAATCTAACTCATGAATACACTATACTTAACCTAACCTAAAAAAACTAAAGCCTGTTGTTGCCTGTATAACCCAAAAAAAAAAATAATAGACGTTACTTTTTTTCTATTACGAAAAACCTATGCGCCGTATGCCTACCTAAAGGAGCTCTCTTAGATGGCTGTTTTTCCCTCTGATACTGGAATTCTCCCGATCAATTAAACAAATATCTTATTTATTTTTCTGTTCTATTCAGGCACTAACATGCAATAATAAAGAAAAATCCTAATAATATTTACTACAATCTTCTTAAACTACCTTAATCCAAAAAAAATTTATATATGTATTTTTCTTATTTTTAATATTCACCGCTATATTCTCTGTGGCTATACATACATACGTATAAATATTTAAGTCAGCTGAGTTAGCGCTGACCGCTAATTTAGTTTGGCAGCCCTTTGTTGTTGTAGCAGCGGAAACTAAATTCTTGCTTGTAAAAACAAAACTGCACGGCCTGTTATTTGTACTTGTTCTTTTCTTTTCGTTTTATTATATTTTTTTAAGCAATTTTTTTCATCGTTTCCTATTTGTTTTTACGGTTTCCTCCAACAACTTGTCCTCCTTTTTTTTCTTATTTTTAGGTTTCGATTTTCTCCACAATTCAATGTTTTTTTTGGTATATAGGTGGGTTTAATTTTAAAATTATTTTGTTTTTTTTTTTTTTTCTTAACCAAGTCCCTGGTGTGTGAACGATCTGATTAATAGTCATCTTTTCGATCTCCCTCAATCTACCTTCGACCGGTATTTTGTTTCAAACGGTCTTCCATTATATTGTTTTTAATTCCATTCCTTGTCCATTACATATAATGGAATTCCATTTGTCACAAAATAACCGGATGAGGCTTGTCATGGTGCTATTTTTGTGACCTCTTGGAATCCTGACAACCCTGTAATTTACTACTCGATTTCCATTCACAATAATACTTTGATACCATTAAGTACAACTGATAGCTGCCATTTTTTCTTATTTCATTTGATCTTGCATACGCACTATACCTAAGCTATTTAATAAAGCAAATATTCTACGATAAAAAACACAGACGCACACACAATTTCATACAACAATTAAACTGAACACGATTAACTAAACCATACCCTGCAGTTTTATTTTGTCAATTAACCCATTTTTCGGTTATTTTTCTGACTCAAAGTTGTCTTTCGCGATGTCAATTCACACTTTTCTGTCTCTTTGTTATCGAATAAGTGTCAATTCATACTTTTCTGTCCCTTTGTTATCGAAGATGTGTTCACTCACACTTTTCTGTCCCTTTGTTATCGAAGAGGTGTTAATTTAAAGTTATGCCTGTACTCAAAAGCACAGATAACCAGAGATGACACGAGACGGAAGATTTTGCATACTTGTTTGTATACACTCATACAATCGCGGGTTTTGGTTTTTTTCTTTGTGCTGTCTTTCTATCCAAATTGAACTTTTTTTTTGCTTTTCGTTTTGTTTATCTTCATAACAAACACACTAATGTTGTCTCTTTTTCACGATGCCGGGCTATGATAAATAAAATATGATCGAAGTCCAATTTTTTTTTTTTTTGTCATCTCTGGTCAATGAAAGTTGAATTTTGTTGCTATGTGAGGTAAATGTGTATGCAAAAAAATAATCCGTTATTCATTTATTTGGTGAGTTGTGCACATAATATATGGTTCAGTTATTGTTCTGGTGTTTGACAAGACACATCAAATAAAGGGAAAAAGTGAAAAGTTAAAGTGTGACAAATTTAATACCAACTTTTTAAACAAAAGGTAATTATACTTGTTATATCATATTATAATATGAGTAAAAGGCAATTACAGCGCGAAATAAAACTAGAAAAAGAAAAACTTTTGGAAAACTTTGTGAATGTAGGGCATGAGGTTAAAGATACATCCAGTGTTGGTAGTTCTGTCAACGAATTTATAGATAGTGTTGATGAAAATGTACAGGTTTTGCAAAGTTGTGAGAGTGCATGATTAACTGAAAAACTTAAACATTGGTTTATAAACACCGGCCTTCCAGATTATGTGCAGAAGACCTTATCCATATTTTAAGGGAAGAACATTTAAATGTAGAGTGCTTTTATAAATTTAATTATCCCACACAGGGTGTGATTGGTAAAAAAAATCAAATAAAATATTGGAACAGATAAACAGAAATTTAGAAGAACAAACGTATTCAATTCCACAAACACAAAATGGTCCTAAGTTCACAAAAAAAAAATATATGCCTATTTCGTGGGTGCGCCTTATATACAAAAAGTCTAGATAACTACTGTTATATTAAAGGTTACGTACCCTTCAAAATTAAATCATTTTCCCAAGAAAATGGTGGTGCTATTTTCGGGCACAGATTTTTAAATTTACGAAATTTCTATGCTGATCCTTGCAATTCAGTCACTTGGGGAATATATTTAACAGACCCGACGGGATTATAGTGTAAAAGAAAGTGTTGATCTTAAAGATTTGGAGTGCAAGGCAGTAGCACTCCAATATAACAACGAACTTTTACTTATACCAATGCTTCATTCATGTTATTAATACATATAAAGTAAATAGTTCGATTAGATTTTCCATTAGTTTTTTCTTTCTGTTTATTTTTGTAAATGCTGTTAGCTCATATTACGGTAATGTTGCGAAAATGTCTGTATCCGACAGTTCCCTAATATTACAACCACATTCGTTCAACAATAAAACGAACAACAACAACGAAAATAAAGGTAAGTGCAGTTTTCATTTCATCTAAACAAATAAGTACATTTTATTTTGTTTCAGTTAAAAAATGTAGATGCAGATGTGAGAAAAAAATTGATGAACTTAGAGGTAATCTATTGCTTATTTAATTGTTAAATGCCTTTTTTTTACCAAAACTTATTTTTCTATTCAAAGCTTCAATGGACAGGAAACTCAACAGACTTGAAGGTATTCAAAGTGTTATCAATGTTATATATACATAGTACATACTTAAAAAACAAATCAAACAATTTACTCTATTTTTTCTACAGGACAAATGAAGGTTATGGTGGAGGCGCAGGCGGAGCAAAATATATTTTTAAGAAATCTTTTGAAGCATGGAGATCAGACGGTGAAGGATGCTAGCAGTGTTTTCCCCATAGAGACGGAGGAGGATCTTCTTTCTCTTAATGCGAAAATATCCTCCGAAAACCGTGTGCTATATGTAAATATTGAATATATTCCAAATTATATTTTTATATTTTTTTTATTTTATTTTGTAAGGTCAACTCAATAAAATCATATTTTCAACCCCAAGGGGTGAAAAAAAATCTTAAACACGTGTTAAGCTCGGAACTAGTGGACCAATACAATGTCGATGGTAACCACGGAAAGAGGGGTTTGAAGCGAGGACAAGTTTTTCCATGTACTGTTAGGTAACATATTAATAATATAATAATTATTTACCTGAGTAAAATCTTTACAATAATTTCCACTTTCAGAAGCAATTGATATATCAAATGAATCGGGTTCAGCAGAACACCAACTACGCCAGGCCATATTTCTTCAAAAAAAAAAAAAATGTTTAAAACAAAAAAGTATTAAAAAATAGTTTTTTGAAGTATTGAACTTGTATATAATTACTAATATTGAAATAATTTGAATTTAATTTAATTTTACCTAATGAATTAATTTAACTTTTATTTAATTTATAATGAATTCCCTTTTGGTTCTAATTAAATACTTTCTTTTTTGATTTGATTTATTTATTTGATTTCCTTTTATATATAAATAAAATATATTAATAACAATGTTAAAATTAAATCCTGGTTATATTGTGTGTTATTCTTACATGTTAATAAGTAATCACTAGCTTATGAAGGAAAATTAGATGTAAAGTACTTTGGAACTATTTATTTTACCAGACCGAATTAACCAGTTAATTAACTGGTACGACGGCATCAACCACGGGATTGATACTGTGGCACCGGTAAACAGAATGTCCCATAGTTATCTATAGGGGGGTCCATTGACTGTTTCTACGACTACCACATGTTAAGATCTCCGGTCGTTTTACCGGTAAAAAGACTAACAATGTCCCTTAGTGATAGGTGAGAGTACCAATTTGGGACCGGTCCAGCGCACTGCAGGGATACCTACAGTCACAATCCAATAATCAACAAACATCAACTATAATACACAAGCAAACATAGAAAAAAAAAACATTCATCAGAGACACCAGCAAATAGTCACATTAGGGTGTCCTCGTTTTTCTATGTTGCAAGCAAGGCAACCGACACAACAAAACTCCGGTAGCTCCAAGTTTTCGCCGGAGGTAAGGGTGTGCGGGTAGCCGTGAGCTTGTTTGAACCCAACGTGGGGAACTCCCGCACCCTGGATGTCTCAAGCCGGGCAAACATCGGTAAGTACTAATTTTTTTTTTGTGAGTATGTTTCATTGTCTTTTATTGTAATTTCAGAACATTTAGGAAGTCCTTGTGCTTACGTGGTGTAGTTGTTTTTAAAACCCAATAGTTTTTTAAGTTTCTGTTTGATTTTCTGATTATCTTTATATTATTTATTGTGCAGTTAATATTGTTTTAAATAGATACCGTGCCCAATTTAAAAAAATTTGTTTGTTTTAATTAGACTAGAGGCTAGGGAGTTTCAGTGGACAAATTTTGTTCTTTTTCGAATCAAAAGTTATCTGTAAAGAGAAGTCAGGTTGTAAAGATAAAAAGGGGACGGACACGAACATAAACTTAGTCTATATATATATATATATATAAATTACTAACCCTAAGTATCACAGATTGAAAAATTATTGCACTTTGTATCACATTTTAATATCTTTCGCATGAAAGATTCCAATTGGTTTCCCTTGCAGGGTCTCCAACTCATACATGTTATTGCCAACTGGTTTCTTTATACGGCATTTTAGATATTTGCGACAAAATTTCCCATATATGTTGTTTTTAAAATCGGACAGTGCAAAATTCTTCATGTATACTTCTTGTCCAGGATGAAACTTCACTACTCGCGCTCTATCGTTGTGTCTACGTGCGCTTTTCTCATAGGCTTGTGTCAGGTTACTTTTGATTTTCTCACGAATCAAGCTGAGCTTATCTTTTCTGTCAAGATTCAACATCTGCTGTTCGGACAGTAATTTTAGCTTTCTGGCCAACCTGTAGTCTGCTCCATTAGAATAAATTTTATGTCCGAAAAATGCGAAGAATGGACAAACTTCTGTAGCAGCGTGTACTGAGGTGCGCAATGCACATTCTATTTCAGGGAGGTACAAATCCCAATCTCTGTGATCAGATTGATTTACTCGTTCAGCCGCATTAGACTGAGAAGAGTAAAAAGCAGTTTTTAGATGTTTTATTTCATACGAATTTATCATTTCCGTAAACGTTGCGGAAATGAATTGTTGGCCATTATCGCTATGAAGCACTTCCGGTACTCCAAACTTTTGAAACACTTCCTGTACTAGGAATTGTACCGCATTTTTAGCCGTTGCTTTCATGGCTTTTAAAAAACAAAATTTTGAAAAATGGTCAACCACAATGAAAATGTGGGCCTTTCCGGTTTTTGATCGCGGGTATTTACCTAAAAAAATCAACGTATATTTTCTGGAAAGGTATATCCGTTTGAACTTCAGCCCCTATAGTCGGCATTGTATGTTGATTGACTGATTTAGTCTCTTTGCAAGTTTTGCAATTTCTGACACAGTGTTAGACTGGTGTTGCCATTTTTGGCCAATAGTAAAAACGTTTTAGCCTCTCTAGTGTTTTTCGCACGCCACCATGGGCTTCAGTTGTGCTATCATGTGATTTTTCTATTAATACATATGTGATGTCTTGGGGCACCCATAACTTCCACACTGACTCGGTTAAATCATTGTCGCTATCAAAAATCGTTTTTTTATATATTTTATTGTTTTCGACTCGTAGGTCAGGCAGTTTTTCCTGATTTTGTTCCACATTTTTGACTAATTCTAAATAGTCTTCGGATTTAAAAGCTGTTGTTTCAAGATCGAAAAAATTTTCATCTGATATTTCGGCCACTTCTATGGGATTGCGAGAAAGCATGTCCGCCACTATATTTTCTGCCCCTTTACGGTGTTCGATCACAAAATCGTAGGCCTGCAGCTGCAGTGACCACCTGGCTAGGCGTCCACTGAGGTCTTTTAATGTCATAAGCCATTTCAGACTCCTGTGGTCTGTTATGACGGTGAAATTCATCATTTCGACATACGGTCTGAAACGTTTTACTGCCAATACAGCTGCAAGGCACTCCTTTTCTTTGACCGAATAATTTTTTTGGCATCCCGTAAGTTTCTCGCTATAAAATACAATAGGGTTTTCTTCACCCGCCGAAGCTTTTTGAAACAAAACAGCTCCGACTCCATACTCAGACGCGTCACATTGGATAAAAAATGGCAATCTAAAATCCGGGTGTCGTAGCACAGGCGCAGTTGTCAGGGATATTTTGAGCGTTTCAAATGCCTCGAACGCTTCAGGTGTCATCTCAAACTTTTTACATTTTTTCAGTGTATCTGTTAAGGCTGCAGAGATAGAAGCAAAATATTTTATGAAACGCCTGTACCAACCTGCGGTCCCTACAAAGCTTCTCACATCCCTGGGCGATTTTGGCAATGATATTTGCTGTATTGCTCTGACCTTCTAGGGGTCAGTCCTCAATATACCACCGCCTATGATGAACCCTAGGTATTTTAATTCCTTAAAGCAAAACATGGATTTTTGTGGGCCTATAGTTAAGTGGGCCTTTTGTAAACAATCGGCTACTTTTTCTAAAAATTTCATATGGGTCGCAAAATCTTCCGAAATTATGAGTAGATCATCTAAATAAATGAACACATTTGATTTAAGCCTCGCTGGTATCACCTTGTCCATTAGGCGACATAGACGTTGTGCCGCGTTGCATAGACCAAATGGCATCACGCGACTCTGTTACAGCGGTCGACCTGGCACTGTAAAAGCAGTATATGGCTTGGCTTCTTCTTCTAGCTCAATTTTCCAGAAGGCATACTTCAGGTCGACGCTGCTTATGTAATGCGTTTGATCTATACGACTCAGAATTCCGTCTATGTTTTGTGACGGATACGCGTCTTTTACCGTGACCGCGTTTAATTTAATCTAGACAAAAGCGATTTTTACCTGGCTTTCTCACTATTGTCGTCCAGTTAGACCAAGGGCATATTGTCCAACTCTTCGTACACAATGGCTTGAACCGCAGGAGAAATCGGGTAGTGTTTGTCTTTAACCGGGTTTGTGCCGGCTACCAATTTTATCTCGTGTTTCTCGAACTGCGTGCAGCCTAAACCTTTTTCTTCGAATGAAGGAAACTTTTTTACGACTTCATCTAATTGTTTTTGTTGTTCTGGTGTTAAAATATGTTTATTTATTTTATGAGTGCTTTGCTCTTTCTTTAAACTTTGTGCCAGATCTACTCTAATTTCGGCCGATAATAATTGAGGCGCTACTTCGAAAGCTTGCCAAAAATCTATGCCTAGGTACAGTTCTTGTTCCAATTCTGGACATAAATACAATGTCATTGTTTTTAATTTTCCTTTATATTATATATTTAATTTACTCTTGCCTAATACTTCATGTTGTTGATCTGTGGCCGTACTGATGTGGCTATAAATTGGATAAAAATCTGCTTTAATTTCATTAATAATTTCCCTACAATTTTTCCCAGTAGGCTGACAGATGCACCGGAATCTAAAAGACCTTTTACGACTTTCCCATTTAAAAGAACTTCGGCGTATGGCCTCGGATCTTTATTTATACAACAACGCTTAACAGATGCTGCTAATAAACTGCGTTGCCATATACGGTTTATGAAATCCGCCGGCAGTTTTAAAATGTGTTGCCACTTTGCGGGATTTTGGCTGGAATTTTCGTTTATTATGGGCTTATTATTTGCCTTATTTAAAAGTACTAAAGCTTTACCTTGACTATTATTATTATGATTGCCTGTATTGTTTGAGCGATTACTATCGTTGGGTTTATTAAAAATGCGATCGCGGACCATTTGATAGTTTTCTTCCCGAACTTTAAGGGGTAGAAAATGTCGGACTGTTGAGAACTCGGGAGATTTTTGAACTATAATTTCGGGGTTACGATGTTGGACCGCGGCTCCCCGTTCATAGCCGCGCCCCTCAAAGAGTTTCCCAGGTGTTGTGCACACTGAGGACATTTCGGTGTAATAGTATTCGGTGTGCCACATTTGTAGCAGAACAAAGTCCTTTGAGTTGATGGACATTCCTTAAATGTGTGCCCTTTCTGTTGGCAGTTCCAACAAATTTGCGTGGTGTTAATGGCTGCAATTTCAGTTACCAGTTCTTCTTCGTTTTCGTGTTCATCGACGTTAACCTCGCTGACATATCTTGGGGCTCTGTGCGGAGGAGGCGGAATAGACCGAGGGATGTTTCGCGAAAAGGTTTTTCTGCTTCTATACATTCCATGCGGAGATTTTCGACGGAACTCACGCTCATGGGATATACAATTCGAGCTATGCCTTCTCGCAGATTTCGCTTAATTATTTTAATCATTTCTCCTTCTAGGACAGGGATTTCTAATCTGGCCCTCATTATATTCACGTCGTGAAAGAAATCGTCAATCGACTCACCGGGCATTTGTTTGCGCTCTACGAGCTCTTGCATGTGTTCCCAGTTTGATGTGACGGTTCTATAGGGATTTAGCAAAGCCAGTCAGTGATGAAAGTAGTCTGGAGTAGAGCCCAGTACCACTGCACTAGTTATTGTTATTTTTATATCTTAAATATTATTCGTAATATTCATTATTATTTCTGCATTAAGCAGCATATTTATTTTACCCTTACAAATAGTTAAACCCGTATTATTGAAGAAATATGGTCATTGTTATGTATATATTGTCATTATTATATATTAGTATTGCTATACATTAGTTTTTCTGCATGAAGCAGCATCTTTGTTCCTTATAAATAAGTTACCCTAATATTATTGACTGAATTATTTTTATTTTCCACGTTGGAGTAGTATTTTGTTAAATTATTATTTACTTTATTCAACTAAGAAAAAATTGTGTTATATTTTATTTATGTAGTATTTATCACACGACCCACTGTGTATACAAAACAAACAAGTAACGGTAGCCACATTTGTTATGAGTCTTTTTCCCCCAACCAACAGAAATATCAGCAGCAGCGAAACATACGCTGCATACACATACTGACGTTGTTATGAGTCATTTTCCCCCAACCAACAAAAACATCAGCAGCAGCAAAACCATGCGCTGCATACATACTGCTGACATTGCAATATCGTGAGAACCGCAATCGGCTGGAAGTTCCACGCTTATATGCTGGGGTTGCATATAATTGCTAAAAATCGCACACTCAGCAATATCGCGGGAACAACCACTCTGGCGGCAGCGAACATCAACGGTCATCGATAGGTATAAAAGGTGGGTTGATATTGACAACAGGAGCAGTTCGGGAACCATCATCAAACGTATAACAACTAACCAAAAAACTTGATCAAAGACCAGCCTAACAAGCGGCTCACTGAGATGGTTATAACACAAATAAAAATTAGTCTAAGTAATAACAATTAAAATGTAAATAAAGAAAAATTAATAACTAAAATTAATCCTATTGTCTTATGAGTTTCAATTCCGGAAAATAAGTTGCAAATTAACATTGTAACATTTTGGCGCAGCCGGTAGCCGTGTTAATAAATACGTGAAATATTTGATCTTGTTCGATAAAAAAACTGTCCAGTGTAAAAAAAAACAACAATACAATAACGCCTAAATTCTAGCAACTTTTGTATTGTTGAATCCTACATTGGATGGTGTAAAACTGCACAATTTCCGACAATTTAATAACGCCTAAATTCTAGCAACCTTTGGGTTGTCGTTTTTGTGCAGTACTAAGCAGTCCAACAGACAAATAAAAGGGGAAAATTTTATTCGATTGTGAATACTTGGCACTGTTACGAACGTACAAGTCAGAATTGAAACCGTAACATTTTATCGGAATAGAAACGTAGAATTTTGTCAGAATTAAACCCGTAACCTTCTACTCATAACATTGTGGGATAAACAACAGCCCACTAGCAAGATGATAACCAGCGGAAAATGGGTAAGTAAAATCTAGTTTTAATGGACATCCCACAGACACAGACAGACGAATTAATAGAACGGATCGACAAGTATAGTTATTAAGTGGACAGTCTACAAGTTCTTGCGTGGACACATCCCACTAGCAAGATGATTACCAGCGGAACATAGAAAGACGATCACCATCACCCCGGTAAAACCATACTATTGAGAGAGTAGAAAACGGAACGATCAGAATGACTTCGCTATCCGAGATTATTAAGATAGTTAACAACACAGTCCCATCATTCTTCGGGACCGATGGGCCAGACTTGTCATCAGAAGTATTCAGGTACATACAAGGATGCAAGATGGTAGAAAGAGAAGTACTCACAGGTGCAAATAACGTCCTAACACAAGATGTAATACAATGCCTGAAATTGAGACTCCTAGGGGGCACCTACTCAAGAATTTCCCAGATGAATTTCAGTTCCGTGGACGGATTATGTAACGCGCTCAAGAAATATTATCTAAAAAGCCAGAGCTTAGATAAAATAAGGGAGCTAATATTGGGTTGCAAACAGATCATCAGAGAGTCAGCATGCAAATTTGGAGAACGCCTAGATAACCTATTGAGTGGGGCAAAAACAACAATAGAGAACGAATGGCCGGTTGTACCTGGCCGGGAAACCATGCTGAAAGACTTCAAACGGATAGCGGTAACGAGCTTTATCAAGGGTTTGAAGGACCATGCACTCGAGGCTCGATTTGTGGGACAGGAAAAGGAAGAGCTCACAAATTTGATAGAGATCGTTGAAAATGCAGAGGAATTGTTTGGTGAACCAACACACGGTATCAACATAATAGATTCTGAAGTCCCCTGTAGTTTTTGCAACAGGATAGGGCATGAATGGAATAGCTGCAAAAAGCGGTTGAACACACCATACTGTATGAGCTGTGGAAAATGCGGTCATGAAATGGGCCACTGTGCAGGAATGTCATAAGCTGTACGTTCTGTGGAAACAGGGGGCACGATTTGGAAAACTGCAGAAAGAGATTAGGCTCCTTATACTGCCGATTGTGTAGGATAAACGGTCACAAGCAAACCCCTTTCTGCGAGCCAAGAAGAAACATACCCAACCAAAATCAATTGGATAGAAGGACGGCAGAAAACAATAGGAGGATAACAAACACAGAATTCCGTGGAAGCCCACAAATAGCGATGGGACAAAATATGAACAAAGGGGCAAATAGAAACATTGGTACACGACCAACCTGTTTTAAATGTCAGCAACAGGAACATTTTGCACGGGACTGCAGAAGCAATGTCAGACAAACTCAGTCAATAGGAACAGGGATCTACCAACAGGTGCAAAGTAGCAATATTGGCTACTAATGGGACCTAGCTAACAGACCAGTAGAGGCCCACAGCAATACTAATCGGACAAACGCTAAGGGAAACGAAATTCGGCCCAGTTATCGCCAATAACTGGGGTCCCGCAAATTAACAGAAAATCAGATTGGCATAAAAAAGAGAACAAATACAATTATAATAAAGAAACAAAAAGAGAGAGTCTGGTAAATAAAGATGATACGGAGACTGACTCAGAAACAGAGCAGCCAACCAAGATAGTAACCGAGGCAGTTGTACACTCGGTAAATCAGGAGAACGGGCACACTATAAGAGAAAAAACTGCGAAAGATAAAAAATTAAACAAAAAAAAGGAGAAAAAAAGTGAAGAGATGATGCGAAATATAAAAGATGGTACTCAATCACCGGGCAATGTGGACACAGTTTTCATTACGCTCCCCTGCCAAGAAGCTACGGAGGGAAGATTGGTCTTACTTGTGGATACCGGAGCAGATTTCAGTACAGTAAAAGAGGAGTCAATGAAGGTTTTTCTCAATAAAAACAGAAGGCAAACTAAAATTCTTTCTGGAGCCTTCGGAGGAAAGACTACGACACTAGTTACTACCGAGATCAGGATAGGAGATAAAAGGCAGTTGCCGTGGGTATTCCATATTGTGTCGCGGAAAATCCAAATCTCTGGGGATGGTATTCTCGGAAATAATATGTGGAACAGGTGTATTGTAAACACCATAGACAGAACATTGAGCATCTTTGATAACGAACATTGGGTGAAGACGTTTACCCTTCGTAGGGAAATGGATTGTCAAACAAATCATCAACAAGGTATCTGTCTGAGGAAAAGAGCAGTCACTATAGTACCTGTTAATATTATATCAAGAGACAAAATTGCGGTTGTGCATAAACCGGAGATTTCCCCTAGAGTTTACGTTGGAAATACTGTGGTCAACATAAAAAATGGAGGCACAGCAGCAGTACCCATACTGAACGCAACCGAGCAGGACATACCATGGAAGGAAATTAAAGTGAAATTTTTAAATTTCAATCACTACACACAATATGGAGGGCGAGATCAACCCCCTTCGTCGGTGACAAATCAGGACGATAGAATAAGGCGTCTAAAAAACACCATTATGACGGAGAGGGATTGGAACATGGAAGAAATGGAGTCAATGAACCGGATATGTGAGGAATATCATGACTTATTCATGTTTGACAATGACAAATTGCCATTCACCACATTGGTAAAACATAAAATACCAATAAAAGGTAAACAACCACCCATTAATCAACGACAGTATCGTCTACCTCACGTGCATAAAGAAGAAATCAACCGACCAGTATCGGAACTACTACAGGAAGGTATAATAAGCCCAAGCATATCCCCATGGAATTCACCAATATTATTAGTGCCCAAAAAATCTCAAGACGGTCAGAAAACCTTTAGACTGGTCGTCGATTTTCGATAACTAAATGAGGCTACAATAAAACAGGTATTCCCTATTCCTAGAATTGATGAAATTTTAGATCAATTAGGAAATAGCAGGTATTTCACTACCTAAGATCTGGCGAGTGGATATCACCAGGTACTAGTTGATGAAGGAGATAAGGAAAAGACTGCCTTCAGCACCGACAAGGGTCATTTTGAGTTCAATAGAATGCCCTTTGGCCTAACAGGGGCACCAGCTACATTCCAAACGGTCATGAACACGATTCTAACAGGCTTACAAGGCCTGGACTGTTTTGTGTACCTCGACGACATAGTCGTATATGGAAGAAATGTGGCAGACCACGAAAGAAAAATCATCAATGTTTTATCCAGGCTACGAGAGGGTGGACTCAGATTGAACACAAAGAAATGTCCATTCTTACGAAGAGAAATTGTTTACCTAGGCCACAAATGTTCCAATGAGGGTGCGCTACCAGACCCTTCAAAGGTAGAATGTGTAAAACAACTTAAGCCACCAAGAACAATAAGAGAAGTACAAGCACTCCTGGGCTTGATCAACTACTACCGAAAATTTGTTGCAGGAATGGCAAAATTGGCTTCACCAATAACAAGGCTGTTAAAGAAGAATGTTAAATTTAGGTGGACGACCCCATGCCAAGAGGCCTTGGACAAGGTCAAGGAAAGCATTGCAAATCCTCCAATATTGATTTATCCAGATTTTACGCAACCCTTCAGAGTAACAACAGATGCAAGTAACTAGGCATTAGGAGCAGTTTTGTCACAAATAAGAAACGAAATGGATCATCCGATAGCGTTTGCTAGTCGAACTCTCAGTGACACTGAACAAAGATATTCGACAATAGAGAAAGAAATGCTTGGTGTGGTATGGGCAACACATACTTTCCGCCCATATCTCCTGGGGCGACACTTCACCGTATTTACTGACCATCAAAGACCAAACCTCAAGACTTGCACGGTTTAGGCATAAATTATCAGAATACGAGTTCGAAATTGTGTACAAACCAGGGAAGACTAATTTGAATGCGGATGCATTAAGCAAATTACCAACAAAAAATCAAAATATCGGAGTGATAACTAGAGCTCAAGCAAGCTCGAGAAAATCGGAAGAAGAAAAAACAAAACAAAAAGAGCAACAGAAAGCTCCTGCAGAGGAGAAACAGGGTGAAAATAGTGACAAAACCTCTGCGGTGACCTTTTTAACTGGAAAAAAGGATATCCAAGAAGTTCTTAGAAGCTTTCATGACTCAACTCTGGGCGGACATCAAGGAGTCATGAAGACCTACTCTAGAATAAAAAAACAGTACAGGTGGAAGGGAATGCAACGCGATATCAAGACCTACATAAAAAAATGCCCTAAATGTCAGAAAAATAAAAGTGAACTTCTCAATAGAGAGCCAATGGTCCTCACAGATACAGCAAATAGACCTTTTGAAAAGGTATATATGGATATGGTGGGGCCCCTGCCAACAACCACCATGGGAAACAAATACATTCTTACTCTACAGGACGATTTATCAAAATTTTTTGTCTGCGCACCCATGCAAGATGCCGAAGCAGAAACGGCAGCAAGAGTCTTTTATAACGAGATAGTAACAAAATGTGGTATTCCCAAAAAATTAATTACAGACAACGGAACAAACTTCACCTCGAAATTGTTTGGAAGTGTGTGTAAGCTTTTGAGAATTAAAAAGCAACATATTTCTCCCTATCACCCTCAAGCTAATGGGTCATTGGAACGAAGCCACAGATCGTTAGCAGAATATTTGCGAAGTTCGAACTGGGATCAATGGCTTGCTCCCGCAATGCATGTACATAACCACACGGAGCACGCAGCCACAAAGCAGACACCATTCAAAATACTGTATGGATTCGATGCTCCCCTGCCATCGAACCTACAGACACGCATACCTTTATATAACCCCTACGAATATCCCAAATTACTAAGACATCAAATTCAAAGGGCTTACGAGATTGCCAAAGAAAATCAAGAAAAAGCTAAGGCTAGGGCAAAGAAGCAGTACGACAAGCATTCAAGGTCTTATATTTTGAAAATAGGAGGTAGAGTCCTAGTAAAAACACAAGCACGTAAAAACAAATTTACGCCCATATGGGACGGGCCCTATGAAATTAAAAGTTTCCCCACACCAGTAAACGTTCAAATAATGATGAAGGGGAAACTTCGAACCCTAAACCGTAATCTGGTGAAATCATATAACCAATAAATGATTTAAAAAAAAAAAAAAAAAAAAAAGAGAAAAACAAACTCACCACAAAATCGACACTGGAAGCAGTGTTGTAATACCATGCCTCTCATGGTCTTGAGATCTTCAATGGCTGAAATAGAAAAAGAAATACATATTTATACAGGACTATAATAGGAAATCAAATAACTTAACATGCCGGAGGGGATTTTTTTTATCTCTTTAATTACGTAGGTTGGCGTCAAAGGATCTGAAAGAAGCAAAATAATTAGTAAAAGGGAAAGGTTGAAAAAAGGATGGAACGCTACTGACCCGGTATCACCTTCTACTCGACCAACGGATACTTTACTAAAAATAAAATTAGGAAGACAGATTAGTTAGAAGTATCAATAATAATAGTTATAATAAGTTTTGTTTTTGCTTCTTGAGATTCACTTAATTCACTTAATGCCATAAATCTCTGTAACGATTGTTAATTACGATGTTGAATATTGGGAACGGTGCTACCTATTAAATTCGGCTGTGCTCGTCGTTGGGGGGGTTAATTGTGCTCCCAAAATATAAATAAATAAATTTTAAACTAGGTACATTCAATCGTTGAGAATTAAAATTTTAGGTAGCTAATAAAGTGGTAAAAACAAAATGAAAATTAAGAACAAAAAAAAAATTGTTGATGATTGATATGTAGCTTATGGTGTAAAAATTTATTTTATAAATCATCACATAAATAATAATAGTGTTGATATTAATTAAGAGACAAAGCAACGTCAAAATTAAAATTCACGAAAACAGGATAAATAGGAGGGGGCTGAGAAGGTCCCAAATTAAGGGTGTATTGGCAGAAGAGGAAAGCGCAGTCTAGTTTAAAAAAGTAAATATTAGGACAACCAAGATTTTATAAAACCGCACTTCTTGTGATTACTTCACAACCTCACTGAATTTTTTATAACCTTTTTTTTTGTGAAACTGTCTTAAAAGTTAAGCCAATTCAAAATGTAGAAAAATATATAAGAAACAAAGGAAACAATTTTTCAGATCAATTTCTTAAGATTTTACAAAATACTTTATGCGCAATTTAAATTAAATAAAACTCCCTTAACTTTTGCACTTTAACTAAAAAAAACATACTTCGTTTTCAATTTTATATAAAGACATCTCTCAAATCGTTTAATGAAAGGAACACCAGGGTTTATGCAACAAAATGTATTATCTAAATGTACAACAAGCAGGGAACACAAAAAATTTATTTTTATTTTGAAGACATTCAAATTACCTGTATTACTGCAATGTTTTTATTGCGTACTTTCTTTTTTAGCTTCTGGACGACCAGCTGCTGGTGTTGGTTGATTTGCAGCTGGTGAGGATTCCTTTTGTGTGAAACTGTTCTTCTCGTTTTCTGTTAAAACCATTATGCAGAAGAAAAGTATTAGCTTTACACAATTTGTACACTTCACTTGTGTATAATTAACACAATATTTTGCTTTGTAGAAATCTATTTGGTCCTGCTTTTTAATTTTATCCAATTGCAAGGGAAACAATTTTTTTTATTGGGCACTTTTCTTTTTTTAAGTGCCCATGGATTTTGTTTTTTTTTTTGTCACTTCACGGAACATTTTTTTTCTCAGTTTGTATTTATATAAAGCTTTTACAAAACACGCACTTAATTTTAATTAAACTTTTCACTTGCCCACAGTACCGAATATCTCTGAATTTAATTCATTAAAATTAGTAATTGAACTAAAACTACGAATTTAGTTAAATAAAAAAAAGTATTCATAACTATGTAAATTTTTAATAAAAGAAAATTAATGACTGCACAGCAGTAGAAACAGAAAGCAATTGCAAAAATTTTTAATGCATTTTAAATTTTAACTGCATTAATGCAGTTTTGATGTTCTCCTAATTTATTGTGTGGGATACACTGGAACTCAAAAGTAATGTGACGGACATGAAAACAAGTGATTGTTCAAATGATGCTGACTATTGTTCTCAATTGGTACAGGGCACAAATAAAAACATAGCGAGAAAAAATTACCAATTGAGAAATTTAATTGATATTTTTTTTGCATGACTGTAGTTCAGTAATTGGCTGTGAAACATGATTCCACAGCAAAATTTTGCCAGACAATTTCACGGCCAATGACAACTGAATCAAGCTGCATAATTTAGTGTACGTATGTATGTGCATATGTATATGTACGTATATGTGTGCATGTGGATATGCAAACAGTAACAATAATATAAAACTTTTCGGATTTTTTTTTCTGTTTGTTGTTTTTTTTTTTTTTTGTGGTATTTTATTATTTATTGAATCTTCCTTTATAAATTGAAACATCAATAAGTTTTTCAAATCTTAAATCTAAAAATACTTTAATAATGTTTAGCCAGTGCTAAACAAAATTTTTAATTAGAACTGTTGATTTTTGATGTTTTACATCTCTCGTGTACGGCTGAGAGAAAGAGTATCCCTCCTTCTCAACCGGGTGTGGCCTCTATAATTTAGAATGTTGCGCGCAAGTGGATTTGGGTGCAATACTAATTTTTCAATATATTTTTTTGTGTGTTTTGAAAATACTGTCTTCACCAACGGAACATCAAGATCTTTGTGAATTCGCTGATTTCGGATATACCAGGGGGCTGCAGTATTAAACGTAGAATTTTATTTTGTCGCCTTTGAATTTTATCTACACTTGATGCTGAGGCAGTGCCCCATAACTGGATTCCATAGGCCCATATTGGTTTCAGGATCGCGTTGTATAACAAAAGTTTACAGTCAAGACTTAATATAGAATTTCTTTCAATAAGCCAATTCATTTGCGCTGCTTTTAATTTCATTTGTGTCAACTTTGCGTCTATATGCGATTTCCATGTTAAACGACGATCAAGATGAACGCCTAGATATTTTACTACAGTGTGTTGCGGTATAGTCTCGGTGTTAATTTTTATAGGCGTGCATGTTTCCCTGCGTAAAGTAAAAGTAACGTGTACACATTTCTGCTCATTCACTTTTATCCGCCATTGTTTTAGCCATGTTTCTAATTTTGAGATGTACCCTTGTAGATTCCGGGAAGCTTCTACAGGATTTTCATGAACGCTAAGAAAAGCCGTATCATCAGCAAATGTTGACGTGTGAATGATACTGCTTAACGGTAAGTCAGAGGCATATATTAAATAAAGTAAGGGACCGAAGATGCTGCCTTGGGGAACTCCGGCTTTAATCGACTGCGGTGGGCTTAAAAAATTGCCTTCCCTAACTACAAATTTTCGTTCCTCTAAATAGCTTTTTAAAAGCTTGACGATGTTTGCGGGGAGATTGCGTGTTAATTTGTGGATAAGACCTTCGTGCCATACTTTATCGAAAGCTTGAGAAACATCTATAAAGAGCGCAGAGAAATATTTCTTTTTTTCAAAGGTGTCTCTAACCACGTTCACAAATCTGTGAGTTTGTTCAATGGTGTTATGCTGACTGCGAAAACCGAATTGATGATCTGGAATACATGCACTGCTAGGAGCTATAGGAGTCAGCTTGGTCATGTACAGTTTTTCAAAAAGTTTCGAACTTATTGGACAATAAACTGATAGGCCGATAGGATTCAACCTTTGTATGATCCTTACCGGGCTTTGGTATCATAGTAATCATCGAAACCTTCCATTCTGCCGGATAGTATTGCAGTCGTAAAATACTATTAAAGGTGAATAGTATTATTCGTTTTGCAATGAAAGGTAATTGTTGCAGCATTTTGTTGCTTATTTTATCAAAACCTGGGGCTTTTTTCAGTTTAGACTTGTAATAGCCTTTTCAATCTCCACAATATTAAATCTTAGCGGAATTTCTGGTAAAGCGACGACTGGTAGCAGTTCAATAATATCAGCAGAAATATTTGGAGTATATACCTTTTCTAAGTGTTTAACAAAAAGAGCACCTTTTTCAGCATCAATTCTTGCCCAGTCATCATTTGAAGCTCGTAATGGAGGTTTACATATCACCGGCCTTTTAAGTCCTCTGGCTGCACGCCACAGCGAATAAACTGTTGATGGTATTGCATCGAGTTCTTGTAGAAATTTTTGCAGCGAAGCTGTTTTTTGTGTTTGTAAAACTTTTCTAAACTGCTTGGTACACTCCTTAAGCCTTAATTTTAGCTGGGGCGATCTGTATCGTTGCCATTCTCGTCGAGCTCTATGTTTTTCAATCAATAGCCTTTCTATATCTGCACAAAAAATATTGTTAAATCTCGCTTGTTGATTTGGTTGAATTGAAAAAGCATTAAGAGCAGCTTGTTTAGCATGTGCTTCAAACAACCTAATAGAATTTTCTATCTCAGTAGGTGTTCTCAATGGCATATTTTCCGTGCAATGAGCACTCAAATATTTCCGCCAGTTAATACATGCAGATGTCATCGGTAAATCACATGTTGGTGTTGCAGTAGTGTGTGAGTAAATAGTGATAATAGTAGGCGAGTGAGCTAAAAACAAATCCAAAGATGCTTCTACTTCAATCATTTCGCTTTGCACACCTTTCATAATTTCAAAGTCGATAACATCAGGTTTTTTTTGCCATCCATTGGCCAATATGTTGGCTGACCACTTGAAACTACATCCAAACCCATTTTTGAAATTGTGTCAAACAAAACACGACCCTTAGGACTGATTAAACGTGAACCCTAAAATGTGTGTTTAGTATTGTAGTCACCAGCTGCTAGAAAACGGGACCCCAGTGTTGTATAAAATGCGGTATATTGACTCTCTGAAATTGAAAACCTGGGAGGAGAATAAACAGATGATATCACAAGCTTTTGATAAAAATTTTCAATGCAGATGTTCGTTGCTTGAAGATATTCTTCACGAAGGTCATTTAGTAGGTAGTGTTTGATTCGAGTTTTTATTAGGATTCCAGAGCCACCACAAGCTCTACCTTGAGGATCCTTGGTGTCGTAGAAATTATATCCACTAATTTTAAAATAGCTTCGAGACGTCAAATGAGTTTCTGAGATAAGCATAACATCGATTTGTTTATCCAGAAGAAAATATTCTATTTCATTTTTATGTTGGCAGATGCCGTTTGCGTTCCAAAAACAGATTCTTAAGTTCATGGTTTTTTCAATACAGCCTGCAACAAGGTAGACTGCATTTTCAACATTTCCTGCATCATACAGGACATGTTGAGAGTAAATGGATTTAATGTTTGTATTAGGATCTCTATCGAGGCTTCAATACGACTAAAATTATGCCCTGATTCTTCATTAGCTGGTACAGTTTTTTGCGCCGGAGTCTGGTTACTCTTTAAAATATTAGCGTATGAAAATTGACTATTAGGTTTTTGTTGAGTAAGAGTCGTGTTAGACTTTAAAACATTTGAGTATTGATTATGGCTAGACGACGGTTGAGGTAACTGAGGGTAGTTTAAAGGGGTGTTGGGCTGATCGGGAGTAGCATTTGTTTTTTTGTTCGACGAATTTTAAAAAAAAGATTAAAGAGGGCAGCCTCTATAGTTAGCAGTGTGGTTTCCACTGCAATTGCCGCATTTTTTTTTGCCTTGGAATCACGTTTTCTTTTGTCACAGTTAGCGTTACTGTGCAACTCACCACATACAACGTAAACGGTAGGCAACTTGCAATAAGTTTTGGTATGGCCAAATTCTTGACAGTTCATGCATTGGATAGGTCCATTTTTTTTATGTGGCATCTCAACTGTAACTCTTCTGTGTAACAAATACTTTAGATTATAGATTGGGTGCGATTCATTATTTTTAATTTTCAAGTCCCCTGGCTGTAGCTCGACTCTAAAAATTGGTTGGGGGATTTTTTCCCTATTTTTGATGTTAGAAACATTTTTAACTTTGAAGCCATTATTTTCAAGGCCAGACTTAACCTCATCCGGATCCACACTAGAGTCTATACCTTTTATTACGACGGTTAGACCTTTAGCACTCTTTAATTGGTACGTATAAAAATTTTTGTTTTTAAGGTCAGAAACTATTTTTCGGTAATTACTTTCTTGCACTACCTGGATTTTTGTTTCGTTAATATTTCCGCGCTTAATTGGAGTTACATAGAACTCATTTTCTCTTATTAAGGAGATAAGGCTTTTTACCAAAAAACTAGAGTGCTGCTCTCTTAAATATATCGGTGGAGGTTTACTCGACCTTGTTGTAGTTGTGTCTTCATTGTCTTTTTCAGATAAAATCGCGAAACGATTTTCGGAATTTTTTATTTTGTTTTTGCCATCTCTGGGAACTTTGGCTGTTGAAGCTATTTGAGCTGATTTTGGACTTCTTCCCCTTTTTAACACGGTTATGTATCTATCCATACCTGTTTGAATTTTATTATTATCACTCATTGTACCCACCGCATCTACCATTTTGTGCACGTTGGTCACCTTGTTACTTATTGTTTGTTTGTTTGTTTGTACAGCTAAGCTGACAAGTTTGCTGATGGGTGTAATTGTTGTTGCTTCTTGATCACTATTTAACATGTTCAGAGATAATGATCGCGCACGAGTATTTGTGTTTTCTGTTAAATTCAGGTTTTTGTTTAATTCATTTTTTTTATTGTCGTCATCAGCAACTAAAGTTATATATTGTACATTCCTACTGCTTGTAGGATTAAGGTATAAACACATTCGCCACAGCAGACCACACGAACACAAGAACACAAATGCTGCTAGCTACCGTTGTAGCCGTTTAGCCAGCTACTTAATTATTTTGGAAACGACAGATACACAGTCAACAGCTGATCCTGAATTGTTTCAACGATTCATTTATGTATATTACAGTGGTGCATATTTAGCGCTTTTACTTTTTTAAAGTTCGCTGGGGCGAATTGAATGCGGCGAATTAAATTCGCCACTCACATCACTTTGCTATTGCCCTGTGAGTTTTTTTAATCTTTAACAATGTTGGTATTTTTGACTCAAGTCAATATTCTATATAACAATAAAGCTAATAAAAATTTTTGATGCATATATATTATAACTCATTTGACATCTCGAAGCTGTTTCAGAATTAGTGGATATAATTTTTACGACACCAAGGATCCCCGTGGCAGAGCTTGTGGTGGTTCGGGAATCCTAATAAAAACGCGAATAAAACACCACCTGTTGAATGATTTTTGTGAAGATTATCTTCAAGCAACGAACATCTGCATCGAAACTTACTATCAAAAACTTGTAATATCATCTGTCTATTCGCCCCCCAGATTCTCAATTACCGAGAGTCAATATACGGCTTTTTATAAATCACTGGGCCTCCGTTTTCTAGCAGCTGGCGACTACAATGCTAAACACACATTTTGGGGTTCACGTTTAATCACACCTAAGGGACGAATTTTATTCGACACAATATCTAAAATGGGTTTGAATGTAGTTTCAAGTGGACAGCCAACATATTGGCCAACAGATCGACAAAAAATTCCTGATGTTATCGACTTTGGAATTGTGAAAGGCCTGCCCAGCGAGATGGTTGAAGTTGAAGCATCTTTGGACTTATCTTCAGACCACTCGCCTACTATTGTCAGTATTTACTCACACACAAAATGTGATTTAGCGACGACATCTGCACGTATTAACTGGCTGAAATACAGAAAATATCTGAGTGCTCATTGCTCGGAAAAAATGCCGCTGAGAGCACCTTCAGACATAGACGATTCTCTCAGGTTGTTTGAAGCGCATGTTAAACAAGCTGCTTTTAATGCTACCTTAAATGAAATAAACCAACCAGTGAGATTTAACAATATTTTTTCTGTAGATATAGAAAGGCTATTGACTGAAAAACGCAGAGCTCGACGAGAATGGCAGCGCTACAGATCGCCCCAGCTAAAATTAAGGCTTAAGGAGTGTACCAAGCAGCTTAGGAAAGTTTTGCAAACTCAACAGCTTCCCTTCAAAAATTCCTTCAAGAGCTAGATGCAACACCACAAACAGATTATTCACTGTGGCGTGCAGCCAGAGGACTAGAAAGGCCGGTGATATGCTAACCCCCATTAAGAGCCCCAAATGGTGACTAGGCAAAAACTGATGCTGAAAAAGGTGCACTTTTTGTTAAACACTTAGAAAAAGTTTTCACTCCGAATATTTCTGCTGATATTGTTGAACTGCCACCAGTCGTCTCTTTACCAGAAATACCGATGAGATTTAACATGACGGAGATTGAAATTACTATTACTAGTCTTAACAACAGAAAAGCCCCAGGTGTCGACAAAATAAGCAACAAAATGCTTCAAGAATTGCCTTACACTGCAAAAAGAATAATACTATTCATTTTTAACAGTATTCTACGCCTAGAACACTATCCTAAAGAATGGAAGGTTTCGCTAATTACTATGATACCAAAGCCCGGCAAGGATCATACAAAGGTTGAATCCTATCGGCCTATTAGCTTACTGTCTAACATTTCAAAATTATTTGAAAAGCTGTACATGAGCAAGCTGATGCCTATAGTGACTAGTAATGGATGTATTCCAGATCATCAATTCGGTTTTCGCAGACAACATAACACAATAGAACAAACTCACAGACTTGTGAATGTCGTTCGAGACACTTTTGAAAAAAAGAAATACTGCTCTGCGCTCTTTATTGATGTCTCACAAGCTTTCGATAAAGTATGGCACGAAGGTCTTTTCAACAAATTAACACAAAATCTACCAGCAAACATCGTAAAGCTTTTAAAAGGCTATTTAATGGAACGTAAATTTGTAGTTAGGGAAGGCAATTTTTTAAGCCCTCCGCAGTCGATTGAAGCCGGAGTCCCTCAAGGCAGTATCTTCGGACCCTTACTTTATTTAATGTATGCCTCTGACTTACCGTTAAGCAGTAACATTCATACATCAACATTTGCGGATGATACAGCCTTTCTAAGCGTTCACGAAAATCCTGTAGAAGCTTCCCGCAACTTACAAGAATATATATCCAAACTGGAAAAATGGCTCAAACAATGGCGTATAAAAGTTAACGAGCAGAAATGTGCACACGTCACTTTTACGTTGCGAAGGGAAACATGCCCGCCTATAAAAATTAATACCGAGACTATACCGCAACTGTAGTCAAATATCTAGGCGTTCATCTTGATCGTCGTTTAAAATGGAAATCGCATATAGACGCAAAGTTGACACAAATGAAATTAAAAGCAGCTCAAATGAATTGGCTTATTGGAAGAAATTCTATATATATATATATATATATACAACGCGATCCTGAAACCAATATGGTCCTATGGAATCCAGTTATGGGGCACTGCCTCAGCATCGAATGTCGAAAGAATTCAAAGGCGACAGAATAAAATCCTACGTACAATAACAGCAGCCCCCTGGTATGTCAGAAACCATCGAATTCATAAAGACCTAGACGTTCCGTTGGTGAAGACAGTATTTTCAAAACACGCGAAAAAATATATATTAAAAAACTTGAGTTGCACCCAAATCCACTTGCGCGCAATATCCTTCATTATAGAGGCCACATCCGGCTGAAAAGAAGGGATACTCTTTTTCTCAGCCGTTCACGAGAGATGTAAAACAACAAAAATTAACCGTTGAAATTAAAAATTTTGTTTAGCATTGGCTAAACTTATATTTAATATTTTTTAGATTTAAGATTTGAAAAACTTATTGATAATTTAATTTAAATAATTAAAGATTCAATAAATAATAAAATTATCAAAAAAAAAAAAAAAAAATTATAACCAGGGCAAGTTTAAATATGCACAAAATTAAAGAAAAAAGCAAGCAAAAAAGCACAAAATAAACGCAAAATAAGCCCAATAATAAGCAAGAAAAAGCTCAAATATGCTTCCAAAAATTAAAGAATGTAACCACTTTTCTTTTATTTTATTAAATAATTTTTTATTGCAAAGTACAATCATATGTTTTTTTAGATTTTTAAAAAGAAAAGATGGATTATCGCATAAAACTGTAGAATAAATTGAAAAAACTCATTCAACATCATTGGATGTAGTAGGAGCGAACTTAAACAATAATAATTCGCTTGGAGATAGCGATATTATATTTATATTATTTTTAATTTTAACTAATGTTTGAATTTCAACGTTTCGATTCATAACTTTGTTGAACTTTCCAAAAAATATTTTGTTTTCAAAATTTGTCACCTTTTCTTCCACTTTTTCTATAAGACAAATTTTCTTTTAAATAAAGTCCTCTTCTTTCTAGTTTGATTATACTTCGGCAAATACACTCGAAATTATCTTTTATGTACGGGAGATCAGATTTTAAAGATGCATTTTTAAATAGAGCTTTTGCTTTATATATTGATTCCACATCATCATCGGAAAGTGCATTTAACACATTGCAAATTTCTGTATAGTGTCACAATATTAAATAACACCTTAAAGCCAATCTAGTTTGCAATGTCAAGAGTTAAAGAATAGAAAATTGCATGTGTGTGTTGAGCTTAGATCTAATAATATTGAACTCCGTACAAATAAAACACTTGTTGGGAGTTTAATGATTAAGACACGAATGTTCTATTCGTTTCTTTATTGTTCTTTCTATACCTACAACCATAGCTGCCAGATTTTTTGAGGTAATATCATCATATTTTTGGACAAAAATCGTCATTATCGTCAATATAGCTTATTTAAATCGTCATAAAAACGTCAAATGAAAAAACCGTTTTTTACCAACAAAACCTATTTTAAAAGAAGCAAAACATAACAAAACTCTTAAATCAACAAATCTTATTAATAAAACAGCATTCTTTTAAATACAGAGATTAGATACTTCAATTACAATTCACAATAAAATCACATGTAAGATTGTATGTTTTTCAATACTTTGAACAACATATACATATACATTGTAGGGAAAAAATAAAAAAAAAAATCAATCCTTAAGTTACATTTTTCCAATTTAGTTAAATACTCGTATGCATTTTAAATTTTATTTTTGGAAACACATTTTCTAAAAATGTATCAAAACTACAATAAAAATATATTTTTTTTAGAAAATAGACTTATATACATATGTATATGTTTAATATATTTTACAAATATAAATTGCAATTAACCATATTGATAAATTCAGGAACATCTGCTAGATCATAGCAGCTACATATGTATGTTTAATCTTTCGTGTATAATATCGCTTCTAAGGACGACTTTTTCAATTAATTTCTTACTTTATTCTTAGTCATGTTTACCTGATTAAATATTCTTTCCACATTTGCTGAAGAATGTGGTTAAACTAGGATTTTTGTAATAAATTTGGTCAAAACCGGAAACAAAAGAGTAGAATCCCTAGTTTGCATCTCTGATATTTTTTTTCCAAAAATCCAATAGTTATATGTTTTTATCATGACAATAATTTTAATTGTCTGAACTCAGTTTGTAGGAAAATTCTTTTACTATTTCAGAAAACAAATTTGTCTACATTAATAATATTAAATGGATCAATTTGGCCAAGAGCTTTATATTTATTATCAAAATCAAATCATGATAATATCTGATCACAAAGCTCTATATAAAAATTAACAAAATTATTACTACTAACAAATTTTTCTTTTGCATTTATTTGTGGTTCTTCCAATACGTCTCTGGCAAAAATTCCTAAATAAATATCTTCAAAATGTAAAAAATAGTTTTTGTGTTAATAATCAATTAATAAAAGTTGCAAACATGAATTATTTAAAATCGTCAAAATTAGGGTATAAATCGTCCCATCGTCACTATACCATTTTTAGGACCCAAAATCGTCAAAATGACGATAAATCGTCAAATCTGGCAGCTATGCCTACAACACATTGATGCCATCGAGTCTCGTCGAGTCTCGATAACATCGATTACATGCAAAGTGCCAGAGATGGCACTACACCTCCCTTCTTTTATAAAAATTGTGTAACAATTTTGTTAATTTATATTTGTAAATGTTTAAAAGTTTATATTTGTAAATGTTTAAAAGTTTGAAAGTTTATATTTGTAAATGTTTGAAAATTTGTATTTGTAAATCTTTATATTTTTAAATCTTTAAATTCTGTATATGTCTGAAAGTTTGGAAACATAGGCATTGTCCACCTACCTATTTTATTAAAAAAATGTTGAAACAAACAAGGTGATCAATCTTGCTTGCTTCAATATTTTCTATAGTATGTTTTTATAGATTACAGAATATTACATTTTTCAAAAATATGTAAACAAAATTTATTTTTTTTTTTTTTTTCAAATGATTTCAAATCTTAATGCCATGTTCTTTTTCTTTAAATTGTTTATATATTGTAGGAAATAAATTATATTTTGGCCATTCTGCACCGTAAATGTTGGGATTATTGGCCGTAGCCTCGAAAGCAATTAGACTAATCTATTTGTTTCGTTAATAAACTCAAATTCAACAGGTAGCAGTGGTTTAAAATTTTTTTTTTTTTTTTATATTAGTTTTATGCGCTTTTTCTTTCATCACTAATAATTTTGTTCTAATTTTGGCAGATTTTTGCTGAAATCAAGTGAGAATCTATAATAAATTTTCAGTGTGCACTGTTTTGCTCTTCACTGTTTTTCATTTCAACTTTGTGTATAGTATATAAAAAAAAATTTTTTTTTCCATACATATGTATGTATATATTTTTGTTTTTGTATATAAGTACATATATATTTATCTTCATACATACTCGCATATGTAGTTTATTTGATCGTATTTATGTATGTTTTTATTGTAATGTTTTTGTTTATTTTGTGTTTCTTGTTTGTTTTTTTTTTTTTTGAAAAATTATTTTTATACATACGTACTATGTTTAATGTTGTGGTAAAAACAACCCTTAAATTTTGGTTTTTAATATTCACAGAACACACATGTGTACATCCAATTCGTATACATATACACAGTTTTATAAAACAATGCAAGACGTTTTTTCATTTCAAATTTTTTTTTTTTATTTATTTATTCACTTATATAGTAGTAAATACATATAGAAAATAAATAAAATTTTAGGGTTTTACTTTACTTTTTTATATAGAAATTTTCTTTGTGTTGGTTATGTGTGTATATTTTTGTGTGTTTTGTGTTTGGAGTATGCATGTATGTATTTATGTGTGAGTGTAAAACAAATTTTAAGAAATAAATATATGTATGTAAGTAGTATGAATGATTAAATTTGTATTTTTATGTTTAAATAATACCCAAATTTTTTTTTGTTGTTGGTTAGACCTCTTGCTGTCATCTCTCTTGTTGTTTTTCTGTTGTTACTGTGATGTACTTTTGTTGTCGTTGTCTTCTCTTTTTGGTTTCTTTGTTGAATTCGAATATGTATGTATATAGTTGGTTGTTATTGTTTGCTGCTTACTTGATTGTCGTTGAATTTCGTCTTCTTGTGTTTATAATTTTCTTCTTGTGTGGCTATTGTTGTGTTGGTTGTTGTTGTTGTTGAATTTTTTTTCACATTTTGGCTCATACTCTTTTGATCGTTTTCTTTGTAATTTATGTTGTGTATTAAACTGCTGCATCAAAACATTCATTTATGCGTCTCCGCATATGTTTTATTTCATTGAACTCTATTACGTAGTACTTTTTGCAATGACTAATAAAAGAATGAGTATTCTAACAACAAAACCAAGCACAATACTCCACTTGATATAAAGCAAACCAACACAATACTCTACCTGCTATTTCGCAATGAATTGTCAACTCTGTTTGCTTTCTGCAAATGTTTTGAAAAACACCAAGTACTTCAAACATTTTGTTTTTGTCATTGCATCGTCACCGCATTGTTATTGTTTAAACGGCAACCATAATAACATTAAAAATTCACACATGAACATACATACACATATACATATATATACACATGTACATACATAGAGTTTTTTTCATCTGAAATAGCAATGAATACTCATTTCAGTGTACTCTGAAAGGTAGTACTTTTGTTTTGCTTATAAAATGTTTTGGATGGCTTGGTGTTTTGTTTTGAAATGAATGATGGTAGAAGTAAGTATTTGTTTGTTTTGTTGGTAGCAGATGTAATATTTTACGCATTTACTATTTAAGTGAATGTCTTGATATGCCATTTAAGACATTCATTGCAGTAGTTTATTGTGTATAACACAAAATTAATTGTCTGTATCACTTGTGTATTTGTATGTATGAGCTGTTGCAATGTGTGCTTCTTGTTTATTTCAATTTGGTTTTTTTTCTATGTTTTAAATTTAATTCAAAGTTTCATTTTTCATTTCGTGTTGTTTTAATTTTTTCAGTATCCCTTTTTTTTTTTGTTGTATTTTAAGTTTCAGTTGTTTGCTTTATTTTCTTTTCTGTTTTTAAATCTTAAATTTTTCTTATGTTTGTTTTATTCTTACTGTTCAGTGGTATTAAAATTTTTTTTTTTAATTTCTTTCGCTTTTTCTGCTTTTAGCGCTTATTTTTCTGCTAAAATTTTAGTTGGTATTGTTTTAATATATTTTTGTAATGATTTGTTTCCAGTTTTCTTTCTGTTTTAGATTCTTTCTTTGTTTTAAAGTTCTTTTTATGTTTTTTTTTTCTACAGTTATTTTTAACTGGTATTTCTCTTATGAGTTTTTAGTTTTTCAAATTTTATTTTTACGTGACTGTACTTTTTAATTTCTTGTTTATCTCATTTTACTCTTCCATTTTTGTTCTTGTGATGTTTTTTAAATTTATTGTTTTCAAGTCTTCCTATTTTATTGTTTGTTATGAGTTCTTCTTTATTATTTTATTTGATGCTTATTGTTTCGTTTTCATATAGTTTTATTTTAACTTCAGTTTTATTTGTTACTAAGTGTAATTTTTTTTTTGTGTTCGGTTGCCATATTTTTTCGAATAACGTTTTTCTCATTTTATTTTTTTTGTATATACATATATAATTTTCACCGGTTTTGTTCAATTCTTTCTTTGGTACAGTTTTTTGTGTGTTTTTTTTTCCAAAATGGCTAATTTTTAATTTTCACATTTAATTTTTCTTTTATTTTACTGTATTTTTTCCTACTTTTAATTTTTTTCTTTGTCTAATTTTTAGGTTTTTATAAATTTTACGATGTTAGTGTGGTTTAATATGTACTTACATATGTATGTAGTTATATTGTTGTTTTTCTTATTCCAAAAGTTTTATTTTTATTTGGTTCAACATTGTTTTTTTAATTAAAAATGCCGGTTTATTTTAACTCTTCATTAGAAGCTGTTCAAATCTAAATTATTCCACTGCTCGTGTCGTCTATCAAAATGTATTCTTATATTTTTTTGTTGTCTGTATGTTTAAAAATCATTTTTTTTTTTCATTTTATTTTTTTCTTGTCTATGTATATCGCATCACATTGTGGTTTTGTTTGTGTGTTTTTGTTAAAAAGTTTCATTTTGTTCACTTTATTTTTTTTCTAAATTTCTTTTAATATATTTAACTTGTTTTCCCGTCGTATACCAACAGAAATTAATGTTGGTATTTTTTCTTAGTCACGGTCGCCATGTTGAGCTTAGATCTTGTAATATTGAACTCTGTACAAATAAAACACTTGTTGTGAGTTTAATGATTAAGACACGAATGTTCTATTCGTTTCTTTATTGTTCCTTCTATACCTACAACACATTGATGCCATCGAGTCTCGTCGAGTCTCGATAACATCGATTACATGCAAAGTGCCAGAGATGGCACTACATGTGAAAAAAAGGACAATCTTTTGCTTTTTATTTGCAACAGAAGGATTCAAAAATTATTTTCAAGGGCTGCCAAAGTGCATTATAAGCAAATTCAAGCAGAGTATATCAAATAAAGCAATTTTGCAAAACAAAGGTACAAAATAAGTGAAATCAAGCTTTTCCAGCAAAAAGCTTAAAAAACTTGCCCTGATTATAACACTAAAATTTTGTAATTTTCTTTTTTATTTTACAATAAAAAATATTTCTAATCACTAATTTGGCTTACAAATTTTGTTATATTGTCAACATTGTTTTGGTTTTGTGGCCATCAGAAATAGAAATTAGTTTAATTCGACTACACAACAAAATTAGCATGGACAAAAACCTGTTGCCGTGTTGCCTTGCTGTCTTCAATATAATCATTCTCATATGCACACATGTATTCTAATTTTACAGGTGGCGAATGTGTTTAATGCTTTATTGTTGTTTTTATCAGAAGATGAACTCATCAGAGTTCTCTTTTTTTTATTTTCACTTATATTAGTTTGTGTATGCAAATATTTATGTGTATTGCACATAAACAAAAAATAAAGTAAAACCAGTAAAATAACTGTTCAATAAATGTTTTGTTTTTTTTATATTTTTTGTGACTTGTTTGTTGTTGATTTGAAAATAATTATACGCGTATGAATAGTTTTTCTTTCAGATCATTGAATCAACAAAAGTATTAAATTTCTTTCACTAACGAAACACTAACGAATGCAACTGAACTCACTTTTTAATAAAAAAAAGTGCTGCAATCAGTTGAAATTTTGTAAAATGCAAAAATGAAGTGGAATTTTTTCCTACTAATTTTACAATTTTTCAAAGAAATTATAATTATATATGTAATTATGTCAGTTTCTTACAAAAATGCATTTCAAGGTTATTAAGAAAAATATCTTACTTAATTTTTTTTAACAGAAAACTGCCAAATAAAAAATAAAGTTAATAATCTCTCTAAAAACCTGTAAATGTTGTCCTGTAAATTTACAGTGAAGACTTGTATTAAGGCCGAATATTTTTAATAAAAAAAAAAAAAGAAATTTATATTTACAATCATAAAAATAGATTAAGACAAATTGGAATTATATTTATACAGAATTAAAATAAACTTACGAAAAACGTTAACAAGATACAATTTATTCTTCTTAAAAAAAAAGTTATCATACATAAATACAAATTATTACTAAGTAGAATTTTAAGTCGAAAAATATATGAAAATTTTATTTTTAAAACAACTCTTCTCAACTGGTAATAATTAATTAAAAGAAATATATACAAAAGTAAAAAGGCAACCAAATAATGATACTAACTTAACTTATAAAACTCAAAAATAAACAAACAGACAATTAAACAAACATATAACAAATATTTGAAAATTAAAATTTTAGATCAAAATAATTAGAATTAAAAAAAACGAAATAAGCAAAAATATGTAAAAATTTTAAATTCAAAAATATATGTAGCTGATTGAGTATCACAAACCAAAATGTTTATGAAACTCCCATTCTTGTTAGTGATTCAATTTAATTATAAAATATAAAAAGGGGACATTTTAAAACCAAGAATTATTACCATAGAAAACTTTTTCAAAATAGTTTCATGTAGAAACTTGCATATTACATCTATGGTTAATAGCTTAAAAGAAATTTTAACAATATGTAAGAAAACAAATTTTTATATAATATAAGTATACGTAAGAAAAAATTGTTAGTAATAAGATTAAAAATATTAACACCTCACCCATGTTTCACAATCAACCAATAATTAACATCCCGACAACAATGAAGAATCCAACAATCATCAACAGCAGCCTATATCTATCAACCTCACACAACCGAAAACCTTTATACGATAACACAACACATACATAGATGGAATGACCAGTTCCGTTGAAAAGAGGGGAATCACTACAACGCCAATGACAACTACAAAGTCAATAACAACCTCAGTATTTCACCAGCAATATCATATTTTTTCCTTGGTGACGCAGCAAACGTACCAAGTCGACAGACAATCAGCAGTCACCAACTAATGGTAAACTGCGAACCTTCATGCAATCAAGGCTCGGGAGATCATTACATATTACTCCGAAAGCTGCCAAAGCTGTATCGCCTAGGTAGTCGGATGCATACACACATCTATTTTGACTTGATTCCAGAAGTATGGCTACGAAACATCCTAAGACAGGATGTTTCTTGTCCGCAAGGGGGGAGGGATGTTATGAGTCGTTTTCCACCAACCAACACAAATATCAGCAGCAGCGAAACATACGCTGCATACACACACTGTCGTTGGTATGAGTCATTTTCCCCCAACCAACAAAAACATCAGCAGCAGCAAAACCATGCGCTGCATACGTACGGCTGACATTGCAATATCGTGAGAACCGCAATCGGCTGGAAGTTCCACGCTTATATGCTGGGGTTGCATATAATTGCTAAAAATCGCACACTCAGCAATATCGCGGGAACAACCACTCTGGCGGCAGCGAACATCAACGGTCAGCGATAGGTATAAAAGGTGGGTTGATATTGACAACAGGAGCAGTTCGGGAACCATCATCAAACGTATAACAACTAACCAAAAAACCTGATCAAAGACCAGCCTAACAAGCGGCTCCCTGCGAAAGTTATAACAGAAAAAAAAAAATAGTCTAAGTAATAACAATTAAAATGTAAATAAAGAAAAATTAATAACTAAAATTAATCCTATTGTCTTATGAGTTTCAATTCCGGAAAATAAGTTGCAAATTAACATTGTAACACATTCCTCAAATTCCAACCAGTTTGTACGTAAACATATTAGTAGCTTCGTTGATCGAAATGATCATCATCATCAACAACTTTCAATCTCTGTGCTTATATATTTCATTGCTTGTGTTTCACCATAACACAACGAGCTATTTGCTTGTCGTCATGCTTATCGTGTGTGTGTGTGTGCATTGTAACTTGTACCTCACTATAATAAAAGTAAACACATAACCGGTTGTATGGTTTTCATCATGCTGATCGTTTGTGTGTGTGTACATCGTATTACTTGTACCTCACTATAAAAAAAAGTAAACACGTAACCAATTGTACGTTTGTCGTCATGTTGACCGTTTGTGTGTGTGTACATTATATTACTTGTACCTCACTATATAAACTTAAATACATGCGGGTTGCTATGCGCACGTACACATGCATACATTAACTAGTATATAGCCAGGGATTTGCTATAAAAGGTGACGCACAATGAATAGCAAGGCAGTTGGTGTTTGACTTTGGACAAGAAGGTTGGTATTTTTCGGTGTATTCCGCAATAATAACAACAAGACAAGTGCCAATATTGTTAGGCGTATTTCTTACAATAGAGGTACAACAGAAAAAAAGACAGGACAGGCCATAAGTCATGAATGATATAGTCTTGTGGCGAGGTGTATTCCGAACCAAGAGAAATATCACTCATCAGATAGGTATCCCTGGTGTGGTGGGAGCGAACGAATAGTCGTGTGTTGTTATATCTTGGGGAGTAGCAGTTGAAGGAGCGGTGTATTCCGTTTCTCTGGAAATCATACTCTCCCCAGTACCCCAGTCGTACCGCGGGGTGGTCTTAAGTGGTTTGACGTATTCCGATCCTCTACAGGCATCTCCGGGGGCTCCGGCAGATACTATTCAAGAACATTCATCACATTGGCGGATTACCGCATTACAAGTACGGACGACTTTTTACCAGACGGTGACATCGACCACATTCAATCAAACCCACCCTTATTTTATGTACGAAACTGGACACCGCTGAGTTATCCCGGCATCAGAGCGGAAATACGTGTCGTTACACTGGCGCCCGAGCAGGGACACTATTGTCCATAAGAAGAATCAAATATATAAAAAAAAAAAAAACACAAAAGTCGTTATCAACCACACCAGCTGTAGAAGCTAAGCCACACACACTCATGGCTCAACGTGAGACGATGAAAACCTCTTGGATTTACTCCTTGAGAAAAGAAGACTTGGTAAACTACCTATCACATTTCATCCAGCATGCAACAGGCACCGTGGAAGAGTTACGAAAGCGAATGGTTAAATTCCCGAACGCTGACCACGAAGAAATAGTGCTCGAAAAACTCCTAGAGTGGCAGAAACAACATGAGCTCACCAGGAATATGTCTGCAACTTCCCACGTCATTAAAATCCATCAATACCATAGAGCCCAGTGCATCCCCTAAAGGCGAGGATGTTGAAGGGCTCCCAACACGAGAGGATCGCATCACCATAATTGAACGTGTGCGAAAGTGGGGACTCAGGTATGATGGAGGCAAGGATCCGCTCAGATTTATTGATAGCCTGGAAGAGCTAGCAGGAGCCTATGAGGTGAATCTAAGTAGGGTTGTGCCATTGATGTTCAAACTCTTAAAAGAGCGGGCATTGGTGTGGTTTAGAAACAACCACAAGCAATGGGATAAATGGAGTCAATTTAAGAAAGACTTCCTCGACTTTTTGCTGCCACCTCCTTACTTCGAGAAGTTGGAGGACGAAATTCGAAAACGAACACAACGACTACGTACTGGCCCTACAGGATCTAATGCATCTCTCCCATTTGACATGGATGAAAAACTTGAAAGAATTATTCGCAACGCCCTGCCAGAATATCAATGGTACGTCAGAAGAAGAGATTTTAAGAATTTAGATGACCTATTATCCTTGGCTGCAGATCTAGAAAGTATACCTCACGGCCCTCAGCAGGCCGCAATGAACATCATCGTGTACTAAAGGGCCACCCGCTCAACGAAGAGATGAACACAAGCCACGCAAATCAAGACGTAACAACACTTTCATGGGAAGAAGACAAACTAAACGCCATGATACTCATCCACAACAGGCCACACTCCGCCATAGTCGATACAGGGGCCACCCGTAGTTTCATGATGCCCTCCATCCCGAAGCGATTGTGTCAAAAACCACAATACCAAGAAACCGATGTGGAAGTAATCCTTGCCGACGGATCAAAAATACGTGTTTCGACGGCAGTTGTCATCCCCGTGACTATTGGGAATCAATCCAACAACCAAGAGTTCCTCATAAGGCAAGAAGCAACCGAAGACATCATCCTGGGGTTGGATTTCCTCCGAAATTTTAACACCACCATCCGTTGCGCTGGACTAGGGGCCAGTTCTACTACAACCCATTACGTAGAACCCCGGACTGCTGGACCACAGAATCAGGTAAGGGATAGAGTGCCTCGAAAGGTAAAAATCCAAAACCAGTGCCACGTGTGCAAGGAAAGTAACGACGACGCACTACAACGAACGATCACGAAATTCCTAGAAGTAGAGCTCCCTAAATTCCAACAAATAAAAGGGCTGTCTACCGTCGTTACTCATCGAATCATGATGAAGGAGACGCGACCGATAAAAATCAGATATGCTCCGCGAAACCCGGCGATGCAAGCGATCATCGACGAGGAGGTGAACTCATTACTGGCACGCGGCTGCATTGAACCATCACGCAGTCCATACTCGTTTCCAATCACCTTGATGAAGAAAAAAAACGGATCCTGGCGAACTTGTATGGACTTCCGGCAATTAAACGCATGCTCAGTACCCGATGCCTACCCTTTACCCCGGATAGACACAATCCTCGACCGAAATGCCAAATATATTAGCAGCCTTGACCTCAAGGATGGCTATTGGCAGATCCCAATGGAGGAAGACAGTAAAAAATATATGGCATTTGCTGTCACAGGGAGAGGTCTGTACCAATGGCGGGTAATGCCGTTCGGACAACACTCCGCCCCGGCCACCTTCAAACGTGCGCTGGACAGCGTTATCGGACCAGATATGGAACCCCATGCTTTCGCCTATTTGGACGATATTACAGTGGTTGGAAAAACACTCGATTAGCATCTCGCTAAATTACGGGAGGTTTTTCGTCGATTAAGAGCGGACAACCTGAAAATAAACATTGACAAATGTGAATTCATTAAATCCAAAATAAGATACCTAGGCCACATTGTCACGAGCGAAGGCATCAAAACAGATCCCGACAAGATTGCGGCGATCTCTCAAATACCGCGGCCACAGAACATCAAGGATATTCGAAAGTTTCTGGGTACCACCTCATGGTATCGGCGATTTGTCCCAAACTTTGCACAAATTTCTCAGCCAGCTTTTAAAGAAGGGCAAACATTGGAAGTGGGGGACAGCGCAACAGAAAGCCTTCGAAGCGTTAAAGGACTGTCTTACCAAATCCCCGATATTGGTCTGTCCCGATTTCACCAAGCCTTTCACATTGCTAACGGATGCAAGTGATAACGGACTGGGAGCGGTACTAACCCAAGAAACTGATGACACAGAGCACGTAATTGCCTATGCCAGCCGACATCTAAATGGGGCAGAAAAAAATTACTCCACCACAGAAAAAGAATGCCTGGCCATAATATGGGGCATACGGGAAATGAGACCCTACCTGGAGGGATATAAGTTTCGAGTTATAACTGACCATCTCTCATTGAAATGGTTGAACTCCATCGACAACCCTACCGGTCGACTCGCTAGATGGGTGCTGGAACTACAACAGTACCAGTTCTCGATCATATACCGTAAAGGCCAGCAGAATGTGGTTGCAGATGCACTTTCCCGTCTGCCGGTGATGGAGGTAAAACTTGCTCAAACACGACTCCCCCTCACGTGCCCCTGGTACGACGGAAAAATTAAAGTGGTGAAGCGAAGCCCGGAACAGCACCCCGAGTATGCCATCATTAACAACGAAATATTGTAAAGGTTGGTGTCTGGCAGGATCGCCATGTAAAGGTTGGTGTTTGGCAGGATCGCCATGTAAAGGTTGGTGTTTGGGTAGTATTTTTGTTGTATTTGGAAGTATTTAAATTGCCGGCGCTAATAAACGCCACTGGCAAATAAAAGTAAATGGCAGATGAATGCCAGTATCCACATGCCGATTTAAGGCAAAGATAAAAATTTAAATGTTTATGAATTAGTAATGCCGATTGAAGGCAAAGTATTAATTAATTTTATTTTCAAAAATTTGTTCCTTATATTCTAAACTAACTGTATTCTAAAACTACAAAATTTCTTATTCACTAAATATAATTGTAGTTTGAGAAAAAAATATAAAATACATTAAACATAATTGTTGTATAGCAATAACAAACATTTCAGCATTGAACAATACAATTGTTGTAATATAAAAGAGAACAATTGTATTAAAGGTATAAATGTTTGTTGTAAAAATGGAAGTAATATTAATAGGGTGCCGTGTGCAAAAGTAATAATAAGAACAGTAAGTGTAATAAGTTTACTTACATATAAAATAATAATAAATATAATAATAGATTATTTAGGATTCACTACACCCTTCCCCTTAAAAAAAATTTTACAATTTTTAGGATTAAAATTTAAAATTTGTTTGTTTTTGTTTTGTTTTTTTCTTTTTTTTTTAATATTTTTTTAAATTATAATTATGGTATTCTTTAAATTCATTACCTATTTCTAAAATAGAATTGACTCCTTTTCTTTTGACTATTTTATATGGACCATGATATGGTGCCTGATTTTTTTTTCTGTTAAATTTTCGAACGAGTACTAAGTCTTCTTCTTTTAAATTTAGGGGATTAGTTTTTAAACATTTGTCTATTCGTTTTTGTTTTGACTTTTCTAAATATTCTCTTGCTTTAGCTATAGAATATTGTAATCTGAACCTCAATTCTTGGGCATAATTTTCAGGGTTGTAAATTGGTTTATTACTTGAAATTTCTTCATTAGGAAAGTTCGGTAATTTGCCAAATACTAGCTCATATGGCGTGTAATTTGTGTCTATATGAGGTGTTGTGTTGTATGCGAAGCAGAAGTAAGGAATCCATTTGTCCCACTCATCATTCTTACAATAATTTAAAAGAAACTCATTGAGTACTCTATGATTTCTCTCTACTGATCCTAGAGTCTCATGGTGATATGGTGTGCTAAAAACTTGTTTAATTTGTAAAATGTTGCATACTTCAAACAATAATTCGTTTAGAAATTCAGTACCTCTGTCAGATTTGAGAACTTTAAAGTGTCCATATACTAAAATTAAATTTTCTACTATATTCTTGGCAACTGTTTTTGCATCCTTTGCTTCTATAGGACATGCTACAATATATTTTGTCAGATCATCTTGCATTGTTAAGATATATCTGTACTGGTTTGAATACCTCAATGGGCCTACAGTATCTATTGATATTGTTTCGAAACTTGTTCGTGGTGTATCAGTAATGATTAGTTTTTCTTTTGTGTGTTTGGTCTGTTTATTTATTCTGCACTCGTTGCAGTTTTGTATATGTTTTTTGACCATTTTTCCCATGCTCTTCCATATATATTTTTGTTTAAGTTTTAGGGTAGTTTTTCTTACACCTAAATGACCTCCTAAAATTGAATTGTGATATTCATTAATTAAATTGGTTTGACGATTTTTGTCTGTGACTCTAATGGGTTCTCTATATAATAAAATATTTAAATTCTCACACTAATTTCTTTTTAATTTATTAAAAATATTCTTAAATTGTTCAATGTTTATATTCTTGAAAATAACATCATTATTTTTTTTAGTGCTAATTTGTGTATGCCTAGGGATAGCATTTTTGGTAAAAGTTTCTCCAATGACATTTGTATGTTCGATGGATTGTCGCTGCACCTAATTACTATCTCTACATCACTAATTGCAATATCGGGTTTTTTGATTTTTTAATCTAATTAAAATTTTATTTTTTTTTTATATTTTTGAGATTGACGTACATTCCCATATAAAAAGTTGATCAGGCTTTTTATTTGAGCCGTTATTGTCATTCTCGTTGTTACTTTTTTGGTTTAGATTTTTTTTTTTTTAAATGTTATTGTTGTTCTGTTTGCACGTCCAATTGTGCTACGAACATTTGCAGTTAATTTAAAATTGTAAACATATTTTATAAAAAGTTCTCTCTCTTCTGCAAGAATCATATCGTGCAATAGTTCTGTTTGCAACAAAAAGTCTTCCAACGCCTCATACGGACCATTAAACACATGTAGATTTTTACCTACGACGTTTATATCAAAATGAGCCATATTTGATATATTACCTACTTCTTCGTCTGATTTTAAATTGGTATCTTTACTTTCTTTTGTTAGAAGATTTTTTATAAGAGGTAACACTCTACTATATATTTCTTAAAATTTCTGAATTAATTTTTCGCAATTTTCTTTAATTAATGATTGAGAATATTTTTCGAATTCTGTTTTTATTAATTGCAAACGTTTTAATTTTTCTAATTTATATTCTTCGGTGTAAACTCTATTTTTACTTTTGTTAATATTTACTTCAATTTTCTCTAATTCATTTATAAATTTTTCTATAGATTCCATTTAATACAGAAAAGGTTTTAGTCGCATATAAAAACTATATTTAAATTCTATTTTAGTTTGATCCACTATGGCAACTCTTATTTATTTTCTTACTTTTCATATTTTTTAACTTATATATATAGTGTTTCATTTGTTCACTTCAATGTGGCAACTCTTAAATTTTTTGACATTTCTTTTTATTGTGAAATTCTATTTCATAATTGTAATTTATTTAATTAGTACGGTAAAAGTTAGTATATTTTTTTTTTAGTGAAAAAGTTTTGTGATCTTTTTATTTTTATATTTAATATAATATTGTTATGTGTATTTCAGCATGTGTTTTAAAAATTCATGTTGTATATGTTTGTAATGTATTATTTTCATATACATACTTCATGTGAAAATTATAAGTGTATGTATGCATACGTGTGTAAAAAAAGATTTCATTATTTATTTATATAAAAAAAATTTAATTTGAAAAAAAATATATTGTTAAAAAATCTATTTGTGTTTGTGTTGATCCCTTTCGGCTTCAAGTCGGCCGATTTGTGTCCATATTTCGGATGCAATGTCCCAAGAAGGTGCTTCAGCTTCATGTGCTCCTTCTTCGGATAATTTGTGGTCGCCAATGTTTGGCAGGATCGCCATGTAAAGGTTGGTGTCTGGCAGGATCGCCATGTAAAGGTTAGTGTTTGGCAGGATCGCCATGTAAAGGTTGGTGTTTGGGTAGTATTTTTGTTGTATTTGGAAGTATTTAAATTGCCGTGCGTGCTTCCGCACAACCCAGGAAGAACTCACGTATGAGAATCTACCAAGGGAACTTCAATTAGAAATCGCGGAGAAAATAAGCACTCATGGAGGACAACGCTTACGATTCGTGAAGGAGCTATATGGACGGCGCTATAGGATTAGCAAAGCGCGCAACGGTGATGTCCAAATCCATCCTACCATCACAAACACATTAGCCGGGGGAGGGAGTAGTGTGACGACAAAAGTCAAGCGATTCGTTTTTGCCCACACCATCTTTCCAGAAGCAGACTATTTATTGTTATTTTTATATCTTAAATATTATTCGTAATATTCATTATTATTTCTGCATGAAGCGGCATATTTATTTTACCCTTACAAATAATTAAACCCGTATTATTGAAGAAATATGGTCATTGTTATGTATATATTGTCATTATTATATATTAGTATTGCTATGCATTAGTTTTTCTGCATGAAGCAGCATCTTTGTTCCTTTTAAATAACTTACCCTAATATTATTGACTGAATTATTTTTATTTTCCACGTTGGAGTAGTATTTTGTTTAATTATTATTTACTTTATTCAACTAAGACAAAATTGTGTTAGTATTTTATTTCTGTAGTAATTATCACACGACCCACTGTGTATACAAAACAAACAAGTAACGGTAGCCACATTCCTCAAATTCCAACCAGTCTGTACGTAAACATACGAGGGCGGTTCGGAAACTTCTTAGCCTACACTAAAACACTCTTGTGCGCTGGTGCGTTGTCTTGGTGAAAAATTTAATTGATCCAAAAGGATGCAATAGTACTCTGAATTTATTGTTTTACCCTTTTGCAGATAGTCAATCAATAAAATACCTTTGAAGTCCCAAAAAACCGTTGCCATAATCTTACCAGCTGATTGAATTGTTTTTGCCTTCTTTGGGGCACTTCCTCCAGCTTCAGTCTATTGTTTGGATTTTTCTATTGTCTCTGGAGTATAGTGGTGGATCCATGTCTCATCAACAGTTATGAAACGACGCTTAAAATCCATTTTATTTCGCTTAAAACGATCCAAACAAGCTTGAGAAATGTTCATTCTTATGCGTTTTTGGTCGACTGTTAACAAATGCGGCACCCATCTTGCAGAAAGCTTGCTTTTTCATCTGTAGTTCTTCATGTAAAATTAAATGGACTCGATCATTTGAGATGCCCCTGATATTAGCTATTTCACGCACTTTTATTCGTCGATCATTTAATACCACATCATGCACTTTGGCTACAATTTATGTTGTTGTTGCTGTTTTTGGACGTCCACTACGTGGTTCATCTTCAATGATTGTACGACCACGTTTAAATTCAGCAACCCAATTTTTTACTGTTGCATATGAAGGAGCACTTTCACCTAACACATTCACCATATCATTATGAATTTCTTGTCCCGATAAACCTTTTTTATCTAAATATTTAATGACACCACGCATTTCTAATTTTTCCATTGTAAAAAAATCGCGGATGCGTCTTTTGTGAACACCTGTTTCTATATGCCAGATCGAAACAAAATTTAACATGTGTTCATAGCACAGATGGAAGTTTCCAAAACACTTTACTTTTTTCTGTTTATACCGCGCTTTTTGTGCTAGGCTAAGAAGTTTTGAACCGCCCTCGTATTAGTAGCTTCGTTGATCGAAATGATCATCATCATCAACAACTTTCAATCTCTGTGCTTATATATTTCATTGCTTGTGTTTCACCAAGCTTAATAGTTCAAGTCACACTGTTAAATATTAGCTTATTGGTGTTGTGGAATAATAACAAAACATCATATTGGACATTTGTGAGTGTGAGATTTGTATAGTTTTTTTTTGGTTCTTATTAGTTTCAGTCTGATGTCTAGGTGCGTGACTCATGTTAGTGAGAGATCCGTTCTGAATGTAATTCAGGAGTCTGTTGTGTCTTATTGATATGGTGTATCGTATATAGATGTGAAAGCCCTTAAATATATTGGCTGTAGCCGCTCTGAAATTATCAGGGGTCTGAAGTATAGCAGTATAAGAGGGATAGTAGTGTTTTAGGTCCGGGATTTTAAGTTAAAATAATTTTTGCGTTTTTTCGTTAAGCCCGAGTAAAAGCCATAAAGCACCTACTAATTCATTTTTATAAATTTGATTATAAAACAATTTAGAAGGCCTGTAAAAGTGTACCTGAAAAAATTAGAATAAACCACACACATCTGATAGCCGTTCAAATTATCCGAAACCGTGAACGTAAAATATATTGTCCATTTTTTTAATCTATTAATATAAATTATTCTAAATCTATTTTAGTCATTTATTTATTGTTTAGCATATTTTGTTTCGTAGATTTATATTCATCCCTATCGCGAATATTATGGGAGTAAGTTGTTTGGGAGAAAAATTCTATTCCCATCCCCAACAAATTGCTATTGCGAATATTTTGGGAGTTTAAGTCTCTATTGTGAATTACTTGGGAATAAAAGTTTTTATTTTGAATTGTTTGTTTTGATTTAACAAATAATTTTTGCGGGATTTATTTTGTGGTGTATGAATAAAAGAAATTAAAGCTAATATGGTAAAAATTATTTATTTGCGTTTTCTGTTGCTGGAAAAGGAAAATCAATCCATATAACGACTGCAGCGAAAACAAATACGTGATGAATCTGATCCGCTTTGTTTTGTTGCGGTTTTTTTGTTTTCAGTCAGTGTTTTTTCTTATGTTCCGTTTTTGGTCGATCCTCACTTATGCATGAATTACGCTTATTAAACTAATAATTAACACCATTTACAAAAGCTTAATTCGTTTAAAAATTTACCCACGTCCTCGTTTTTATCCTTTTGGAAACCTTTGCCATAGTCTTGATTCGCACACATTGCATCAACCAGACAATTAATTTGTTCTTTATTAACACTCCTGGGTTAATAAATACAAGAAAAAATGATTACATGAAGTTCTGGATTAAAAAACAAATTGGTATTTACATGTTCACTTCTTGTTCCCACTTTAAATTGTTGTGAATAATTTTAGTCAAATTATTCGCGGGAGTAAACATTTCCGATGCCATATTTGTAAGGTATGGAAATTAATTCCCAAAAAAAAATTTATGGGAATCATTCACGATAGTAAAACAAAAAATTTGGGAGTTTTTTCATGGGAATGTTTATTCGCGATAGGGGTGATTAGTAGTGTTAATAAGTCAGTTTAATATAATTTGTATAACTATTTATTTAGTGTAATAATTGTCCAGTAGTATAGTGTTAATGTATTAGATAGCAATAGTGTTAATTTATAACTAACATCTGTTTTCTGTTTACTTGTTTAGTAGTATATAATCGGTGTAATTATTTGTTTTGTTTAGTTGTTGACCTGTAATTGCGTCAGAGTTGCCAGGAAAGTAGTTATATTGTTTTTGAGAATTCATGTATCCTTTTTTTTATTATATATACAGTACATTTCAATCATTTTATTTTATTAAATTATAATAGATAATTATCAATTGTTACATTCAGTTCATAAAATAACAAATTATCAAAGAATCTTTTTTGTTGAGTTTTGTGGCCGAGCCGTCGCGTGGGAAAAATAACGAGTTTAGAAAATCAGAAAGAATTAAGAGACAACTTGATAGGAACTTGACATTTGACCTAAATAGATCTTCGCCTCAAGTAAAGGAAAATATTTGAAAGATTGGCAATCCAACAAACTGGCAACGGGTCCCACAATAAAAGATTTGTCGGGTACAATTAAGGCCCAAACGTCTAATCAAGGTGTGATACCGAAAATCCCAGGTAACATACCGGAAGAGAAGGGACAACAATTCCTGTCTCCGTCGGTTAGGGAAATGGTGCAGGAAAGCGTGGGAGAAATGAAAGCTAATCTGGACCGAATAATAAATAAATTTGTTGAGGAAAAGATTAGCTTTGAAATGAGAAAAGTAAATGAAAATATATCCCAGCTATCCTTGGCCATAAGAACTCTGACCGATAGAGAGAGGAATCGTCTTGAGGTTGCAGCGCACGTGGTTAAGCCCGATGTGAGAAGTAGGCCGGTACAAAATATACCGCCACCTAGGTACGATTTTCCACCGCCTTCTCCGCCGCCCCCGGTTCAAGACGTATGGAAAATCAGGCTTGATAAATTCGGCCTGGAATTAAAAGTGAATCGAGCGGGGCGTAATGAACTGTCGGTTAAAGAGTTTATATTGGGGTTGTAACGACACGTTTTTCCGCTCTGATGCCGGGATAACTCGTGTCCAGTGTCGTACATAAAATAAGGGTGGGTTTGATTGAATGTGGTCAATGTCACCATCTGGTAAAAAGTCGTCCGTACTTGTAATGCGGTAATCCGCCTATGTGATGAATGTTCTTGAATAGTATCTGCCGGAGCCCCCGGAGGTGCCTGTAGAAGATCGGAATACGTCAAACCACTAAAGACCACCCCGCGGTACGACTGGGGTACTTGGGAGAATATGATTTCCAGAGAAACGGAATACACCGCTCCTTCAACTGGTACTCCCCAAGATATAACAGCACACGACTATTCGGTCGCTCCCACCACAGCAGGGATACCGAAGTGATATTTCTCTTGGTTCGGAATACACCTCGCCACGAGACTATATCATTCACGACTTATGGCCTGTCCTGTCTTTTTTTCTGTTGTACCTCTATTGTAAGAAATACGCCTAACAATATTGGCACTTGTCTTGTTGTTATTATTGCGGAATACACCGAAAAATACCAACCTTCTTGTCCAAAGTCAAACACCAACTGCCTTGCTATTCATTGTGCGTCGCCTTTTACAAGTAATATGATGTATACACACACAAACGATCAGCATGATGACAACCATACAACCGGTTATGTGCTTACTTTTGTTATAGTGAGGTACAATCGTAGACTGAACAAAAAACAAACACTAACATTAGCTCAGAAAACAGAATTCACAACGAGTGTTTACGGCCTATAAGATTTGCTCCTATAGGGTAACAAATGTTAATATTTCTTAGAGTTCAGGTACAAATCTTTGGTCTATTGAGTATGAAATAATTTGCAAGTGTGTGCTTAGATATTATGCACACATATACATATTTAGTAAGAATTCATTTAGCTTGTTAAGTGCCGTCTTTTCGCCGCGTTTGCGATGCCAGCCAGCTCATTAAAACACTGAACATCCTCGGGCAGGTTCCAACCCACAAACACGACAGAGACACGCACAATTAAATTTCTAAAAAAAAACTACAAAAATTCAAAAACACTAAACAACAAATGGAAACAATTAGAAGAGTGGACAAGTTGGAGGTCCACTACCAGCCTTCCCTTCCTGGGAACATACATTCCTGAAAAAAATAAAATTTTTTTGATCCCCCAACAGCAACACACACTCACCTCACGATGCCTTCTCACATACCCTCACCCGAACAATTAAATTTAGCACGCAAACATATCATTGTATTATTTTAGTTTACATGCTTTATTGATAATAAAAGAAACTTAAGTTAATAAATAAATAATATTGATCAAAACTTTATGGATAAATAAAAAAATAAATAAATGATTAAGTAATTAACGGAAAGATCGTTATCTTAATCTTCTTTATATATATAATTCTTCTGAAAGTGTGTTAGTAACTGAACTCCTCCTTAACGGCTGGGCCGATTTCGATGAAATTTTTTGTGTGTATTTGAGTTGGTCCCTGGATGGTTTAGATTTACAATTCGGTCCAATTGGTCAAAGGGGCGTGGTACCTCCCATACAAACGACATATTAAAAATCTATTATTTCTGCTCCTGATAACGGTATTTGAACAAAATTTGGTACGTCGGATTGGTGTGCATTTCTTAAGCGCTGCTGCAAATATAGGCGGGATGGGACAAAGGGGCGTGGTACCTCTCATACAAACCACAAATTAAAAATCTATTATTTCTGCTCCTGATAATTGTATTTGAACAAAATTTGGTATGTCGGTTTGGTGTGCATTTCTTATGTGCTGCTGCAAATATGGGCGGGATTGGACAAAGGGGCGTGGTACCTCTCATACAAACCACAAATTAAAAATCTATTATTTCTGCTCCTGAAAACGGTATTTGAACAAAATTTGGTATGTCGGTTTGGTGTGCATTTCTTATGTGCTGCTGCAAATATGGGCGGGATTGGACAAAGGGGCGTGGTACCTCTCATACAAACCACAAATTAAAAATCTATTATTTCTGCTCCTGATAATGGTATTTGAACAAAATTTGGTATGTCGGTTTGGTGTGCATTTCTTATGTGCTGCTGCAAATATGGGCGGGATTGGACAAAGGGGCGTGGTACCTCTCATACAAACCACAAATTAAAAATCTATTATTTCTGCTCCTGAAAACGGTATTTGAACAAAATTTGGTACGTCGGTTTGGTGTGCATTTTTTAGTGCTGCTGCAAATATGGGCGGGATTGGACAAAGAGGAGTGGCACCAACCATATAACCCAAAAATTTAAATCGCCATATTTTGGGCATTTTTTGACCTATGTCGATGATATTTGGTACATATGGTATTGGCATAAATTGGAATACGTACCGGGAGAAAAGTGGATGGGACCACGCTCCTTTTTAGGAAAATTAAAAATCGTAATATAGGCTTAACTACTGGACCGATCGTCACAATAGCATATATATAAATACTTTTCATTTTATTTTATAACGAGGGGGGTAGCGAAGTACACCGGGATCAGCTAGTTATTCTATATATTAAAACAAGAATAACAAAACACACTTACAAATAAGACAAAAAAAATACAATTACATAAAAATAAATAAAAGGTATAATATATAATTTAATTCGCCCCTGGTAGGCTAACCGCGTCTATTTGTTCGCGAACGGTCTTTTGACCAACAAAAATTAAAAAAAAACTATTTACTAAATTAAAAATCTCAATCAAAATAAACTCTAAATCATAACTAAAATTTCAATCATAAATAAAAATCTAACTCATGAATACACTATACTTAACCTAACCTAAAAAAACTAAAGCCTGTTGTTGCCTGTATAACCCAAAAAAAAAATAATAGACGTTACTTTTTTTCTATTACGAAAAACCTATGCGCCGTATGCCTACCTAAAGGAGCTCTCTTAGATGGCTGTTTTTCCCTCTAATACTGGAATTCTCCCGATCAATTAAACAAATATCTTATTTATTTTTCTGTTCTATTCAGGCACTAACATGCAATAATAAAGAAAAATCCTAACAATATTTACTACAATCTTCTTAAACTACCTTAATCCAAAAAAAATTTATATATGTATTTTTCTTATTTTTAATATTCACCGCTATATTCTCTGTGGCTATACATACATACGTATAAATATTTAAGTCAGCTGAGTTAGCGCTGACCGCTAATTTAGTTTGGCAGCCCTTTGTTGTTGTAGCAGCGGAAACTAAATTCTTGCTTGTAAAAACAAAACTGCACGGCCTGTTATTTGTACTTGTTCTTTTCTTTTCGTTTTATTATATTTTTTTAAGCAATTTTTTTCATCGTTTCCTGGCCTGACCCTGTGCGTTTGTTTTTACGGTTTCCTCCAACAACTTGTCCTCCTTTTTTTCTTATTTTTAGGTTTAGATTTTCTCCACAATTCAATTTTTTTTGGTATATAGGTGGGTTTAATTTTAAATTTATTTTTTTCTTTATTTTCTCAACCAAGTCCCTGCCTGGTATGTGAACGATCTGATTAATAGTCATCTTTTCGATCTCCCTCAATCTACCTTGGACCGGTATTTTGTTTCAAACGGTCTTCCATTATATTGTTTTTAATTCCATTCCTTGTCCATTACATATAATGGAATTCCATTTGTCACAAAATAACCGGATGAGGCTTGTCATGGTGCTATTTTTGTGACCTCTTGGAATCCTGACAACCCTGTAATTTACTACTCGATTTCCACTCACAATAATACTTTGATACCATTAAGTACAACTGATAGCTGCCATTTTTTCTTATTTCATTTGATCTTGCATACGTACTATACATAAGGTATTTAATAAAGCAAATATTCTAAGATAAAAAAACACAGACGCACACTCAGTTTCATACAACAATTAAACTGAACACAATTAACTAAACCATACCTACATTCACAATCCAATAATCAAGAAACATCAACTATAATACACAAGCAAACATAGCAAAAAAAAAACAACGGTGTGTGTAGATCACACTCTGTAGAAGTTATACTTCTTACGCCGTAATAATATTATAAGAAAATAAAAATCATAATATAAGTTAAAAATATTTTTTAATTGTTGATTTTATATTAAATCACCTGCATTATTAGAAGTGGTTGCAGTAGGCACAGTGTTGTTGGTGGAAGCGTTAGGAATGCCCGTTATAATATCATCTGCTTTAAAATGGAAATTTTTTTTTTTTTTTTGATAATTTTATTATTTATTGAATCTTTAATTATAAATTAAATTATCAATAAGTTTTTCAAATCTTAAATCTAAAAAATATTAAATATAAGTTTAGCCAATGCTAAACAAAATTTTTAATTTCAACGATTAATTTTTGTTGTTTTACATCTCTCGTGAACGGCTGAGAAAAAGACTATCCCTTCTTTTCAGCCGGGTGTGGCCTCTATAATGAAGAATCTTGCGCGCAAGTGGATTTGGGTGCAACTCAAGTTTTTTTATATATTTTTTCGCGTGTTTTGAAAATACTGTCTAATGTCTCACCAACGGAACGTCTAGGTCTTTATGAATTCGATTGTTTCTGACATACCAGGGAGCTGCTGTTATTGTACGTAGGATTTTATTCTGTCGCCTTTGAATTCTTTCGACATTCGATGCTGAGGCAGTGCCCCATAACTGGATTCCATAGGACCATATTGGTTTCAGGATCGCGTTGTATAAGAGAAGTTTACAGTCAAGGCTTAGTATAGAGTTTCTTCCAATAAGCCAATTCATTTGGGCTGCTTTTACTTTCATTTGTGTTAACTTTGCGTCTATATGCCATTTCCATGTTAAACGACGATCAAAATGAACGCCTAGATATTTGACTACAGTGTGTTGGGGTATAGTCTCGGTATTAATTTTTATAGGCGGGCATGTTTCCCTGCGCAACGTAAAAGTGACGTGTGCTCATTTCTGCTCGTTGACTTTTATACGCCATTGTTTGAGCCATTTTTCCAGTTTGGATATATATTCTTGTAAGGTGCGGGAAGCTTCTACAGGATTTTCGTGAACGCTTAGAATGGCTGTATCATCCGCAAATGTTGATGTATGAATGTTACTGCTTAACGGTAAGTCAGAGGCATATATTAAATAAAGTAAGGGTCCGAAGATACTGCCTTGAGGGACTCCGGCTTCAATCGACTGCGGAGGGCTTAAAAAATTGCCTTCCCTAACTACAAATTTACGTTCCATTAAATAGCTTTTTAAAAGCTTTACGATGTTTGCTGGTAGATTTTGTGTTAATTTGTTGAAAAGACCTTCGTGCCATACTTTATCGAAAGCTTGTGAGACATCAATAAAGAGGGCAGAGCAGTATTTCTTTTTTTCAAAAGTGTCTCTAACAACATTCACAAGTCTGTGAGTTTGTTCAATTGTGCTATGTTGTCTGCGAAAACCGAATTGATGATCTGGAATACATCCATTACTAGTCACTATAGGCATCAGCTTGCTCATATACAGCTTTTCGAATAGTTTTGAAATGTTAGACAGTAAACTAATAGGCCGATAGGATTCAACCTTTGTATGATCCTTGCCGGGCTTTGGTATCATAGTAATTACCGAAACCTTCCATTCTTTAGGATAGTGTTCTAGGCGTAGAATACTGTTAAAAATGAATAGTATTATTCTTTTTGCAGTGATTATTTTGTCGACACCTGGGGCTTTTCTGGTGTTAAGACTAGTAATAGTATTTTCAATCTCCGTCATGTTAAATCTCATCGGTATTTCTGGTAAGGAGACGACTGGTGGCAGTTCAACAATATTAGCAGAAATATTCGGAGTGAAAACTTTTTCTAAGTGTTTAACAAAAAGTGCACGTTTTTCAGCATCAGTTTTTGCCCAGTCACCATTTGGGGCTCGTAATGGGGGTTTGCATATTACCGGCCTTTTTAGTCCTCTGGCTGCACGCCACAGTGAATAATCTGTTTGTGGTGTTGCATCTAGCTCTTGAAGGAATTTTTGAAGGGAAGCTGTTTTTTGAGTTTGCAAAACTTTCCTAAGCTGCTTGGTACACTCCTTAAGCCTTAATTTTAGCTGGGGCGATCTGTAGCGCTGCCATTCTCGTCGAGCTCTGCGTTTTTCAGTCAATAGCCTTTCTATATCTACAGAAAAAATATTGTTAAATCTCGCTGGTAGGTTTATTTCATTTGAAGTAGCATTAAGCTTCAAACAACCTGAGAGAATCGTCTATGTCTGAAGGTGTTCTCAGCGGCATTTTTTCCGAGCAATGAGCGCTCAGATATTTTCTGTATTTCAGCCAGTTAATACGTGCAGATGTCGTCGCTAAATCACATGTTGTGTGTGAGTAAATAGTGACAATTGGCGGCGAGTGGTCTGAAGATAAGGAAATGAATAAAACTTATGTTCATATGCAAATTTAAACAAAAACATACTCGAATTTTGTGTATTATTTGCATTTGAAATGTCCACTAATACATTTTGTGGTTGTTGCAGTCTTAACTACTTTCTACGCTGCCGGTATGCGCGCTGGTTCTCTGCCGCTTTTCTGCGCTTTCTTTCTGCTTCTACAATAAGAAACTATGGGCCTGTTCGTAAATGCAAAACTGCGCTGCATATTGTGCGCAGTACGTTCATATATGCAAATAGTGGCAACTCTGCAAAAGGTATGCGTTCAAAAATGCATCGCTGCAGTATATTATGCGCAAATAAACACGAAACACTAATCATAAAAATGGCTGATGCAACGGAAATTTTTTATTTTATTATTTGTTTTGTTTATTATTTCTTAACCTTTTTCTTTCTTGTAGATTAGACAATTTTACATCATTAGTTTTATCGTCCAGCTCAAAAATTAAATTTATCATTAACTTTTCCATTTTTGTTAAATTTTTTGGTTCATAAATACAAACATTAAAATGCGCAAAAAGAAGCATAAGAAACAGCTGATTAGCAGTGGCAGTGCAAAATAATCATATTATGCAGCGCAGTGATGCATTTACGAACAGGCCCAATATTTTCAATAATGTTAATAAAGCATTATTTTAAATTCATATAAAATCACCTGCACTTGTTGAAGCCATAATTCACTCTAATTAGTCACTTTTTTCACTTTTATTTTGTATTTGCACTTTGTTTCTACTTTAAATTTAACTTTAACTAAAGTACAAGAACGTATGCTTCACGAAAATGCTGTGTACTTTGAAGAAGGGAGATGTCAATATATGTACATATACATATGTAGTATATATTTTAAATATTTTTTAATTTGATTTATTATTGATCTAACCCTTTTTGACTCATGTAATGAATGCTGTTCGTTAAAAGCATTTTTAAATCAGTGTTATCTCTATTTTTTTGCTTTTCTTGCTGTGAAATACAACAACAATAGTCAACGTTGACAAAAGCAAACGCACATAAATAACCGAAATTTGTTTACTTATTTTGTTTCTCTTTTTTCTCTTTCTCTTTAATTTTTTTTTTTTTTTTTTTTTTGCTTTTCTTGCTTGGCACGAGCCAAATTTTATGCAGAGAACACTTTGGCTTCAATTGATGAGAACTCTAACACATATGTAGGTACAAATACACACTCAAGTCACACAGCGTTATCGTTAAATTTCACACGTATGGTTGGGCGTCGCATAAGAAGTAAAACTTCAAAAAAAAAACATTCATCAGAGACACCAGGGGGGTTATTATGTATTTCGATTCGAATCGAAAACGCTTTCGAAAGGAATTTTCGAATCGAAAGAAAAATCGTATTATGTAGTACGTTCGAAAGGAATGCAGAGTTGTTTTAATAATTTTAAGGGAAATTTTCAAGTGATGACATATTATATATGTAAAAACTTGGTAGCACTTTGCATTGTTTTATACAATTGTCAAGATCATGTTAAAACATTTTAAGTGCAATTTTAAAAATACGCAAGTAACTTAAATGGAGTGTTTTGTTGTGGGAAAGTGGAGGTTTTTTATTCAGAGAGATTCTAAACGAAATTTATAAAATATAAATGGATCATTATGAACCTCAATGAAATTTCGCGAGTATTACATTTTTTAAAAGTGCTAAGTATGTAAGTACATATGTACATAAAACTACGTTCACATATATCGAAGAAAACTAAACCAAGAAATAAACTAATAATTTATTTCTTTTAATTCCAATATTTTTTTAATTAAGGGCTCCCAATTTTTATTTAATAGAATAATTAATTTTATTTTGCATTATAAAAACCAAGTTAGACTACACTATCCCTAAGCAAAACTAGTTGTTACGTTATTTTGGACAAATATTTAATAAATGTGAACGCAGCGTAAATTTTTCGTTTAGATTCATAAAAAATTGCCTCACATTTACTTGCTAAACTCAATTAATAATGTCTTACTGCCGATTTCACGATGTCGAAAGAATTTTGATTTTTTTTTTTGATTCGTACAAATACATTTAATAAAAAAATTGTAGCATTTGTTTTTGCTTCAAATGAAATTATACGAATAAAAAATATTACAATTTTTCTTCAACATTGTGAAATAGGCAGTTAAAAGTGCCATGTGTATTTTTAATTTTTTTTAAGTAATTAAAAACAATAACTATAAGATTTCCGCAATCAAAACCGCATTCGAAAAAAATATGAACGTTAATAACACTTTTGACATTTGTTTTCGTACTACATAGTTGCACTTTCGAAAGGGAATTTCTTGCTTTCCGAAAGGGATTAAAAAAATTTCCATAATTTACGAACGTTCGGAAATAAATTTTCGAAAATCATTCTATGTAATCCCATTTCTACGAATTCGTAAATTTTCCGATTCGAATCGAAATACATAATAACCCCCCAGCAAATAGTCACATTAGGGTGGCCTCGTTTTTCTATGTTGCAAGCAAGGCAACCGACGCAACATATTTTGCTAGTAATAATATACATATAGTGTAATGGTTCCGGTGTATGGAAGTATTTATTGAAAAATTATGAAGATATGCCGGCGCTAATAAACGCCACTGGCAAATATATCTACTTGGCAGATGTATGCCAAAGTGAGTATGCCGATTTAAGGCAATTATAAAAAGATATGTTTTTATAAGTCTAATGCCGATTGAAGGCAAAGTATTGATTAATTTTATTTTCAAAAATTTGTTCCTTATATTCTAAACTAACTGAATTCTAAAACTACAAAATTTCTTATTCACTAAATATAAATGTAGTTTGAGAAAATATAAAATACATTATACATAATTGTTGTATTGCAATAACAACATGTTCAATATAGAACAATACAATTGTTGTAATATAAAAAATAACAATCGTATTATGTTTGCTGTAATAATGGTAGTAACATTAAAAAAGTGCCGTGTGCAAAAAGTAATATTAAGAACAGTAAGTGTAATTAGTACACTTACATATAAATATAATAATACATTGTTTATGTTAGTAATATTAATAGAGTGCCGTGTGCAAAAGTAATATTAAGAACAGTGAGTGCAATAAGTTTACTCACTTATAAAATATAATAATACATATAATATTATATTATTTAGAATGCACTACAATAGATACCCTTAAAGAATAAATCTCTTTTATGGCGTTCATATCGGAATAATTCGGGTTTTTGTTTCTTCGCATGATTTTTGGCCTTCATCTACATGCAGTCGGTGCACAGTTTAACACAATTTAACTTCACTTAATATACAAACATAATTTATTTTTACCTTTTTTTGTTCAGCAAAGAACATATATGTATGTATATTTATCTTTATTGAAATGTTTTTGTATTGACATTTGTATAAAACAATGCAAAGTGCTACCAAGGTTTTACTTATAAAATATGTCATCACTTGGAAATTTCCCTTAAAATTATTAAAACAACTCTGCAGGCCTTTCGAACGTACTACATAACACGATTTTCCTTTCGATTCGGAAATTCCTTTCGAAAACGTTTTCGATTCGAATCGAAATACATAATAACCCCCCTGAATTGATAGTTGAGTTGTAGTTACCAAATTCTTATTATTGATTACAACTCAACTCAACTTCTAATCAGCTGTTCAATAAGTTGTTTTTGTTAATTTATAAATTATAATTTATATAAAATTTCTGAAATTATTATCAACATACTTTGAATATACATACATATGCATGTATGTATCTAATAGTTGATTCAAGTTGTCATATTAAGTTTGACAACAACCTAACGAAGACAACGAAAATTAGTTGTAAACCATAATGCAATGAAATAGTTGAGTTGAGTTGTAACATTGACAACTCAACTTAGTTGAGGGCATTCATTTTCTATACTCAATCTTAATTTGGCATAATTTTGATATTCGTATTTGATCATCAGAGTATGTGTTTCGCAAGTTTTAGTTATTTTGTCCTTTTTTAAATTACATTTCATGGAAATATTTTTATTTTGTATTATGGAATTGTGGGGATTTTTTTAAACAAGACTGTTAATAAAAAAATGTTACGCAATGGCAACGCTATTTTATACAAGCGAAAAAATAATAAGTATGAGAGAGACAACTGCAAGTATAATGCAGGGTTACATTTTTGCCGTTTAGCATACATACAAAATCATATTATTTTGAAATTTAAAATTAAATGTGCGTTGTGGTAGTTTGAATGCAAACACAGTTGTGAAAATTGAAATTTAATCCAAAAAAAAAAAAAAAAACAAAAAACTTTTCAAAAATATTATTATTATTACGAATAAATACTTTCCATATGCTTTTCAAAAATATATATATAAAACAACAAATATAAATAAAAACAAAAAATATATTGAAAAATTCATACTAAAAAATTAAAACAACAAATATAAAAAAAAGATAAGAATGAAGAAAAGACATCTTCAAAATTGTCTTTCAAAAGAAAAAAGTGCTTTTGAGTCCGATATAAAAAAATATAAAAGTTTAGTGATGAGTGAAAATAGTGAAAGTGTTGAAAAGAATTTGCAGAAGGTAAGGGAAGTGATAGATTTAGTTGCAGTACCATCCACATCAGTAGGTTTGGTAGGGTGTGAATTTATGTTAGGCGAATTAGAAAGTGATAGCTCCGAAGCTGCGTCAGGTGAGTCATTCCACCCAGAAGTTTCGGGAAGTGAAAGTGTTGAAGCTGCAGTAGGACCCATTTTTGAAGAAGAAAGCAAGTTAGGTAGGGGAAAAAATGTGAGGAGCTTAAATCGTGGGCAGTTAGAAATAAAATTTCACAAAATGCGTTAGAAGATTTACTACGTACTTTGAAAAGAATAGGAAAGATTTACCAGTGTCAGCTAAAACTGTTTTGAGTACGAGTCGGGATAAGATAAATATTGGAAACATTCCTGCAGGAGAGTTTCTATACCTAGGTATTCAGAAATATTTTTCTTCGCATTCCTTTGATTACTTAGATGGACAAGAGGAAGTTTCAATTGATGTCGGCGTCGATGGTCCTAAGCTTTTCAAGAGTTCCAATAGAGTTTTGTGGACCATTCTTGGAGTAGTCGTTGGTTTTGCTCAGGTTAGTCCCTTTTTGATTGCTTGTTTCTCCGGATATAAAAAGCCAAAATGTTTAAATAGTTTTATGAGTGATTTTTGCGCTGAAGTGAAAGTTCTTCAAGAAAGTGGTGTTCAAGTAGGATCCAAACAGAAGTTATTGCGTTTTAAAATTCGTTCGTTTGTTTGCGATTCTCCAGCAAGGGCTTTTGTCACAGGAGTTGTGTCCCATAATAGTAAAAATGGTTGCCCGAAATGCTGTCAAGAAGGAACATATAAGGAGAAAAGAGTTTGCTTTGCTAAAGAAGTCGGTGTTTTGAGAATGGATTCAACATTTGGTTCCAAATTAAGTCCTTCTCATCATATAGAAGATTTTAAGGACAAAAGAAGCATCTTGGAGGAAACAGGTTTTGGAATGGTTCCGCAGTTTCCTTTAGATTGCATGCACTTAGTCGACTGGGGAGTTGCTAAGAAGTTGCTGAAACTTTTAATTCATAAAGGGAATATTGAAAACATTAACAAAAAACTAAAGTTTGTCGCTGAATACGTTTCATCGGAGTTTTGCCTTACACCAAGAAGTCTGGATGAGTTACATAATTGGAAGTCGACAGAATTTAGGCAGTTTTTGCTCTATACTGGCATATTTATTATAGGGGACAATATAATTAATGACCAGTTTTATCGCTTTTTGTTGCTGCATTGTGGTATTAGGTTTTAATCGAGTGATAGGTTGCACAGACAGGAGGTAGACATTTCTCAAAAAGTATTGGAGGACTTCGTTAATTATTTTGATATATTATACGGCGATGAGTTATTAGGTTTTAACGTACATGGGCTGTTGCATTTAGCGGATTGCGTTAGACAATATGGGCCACTGGATTCTTTTTCAACATATAGGTTTGGGAATTATATGCAGCAAATCAATAAAATTATTAAGAAGCCGAACAAGATTTTGCAACAGTTGTTTCTCAGGCTCGATGAACTAAAGGGGCTCAAACAAGGCACAACGAAGTTTTCTAAATTAGGCAAATTTACTTTAAATCCTAAAAAAGAGAAAGATAGTTTTTGCTACTGCGAAAAGCTAGGACCCATACAAATTTGTAATGTAGCAAATTCTTCAGGATCAGAAGAATTTATTTGCCAAGTTTTTCAAGTACGTGAAAATTACTTCGAACACCCCTTCCAATCCTTAAAGGACCACGGCATTGTCGTTGCCAGCGATTTAGGTAATAAAATGATAAAAGTTAGACGGGAAGATATACTCATAAAGTATTTTTGTGTTCCAATTGGTAGCAAATTTCTTCTCATACCTCGTCTGCACAAGCTCTTCCAGGAGTTTAATTACGAATTCACTCTATTTAAACTTATTAATAATAATAATAATAATAATAAAATAAAGCATTATTTTAAATTCATATAAAATCACCTGCACTTGTTGAAGCCATAATTCACTCTAATTAGTCACTTTTTTCACTTTTATTTTGTATTTGCACTTTGTTTCTACTTTAAATTTAACTTTAACTAAAGTACAAGAACGTATGCTTCACGAAAATGCTGTGTACTTTGAAGAAGGGAGATGTCAATATATGTACATATACATATGTAGTATATATTTTAAATATTTTTTAATTTGATTTATTATTGATCTAACCCTTTTTGACTCATGTAATGAATGCTGTTCGTTAAAAGCATTTTTAAATCAGTGTTATCTCTATTTTTTTGCTTTTCTTGCTGTGAAATACAACAACAATAGTCAACGTTGACAAAAGCAAACGCACATAAATAAGGGAAATTTGTTTACTTATTTTGTTTCTCTTTCTCTTTCATTTTTTTTTTGCTTTTCTTGCTTGGCGCGAGCCAAATTTTATGCAGAGAAGACTTTGGCTTCAATTGATGAGAACTCTAACACATATGTAGGTACAAATACACACTCAAGTCACACAGCGTTATCGTTAAATTTCACACGTATGGTTGGGCGTCGCATAAGAAGTATAACTTCAATAATAATAATAATAATAATAATAATAATAATAATAATAATAATAATAATAATAATAATAATAATAATAATAATAATAATAATAATAATAATAATAATAATAATAATAATAATAATAATAATAATAATAATAATAATAATAATAATAATAATAATAATAATAATAACAATAACAATAATAATAATAATAATAATAATAATAATAATAATAATAATAATAATAATAATAATAATAATAATAATAATAATAATAATAATAATAATAATAATAATAATAATAATAATAATAATAATAATAACAATAATAATAATAATAATGATAATTACAATGATAATAATAATAATAATAAAAATAATTCCGTGTGGAGTTTTCCAGTCTCCCATTGGACGCGTCCCCAGTTGGCGGATAGGGGTACTCTCGGCTAATCTGTGAGATTAGCAGGGAAGGTGGGAAACAAAATACCACCCGCGGACCAAAACTTGGGACAGCCGACCACCATGCCTGGTGAGGCTGACGATGACGATAGTGGAACGGACATGGCTCATGAAACGGATTGATGATATTTAAATTTGATGCTAAGGGCTGACGGTTCGTAGTATTCCATCACCTTAGTAGGCAAGAGTGAAATCTGGCTGAAACGGCTGGTGGGCAAATGCTGCGGCTGCCCCCGTCCCGTTAAAACTGTGGCTAGGCTCCGAGTACGTTCTAAGCACGTCACCACCACATGTGGCAGTACAGGTACAGTTGAGAGCGACTCCTGTTTTTGCGCCAAGATCCTGGCTCTGAACAGAGGTACTCATAAGGTCCTCTGTCAACCCTCGCGTGGACCTCACTGCTTGCAAAGGGACCCACGGGGATCGCTCGAGGCGACTGTACAAACGTGTGAAGGATAGCGGCTCGGAGCGGGGACCCAATTACACAAACATGAAAACGAAACAAACCAGAGAAAAAAGAAATGAAGGAGATGTCGAAGAAGATCGAAACGATCTTGGAAATGCTATGGGAATAGCTTTTAGAAGAAGTAGCTTGGTTCAAAGATCACCACTTAGAAGGAACGATGTACAAGCCGGGACTATGGATGTAGTATCACTAACCAACACTCCCATTACCAGCTGTACTAGTACAATCGAGGGCTCTGAGAAAGGCGATTCTAAAAATACGACACAGGCTGAAGAACAAACACCAATCAGTGCTTTTCCTGCGCGAACACTTATTGACGATTCCAACTCAGCAAGTGACAGCACATACCGCATGATTCCAGATACCCAAATGGAGAAGGCTACAGATGAATCAGTACAAGACTCACCCCGAATGGAACTGATAAAGAGGATGAGGAAGATGGAAGAGGATGCGATCGCACAATGCCAGTCAGTTATTAAAAGCATGCAGCAGGCATTTAACCGCCAAAGGAACATCAGTATAGATGTTAAAAACGGTGTTGCACAAATGTCCGAGTTACTAGATGTAACCCTTAACTATAGACGCTCCTGGAAGGCGGCAGAAAGGGAGAAGGGCTTATTAACCCGTAATAAAACCGTTGCTCAGCAACCGCTGGTCAGTTTAACACCTCTGACAACAAACCCCAAACGAGCTGCAACTAGCCCAGCTGTTCCCAAAAGCAGTAAGAAGGCTAGAGCAAAAGAACCAAGTGAAAATGGAATAACACTTTCTGAAAACGAAACAGAAAGCATGTGGACCGTCAAAACGAAAGAACGCAACAAGAAGCCAAAAAAGAAACCAGCGGAGGCCATAAAAGAAAATAAGCCGCGCCAAAAACGCGTTAAGACAGAAGCCGTAATTATAAAACCCGTAGGCAAACACAGCTATGCAGAAGTGCTAAAAGATTTGCGGAATAAGGTAACTGCTGATGAATCAGTAAAGATAAAATCTATTAGGAAGACGCAAGCCGGCGCAATCCTCTTAGAACTCGGGAGGGGTCAACAGTTCAAGCCTGAATTCGTCCAACAACTAAGGAAAACCGTGCAGGAAGTGGCCACTGTCTCGGAACTAAAGCCTAGAGCTACGATCGAGATACGAGACCTTGACCTGCTGACAGTCGAGGAAGAGGTGAAAACCGCAACTCAAAAACTGCTGACGGACCCGAACGAACAGATCATGGTCAAAATTACAGCGCCGAACCAGCGAGAGCAAGTACGCGCCTTCATAACGCTGTCAGCTGAAAGTGCAGCGAAGCTCATTGAAGTTGGTCACATAAAAGTGGGATGGACTCGAGCAAGGATGCGAGCATGTGCAGATGCTAGACGGTGCTATCGCTGTCTAGGCACTGGACACGTGCAGGCGACCTGTTCCGGCTTGGACAGGAGAGACAGATGCATTAGATGTGGGGAATCGGGCCACAAAATTAAAAACTGTAACGCAACTCCCAATTGCTTTCTTTGCGTAGAAAGAAAGTGTGAACGAACTGACCATATACCAGGGTCGAGAAGATGCCCACTGATGAAGAAATGATGAAACTACTACAAGCAAACATGCATAGAAGTCGGACGGCGGATGCCTTACTTGAACAGATAGTTGTAGAGAAGGAGGTAGATGCAGTCATTATTAGCGAGCAATATGGCCCAATAAATCGAGGGTCTTGGTATGAAGATGAGACTGGGACGGCTGCACTGTGGGTGCCAAACAGCAGTAAACTTACTGTTTCACAGTGTGGATTCGGTCTCTGTTACACGTACGTTCGAACCGAACAGTTTACGTTGATGAGTTGTTACCTCACCCCTAGTGACTGCATAGAACGATTCAAAGAGAAGCTAGATCTTATCGAAGATAAGGCTCATGAAATAGGAGGAGCAATAATAGTAGCAGGAGATTTTAATGCCAGAGCTATCGAATGGGGAGCCTCTACAATGAACACGAGAGGAAGGTATGTTCTAGAAATGGCGGCAAGACTAGGTTTGGTTGTGGCAAACACTGGCAACACAACAACTTTTAGAAGACCAGGATGTGAGTACAGTACCCCAGACATTACCTTAGTAGCAGAGAATCTCATTGGAGCAGTCCAGGAATGGCGAGTATTGGAAGACTATACTGGGAGTGATCACCAGTACATTAGCTTTCGGATTACAGCAGGGATGGATCTCGCACCTACTTCAAGAAGAAGGAGCACACGCCGGTGGAATGTGGACAGACTAAACCCCGAGGCATTTCTGTCGAATTTCGACGAAGTCTCCGAGATGAACTCAACCAATGAGGCTGAGTCCCTGGCAGATGCGATGATGAGCCGCATAGTACGCAGCTGTAACGCTTCGATGCCCCGCATTGCACAACAATCCAGAAGACGAGCTGTGTACTGGTGGTCACCTGAGATAGCTGAACTCAGGCGAAACTGTCTACGCAATAGAAGGAGGTATACCAGAGCAAGACGGAACGGTGATGCACTGATAGAAGCCGAAAATTACAAACAGTCCCGGAGAGTGCTAAAGCAGGCTATTATTATAAGCAAGAAAGCGAAGTGGGAGGAACTCCGAAACGACCTGAACAGCAACCCCTGGGGAACTGGATACAGAATCGTTTTGAGGAAGCTGGACGCAAGCTATAGCGTCCCACGTCTGAACAGCCAAGAAATGGACTCAATCGTAGGGAATTTGTTCCCCACACACCCAACGCTACGAGAGGAACCAGAGCTCCAAAATTATGGGAGGCCTTTACCTTTTACCGAGGAGGAATTGATATGTGCAGCGAAAAGTCTTAAACAAGGCAAGGCTCCTGGCCCAGATGGAGTACCATCTGAGGTACTAAAACTGCTGGCTGAGAACCGACCCCAAGCAATGCTCAGGGTATATAACGAGTGCGTGGCTCAGGGTATTTTCCCAAAAATCTGGAAGAGGCAGAAGCTCACTCTGATTGACAAGGGCAGAGGAGACCGAAGGCAACCGTCTGCATATCGGCCTCTTTGTCTACTGGACAGTGCTGGGAAACTGCTGGAGAAGCTCCTGCAGCGCAGACTATCAGAAGCCGTTGAGATAGGAGGGGGTTTATCTGAGAGGCAGCATGGCTTCCGACCTGGTAGATCGACTTTTGGTGCAATCGAGGACGTGGTTAAACACTTTGAGTATGCCCAGCGCAGACGATACTATCCAAGGCGTATAATTGTCTTGGCTACGCTGGATGTAAAAAATGCTTTCAACAGCCTACGATGGAGCGATATTATGGCAGCATTGCGCAACAGATTTCGCATCCCCGGATACTTGCTCAACACTCTTCGGAGCTACCTAAAAGATCGCGAGCTCCTGTATGATACGCCAGATGGCCATAGGACTTTTGAGATTACATCCGGCGCGGCTCAGGGATCTATCCTGGGTCCAGACCTCTGGAACGTGAGCTATGATGGGATCCTGCATGAGGAAATGCCAGAAGACACCCATCTCGTAGGGTATGCTGATGATATTGCAGCCGTCATTTCAGCACGAGATATGGATGACGCCAGAAGGAAACTAAATCAAGTGATGATAAGGGTCCAAGTTTGGCTTGAAGACCACGGTCTGGAACTTGCCAAGAGCAAAACAGAGGTAATCCTGTTGACTCGTGCGCACATATCGATGGACAACAGCATGCAGATAGGCGATAGCTCTTTTGTTCCGCAAAGGGCGGTAAGGTACTTGGGCGTGAGACTGGACTGCAGACTCACGTACTGGGCCCAAATACAACATGCGGCTAATAAGGCAGCAAGGGTTACAGGAATGCTGAGCAGGCTTATGGCTAATATTGGTGGACCAACTCATAGTAAAAGGAAGCTGATTATGGAAACCACGAACTCAATTCTATTGTATGGTAGCGAAATTTGGGGAGACGCTGTAAGGTGTAAAACTAAACGGCGAGTTTTGGAGGCTGTACAACGCACAGCGGCACTGAGAATCGCATCAGCCTACCGCACGGTATCAGCTGCAGCAGTTTTTGTTATAAGTGGAGTTATACCTGTGGACCTCATGGCACGTGAACGGAAAAAGGCATGGGATCTTAAGAAAGAGAACACGAACCTTAATGCTACTGAGCTGAGATCTCAAACCATTCAAATATGGCAGAGGAGGTGGAACGAGGAACGCTATGGCAGGTGGACGGCTAGACTCATCCCCAACATTGAAGTCTGGATCAAAAGAAGATTCGGTGAAGTTAACTACTTCCTTACCCAGTTTCTCTCTGGTCATGGATACTTCCGAAAGTATCTGTATCGCATGAACAAAGCAGAAGACCCGAGTTGCATCTATTGTGGTGCGACATATGATGATGCAGAACACACGTTCTTTACTTGTGACAGGTGGCAAAGCAGGAAAAATGCACTGATAAATCAGATTGGTGATTTCACTCCTGACAACATAGTCGGCAAAATGTGCGAGAGCGAAAATAGCTGGAGTGCTGTTAGAAATTATGTCGAGCATGTCCTACGCTTGAAGAAAGTCAATCTAGACGCAACACCACAGACAACCACTGTAGTAAGAACTAGAGATATGACGGCCCCAGACGTGGGGAATAGAGAGTGAGTCCCTGGAGGACGATGATTCTGGGCCTTCCCGAAGTCATATAGAAAGCAGTTCCGGGAAGGACTGCCCCAGAAAAAAGGAGGGATTGTTTTAGTGGATACACCACTGAAAGCAGCTGACGACGGTCGCTGTAAGTGCGAAGGCATTTTAAACCCTACCTTTCCCGTCAAAAAAAAAAAAAAAAAAAAAAAAAAAAAATAATAATAATTATTATTATAATAATAATATTATATATTTATATTTTAATTATATTATATTATATAATTATAATAATAATGATCATAATAATAATAATAAAAATATTTTATATACATCGATCTTTATGGAAACATTTTTCAAGAAGCTATTCAGCTTGTAACGAAAATCTACCAACAACTTTACTTTGCTCGACCTTGCTCAGGGAAATAGGCTGGTTCTTCGTTGGCCGTTACACTCATTTTAAAATAAAAAAACAGTAGAAGAAGAAGAAAATCAATAATTGGGGCTTTACATAATAAAGAATAATATTCGGATGGTATTTGAAATAAAATATTTGTTTTTGGAACTTTACCTGTCATTGTTATGTTTCGTCAATAAATTAAATTTGATTTAAATATTAATTTTATAATATTCAAGATTTTAATAAAAATATTTTGATGATAACAAATGAAAAGTGATTATATGTGAGTAATGTGATTTAATCTCATAGAATTAATGTGTTTATATATATTTAAATTTTAATTGATAGCTTACTTGATTACTTGATGTAGTGATCACTGCATTCTCGTAATTGGAAAAATCGTAGGTTTAAATTGAGTAATCATTAAGTATATAAAGTTAAATTCAACATATGTATGTAAAACATATTTTAAGTGAATCAAATTAGTAAACCATCAAAATAGTAGAATTAATTTAGTTAAAAATTTATGTAATTTAAGTTTTGAATTAAGTTCAGATAAAAAAATTATATTTATATTAAATATTCTTTAAGCTAAAAAGATGAATTAATTTTAGATAAAAAAAATATAGTTAAATTAGATATTATTTAAGTTGAAAGATGAAAAGAATTCAAGTACGTATGGGAAGAGAATTAATGTGTGAGTTTTGCGTTGATATCACTTAAATTTAGATTATGTCCAATCAGGTATGTATATTTTAATAAAAGTATATGTAAGTAGTTTAGCTAAATTTTAATTAGGCGAAGTTTTCATTTTCTGCCCCTCTCTTATTAGCCAGTTATTTCTTATGTTCTCAACCAATTATTATTGATGCTTCGAATTTCTTAGCATAGAACTTATTTGAGTTTGTTTGAAGAATTGTGAATATGGTGTCGCATCAATCCACGAACACTTATAGAATTATTTTTCTAAACTATGTGAGTTCTCTTTCGGATCCCAATCCAGGATCCTATTACTATGTCAGAATCCAAGATTGATCCACTCTTTAGTCTGAAGTTTCGAGCCGGAAATGTTCCAATACAATATATTTGTATATGTACATATATAAAAAGACAGACTCTGTGAGCAATGAGCAAACAGGTACTAAATACATTTCATTAATAACAAATATTTTGACTCACCACAAAAAATATATTTTCACAGCCAAAGAAACTGCAACAATGTCTTTCCCAAAAAAATTATTTTTCACACTTATATTTTTGTTTGACTATTCACAGGTAAAACAAATTTCTAAATGAAAATTTTTGATTTCAATTTGATAACTATCAAAAATGAACATTAGATTTTTTTTTTTTTATAATAGACAAGTATATTAAGGTAGTAAATTACTACAAACAACACGCCCTCCGGATAAAAAAAAATTATGACCAAATATCCTTGGCATGATATGTAGAAATACGTCTAGATTCACAATCCTCGAGTATATAATTACAGTTTCCAATCTTCTTCAACAGCTTTGCCCTAATCCCAACCGGAGCCAATGTAGCACTAAAATGATTAAGCAAATTACTTTGTACAAAGTTGCGGTGTGTTACTGTCTGACCAACATCAAATGTTCTGTTTTTGCTACGCAAATTATAATACTTCCTCTTCCTTTCGTTTGACGCTCTCATTTTATTTACAACCATGTCACGAATATAACTAAATCTATCACATCTGTTTAAATCTGGAAATTTCCTGCAATAAACTCAAATCTTTCAATAACGGATAATCATCACCATGTGTTATCATGTTCTCACCACATATAATAAAATATGGGGATTGTCCTATGGATTTGTGGATACTATTTCGTGATGAACTATTTATGGTACTCAGATATAGGTCCCACTTCCTTTGATCCTTTCGAATATAAGACCTAAGAGCTTCATTAATACTTCGGTTAACTCTCTCACTAGCATTAAATTGAGGTGCATGAATGGCTGTAAAAATGTGCTTCACACCAAACTCATTCAATAAATCTTGAAAATCCTTACTTTTAAATTGACTGCTATTATCGGATATTACAATTTTGGGAACACCGTAACAATGAAATATATCCTCTTTTAAAATTCTAATAATTTGGTTAGAGCAAAACTTTTTTTTGAGGTTTTAGAAATGTAAATTTCGAAAAGTGATCCAAAATAATGAAAATACCAATATTACCCTGTATACTTCTAGGAAATGGTCCAATTAAATCAATATAAAGCTTCTGAAAAGGACACTCCGATTCAATCATATTATCCATTAGAAGTCGCAATATCTGATTTGGAGTTTTTGATGTTTTACAACTTTCACACTCCTGGATATAATGTTTTACATCAACAACCATTCCTGGCCAATAAAAATATCTTCGAATACGTTCTAATGTCTTTCCTATACCACTGTGTGCGGAGGAAGGTGGGTTATGACTCGAAAATAAAACTTCCTTCCTAATATCCTTTGGAACAAGTAATTTCCACTTAAATTCTTCGTCAAAATCTGCTCTATAATATATAAGTTTATTAACAATAATATAATCTGGTAACTTAACCTGATTTAATTTATCTCTGAGGGCCTTGTACTCTTCAGATTCAAAAGCCTTGGATTCTAGGTTAATAATTGGTAAGTATTGGTATCAAAACTTCTAGATAACGCATCTGGAACTATATTTTCCTTGCCTTTTCTATATTCTATTTTGAAATTAAAGCCTTGTAATTTAAGTGCCCATTTTGCAAGTCTGCCATTCAAATCCTTCTGGTTCATTAACCACTTTTTTTTTTTTTTTTTTTTTTTTTTTTTAATTAGGACCAGCACTCAGGGGATGACCCCTACGTATGCAGTGCATTGTGCCAGAACTCAGAGAGAGGGATAGAGTAGAGAAGATAGATGTTGGAAATGTAGAAGGCTTAACTCTTTTACAACACTGCTTTGCGCGTTATGTTAATTTTTATAGCAGTGTGGAGGCGTCTCCGGTGTTAGGTAGACGCATTAACTTTGTTAAGCTGTATTGGCAGGCATTTTATTAATTGTTTTACTTCGCCGATGTTTCTGCTAACCGACGAAGGAGGGCGATGTTGTGTACATTAGCTTAGAACATCATCAATCGCTGTCGGAACAGTTTTTTAGTGACCAGTGCTATGCCTTCATCACTTAAATAGTCCGACAACAATTAATACAATGTCTCACTAAGGTACATTACAGAAATTAATGATGTTGATTGACTTGCTCTGGCCAGGGTTTGAACCCAGGCCCCACGTCATTGTTTGCTTAGTAGTCAACGCGCTAACCACTTCAGCCAACACCACCCTTTAAAGAGGCGTGATCAGTTACAACAATAAAATCATGATCTTCTATATATTGTCTAAACTTCTTAATAGCTAAAACTACAGCAAAACATTCTAGCTCCGTTACACTGTAATTTCTTTGGGCTTTATTTAATTTTTGAGACATAAGAAATAGGTCTTTCAATTCCACTTTCATCTTTCTGAGCTAATACAGCACCCAATCCAACCTGGCTGGCGTCACATTGTACAATAAATGTTTTGTCATAATTTGGGTGTATCAAACATGGTGCAGAAATCAACATATATTTCAACTGTTCAAAAGATTCTTGAGCTTCGTTGTTCCAAGTTAAAGAACTCTTTTTAGAAAGTAGTTCCGTTAATGGAAATGTAACGGTAGCGTAATCTTCTACAAAGCGCCTATACCATCCGGTCAATCCTAGAAATTGACCAACTTGTTTAACAGCTTTGGGAAATGGATATTGTGAAATTGCATTAACTTTATCTGGGTCCACCTTAAGCGTCCCATTTCCGACAATATAACCTAAATATTTTACTTGACTTAATCCAAAATTACTCTTTTTAATATTTATTGTTAGGCCAGCCTTCCTGAGAAGATATGCAACTTGCACTAGCTGCTCAATATGTTTCTCAACTGATTTTGAGACGATTAGTAAATCGTCTAAGTAGACGAATACGTGACTTTTTAAATCGTATGTAATAATTTTATCCATTAGTCTACACATGGTTTAAAGGGAATTGCATAATCCAAAAGGCATTCGACAAAATTGGTAAAGTGGACGGTTCGGTATAGCAAAAGCAGTTTTTGGTTTTGATTCTTCCGACAGAGTTATCTGCCAGAAGGCATCCTTTGAATCTATTTTTTATATAATACTAACAGCTTGTAAGCGCGAAATTATACCATCAATATTAGGCATGGGATATGCATCTTTAACACTGACTTCGTTTAATTTTCTCGAGTCTAGGCAAAATCTTACTCAATCTGGTTTTACTATCAAAACTCCTGGTGAAGACCGAGGTGAAGTATCAGCTTCCTCTATTACTCCTAATTTAATCATCCTGTCTATTTCTTCACACAGAATTTTCTCTCTTGCAGGGGAGATATGATAAAACCTCTGCTTAACTGGTTTAGCATTACCCGTATCAATCATATGCTGTATAAAAGATGTTTTACCTAAGCCTTCTTTCTCGGAAGAGGGGAACAAATTGATTGCTGAATTTAATTTCTGACGTTCATCATTTGTAAAAGGATAACTATCCTCATGCTCTTAGCTTGAAATTTCCGGCTCATTTATGATAATTTGTATTTTCAACTCTTCCCAAAAATCCATACCACATATAACATTCTGCTTCAAACTAGGTATTATCAAAACCTCCATCATTCTGGTTTGGTTATCGAATAAAATTTCAGTAAAAATAGAACCCACGACCTGTTGTTTTTAACCATCAGCTGTTCTTACATTTCCAACAAATTTCGTTAAACCTGGTCTATTTTTTGAAATAATATCCTCAGCCAAACTACTTCCAAAGCAAGTAATAGATGCACCACTATCTAATAGTAAGAGAAAATTTTTCCCAAAAACATTTAGATTCACATAAGGCCTTTTATCACAACTTTTGTTTTCTAGAGATGATATTGTATGTTGCCGTAACTTTCTACGATTTTTCAAAAACTTATTTATTCTAGACGCTGAACGAGTTTTGTTTATAAGACAATCAAAACTTTCTTCATTTATTTGATTAAAATGATTGTCCAAACGAATATGATATTTCATATTTCGTTCTGAACATACAGCATTTTTAGCTAGTATAATTTCAGTATCTAATTCCGAAATTTCTTTATTGGATGTGATCTCGTTTTTGGTCTCGCATCCACTTTGGAGTTTAAATACTTGTCTTTTGATGCACACTCATCACAATTTGGCTTATAAGCATTTAAAGCGCCACATCCATAGCAAAAAAAATGCGGCGGGGAGAAATACAATTCTGATATTTATGACCCTTACATTCACAATTCCAGCACTTCAAAGAATTTCTTCGTCTTCTTCAATTTCACGATCTAATTCAGATACCTGACGTCGAGCCCCAAACTTTAAATGATTTTGAGATTGTTTGAAATCTTCCAAAAATTTCTCATGCTTTCTAACTTCACACCGTAAAACAGAAATATCTGAAATGTTAACATGAAGAAGTTCGTGCCTTAATTCCGTTTTCAAATTCCTAATAATAATTTCTATTAATTCTGTTTCACTTAACGGAGTTCTAAGTTTATCACTCATACACATTAAAATATCCAGAAACTCATCAAAACTTTCATTTAATTTCTGCTTTCGTCTTCTCATGTCATCCTTTACATCAAAATCAGTATGTGTCCTTAAATTGTCGCCTTAGCGCAATATATAGTTCATCCCATGTAAATAAACTTTCCGTTTGTTTGTGGAATCGCCAATACCACTGTTTGGCTTTATCTTCGAATAATATATGTGCGTACTGACAAAGCAATTTAAAATTTCCATTCAAATGAATCGTAGTTAGTGTTTTTATTCGATATATAAATTCTTCAACTGAAATCTCATCCAAAGTTCCTTTGAATTTGATGTGCCAGTTATAGATCAGATTCGAAATTTTTTCTCTAGGTTCAGTTGCAAGTATATCAGCGTTTTCAGCATTACGATTGCCATTATTAGCCCTACTATTTAAATTCATTGAAGCAAAGACGTTTCGCATTACTATACCAATTGTGTCCGAAATTTCAGATCTAAAATTAGTTAACGATTCAGATATTAATGAATGCATACGTTCCTCAGACAAGTTATTATGACCAAAAGTGTGAGAACTATCAAAATTTTCAGCATTCATCTCAGCCACCCTGCGAGATTGCTGGCGTGTCATAATCCTGGGTAGAGTGCACCTCTATTCTCAGAAGTGATATTCTGTACCATATTTTCTAAATTATTGTTATTCGAACCAACGTGCTCACTATTAGCCCAAATATTTGGGTCACTAGGACTACGATTCATAGGCATTTTTAAAACAATTAATTAAAATGAATTCAAATAAAACAAATATCTAACTGAACTATCATTAAAATAAAAAATATCTGCATTATAAACTTTTTCTCAAAACCGAATAATATTACATATATAATATTGACTACTCCATAACAATTCCAGGTTTAAAGTTTATAACATATTATACTTTATCATTTTACCCTTAAAAAAAAATTAAATAAACAAAGCAGAAGAGATAATAATAATAATATAAGATAAATGTATGTCTGGTCTTTATTGGAATAGGAAGTAAAACAAAACAAAAATCCAAAAGTACCTATGTACATTTACAAACCTCTTTTTGTAATCGCTAAAGTTTTCATTTAAGATAACTTTAAATTTCAACTACAAATAAGAAGAATTAAAAAAAAATCAAATTAAATAATAATTGTGAATATAGACTTGGTCAGAAATAAATTTAATTATAAACCGCAATATCCAAAAATCTAAACTATCACCCTGCAATTCCATAATATAATATTTAAAACATACGAGTAATACTAAAACTAAAGAAAATTTCAGAAATTAGGTCATCCATTATTAATTAATCAAAAATGATTAAGGTGTTTTAAGTCTAACAAATATGTATGGATGCCCCACGTTGGGCGCCAAAAATTTATGTAACGAAAATCTACCAACAACTTTACTTTGCTCGACCTTGCTCAGGGAAAAAGATTGGTTCTTCGTTGGCCGTTACACTCATTTTAAAATAAAAAAACAGTAGAAGAAGAAGAAAATCAATAATTGGGGCTTTACATTAGATTTTTTTTTTTTTTTTATAATAGACAAGTATATTAAGGTAGTAAATTACTACAAGCTTTCCCAGCGTATAGAAGGCAAGAAAAAATACTTGTATAAAAATTAGAGTTGTCAATTATTCGCCTTTCAACTTTGTTCGAATAATTCATATAATAGTTTTTGTTTGTTCGATCAAACGATTAAAGCCAAAAATTTATTCGATTAATCGATGAGAACAACGAATAAAAATATGCTTAAAAATTATTTATTGACAAAAAATAAATGTTCGTCATTAACATAAAAATGCATAAGTATATAATAAAAATAAATTAAAAATTAAATAGTTACTATTTTTATCAACAAACAAACAAAAATACATAATATTAATAACACATGAAAAAAAACTTAAAAATGTAATAACTGAGATTGCTTCGATTTTAATACTTCAAACATACATACATGTTTTATTCAGTCAAAAAATCTCAAATAATTTTTTTTTTTGTTAAATCAGACAATTTAGGTTATTCTTAAGAAATATTCTTTTGAAACAAGTTTTTTGCTTTCAAACTATTTTTGGTTTTTGTTTTTTTAAATTAGATTTTGAAAAAAATCTCGGAATTGTTGAGGTAGGTGATATAGTGAGAAAAAAAGCATAAAATAGTTTAAATATCTAATTTTTCTGTTCTTTTTTCGATTTTTCCAAATATACCATATCGTGTAATGCATCGCTGAATTCTTTTTTATTTTCTGAATTTTTAATACTTTGAATAGAATTATTTAATTCGCATAAAAGATTGCTATTTTCATTAATAATAACTTCTACTATATCATTACTTTATTCTTATATTATTGTGATTAGTTTCAACATAAAATAATCTAGAGTTTTCATTTGCATATTCTTTAGTTTAAATTTTTGAAGAATGCTTTAAAACCATTCATTGCTCGGAAAATTTGCAGAATTTAAAAAATATTATTAACGTATTTTAAACGTCTCTTATTTAATCTTATTTTAATGCGTTTTAGTAAATCTGTTGCAAAAGAATTATTAATTTTTTTTTGTTGTTGATCCAACAATTTGTTTTTGTTCATTTTTGTTCTTGGTAAAATACTTCCAAACCAAGCTCATTCTAAAAGATAATTATATAATTAAAAAAAAAATAGAATACAATAACAACATTTTCTACTTACATGACACGATTTATATAAAGCAATTGCTTATTCTTTGGCTTTTAGTTTATTTCTTACTTATTCACCTGAGAGTGAAAAAAAAACCCCATTCTTGAAAATTGTTTAACATTTCACTTGCACGACTACTAGGTATGCGCAGTTCTACAGCAACTACAAACATCCAAAATAACATGTATTGGTTGATATAAAGTACTCGCTTTGTTTCATATCATACTAACAAATTTAACATATTTTTTACGTATGCAAAAATTTGTTCGATTAATTGACATTAATTAATCGGTTTATTCGTTATTCGAAATTCGGCATTTGAAAATTATTCGATCAAGAATTTGGTTTTCTTTGACCGATTAATCGAATTATTCTTAATCGGTTGACAACTCTAATAAAAATGTATATTAATTGTTAATGTAAACCTATATTCATTATTTTTTCATTTTTAGCGAACCAGGCTGTATTGCCAAGAATAACATATTCCTTACCTAAGGAACCAGAAGGAAACGAAGGTTAATAAAATTAATGAATTAAATTAATAAGTTGTACTTGATCGAACATTGTTCATTTTATTTTAGGAATTGTTGCAACCTTAGAAGCCATAATGAAAGGGCAGGCGGCCATTTTAGAAGGTCAGAAAGACCTAAAAGACCGGCTCAAAAAAGTCGAAGAGAATGTAAGTATAATATTATGACTTTTCAATACAATCACATTCTCTTTTATTTTATTCGTATTTTCTTATGTTAAAGCAAAAAAAAAAAAAAATACTGGAAAATCAATCCTGCTTAAGCACCGGACAGTCCACTATTGCAAGCAATCAGGAGGTTATTGCGCGAAGCTTAGAGCGATGTGAGACAAATGTATCACCGGACTTCGCAATGGTAGTAGTAAGCAACTTGAATTTATTAAATATGTAAAAAATTTCAAGTTTAATCTTCTTACAGAAAACTTTTATGCATAAAGAAAAGGGCGTCGCAGAAGACGTTGGCGAAGTCATCCGCAAGATAATGACAGACGAATTGATGGATAAGTTTAATTGGGAAGGGCGGTGGGACAAAAAAGCGCTGCGGAATTCGGCACTCTTCAATAAGCTCTTAAGAGGTATGTAACCGTTTTGTATATATGTATATAATATGTATACACTTGTTTGATTTAACTTTTTTTAAATTTCAGATGTCTTTCCCCAGCAATCCGCCATCGAATTCGAGAGGCGTATAAGAAAGGTAGTGGTAGCCACCACATGCAAAAACAAAAATTATATTATATGAAAAAAAAAAAAACAAGAAGTAATTTGTTAATTTTATATCCATTTTTAGTTTGCTTTTTTATTTAATTTTTTTATTTAATTTGTTTATTTTTATTTATACCAATTACTTGTTTATTTTGAGTTTAAATTATATTTGAACTGCAATATTTGAATTATATTAATTTTATTTATTAATTTTGAATTAATTCGTTAATTTAATTTTTAGTTTTTTTTTTAAATTTAAAGTTTTTTTAAGTTTAATAATTAAAATACTCTTAATAATTTTGAATTTTCATTAATTCAAAAAAAACCTGAACTTGAGCCTGATAATATTAATTTTCATATGTACATTAATATAAGATCAAATTATAATTACGTTTATTCGTAATAATATAAAAATAATAATTAAAATATTAATTTTTAATTAAATATTTAAAATATTTATTTAAAAAATTAAAAACAACAATCTTTTCTTTATAAATGATGAACCAGTCAGCTGTGACTATGTTTACCACAGAATATACACAGAAGGGACACGGCCATCTAGCGGTGTGCACATGAACTAAAAAAAGAACAAATGGCATCACAATGGCATCACCAAGTTAACCCTGAAAACATTAAAGGACAGAAAATTTTGTTTGCATATGTCTGTCTCTTTTAGTTCTACCGGTTAAAATTAAATTATTTGTTTACATTTTACTAAAGCAGATTTTTCAGCAAATTGGCGCAAAATTTTTGGGAAATCCTTGTTTTGGCGGACTTTTTGACAGATTTCCTTCATTTTTTTGCGCCAGTTAGCTTGATTATTACTTAATTGTGAATGGTTGCTGGAGTGAAGAAGACAAAAAAGTGTACGATAAGGAAAAATAACGAGGAAAATGTAAGTACATTTTTGAAATAATTAAAAAATTTTCTAAACTTTCTTTCTTTTCAGGAGTCGCAAATGTATTATGGGTTGCCCAAAAATGGACCGTTTTCATCGTTTTCCGAAGAATCCGACAAGGTAAGTGATAGTGTTTTTATATCCAATTGGAAAAAAGAAAACCAATTGGAAAGTGTGATCTGTGGTGTGAAAAAAAAAGTGTAGAAGGTGTAAGACATCAGTAACGTCCCGTCAGTGCCATACGTCCAAAGCAGTAATATTTTTTATCGTGAATACTGCCTTCGGTAGGTATTTGTTATTGGTTAATGAAAATAACAGCCGTATTGGGACGTGGAACCAATATTTGTAATTGGTATCATTGGCAGACGTGCACTGTCGTTGGCATGTTACTGATGGATGTATGTAAATAGACCTTTAATAATATCGTCAATAGTGAAAGCGTTCAAAGATTTTACAAAAATATTCCCCTTGGGAATCTGATGTAGGTGTAGTTAACATAAACCATAATTTCAATATAAATGTAAGAATGAAGTGAAAAAGAATTTTTAAATGGCAAAAACCTGGTAAGAAGTCCACAATTTTACATTCTCCTGGCATTAATCTTTAAATTTTGAATTTGGTTTATTTGGACACCCATATCAGAACTTTGAGAGGATTCTTTTAACGCTTTAACTGCTCTGTGTTTTTGGGGTAATTTAACATAATTGAAAAAGTTGTAAAATTATTCAAACAACACTAGTGCTCACGGTATATAGCACTAGAGCTCATGGTATACAACAACTTTCATATAGCTTATTTTGTCATTTATTAACCGATTTTAAATCTTTTTGCAGTTCTGAGTAGCTTAATGTTCATGCTTTTAGACTGCGTTAAAAAGTTTTAAAATTTAAAAATCTTATGCCAAAATAATTGCAAAACTATTTTTAAAATTTAAATTTTTTTAAAAACGGTGCTTTAAAATAATAAATTGACTAAAATTTATATTCAGATTAAGATAATTTTTTAACCTTTATTTTTCTTATATGAAAGCATAGAGTTTTTTTTTGCATGTGTTAGTAACAACTTTAAACTCTTTTAGCTTCCGAAATTACCGATTTTAACAAAATATTGGACGTTTACTTCGGTGAAGATAAATATTTATTAATTTGGTGTAAGTTTTGTAAAAATCGGTTGTATAATATGTATGTGCATGAATTTGACTTTTTATATAGGATATGGGTTTTGTTGTCATGATATTTTATATATATACTAGAAATATGATAACTTCTATCCATTCATTTTCTGCATTTATTTCATTTTTAGACGCGCAGAATGGCTTCGTATATTAGGTGTCAAATCAAATACAAAGCGTTTATATGCATGTAGTCGACATTTTTCGAAGGGATTCATTTTTGGCAACAAAATTTCTAAATATGCTGTACCAAGAAATGAATGTCCTGAACTGAATGTTGTTAATAAAAAATTGCCTCGATTAATTATTTCAAATGTAGAATTGCCGCGACTAAATTTTTCGCCTATAAGAGAACAGTCGGTGTTAAACGTTTCGACCTTAGAAACGCCGATATCAAATATAAATGAAGACATAAGTACGGACAAATTGCCGGACTCTTCTCTTAAATTTAAATCATTGCAAGCTGCTTTGGATAAATACCGGACGCTTTATTTATCACAAAAACGGTTAAATTCTTTTTATAGAGCAGCTAACGCTAGATATTCTAAAAAATTAGATAAAGAAGAAGAAAAAGTTAAAAATTTAGAAAACGAGTTGAAGAAGAAGAACGACATGTCTTCGGCTTAAATGCAGTTTAGTGAAGCTTCACCAAATTAAATAAAAATTAGCCTATGTGATAGAAAATTAAAAAATAAGAAGAAAAAATTAAATAAAAAAGTTGGCGGCAACGCATAGTTTACGAGTTATTGGCCTCTGAAGTTTTCATATAAAGCTATGAAGAAAATCTAGTCTATATACCGCCGTGTCGGGATATACCATGGTGGAGAAAATCATTAAGCCCGGCCGAAGGCCGCCTATGCAAAAATTCTATTCTATATACCGCCGTGTCGGGATATACCATGGTGGAGAAAATCATTGAGCCCGGCCGAAGGCCGGCTATGTGGGCAAACTTTACAATTAAAAATAAACTTCTTCTTAATTATTAATACGTTTTATTAAATAAATATATTTACGTAATGCATAATTTAATTTTGAATTCAAATATTATTCGCTTTCTATCACATAGGCTAATTTTTATTTTATTTGGTGTAACTTCACTAAAGTACGTTGAGAAATGCAAAGGGAAATCGCACATATATATGAAAACTTCAGAGGCCAATAACTCGAAAACTATGCGTTGCCGCCAACTTTTTTATTTAATATTTTCTTCTTATTTTTTGATTTTATATCACATAGGCTAATTTTTATTTTGTTTAGAGTAGCTTCACTAAAGTGCATTTGTTCCATGTCTCCTAAAATATCTAATTCGTTGTCGGTCTGTTTAGAAAATAGCTTAAGTAATCATTGTCGGGAAGCCAAAAATCGCCAGTATAGCATCGGGCTAAAACTTATCTCTTTAGCGGTATATTTTCTATCCCCTCTAAATTATTAGATTGGCCTGATGTCAGAACTTTACGCCGCTTTGTAAAGGACTGGCCAAAGACTCCGGGTAATTTAAAAGGCACTTTTGAAGCGTTGAAATTACGTGCGCGAGAATTTCAAGAGGAAGAAAAATACGTAAGTGTATCATGCGACGAAATGTCTCTGAAAACCTTCCTAGAGTATGATAGGTTTAAAGATAAAATAGTGGGTCTAGAGGACTTCGGGGACGAAAATCGTTCTAGAAATTTAGCGACTAGCGCTATGGTTATAATGGCAAGTGGTATAGGTGGCAATAGTTGGTCGCAAGCAGTATCATATTTCTTCGTTCAGGGTAACTGTAAAGGATTTAAAATGAAAAAATATATATTTGAGGCTATTTCCAATTTACAAGCAATAGGCTTAAAACCTTGTCAGTTCGTTTGCGATCAAGGATCCAATTTCGTTAATTTTTCCAAACTTGTTGAAGTAAGTGAATACCGGCCGTATTTCGAAGTAAATGGGAAACGAATTTTTTTCATGCATGATAGTCCCCATTTGTTAAAAAGTGCTCGTAATTGTCTCCTTAATTTAGAACACAAAATTTTTTTGGACAATAAACTTATATCGTGGACAGATATAAAGCACTTTTATCATACTGATTCTAATTCATTAAAATGTGCTCCTAAGCTAAGTATGGAGCATATTAATCCAAATAATTTTCAGCGCATGAGAGTTGACTTAGCAGCTCAGGTTTTAAGTCGTACAGTAGCTAAAGGTATGCGCACGTTGCAAGCCTCAGGTAAACTAGATGCTAGGAAATCCGTCTCATATCTCAATACGGCTAAGTATTTAATATTTTTTAACGACCTTTTTGACATTTTTAATAGTCGTACAGAACTACGTGTTTTCAGGGGCTCAGAAGACCAAGTAGAATTTTTGCGACAGGCCTCTAAACACCTTAAAACTTTTAAAGTTATAGACGAAAAGGGTACTAACATAACAAAGACTTTTAAATTCATTTCTGGTTGGCGTACGAACATTTCGGCCTTAAAAAGTCTTTGGGCATATCTAAAACAAGAAGGTTTTCAGGGACTAAAGACACGTAGATTAACCCAAGACCATCTAGAGCACTTTTTTGGTCAAATTCGAAAAGGTTCTGGCAATTCCGTCCGAATAACACCTCGAAATTTTTCGAGCACATTTCAAAAGCGTTGGGGGCTTCATTACGTTAATGTAGTTGTAAATGGAAACTGTGAAGATGTATCCCCAGAGGACAAAATTTTGGACTTTTCTATTGTAGACCTGGCATATAGTTTTGACCCAAATAATACTCAGTGGGATGAATTTCATGCTTTACCTAATCCCTGCCCATCCGTTAAAGACGCGGATGTTCATGATAAATGCATAGAAAACGAAGAAAAGACAGTATTGGAAAGGAATGCATTTGTTTACATATGTGGTTATTTTTATTACAAACTGCATAAAGCACATGTATGTACTTCGCCTTTACCAACCTTTGAAGACGGACAGAAAATTCCAAGAGACTATTATTTTACATACGAAAAACAATTCGACAATTGTCATTTAGTTTATCCTCCACAAGGCTTCGTTGACTATTTCCGAAATTTAGAAGACAAATTGCACGATTTGTTCAATAAGAACTGCCACCGACGGAATATACGACAAATAATTTACGACGAACTGTTCCATGAAAAACCGTATTTGTGTTGTGATGAAGTAAAACATGAAGATATATTAAATCTGTTTATTCGGATAAGAATTTATTTTATTCTTAGATATTTTAATGCAAAGTTGAAGGAACCAAATTTTAAGCAAAAAACATTATGCGTCTCAAACAAGTAGACTTTTCCAAATATTTTTTTATATAATTTTTTTTTATCGTAATAAAGTAATATTTTTTAATTTCGAAACATTAGTAAGCTCTAAAGAGTAAAAGTAACGGTTCTATTAAATTATTTTCAAGTTATTTTATTTCATCTTTACACAAATGCCTTTATTTCAAAATAGAGACCAGACAGAGTCGTAGGAAAACACTTATGTTTTATTTCCGTATTTTGGTTTTGACACAATAGCCTTCCAAATCAGTTCAGAGCTTCATTTCTTGATATAAATTTAGCTTTATAATTTTGATTTAATTAATATATCTTTTAAATTTGTTTTGTAATTGTAACTTATATAATTTAATACAAACATGAATGGTATACCTCACTTTCTTACTAACACAACATTAACAAAGCATAACAAACTGATCTCATGAAAATTTATATGTATATAAGACTTAAACAAATCACAACACATAAAACTTTACCAAACATAATACACGTTTACAAAACTGTATGCATATCGATAAATTTATCTAAATATTTAGCTTATTAATTTTAATGTTTAAATAATCTTATATACATATATTTTATTATATAATTATTTTCTTTATTTGAATTGTATTATTTTTATATTCCCAGCAAACTTGTGAAATTTATATTAAATAATATGATTTAATATAAATTAAATCATAATCATATAAATTAAATCATATTGTTGAATTATTATTTTGGCTTTATTTTAAAAATTATTTGAATTTTTTCCCAAAGATTAAGTTTTTGTTTGCTGGGATGACATCAAGGATAAATAAAAACAAATACATGATAATCTTCATGAATTTGTTAAAGTGCTATTTAATCCAGGAGTAAGTGTAGCGAATATAAATATTGCATATATATTTGTGCGTTTTAAGCTTCTCCTTACTCAAGACCATCATGCGTGGTGAAGAACCACATCCTACAAGAGGTGATGCTGTTTATAACAAAACATGATGGATCTAGACTAGAAAATGTCGAAAAAATCAGCTTCATATTTAATTCATATAGAAGAATTTAAAAATGAAGTTTATTCAAAAATAAAATTGTACATATAAATACACATATTCTATAATAATTAAATTTTTTTCTATTATAAAAAAACATGTTGGTTTCCCTTCGTTTCCGGTGGCCAATTGCTTTAAACACAGGTCTGCAGCAATCAAATCGTCCAATGGGTGAGCTAAAAATATAAGTAAAAGTAAACTTTTTAATAAAAATAATCAATATTATTCTTTTTAGGTATCATTGTATACTCACATGTTGGTTTCCCTTCGTTTCCGGTGGCCAATTGCTTTAAACACAGGTCTGCAGCAATCAAATCGTCCAATGGGTGAGCTAAAAATATAAGTAAAAGTAAACTTTTTAATAAAAATAATCAATATTATTCTTTTTAGGTATCATTGTATACTCACATGTTGGTTTCCCTTCGTTTCCGGTGGCCAATTGCTTTAAACACAGGTCTGCAGCAATCAAATCGTCCAATGGGTGAGCTAAAAATATAAGTAAAAGTAAACTTTTTAATAAAAATAATCAATATTATTCTTTTTAGGTATCATTGTATACTCACATGTTGGTTTCCCTTCGTTTCCGCTGGCCAATTGCTTTATAAACAAAGTCTTCAGCGTTGAATGGAAACTACCAGTTGGTAAGCTATAAATAAAGCATAAATATAAATTTTATTATCAAATATACATATCTTTTTATAATTATCTACTATACTTACCACAGATATCCTAATTTCATCCATCGTCCAATACAGCTGAAATGAATTGAAGCCATTCACCTTTTTATTCCTGTAAGTAAATAATTATATACATATATGTACATACATAGTAGTAAAATATCTAGGCGTTCATCTTGATCGTCGTTTAACATGGAAATCGCATATAGACGCAAAGTTAACACAAATGAAATTAAAAGCAGCCCAAATGAATTGGCTTATTGGAAGAAATTCTATATTAAGTCTTGACTGTAAACTTTTGTTATACAACGCGATCCTGAAACCAATATGGTTCTATGGAATCCAGTTATGGAGCACTGCCTCAGCATCAAGTGTAGAAAAAATTCAAAGGCGACAAAACAAAATTCTACGTACAATTACTGCAGCCCCCTGGAATATCCGAAATCAGCGAATTCACAAAGATCTCGATGTTCCGTTGGTGAAGACAGTATTTTCAAAACACGCAAAAAAATATATTGAAAAACTAGTATTGCACCCAAATCCACTTGCGCGCAACATTCTAAATTATTGAGGCCACACCCGGTTGAGAAGGAGGGATACTCTTTCTCTCAGCCGTACACGAGAGATATAAAACATCAAAAATCAACAGTTGGAATTAAAAATTTTGTTTAGCACTGGTTAAACATATATTAATGTATTTTTAGATTTAAGATTTGAAAAACTTATTGATGTTTCAATTTATAATTGAAGATTCAATAAATAATAAAGCTACAAAAAAAAAAAAAAAAATACGGGTAGCACTCCGGGAGTGCCGACAGAAGTGAAAACGCATATCATACAAAACAAAGTTTTAATAGTAGACATAAATAATGATTACACTTTAGTATGCATACGTAAGAAAATGTTTTAAATTTGTTTGTGTATTTTGATATGAAGCGAGTGCTTTAACCAACAAAATACATGTTGTTTTTGGATTGTTGTACTTGTTGTCGAAATGCGTATACCTGTTAGTTTTACCCTGTCTGGTATGTAGTTATGTATAAAGTGTCAAATATAAGGGCGCTAATACACATGTTATTTGTTTGGTATGCATTAGCACAAACAGAGATGTTACTAAAGCATCGGTGAGAAGAAAACAACATTTTAGGAAACCGGAAATAGTGAGGTGTAAAACCACACATCCGGTTTGCTAACTTTTCTACGTGCAAAATGTAAACAAAGTGTGAAAAAAAATTACGACTTTGAATGCAATAATTTTACAGTAATATTTTAACAAATTAAAAATATAAAAATGAGAATATATAGCAAAAGTCCTCTAGTATCAGATTTTATGACTGTCATTATGGACATTTTAATTATAACGAATATATCCGGAGGTTTCTTCGAACAATTTTCAAAACACTATTTCATTGATATCTCAGAAACTAGAGAGGGTGCGCATATGACACTACACGCAATCGAATGAGGTTTCAAATACGCATCGATTGTGGGTTCAACTATTTTTCCGGAGGTTTTCTGAGAAAAGTTGTATACTTATCAACATTTTTTACAAAAAAAAAAAAAAAACTCTTTAAGTAATTTGCAAATAACTCACAAAGTAGAAAGGGTGCGCATATGACACTACTTGCAATCGAAAGAGGTTGAAAATACGCATCGATTGTGGTTTCAACTATTTTCCCGGAGGTTTTCTGAGAAAAGTTATATTCCATCAAAAATATGAAAAACGGAAAAAGATTTTTTTTGGTTTGAACCTATTGGGCAGCACTGTTCAATATTTTAGCAAACACGTTTTTTTCTTTGTTAACATATTGACTTGGCAGCACTTGTAAGCAAAAACATCACATATATTTTGTAAAAAACATCATTCGGGACACTACTTGGTACGTGCTAAACGTAAACAAAGAATGAAAAAATATTACGACTTTAAATGCAATAATTCTAAAGTAATATATTAAAAAATTAAAAATATAAAAATGAGAATATATAGCAAAAGTCCTCTAGTATCAGATTTTATGACTGTCATTATGGACATTTTAATTATAACGAATATATCCGGAGGTTTTTTCGAACAATTTTCAAAACACTATTTCATTGATATCTCAGAAACTAGAGAAGGTGCGCATATGACACTACACGCAATCGAATGGGGTTTAAAATACGCATCGATTGTGGGTTCAACTTTTTTCCGGAGGTTTTCTGAGAAAAGTTGTATACTTATCAACATTTTTTTACAACAAAAAAAAAACACTTTTAGTAATTTGCAAATAACTCATAAAGTAGATAGGGTGCGCATATGACACTACACACAATCGAATGAGGTTTAAAATACGCATCGATTGTGGTTTCAACTATTTTTCCGGAGGTTTTCTGAGAAAAGTTATATACTTATCAACATTTTTTTTACAAAAAAAAAAACACTTTTAGTAATTTTCAAATAACTCATAAAGTAGAAAGGGTGCGCATATGACACTACAAACAATCGAATGAGGCTTAAAATACGAATCGATTGTGGGTTCAACTATTTTTCCGGAGGTTTTCTGAGAAAAGTTATATTCCATCCAAAATATCAAAATCGGAAAAAGATTTTTTTGTTTGAACTTTTGGGCAGCACTGTTCAATATTTTAGCGAAAAAAATTTTTTTTTTGAGTTAACATATTGACTGGGCAGCACTTGTAAGCAAAACATATCGCACCCTAAATACAAAAGGGTCACAATTCAATATAATAAAATTTTCAGGAGAGACAAAAAACGTGTTTTCGTGCAGAAGCAACCACTTAACATAAAAATAGACATAACTGTATTTTTCCAGTTAACGAAGATACTGATGTGAAAGAAATTTTTGCAGTAGTTAGAGATGTGTACGCTGAATTAATTCCTGCTACCGGCAAACCGAAGCACAAGATAGGTGGCACGCAAGTGCGCGTAAGGAGGAAATTGGCAGCGTTAAGGGCAGCGGTCAACGCCGATCCACCACCATCATGGGAGATAGCGTCGGATCTTAGGCTACAAATTGCAGCACTAGAAGCTCTACAGAGCTCGTTTTTAAAAAACAAAAACATATGAAATAATAAAAAACACATATAAATAAAAGCTTTTAAAAAAAAATATGAAATGAAATAAATAAAAAACACATTACATTGAATTAAAAATTATAAAACTTTATTAAGAAAAAAAATGGATACAATGAACATTTCACATTATATAAATATATTGCTATATATTTTTTTTTTTTATTTAAAGAAAAGGAATTAATTTTATATTAAAATTCAACAAATAAAAGAAGAACGAAAGATATAATAAAAAGAAACAGAAGATAGAAGTTAAAGGAAAGAAAATGTCAAAATTTTAAGAATTGCCACATCAAATAATTACAACAAAAGATATATAGAAGCTGGAAGATATAGAACGTTAAAAGTAAATTAAGCGTTGCCAGCATTTTTATACATAGATAGATTTTTCACAGACAGAGGGCGATAAGAAAATTTTAAACGCAACGTTGCCAAGAAAATTTTTTTTACAAGCAACAATTTGTACTTATATTTCAAAAAAAAAAAAAAAAATATAATAACTTAAATAATCATAAAGACAGAATTTATTCCTGTACTATTAAAAATCAAAGAAAGTAATCGCGAAAATTAAAGAAAGAAAATTTAAGAAAGAAAATTAAGAAAGAAAGGAAATTAAGAAAGAAAGTTAAGGAAGAATGAAAATTAAGAAAGAAAGAAAATTAAATAGAGAGAAACGTAACGAAAGAAAAAAAAGAAAGAAGAAGAAGAAAGAAAGAAAGAAAATTAAAGAAAGGAAATTAAGAAACATTTCATTCTTAAGGGAAAGCGTCATGAACTTTTCATTTGGGAATGAACTTCTATACCACACGTAGTATCGCACAATTTGGAGATAGTGAGATGTAGCGATAATCCATCTAGCACACAAATGCATTTGGAGAACCTACTCTCAAGAATGCTATCGATAAATTTTATGCTACAAATAGGTTCTTAAGGAAACATAAGTAAAAGAAGGAAGAAGAGTAAAGGTAATTAGAAGAAGAAGTGTAAAGGTAATTAGAAAAAGAAGAGTAAAGGTAATTAGAAGAAGAGTAAAGATAATTAGAAGAAGAAGAAGAAGAGTAAAGATAATTGAGAAAACAAAGTTATTAGAAGAAGAAGAGTAACGATAATTAAAAGAGGAAGAGCAAAGATTTGAAATCTTAAAGCAAAAGAGTAAAACAAATAACAAAACTTTCAATGTTCAAAAACGTGTAAACTAAAATTCAAAGAATAGTTTAAAAAGGAATAAAAGCTGTCACACAAATATTTGAAATCTGTCAAACAAAAAAATTTAAAATCTGTCAAACAAAAAATTTAAAATCTGTCAAACAAAAAATAAACTCTGTCAAACAAAAAATTTAAAATCTGTCAAACAAAAATTTAAAATCTGTCAAACAAAAAATTTTAAAACTGTCATACAAAATTTTAAACTCTAAAAATTTTAAAACTTTAATTTATAGAAAATTTTAAACCTCAAAATTGTAAAATTTTTCTTAAGGGGTAGGGTGTAGTGTATTTTATATTATTTTATATTATTTTATATTATTTTACCTATTTTATTATTTTATAATATTTACCCATAATTAGTTCTACCCTCGTAGGGTACTGTATTTAAATTCCTTTATAAATTCCTTAATAACAATTACAATAACTATTATTAATATTGGAATTATAATTGGAATATTATTGTAATATTTTGTAGTTTTAAGATACAGTTAAGTTAGTATTTAAGTCCTTGTTTTTAAGTAAATAAAACACTCATTATTCAGCCTCGAATCGGCTTACATTTTTATTTTAAATACAGGCATTTATCTGCCTTGCAAATTTAGGCCAGTGGCGTTCTTAAGCGCCGGCACCATTATTAGGCAGGACATTTAAAATACAAAAATACACACCTCTATCATAACAATGGAAAAAAGTCAGTTTTGGAAAATTTTGAGTTGTGACCCTTTTGCATTTAGGGAGCGATATACACGCGCTTGATATTGTTAAAAAATTACTATTTATTAATTTTAATATTGTTTGCAAAAGTTAAAGAATATTAAATTCAGACATTGTTGAAGAAATGTCACAATTGCAATGCTCCTATTGCTATCTTGATGGGATGTGCATATTAAATGCCTAAAACATTCCAGCAAGCCAGGAGATGTTTTCTTCGATTTTACATGTACCAAATGCATGTGACATAAATTTGGTGCGCCGTCCACATCTAAAGTCCAAACATATTAATTGTGTAGATGATATAAAAGAGAAGTTTGTACGTCAACGAATGGCTTGGTTAATAATACCTATTGTATAATCTATCAATTAAATCAAAGGGCTTAATTCGTCATGGATATTTTCATTGGAGAACATATATAGTGAATTCCATTGATAAAAATTGGGACTTTTTCTTCGATCCCTATTGCTATTTTGCTTAATTGAAGACAAATATTTCTTAACTTTACATGTTTATTTTGATAGCAAACAACGCAAGAAATAGACAGGGTCGATTTCAGGGGCATTATCTTATAACAGCCCAAAATATTTCACATCTGGTCAGGAACTATTTGAAGAAATTGGATGGCGGAAATTAACACATAACAATAAAACGCCTAAGCATATATTTAATTTATGTATGTATGTTTATTTTCATTAAAAACATTTGAAATTACAAAAATACAATATAATATAATAATAAATAATTTTCTTGCTAAAGTTTCTGTAGAATTCAATGCTTGCAAGAAGAGTAATAAAAAATGTTGGCTTTTTCTATTTTAATAATTTTAGCAAACACAAACGACTTTTGAAGGCGGAGCAAAAAGCCAAAGAAAAAGCTAAAAAGAATGCGAATAAAGTTGCCTCGGCGACGGATGTTGGAGAAAGCAAAAAGAATTCTTCTACACCTGATGAAGAAATCTCACCCAATGAGTGTTTTAAGTTACGTACAGCTGCTGTAACCGAACTAAAAAAAGCTCCCGAATTACATCCCTATCCACATGATTTTCATGACAGTATTTCTTTAGATGTATGTTTTTAATATAAGTAATTTTTGTTATTGCGCTGTGGTATTCCCTTAACAATACCGATATTTTCCGAAAATTTTGCATCGCGAACAACACTGAAAATACAAAAAGGAAAAGCATTTTAATTATTATCATTATTATTATTATTATTATTGATGTTGTTGTTGTTATTAATATTTCTTAAACCCAAAGGCTTTTTATTATTAAACATCACAGTTGTGCTTTTATTGTTATTATTAATATTATTACTATTATTAATAGTAGTGTTGTGATGTTGCTGCGTTTCTTGTTTTATATGTTGCATCTGTTCATGCTGTGTTTGTTGTTGCTGCTGCTTATTTTCTGAACGCTGCAATATAAATTGCACATCGTTGAATAAGTGTGAAACGTCCCACTTTTCCCTTAGCATGTGCCAAAGCAAAAACAACATCCTGAAACAGTGTGTGTAAAAAATATTTAATTAATGTGAAATAATATTGACGTTTAATAATGATAATGCTTTTGAAAAACTTTATCATTGATTATTTGTAATGCTTTTACTTTTTATCTAACTAATAATGAAATTATTTCATTGAAAAGCATTAGCATTGTTCAAAAAATTGATAATGCTAAAAATTTAATTGGTATTGTTTATAAGTCAATGCCAATGAAATCGACAATTAATTAGTCAATTTATTTAATTACTCCCATATATAGTCTATATACTTTAAAATAAAAGTCAACTGCAATAATAGTAAATATTCGCCAAAAATTGATTTTTTTTGTCGCTAGGTGAGATGAGAAAAAAGGAAAAAGTACTTTTGCAAATATAAGAAGTATTGGAAAAAACTACCCATTAAAAGTTATTACTGAACTAACTATTATAAATTCGTTTTGAAAATTGCAAATTGTGTAGGTTTCCACACTACCACTGAGGTACTACACTTAGTGCGTTGTCATTTTTTTTTAATGGTTGACTTCCCCGATAGGCCTAAACCATTATTCACTTAAATATATAAAATTCATTCGTGTATAAACGAAATATGCCACATTTACATTATGAGCCATTTTTTGTTTATCACTCGTATACATATGTACTTGACATACTAGTCATAACTCAAAAAATTAGTATTGTAGAAAATTACTTTAATAAATTTTAAAATTTAATTGCAACTGAAAAATATAATTTTTTAATTGCGTGTATATCGCACCCTAAATACAAAAGGGTCACAACTCAAAATTTTCCAAAACTGACTTTTTTCCATAAATTAATTCAGCGTACACATCTCTAACTACTGCAAAATTTCTTTCACATCAGTATCTTCTTTAACTGGAAAAATGCAGTTTTGTCTATTAAAATTTCTTTCACATCAGTATCTTCTTTAACTGGAAAAATGCAGTTTTGTCTATTTTTATGTTAAGTGGTTGCTTCTGCACGAAAACAGTTTTTTGTCTCTCCTGAAAAATTTATATTTTGAATTGTGACTCTTTTGTATTTAGGGTGCGATATGTTTTGCTTTAAAGTGCTGCCAAATCAATATGTTAACTCAGAAAAAAACGTGTTCGCTAAAATATTGAACAGTGCTGGCCAAAAGTTCAAACAAAAAAAAAATCTTTTTCCGATTTTGATATTTTGGATGGAATATAACTTTTCTCAGAAAACCTCCGGAAAAGTAGTTGAACCCACAATCGATGCGTATTGTAAGCCTCTTTCGATTGTGTGTAGTGTCATATGCGCACCCTTTCTACTTTATGAGTTATTTGCAAATTACTTAAAGTGTTTATTTTCTGATTTTTTTTGTAAAAAAAATGTTGATAAGTATATAACTTTTCTCAGAAAATCTCCGGAAAAATAGTTGAACCCACAATCGATGCGTATTTTAAGCCTCATTCGATTGCGTGTAGTGTCATAATTTATTAGAATATTACTTTAAAATTATTGCATTCAAAGTCGTAATTTTTAGCACTCTTTGTTTACATTTTGCACGTTGAAAAGTTAGCTAACCTGATGTGCGGTTTTTACCTCACTGTTTCCGGTTTGCTAAAATGTTGTTTTCTTCTCGCCGATAAATATTTCGTTATCACAACTTCCTTGTAAAATAAAATTAATATTTTCGAAACTATGGCAATACCACAGAAAAAACCGACTACTAGTGGCAACAGTATATACATAGTGGCAACGACATATACTATGTTCACACTTATGTGTTTAACGTCTCATTCGTGTTTAAGAGCTTAAACACTTCGATTTTGATATGTTTTACCATACATTGACTTGTTTTGTTAAACATCTCAAATGACAAGTTTTAGATTTAAACATCTCGCTAAACACGCAAAAGGCAGGGTTACAAATATATTTGGAGTATGTTCAGTGCGTTTTTTGACAACTCTGTAATGTTTGTATTGCTATTAAATGGCGCCACGTCAAAAATTTTTCACCAACTCTGTCATTTTTCCATGCTGTTATATGACGTCACATCAAAAAAATAAAAATTCCATATGCATATAACATATATTTCACCTTTTAATAGGCTAGCAATTTTACAAATTTCATGAGAAAGAAAATAATAATATAAATAATAGTTTTTTACTGATATTTCTTTCCAGTTGTAATATAATATTAGTTCCTCAAACTCGCAATATTACAAAAACACAATAATCAGCTGACGAAACGTTAATCTTAAACATCTCAAATGTAATGTGAACGGTTGTGTTTAGATTCTAAAACATTTGCCTTAAACACGTTTAAAAACACAAGTGTGAACTTAGTAATAGTCTTGCTTTGTGATGAAATAAAAGATACTGGCTCACTTTCTTCATATATATTTTCTAACTCGTTAATATAAAACAAACGTGATTTGCTTTCCATTTTTATTTTTTAATTTGGAAATCTAAATTAAAATTATTTTTTTTCCTTCACAGGCCAGAAAATATGGCAACTTCAAATGCATAAACCTTACGTTAAAAATTAAAGTTGAAACGGGGTTCACTTTAGCTTATTGGACACTTTTAGCTTAAAGTGTACTCATGATAATGAAAAACGAATTATCTGTCCGATAACACCTTAACTTTAGCAATTGGCAAGTTGTAATAATGGCCCTAAAAGACATTAATAAATCGATTTATTCGTTATTCGAAAATCGGCATTTTAAAATTATTCGAACAAGAGTTTCGTTTTGTTTGATCGATTAATCGAATTATTCTTAATCGGTTGACAACTCTAGTGAAAACCAACTTAAATTAATTAATTTATAATATTTTGAATGTGAATTATAGAAATATATGGATATTTAATTAGTTTTGTGATTTACAATTTTAATTTGGATGGAAAGACAGCACAAAGAAAAAAACGAAAACGAAGGATTGTATGAGTGTATACAAACCAGTATGCTAAATCTTCTGTCTCGTGTCATTTCTGTATATTTTGTGATATTACACCATGGTAAAAATCACTTGAATTCGCCTTGGGTAAAAATATGCTCATGGTGTAATAATCAGGTCTGCGCAAGAAGGAATATGGTTTTTGTAGGGTTGTGTTTTGACCGTTAAATAATCTGCAAATATATGGTAAGTCCCATGGTCTTGTCAAAAGTTGTTTACATTTTTGGCCGCCATCATGAATATTTTTGTTTACGCTATGCTTTTTGTTGCTGCATAACCACTAAATACATACAAACCACAGCTATTTTTGACAATATCATGTTTTTTTTACACAAACAAAATGCATGTCGTTTATTATTGTTGTATTGATAAGCGCACCTTACAGCCATACCTAAACAAGAGCGGCAAGCGTTTTTTAGCTGTCAAAAGTTCTCATGCCCATACAATTTGTATGGAGCATCCTGAAATAACGCGGCGTTAACGCGGCGGCAACATTTTGGAATTGGAAAATCCGATTTTGACAACGCGTTTAATAGTGAAGTTATCTGCAAAAGAAGAGCACACATGATACAATGACTATAAGGTAGTCTTACAAGCCCAGCTTACAATTGTTGTAAATCACTTGTTTTTTATTTCAGGTGTTAAATTTTGATATTTATTTATTAACTAGCTGATCCCGATGTACTTCGCTACCCCCCTCGTTATATAATAAAATTAAAAGTATTTATATATCCTATTGTGACGATCGGTCCAGTAGTTAAACCTATATTACGATTTTTAATTTTAATAAAAAGGAGCGTGGTCCCATCCACTTTTCTCCCGGTACGTATTCCAAATTATGGCAATACCATATGTACCAAATATCATCGACGTAGGTCGAAAAATGCCCAAAATATGGCGATTTAAATTTGTGGTTTGTATGAGAGGTACCACGCCCCTTTGTCCAATCCCGCCCATATTTGCAGCAGCACTTAAGAAATTTACACCAAACCGACATACCAAATTTTGTTTAAATACCGTTATCAGGAGCAGAAATAATAGATTTTTAATTTGTGGTTTGTATGAGAGGTACCACGCCCCTTTGTCCAATCCCGCCCATAAGTATCCTATAGCCTATTCCTGGCTCTAAACTACCTCCCTGCCAATTTTCAGCTAAATCGGTTCAGCCGTTCTTGAGTTATAAGCGAAGTAACTAACACGACTTTCTTTTATATATATAGATTAAATTTACATATAATTTAAATTTTAAATTTACATATACTTATTTATTTACACATAAACGTACACACATACATATTTATACTTTTGACTTTCGAGGAATATTTTTGTTGTGGTTGTTGTAGAGATGCATGTATTAGGTGTGATCCCGTACTCAACATTGGGAGCCTGCGGGATCCCAATTTGCACGAAAACTGTTCCCGTACACAAAGTTCGTGCAAGTGAGAGTGATTTTGAGAGAGCAGTGTGCTTCTTCTTCTTGCACGAAACTGCCCGTACTTTTTCTTCGGGCTAGTTTGTGCAAGTAGTAATCAATCAGCTGTTTATGAAATAAACAATAACAAATAAGAAATTTGAATCTTACCTAACAAGAATAATGATGAAATAACTGTTACTTTTGCAAAAAGCAAAGCAAAATATGTATGTTTGGATATACAAACATAGATATGTATGTGTGTACTAACTAAAATCTCTTAAAAAGTGAAATACTAATCAAAAACAGTATTTATTTTTTTTGTTTACTTTCACAGTAATTTCATACAAACTTTTGGGATAAAAATGTGGTTTTTAGTGTTCCCGTACTTTTGTGCGTTTTTGTCTCTAATTAAGAGTAATTCTTGTTTGCTCTCATTTTACCGGACTTTGCCCAAAAAGTACGGGATCAAACCTATTATTCGGTTAAGAGCAAGGCAAATTCATAATTAATTCGTAATTAATTCGCCTTGGTTATGAGTATATTATTATAATCAGGGTTGTTATATATTTTGTAATAACCCTGTTTTTATGACAAAGCGTTGACGCTCTTTTACTGCACGTCTACATAGGACATGACATGCTGTTAAGACATGCTGTTACAACACGCGAATCTTTTAATGGTGGAGTATACGTATGTCATAATTTTTCATTATTTTTGTTTCGTCAACGAGTTAACTACGCTAGTTTTGTCTCTTGTTTGTGGTTGTGTCGGAAAAAAATATTTTCTTATTAGTGTTGTGTATATTTTATGGCAAACAATAATTTTGTACAATTTAATTTCATTTACCACCGGTGGTGAAGGACACATATACATACATACATATGTACATATGTAGTATATATCTACATATGTATAATTTAATTGTTTTTAACTAAAATTGTAAACTCACATTATTTTTGTTATTTATTTTCCTATTCAGGACGTATTTGCTACAACAATTCAGTTTGCTACACACTTTTTTTTATAAAATAAACACAACTATTACTTTTTCCACAATATTATTTCAGTTTTTTTCCTTAAAATAACAACGAAAACAAAACTTTGACAGCTAAACGTCATTTACTGTTAAGACGGAGCTTTCAAGACAGACGTCTTAACAGCCGTGTTAAGACGGCTAGAAAACATTAACATTTGCGGTCCACACCTGACAGTAACAGGATTTTGCTGTTTCTGTCCGTGTTTTCATGTCAGGTGTAGACTGCACTTTAGGTATGGTATTTCAGCGTCAACGCGAGGCGGTAGAAAACGTTCCGCTTTCCGCTCTTGTTTAGGTATGGCTGTTATATTATTACACCATTCCAAGGCAAATTCATAACTGGAGGTCTCCACGTTCAATAAACTAGGAAATAATTATGTTCTCAACTGTCAAATTCTATTTCCAATACCATATCTCCACGTGTGGACCGCAAAAACATTTATTTAAACATTTATTGAGAAATAGTTGTTTGCACTTATTTCCAAGCAATTATGTTGAACATATACTGTGAAATTTGGAAAATAGTTTTTCGAAATATGCATTTAATGTGAAGTACATAAATATAAAAAATGGACTTTACTAATAATACTGATATTCTCAAATAGATTCCTATTTTTCAAACAAAAAGTAAGTAATTTATAAAATTTTCATACAACCAGCAAATTCGTTTAATTTATGTTCATCACTCAATACGTGTTCTATAGCTCTCAACATAAGCTTACACATGAACATAATTATGCAGTTAATCTGCCGACGTTATTGCTTATGTTCGGAAATAATTATTGAACGTGTAGACGTGGAGTAACAGGTAAAGCTGAATCCACAGCTGATCAAATTTTTATTGCATAATGGAGGTTCGTATGTCAAAATTTGGACATGCAAGCATAGGGGTTCATATGTCAAATGTTGTAGTGTTAACTTTACCTGTTATGAAATTGCCTAGATTTATTCCATGGTAGAATAATATAAGGTGCGCTTATCAACACAACAATAAAAAACGACATGCATTTTGTTTGTGTAAAAATTAGCCAATGTTGTCAAAAAAAAGCTGTATACATAACATACATAGTGGTTATGCAAAAACAAAAAGCATAACGTAAAAAGATATATTCATGATGGCGGCCAAAAATGTAAATAACTTTTGACAAGACCGAAGAGACTTACCATATTTTTTCAGATTATTTAACGTTCAAAACACAACCCTACAAAAAACCATATTCCTTCTTGCGCGCACCTTATTAATTCCACCATGATTTATTCCAACAATATGTTTGTTTATTATGCATTGTTTTCGAACTGCATCTACCTGGAAGATAAGGCATGAAAAATATCAATGTGAAAGAGACCACCCTACTACAATATTACAATTATGTATTTTATGGATCCAACATGGCCGATAATACACGGGAAGTACGAATAGAGGAGCAATTGAAAGTTAAAATTGGTACGTAAAACAATGACAAAATATTAATAAAAATGGTATAAAACTCCTGTAGCAAAACTTTAAATAATGTGGAAATATGCTCAGATTTTGTATGCATTCAAATCAAGTGTTTTGGCGTCTTAGTGTTAGAAGCGTGGTCATTTGTGTTCTGCAGGGAATGAAAGTGAAATCATGTTTATACTTGAATATACAAATGTATGTATGTATGTATCTAAACGATTTTTTATACAACATAATAATGTGTTTGTTTATGATTGAATTTAACAGAGTTTTAATGTTTATTATTAATAAATACAAGAGTTTCAACTAGTGCTGGAATTTTCAACGATTCTATGGTTTTTGTGCTGAAAATGAATTTTTGTCCGTGTGAAGTTGTAACGTAGTTGTCCCTCTTCTACATGTGCTTCTGTAAGAAACTCTTTGAGTATACAGTATTTCCTACAACTTGTTTACATGAAAGTTTTGTGAGAAAAAGAGACAAACAGGTCAGTTTGTTTTGAAAACATACAAACCAAGAAATTAAATTTTTGGTAAAAAAATTGATTTGTTAAGCAAATAAATGAAAAACTGCAACATGCATGCTTAAATTTAATAACATATGTATATGTATACAATTTTAAATATTTACGGTGGGTTCTCCTTTCATTGTGTGGACGAGCGGGAAATTTTACGTGTTTAATAAGGTGAAATCAAAATCTACTGGAGTAGATAATATCCCAATTAAGTTTTTGAAATTAATATATCCATTAGGCTTTTGCAAAAGTACAAAAAACAAATACTTAAATGCATTCTCTTTTTTTCGTGTATTTGTTTTATTATACCCTCTCTTTACTATACCTTCTTCTGTTTTCTATTATAAGAAACAAACACAATAAATACTGTTCTTGTACGAAATAAATACAGCAAGTATTAAAGCATGTAAGAACTAAGCATAATAAGAACCAAGCACATTAAGTAAAGACAAGCACTACTTAAACTATTTACTAAAATACTCGAGTATTTTTGTAAGTTTTATTTGGTTTGTATGAAATTTCGCTTTTATTTAATTTGATGTTAAGATCAAATTATCAACATATCAATAGTTGTATATACTTAGATAGGTATGTACATATGTATATTCCATAAAATTAACTGCTAAATTAATGCTAAAAATAAAAACCAAGAAAATACTTAAAATACCCACATGGTAAAATAAGAACCTTGCAAAATACTTACAGAATATTAGCGAAAAAAATGTTTACTTTACTCTACTTATAGTGAATAAGAATGAGTAAATACAAATACTCTGAGCGTATAAAGAGAATAAATGTTGTGTTTGTTTTTTTTCCGTTTTGTATTTACTTGCTTTGATCCCCTTTTGTACTTGGATTTACTCTGAGAATTTTTAAAAAAGCAAATGTTTTTGAATTTAAATGTACTTAGTGCAAAAGCCTAATATCCATACGTTTCTCACATTATATTGCATTTAATTAATACTGTCTTAACCACTTCTATTTTCCCTGCTGCCTGGAAAATTGCAAGAGTAGTACCCATACCCAAATCAAAAAATGTTAGTAGTCCTGATGATTTGAGACCTATTTCAATACTTCCAGCGCTGTCCAAAGTGGCGGAACATATTATCAGAGAACAAATGCTTTGTTTTGTGAGATTGCCAATATGCTTTTCGTCAAGGTTATAATACTACTTCGCTATTAGCTGACTTGACGGATAATATAAGAAACCATATTAATGATAGAAAGATATGTATGTGTTCTATTATCGCTTGATCTCACAAAAGCTTTTAACTCAATATGCTTCTCTACTTTGGTTACCACGTTGAGAGACACATTTAAATTTGGCCTATCTGCATGTAAACTCATTATGTCATATCTTTCTGGAAGAAAACAATTTGTTGATCTGTATGGTAGTTCTGATTTATTGCCACTATTTTCTGGTGTGCCGCAGGGGTCTGTTCTGGGCCCATTGCTATTTCTACTATATGTGAATAATTTGCCCACTGTGGTTGATTTTAATTTTTGTATACCCTACTTATTTGCAGATGATATTTTCCTTGTATTTGGTGGTAATGCTGCGTTTCTTGACGTGTTAGAAGCTAAAATAAATTATAGCCTCCATAACATTACTGAATGGTTGAGTAAACATTCCTTATCAGTGAATCCCCGTAAAACAAAAGCAATGTTGTTTGGAACAACAGGGTCCACATTACCAGATCTTAACATATCTATTTGTAATTCCAGTATTGAGTTTATGATTCAGCATAAATGTTTAGGGATAATTATTGATAATCAGCTGAACTTCAAATCCCATTTTGATTGTATTCATAGGAAAATAACCTTTTCAGTTCGAAAAATATACTCTTTGAACTTATTTTTCCCGCTTGAAGTTAAGCGAAAAATATCATATGCACTTTTGAAGTCTCATATTTTTTATGGTTTAGAAGTTATTTCGGGTACTACGGCTACGAATGTAAAAAAGCTGGAACGTATCGTCAACAGTATTGTAAGATTTGTATATAACGTTCGTAGACGTGAACATATTTCGGCATTTGTGAAAGACTTTCTGGGTTGCAGCTTTTACCAGTTTGTTAAACTTCGTTGCCTAAATTTGTTCTATGGTAATGTTTGAAGTGGCATACCCGCCAAACTGTACAATAAATTCACCTTCTCCCGTTCTAGCCGCAATAAACAGATAGTTATACCCAATATAAGATGTGCATTTTTTGAAAGGTCTTTCGTTATTAGGGTGGCGAGATATTGGAATAGTCTTCCCAATGAGCTGCGAATATTTTCCCACAGTAATAACGTCTTTCGAATCAAATTGGTAAGGCTATTCTCGTTATAGAATTTATATAATAGAATGTAACTGATTTAGAATAGGAAGGTTGTCCTAACATTCACACCGGACTGTAACAATACTTTTATCTCTGTCCTCTTATTAAAGTTAATGTTATCTATCATTTTTATTTTTCGTTAATTGAAAAATGGCCCCAAACTCGAAAATGAAAAATGGCCCCAAACTTAAAAATAAAAAATGAAAAATTGCCCCAAAAAAGGAAAAATGGCCCCAAAGTTTGTGGGTTTGAGATTGTTGAATTGAGATTATGGATTGTCTCATCTTTTAATTTAGAGAATTTCTTAATATGTGTAGTTTTGTTGTCTTTTAAAATGGAGAAAATTGTCTTAGATATGTGTACATATCAACGTTTAAAACAGGACCCTACTTCTTCACTTCAAAAGAAAAATAATTTTTTAGTAAATAAGTTACACAATCTAACACTAATTGACGCAAAGTTAAAAGCGATATTAACGAACAGGACCGCGATAGCACCCAGAATTTATGGTTTACCGAAGATACACAAGCCAGGTGTACCCCTTAGACCTATTTGTTCTTACATTAATTCCCCATCACATAGTCTTTGTAAATTTATGGCGAATATTTTAAAAAACTTGACGAAAGATTCGAAATACAATGTTACAGACACAATTCAGTTTAAATCCAAGATCAATAATATCAACATCGAAAATAATGAAATATTAGTATCTTTTGACGTCGTATCCCTTTTTCCGAGCATTCCGGTAAACTTAGCCCTTAAAACTATAGGGGAAAAATGGAATATTTTAAATAAACACACAAACATACCACAACAGCTGTTTATGGAGATTTTAACTTTTTGTATAAAAGAAACCAGATATTTAAAATTTGACGATAAATTTTATGAACAGAAAAAAAGAATGCCCATGGGGTCACCAATTTCCCCGGTTGTAGCAGACATTGTAATGGAAGAAGTTTTGGATTCAACATTAATGAATATGGAAACAAAACCGAAAGTACTGGTGAAATACGTAGACGATATCTTCGCCATAGTAAAATCAAACACAGTTGAGGATGTACTTGCTAAGTTAAACTCCTATAATAGACAAATTAAATTTACCAAAGAGTTAGAACATGACAATAAACTCCCATATTTGGACGGTATAGTAATACGAGATGACAACATTCTTAAGCTGAATTGGTATCAAAACCCACATCATCCGATAGACTTATTAATTTTTACTCAAAACATCCTAGACGAATAATAATAAATACGGCAACCAACTTTATCCGACGAGTACTGAGCATCAGCGATGAGAAATTTCATGAAGAAAATGTAAAGGGAATAGTAAAAATACTTAAGAAAAATGAATATCCACAAGGAACCATACTGGAACTTATAAACTACGTTAAAAACAATAACAAAAGAAATTTGGAAGATGTCAATTCTCAGAAAATTTATAAAACAATAACATATCGTCGTGCCAAAGTTATCTTCACGTATCTCCAAATTTTTTTTTTTGGGAAATTGAGTCCAAAGTTTCATAATGATATACAAAAAAATTTACGTGAAAAAAGTAGTCCAATATTTTTGTCAGATATTATGTTTGAAGTTTTTTATCGATTTATGTAAAAATATCTGAAGTCATTGAAAAAAATTTGTATGTTATTGCTATTTTTACATCCAAAAAATATTTGTCTTTTTATTGTATATGCCACATTTTGGGAAATATTTTTTACTTTATGGTACATACGTGAAATTTGTTACAATTAGTAAACACTATTGGTTGGCTCGCGCGCAACTTTTTACTCACATATGTACATGATCGTTAGCGGTTCAAAAAAAAATCTGCGACTCACGTTACGTGCGTGCATTCGCATTACCACGCGACTCTTGTGTACCGCAAAATAAAAATAAAATATTGTCGTCTGCTCTCCTAAAATTTTTGTATAAAGAAAATAATTTAAAAACAATAACTCAAAAATTTTCTGAGCCAAGGCATTCGCAAATTCAAGAGATTGACGCTGTACATAGTGCAATAGACAGGTTCCTAAAATTAAAAGAAATTCACAGTCCCTTAGATCTGATAAGAAAATTAAAGAACTATCAATCCAGAAAAGTAACTTTTAAAATTATTGAAATGCTACCCAATGATTTCAAGACGTATTCCTCCTTAGCGAGTCAATTACATTTTCAAAATATTCCGTTCACCAAAATAAAAGAAATAAAATATAATAAATTCAGCCTCTTATCTCTACACTTTAAATTATCTGCAAGTGAAGACGAATTTCAGTCAACAAGCTTAAAAAAACAACCCAGGAAGGGTGTTTTTATTACTTTGGAAAACATTTTTCAAAAAGAACTAAATACAACCGCAAAGATAAATATTTCTAAAGACAAAATAAAAGATATTGAAAGTTTATACGCTTATCTTCCACAAAGTGATGCGAAATTCTTCTCAGATTTATTCGTTTAAGTTTGTAAAAAGTATATTCAAACTTTCAGAACGAAAAATTAAGCTCGAGTGAAACATATTATGTTGTAGTTTTTTCAATCAATCAAGTATTTTTAAGACTTTTGAATTGTTATTTAATTTAATTGAAATAAAGTTTATTTAAGCAAAACGGACATATGTACATTCCCTAAGAATCTAGTTTTCATTTATATAAACCCAAAATTACCATTAAAGATTAATACAAAAAATTTTTGCGATATAGAACGAAAAGGATATGTATATTACAATAATGGTTTATATTTAACTTCTAATTTTTCTCACAAACATACGTGAAGATAACTTTTTAATTATTTCCATGAACATACGTGAAGATAACCCAAGTTTTTTTTCCCAACAGAACTTCATATACTTTTTATAGTATATCCATAATAATGTTGCATACGTTAATATAACACATTAAAATTTTATTAATAGCGGATATACAATAAAAAGGTGTTTTAATATCTCAAAAACCATAAGAGATAGAGACGTGGGGATTGCACAGATCGATAGATCTATAAAATTTACTACAGGAAGTGGTCTTATCTAATTTTTTGGTATTTTGTGATATACGTGAAGATAACTTTGGCACGACGATATATATCAGGATTATCTGAAAGAATTAAAAACTCAGACACTTATGATAATAATAAATTTGAATTGGCGATGAAAACTAATAACTCATTGAATAAATTATTTAGCAAAACAAAGGATAATATAAAAAAAGAGGATAAATCCAATCTCATTTATGAAATTAAATGCAGTGGTGACGAGCAAAGTGTTTGTAATAAATTATACATTGGCACTACTAAGACAAAATTGAAAACCAGAATATCATCTCACAAGTCGGACCTAAAAGCTGTTAACAAACCAATTGAACAAAAAACTGCCCTCGCGGCCCACTGTACATTGAGTGGTCATAAACCTGATTTTAATAACGTAAGAGTATTACAAGAAGAGAACAACTACAGAAAGAGATTTACGCTAGAAATGTTACACATCATGAATGTACCCTCTGAGAAAAGACTTAATTATAAGACTGATATTGACAATCTTGCTCAATTATACCGGCCGATAATAAACAAATATAAAATAAGAAAACAAAACATAAACAATGGTTAGTTCAGGACTTGAAATTTTGGTGAAGGTTAGGTTAGGTTAGGTTAGCAGATTGCTGGTAAGTAAAGATTAGATTCCAGCTCACTTGGGCCCTTACGTGGTCCCATTGTGCTACCTGTAATAAAGGAGAGTAATAGAGGGAGTAGTAAAGGGAGATTAGAAGAGTCAGAAGAAGAATAGGCAAAGAGAGGGACAGAGAAGAGCAAGAAAAGAACAGGTGGGAAAAATTTTGGTGAAGGACTACTGTTAAATATTGTTTAGCGGATAATTAAATTCTTTAATGTATGTATTTAATATGTTTATTGTATTTGTTTTGTACATCTATTTTTAATATTGTTTTGTTTCTATATATGTATGCCCGTTTGCATATAAATATTAATAAGGAAATATACTGTAATTTTTCTTGTATTTTTAGTTCCTTGATAATGGTTATCGATGATAACCGAAATATCGGATTAATTTAAAATAAAATAAAAACTTAAAAGATTTTAAGGAACAACACTTCTTTGGTTTTTATTTTTATTTCTTCTTAATGAGACCTTTCAGCCGAATTAATTAAAACATTTTTACTCAATTAGTATTATTATTAAACGGCGAAGTTGCTCGAAATTCTATGGAGTAGAGTTACCTTGAGCCCCGCCGAGGAGCCTAGAATGCAAAAACCCGTTAGTAAGCTGTGGGCGCTGTGAGCCAACATGGAGAAAAAAGTGGCTGCGCCCAACAATTGCCCAAATAATTTAAGTCCCCAGATTTGCTGCAGTGCATTGGGGTGATACGTCAAAATAAAATTAGGTACGTATGTATGTAATGCAATGCAGAAAATCTTTACTAAACATCGCCGTGTCGGGAAATACCATGGTGGAGAAAATCCCTAAGCCCGGCCGTAGGCCGGCTATGCAAGGGATCCATAGTAAGCAACTCAATTTTTTGAAAATTATCCAATATTTTAAAATATTTGAATTTTATTACTAAAGTTTTTCCGCGTAGCCGGCCTCCGGTCGGGCTGAGGCATTTTCTCCACCATGGTATTTCCCTACACGGCGATATTTAGTTAAGATTTTCTGCATTGCATTGGGGTGCTAGGTCAAAATAAAAATAAGGTATGAAAACTTCAAAGGCCCATAACTCGAAAAATATGAGTTGCCTCCAACTTTTTTCTATCATTTTTTCTTCGTATTTTTCAATTTTCTATGACATAGGATAATTTTTATTTTGTTTGTAGCAACGTCACTAAAGTACATTGTTCCTCTGGCTCAACTGTTTTAAATTTTTCTAATAATTTTTCATAAGGTTATGGTTGAATTGGTTTAATTTTAAATTTTGTCAGGACCAAAGTAAATTTATACCAAGTATATGCAAATCTACAAAAACAAAAAACATCATGTATTTTGTTTGTGCAAAAATAATGGATGAATGTCAAAAACAGATGAGAACAACATGAAGAAAACAAAAACAATTTGTAGAATTATGTATAAAAAAGCATAACAAACCAAAATGGCGTACGAAAATTGTAAACAGCGTTTGACAGTCATACATTACCACTAAACGAGAAAAAATTAATCAGCTGTTTAGATGCATATACTTGGTATAAATTTACTTTGGTCCTGACAATGTTGAAATGAGATGCCAGCTATTTTATTTTTTCAGCCAAAGTTGTAATGAGCTGCCACATAATGTTAGCAGTATGTATACTAAAAGCACATAGTAACTTATATCCAGTAAAAAAACTAACTGAGTTTTATTAATTTTTTTTAACATGTAATTTTTTTATTAAACAATAAAAAAATAAGTGCGTTTGAGAAATAAAACACCAAATTTAATTCATCTGTCACTGTACTGCCACCTTGTAAAATTAATAAAACACACGTATTTCATACGGTAGCTTTGATTTTCCGGACAAATTGTTCGAAATGAGTGAATCGTGTTCCAAAAATGTTTCAGAACAAAAAATTTTGTCCGGACAAAAATTTTGTTCGGAAATAATGAGTGAATCCAGCTTTATACTTATGGCCAGTTTTTGACTTCATATTTAAGTATGTAACTTTTTTTTTATTAGGACCAGACTTCCGGGGATGACCCCTACGTATGCAGTGCACTGTGCATGCAAAGGGTAGAGAATATAGATGTTGAAAATTTAGAAGACTTAACTCTTTTACAACTCTACTTTGCGCGTTATGTTAATTTTTAAGGCAGTGTTGAGGCGCCTCCGGTGTTAAGTAGACGTATTGACTTAGTTAAGCTGTATTAGCAAGCATTTTATTAATTGTTTTACTTCGCCGATGTTTTTGCTAACCAACGAAGGAGGGCGATGTTGTGTACATTAGCTTGGAACATCATCAATCGCTGTCGGAACAGTTTTTTACTGACCAGTACTATGCCTTCATCACTTAAATAGTCCGACAACAATTAATACAATGTTTTAATAATGTACATTAGAGAAATTTGTTGTAAATGAATTAGGAATGATAAATTTCACTTTACTATTGTTCTACTGACGATGTTTATTTTAATTATGTTTATAACTACATTGCTCTTATATTGTTGTTTACTGAAATTTTCATTGTAAGTCAGTTCTTAAATAAAACTCGAATTAACAGGTTATAAGCCCAGGATACTTAAGTTATTAGAATATACTATTATTTGTTTTCAAATTTAATAAAAATGACAACGGCACCTGGAGCTTTACATCTGGGGATCCTAAGTGGGCGTGGAAACTTTGATGCTTGGAAGAGGCAAGCGAAATCATTGTTGGTGATTAAGAATTGCTTGTCAGTAGTAGAAAAGTGTAGGTGAAGGCCGTGATGAAAAGTTAGATGTATGTGAACTTGCGGAGATAACGTTGATGGTGGACTCAAGTAATTATGGTCATATTCCTGCGGCTTCAACATCAAAACAAGCATGGGATGCTCTTATGAATGCATACGAAGATACGGGCTTAACAAGGAAGGTTAAACTATTGAAACAGTAGTGAATATAAAATTGGAAAAATTCAGTTCAATGGAGGGATATGTAAATGAATTGGTTTTAATTGCATTAAAAGTGAAGACTGCTGGACTCAAAATTGATGATGAGTTGACAGCTTCCCTTATGTTGGCTGGGTTACCTAATGATTTTAAGCCTTTAGTAATGGCTGTTGAAAATTGTAATGGAACATTAACTGTTGATGCCGTGAAAAATCTTCTCCTACAGGACGCAAAATGTGTGATAAAAAAGCCGAAAACGATGCAGCATTATTTTCAAAAAAATATAGGAAGAACAAGAAGAACAAAGATTAATGTGGCAACCTTTGAGAAAACAACAAGCAAATTATCAAAGCTCTTAAAAAAAATTATAAAAAATAATAATAAAGTGTTTTAAAAAATAGATAGTGACTATTATAAAACATAAAACAATATACGTATACCAACTGAATAAAGAAACATATTATAGAATTAATTAAAAAAAAAATAAATATGGCTGAATGCAGTAAATGCAGATCAGCAATACGAGGTGAAAGTGGTATTCGTTGCAATGGAGTGTGTGACAAAGTTTATCATTTTACGAAAAAATGTGCCGGTATTGATCAATATTCGGCAAAAATAATTGATGAAGATAATTTCGTCCGTTTTATATGCGACGATTGTTTGCAATATATCCATAATGTTGATCTTGTCTTAAAAGAAATACAAGATGGTGTTTACAAAAACAAAGTAACACTAAAAGAATATAAACATGAATTTGAAAGCTCACTGAAACAAAATGAAATAGAAATTAAAAAATTACTTGAAGCTATAGAAAAGAGATACGATGAGAGATTTAAAAAAATTGATAATATTCAAAAACTATGCGAAAAAAATGTTCAAGAAGTAAATAAAATTTATGGAAATGTAAATGAAATAGAAAACAAAAATAAAGATATGTTTAGCACAATTGAAAAGAATAATATAAATATGTGTAATGAAATAAAGAAAATTGTAAAAGAAACGAATGTCAAACCAAAAATCACGTATGCACAAACAGTGGCAAATAAATTGGTGATGCCAGATTTAGCAAAAAATGTCCCCTTAATAATAAAACCTAAGGAAAAGCAGAGTATTGAAAAAACGAAATATGATTTAAACAAAAAAGTGGACCCAATAAACTTTAAGATAACTAATGTTGAAAACAGAAGATATGGTACTATTGTTATTCAAAGCAAAGATAATGAAGAAAGAGAGAAAATAAAAGAAGCTATACAAAAGGAAATAAGTGAAAATTATGAAGTCAAAGTTCCGAAACAAACCGAATTGCAATTGTTAATAACGGACATGAATTTTAAATTGCAAGAAAATGATTTGTTAGAAAAATTAAGAAAACAAAATGAAATACTAAAAAATAGCGAAATTGAAATAATAAAAATTTTTGAAACAAAAAGATATAATAAAACAGTATTTAATGCAAAAATAAAAATTGATAACGATTCGTATCCGAAAATATTATCAGGCCAAAAGCTTAATGTAGGATGGGATAGATGTAGAGTTTTTGACGGTACAAGTATAACACAATGTTTTAAATGCCAAGGATACAACCACAAATCATCAGAGTGCAGAAATGAGGAAATATGCTACAAATGTCACGGTAACCACAAAAGTAAAGATTGCAAAAATGAAACTTTAAACAAATGTGTAAACTGCATAAAAGAAAATAAAAGGCTGAACTTAGGACTTGATGAAAATCATTGTACAAACAACAGGGAATGCCCAGTTTATCAAAATAAACTAACATTGAAAATGAAAAGAATAGGTTTGACAGTTTAACAACCACAGAAAATATATGGAATATACACAAACATTCAAGGACTTTTAAATAACTTCGCACAGTTGGAAATTATAGTCGAAACCGTTAAACCAGAGTTTATATTGCTCGCTGAAACTCATATCACAAATAACATTGATGAAAAAGAATATGAAATAAAAGAATATGATAACTATTCAACAACTTCGAATTCTTCGAAGACTGGAGGTGTAATATTATATATTAAAAAGCAATGGTTTATAAATAAAATTAAGGAACATATAGTAGACTCAAAGCACTGGATGAGTGCCTATATGGCTAAACGAGAACACATCTCATTTATTATAGTAATTGTTTATAGATCACCAAGCTGTTCTAAATCCGAATTTTGTGATACATTTCAGGAGTTCCTAGATGAAATTTGTGAAAAAAGCTGTGATATTTTAATAACAGGAGATTTTAATATAGAATGGTATAAAGATTTTTATAAAGATAAATTTGAAAGTAGTTTAAATGACAATGGGCTTAAACAAATTATAAGTGAACCCACCAGAATAACCCAAACCTCGAAAACATTAATAGACTACATAATAACGAACAATGAAATAATCTCGGCAAAAAATAATATAAACAATAAAATAGCAGATCATGAATGCATAGACATTTTTATTGATTATGAAAGAAATTATCCTGAAAAACAAAATAAGGAAATAGAAATTTTTAAATACAATAAAAATAGTTTTAAAAATGAAATAAATTCAGTATTACAATGTAATGAAATTAATAATTTTAATGAATATGTCCATGATATTGATAGATGTTTTGAAAATACTATACAAAAATTTACAATAAAAAAGACAATAAATGAGATGATTAACAATAAATGGTTCAATAGCGAACTCAGGCTTCTCAAACAAGAAAAAATAAACAAGTACCAAAAAGCTATCATAGAAAACACTAATGCAGCATGGAATAATTATAAATCAATAAGAAACACTTATAAAGTTAAAATTGAAAATGAAAAACATAAATACATAAATAATAAAATAAATAGCACAAGCAATCAAAAAGAAATGTGGAATAAAATAAAAGAATTAGTGATAAAGAAACCCAGAAATGTGATAAAAACTGTGATATTTAACCAAATAGAATATAAGGACAATTTAGATATAGCCAATAAATTTAATAATTATTTCGTAAATAGCATTTCTGATATAAGAAACTCCATTGAAAACGTGCAATATGAAAATAAAATACCTGTGATAAATGTTAAATTTGAATTTCGTGCAATATCCTTATTAGAATTAGAAGTTATATGTAAAAATATTAAGAAAAAACCTGACTATAAGAAAATATCAAGCAAGATAATATTAGATAACTGGGACATAACTGGCAATATATTACTCAACATTATAAATAAATCCCTAGAAACAGGAGTTTTCCCAGAAAACTGGAAGGAATCTTTAATTAACCCAATAGAAAAAGTAAAGAATACTAATATTTGCGAAGAATATCGCCCAATAAACATTCTAAAAACATTTGAAAAAGTTATGGAAAAAGTAGTAAAAAATCAACTTGAAAACTATCTAGAAGAGAATAACCTTTTATCGAAATACCAATCTGGTTTCAGAAAATATTATTCATGTGAAACAGCATTGAACTACACAATAAACAGGTGGAAATATATGAAGAAGAGCAATAAAATACTGGCGATTTTTCTTGATTTCAAAAGGCCGTTCGAAACAATAGATAGAGACATTTTAATAAAAAAATTATACAGGTATGGAATTAAGGACAACGAATTGAAATGGTTTCAGTCATATTTAACCAATAGAATGCAAATTACCAGAGTTAATAACGTGGAATCAAGTGCAATAGAAAATGACTATGGAGTACCACAAGGCTCAATATTAGGAGCACTCTTATTTATTATATACATAAATGATATGGAAAAAGTATTGGAGAAGTGTGAAATTATTTTGTATGCAGATGATATATTAATTTTTACGGAAGGAGAAACAGAAAATATATGCTACGAAAATCTTTCAAGTGATATGAACAATATTAATAAATGGCTAAAAATGAACAAGTTAAAATTAAATGAAAGTAAAACCAAATTAATGGAGATAAATATGAATTCAAATATAACATTAAAAATAAATAATATAACAATAGAAAAAGTTAACACTATTAAATATCTGGGTTTTATAATTGACAATGACTTAAAATTTAAAGAACACATTAAATACATATGTAAAAAAATCGGGAAAAAAATCGGATTTTTTAAACGAATAAGAAACAGCTTATCTAAAATTACGGAATAAACATATATAATACAATTATTAAACCACATTTCGAGTATGGATCAACAGTTTTATACACATGCTGTACAGATACACAAATAACCAGACTACAGAATTTACAAAATAAGGCAATGCGTGCAATATTAAAACTAAACAGATTTGCTTCAGTAACATTTATGCTGAGTGATTTAAAATGGCTTAAAATACACAAAAGACTAGCACTAAATACAATAAACTTTATTCAAAAAATAAAAATTGGAGATGCTCCTGAATATTTGATCGAGCAAATAAGATATGTTGGGGAAGTTCAACCATATAACCTGAGAAATGCTTTAGATTTCAGGATACAACGAGCAGACACCAGCGCGATGCAAAGATCGCTATTTTATAAAGGACTAAGCATTTACAATAAGATGCCAATTGATGTCAAAAACGAAACTAATAACAATACATTTAGAAAAAAATTATCATCATTTATTAAAAATTTTAATATATAGAAGAGCTAAATTTCTGTAAAGTTATTAAATGATATGTAATTTTTAAAAGTATTAATAAAATACTACTTAAAATAAAAAAAAAAAAAAAAAAAAAAAAAAAAACAAATTCAATGTTTCAATTGCAAACAATTTGGACATACATCAAAAAATTGTCCAATCAGAAAAAATAGCAATTACAATGATGATTTTAAAAAGAGTTTAAAATTTAAAAGAAATGTAGCAACAACATTAATTGCAACAATGGGTAAAAGTATGCATGCGTGTATGAACAAAGAATTTAGTGGAAGTCAAGATGCAACGAATTCAGTATCTTGGTATGTGGACAGCGGTGCAAGCAATCATATGATGGGTATCAGTAGCTATTTGTACAACAAGCGGAAAATAAAAAATAAAAAGCAGACAACAGTGAGCTCTCTGTAGAATGTGTTGGTGATATTGATCTGGAAATATGCTGTGAAAACAATAAGAAGGAGATTACAGTTAAAAATGTAGAGTTTGTACCAAACCTATGTATAAATTTATTATCTGTAAAACAATTGACAGATGCAGGCAGTGATGTTATATGTAGGGAAAAATCCCTACTCGTAGGGATTTTCTTAAAAAAAAATTACCGTAGGGAAAAAATGACAGATTTGTTGAAATCATTAAAATGTAGGGACTTTTCAATAATATAGCAAAAATATATTAATTTGGCAACCTTCTTCAGTTTGGTCTTGGAAGAAATGCAGCAAATATTACTCCTCAAAACAGAAATATTCAGAGAAATGGGGTTCTTAAACCTTGAAATTACATTGGAAAAAAAAGGAAATAAAACTGAATTTTCATTTAAAAATATTTCGAAAATTATAAAAGTGGACGCTAATTGTCTTCTACAAGAGTAGAGATCCTTTAAATTAATTTTTTCAGAGCAAGAAATAGGTTATTTGTTAAATATGGACATCGAAAAGTTTTGGAGTGCAGTTACCCAAATGAAAAATTTTAATGAGAATTTCATTCTCCCCCTTTTGTCGAAATTAGCTACCTTTGCTTTATCACTGCCACATGCCAATACAGACAGGGAAAGAATTTTTTCCATCATCACTGATGTTCGCACAAAGAAAAGAAACAAGCTAAGTCATAAAATTGTAACTTAAATTTGCATTGTCCGCTCATTTTAACAAGGCGAATGTAAAAATTGTTATACCTTCCAATGTACCGAAAATCCTTTAAAAAAACTGGTATCCTTACGACATGTCAGGAAATCACCAGTCAAAAATAACACGGGCAAACAATTTTTTTTTAGTATCCAAGCAAATTTCAAAAGTGCAAAAAATATATATTTTAATTAAATAAATTAATTGTGATTTTAATTGAATTTATGTATATCACTTGTTTTTATGTTTTTCAATTTTTGTTTATTTAGTTTTTAATTTATAAAAAAGACTGATTTATAATTCATTATGTATAACAAGTTTCAATAAAACGTTTATATATTACACAAAACACAAAGATTTTATTTGCATTGTTTGATATATTATAATTTAAAAGTTGTAGGGATTTTTGTAAGGACAATTTTTTGAGCGCGTAGGGAAAAATAGGGATTTTTTAAGTGCTGCGTAAATAAGTCTTTAAAAAAAGTGTATAACATCACTGGATGCAGGCAAGAAAGTTATACAGTGAAACTTCGATATAACGAATTCCAAGGGGATCCGAAAATACTTCGTTATAGTTATTGCTTCGCTATAAATATACACCCCTATCGCGAATAAACATTCCCATGAAAAAACTCCCAAATTTTTTGTATTACTATCGTGAATGATTCCCATAATTTTTTTTTTTGGAATAAATTCCCATACCTTACAAATATGGCATCGCAAATGTTGACTCCCGCGAATAATTTGACTAAAATTATTCACAACAATTGAAAGTGGGAACAAGATGTGAACATGTAAGTAGCAATTTGTTTTTTAATCCAGAACTTCATGTTATCAGTTTTTTCTCTTATTTATTAACACAGGAGTGTTAATGAAGAACAAATTAATTGTCTGGTTGATGCAATAATGTGTGCGAATCAAGACAATGGCAATTTTTTTTTTTTTTTTTTATTAGGACCAGTACTCAGGGGATGACCCCTACGTATGCAGTGCATTGTGCCGGAACTCAGAGAGATAGAGTAGAGAAGATAGATGTTGAAAATGTAGAAGGCTTAACTCTTTTACAACTGCTTTGCGCGTTATGTTAATTTTTATTGCAGTGTTGAGCGCCTCCGGTGTTAGGTAGACGTATTAACTTTGTTAAGCTGTATTGGCAGGCATTTTATTAATTGTTTTACTTCGCCGATGTTTCTGCTAACCGTTTCCAAAAGGATAAAAAAGAGGACGTCGGTAAATTTTGAAACGAGTTAAGCTTTTGTAAATGGTGTTAATTATTAGTTTAATAAGCGTAACTTATGGGTCTATTATGGATGGCAACCGAACTACAGTTGCGTTGCCAGTTGCTGAGAATTGTATTACGGATGGCAAGTGGCAACTGAGAGCTGCCAGTTTCAGTTGCTATTTAGTGTTTTTCTGGCAACCACAAATTTGCAGTTGCCGGCTGGCAACGCAACTGAGGTTCGGTTGCTATTCATAATCGAGCCATTAAATTTTTCATGCATAGGTGAGGATCGACTAAAAACGGAACATAAGAAAAAAACTGACTGAAAACAAAAAAATCGCAACAAAACAAAGAGGATCAGATTCACCACGTAGTTGTCTTCGCTGCAGTCTATGGATTGATTTTCCTTTTCCAGCAACAGAAAACGCAAATAAACGCTATTCATAATTTTTACCTTATTAGCTTTAATTTCTTTTATTCATACACCACAAATAAATCCCGCAAAAATTATTTGTTAAATCAAAACAAACTATTCAAAGTAAAAACTTTTATTCCCAAGTAATTCACAATAGAGACTTAAACTCCCAAAATATTCGCGATAGCAATTTGTTAGGGATGGGAATAAAATTTTTCTCCCAAACAACATACTCCCATAATATTCGCGATAGGGGTGATAATCAGCAATACCTTGATATAACGAAATTTGAAGAAATACGAAAAAAATTCGTTATAACTATAGTTTTCTTTATTCAAATCTATTTAACATTAGATTGCTAAAGCTTATATTTCATGAGGTAAATAAGAAATAAAATAACACATTTTTGTTATTCAGATAATTTTATTAGGTTTTAATAAAATATTGTGTTAATTTTGTTTGTTTTCGCAAATACAGTTATCAATACTTTTTTCGACAAAAGCTAAGCAATCGAACGATCTACGGCCTCAGTTATAGAATTTTTTGTCGAATAGATATTGATTTATGCTTTACTTTACTTATTTTGACAAGAATCAAGTCAATACTGATTACATACGTTTATAATGCATTGCATTTGCTCACACATTAAGAATTCGTTGTTTTGATAACGGCGCTTTACCATTTTGCTTTAAATATTATTCTTACTTCGTTGTATAGAGGCCTTACAAATGCGCTTATAAATACATTTAGACTTCGCTGTTTTTATAAAGGGACTTTACCATTTAGGATTTATTCTGATTTCGTTATATTGAGACATTTGAATAATATTTCGCTATATAGAGGCTTTTTTGCTCAGAATTTATTCGTTATAGCTATAGTGCAATTTTATATGAAAAACTTTGCAATAAAGAGGTTTTCTCAAGGAACTCAATAAAACATACGTTATATTGAGTTTTTCGTTATAACGAAGTTCGTTATATCGAAGTTTCACTGTATTTGAAAAACAAACATGTAAGGTTATTGATGAAAATAATAATCCCGTTGTAACTGCTAAAGCTTTCAACGACCTCTATTGTTTGGATAGCAAGATGCTGTTAAAAAATGAAAAAGTTTTTTTTGGCCAAAGAAAATTTTAATTTATGGCATAGAAGAATGGGTCATATCTGCAACAAAATTTTGCATAAGGTAAAGGAAGCAAATGCCGGTATTGATTTTGGAAAGGAAAATAAAGATCATTATGTTACGTGTGTAAAAGGAAAGCAGACTAGAAAACTAACAAGAGAAAGCGGTACAAGAGCAACACAACTATTGCAACTAGTTCATTCAGATGTTTTAGGTCCATTGAACACAAATTCTTTTTCCGGTTCAAAATTCCTTGTAACTTTTGTGGATGACTTCTCCCGAAAAGTTTTTGTATACCCTTTGAAGAGTAAATCAGAGGTATGTAATGTATTTATAAAATTTAAAAACATGGTCGAAAATCAGTGCTCTGCTAAAATCAAAATTTTACGCACTTATAACGGAGGGGAGTATGTAAACAATAAGTTTTCTAGTTTCTTAAACAATCATGATATCATACATCAGAAAACTAGTCCATACACTCCGGAACAAAATGGTGTTGCGGAGAGAATAAATCGAACAATTGTAGAGCGAGTTAGATGTATGCTAATTGATAGCAATTTAGATCACAGATTTTGGGCTGAAGCAGCGAACACAGCTTGTTTCTTGATGATAGAATACCGTGTAGAGATAAAATTTGTACTCCGGAGGAAAAATGGACCGGTAGGCGCCCAAATTCGAAGTTTTTAAAAGTTTTTGGTTGTCCTGTTTTTGTACATATACCAAAAGAAAAACGTCACAAGTTAGATTCAAAATCAATCCAATGTATTATGGTGACATATAGCTTAGAGAGCAAGGCCTACAGATTGTTTAATCCTCTGACTAAGCAGATTTTAATTAGTCGCGATGTGGTATTTTTAGAAGAAGACAAAGCAAATGTTAGCAAGGTCAAAATATATTTTTGTTCGGAATTAATTAATGATGAAGAAATTGTCAATTCTGGGGAAAGTAAGAGAAATGAAGTTCTTGAGCAGCATGCTGAAAATGAATTTAATGAGGTTCTTCATTATCCTGCTGAAGATGAAGGTGAATGCAGATAATTGCCAAGTGAAGAAACCGAAACCTGCAGTGATAGTTCCTATAATTCGGAAGAGTGGTCATTAGCTTCATCACCTTCAAATAATCAAATAGTTGATGATGAATGGGTTCCGGAATCTTATTAAGAAAAAAATTTACAGCCGAATGAAATTGTTCGACGGTCGGAAAGAATTGCAAATAAAACTACGCATTCGTAAAATTTTTGTGCTATGCAATTTGTTACTGGGGAACCGGGAAGTGTTCAAGAAGCCATGTCATCAGAAATATCAGCTGACTGGAAAAATTCAATGCAACGTGAATATGATTCTCTAATCGCTAACAACACATGGGTGTTAACAAAACTGCCAAGAGGAAAGAAATCAATAAAAACAAAAAGGGGTTTTTAAGACAAAGGAAAATGAAAATGGTTCTCAATCCAAATTTAAAGCGAGATTGGTTTCTCACAGCGTCAAGGAATAGATTTCAACGAAACTTTTGCTCCGGTTGTGAGATATGAGTCAAATAGTTTTTTATTAGCTTTGACAGTTAAATTCGACTTAAAAATACATCAAGTGGATGCTGTAACCGCATATTTAAACGGAACTCTAAATGAAGAGGTTTTTATGGAACAACCTGAAATGTTTGATGATGGTTCTGGTAAAGTATGTAAATTGAAGAAATCAATATATGGCCTCAATCAATCTGGAAGAGTATGGAACCAGACCATTAACAAAGTTTTGCTTGAAATGGGACTAACGAGAAGTGAAGTTGATCAATATATTTACTATAAAGTGATCAAAACCCAGATAATATATGTTGCTTTATATGTTGATGACGTATTATTATTTTCAAATAATTTGGAATGTATCAAAGCCCTTAAGAATATACTTTCATCTAAATTTAAAATGAATGATATAGGTGAAGTATCATCTTTTCTTGGTATGAAGATAACTCGTAAGAAAGATGCAATAAAAATTGATCAGTCAAAATACATATCGGATGTTTTATATCGATTTGGTATGAATGATTGCAATCCAGTTTCAACACCTATTGATTACAATCAAAAGTTGACTGCAAATATGTCTCCTACAGATGAAAACAGTAAGCAAATGATGTCGAAGGTACCATATATGGAAGCTATAGGATGCTTGTTATTTGCTGCTCAAATCTCAAGACCAGTGCGTAGATTCTGGTTCTGCGATAACGTGAAATGTAAACATTTTTCTCCTTTACATTTTGTTTCAGATTCCCCTTCTGTGAAGAAATTAAAATCTTTTCACAATGAGAGAAACAAATGGAATGAAACAATTTTTTTTTCTCAGTTTCACAGCAAAACTGATTATCGTTTTATGTAACTGCGAAAACAAATGTCAAAACATTTTCATATGACTCGCAAGAAAGAAATTATCATATGTTATGGAAAATGTTTCAATAAAAAGAAATAATTAAAAAAAATTTTTGTACTTAAGTAAGAAAATTTTAACTAATTTTAACTATTCAGGCACTTTATTGAAATTACTACCTGCAACCGCGGCGTCGCCCGCCCTGCATTAAGTTTTGATTTACTACTTATAAAGTGGCCCTGGAGACGATCAAAGAAACACGTCAATCAGTGCATATGTGTGAGATCGTGTTTTTGTCGATTAAAGGGAGACGTACAAATAAAATCATCAATCATCATTTTTGTTGTGACTTCGCGACGTCTTGTGCAATTTTGTCAAAAAACAAAAAAAAAATACATGCGTTTGACACTGCTTATACACAAAAATACCAGAGCATAAAATTAACAAGACTGCGTGTGTTTGCCATCTTTTTACTCATTACTCTTCGATACAAAATAACTGACATTTTCTTTGTCAATCACAATTGGAGACTATCAAAATAATATATCACAAGATTATGGTTTTCATCAATCAGAGCCGACAACTTATACATGTACCCGAAAAAGCACGACTGCACGCACACACTTAGAACGTTGATGTGTTTTTTATCGTCTCCAGAGGGCACAAGAGAAAGGGTTAAATAAAACATTTTTAAAACATCTAGAATTAATCCCGTTTAAAAATTTTTTGCTCTTTGCAACATGCATACATACGAGTATGTAATTTGAAAACATAATTTTATTAAAAAAAAATTAAAAGTAAATAAATAGAATTAAACTAAAGGAACGGTTCAAATAAATAAAATATAAAACATAAATACTTGAGTACATGCTCAAATAAATGTAAAAATTTTGTAACGGGGAGATTTGCTTTTTATTTTTGCCTTATAAAATACTTTTAATGGCAACCAGCGGATGTCTAATTGTATAGGTGTAGAAAAGTAAACACATTCATAATGGAAAATTATTGTTGTGTGTGTTTGAGAAATTTTTTAAAGGCTATTTTTATGCTTTGTAATTCACAAAAATATATTTGTGAGTTTTTGTATAAATAGATGAGCTTTGGAATTTTTTTTAAACATAAAGGGTAAAACATCTACTGATGAATTGGTATAGCTACCAACGAAATATATATCTAGATATTGCTAACCCGCAACAAATAAATAAAATATAAAACATAAATACTTGAGTACATGCTCAAATAAATGTAAACATTTTGTAACGGGGAGATTTGCTTTTTATTTTTGCCTTCTAAAATATTTTTAATGGCAACCAGCGGTTGTCTAATTGTATAGGTGTAGAAAAGTAAACACATTCATAATGGAAAATTATTGTTGTGTGTGTTTGAGAAATTTTTTAAAGGCTATTTTTATGCTTTGTAATTCACAAAAATATATTTGTGAGTTTTTGTATAAATAGATGAGCTTTGGAATTTTTTTAAACATAAAGGGTAAAACATCTACTGATCATTCAGTTTCAACTCTCGCAGTGTACAGACGCGTTTTATAATCGTCGCAACTGAATATTAAAATTATCAAAAATTTAAAGTCACAAAAAATACAAAAACAAAACATTTATTAAACAGTTATTATACTGGTTTTATTTTATTTTTTTTTTCTTGTGTATACATAAATATTTGCATACACAAACTCTTATAAGTGAAAAAAAACAAGAGAATTATAAATGAGTTCATCTTCTGGCAACAACAACAACAATAAACCCACAAGCAGTAGAAATGCTTATTTAACTTTTGTTTCTGATGACGACAATAAAAAAATTGAATTAAGCACAAACCTGAATTCTACACAAAATACAACTATTCGTGCGCGATCATGCTCTCCATACATGTTAAATAGTGATCAAGAAACAACAACAATTGCACCTATTAGCAAACTTGTCAGCTTAGCTGTACAAGCAAACAAACAAACAATAAATACCCAGGTGACCAACGTGCACAAAATGAATAAAATTATGGATAAAGTAAGTGAAAATAGTGATAATAAAATTCAAACAGGTATGGATAGATACATAACTGTGTTAAAAAGGGGAAGAAGTCCCAAATCTGCTCAAATTGCGTCAACGGCAAAAGTTCCCAAAGATGGGAAAAATATAAAAAATTCCGAAAATCGTTTCGCGATTTTAACGGAACAAGGTGATGAAGACACAACTAATACAAGTTTGAGTAAAACACCACCGATTTATTTAAGAGAACAGAACTCCAGCCTTCTGGTAAAAAGCCTTATCTCGTTAATTGGAGAAAATGAGTTTTACGTAACTCCAATCAAGCGTGGGAAAATTAATGAAACAAAAATTCAGGTATCTAAAGAAAATAATTACAGAAAAATAGTCTCAGACTTTGGATTCAAGGTGAAAAATGTTTCAAACATCAAAAATAGAGAAAAAATCCCCCAACCAATATTTAGAGTCGAGTTACAGCCAGGTGACATAAAGATAAAAAAAAATGAATCCCATCCAATCTATGATCTAAAGTATTTGTTACACCGGAGAGTTACCGTTGAGCAGCCACATAAAAGAGCTGGACCTATCCAATGCCTGAACTGCCAAGAATTTGGGCACACGAAAACTTATTGCAAGTTGCCTACAGTCTGCGTTGTATTTGGTGAGCTACACAGTACCGCTAACTGTGACAAAACAAAAGGTGATCCCAAGGCGAAAAAATGTGGCAATTGCGGCGGAAATCACACTGCCAACTATAGAGGCTGCCCTCTTTACTCGTTTTTTAAACGCTCCTCGCACAAAAAAGAAAATATTATCCCCGCTCAGCCTATCACACTTTTAAGCTACCCTCAGTTACCTCAACCGTCTACCAGTCAGCAACAATATTCAAACGTATTGAAATCAAACGCGACTATTGCTCAGCAACAACCTAATAATAAATTTTCATACGCTAACATTTTAAAAAGTAACCACAATACAGCGCAAAAACCGGTACCAGTAAGCGAAGCTCCAGGGTCTAATTTTAGCCGTATTGAAGCCTCAATTGAGAGCTTAATACAAACAGTAAATACTTTTACTCTCAACATGTCTTGTATGATGCAGGAAATGTTGAAAATGCAGTCTACTTTGTTGCAGGCTGTATTAAGCAAACCATGAACTTGAAAATATGTTTTTGGAACGCAAACGGCATCTGCCAACATAAAAATGAAATAGAATATTTTCTTCTGGATAAACAAATCGATGTTATGCTTATCTCAGAAACTCATTTGACGTCTCGAAGCTATTTTAGAATTGGTTTACGTGGCTGCCTGCTACGCGCAAGCATTCAAGTAGAATCAATGAAATCAACGGAAAATCTTCGGTGCAACAAGTACTTTAAATTATAAATTGGGTGCGATTCGATCTTTTTTATTTTCAAGTCACCTGGCTGTAGCTCGACTCTGAATGTAGGTAGGGGGATTTTTTCCCTATTTTTAATGTTTGAGACATTTTTAACTTTGAATCCACTATTTTCAAGCCCAGACTTTACCTCTTCTGGATCCACGCTAGAGTCACACACCTTTTATTACGACGGTTAGACCTTTAACACTCTTTAATTGGTACTTGTAAAAATTTTTGTTTTTTGACTCAAGGTCAGAAACTATTTTTCGGTAATTATTTTCTTGCACTACCTGGATTTTTGTTTCGTTAATATTTCCGCACTTGATTGGAGTTACATAGAACTCATTTTCTCCAACTAGGGATATAAGGCTTTTGACCAAAAAACTAGAGTTCTGCTCTCTTAAATATATCGGTGGAGGCTTACTCGACCTTGTAGTTGTGTCTTCATCGCCTTGTTCAGATAAAATCGCGAAACGATTTACGGAATTTTAGGAAATTTTGTGCACGTTGCTCACCTTGTTACTGATTGTTTGTATGTTTGATCATTTTAACAAATAGCCAGAATACAGCGCAAAAATCGGTACCAGCAAACGAAGTTCCAGGCTCTAATTTTAGTCGTACTGAAGCCCCAATTGAAAGCTTAATACAAACAGTAAATACTTTTACTCACAACATGTCCTGTAGGAGGCAGGAAATGTTGAAAATACAATCTACCTTGTTGCAGGCTGTATTAAGCAAACCATGAACTTGAAAATATGTTTTTGGAACGCAAACGGCATCTGCCAACATAAAATTGAAATAGAATACTTTCTTCTGGATAAACAAATCGATGTTATGCTTATCTCCGAAACTCATTTGACCTCCAATAGCCATTTTAGAATTAGTGGATATAATTTCTACGACACCAAGGATCCTCGAGGTAGAGCTTGTGGTGGCTCGGGAATTCTAATAAAACGCGAATAAAACACTACCTGTTAAATGAATTTTGTGAAGATTACCTTCAAGCAACAAACATCTGCATTGAAAATTTTTATCAAAAACTTGTGTTATCATCTGTTTATTCTCCTCCCAGGTTTTCAATTTCAGAGAGTCAATATACCGCATTTTATACAACACTGGGGTCCCGTTTTCTAGCAGCTGGTGACTACAATACTAAACACACATTTTAGGGTTCACGTTTAATCAGTCCTAAGGGTCGTGTTTTGTTTGACACAATTTCAAAAATGGGCTTTAATGTAGTTTCAAGTGGTCAGCCAACATATTGGCCAACGGATCGACAAAAAATTCCTGATATTATCGACTTTGGAGTTATGAAAGGTGTGCCCAGCGAAATGATTGAAGTTGAAGCATCATTGGATTTATCTTCAGATCACTCGCCTACTATTATCACTATTTACTCACACACAACTGCAACATCAACATGTGATTTACCGGTGACATCTGCACGTATTAACTGGCTGAAATACAAAAAATATTTGAGTGCTCATTGCACGGAAAATATGCTGTTGAGAACACCTACTGACATAGAAAATTCTATTAGGTTGTTTGAAGCACATGTTAATCAAGCTACTCTTAATGCTTCTTCAAATCAACCAAATCAACAAGTAAGATTCAACAACATTTCTTCTGTAGATATAGAAAGGCTATTGACTGAAAAACGAAGAGCGCGACGAGAATGGCAACGTTACAGATCCCCCCAGCTAAAGTTAAGGCTAAAGGAATGCACCAAACAGCTCAGAAAAGTTTTACAAACACAAAAAACAGCTTCGCTGCAAAAATTTCTTCAAGAACTCGATGCAACACCACAAACAGATTATTCGCTATGGCGTGCAGCCAGAGGACTTAAAAGGCCAGTGATTTGCAAACCTCCGTTACGAGATTCGAATGGTGACTGGGCAAGAACTGATGCTGAAAAAGGTGCTCTTTTTGTTAAGCACTTAGAAAATGTATTTACACCGAATATTTCTACTGATATTGTTGAACTGCCACCAGTCATCTCTTTACCAGAAATACCGTTAAGATTTAACATTGTGGAGATTGAAAAGGCCATCACTAGTCTTAACACCAAAAAAGCCCCAGGTGTCGACAAAATAAGCAACAAAATGCTTCAACAACTGCCTTATATTGCAAAAAGAATTATACTATTCATTTTTAATAGTATTCTACGGCTGCAATACTATCCTGCAGAATGGAAGGTTTCGATGATTATTATGATACCAAAGCCCGGCAAGGATCATACGAAGGTTGAATCCTATCGGCCTATTAGTCTATTGCCCAACATTTCAAAACTATTTGAAAAGCTGTATATGAGCAAGCTGATGCCTATAGTGACTAGAAGTGGATGCATTCCAGACCATCAATTCGGTTTTCGCAGACAACACAGCACAATTGAACAAACTCACAGACTTGTGAATGTTATCAGAGACACTTTCGAAAAGAAGAAATATTGCTCTGCGCTCTTTATAGATGTTTCTCAAGCTTTCGATAAAGTATGGCACGAAGGTCTTATACATAAATTAACACAAAATCTACCCGCAAACATTGTTAGGCTTTTAATAAGCTATTTAATTGAACGAAAATTTGTAGTTAGGGAAGGCAATTTTTTAAGCCCACCGCAGTCGATCGAAGCCGGAGTTCCCCAAGGGAGTATCTTCGGTCCATTACTTTATTTAATATATGCCTCTGACTTACCGTTAAGCAGTAACATTCATACATCAACATTTGCCGATGATACAGCTTTTCTAAGCGTTCACGAAAATCCTGTGGAAGCTTCCCGCAATTTACAAGGGTATATATCCAAATTGCAAAATTGGCTCAAACAATGGCGTATTAAAGTTAACGAGCAGAAATGTGTGCACGTAACTTTTACGTTGCGCAAGGAAACATGCCCGCCTATAAAAATTAACACCGAGACCATACCGCAACACACTGTTGTCAAATATCTAGGCGTTCATCTTGATCGTCGTTTAACATGGAAATCGCATATAGACGCAAAGTTAATACAAATGAAATTAAAAGCAGCCCAAATGAATTGGCTTATTGGAAGAAATTCTATACTAAGCCTAGACTGTAAACTACTATTATACAACGCGATCCTGAAACCAATATGGTTCTATGGAGTCCAGTTATGGGGCACTGCCTCAGTATCAAATGTCGAAAAAATTCAAAGGCGACAAAATAAAATTCTACGTACAATTACAGCAGCTCCCTGGTATGTCAGAAATCATCGGATTCATAAAGATCTAGATGTTCCGTTGGTGAAGACAGTATTTTCAATAAACGCAAAAAAATATATAAAAAAACTTGAGGTGCACCCAAATGTACTTGCGCGCAATATTTTAAATTATAGAGGCCACACCCGGCTGAAAAGGAGGGATACTCTTTTTCTCAGCCGTACACGAGAGATGTAAAACAACATAAATTAACCGTTGAAATTAAAAATTTTGTTTAGCATTGGCTAAACTTATATGTAATATTTTTTTAGATTTAAGATTTGAAAAACTTATTGATAATTTAATTTAAAATTGAAGATTCAATAAATAATAAAATTTATCAAAAAAAAAAAAAAAAAAAAAAAAAACATCTACTGATGAATTGGTATAGCTACCAACGAAATATATATCTAGATATTGCTAACCCGCAACAAATAAATAAAATAGAAAAAGTAAATTAAACTAAAGGAACGGTTCAAAGCTGTATTTTTAATATTATCGATACCGATATTTATACCTATCTGTATTTTCGATATTTTTAAACTATCGACTTTTATTTTCAGAGTTTTTACCATCTGAAATTATAGTATAAAAGTGTGATTATACACTATTTATTGATTATATTTTTTTGTCAATAATATATTAAATAATATCTCCGATTATATATACAAATCTATATATATATATTTATTCCTTATTCAACTTGTAGGATTAACTCAGTATCTGTAATGATAGACTATTAATAAAATTGCCTACTTATGTAATTCATACAATTTCTTCACCACTGCTAATTTGTTTATTTAATATTTTCTAATTTTTATTCAATTTTCTATAACATAAGCTATGTACATATATTATGTAATATATGTTCAAAAATCAACTTCAAAATTTCAATGAAGAATATATGCATGTTGTAAAAGCCGCAAAAGCAAATATATATTTGCATGCGGCCTTGCACCGCATCGAAGTAGTTCAACTTCGTTCTCTGTGTATGTCATTTCAAGTTGAATGACATGGGTATAAAGTTACACTGCAACAGATGGAAAGAAACACTTTTTCATAATATAATCGGGAATCGCATTTTGTGCAACTGCGAAAAAATATTACGTAAAGTTGTAATAAAAATGAAAATGAAAATTTTTTTTACATTTCACGTTATCGCAGAACCAGAATCTACCCCAGATATACATATGCTACGCGTTAAATCTTTTAAGTAGATTTAGTTCGAATCCTGGAAAACCTCATTGGGAAGCAGTTAAGAGAGTATTTAGATATCTAAAAGAAACATTAGATAAAGGAATAGTATATAAAAAACGAGCAGATGACGAAATAAAAGGTTTTTGTGATGCTGATTGGGCTGGAAGCGTAGACGATCGTAAATCAACAACTGGCTATGTTTTTATTTTTCAATGTGGTGCATTATCGTGGGCTACTAAAAGGCAAAAACAGTAGCTTTATCAACTACGGAATCAGAATTCATGTCGGTAACTGCTGCAATTCAAGAATCAATTTGGTTGAAACTTTTGGAAGCCGAAATAAATCCCGATTATAAACGAAGCATGATTATTTTTTGTGACAATAAAGGTGCTATACAAGTAGCGTTAAACAATAACTATTCAACCCGAACAAAGCATGTGGACATAAAAGCTAAATTTATTAAAAAAAAATTGAAGAAAATGGAAATTGTATTGTATTGTATTGTATTTGTATCTTAATACAAATGAAATGATAGCTGACATTTTAACTAAGGGAGTAACCCCACAGAAGATGAAGTTCTTTGCAGATCATTTTGGTCTCATCTAAGATTTTTTTGTTTATATGAATTTTCAATTTGAATTTTGAAATTTATTATTCTGGGAGAGTGTTGTAAATGAATTAGGAATGATAAATTTCACTTTACTATTGTTCTACTGACAATGTTTATTTTAATTATGTTTATAAACTACATTGCTTCTATATTGTTGTTTACTGAAATTTTCATTGTAAGTCAGTTCTTAAATAAAACTCGAATTAACAAAATTAATAATGTTGATTGTTATTTTCAGCTAAAATCAAAATATATTTTTTGGATATTTTCTTTATTTGTTCTAGTCAGCTCTTCTTTATGGAAATTTGTGGGAAATTTTTTATTTTACGTAGTGTAACCATATTTCCATCGTAATTAAATAAGAACTTTAATTACTCACTGAAAAAATTGAATCTTATTTAAATATAAAATAAATGTAAATAAAAATTAATTAATTACATACCTAAATATGACGTCAAAAACTTATGAAAAATTATTAAAAAAATTTAAAACATTGAGCCAGAAGCAACAATTGGAGTTGTTAAAAAAATTAAATAGATTGCGTTGCTGTTACAGACGCGAGTTAAAAAACATTAAATAAAACGAGAAGTTAGTAGCTTCACGCGCCATTATAAACACAAACCTCACCATTCAGTGTTTGCTTTAAAATGATGTTTGACACACTTTGTATGATAGTCTAATAACAATACACTCTCTCTCAGCACACCATGTTCACATACCAAGTTGGACCATCTAATAGCCGCTTTACTTGAAACAATTTATTCGGGATTGTCATAGAATCCAATCTTGTCGTTATTGGATTTGAAAACGACAAAAAAAAAAATTGTATAGATTAGTGGGTGTTTATGTGGGTTGTATAGAGACTTGCGCCGAAGAATGGCGGCGGGTCGCTAAGCCCGCTAATAGCCGATTGTTGAGAGCTTTGTCGTTCCGGCACGAACGGGTAGAAAGGAACGAATCAATGTAGTGAACGGAGGGACCCGGTGACTTTGCGGATCAATTTTGGCTCAGTGAGCGAGCGGTCTAGTTGGGTGTTTTGGTTCCATCGTTCATTTCGTTCGTTCTTTCAGTCATGTCGGATTTTGTTGTTTTGCTTGTGGGTTTTGTTAGTTTTTTTCTATTTTAGTCACTGATGTCAGGAGATTTTTGCAAAAATCCCATCGCTTATGAAAAAATTTCCTTTTTTTCCCTTACACCCAATTTTTTTTTCCTACATTATTCCCTACACAATTTTTTTTAAGTTTTAAAAAATAAAATTTTATTTTTTAATTGTACATTTTCAATTGAGGTATATCAATCCAGGTTCATATAAAAATAATACAAAAATAAAACAAAAATGATTAAAATTACATAACAATAACATAAAAATAACATAACAATAATTTAAAAACAACATAATAAACTAACATACATATACATACATACCTATATAAAATATTTTTATTTATTTGTTGCGGGTAAGCAATATACATATTTAGCAACAAATAAATAAAAAATTTTAAAAACATAAATTTTTGAGTATTTGCCCGAATAATTGCCAAATAGCAGCTACGTATTTATTGCTTACAAACTTGCTTATAAAAACCGAAAAGAATTTCAAAGCTGGCGTACGTATGTATGTATAAAAAAGCACAAATTGCACAAAACATGTAAACTACACAAAATCAAACAAGTCCATGGTATAATAAAAACAGGTAAGGGGTTGTGCACATATTACGTAACGCTGTTTTCAGAGTTTTTATACCCCCCCACCCCTTCGAAACGCTTTTTACAAATTTTTCAGTGCTAAATTTCCAATCCGTAACAAATCTTTAACCCCCCCTCCCCCTGGAGCGTTACGTAATATGTGCACAGCCCCTAAAGTCTTCCTGCCTGCTGTAGAAGAATATTTTTGTTTTACAAATGTCAAATTGTTGTTTTACAAATGTCAATTTATTTCAACCCGCCGGTGAAGTATAAAATTTTACTTGGAAATTTTATACATTAAATAAAAAAAATGGCTGTTAAGAAATGCCTAATATCACATTAAGAAACTTAAACCTAACAATGCATTTTTAAGAGCCGTAATACCTGTAAAAGCAGTAAAAAACCGATGTGCTTGGCAGCGGCGAATTCATAAAAGCGGCGATGATGTACGGCTTCGAAGCGATCAGCATGTTTCTCTGCTTTTGACACACATAAAACATTTTACACTAAAAAAATGCCTGTTGTTTTTGTGACGTTGTATTTGTTTTAGGGACAAGACTACCTTATTTATTACACCATGAACAAGTCATTGTTATTAAAGATGCCACATATTTACTTACTTCATATAATAGAAGTATGTATAACCAGATTTAAGAATTTCTAATGATACACTTAAAGTATATATATATATATATATACTTTATATATATATATTTCTTTTATTTTTAAGTTTACAACTGGAAAATATATAAGTTTATGTTGTTAAAAAGAAAAAAAAAAGACATGTGGCACTCGGGGACTGCCGCGGTAAAACTATTGCACAGCATTTTTTATCAACTTATGCAATTATATTATTACGTTTTGTTTAATAACTCCTTTGTTATTCTGGCAATACTGTATGTTAATGATATCAATATGATATCAAATGTTAATGTTATTCAATAGCATACTTTAGGGGTTAACATACATTGGGCGATTTAAATACTTAACAACACAAAAGACTTAAGAAACAAACTTAGTGCCAGGTTTTTTCGTTTCAAAAACAAATGACAGTTTTTTTCCAGGTTTTTTCGTTTCAAAAACAAAAGACTTAAGAAACAAACGTTTAAAAATTTCTTGATTCGGTCGCCTCAAAGCCCGCGATAGAAGATATGCAATAGCTTAAAAATCTGCAATTTTTAAAAAATCCCTACAAATTAACAAAAGTAAGAAATTTTAACTGGGTCAAGACTGTAGCAAGTGCACTAAATGCACGTTCTACAGAAACTTTGTGTTGCAGGTACAGTAAGTACCACTTCGGCAAGCCAACTTAATTTTAAGTTGTGCTGTGATACTTAAGATCTGAGCTCTCAAAGAAGTCTATTTCTAACATTTTAATAAGAAAATTAAACTTTGCCTTGCTCGACTGCTGAGCTCTTAAAATAGAAAACGATGACTAATAACATTTTAATTTTAATTTCAATTTATTTTATTTTTAATTTTTTTCCTTATAACTGCCCATGAATTACATATTTTCATTTTTTAAAATAAATTTTGTTGAAACAATTGCTGTCGTTTTTTTCCGTGTATCAGACTGCTAATGTTCTTATTTTTTAGCCACTTAAAATATAGATGAATTACACTAAAATTACACAAAAATTAATTTTTCAGGCTTAAGTTCGTTTTCTCTAAATTTAATTTTATTATAAATTAAGTTATTATTTAAATTAGAAAGAAAGACAAATCTAGTGGCTCTTAATACTTGAAACAGACAAAGAAAAAGTTTTTTGACTGCGCGGAGGGTTGAACTGACATCGATGTTTCGAGACTAACCACAGTCTCATCATCAGAGTTGTCTACCGCTTAGACCTCACTGCCACCACGGCAGCTGCAAACACATCAGTTAAAGATCCTCTACATTAATTGAATCTGCTATATTACATGTAAGTTTTACACTACAGCTTTTTATAATTTTTAATGGGTTGGAACTTTACTATACTTTTTTCAAAGTCTATCTTGTTCAAGTTGAGCTTTATTCTAGTGTCTCTTATTTCATTCCCAGGTGGCAGCCTTCGGCTACCAATACTCTAGGGGTTTTTATTTGGAATGCGCCTATATATATACAGCTGTTTTTTTAAATTGTATAAACAACTGTATAAACACATTCCTAGCTACGTGCCTTTAGTTTTGTAATTAATTTGTGAAGTTTTTATTCGAACTGAGTGATGTTTAATCAAAGAAATTTTTAATTTTTCAGACTTAAGTTCGTTTTCTCTAAATTTAATTTTATTATAAATTAAATTTTTATTTAAATTAGAAAGAAAGACAAATCTAGTGGCTCTTAATACTTGAAACAGACAAAGAAAAAGTTTTTTGGCTGAAGTGTAATGAGTAAAAAGTGTAATGAGTAAAAGTGTAATGAGTAAAAAGATGGCAGCACAAGGATACTTGTTAATTTTTTTCTCTGGTATTTTTGTGTATAAACAGTGTCAAACGCATGTATTTTGTTTTTGTTTTTTGACTAAATTGCACAAGACTCCATTAATAATAATTCATCGTCCGATGATATGTTCACAAACGAACGCCGCGAAGTGGCAATAAAAATGATGATTGACGATTGTATTTGTATGTCTCCCTTTAAACGACAAAAACACAATACTCATAGATATGCACTGATCGACGTGTTTTTTGATCGTCTCCAGGGCACTTTATATTATAAAGTGCCCTGGAGACGTGCCAAATCGTTCCTTTTGGTGAGCGCTCCTTTTCGTTCAATTAAGAGGAACGAACCCGTTCGTTCATTTCGTTCCATCGCTCTTTTCCATAAACTTATCATACAAAATGCTAGTTAAAGTATTTTTTTGTTTACAATGTGTTCATACACATACATATGAATGTGTATAAATGTATGTTGTAAATCCGTACCTTATCGCCAATAAAGTTTACTTAAGCCTATTTTATATGTGAAGTTTTATTAAATTAAGATAATTTTATTATACAACTGAACCAAAAAATTAGTTAAATATAAATAAATAAATATAATAAATAAGTAGGAGGGGGCAATTTCTGTATTTCCGAAACGGCTTGACCGATTCTTATGGAATTTTTTATGCATATTCAGTAAGTCTGAGAATCGGCTACTATCTATTTTTCAAACCGCTAGGGGCATGAGGAGGGGAGTGAGGGTGCAATTTCTGTATTTCCGAACTATTAACCCAGCAGATGTCGCTATGTCCGCCTCATAATTATTTTTGTTGTTGAATGACAGATGGCGCTATGTCCGCCTCATAATTATTTTCGTTGTTGAATGACAGACGGTACTACGTCCGCCTCATGCAGGAGAATTGTTATTCGTACTTCAAACAGAACAAAATTATTGTGTGGTATTTTTTTCATCCGCGGTCATCTTCACACACTTACAATATATACTCTTAATTTTTTTGATATACAGTATGTATCACCCAAAATAAGCACGTTTGCCGGGTCATCAAGTGTATGTATAAATAAATTATAAATTTTTTTTTTTATTTTTACAAAATTTTACATTTATTCGAGCATGTACTCAAGTATTTATGTTTTAAATTTTATTTATTTGTTGCGGGTTAGCAATATCTAAATATATATTTCGTTGTATTTTTTTTATTATTTTTGAATTAGATACATATGCACATGCATACATACATATTTCTGTAGGAATGCATGCGCATACTTACTTATCGTATGCAATATCGAAATTTTGTTCTAAAAAATTAATCAAAAATCTTAATGCGTTTCATATGAAACGGTTTTGACATTTTTTTGCGCAGTTACATAAAACGAGAATCAGTCTTGCTGTGAAACTGGAAAAATTTTGTTTCATTCCATTTGTTTCTCTCATTGTGAAAACATTTTAATTTGTATTCATTTATTCACAGAACGGGAAGCAGAAGCAAAATGAATACGAGAAAAAAGTTTTTCATTTCACGTTATTGCAGAACGAGAATTGACCCCCAGTAGTGCAATTCTCTATTCAATTTTAACGTCAATTGAATTGTTAAAAATTTTTAACAGCTAAATTAACGTCGATGTTATTCAGTAAGGATTTTAACAATATCGTTTAGTATTATATTCAATTTTAACGTCGAATTTTTCAATTTACTTAACAGCAATAATTTTTTCATTGTTTATTTTTAAAATTGTTGTTATTTTGAAATGTTCAAAAAATGTATTTTCAAACAAATTAAAAAGAGCGCACTCTCCTGTACACTAGTCTGACTAAAAATTTATTGTTTCAATGTATTGTTTTTTAACACAAATTAAAGAGAGCGCCCCTCTTGTGCAGTCTTCTGGCTTAAAATTCATTGTTTTTTTAACAAAAATGCCACCTGATTGAATTTTTTAACAATGTTGGTTATACTGAGTTACAGAATTGATGCATTGTTACCACAAGCAATAAACTGTGTTGGTAAAATTAACCGAACGTTTATTGTTAAAAGTTACAGAATCGCACTACAGGTCTTCATTACTACAATATATGGAAATTTTTCTTGTTTTATGCTCGCGAAAGCATCTGTAGTGTTTGTTTTTTTTTTCTTGAGCTTTTTCAGATAGATCTCCTATTGGTACCATATTATGTTGACTTATTTGTTCCCCATTGTACAAATTTTAATTAACTGTCGATGACATAAATTTCCACGAGTATTTTTCGTTTTAAAGTATTAGTGTCAAATCTATACCTGTGATACATGCTGCAGTTTCTGGCTGATCGATCATTAGGCCTAGTTGTAAATATTTTTCTTAAATTTGTTTATTTATTTTGCTCTCTTCTTTCTTCATTTTCCTTATTTTTTCTTACTGTTTCGCCAAAATCCAAATCATAACCTAATTTAAGAATATGCTCCATAAAATGTATTCTATCATGAAGAGGGGAAATCCTAATTCGTATGCTGCCTTTAAATATCATCCTCTGGAATTCGATGGCTTAATTAACTTGATGTCTTTTGGCATATAATGCAGCTTGGCGATGCTTTTGTATCAGTTAAAGCTTGTGCAATTTTTCCATCAATCATTGTGAGACACATTTTAAAATTTACTTCGATTTCCTGGTCATCAATTTTAAATACTAAGGTTGAAGGGCTTTAATTTGGTCTTCTATTTTTTTACTTGTTCAGTTATGACATCTTTTGTTTCTTTTTTGAATGTAAATGTTATTGGTCTGCAATACTTTGTTGACGAGGCTATTTCATTTTTCCATACATCAATTTCTGTTGCTCTACTAGTTTACGGTTCTAAGCCGGTATAACTTTTTGTTAAACGCAATGGAACGAAAGATACCATAAATAAATCAGCATCTGATGAATTTTCGGCATTACATTGCTTGTATTGTTTCTGACTAGAGGACCCATCACATCCCCATTTAGATATTTAAAGAATGGTGGCATTCCAAGTTTTTTCAAACGATAAGCATCAAGCGTATTTAACAACCGTTTGGCAGTGTGTTCAAGAAGATCTTGCAATTTTTTTCTGCTGAAGTGGAATTGACATTTATAGCAGTTGGTGAAGGTAAGCATTCTTTTTTGACAGCGACTAAATCTCTATACACTGGGAAAATTCCAGAATTCTTTTCATTGCACCGCTTCCACTATTTCTTATACTGATTTTTAGTTAATTTTAATTCCAAAAATAGTGCAAAGGCTTCTTCTGGAGTAAATTTCTTGTCTTCATTTGGCTATCAAATAGCCCATTCATGAGAGTTGTATTCGATTTTTCATCGGATAAAGGTATAAATGATAAGGAGATCAGATGAAGTGAAGTATGTATTACACCTCCTTATTTTGAGAGATGATAAATGTGATCATTCCATCGGTCAACATAATGAATTTTCATGCCAAGAACATCAAGAGTTTCTGCGTCCTCAATATTGATACGTTACATAATTAAAGATGAAATAGCACATTGGGTCTTACGTGCATTAAAATCAACCCTATTAGCATGACCCCAATTTGAAATTGTCAGGAGATCGCGATTTATGTTATGTCTACACGGAATATGCTTCGCTCTCTACGAGTATTCATGCTTCACACCCCAATCATGAGCGAAGAAACATGGTTCGCCATACAAAATTTCGAGAGCGAAGCAAGTAGATTCATATTGAATCTACTTCCGAAGCATAAAAAATTGCTGTATTCTCTAATTTTTATCAAAAGTTTATCTGTCAAACTAAAGTATTATTGAAAAAAAAAAAAAAAACAAAAACAAAGAAAGAATTAAAATATGTATTATTAAATTTTGTAAGTAAAAAACTATTATTATATAAAAAGAGAATTGTCAAATCAAAGCAAGTAAGATGAGTCGCGTATATAGCATGATTCATAAACATGCTTGAGAAAGCGAAACAAATGCTCCATCTAGTCGTGTGAACATAGCATTAGTCTATCATTCATATGTTGCCTCATTGCCCCGATCTCCGACAGGTTTTGCCTATTAATTAATGAATGGACGATGGTGCTGTCATCTACCAAAGAGTATGTAGATAGGGTTGGAGCTTCGACATAGAAGAAAAATTAGAATCTTAACTAATAAATAATTTTTTAACCTTACAAGCTATTACAAAGAATTATCTTCGGACAGAACGTGAAACCAGTTGTGACTTCCAGCGTTCTCCTGAGTACGGTAAACTTTGTTGTCCTCAAGTGTATTTAAAGTGCTTGGGGCCTTTCGGACCCATGCTACGGCGATTGTTGAATCTGTCCAGAAAAATTATTTAGTATATTTTTTAACAGTTCTGAAACTAAAACTGCACCACACAACTTAAGACGAAATAGAGAGACGGTATATTGGAGCTATCTTCGTTATAGTAGCTAATAAATTTGTGTGTATCGCTTCATTAGGGGACTCAATGATAAAATACGAAGTTCAACTTTCGAAAATCTTATAATATTCAGCCGATATTGGTATTGTATTTAAATTGACTTCATTAAAATATTTTGTCTCCTCCATTTCTCTTGAAGCTTGAGGAACTTCATACTAGTCAATATTATCACGCCAAATGCGTTGCATAATAATTTTCGCTGTTATAATCACTGGGCAGACCCATCGAATAAAAAAATATCCAATAGCAGACAGTACTTCTCTTTTCGTGTATCTTATTTGACTTTAGAGCACTCACATAAAAATAAAAATCTAATTGCAGCTAGGTTCTTCAAACTTTAGAAATTTTCCATCTACGAAATGTTCTTATGCCAACCCTTCCAAAAGTTACCGTTTGAAACTTATATTCCCTTATTTGGTCATCAGATGAACTTTTAAAAAGAATTCGTTGAAATGTTGTATGAGATTGTTGAACGCAAATTCGTTCATAAATTTTCGAAAATAATTAAATACGAATTCGAACAATCAGGTAGGTGAGGTAAGGTTTCGTGGGCCGTCACAGCTTAGGAAGTGACGCATGTGGTTCGGTCCCTTAGTGATATTGCACCCAAGGCAAAGTCAACTGGTTATTAAATTATCTATAGGTTGTCTGCGCCGCTTCAAACCATCCCTTTCGTGTCAGGAAGAAAGATAGATTGATTAGCCCTATATTTGCCAGAATGTCTATGTCTGCAGAGTGCTGGAGCCCAGGGTAGTATTCCTTGTGATGTTTAGCGCCGGACACTTGACTGTTTCTTTTTCCTCCCATCGTTGCAACTCCTAGTCGTTGTAACTTAGACCCATCCTTTTTCTATTTGGTGTGAATCGTGTTTTTTTTTGTTTACAGCCTTTTAGTCGACCCTTGTTTGACAATGAATGTGTTTATACGGAAAAACAAAAAAGGAACTTCCCTCATTTTATTCGAGCAAGTACTCAAGAATTTATATTTTTAAAAATTAATTTGTTTGTTATGGGTTGATTAATCTATGTGCTGCATTTCATTTGTGATTCTCAATTCTGACTTGGGAGTATGTGTAAAGTTAATAAATTTGAAAACTTTTCAAGCATGGTGGTAAAGATCTACTAATCAGTTGGTCTAGCAACGAAATGCAGCATATAGAACAACTAACCCATAACAAACAAATTAATTTTTGAAAACATAAAATCAGTTATGAAATAAAATATGAAATAAAATCTTTTTTTGATATTTATATGGGCTGAAGTTCGTTAGGTAGTGTGCAGAGAAAATTAGACATTGTTAATATATATAACAACAATGAAAAATTTAATATTTAAAATTACTTAAATTTCAACATACAAGACTGAATAAAACAAACGTTGTTTTCTGTAGAAGTCGCTTACCCTCGTCAGAACTCATGTGTATAATGCTTTCACAACTTGTAGCTCTGTTGAACGTGATTACATATCACATTTATACACACTTCGAATGAAAATGGATTACGGGAGTTCTCACTACTAAATTGATGTAAGCCTGTAGCGTTATTTTTCTTCACATATTAAATATTTTTTTTTCCCAATCTTATTATTTATTGAATCTTCAATTATAATTGAAACATCAATAAGTTGTTCAAATCTTAAATCTAAATAATAAAAAATGTTAAATATATGTTGAGCCAATGGTAAACAAAATTTTAATTTACACTGTTGATTTTTGTTGATTTACATCTCTCGTGTACAGCTGAGAGAGAGTATCCCTCCTCCTCAGCCGGTTGTGACCTCTGTACTGTAGAATATTGCGCGCAAGTGGATTTGGGTGCAGCTCAAGTTTTTTTACATATTTTTTCGCGTGTTTTGAAAATACTGTCTTCACCAACGAAACATCAAGATCTTTATGAATTCGATGATTTTTGACATACCAGTGGGCTGCTGTAATTGCACGTAGAATTTTATTTTGACGCCTTTGAATTTTTTCTACACTCGATGCTGAGGCAGTGCCCCATAACTGTATTCCATAGAACCATATTGGTTTCAGGATCGCGTTGTATAAGAGAAGTTTGCAGTCTAGGCTTAGTATAGAACTCCTTCCAATAAGCCAATTCATTTTAATTTCATTTGCGTCAACTTTGCGTCTATATGCGGATTCACTCCGAATATATCTGCTGATATTGTTAAACTGTCACCAGTCGTCTCTTTACCAGAAATATCGCTAAAATTCAACATTATGGAGATTGAAAAGGCCATTAATAGTCTTAACACCAAAAAAGCCCCAGGTGCGAGTATTGATAAAATAAGCAACAAAATGCTTTAAGAATTACTTTATGTTGCAAAACGAATAATACTATTCATTTTTAAAAGTATTTTAAGACTGCAATACTATCCAACAGAATGGAAGGTTCCGATGATTACTATGATACCAAAGCCCGATAAATACCATAATATCAGTTTATTGCCCAATACGTCGAAACTTTTTGAAAAGTTGTATATGAGCAAGCTGACTCCTAGCAGTGAATGTATTCCAGATCATCAATTCGGTTTTCGCAGTCAGCATAATACTATTGAACAAACTCACAGACTTGTGAATGTTGTTAGAGAAACTTTTTAAAAAAAGAAATATTGTGCAGCGGTTTTTTTTGATGTCGCACAGGCCTTTGATAAAGTATGGCACGAAGGTCTTGTCCACAAATTAACACAAAATCTACCCGCAAACATCGTCAGGCTCTTAAAAAGCTATCTAGAGGAACGAAAATTTGTAGTTAAGAAATGCAATTTTTCAAGCCCCCCGCAGTCGATTGAAGCCGGAGTCCCTCAAGGCAGTATCTTCGGTCCTTTACTTTATTTAATACTTACCGTTAAGCAGTATCATTCATACGTCAACATTTGCTGATGATACGGCTTTTCTAAGCGTTCATGAAAATCCTGTAGAAGCTTCCCGGAATCTACAAGGGTACATCTCAAAATTGGAAACATGGCGAAAACAATGGCGGATAAAAGTGAATGAGCAGAAATGTCTATACGTTACTTTTACTTTACGCAGGGAAACATGCCCGCCTATACAAATCAACACCGAGACTATACCGCAACACACTGTAGTGATCGTCGTTTAACATGGAAATCGCATATAGACGCATAGTTGAGACATATGAAATTAAAAGCAGCCCAAATGAATGGGCTTATTGGAAAAAATTCTATACTAAGTCTTGACTGTAAACTTTTTTATTATACAACGCGATCCTGAAACCAATATGGTCCTATGGAATCCAGTTATGGAGCACTGCCTCAGCATCGAATGTCGAAAAAATTCAAAGGAGGCAAAACAAAATTCTACGGACAATTACTGCAGCCCTCTGGTATATCAGAAGTCAGCGAATTCTCATATATCTTGATGTTCCGTTGGTGAAGACGGTATTTTCAAAACACGCGAAAAAATTTATTGAAAAACTAGAGTTGCACCCAAATCCACTTGAGCGCAATATCCTACAGTATAGAGGCAACACCCGGCTGAAAAGAAGGGACACTCTTTCTATCAGCCTTACACGAGATATGTAAAACAAAAAAAATCAACCGTTGTAACTAAAAATTTTGTCTAGCATTGGCTAAACTTATATTTATAATTTTTAGTTTTAAGATTTGAAAAACTTATTGATGTTTCAATCTATAATTGAAGATTCAATAGAAAATAAAATTATCAAAAAAAAAAAAATAATATCAACAGGTGTATTTTAAAGTAAACATTGTCATAAAGTATACATATATATTTATATTGTATACCAGTGATGCCAACTCTTGCAACATCGAAAGCAATGTGAGCCCATGAAAATAGGGTAAAAAAGAGTAAAAATGAAAAAATTTTCGGGTACAAAAGCACTAACCTAATTTTGTTTTGGTCTCGTGGCTCAAAAGAGAACCTTGGCTGCAATGAAAAACTTGCATTTGGATCTATTGCTTTTTTATAATATATTTTTTGTGCGACTTTGTCGGAGTAAATCGCTTTATCGTGAAATAATGTATGGGGCACTTCCAGTATAGCTAGAAAGCTGAAATTTGGTACACAGGTAGGTCCTGATAAGAATATAACGAAAATGCTTTTTTAACGGGCACTTTTCATCTGGGGGGACTATTATGCCCCTTCTTTGTATGGGGCACTTCTAGTAGAGCTAGAAAGCTGAAATTTCGTACACAGGTAGGTAGTGATGAGGAATTACCGAAAATGATTTTTTAACGGGCACTTTTCATCTGGGGGGACAATCATTCCCCTTCTTTGTATGGGGCACTTCTAGTAGAGCTAGAAAGCTGAAATTTCGTACACAGGTAGGTCCTGATAAGAATATAACGAAAATGCTTTTTTAACGGGCACTTTTCATCTGGGGGGACATTCATGCCCCTTCTTTGTTTGGGGCACCTCTAGTATAGCTAGAAAGCTGAAATTTGGTACACAGGGAGGTCCTGACGAGCAATTAACAAAAATTATTTTTAACGGGCCTGTTCCATCTGGGGGACTATCATGCCCCTTCTTTGTATGGGGCACTTCCAGTATAGCTAGAAAGCGGAAATTTTGTACACAAGTAGGCCCTGATAAGCAATACACATAAATATTTATACAAAAACAACTTAGAAAAAAGCAGTGAGAACCGCACAAAAACATAAATGTGAAAATAAGGCCAAGTTCCTATTCAACAAATTTCGGCCGTAAAAAGTACTGAGATCAAAATATGGACCAAGTTCATGATAGGTACAATTCCATCACATTTTTAGGCAACCTGTAAGCTTGGCAAAATTTGTTTGCCTTTCTAATATGGGAAAGAATTCTTTAAAATATATTGCCAAGCTTACAGGTTGCCTAGAAATGAGATGGAATTGTACCTATCATGAACTTGGTCCATATTTTGATCTCAGTACTTTTTACGGCCGAAATTTTTTGGATAGGCTCTTGGCCTTATTTTCACATTTATGTTTTTGTGCGGATATAAAATAACATTCTTTTAAATTATTTTGTGAAATTAATTTCTCTGTCGAAAACCAAACTAAAAAAAACCAAACGTGACTAATTTTGACAGTTATGCTCGCACAATATTTCATAGTGTGTGCTGAATTTGTATGCAAATGCTTAAGTTATCGCTCGCTTTCATTGTCGATCGACTTGTCGTGCTGAAAACATTTAGTGGGGCGTATGTTTCTCGTTGAAAATACAAGCGAGTGATATTTTAGTGTATCTCACTAACTCATATTGCTTGTACTATGAATGCAGCAGAACCATTAATAAAGTATCAATAACAGTTCTTTCGCTGTATGCATAGTGCAATGCTAAATTGCTTACTAATAACTATTTGAGTGACACATTTTCATTTGAGTGCAATTCAAAATACAAATTATTATGATTGGTCAAATGGAAATGTGAATACGATCCTTCATGGTACTGAAAGAGAAAGAAGTAATAATTGTATGATTAGCATAAGTTAGAAAGGCTAAGATTAATTTTCATAATTAGTATTTAAGTCAAATAAATTTAAATAAAGTTATCATTAATTCATGATCAATGCGCTTGTGTTTCATATTATAAGAATTAAAACATTACAATATCGGTCGACATCGTGGCTGATAATATAAAAATATTAACTCAGCTTGGACACGAGCTATTTCCTAATAATAGGGTCACAATCGATGAAATTAATGTGAACCAGCCTACTAAAGAGTGAAACAACAATATGTTCTACAATATTTACAAAAAAAAAAAAAAAAAACTGCGATAGCAATGACCAACGCAAACTCCAAGTTGCATATAATAACAAAGTGCTTTACATCTTTCTGAAAAGACAAAGTGACCATTTCTCATCATCTTCCGACGCGATCTTTCAGATAATATTCGAAAATCTTCTGAAAATTAAATGCCTTATTTTTCTACACAAAATTATTATGTCGAGACAGCCTAAATACTTATACAACAGAATTATTTTTACAATATCCGATCGTGGTATGCATATTATTTCACAAAAATTCAAGAGTCTCTGTGAACTCAACGGCAATTTCTAATTTCCACTACCAGTCTCTGTAATAACCTACCTAAGAATATCCAAACAATAGGCAACGCCAACACGTTTAAAAAGGAGCTATTTAAGGTGAGTTTACATGGTAATACAAAGTAATAACACTTTGTAGAATCAAAATATGAAATTCTCCTTGTGTATAAGAAGAGAGCACAAAAGTCTGTTGCAGGTATTTTTTATGTTTACACGGATAATTTTAATAAAATCAAAAGTCTGCGCTACGAAATAGCTGGTGGTTACAGTTCTACAATATTTACAAAAACAACATGAATTTGTTTTAGTTGTTTTTTAATTATTGTATAAATGATGCCACCTTCAATATGTACTCTTAAAGCTGCCAATGTTAACTTTAAAATACACCTCTGATAAAATGAGTATACGTAAGTTTCTAAAATAGTTTAGAAAATAAACATTTACGGATAGCTTGTCAGTTTTTTTATCCGTATTCTCTCTTACTCATAACAATTTGCGTTTACATGATAAGATTTTTTAAAATTTTTGAACATTTTTTTGTATTACCATGTAAAGAGGCCTTTAGGAGCTATTTTTAAATAGTTTTGCATAATTTAATTTATTTTACTATTTAATTTTAATTTGGTCAATATTCTTCGGTTTTTAAACAAATAATTTTTTTATTTGCTTTGTACTTAATTTTCTATATATTTTATATATAGTAATTTTATATTTATCTTTACATTATCTGATTTATTCACTAGCGCTATAATTTATAAGATTCTTATGTTATCTTATCTTAGATAACCAACAATAAATATATGTATACAACAGAGTTGCCATTTTGGTGCTTTTCGGGTATTTTTGGTGCTCTTTTACTTAAGAGCGTTTTATATAATCAAAATTTTTGACATTGAACCATTTTCCTACTATTCTTCAAATACACCTAATACTTTTTTAACCAACTGCGTATTATTTGCATCTAAATTGATAAGTACTCGCAAACTGCTAAGAGTTTGAATTCTAGAATTTCTCAAGCATCTTGTTTTTTTAGCATTTCTAATTAAAACTAATCAAAACTAATTAAAAAAACAATTGATTAGATTTCTTGATTATTTTTGATTAGATTTGATTAGATCCACTATTTTTGACGTCGTCAGCATCCGTTGAACGACTATTCTCATTTGCAGGCATCATCAATACTCCAAGACGAAATTCATTGTCAGACTTTTCTTTTGAAAAGTTGGTATTAATGAAGTCTAATGTCAATTTTTTTTGAATTTTATATGAGCAGAATCAGCACACATGCACCGTATGCAATATTCAAAAACTGTTACATTATGTAAATATAGCAACAAATGTGATAAATAAATATTTTCTTTTCACAAAAATAGTGGATCTAATCAAAAATAATCAAGAAATCGAATCATATATTTTTTTAATTAGAAATGCTAATCGTCACTAATTGTGATTATATTTTTGAATATTTCTAATCTAATCAATTAGTAATCGTCTGAAATAGCTAACTAATCATAATTAATCAATTTTTCAGCACAATTGAAATTTCTAATCCAATTGCTAATCATTAGGATTACTAATCATTATTCCCAAGCTATGGTATTTATATGCTATTGTTTTCTCATTCAATTTCTTGTAATCGATGACCAAACGGAGTTTTTGTGTGCCGCCATCATTCATTCCATTTTTTGGGACTAACCATACTGGTGAATTATAAGGGCCCCTGCTCTCACGGATAATGCCCGCTTTTAATAATTTTTCAATTTCACTGTTAACAAATGAGTTTGCCGATTAGTGATGTTACGAATATCAATTTTTAGTATTCGCGAATACGAATACGAATACTTAAAACAGTATTCGCCGAATACGAATACGAATACGAATATTTCTTTTGAGGTTTATATTTCAAATTTAATTGGAAAAAATCCCTGCCTTTGCGTTAGTAACTATAAATGAAAAAAAAATTTAGTGATTTAACATTATTATTGCATTAAGATGCCGAATTTGAAAACCTCTACAGAACATTTTTTAATTATTTTACTTACATACTTTCAGATTTCGTTTTTCTTACTCTTTTTGGGTTTTTAATTAATAATTCAATGCTGTTTAGCGAACATATTTTTGCAGAAGGCGCATCCACCTGTGTCAGTGGAATTTCATATATAAAAAGCTTTAGTTTGATTCCTGTAGCTTCCCACCCTTATACATTTACATATAAACAGAATCAAAACATCTCACCGAGTTTCTTTAAATATCATGCATTTAAGTTATACGAGTAAATTCCAATTTATTGCCGATAGATGATGTACTTTGTTCAATTCACTGCTGCGAAAGCATTTTTAATTTTATTAATACATTTGAGACAACTTAAATTATAATTTATATATATTTTTGTTTGTTTTTTAAGAAGGTTATTACTTTGGGTGAAATACAATGTTTTTTTTTTTAATAAAAATTAATATATTTTTTTACATTTTATGTACTTTTTTTAAACTTTTGTATGATTTTTTTTTTTGGAAAATGTATGGGAAAATTATTCGAAAAATATTCGCTTGAATTTGGCGAATACGAATACGAATATCTTAAAACAGGCGAATAGTCGAATACGAATACGAGTATTCGTAACATCACTATTGCCGATAGCTCCAAATCGCATCATTATTTACTGTCTTAATTTCCGCCTTAATATGCGTTCTAAAAGGCAGATTAAAATTAATATTCGAGTGTAATCTAGTCACTTTTCCTCGTATATTTTTGCGTAGTTTTTCCAAGGTTTTCGATTTATGATCAATATTTTTAGTTAAACCCCTTTAATCAGTAACTTCGGAATATTTTTCATTAATAATTTTATTCAAGACATTTTCTCCAAAGTCTCTGAGATTATTTTCATTAGATTTCCTTTATGGAATATTTTTACCAGCATTGTATGTTTCTTTTTTAAAATTCAAAAATTTTTCGCAATATCTCCCACAAGTTATTGTCCTTGCATTTGTTTTTCTCAAAAAATTATAACCTATAAGCACATCTGTATCAATTCCTTGGGTTTCACAGAACATATAATATATTCCAAACATGCTTGCTTCATAATAATGTGTAATAAGAGTATAGCCGTTAATAGTTTTTACTCTCTTCTTAACAACTAAATCCCTTCTGTTCGCAAGAACTCCGGGTTTGCAGTAGCTGCTTGTTGCGCCACTGTCAATCAAAATTGTGAGTTTTCTTCCGTCCTTTGCTGTCGTGACGATGCAGGGCAGGTCGGATCTATTTCTAAAAAAGCATCTTCATTGAGATTATGTATTTATTCGTTGTGCGTTTTGATTGGGCTGATATGTTGTTTGAGAATGTGGACGTTTGTTACCTTGCTGAAAATTACTAGCTCGATTTTGCGATCCAAAACGCTTGTAAAAATAGTTTGGCCTTTGGTTGTTATATCTATTTTGTGTAGGTTTAACATTAGCTGAAGTACCTAACTCCATTGGTTCGGCTTTAGGTTCTGGTTGCCTTAACTCGCGATAGTTAACTTGTAGGTTATTTTAGTTTCGTTTGGGAAAACGTAACGAATTTGTGGGCTTTTGGTGACTATAAGTAGGATGTGTTTCCCTAATGAACGGAGAAGCGAAATTTGCACGAATATTGTTTGGTAGGTCATTCGGTGATAATGAGAACAATATGTTAGCCAACGGAGCATTTATTTCTCACATTAAGTTCCCTAGTTAAGTCTGATTCTGAACCATGAGTCATTATAGTCTTGTTAATGAGGGAAGTAAGTTTCTTATTCACCTCATTATAGTATTCAATAATTGACAGAGGACCCTCTCTCATAATACTCTTTTCCTGTTCTATTATATGCAGTGGCCGTTTGTCGGCATAAGCGAAATCTAATCTGCTTATGATTGCGTCGAGGTTCAGGACTGTACCGTGAGTAGTAAGAATATCGTTTGCATTTTCGACGATTTTGTTTCTTAAAATAGTTAATGCTGCGAAATATTTTCTACTACCCTCCCTATATAATTGCATGGAATTATTTGCGGCTTCCCGCCAACTTACGAAGGAGTTTTTTCCATCAAAATTGGGTAAAGATTTTATAACATCAAGGCTTTCATCGCAACGAATATTTTCATCAATGGTCTGTGTTCTATATTCCACTATCGTATTTACACTAACTATCTGTGATAATTGCTGGGTTAACGTATCGATAGTCTCCTGTAATGGAGCGGTCTGTGAACGAATCAATTCAGAAATTTGGGCAGGAGTAGTCATGGTGGAATCTGAAGCCCTAAGAGCCTGAAAGGAATCTGTCAAATCTTCTAACGAATTACCCAAACTCTCTTCTCCTGGCAAATAGCATATTTCCTCTTCTAATTCCCTTATACGATCCAGCGTTTATAAACTTTATATCATTTTTATTTCATTAAGATTGCAACTAGCCTATGATAAATTTTCCACTTAAATTTATGCTACATACAAGGAACAGATATAATTCATATAAAAATTTTAAATTAACTTACATAAAGTTAAATAAATAAACTATTGGTGGAACCGTTGTTGTCTTCTATCATTGATTATTTGTAAAGCTGACCCAGATTCTCAATTGTTCTGGGGTGTTTTTGCCTTGGAATGGGCAGTTCCCTTTTCAATAATAATTATTAGTTGTTTTTGATTTTCCTCCGTGAGAAGTGTTAAAAGTTGATTTTGTTCACTTTATTTTTTTTTTCTACACAAATTTATAAATTCAAAAATTTATATTTATCAAGAATTTATACGAAATTGTTAATTGAAAAGTTTTGCTGATAATTGCTGTTTTTTGCAAACCAACACAGTGTTTGTATATTTTCTCAGTCACTTTAACTTAAAAATGTTTTTAACACTGTTTTTTATCTTTCACTTTCACTTAAAAAATGTTCTTTTAATATGTATTTTTTTTTTACTTTTTAAAGAATACTTATTTTTATTCTTTCTCGTTTTTTAAAGGATACTTATTTTTTTATTCTTTCTCCTTTTTTTAGGGATACTTATTTTTAACTAGATCACTCCTAACCGAATCCTTACTTTGTTTTTCAGGATTTTGATACGGTGGACGATCTCGGTTGAGCCCCCAGTAAAAAGTTACAATTCTTTTTTATTCAAAAAATATATTTCTGTATTTCCGTTGTCTTTGACTTTTACGAAACAACCACTGACTTACAAGTCAGTTAGCCTAACAAAAATGTTCCTATTTATTCCTACTAGCAGCAAACATGATCTGCAATAATTTAAAATAAAACAATTGAATTCCAATAAAACAATTCAATTGCAATTCAACAATTTTACGTTGCGCGTGTAAAGAAATTTGATATATAAGATTTATAGTTAAAAACAATTTTTTTTGCAATAATTTTGCAGACAGACAATGTCAGCAAAATAATTTATTTTAGGTAGATATCTGGGGCGGGTCAATGAATGTTTGGAAATACAAAACTTAATTAATGCTGCGGCCTAAACTTTCACTCAATAGCTTATAACTTTGTAATTTTTAGGTCGATTTTCTACTGGTTGGTGTTAGTTCTTACGTAAAAGTATCATTTTTACGTATATGACGAGAAACCAGAGGTTTTTTAAACCATTTGTACTTTTCCGTCGGCACTGAATCACTGTAAAATACGCTTTTTTTGAAATCCATATATATATAATTTGAATGATATATGATATGATATAATTTGAACCGCTTTACCAATCAAAGATCCGATTATACATATTTGTTCGTCATCTCAATACCTTGCTTTGGGTACAAAGAACGACCCAATCGGACATTTCTAGCTCGATTAAAATTAAAAAAATAAAATATCTTAAAAACTGTTACATGAAAAAAAATTTAACCTTGATTTTTTAATTCAGCGGAAGAAAATACATAAGAAAATCTATCTCTTATCAAATGTATATGAAAAAAAATTTCATTTTGTAAACTAGTGTTATTATTGATTAGCAAACAAATTGTTCAGCATTAAACGCCAAATCTAAAGCCGCTGCAGGTTCTTGTTGAATTTGTGCACTTAACACAATACCAAAAATTATTTTGCTATTAATTATTTTTCACAAAATTCATTTATTGAAAACGTATGTTTTGTGTTTTCATTTGTAGAAACACGTGCTGTAAGTTGACACTTTTGTTTAATTTGTTTTTAATTTCATAATTGTTTGGTTCCCACATTCAAACTCCAGACGCATTGTCAGCATTTATGACTGATAGAATGTGGGAACTTTATTTTTAGTATTTTTAACATATTATTTGTTAACTTATATTATCAGGGTTCCCAGATTTCTTTCGAGTCGCATCCCCAATTTGAAAATTTTCATCCCCGAAATTTCTCAAAAAGCAATTTATACCATCCCCAAAAATCCCCACTAAAAATAATACTACTTCAATTTCAATTCACTTAAGTATTAACTTATGAATACTTTATTTGCACTGTAGTTCATTTCTAAGTATATATTTTTATAATTAGTTAAGTTGACTGATAAAATCAAAAAGTTCAGAGTCCTAATCTTCTTTACATGGTTCATGCTTTTAGAATTAAACAATTTGAACATTTCTGGAGATGGATAAAAAGTGTAAAATTCCATTACTTTTAAAATGTATGTATATTAATTCTCAACAGAGATTTTTGTTTATACCGTGTTCATTGCCGAAATAACTCGTTCAACGCAAGCGTTGCTCGTTGATATGCAAAGTAAATTTAATACCAACTCTGCCAGGTCTTTAAACGGCCGTGATCCTGCGGCATCTTGATATGATTAAACTTCTGTCCAAAATTTAAGTTGTTTGTTATTTGTATATCAAATAAATCAGTCCACCTTATAAATGGCATTTTTTTCACTGTGACTCATATATATCTCTTGGAACATTTTAATTTGCCGCAGGTTGTAGTATTTTTATGATTGAACTACATTTGGGTTGTCCTAATGGGTTGCAACACATGTTTGGAGAAAATTGCTTACATGTTTTTAAAATTATTTTGCTGAATTGGTTAGCGCGTTGACTACTAAGCAAACAATGACGTGGGGCCTGGGTTCAAACCCTGGCCAGAGCAAGTCAATCAACATCATTAATTTCTCTAATGTACATTAGTGAGACATTGTATTAATTGTTGTCGGACTATTTAAGTGATGAAGGCATAGCACTGGTCACTAAAAAACTGTTCCGACAGCGATTGATGATGTTCCAAGCTAATGTACACTCCTTCGTCGGTTACCAGAAACATCGGCGAAGTAAAACAATTAATAAAATGCCTGCTAATATAGCTTAACAAAGTTAATGCGTCTACCTAACACCGGAGGCGCCTCAACCCTGCTATAAAAATTAACATAACGCGCAAAGCAGAGTTGTAAAAGAGTTAAGCCTTCTACATTTTCAACACCTATCCTCTCTACTCTATCCCTCTCTCTGAGTTCCGGCACAATGCACTGCATACGTAGGGGTCATCCCCTGAGTGTTGGTCCTAATTAAAAAAAAAAAAAATGTTGAGATTTGATGGAAAACGTTTTAGCATTTGTTTCAATAAACTTTTTAGGTATAAAAAACAAGTCCTCTTTAATTTAATAACAGCGTCGAATCTACAGACTTAAAAGTCGGAGATTGTTGTACTTGTAATCCTTGTAGTTGTGGCAGGATTTGTGGCCATATTTATTGCTCAATTTACATGGAATATTTATGTGGCACTATATGAATTACGTTACTAACGTAAAGCTTGATGACCGATAAGTCGATACTTAGTGGGTCGCTTAAACGACCGATAATGACTTAGTTGCTGTCTCTCTCTCTCGTATTGTCGGTCGATACTGTGGATTTGGCTGTATTATTACGAATAAACGTAATTAATATTTGAACTATATTAATGAATATATGAGAAATTATTATTAGATTTTAGTTCAGTTTTATTGAATTTTATTTGGTACCGCAAACCCCTATATATGTTCATTTGAACTTGAAAAATACCTGCAGCAGACTTTTGTTCTCTCTTATGCAGAAGTATAATTTCATAATACTTTGATTCTATAATCTTAATATTTTGTATTACCATGATATATGAGGTTTGTACAAAAGAAAAGGTGAATTTGGATTTTTCGCGGGCTGTGTACAATGTACATACGATTATCGATTTTTTTTTTGTTGTGTTGGTACACATATGTTAATCATATGTTGGCATTATCATCCCATTTGGATTAGTAGTTTGTTGTTGACAACTGAAAAGGTTAGTCACGTTTATGTGTGTTCTTCGATTTTTGATTTCTACGGTCTTGGCTCATCTGGCCGCTTTCATCGGGATGATTGGGCCTTGGTTTAGACGTCACAACCATATACCCACGTTTACTCACCAGTTATGACCCTTTTGAGCAAACCTGGATTGTCGTTGACGTCATTTAACAACTCCCGATCGATACTGATGAGAATTTGCTTTTGCTCATAATTTAGCAATTTTGGAACAAACTTTGCTGTCACAAGTTCTATGCCCAAAACATTCGAGAAAATTGCATGGCACGATTCGATTGATATGCCAACATCCTCTGCAATCTCCCTAATAGTGATTCGACGATTTTCCAGAACAATTTTTTTTCTCTGTTTTAATGTTTTCTTCACTTGTTGGCGTGGTTGCAACTCCAGGCCGCTTATCGTCATCAACATCTTCTTGGCCTTCTGTAAAGCGCTTGTACCAATTATAAACACTTTTTTGAGATATATTTTTGATATATTTTTTGGGAAGATGAACTTTCCCTGGATTTCAGACTACAAGCAAACCCTTTCAAACAAAAAAGGAATTTCAGAAGCAGGTTAATAAATAATGAGAGTTATGCGTGTTCAAACGTTAAAAAATACACCTCGAATTATACCTTTTTCGAAGTCGGTTAATAACTTATATTGAGAATAAGCATTTTAATCTTTCTAAACCGTAGAAACATCCAGGCAACCAAAAGTTAGTTTGTGCTGTATAACATACCTTAAAATATTTTTGTTAAAGTATCGTTTAAATCATCTTATTGAAAGTAATGTTAGGAGATCGTTATTAAATGCAAAATTCTGTTTTCTTTTTTTGCAAATTATTTAAGTATTATACTTTTAATGTTGATTCATCCTTACATATTGCCGTTATATGATTTTTAACATATGTATCGTTTAATTCTTAGGAGAAGCTAAAAATCTGAGTAGCCGCAATGCGGCAAATACCAGTTGCAGCACACAAGGTACCCGCGATGTATATTGCACAATCGCACTGGACCAGGAAGAAATTTGTCGAACACCCACCATAGAACGTACACTGTCGCCATTTTTTGGTGAAGAATACCAATTCAAAATTCCTCGACGATTTCGATACCTGTCTGTTTATGTATGGGATCGCGATAGACATATGAAACAGGACAAGCCAATTGGTAAGATTGCTATAAAACGAGAAGAACTACACATGTACAATCATAAAGATCACTGGTTTTCATTAAGACCAGTTGATTCGGACTCTGAAGTACAAGGTATGGCTCATATTGAAGTACAATTCGAGGAAACGGCATCACAAATTATAGCACAACGAATAAATCTCATGCGATCTGGTGACTATGATCGAAATGATAGTGAGATGATAGAAGATGTTGTCCAGCATCAAGCATTACAAAATGACTATAAGGAGAACAGTGAAGTCAGTAATATACAACGCAGTAACATTCAAATAAGGGGTATAAGAGTCGCTTGTGTAGGTAGTAACAGCACTGGTTTGTTTGGAAGCAATCAAAATCAGAATAGCGAACATGATACAAACTGGATGAACTCTTCGATGTCAACAACCAGCGGAAAACACTCACGTGTCATAATTCGTGTACCTGAATGTACAGATCTGGCGAAGAAGAATGGAACTTGTGACCCTTATGTAATGTGTACCGCTTTATATTCCAACAAGCGTCAAATCTCGAAACGAACAAAGTTGCGAAAGAAAACCGTCAATCCAGAATTTGATGAATTAATAAGTTTTGATCTTTGTATAGATGCCGACTCATCAGCGTCGTCAAAATCATCGCAGAGTCAATACGATTCTACCGTCGGAAGTGGCGCAACAAATTCTAATAAGGCATATACAGTTTATCCGATGGGAGGAGCAGATCTCTGTGAGATCACGGTAACACTGTGGCACGATGCATCTGGTATGTCGGATAAGATATTTTTAGGTGAAGTAAAGTTACCCATGAGAAACAACCAGCAACACTGTGCTGTCCAACCATCTGCCTGGTATTATCTACAATCCAGATCGTTGAGTTCAATGACTCGTTCTTTGAATACAAATACGCGTTCTTGTGCAACGCCGCCGGGAACGCGACTAAGTGGAGACAGCACTATTGGTTCGTTACGTCTCAAAATACTGTACACCGCCGACCATGTCTTCCCGCTTGCTACTTACGATGACCTTATGAATCTACTGTTGGAGTCGGTAGACCAACGGCCCATTACCTTGTCGTCTGTGTTTATAATTGGAGAGTTGGTATCCTGCAAGACAGATGTTTCACAACCTCTTGTGCGCCTTTTCACACACACGGGTCGGATTGCTCCCATTATTAAAGCTTTAGCTGATCACGAAATCTCGAATTTAACTGACCCTACAACAATATTTCGTGGTAACACATTAGTGTCTAAAATGATGGACGAGGCGATGCGTCTCTCGGGTCTTCACTATTTACATCAAACGTTACGGCCCGTCTTGGCGCAAATATTCGTTGAAAAAAAGCCATGTGAAATTGATCCGTCCAAAGTAAAAGATCGCTCTGCCGTCGACACGAATTTACATCACCTTCAAGACTATGTGGAGCGAATATTTGAGGCTATAACAAAAAGTGCGGTGCGTTGCCCAAAAGTATTGCGCCAAATATTTCACGATTTACGTGAATGTGCCGGGCGCCATTTTCCGCACAACAGAGAAGTACGTTATTCTGTAGTATCCGGTTTTATTTTCTTGCGTTTTTTCGCTCCTGCAATTTTAGGACCGAAACTATTTGATTTAACAACAGACCCATTGGTAAGTCTGATTTTTGTAGGTGTACATCAGTGGTCGTTTTTTCATATTGTAATTGTGCTGACATGGCGAATCTTTTGTAAACAGTACGATGTCAAACGGTATCATTCGCTGAATTTCCTGACGTAAAGAAACGAACATGCTTTTCACTAATAAACGATTTTATTTGACTTATTATTTGTTTACTGGTACATAAGCCAAACAAATAAATAAAATGGCTGGTTGGAAGTTCGCAAATGACATTTTTCACCCTTATCGAACGGTCGATATCGGGGATCCGGCCGCTAAAGTTTTAATTAAATAAACGTTTGTTTTAATTTACTTCATTTTAATAGAAAGTTAATAAGCTTTAAATATGTATACTATAAAATAAAAAAAAAAAAAATATGAATATCTGACATTTTTATAAGAAAATTTTTTGATATTTCTAAAAATGAACCTTTAATTGACACACCATGACACCACCCGAATTAAAACAGTAAAATAACTTTAAACAATTTTTTATATCTTTTGAATTATAGTTTTATTTTGTTGAGTGTATAAGAAAAAATTTTGATTTAGTTTTCTAAAAATGTCTAATTTTTACAATTTTAAAATATATGTATATATTTTTTATTTTATTTGTGTTATTTTAATAATACAATCCCGATGTTTTTTAAGAAGTTATTCTGATTAGGTATAATTTTATTCTCTTGAAAAACGTAGCTACAAGTATGGTTACCGTGACCTAAGGTCGGCAATTATTTATATCTCCAATTTCAAGAAGCCGCAAGCCTTTCAAGGCCTAAGTAGCAGTACTTCAATTCGGTACCAAAAAATAGGGGCGTTAACTAAAGGTTAAGATTTTAATTAATTTTATTAATACTTAGAGTTAATATGTACCATTATTTCCATGATTGGTTGACAATAAATTAAGTGTAATGTTTAAAATATTACCGAAGGAAATGTAATGCAGCAACATATTTCAAACATTTCAGTTTGTGTTTGGTAGGTATCTCTATCAACTAAAACTAATAGGACCAAAACACCCTAATATTGAGCAGTGGAGACCTCTGATGTACATATGTATATATCGTATAGTGTTAATACTATGAGCGTCAATGTAAAGTAAACACAACTTATTGTCTAAAATATTTAGTTATTAATATTTTTTTATAAATATAAATATTTCACAAAAAGTATTACTATATTATTAAACAATATTAAAGTATAATGAAAATTACAAACAAATTATTAACCTTTATGTCAACAGATACATACCCGGGTATGTTTTGTGTTTTTAAATCGCTGCATCTCAGAAAATAATTACGGTGTTAACCTGAATTTTCATGATATCCTCACTAGTGGTGCTTTCTGCCTTATTCCTAGATTTGAGTAAAATTGGGAGATGGGGGCCGAGGATGTGGCCATTTTTTATCCCTTACGTCAACAGTTGCATACCTGGGTGTGTATAATGAAATATGTATATGGAAATATGATGATATTGCATGTTTATTGAAAAAATAAAATTCAAATATAAGAAAAGAAAATAAAAATATTAATTACTAATTGTTCTTAAATGTATTTGTTACTTTGCGGCATACAACTTGAATGTGCGGCACACACGGGCTTTTTGCATAACGTGAAGGATTTTCTGGTTGGCCGACGTTTTGTACATATGTAGCAATTACCTTTTGCTTTTATTCTACCAGTATTGTCACGTTCTACCAGGCTTTCACCTGCAGCACCTCTTACGCTCAATGATTCTCCATATATGGCTTCAATACTATGGTAATGCGTGTGGAAAATATTTTTGTAACGTGTTTATTTTTGGATCTGTTTTCTATTTCCGGTTTTGCCAGTTGTTCGTAGAGGCTGCGCAGGAACATCCTACGGCGGCTTGTGGAAGCTTTTAACTGTAAATTATGTATGCTACAAGGGCAGCAACGTCTAGTATATTATAGAAGAAAGCCAAGGGCCATCTATTTGTTCGTCGCTTTCTTGAGTATTCTGCTAAAAGCTTGTCCATATTATGGACACTACCTTTATATTTGTTGTAATCTAAAATCATGTGTGGCTTTTTCTTTGGACCTTGCACTTCGCATGTATAATGCATTCTGGAACGAAGTATAACCGATTTTTTTTGCATGTAGGAGCATAAAGTAATATTGTTGTTGAAACCAAATATAGTTGACTCTACTTCCCGTCCTTTCGGTAAAGCTAAATATCGTGGTACAAAAACTGTTCTACTGTTTACTGTACCTAACATCATTATACTTTTCGTTAAATTATATGTGGTGAAGAAATTGTCACAAACAATATTCCGTTCACTTCCACGAAAAAGATTGACGCACAAGTCCTTCATTACTCTCTCGCCTACGTTTTTCTCCCGTTCGAAGTATGTCGCCAATTCAGTATAAATTTGTCCTTTCATTGTAAAACCAAATCAACACAAAAATAAATTTAGCAACAAAAGAAATTCCATATAAAATGTATGAACATACCCGGGTATGTATCTGTTGACGTATGTATAAATTTTTATCTGTTGACATAAAGGTTAAACAAAACTTTACTTTATAAAAGTAAAAAAAAGTTATGTAGACCAATATCAGGTGTTAACATTATTTTAACGCTCAGAGTCCATGACTATGTAAATAGTTTTTTATTTCAATTTTCAGGACTGTCAGACAAATCGCACCTTGACACTGATTTCAAAAACAATACAATCCTTGGGCAATTTAGTTAGCTCACGCTCTTCGCAGCAAACCTGTAAAGAAGAATACACCGGTCAGTTATATAAGAAATTCTGTACAGAAAAGCATGTAGACGCTGTAAAAGCTTTTCTCGAAAGTATTTCTACGCCGTGTGTTGACGAAGTTAGCACAACATATGAAACTAGTAGAATATATCCAGTAGGAGAAAATAATTTAGAGCCAGTATTACTTAAGGAAGGGTGAGTTCACAATTGTTGTTAAGTGTTATTAATACAAATTAAATATTTTTAAAATACACACATACATTCATAAATCATATGAATGTATAATTGTTTTTTTTTTTGCCTTTTTTTGTTTCGTTATATACATATGAATGTATGAATTTATAGTTAAAACCTGAGGGTCAATTCTCGTTCTGCGATAACGTGAAATGAAAACTTTTTGCTCGTTTTCATTTTGCTTCTGATTCCCGTTCTGTGAACAAATGAAAACAAATTAAAATGTTTTCACAATGAGAGAAATAAATGAAATTAAACATAATAAACTGCTCATGCAAATGTCAAAAGCGTTTCATATGAAACATTGTTTTTCACCTCAAATTTATCAGTGAAAATGGAAAAAGCAATTAAAGGCAAGCGCACAAGCGAAAATCAAAAAAAAAAAAAATTTGATCCATTTATATATGAAAAGTAAAAGTATTCGTAATAATAATAATATAAAAATATTTGATCCATTTTTTAGAACAAATGTCGTTATTGCAATCGATAAGTAAGTACTAGGGATGCCAATCCCGAAAATCCCGGGATATTCGGGATTCGCTTAATCCCGAGTCCCGGGATTTTACATCCGGGACTTTCGGGATCAGTCAATCCCGATATTGTTTACTAATTTTTTTTCTTTTATATATTTTTATTCATATCTACTTATATATTATTAACACAAAGTCATCATAACTTTCCCCCATAAGCACATAAGCAAGTTCATTGTCAATGCCATTGCTAGACCGAATATAATATGTACAAAAAGAATGCTCACGGTTAATAACTAATCTGATGCAATTGAAAATAATTGCAAAAAATAATGCACCAAAGATAGAACTCCACTATTCTTACCGTGTGGCCACAATATTGATCTTTTATATATTTTTGTTTCACCTGTTAAAACTGTCCATATAGCTAAAAGAAATTTAACATTATTATTCTTTTAAAACGCGTTAAATAAAAAATAGGCCGTTAAATACTTTTAATTAAATAATTTTCGTTTGTTAATTTGCTTTTTGATGAATACTTTATAATATTGTTATATGTTGGAATAATATAAAAAAATATGTTAATATATCTAACAATGCAATATAAAATGAATTGTAAAATATACATAATATTTTATTCGAATAAATGTTCTCAAGAATTTATGTTTTAAAAATTTTTATATATTTGTTGTGGGTTAACTAATCTATATGCATTTTACTTCGGGATCCCGGGATTGGAATTTTTGGAATCACGAATTCACAAATCCAGTCCCGATTAGCATCCCTAGTAAGTACCCACCAAACCAAAAGTTTCGATTTTGTAACGAATTCGTTACGACTAGTCGACATAATCTTCAAATTTCGGAACCGAATTCGTAAATATGTATTTCGTAACGAAAATCATATGAAGTGGTTGACATGTCTTCGTAAAGATACGTAGTTTAGAAATGTAGGAAAGATTTCGTAAAGAAATGTCTTAACGATGTCGTTTAGTCTATTCTTAATGTTTTCGTAAACAATTTTAGTTATTAAACCCTATTTAACTTGTTAATTTTATTATTTTTTTCTTGTTATTTATATTTATCTATTGAACTAAAAATAACATTTACAAATTTTAAGTGATTTTCCAATACTTACTTAATAATTAAATTTGTAAAAAAAATGTTTCTCTGCACACACTCAAATTAAAAAAATGCAACTGTAAACCTAAATGCAAACTTGTAAACATCAAATATAACTTCAGACATAATACAGAAATGTCTTAACGAATTCGATACGATAAATCTGACTTCCGAAAAAGTCGAAACCTTTGGTTTGGTGGGTATGTACATATGCACATACATATGTATGTATGCATGTAATTCAAAAATAAAAAAAAAAAATTAATAATTTATTTATACATATACATATGTATGTATATACCTACATATATACATATGTATCTATGTATTTACAGATTTGTTACTACATTAAAACAAATAATGCAGATATTTTCAACTTTTATATATTATTCGCATGTACAATTTAATATATTTTTGTTATTTGGCATTTGTAAAGAACCAAGTAAAGAGAAACTTATTGTCGGCTTAATTTTGGAGCCGACCGGCTGCTTAAAAAATACATAAGGCGAGAGAAAATCTAAAAGTAAGAAAAAGTTATTATGCAGTAAAAGTATCGGAAACGCATAAAACTGATTATCCAACACATCTATATCAGGGAACGGCGCGATCACACCGCAACCATAAATACACCGCATATGTACTCTATACTTCACACATCCGAGCACTTTAAACAACGCAAAAAAAAAAATTGCGGTGTTAATTTGACTTTTCGTTTATTTACAGAGAGTTGATGCGATCATAATATCTGTGGACTTTTGACAAAACAACCTCTTTCAAAAACTGCAATTTTACAGGAGAACGAAAAAACTGTTAAAATATCTAACAACTTTGATTTTGAAATATTTGGTGAAAAGGTGAAAGTGTAGTATTAAATTTAAATACTAAATTGAAGTGAAGATATCAATAATTCTATTCTAATGCCAACAGATTTTCAGAAAAATTAAGAATAAAAAGATAGGATGTTTTGTCGAAATTGTTTTCAATAAAAAAAATTAACTTACATTACACAAGTTGTTTTGTTAAAATGGTTTTAAACAAAAACGTGATTCTTATTTTGCGCTTATCTCAAGGCAAGTTTTTTTTGTTAAAATGGAACTAATAAAAAAAGTAGAAATAGGTTATTTTTAAAAAATATTATTATATTTTTATATTATTATTATTACGAATAAACGTAATTATTATTTGAACTTTTATTGATTTACATATGAAAAGTAATATTATCAGGCTCAAGTTCAGTTTTATTGAATTAATGAAAATTCAAAATTACTAAGAGTTTTTTGTGCTGGAAAATATTATTATTTATATCCAATCAGTTTTTAGCAGGACGTATCAGTACTGATTTCAATTGTCCATCTTTACAATTTTCGTAAAATGGATACTAATTTTTTCATATGTAAATATTATATTTAATTTTTACATTTATTTGAGCATGTACTCAAGTATTTATGTTTTATATTTTATTTATTTGTTGCGGGTTAGCAATATCTAGATATATATTTCGTTGGTATATATTTGTATATATATGTGAGTTTTTGTATAAATAGATGAGCTTTGGAATTTTTTTAAACATAAAGGGTAAAACATCTACTGATGAATTGGTATAGCTACCAACGAAATATATATCTAGATATTGCTAACCCGCAACAAATAAATAAAATATATAATATTATATCTATATATATAAAAGAAAGTCGTGTTAGTTACTTCGCTTATAACTCAAGAACGGCTGAAATGATTTAGCTGAAAATTGGCAGGGAGGTATTTTAGAGCCAGGAATAGGCTATAGGATACTTTTGGGCGGGATTGGACAAAGGTGCGTGGTACCTCTCATACAAACCACAAATTAAAAATCTATTATTTCTGCTCCTGATAACGGTATTTAAACAAAATTTGGTACGTCGATTTGGTGTAAATTTCTTAAGTGCTGCTGCAAATATGGGCGGGATTGGACAAAGGGGCGTGGTACCTCTCATACAAACCACAAATTAAAAATCTATTATTTCTGCTCCTGATAACGGTATTTAAACAAAATTTGGTATGTCGGTTTGGTGTAAATTTCTTAAGTGCTGCTGCAAATATGGGCGGGATTGGACAAAGGGGCGTGGTACCTCTCATACAAACCACAAGTTAAAAATCTATTATTTCTGCTCCTGATAACGGTATTTGAACAAAATTTGGTACGTCGGTTTGTTGTGCATTTTTTAAGTGCTGCTGCAAATATGGGTGGGATTGGACAAAGGGGCGTGGTACCTCTCATACAAACCACAAATTAAAAATCTATTATTTCTGCTCCTGATAACTGTATTTGAACAAAATTTGGTATGTCGGTTTGGTGTAAATTTCTTAAGTGCTGCTGCAAATATGGGCGGGATTGGACAAAGGGGCGTGGTACCTCTCATACAAACCACAAATTAAAAATCTATTATTTCTGCTCCTGATAACGGTATTTAAACAAAATTTTGTATGTCGGTTTGGTGTAAATTTCTTAAGTGCTGCTGCAAATATGGGCGGGATTGGACAAAGGGGCGTGGTACCTCTCATACAAACCACAAATTAAAAATCTATTATTTCTGCTCCTGATAACGGTATTTGAACAAAATTTGGTACGTCGGTTTGGTGTGCATTTTTTAAGTAATGCTGCAAATATGGGTGGGATTGGTCAAAGGGGCGTGGTACCTCTCATACAAACCACAAATTAAAAATCTATTATTTCTGCTCCTGATAACGGTATTTGAACAAAATTTGGTAAGTCGGTTTGGTATGCATTTTTTTAGTGCTGCTGCAAATATGGGAGGGATTTGACAAAGGGGCGTGGTACCTCTCATACAAACCACAAATTAAAAATCTATTATTTCTGCTCCTGATAACGGTATTTGAACAAAATTTGGTACGTCGGTTTGGTGTGCATTTTTTAAGTGCTGCTGCAAATATGAACAGGATTGGACAAAGGGGTGTGGTACCTCTCATACAAACCACAAATTAAAAATCTATTATTTCTGCTCCTGATAACGGTATTTGAACAAAATTTGGTACGTCGGTTTGGTGTGCATTTTTTTAGTGCTGCTGCAAATATGGGCGGGATTAGACAAAGAGGCGTGGCACCACCCATATAACCCAAAAATTTACATCGCCATATTTTGGGCATTTTTTGACCTACGTCGATGATATTTGGTACATATGGTATTGCCATAATTTGGAATACGTACCGGGAGAAAAGTGGATGGGACCACGCTCCTTTTTATTAAAATTAAAAATCGTAATATAGTCTTAACTACTGGACCGATCGTCACAATAGGATATATAAATACTTTTAATTTTATTTTATAACGAGGGGGGTAGCGAAGTACACCGGGATCAGCTAGTTTAATATAACATAAATACTTGAATTCAATTAGACAATATTGGGGCGGCATGAAATAAGTCCCCAAGAAATAAGTCCCCAAAAACAAAATGAAATAAGTCCCCAATTATTTGGGACTTATTTCATATGAAATAAGTCCTCAATTTCGAAAATGAAACAAATCCCTAACGAAATCAAATAATGCCCCAAATAGAAATGAAATAAGACCCTATTTTTTGGGGTATTATTTCATATGAAATAACACCCCAATTTTTAAAATGAAATAATCCCCCAAAATACATTTCGAATTAAAGGTGAACTTTTAATGTAAATGTTTATGAAAAAATTGCATGAAGATGATTAATGAAATACTTGAATAGTATCTTTAACTCAAATATTTTAAAATATTCGATTATTTTCAAAAAATTGAGATGCTTACTATAGATTCCTTGCATAGCCGGCCTACGGCCGGGCTTAGGGATTTTCTCCACCATGGTATTTCCCGACACGGCGATATTTAGTAAAGATTTTCTGTATTGCATTACATACGCACCTAATTTTATTTTGACGTAGCAACACATACATATATCTATTTTTCAAATTTTAATAGTTTTTTACGACTACTTCAATCGACTGTTTACTTAGAGTTAAATAATAAAATTAACGATATATAAAATGCTTTATACTTTACGTTTTCGTTTTTAATTAAAATGAATTAAACCCCCAAATATATTTTTGGGGAGTTATTTCATATGAAATAAGTCCCCAATATCAAAGCGAATTAAGTCCCCAAAAAGAAGAAATTAGTCCCCAAAAAACGTTGTTGTTGCTTTCTGTACATTTTTTTGGGGACTTATTTCATTTTGTTTTTGGGGACTTATTTCTTGGGGACTTATTTCATGCCGCCCAATATTGGTACCAAATTATATTTCTGTAGGGGAAACAAATTTTAAGTTTATAAAAAAAGCGTTCAAAAGAAGGAAATAAATACTGTAACTCTACACATTTTAAAAGCATAATATTATTATCGAATAGCTTCATCTTAGTCAAGGTCTGGGTAAACTTCAATGGGGATATCACCTTCCGCCTTAATATTCTGATAAAAACTGGTAATATGTACCAATTAATGGCAGCATATCTAATAAATCTTTCTTTTTATTTTGTGATACAGGCAAAGGGGAATTGTAGCTTGTGGCCAATTGGGGAGATGGTTCTTTACGGCGACGCGAGCTTATATCTAGCATCTGAAATGACTCTTCTGGGTGTAATGAAAATTTGTACTGCAAAACTCCTGGCCTGCTTTTTTCGTATCTCAGCCATCGAACTTTTTTCCACTCAAACTTCTCACCTAAAAATCAGAAGATTAAAAAAATAATATTGTGTTGAAAAGAATGTAGGTATTTAAAATTATACCTGAAATGCTATGTGACCTCCATGTATATTTTTCCTTTAGTATTGCCTGAAAATCGAAGAAATCCTCTTGTCTTAAATCATGGACAATATAATTTTTATTGGTCGCCGATATTAAGTTTGCCCAATAGTGTGAATGTTCAATAGATCCGAAGAAATTTTTTCTTTTCTATTTGCGCATGTACAGTATCACATTCAAGATGCGTATGAACCACGACAAGAAATTTATGATCAATAAGTTAAATACTTGCGTGATCTTCCAAAACTTTCCCAAACATTGCGCAAAGATATGAGTTGCGGTTCTGACCAGGACAGGAATCACTATATAAAACAATATGACGAACTGAATTTGCAACAGACATTTAAATATGCAAGACCCAATAGCGTTTGCACCACGCTTTGCAATGGTTTCGTTCCATATATTGCACAAGGCTTTTTTCGTTGCTCCATCATGCACGGTTAAGTTAAAAGTCCACAAACAAAGCACCACGTAAATAAGGAGTTTGAAGACTGTTGTAAGTCAAATTTGAACATTTTTATATTTTCGCTATTTATTGCGAGTTCCTTATCTTTTTTCTTGCATTCATACGAAAAATCTGCATCGTCATGATGTTTTTTTTTTTGTTCTAACTTCAGCGATTTTTTTTCATAATCGTCGACAGAGTTTCTTATTTTGGATTTAAAGAGTTCGCATGTATTACACAGATCAAGCTGAGGTTTCTTGAACTTAATATCTAGGGTACAAAATATATCTCTATATTTTGATTCCGATACGCAATCAGAGTATTTTTCAGTATATAACCGGTATAATGTTGCCAAGTTAAGACCACGTTCGAAATATAATTGATTTGTATGTCGACGACTGTAGTGGCTTTCGTACTTCGGAATGCTATTTATATGATCTATAACTTCATTATATTTATCAATCGAGAGTTTGTGGGGTGGATCATGTTTTCCTCGTCTATCATCTTGTATAAGTCCTCCAGAAATTTGTTTTATTTTAAGTAAATTCAGTGTTTTAATCGCCTGGATTGTTTCTCTATATATTTTTAGAAAGCATTTATGACATACCCTAATCTTTTGTCCATTTTTTTCACAATGGTATTTGTCGGTTTCGTGGTCTCGAAGCTTTTATCTATTTTTTTTTTTTTTTTGATAAATTTTATTATTTATTGAATCTTCAATTATAAATTAAATTATCAATAAGTTTTTCAAATCTTAAATCTAAAAAATATTAAATATAAGTTTAGCCAATGCTAAACAAAATTTTTAATTTCAACGGTTAATTTATGTTGTTTTACATCTCTCGTGTACGGCTGAGAAAAAGAGTATCCCTCCTTTTCAACCGAAGCTTTTATAAGAGTCTCTTTCACCGATTCTATTTAAATATCAATTGATATTTAAACGTAGTTATTCATTATCACCAATATATTCTATTTACACATTTAAAAGCTGTTTAAATAGGTAGAAATCTCCATTTAAATACTGATTTTGCCTCTCTCTCTTACAACAGCTGTCTCTAGCGACACATACATACATAAAAAAAATTTCATATTAAATAACAAAGGGCTACCATACTTTCTGGTGTTTTATTATAGAAGTTGGTGCAAATGGAATTTTTTTAAACAGAATTTAAATAGAGATCTTTAATTAAATTAAACTGTGTTTAAATTTGATTGGTGAAAGAGACTCTAAGAGTCGCAGTTTTCTTGTTCTCTATAGCAATCATTTGCGACATAAATAGACGTGCTTTGCTATAGTCTCCAAGATTCCAATAGGTTTTAAATATGTATATGTTTTTGCTCATCTAAAGTTATCTTTGAGTGACAATTTTTCTTACAGTGATCTAATTGTATGAACTTTTTGTTAACCTTATTCGATTTTTTTGATGTTGTTGGAAGTTCATCATCATCATTCGATTCACTGACATATTCTTCCATTTCCTGAGTATTATTTTCTATACTGTCATAAGTTTGATCCGATGGAATATTATCCGAGTCATCAAAATCGGTGTCGTGGAAAATGTCTTCGTCACTTATTTGATTTGACTGTTGTTTAAATTGTGATGATTTATCATCATTCATTCTGACGTCAGACCCTTTGAGAAAAGGTTTCCTTTTGTCGTTTTCTTCTAATTCGTTATCTTTACAAACATTGGAATTATCCGATTTTTTAATCTTGGCCATAACTTTTATATATTTTTGGGGAATGAAATTCCGTCAATCACTATAGCTTTAAAACGCAACGCCTACTATTTTTCGAATTGTTTTGACCTAGCTGTGCTTTTTAAATGACAGTGGTGCCAGTTGATAAGAAAATGCAATAGTGGCAGATGATTAAATATGGCAATGGTGCCAAATAATAAAAACGACAAACACCTGTAGCGCACTACTGAAATTGTTTAACTGGAAATGTGGCAGAATTTATACCACGCATGAACTCCAAAACAACTTCTTTTGAAACACTTCTTTGCAAACAATATTTTACTTTTTATCACTTTTTGTTTTCACATAAGAACTTCTTTTCACACAAGTCGTATAGTCAAAATTAATTTTCTCTATAAACCATTTAAAAATTTATCTTGTCTCAAGCAAGTTACATATTTTCTTAATTTTCAGTTTTGATAAAACAACTTCTTTGAACACAAAGGCTAATGGGTATCCCAGCAGAAAGAAGCGAAGCTTTTTTCGAAGAGATTCCTTATTGTTTTTATGTGGTAAATCTTATTAATTTTTTCAATAAGGAAACCACATAAAATCAAGAAGAAAACTTGTTATTTACAATTTTTTTTACCCAATTTCCGTTATTTTTGGCACCAAAAAAACAATCCATAGAGAAAAACTGCTTGATTCTATTAGGTTTTCATATGAATTGTAAATAAAGGGGATTTCTTATTGATTTTATTAGGTGTTCCTATGTTGATTTATATGTATGAAATAACAAGCAAGCTAATAAAAACTATAAGATATTCTTATTAAAAATATTAAGAAGATGATTTACACATGATCATACGGGAACCTAATAAAATCAAGAAGAAAACTTATTGAAAAAAACAATAAGACGACCTAATGAAATCAAGAAAAAAACCTTATTGAAAAAAACAATAAGAATACCTAATAAAAACCACAAGATTCTTATTGATTTTTTCAATAAGGTTTTTCTTATTAAAATAATAAAAATTCCTTCTTGAAAAAAAACCATAGAGATTTTGTTCTATTTTATTAGGTATTTATTAGGCACTGTTTTCTCTGTGTGAGTATACAGTGGCAGAGCCGAATACTTTGCGGAGGGAAATAAGGAATTCATCAAATATATTTTCAATGCCAAATTTTTTCACCATTTTTTCGAACTGTTTTCGTGTAGTTATTTTCAATCTAAAATTATTTGCATCAGATAAAAATACTTTTCATAAAGTTCTTTTTTATTCTTTTGATGCTTTCATTACTTTTAAATTAAATTTTCTTTTTTCTCAAATTAATTAAAATGCACGACTATTTTCCCAACTTTTGTCACTCGAATGCGAGAAACTTAGTACAACAAATCGTAAAAGAATTCTTAACAAAGTTGTATTATTATGGTTTTCGAGAAACGTAGTACCATAGCGTAAAAACGACAAATTTAAAGCTCGAATAGGAGAACCGTAATAAGGCTGAATAAGTAGAATAAAATAATAAACAATAATGGTTATTAAACTTAAAAACGGAAATTAGGTAATGTTTTTTAATAATGATAATTAAATAAATAAAAATAAAAATTATGTTGATGTAAGTATTAACATTCTCCCCGCATTGACCAACGGTCACTGGTGACAAACGTTCATTAGGTTTGATGTCTGCAATATCGATGGTGACAGGTCGCGGTAAGGGAACTGGATGACCTTATGAATTTTTCTTTCCTTATAGGTTGAGTATAGCTTGACTATGATGATGGCTACTAAAATGATTAGAGACAATAAAAGTGCAGTACAGCTTACGCCATGGTGATGTTGGCTTTGGGACCTGATTAACTCTGGTAATCGTACAATAGTTGACTCATCAAATTGTTTTTGTAAGTTATTCAGTTGATTTAGATGGGTTTCAAACTGGTTGTTAGTATTATTAAAAATTCTTTTGATCTCTTGTGGAGTGCTAATTTATCAATGTGCCTAAATTGGACGTATGATGTATGCACGCTATTTGATGCATAAAACTGGCCTCGAATAGTGAGAAAGTTGTTTTTAATTATGCAATTTGGTTCTATATGCGTTATTTCAGTGCCTCTTATTAGATGTTGGGAGGCTTCGGTGCAGCAAACTGCTGAAATTTCTATTTTTGTTGTCGTAGCAAAGATCAATTTATTCGGATTTCTCAATTGCGTCCTTGTTGTGTTATCTATCAACCGGGTAAGGTTACAATTGGCTGTGTTTAGGCTGTTGAGGATATTAATTTCACAGGATATTATATCCTTTTTAAATCTGGAACGCGAACGGCATCTGCCAACATAAAAGCGAAATAGAATACTTTCTTCTGGATAAGCAAATTGAAGTTATGCTTATCTCAGAAACTCATTTGACCTCCCCCATTCAGTTTCAACTCTCGAAGTGAACAGACGCGTTTTTATAATCGTCGCAACTGAATATAAAAAAAATATTAAAAAAAAAAATTTTTTTTCAAGTCACAAAATATATAAAAAAAACAAAACATTTATTGAACAGTTATTTTACTGGTTTTATTTTATTTTTTGCTTGTGTGCAATACACATAAATATTTCCATACACAAACTAATATAAGTGAAAATAAAAAAAAAGAGAACTCTGATGAGTTCATCTTCTGATAAAAACAACAATAATCCTACAAGCAGTAGGAATGCACAATATACAACTTTAGTTGCTGATGACGACAATAAAAAAAAATGAATTAAACAAAAACCTGAATTTAACAGAAAACTCAAATACTCGTGCGCGATCATTATCTCTGAACATGTTAAATAGTGATCAAGAAGCAACAACAATAGCACCCATCAGCAAACTTGTCAGCTTAGCTGTACAAACAAACAAACAATAAATAACAAGGTGACCAACGTGCACAAAATGGTATATGCGGTGAGTACAATAAATGATAATAAAATTCAAACAGGAATGGACAGATACATAACCGTGTTAAAAAGGGGAAGAAGTCCAAAATCAGCTCAAATAGCTTCAACAGCGAAAGTTCCCAGAGATGGGAAAATAATATAAAGAATTCCGATAATGGTTTCGCGATTCTAAATGAACAAGGCGATGACGACACAACTACAACAAGGTCGAGTAAGCCTCCACCGATATATTTAAGATAGCAGAACTCTAGTTTTTGGTAAAAAGCCTTATCTCCTTAATTGGAGAAAATGAATTCTATGTAACTCTAATTAAGCGCGGATATATCAACGAAACAAAAATCCAGGTAGTGCAAGAAAGTAATTACCGAAAAATAGTTTCTGACTTTGAGTCAAAAAACAAAAATTTTTGTACGTACCAATTAAAGAGTGCTAAAGGTCTAACCATCGTAATAAAAGGTATAGACTCTTGTGTGGATCCAGAAGAGGTAAAGTCTGGCCTTGAAAATTGTGGCTTCAAAGTTAAAAATGTTTCAAACAATAAAAATAGGGAAAGCATTAAAAATAGGGAATTAAATCCCCAAACTATATTTAGAGTCGAGCTACAGCCTGGTGACTTGAAAATAAAAAAGAATGAATCCCACCCAATTTATAATCTAAACTACTTGTTACACAGAAGAGTTACCGTTGAGCTTCCACATAAAAAAATGGACCTGTTCAATGCCTGAACTGCCAAGAATTTGGGCACACGAAAACTTATTGCAAGTTGCCTACAATCTGCGTTGTATGTGGTGAGTTACACTGTACCGCTAACTGCGACAAAATTAAAGGCGATCCCAAGGCGAAAAAATGTGGCAATTGCGGCGGAAATCACACTGCCAACTATAGAGGCTGAATCCTCTATGGTATATCGAACACCGGCTTCGCGTTACAAGCATTCTCTGCATAACCGGCCTACGGCCGGGCGCAAGGAATTTATCCTCTATGGTATATCGAACACCGGCTTCGCGTTCAAAGTATTCTCTGCATAACCGGCCTACGGCCGGACGCAAGGAACTTATCATCTATTGTATATCGAACACCAGCTTTGCGGTCAAAGTATTCTCCGCATATGCATTTGTATAAAAAAAAAAATTGGCGCCAAATAGACATTAATATATATCCAAATAAACATTAAAATATATCCAACAAAACATTTAAATATATCAAAATAATACATATATTATATTTACTTTAATTTTTTTAAATATATAATTTTTTTTTACTCTATTTTCTATTGCGAACATTCGAACAGTACGGCTAAAGTTTGGCCATGATGACCTGTTCCCAAAGGTGGTTAGCCTCTACAGTCTACCTTGCAAAGTATTCGGCAATATGCCCTATGCCAAGTCTGTGTGCTGAGTCATAAAATTTCCAAGAATTTCCTCCTGAGAATGATTAATTTTTGACATATTTGACCTAAAATGCTAAAGTTACAATGTTATTCTTAATTTAAAAAAAAATTATTTAAATTTTCTTTTTTATTCTTGTTTGCACATAAAAACGTTACTGATTTTTTGTTTACGAGTGGTTTTTTGCTTACGAACAAAAACTCGGACGCTTGCGTTCGAAAGATTACTCGCTATCGAGTGTCATCATTAGAAATTTCGCTACGAGTTACTCGATAGCGTGTCAGAGAATCCCAAAAATTTAAAAACACGAACGTTCGAGTAGGATTTCGCTCGTATACGAGTGCGAGAATTAGCCCCCAGGCATTGAACTGGACCAATTTTTTTATGTGGCATCTCAACGGTAAATCTTCGGTGTAACAAGTACTTTAAATTATAGATTGGATGCGATTTATTTTTTTTTAATTTTCAAGTCGCCTGGCTGTAGCTCGACTCTGAATATAGTTTGGCGGATTATTTTTCCCTACTTTTTGTAGGATATGCCGAAATTAAACAGTTTTCTTCTGTGATCAAAATTGAACTGAACTTTATTGTTTTTACATAGTATCACTTAAGCCTAAAGCATAAATTTAAACACTAACACTAATGTACATTCGTTAAGTATTCGTTAACAATAATAGTTTACTATTCTAAAGCATGCATTAGATAGAGACAACAGCAGTTATATAGAATATTCTAGCAAACAGAAACCGTTATCCTGCATTCCAAACTTACACTCGCGACAATAAGTAACTCTACCCTAAACCAATACAGTGTTCGCAATTAATTAAAGTAGCCCTAACTTCTTTCCATAATTACACTCACTGCTACAACTCGGCCATCCTGACCATGAGATCCCCTGATCTCACCCTAGCTATCAGAACCATCGCGTCCCCTGAACCATGGGCGCATATTTGAAACTGACCAAACTCCGCGATTGCTGGAATCCGTGTACATCCTCAAGAAGGTACCGATCGTTTCGGAGAACCTTAGATACTCTATATGGGCCCTTAAAATTTGGTATCAGTTTTCTAGACACACCAGCCGTCGAATCAAAATTTTTCACCATCACGTAATCCCCATTTTTATAAATCGTGGGGGGTTTTCTTCGCCTTATAAAGTACTGTTCATTGTAGCCCTATACGGCTTTTGCGTCTCGTATGCGCTATGCCTTATTTCATTAAGATTATCTCGTTTACAATCAATTACATTACCTAAACCCTCCTTTAGGAAGTCAACATTTCTTCCTCTTTGGCTAGTTCCAAAAAGCAATACACTAGGATGCTGCCCTACTGATCTATGCACGGTGTTATTGAGACTAAATTCTACCTGTTCAAGTACAGTATCCCAAAACATCCCATTCTTAGGATCCACCAACTTAGCCAACATCTGTCCTAACGACCTGTTAACTCTTTCTACCTGCCCGTTTGCCTGAGGGGAGCCGGTAGCCACCAAAATGTGGGTGATGTTATTGTTTAACAAAAAATCTTTAAAATCCTTCGATGTGAAATAGGCCCCGCGATCACTTCTTATGCATCTCGGTCGGCTATAGGATCTGAAATAATCTTTCAACGCTGTGATTGCCTCCTATGAGCTGGTAGTCCTCGTAGGGTATAATCTAACGAATTTTATAAAAGCATCTATTACAACAAGAACGTGCTTTAGCGCTCTAGAATTGTCTACTGGCCCATAATGGTCAATGTGAACGACATCAAAAGGTATTTCTGATTTCGGTATACCATGTAGGAAGCCCTCTTCCTTGCCACTTTTAGGGGAATATGCTATACAGCGCAGACAATTCTGCACATGGCACAAAGCTTTCGCACGAATTTTTGGAAACCAGTAAGTCTTCTGGATAAGTTCAGTTATTTTGTCAGTTCCAATGTGACCCATCTCATTGTGATACTTGTATAGTATACTGTTTTCCATCTCCCCTGGCACGTAAAACAATAAGTTTCCATCATCTGTTTTTCTATATAATATACCATTTCTCATTTCATATAAATTATGTTCAGTTTTCTGAAGCTTTTCCCTTAAACACTTCAGTTTTGGATCTCTATTCTGGCATATTACAAGGTTTTCTTCGAGTGTATTTGATTCAACGATCATTATATTAGTATTTCTGCTCAATGCATCCACATGTTGCATTCTACTCCCTGCCCTATGTTCTAGCTCGTAATCGAAATTCTGAAGATCTAAAGCCCAGCGCGCAATCCTTGGATTAATTTCCCTTTTGCTTAGAGTCAATGTTAGCGAATTACAATCTGTTATTATTTTAAATTTTTTTCCTTGTAGATAAATTCGAAAACGTTTCAATGCGTAAATTATTGCTAACGTTCAAAACTATGATACTTGGATTCCGTATCCGTCGTTCTTTTAGAAAAATAAAATATAGGGTGAAATTTTCTATCACTTTTTCTTTGTAGTAAAACAGCCCCGAAGCCAATAGAACTTGCATCACAATGTAGCTCAGTCTCATCATTCGGGTCGTAAAGTGCTAGGACTGGGGCTTCCGTCATTTTCTTTTTCAGAAGTTGAAAAGCGTCAAGTTCTATTTCCCCAAACACAAATTTCTTGTTTTTTCTTGTTAAATCATACAAAGGTTTTGCAATAATCGAGAAGTCCTTGATAAACCTACGAAAATAAGAACACAAACCCAAAAAACTTTGTACGGAATGCTGTTTGGTAGGTAGCGGGAAATCCTTTTCGAAAGCAACCCCTTGTCATCAGCACGAATTCCGTTTCCATCAATAGTGTATCCTAAGTATTTTACCTGTGTCTGTAAAAATTCGCATTTATCAATCCTCAGATTCAAATTATTCTCTACAACTCGACTAAATACTTCCTTCAAAATTTTGAAGTGGTCCTCAATGTTTGTAGTAACTATCATGATATCGTCCAAGTAAATTATAACTTTATCATCTTTTACCATATCACCAAAAACTTTATTCACAAATCTTTGAAATACAGAAGGCGCGTTTTTCAAACCGAATGGCATTCTTAAAAATTCAAATTGCCCTAATGGGGTTACAAATGAGGTGTACCTTACTGAATCTGGATGTACAAAAACGTGAAAAAATCCGTTTTTTAAATCCAATTTTGTAAAAAATTTTTTTCCTGAAAGCCTATCTAGTAAATCATCAATTAGTGGGATGGGGTAATTATCCTTAACAGTGACTTTGTTTAAAACCCTATAGTCCACGCACATTCTCAACTCTCCTGTTTTTTTTCTTATTAAAACAATTGGTGATACAAATTCCGATTCACTAGGCCGTATGTATCCTTTCTCCAGATACTCGTCCAATAGTTTCTGTAACTCAATTTTCTCCGCATACGATAACCTTCTTGTGCTACAACTAAAACATTTTTCATCACTTAGCCTCAACTTAATGTCACTATAAACCTTGGGTTCAGTGGGACGTTCAGGTTGTACATAACATCTATCAAACATACTATTAAGTCTTTTCCTGTCTTCATACCTGATACTATCGCCAATAGTTAAATCGAGTTGTGTATTATCTCCCACATCGATAGACAAAATATCCCTGCTGAAATCAGTTTGCATAGCTTCCTTTCCTACGCAAGGTATCAATTTAAAGTGTGCTTTCATCAAAAAATCTCTACCCAAAATGCAATCATATGAAGTTGTGTTGTCAGCCACGACCAACATCTCAAAAGAAATCGTCTTATTATGAATAATAGTACAAAAATCGAATTTTCCATAAACATTTAGTTTTGAACCATTTATTCCAAAAAAAAAAAATTTATTATAAGCAACTGAAATATTATTATTTTTTTTTTTTTTGTGGTAGTTTTATTATTTATTGAATCTTCAATTATAAATTGAAACATCAATAAGTTTTTCAAATCTTAAATCTAAAAATACATAAATATATGTTTAGCCAGTGCTAAACAAAATTTTTAATTCCAACTGTTGATTTTTGATGTTTTACATCTCTCGTGTACGGCTGAGAGAAAGAAAAGCCGTATCATCAGCAAATGTTGACGTGTGAATGATACTGCTTAACGGTAAGTCAGAGGCATATATTAAATAAAGTAAAGGACCGAAGATACTGCCTTGAGGGACTCCGGCTTCAATCGACTGCGGGGGGCTTAAAAAATTGCCTTCCTTAACTACAAATTTTCGTTCCTCTAGATAGCTTTTTAAGAGCCTGACGATATTTGCGGGTAGATTTTTATTAATTTGTGGACAAGACCTTCGTGCCATACTTTATCAAAGGTCTGTGCGACATCAATAAAAAGCGCTGAACAATATTTCTTTTTTTCAAAAGTTTCTCTAATGACATTCACAAGTCTGTGAGTTTGTTCAATAGTGTTATGCTGACTGCGAAAACCGAATTGATGATCTGGAATACATGCACTGCTAGTTACTATAGGAGTCAGCTTGCTCATGTACAGTTTTTCAAAAAGTTTCGAACTTATTGGACAATAGACTGATAGGCCGATATGATTCAACCTTTGTATGATTCTTACCGGGCTTTGGTATCATAGTAATCATCGAAATATTATTTAAAATCACGTATCTTTAAATAACTGACCGCCTCACAAAGCTGACACTGCTACCTGAGTCTATCAAGCATGCTATAGAAAATTCGGAATTAATACTATGTTTTACATAAAACTTAAAATACCTTACATAATCGTTTCCGTCTAAAAGATGAACAGTCTTCTTCCGTTCAGGGCAAGATGCAACACGATGGTCCAAGCTCCCACATCCGTAGCAGGCTCCCATTTCCCGTTTTGGCTTCTCGCATTCAGACGCAAAATGTCCAAAAGAGTTGCAGTGGAAACATCGGAACTTTCTTTCGTTACCACCACTGAATTGATCACCACCTTCTTTTTGATGTACCGGTCTTTTGAGTTCAATCTTTGAGAACGCTTGCAGCAGTCGTGATTTGTCTGTAAAACATTGCAGTTTTGCTTGCAATTTCACCTGAGCATCGGAAATACCCTCAATTAATTGGTCGACAAGCTCTTCTTCGTCGATTCCAATTTTATTGGACAGCATTAACTTATCATTATAGTAGTCTATGAATGATTCGCCATATTTCCATTTGCGTGTTTCAAAAGTGCGCCGCAATATAAGTTTGTTCTCCTTTGTACTAAAAATTTCGTCCATTGCTTTTAAAATCTGGCTTGAGCTTTCGTTGATAAGACTTTGTCTCGAGTATAACCACACCTGGGCTTTGCCTTTCATTTTGCAAATTAATAAAGCTTTCATCAAGTTTTCGTCAGAATTGTAAAGACTATTTATACTGCGAAACTGATTTATCCAAGCTCCTGCAAATGAAACGCCATCGTAATCGGGAATCATGTCCTTCAAGATGCTGAAAGACACGTTAAAAGTGTTGTTGCTACCTTTATAGCCAGGCTTTTTACAATCATTTTCTATAGCACTACTTTCTCTTTCCGCTTCTATCGCCTTCTTTTCCAGGTTCGGCTGTTGTTTCTTCTCGTTTTCTGCTATTATTTTAAATATTTCATTTTCTCTACGGAGTACCTCCTGTTCACGCTTTATTAAATTCAATTCCCTTTTCATTTGCTCACTCAAAAACTCGTACTCATCTTTTTTATTTCTTCGTGGACACTCATTTTGCTGCCGTACTGTACAATCATTTTCTCTTAGTCCCGCACACTCGTTTTCTTGACCACTGCTTTCACCGCTAACACTTTCCATTTTCAGTTTCTTCCTTTGTATTTTCTTTAAGTATTTAAATAATTTCTGTTAATTTTTTCTTTTTTTTTTAATTTAATTTCTTTTTTTAAAAAAAAAATTATATTTTCACTATCCCATTTCTGATGTTGTAGGATATGCCGAAATTAAACAGTTTTCTTCTGTGATCAAAATTGAACTGAACTTTATTGTTTTTACATAGTATCACTTAAGGCCCAACCATAATATGCATAAGCTAGCTTAAGCTTATGTCAAAATTGAACGAAAAGTCTGTCAAATGCTTAAGGAAATTTGCAGAGACTTTTAGGTGGCTATAATGTACTTATGCGACTTAAAATTTAAGTAGTCATAGTTGCACACATATGTAGCATAAATAATTTTTCGAAAAATTTGTATCTTCTTATTTATCCTAAACAAATTGAGTCTTGTACTCAAATGTATATAAAACGATTGTAATTAAAAAAAAAATATGCTAAAATATACGTATGTATGTATATTATTATTTTTACTAATAATAAGAAAAGATACAACCGAAATTATGTACTTTGTAGTATTTATTTTATTTAAAGGCAAAAGTACTAAAATATACATTAGTGGAAATAAAATATGTTAAATAAAATATATGAAATGTCACTTTCGTGTACAGACACTTCTTTTCTTCCACATTTTCTATTAAATTTTATATGTAAACTATTTCGTCTTCTTTTTCCATTTTCAAAATTAATTTATTTTTACGTACAAACATACATATGTATGTATGTATTAGTAGAAAAGCTGATTCCGTACGGAATGTGCGTTCAGTTTCGCACTTTGCTTAAGCAAATGACGTTTCATAAAACTTTTTTTTTTTTTTTTTTTTTTTTTTTTTGATAATTTTATTATTTATTGAATCTTTAATTATTTATATTAAATTATCAATAAGTTTTTCAAATCTTAAATCTAAAAAATATTAAATGTAAGTTTAGCCAATGCTAAACAAAATTTTTAATTTCAACGGTTAATTTTGGTTGTTTTACATCTCTCGTGAACGGCTGAGAAAAAGAGTATCCCTTCTTTTCAGCCGGGTGTGGCCTCTATAATGAAGAATATTGCGCGCAAGTGGATTTGGGTGCAACTCAAGTTTTTTTATATATTTTTTCGCGTGTTTTGAAAATACTGTCTTCACCAACGGAACGTCTAGGTCTTTATGAATTCGATGGTTTCTGACATACCAGGGGGCTGCTGTTATTGTACGTAGAATTTTATTCTGTCGCCTTTGAATTCTTTCGACATTCGATGCTGAGGCAGTGCCCCATAACTGGATTCCATAGGACCATATTGGTTTCAGGATCGCGTTGTATAGTAGAAGTTTACAGTCTAGGCTCAGTATAGAATTTCTTCCCATAAGCCAATTAATTTGGGCAGTTTTTAATTTCATTTGCATCAACTTTGCGTCTATATGCGATTTCCATGTTAAACGGCGATCAAGGTGAACGCCTAGATATTTGACTAAGTATGCTGCGGAATAGTCTCAGTGTTGATTTGTATAGGCGGGCATGTTTCCCTTCGCAACGTAAAAGTGACGTGTACACATTTCTGTTCGTTAACTTTTATACGCCATTGTTTAAGCCATTTTTCCAATTTGGATATATACCCTTGTAAGTTGATGGAAGCTTCTACTGGATTTTCATGGACGCTTAAAAAAGCTGTATCATCAGCAAATGTTGATGTATGAATGTTATTGCTTAACGGTAAGTCAGAGGCATAAATTAAATAAAGTAAGGGACCGAAGATGCTGCCTTGGGGAACTCCGGCTTCGATCGACTGCGGAGGGCTTAAAAAATTACCTTCCCTAACTACAAATTTTCGTTCCTCTAAATAGCTTTTTAAAAGCTTGACTATGTTTGCGGGGAGATTGCGTGTTAATTTGTGGATAAGACCTTCGTGCCATACTTTATCGAAAGCTTGAGAAACATCTATAAAGAGCGCAGAGCAAAATTTCTTTTTTTCAAAGGTGTCTCTAACTACGTTCACAAGTCTGTGAGTTTGTTCAATAGTGCTATGTTGTCTGCGAAAACCGAATTGATGATCTGGAATGCATCCACTTCTAGTCACTATAGGCATCAGCTTGCTCATATACAGCTTTTCAAATAGTTTTGAAATGTTGGGCAATAAACTAATAGGCCGATAGGATTCAACCTTCGTATGATCCTTGCCGGGCTTTGGTATCATAATAATCATCGAAACCTTCCATTCTGCAGGATAGTATTGCAGCCGTAGAATACTGTTAAAAATGAAGAGTATAACTCTTTTTGCAATATAAGGCAGTTGTTGAAGCATTTTGTTGCTTATTTTGTCGACACCTGGGGCTTTTCTGGTGTTAAGACTAGTAATAGTATTTTCAATCTCCGTCATGTTAAATCTCATCGGTATTTCTGGTAAAGAGACGACTGGTGGCAGTTCAACAATATCAGCAGAAATATTCGGGGTAAATACTTTTTCTAGGTGCTTAACAAATAGATCACCTTTTTCAGCATCAGTTCTTGCCCAGTCACCATTTGATGCTCGTAATGGTGGTTTACAAATCACTGGCCTTTTAAGTCCTCTGGCTGCACGCCACAGCGAATAATCTGTTGACGGTGTTGCATCGAGTTCTTGTAGAAATTTTTGCAGCGAAGCTGTTTTTTGTGATTGTAAAACTTTTCTTAGCTGTTTGGTACACTCCTTAAGCCTTAATTTTAGCTGAGGCGATCTGTAACGTTGCCATTCTCGTCGAGCTCTCCGTTTTTCAGTCAATAGCCTTTCTACATCTGCACAAAAAATATTGTTAAATCTCGCTTGTTGATTTGGTTGAATTGAAGAAGCATTAAGAGCAGCTTGTTTAGCATGTGCTTCAAACAACCTAATAGAATTTTCTATGTCAGCAGGTGTTCTCAATGGCATATTTTCCGTGCAATGAGCACTCAAATATTTTTTGTATTTCAGCCAGTTAATACGTGCAGGTGTCAGCGGTAAATCACATGTTGGTGTTGAAGTTGTGTGTGAGTAAATAGTGATAATAGTAGGCGAGTGATCTGAAGACAAATCCAGAGATGCTTCTACTTCAATCATTTCGCTGGGCACGCCTTTCATAATCCCAAAGTCGATAACATCAGGAATTTTTTGACGATCCGTTGGCCAGTATGTTGGCTGACCACTTGAAACTACATTCAAGCCCATTTTTGAAATTGTGTCAAACAAAACACGACCCTTGGGACTGATTAAACGTGAGCCCCAAAAAGTGTGTTTAGCATTGTAGTCGCCAGCTGCTAGAAAACGGGACCCCAGTATTGTATAAAATGCGGTATATTGACTCTCTGAAATTGAAAACCTGGGAGGAGAGTAAACAGATGATATCACAAGCTTTTGATAAAAATTTTCAATGCAGATGTTCGTTGCTTGAAGATATTCTTCACGAAGGTCGTTTAGTAGGTAGTGTTTTATTCGAGTTTTTATTAGGATTCCAGAGCCACCACAAGCTCTACCTTGAGGATCCTTGGTGTCGTAGAAATTATATCCACTAATTCGAAAATAGCTTCGGGACGTCAAGTGAGTTTCTGAGATAAGCATAACATCGATTTGTTTATCCAGAAGAAAATATTCAATTTCATTTTTGTGTTGGCAGATGCCGTTTGCGTTCCAAAAACAGATTCTTAAGTTCATGGTTTGTTCAATACAGCCTGCAACAAGGTAGACTGCATTTTCAACATTTCCTGCATCATACAGGACATGTTGAGAGTGAATGTATTTACTGTTTGTATAAGGATCTCTATTGAGGCTTCAATACGACTAAAATTGTGCCCTGATTCTTCATTTACTGGTACAGTTTTTTGCGCCGGAATCTGGTTACTCTTTAAAATATTAGCGTATGAAGATTGACTATTAGGTTTTTGTTGAGTAAGAGTCGTGTTAGACTTTAAAACATTTGAGTATTGATTATGGCTAGACGACGGTTGAGGTAACTGTGGGTAGTTTAAATGAGTGTTGGGCTGAGCGGGAGTAGCATTGGTTTTTCTGTTCGACGAATTTTTAAAAAGAGAATAAAGAGGGCAGCCCCTATAGTTGGCAGTGTGGTTTCCGCCGCAATTACTACATTTTTTTGCTTTGGTATCACCTTTTATTTTGTCACAGTTAGCGGTACTGTGTAACTCGCCACATACAACACAAACGGTAGGCAACTTGCAATAAGTTTTGGTATGGCCAAATTCTTGACAGTTCATGCATTGGATAGGTCCAGTTTTTTTATGTGGCATCTCAATGGTAACTCTTCGATGCAACAAGTATTTTAAGCTATAGATTGGGTGCGATTCATTTTTTTTAATTTTCAAGTCGCCTGGCTGTAGCTCGACTCTAAAAATAGGTTGGGGGATTTTTTCCCTGTTTTTAATGTTTGAAACATTTTTGACTTTGAAGCCACTATATTCAAGGCCAGACTTTACCTCTTCCGGATCCACGCTTGAATCTATTCCTTTTATAACTACTGTTAGGCCTTTAGCACTCTTCAGTTGATATGTATAAAAGTTTTTGTTTTTAGTCTCAAAATCTGAGACAATTTTTCTATAATTATTTTCTTGTGTTACCTGAATTTTAGTTTCGTTGATTTTGCCGCGCTTAATTGGAGTTACATAGAACTCATTTTCTCCAATTAATGAGATAAGGCTTTTTACCAAAAGGTTGGAGTTCTGTTCTCTTAAATATATCGGCGGTGGTTTAGTGGACCTTGTTGTACTTGTGTCTTCATCGACTTGTTCATTCAAAATCGCAAAACGATTTTCAGAATGTTTAATATTATTTTTCCCATCTTTGGGCATTTTCGCCGTTGACGCTATTTCAGCTGATTTGGGACTTCTTCCCCTTTTTAGCACGGTTATGTATCTGTCCATACCAGTTTGGATTTTATTATCACTATTTTCACTCACTGCATTTACAATTTTGTGCACGTTGGTCACCTGGGTATTTATTGTTTGTTTGTTTGATTGTACAGCTAAGCTGACAAGTTTGCTAATAGGTGCAATTGTTGTTGCTTCTTGATCGATATTTAACATGTTCAAAGATAATGATCGCACACGAGTATTTGTGTTTTCTGTTAAATTCAAAATATAATTGTGAAAGAAAAAAGACTTGTATACATATACATACATATTTTACATATATTATTATTTCATCATTTGCTGGGGATAGTGGTAAAACTAGGTTTTTTGTAATAAATTTAGTCAAAACCGGAAACAAAAGACTAGAATCCCTCGTTTGCATCTCTGATATTTTTTTCCAAAAACCCAATAGTTATATGTTTATATCACTGCAATAATTATAATTATCTGAGCTCAGTTTCTAGCTCTTGGCTTTCACTTTCTTCAACAAAATAGGAAAATTCTGTTATAATTTCAGAAAACCAAATTTTTTCTACATTAATAATATTAAATGGATTAATTTGGCCAAGAGCTTTATATATTTATTTTCAAAATCAAATCTGGATAATATCTGATCACAAAGCTCTATATAAAAATTATCACAATTATTATTTTTCTTTTGCACTTATTTGTGCTTCTTCAATTTCATCTCTGGCAAATATTCCTAAATAATTGTCTTCAAAATTCAAAAAATTGTTTTTGTTTTTATAATCAACTAGCTGAGCGCCCGGCTTCGCACGGAAGCTATATACTTTTATAAATTTCGATTTACCTAATCAAAGCACATCACGACTTTCACAAAAGTCATAACTCACAAACGCGTCGACCGATTTCGATAAACCATCTACACTACCATACGAACAAATCCTTAAAATTTAATCGAATTCGGTTTGACCGTTCGTGAGTTATAAAGTCACAACACACTTGCAACAATTCTATATATATATATATAGATTAAATAAAAGTTTACAGTTTTAAGCAAACTAGTTTTTAAAAAGTTGCTCATTAAAATTTTCAGCAGTTCAGTTGCTTTAATAGTACAAATAAATGTTGCAAACTTGAATTATTTAAAATCGTCAAAATTAGGGTATAAATCGTCCCATCGTCACTATAAGTAATTTTTAGGACCCAAAATCGTCAAAATGACGATAAATCGTCAAATCTGGCAGCTATGGTTGCAGGTAGTAATTTAAATAAAGTGATAACAAAAAATTGCCTGAATAGTTAAAATTAGTTAAAATGTTCATACTTAAGTACAAAAAACATACAATCGATAGAAAAATCAGAAATATCAATAGCAGAAAAAATAGTCGAATACAATTTTTTTTAAATTATTTCTATTTATTGATACATTTTCCATAGCATATGCTAATTCCTTTCTAGATTTGGCCCGAGTTTATTCAGATGTGTTAAATATTCAATTTTATGCGTTTCCGAGACTTTTACTGCATAATAAGTTTTTCTTACTTTTCGATTTTTTATCGCCTTATGTATTTTTTAAGCAACCGGCTCCAAAATAAGTTTAAGCCACCTCTTAGTTTATTTTTTTTAAGCCGACACCATCTTTCTTTCTGCTTGGGTCTGTAGAATTGTCAAACAACAAAAATAAATTACGTTGTACATGCGAATAATATATAAAAGTTGAAAATGCATGCATTATTTTTTTTAAATGTACTAACAAATCTGTAAATACATATACATATGTATGTAAGTATGTACATACGCATGTATACATAAATCAATTATTCAAATGATTTTTTTATTTTTGAACTCTATACATATGTATGTATGTATGTATATTGTACATACTTACATACTTATCGTTTGCAATATCGACATTTATGTTCTAAAAATTAATAAAAATTCTTTTTGATTTATGCTTGTGCGCATACCTTTTGCTGCTTTTTCCATTTTCGCTGACAAACTGAGAAAAAAAATTGTTTCATTCCATTTGTTTCTCTCATTGTGAAAAGATTTTAATTTGTTTTAATTTCTTCACAGAACGGGAATCAGAAACAAAATGTAAACGAGAAAAATGTTTACATTTCACGTTATCGCAGAACCAGGGGGGTTATTATGTACATATTTCGATTCGAATCGGAAAATTTACGAATTCGTAGAAATAGGATTACATAGAACGACTTTCGAAAATTTATTTCCGAACGTTCGTAAACTATGGGAATTTTTTTAATCCCTTTCGGAAAGCAAGAAAATCCCTTTCGAAAGTGCAACTATGTAGTACGAAAGCAAATGTCAAAAGTGTTATTAACGTACATATTTTTTTCGAATGCCATTTTGATTGCGGAAATCTTATAGTTTTTGTTTTTAAGTACTTAAAATAAAAATAAAAATACACATGGTGATTTTAACTGCATATTTTACAATGTTGAATGAATTTTTAATATTTGATATTCGTATAATTTCATTTGAAGCAAAAACAATTTCTAAAATTGTTTTTATTAAATGTATTTGTACGAATCATTCAGTTTCAACTCTCGTACTGTACAGACGCGTTTTTATAATCGTCGCAACTGAATATTAAAAATTTACTAAAAGTTAAAATCAGAAAAAAAGAAAACAAAAACAAAACATTGATTAAACATTTATTATACTGGTTTTATTTTATTTTTTGTTGCTTGCGTGTAATATACTTAAATATTTGCATACACAAACTTATACAGTGAACACAAAAAAAAGGAACTCTAAATGAGTTCATCTTCTGACAACAACAACAATAAACCTACAAGCAGTAGGAATTTGTATTTAACCTTGGTTGCTGATGAGGGCAACGAAAAAATAATTTAAACACAAACTTAAACTTTTCACAAAATACAAATACTCGTGCGCGATCATGCTCTCCGTACATGTTAAATAGTGATCAAGAAGCAACAACAATTGCACCCATAAGCAAACTCTTTAGCTTACCTGTACAATCAAACAAACAAACAGTCAGTAAAAAGGTGAACAACGTGCACAAAATTGTAGATGCGGTGAGTAAAAAAAGTGATAATAAAATTCAAACAGGTATGGACAGATACATAACCGTGTTAAAAAGGGGAAGAAGTCCAAAATCTGCCCAAATAGCGTCAACAGCGAAAGTTCCCAGAGAAGGAAAAAACAATATCAAAAATTCCGAAAATCGTTTCGCGATTTTATCTGAACAAGGTCGAGTAAACCTCCACCGATATATTTAAGAGAGCAGAACTCTAGTTTTTTGGTCAAAAGCCTTATATCCTTAATTGGAGAAAATGAGTTCTATGTAACTCCAATCAAGCGCGGAAATATTAACGAAACAAAAATCCAGGTAGTGCAAGAAAATAATTACCGAAAAATAGTTTCTGACCTTGAGTCAAAAAACAAAAATTTTTACACGTACCAATTAAAGAGTGCTAAAGGTCTAACCGTCGTAATAAAAGGTGTAGACTCTAGCGTGGATCCAGAAGAGGTAAAGTCTGGGCTTGAAAATAATGGTTTCAAAGTTAAAAATGTTTCAAACATTAAAATGTAGCAGTGAGTGTAATTATGGAAAGAAGTTAGGGCTACTTTAATTAATTGCGCACACTGTATTTGTTTAGGGTAGAGTTACTTATTGTCGCGAGTGTAAGTTTGGAATGCAGGATAACGGTTTCTGTTTTTGTATTCTGTTTGCTAGAATATTCTATATAACTGCTGTTGTCTCTATCTAATGCATGCTTTAGAATAGTAAACTCTTATTGTTAACGAATACTTAACGAATGTACATTAGTGTTAGTGTTTAAATTTATGCTTTAGGCTTAAAGGCCCAACCATAATATGCATAATCTAGCTTAAGTCAGCTTAAGCAACTGTGCGAATACATGTAAATCGTATGTGGCAACTATAATGAACTTAAGCAAAATTTTCGTTAAGTTTTATGAAATCATCATTCAGTTTCAACTCTCGTAGTGAACAGACGCGTTTTTATAATCGTCGCAACTGAATATAAAAAAAATATAAAATAAAAAAAAATTTTCAAGTCACAAAAAATATAAAAAAAACAAAACATTTATTGAACAGTTATTTTACTGGTTTTATTTTATTTTTTGCTTGTGTGCAATACACATATGTAAATATTTGCATACACCAACTCATAAGAGAACAAAAAAAAGAGAACTCTAAATGAGTTCACCTTCTAACAACAACAATAATCCTACAAGCAGTAGGAATGTGCAATATATAACTTTAGTTGCTGATGACGACAACAAAAAAAATGAATTAAACAAAAACCTGAATTTAACAGAAAACACAAATACTCGTGTGCGATCATTATCTTTGAACATGTTAAATATCGATCAAGAAGCAACAACAATTGCACCTATTAGCAAATTTGTCAGCTTAGCTGTACAATCAAACAAACAAACAATAAATACCCAGGTGACCAACGTGCACAAAATTGTAAATGCAGTGAGTGAAAATAGTGATAATAAAATCCAAACTGGTATGGACAGATATATAACCGTGCTAAAAAGGGGAAGAAGTCCCAAATCAGCTGAAATAGCGTCAACGGCGAAAATGCCCAAAGATGGGAAAAATAATATTAAACATTCTGAAAATCGTTTTGCGATTTTGAATGAACAAGTCGATGAAGACACAAGTACAACAAGGTCCACTAAACCACCGCCGATATATTTAAGAGAACAGAACTCCAACCTTTTGGTAAAAAGCCTTATCTCATTAATTGGAGAAAATGAGTTCTATGTAACTCCAATTAAGCGCGGCAAAATCAACGAAACTAAAATTCAGGTAACACAAGAAAATAATTATAGAAAAATTGTCTCAGATTTTGAGACTAAAAACAAAAACTTTTATACATATCAACTGAAGAGTGCTAAAGGCCTAACAGTAGTTATAAAAGGAATAGATTCAAGCGTGGATCCGGAAGAGGTAAAGTCTGGCCTTGAATATAGTGGCTTCAAAGTCAAAAATGTTTCAAACATTAAAAACAGGGAAAAAATCCCCCAACCTATTTTTAGAGTCGAGCTACAGCCAGGCGACTTGAAAATTAAAAAAAATGAATCGCACCCAATCTATAGCTTAAAATACTTGTTGCATCGAAGAGTTACCGTTGAGATGCCACATAAAAAAACTGGACCTATCCAATGCATGAACTGTCAAGAATTTGGCCATACCAAAACTTATTGCAAGTTGCCTACCGTTTGTGTTGTATGTGGCGAGTTACACAGTACCGCTAACTGTGACAAAATAAAAGGTGATACCAAAGCAAAAAAATGTAGTAATTGCGGCGGAAACCACACTGCCAACTATAGGGGCTGCCCTCTTTATTCTCTTTTTAAAAATTCGTCGAACAGAAAAACCAATGCTACTCCCGCTCAGCCCAACACTCATTTAAACTACCCACAGTTACCTCAACCGTCGTCTAGCCATAATCAATACTCAAATGTTTTAAAGTCTAACACGACTCTTACTCAACAAAAACCTAATAGTCAATCTTCATACGCTAATATTTTAAAGAGTAACCAGATTCCGGCGCAAAAAACTGTACCAGTAAATGAAGAATCAGGGCACAATTTTAGTCGTATTGAAGCCTCAATAGAGATCCTTATACAAACAGTAAATACATTCACTCTCAACATGTCCTGTATGATGCAGGAAATGTTGAAAATGCAGTCTACCTTGTTGCAGGCTGTATTGAACAAACCATGAACTTAAGAATCTGTTTTTGGAACGCAAACGGCATCTGCCAACACAAAAATGAAATTGAATATTTTCTTCTGGATAAACAAATCGATGTTATGCTTATCTCAGAAACTCACTTGACGTCCCGAAGCTATTTTCGAATTAGTGGATATAATTTCTACGACACCAAGGATCCTCAAGGTAGAGCTTGTGGTGGCTCTGGAATCCTAATAAAAACTCGAATAAAACACTACCTACTAAACGACCTTCGTGAAGAATATCTTCAAGCAACGAACATCTGCATTGAAAATTTTTATCAAAAGCTTGTGATATCATCTGTTTACTCTCCTCCCAGGTTTTCAATTTCAGAGAGTCAATATACCGCATTTTATACAATACTGGGGTCCCGTTTTCTAGCAGCTGGCGACTACAATGCTAAACACACTTTTTGGGGCTCACGTTTAATCAGTCCCAAGGGTCGTGTTTTGTTTGACACAATTTCAAAAATGGGCTTGAATGTAGTTTCAAGTGGTCAGCCAACATACTGGCCAACGGATCGTCAAAAAATTCCTGATGTTATCGACTTTGGGATTATGAAAGGCGTGCCCAGCGAAATGATTGAAGTAGAAGCATCTCTGGATTTGTCTTCAGATCACTCGCCTACTATTATCACTATTTACTCACACACAACTTCAACACCAACATGTGATTTACCGCTGACACCTGCACGTATTAACTGGCTGAAATACAAAAAATATTTGAGTGCTCATTGCACGGAAAATATGCCATTGAGAACACCTGCTGACATAGAAAATTCTATTAGGTTGTTTGAAGCACATGCTAAACAAGCTGCTCTTAATGCTTCTTCAATTCAACCAAATCAACAAGCGAGATTTAACAATATTTTTTGTGCAGATGTAGAAAGGCTATTGACTGAAAAACGGAGAGCTCGACGAGAATGGCAACGTTACAGATCGCCTCAGCTAAAATTAAGGCTTAAGGAGTGTACCAAACAGCTAAGAAAAGTTTTACAATCACAAAAAACAGCTTCGCTGCAAAAATTTCTGCAAGAACTCGATGCAACACCGTCAACAGATTATTCGCTGTGGCGTGCAGCCAGAGGACTTAAAAGGCCAGTGATTTGTAAACCACCATTACGAGCATCAAATGGTGACTGGGCAAGAACTGATGCTGAAAAAGGTGATCTATTTGTTAAGCACCTAGAAAAAGTATTTACCCCGAATATTTCTGCTGATATTGTTGAACTGCCACCAGTCGTCTCTTTACCAGAAATACCGATGAGATTTAACATGACGGAGATTGAAAATACTATTACTAGTCTTAACACCAGAAAAGCCCCAGGTGTCGACAAAATAAGCAACAAAATGCTTCAACAACTGCCTTATATTGCAAAAAGAGTTATACTCTTCATTTTTAACAGTATTCTACGGCTGCAATACTATCCTGCAGAATGGAAGGTTTCGATGATTATTATGATACCAAAGCCCGGCAAGGATCATACGAAGGTTGAATCCTATCGGCCTATTAGTTTATTGCCCAACATTTCAAAACTATTTGAAAAGCTGTATATGAGCAAGCTGATGCCTATAGTGACTAGAAGTGGATGCATTCCAGATCATCAATTCGGTTTTCGCAGACAACATAGCACTATTGAACAAACTCACAGACTTGTGAACGTAGTTAGAGACACCTTTGAAAAAAAGAAATTTTGCTCTGCGCTCTTTATAGATGTTTCTCAAGCTTTCGATAAAGTATGGCACGAAGGTCTTATCCACAAATTAACACGCAATCTCCCCGCAAACATAGTCAAGCTTTTAAAAAGCTATTTAGAGGAACGAAAATTTGTAGTTAGGTAGGGTAATTTTTTAAGCCCTCCGCAGTCGATCGAAGCCGGAGTTCCCCAAGGCAGCATCTTCGGTCCCTTACTTTATTTAATTTATGCCTCTGACTTACCGTTAAGCAATAACATTCATACATCAACATTTGCTGATGATACAGCTTTTTTAAGCGTCCATGAAAATCCAGTAGAAGCTTCCATCAACTTACAAGGGTATATATCCAAATTGGAAAAATGGTTTAAACAATGGCGTATAAAAGTTAACGAACAGAAATGTGTACACGTCACTTTTACGTTGCGAAGGGAAACATGCCCGCCTATACAAATCAACACTGAGACTATTCCGCAGCATACTGTAGTCAAATATCTAGGCGTTCACCTTGATCGCCGTTTAACATGGAAATCGCATATAGACGCAAAGTTGATGCAAATGAAATTAAAAACTGCCCAAATTAATTGGCTTATGGGAAGAAATTCTATACTGAGCCTAGACTGTAAACTTCTACTATACAACGCGATCCTGAAACCAATATGGTCCTATGGAATCCAGTTATGGGGCACTGCCTCAGCATCGAATGTCGAAAGAATTCAAAGGCGACAGAATAAAATTCTACGTACAATAACAGCAGCCCCCTGGTATGTCAGAAACCATCGAATTCATAAAGACCTAGACGTTCCGTTGGTGAAGACAGTATTTTCAAAACACGCGAAAAAATATATAAAAAAACTTGAGTTGCACCCAAATCCACTTGCGCGCAATATTCTTCATTATAGAGGCCACACCCGGCTGAAAAGAAATGATACTCTTTTTCTCAGCCGTTCACGAGAGATGTAAAACAACCAAAATTAACCGTTGAAATTAAAAATTTTGTTTAGCATTGGCTAAACTTACATTTAATATTTTTTAGATTTAAGATTTGAAAAACTTATTGATAATTTAATATAAATAATTAAAGATTCAATAAATAATAAAATTATCAAAAAAAAAAAAAAAAAAAAAAAAAACAATTATATTTTTATTGTATAAATTATATTTTAGTTTTTATACATTTTTAGAAAATGTGTTTCCGAAAATGAACTTTAAAACCATATTTTACAAAATTGAAGTAAAAATAACTAAAGGATTTGGATTTTTTTATTTTTTTCCATACAATACTTATTCCATGCATGTTTTCAAAGTATTGAAATGTTTTTCTATTTACATGTGATTTTATCGTGAATTCTAATTGAAGTATCTGATCTCTGTATTCAAAAGAATGCTGTTTTATTAATCAGATTTGTTTATTTAAGAGTTTTGTTACGTTTTGCCTCTAATAACATACGTTTTGTTCGAAAAAAATCGGTTTGTTTCATTTGACGTTTTTATGACGATTTCAATAATCTATATTGACGATAATGACGATTTTTGCCCAAAAATATGACGATATTACCTAAAAAAATCTTGCAGCTATGCCTGCAACCGCGGCGTCACCCGCCCGGCATTAAGTCTTGATTTACTACTTTTAAAGTGCCCTGGAGATGAGCAAAGAAACACGTCAATCAGTGCATATGTGTGAGAATCGTGTTTTTGTCGATTACAGGGAGACATACCAATAAAATCGTCAATCATCATTTTTGTTGTGACTTCGCGGCGTCTTGTGCAATTTTGTCAAAAAACAAAAAAAATACATGTGTTTGACACTGTTTATATACAAAAATACCAGAGCAAGAAATTAAAAAGTATGCCTGTGATGCCATCTTTCTAAAATTACACTTCGGTACAACGTATACATGTACCCGCAAAAGCACGACTGCACGCACACAATTAGAACTTTGATGTGTTTTTTATCCTCTCCAGTGCACTTAAGAGAAAAGTTAAATAAAACATTTTTAAAACAACTAGAATTAATCCCGTTGAAAACATATCATTTTATTAAAAAAAATATAAAGTAAATAATTAGAATTAACTAATACTATGTTCACACGGACAGAAATTATAGAGGTTCGCGCTCTCATTCTTGGTTCGCGGGAATTAAAGTTTTACCTTTTTTGTTAATTAAAAAAATATTTTCTTTAGACACGTATGTGCCTTTTATTTATTAATAATACTTTCTTAATATTGAATTAAAAATACAACGACGACTATGCGTCTTCACTACTTATTTTTAACTAACTTACATTTACAAAATATCTTTCTTATATAACATTATTTTTCTTATCATAATTCTTTATTATAAAAAATGTGTTTTATCTTAAATACTAATATTCTTTGTCTTATACTACTTTCTTTATTCTATTGTTCTTAAATACTAACATTCTTTATCTTATATTAGTTTCTTTATTCCATTGTTCTAAAAAATATGTTTCTTATGTTCAGGGTTGTTTGATCAACCTTTTTTATCTTATTTGTGGATTTACAATATTATTTCTTTGTTATCTTTTTAAATATTTAAAGTTGTTTATTATAATTAGTTTCTTATCATCTATGAGAAATTTACTTGTTATCTTATATTTGTTATTAGAAGAATATTAGTCATACATATTTTTATCAATATAATAGAAAGAAAGAAACAAGTTTATACATGAGCGTCGTTAACTATATGAGCGTCGCTAACTCTCCCCTGGGTTAAACGAGAGCGTCCCGATCTCTATTAATTTTTTCTACCTGTTGGTTGTAATAAATTTTAAAGTTTTGTTCTGTTTGGTTTTTTTTATATATTAACAAATATTTAAAAATTTTAAGTCCAATGTAAATTGTACCAATTATTATAGCTATAAAAATTATCGTATAAAAAATTGAACGTATAGGGTGTTCTTCAAATGGTATGATTAATTTTTTTAATGAATCTATATTATTAAATGCGTTTTCACGATCTGAGTTTAGTATTGTTATGATTTCAAAATCCTCATCATGTTTTGTGTGGATTGCTTCTATAAGTCTGTCATGTATATTCCTATAAGTGATATTGTCTATTTTAACTTTGTCAGTATACGTTACTAATGTTATACCTGTGGCAGTAATATTGTCGACTTGATGAATACCGTCCAATAATATAGAACCTTCATCAATTTCTAATAATGCATTATTATATTCTTGTATTACTTCGCATTTACTATTTCTATTATTTAATAGTGGAAGTATGCATGTGTCTGTCTCATTATTTGTCCTACAAATGTTTTTTCCTAAATAGTTCTTACAGAGATTTACTCTAACATAGTTTTTATCACACTGAGCGATTTCATCATCTGTTTTTATTTTTCCGTGCCTAAAACTTATGGGCGTGATTTTGAAAAATTTACAGTCATTATTTAATATGGGATATTTATAGATAGCTACAAATAAATCTCCTGTCCCAGCTATTTGTATGTCTGCGTATTCTAGAATGTTTATTATGGGTACTGAGATTAATTCATGATCTATTATTTCTTTTATGTCGTCTAGGTTTAAGGATTCAGTTAAATATTCGTTATTCTTTGCAGCATTAATTGTTCTAACAAGTAATAATAATTGGTCATGTACCTGTTCTATAATGAGGTGATTTTCTAATGTCTGACCTTGTAATGCATCAATTAATTTTTCAAACCTTGAGTTAACCAAACGTTGTTTTTGGTTATTATTTATTAATTCATTTATTTTTGTTTCCATCAGTATGAAATCGTAATGATCTGGATTTCCTGTAATAAATTTGAGTGCTCATCCAAGAAAGTTTAGGGATCTCGTATGTCGTTTATGTTCATTAAGTTGATTTGCTAATACTTCAATTTTCCTTATCCAGATCTCTTCTTGAGTAGTAGGTTTAAATTCTGTTGTAACAATTTGTCTATATGATGTAATTATTTTTGTTAAATTTGTGACGTGAAAAAGGTATGAATATTCATTATAAAGAAAAACGTCATCAGTCCTGGTTAAGATGTATTTTTGTCCGCTTAAATTTTTAATTTCTACGCCTCCCTTGATTTCTGGTGTGACCACTACGAGTAATATCAGGAAGATGATCATCATTATTAATAGTATAATTTTTAATATTATCCTTATGTACAATCTTCCCCCTTGTGGTTAAGACAGTGTCCTCACGGTCTTCCTTTACAATATATTTAATGTATCTGGCGTCTTTTTTCTTCCTTACTCCCTTAATTTTAACTAGGATTTGTTCATTTGGTGAAAAGATTCGATGTTTTGTGCCTTGGTTTAATCTTTCGAGTGTTTTTACTGAAGCTTTTTTTAGTTTTTCATATATGAGTTTTTTGTCGTATTTTATTTTGTTGAATAAAATGTCAAGTGGTTTTTGTCCCGTGACCGTGTGTATAGTGTTGTTTATTTCTCTGATTGTTTTGTATATTTCTTCAGCTATTGTTGATTCGTTTTGTATTTTAAATATTCTTACTAGCTCGGAAATTGTACTATGTACGCGTTCCACTTGACCGTTTGATGTCGATCTATAGACTGGGGTTTCTATCTTTTTTATGCCGTATTTTATACACATCATGTTTACTGCTGGTGTATTTAGACATTTTTCATTATCAGTCATCAATCGTGTACAGTTTGGGTAATTATTTGTAAGAATTTCTTCAATTTTCTCAGCCATGCGCTCTCTTGAGTCAATTTCTCTTAAAGTAGTATATTTTGAAAATTTATCAATGGCGACTAGAAATGTTTTGTTGTAATTAAAATATATGTCCATATGTATGTATTGGCCTGGTTCTGTTGGAATATCTGAATCTCCTAATGGTTCTCTTGTTGGGTTCCTCTCATATTTACCATATAGGCAAGGTGTACATTTTTTGTTAAATGCTTTGCATTGTTGTTTTATTTCTGGCCAATAGTAATTTTTAAGTATCTCCTGTATGTTATTTTTATAGCCTCTATGTGCTCTATTATGTATTTTTTCTATTATTTCTGCTTGTTTTTTTACTTCTCGAACATCAATAAGTTTTGTTGGTGTATATACAAAGTTTACACCATTGAAAGTGTTTGTTATAATGGGACCTAGGGCATAGATTTTTTCTCTTGTGGTAAATAATGCGGTTGTTTTATTTTGTTGCAGTATTTTTTTTTAATTCAAGTATAAGGTTTTGTTCATTTGTAAAGTTTATAGTGTGTCTAACTCTGTTTTGGAATATCGTACGAGTTCGTGTTTCATTTATTCTATTATTTGGTACAAGTTCAATTTGAATGCCGTATGCATTTAGTGGTTGTTTTACTTGTTTGATAATTTCTGAAAACGAGCTTTCAGCTGAATGTACTGTGTCTATAGATGAGGCATTAATCTGTTGTCTTGATAATGCATCAGCTACTACATTTTGATGTCCTGGCTTATATACTAATTTTGCTCCAAAGTCCTCGATTATTGATTTCCAACGTTTTAATTTTGGATTTGGATTTTTCTCAGATATAGCATGAGTTAAGGACTGGTGGTCTGTATAGATAGTTAAATCTGTTGTACCATATATGTAGTTTCTAAGTTTCTGGAGCGCCCAAATAATGGCTAATAACTCCTTTTCATTCGTCGAATAATTTTCCTCAGTTTTGCTTAATGTTCTACTCAGGAAAAATATAGGTTTTTTTGATTGACTAAGTACAGCTCCAATAGCTATGTTGGAAGCGTCTGTGGTCAATTCAAATGGTCGTGAGTAATCTGGTTGGAATAGTTCAACCTGTTCTTTTAAACAATTTTTTAATTTATTAAATGCTTTTATTGCGGAATCATCTAATTCTATCTTTGTTTTAGCGCTTTTATTCTTTCCTATTTGTCCATTATCTCCTCGTAAGTGGACTGTAAGGGGTTTGGTTATACTAGCATACCCTTTCACAAATTTCCTGTAATATCCAGTCATACCCAGAAATCCTCTTAAGTCTTTTAATGTTTGGGGAATGGGGTATTTTTCTATTACTTCAATTTTTTCCGGATTGGTGGCAATTTTATTATGTTTTATTATGTGCCCTAAGTATTCAACTTCAGTTTGAAAGAATTTTGATTTTTCGTCAGAAACTCTCAGTGTGGCTTTGTTTAATGCGTCAAATATTATTCTGATGTGTTCCATATGTTCCTCAAGTGATGAAGAAAATATGAGTACATCATCTATATAAACATATGCAAATTTTCCTATGTATTCCCTAAGTATATCATCTACACATCTCTGAAAAATTGAAGGTGCATTTTTCAATCCAAAGGGCATACGGACAAATTCATATTTTCCGCCATTTACGCAGAAAGCTGTTTTTTCCCTGTCTACTTTAGATATTTTTATCTGATGGAACCCAGATTCCAAGTCTAAAGTAGTGAAATATTTAGCCTGACCTAAATTTTGTATGGTCATATTCACATCTGGGATAATATACCTATCATTTAGTTTCTGAAAATCTATAACCATTCGTCTTTTTGGTCTTCCCTGTTCATCTATACCTTTTTTTGGGACTGTCCATATTGGAGAGTTGTATGGGCTGTTACTTCTCTGTATAATTCCTTCGTCTAATAATTTCTTAATTTCCCTATTGACAAAATCGTTATCCGCTATGGGATATGGGTACTGTTTTGTCCATATTGGCTCTTCATTTTTTGTTCTTATTGTGGCCTCAATAGTTGTTGTGAAAGGTAATGGTCCTATGCCATTATTTTCCTTCATCATCCTGTCTATTTCCTGTTCGTATTTTTCTTCTCCTACAATGTAATTTAACTTGGGCTGATTGTCACTACTTATGGTGGTTAAGGTCATATCCCTAAGATTCACATTTGCATTTAACATTCTTAATTCTTCTAAACCTAGGATCATGTCACAGGATTCAATATTTTCTAATTCAAAAAATGTTATTTCTTTACTCATTAATTTAATTATTCTTTTTGTATTTATTATTGAATGACCATGTATAGTCTTCATTGCTACAGGTTTAATTCTTATTCTATCTGAGGAATCACACTTAATATCTATATAATTATGGGTTGCACCAGTATCAATTAAAATATTATATTTCTTATTGGTTAATTCACTAGTTAGTACAAGGTAGGGCAACCCATTTATTAGTTTAAATAATCTAATCTAATATTATTTACCGTTTGTTCAGGTTCTGCATACATGCTGGAATTGTCATCGAATTTTTGTGCTAAGTGGTTTATTCTTTGATGTTTCCTCGTATGATAATTACCACTGTTTTCTCCTTGGCGTTTCCAAGATTGTTGATTATGGTGTTGTAAGTTAAATTGTGTGGGTTGTCGTTGAATTGTGTTCCCAGAACTTACATCCATGGGCTCCGCTTGTGGTTGAAAATTGTTGAAATGTTGTTTCTGTTTAAATTCCTGTTGATGTTGGTATCTTGGAATTGATTGAAAATGTTGTCTCTGGAATCGGTTGTCATTAAAATGTTGTCTTGGTTTGAGATCTTGTTGAAATTGGTATTTTGGAGTTGATTGAAATTGTTGTTTCTGGAATCGATTCTCGTTCGTTTGTAATTTTTGTGGATTTCTATTTTCATACGAAAATTTTAAATTTTGGTGCCTGCTATCATGTTCTATCGTGCGGGCAATGGTATATGCATGTTCTAGATCCACTGGAGCATTTGCATATAATGTAGATTGTACGAACGTGTTGTTTATTCCTTCTATGAATACGCGAATAGAGTCTTGTTTTGTCTGTTCCGTCATAGCATTTATAGCTTCTCTTCCATACCCAGACATTGATATTTTTGAAATAATTAAGCTTAGGCATCTGTTGATTTCGTCATGGAACTCTTCTAATGTTTTCCTTCCTTGGAAGCATCGCTTCATTTCCTCTTGTAGGACATACAATGGACGTGTGTCGGCATATGTGTAGTCTAGCCTGTCTCTGATTGCATCGAAATTAAAAATAGTGCCATGATTAGCTAAAACCTGAGCGGCTGCTCCTTGTATTTTTGTTTTTATTATTTGTAGTGCTTGAGAATAGATACTAGTAATATTTTTCAATGGTTCGATACTTCGCATCATTACTTCGTTAACATCAGTTATAATTGTGGAAATTTCTTCCAAGGGTGCAGGTCGTGGATGGTTGTTTATTAGAGGATTCACTCTAAATTGATCCAACTGAGCCTTTAACTCACTTACCTCAGCTGCGTGACTCACAGTGAGTTGTTGCAAAGCAACTTGTAGTGCTGCCATCTGTTGGGTCAGGACACTAATTTCCACGTTGTTGGCCATGTTGATATTTGCTTCTTCTTCTAACGTTTCCAAAGCGCGTGTGCTGTCGAAAATTGATTGTCTTTTTTTCATAAAGTTTACTGTTTACTTTTTATTAATTATTTAGCACTAGTTTTATGTTTAACACTATCACATGTAGGTAATTTTGCACTTATATTTTATTAAATCTCTTCTTATGAAAATTGCGTTTTAAAAAATTTTCTTTATATAAAGAATTTTATATTTTTTAGTCCTTGCTGCGACAAGAAAGTTGGTCCGCTCTTTTAAAGGATAAATTTTATTATCCTCCTGGCAGGATCGCCAATTAATTTTATTCTCACAATTTGTATTAAAAAAATATTTTCTTTAGACACGTATGTGCCTTTTATTTATTAATAATACTTTCTTAATATTGAATTAAAAATACAACGACGACTATGCGTCTTCACTACTTATTTTTAACTAACTTACATTTACAAAATATCTTTCTTATATAACATTATTTTTCTTATCATAATTCTTTATTATAAAAAATGTGTTTTATCTTAAATACTAATATTCTTTGTCTTATACTACTTTCTTTATTCTATTGTTCTTAAATACTAACATTCTTTATCTTATATTAGTTTCTTTATTCCATTGTTCTAAAAAATATGTTTCTTATGTTCAGGGTTGTTTGATCAACCTTTTTTATCTTATTTGTGGATTTACAATATTATTTCTTTGTTATCTTTTTAAATATTTAAAGTTGTTTATTATAATTAGTTTCTTATCATCTATGAGAAATTTACTTGTTATCTTATATTTGTTATTAGAAGAATATTAGTCATACATATTTTTATCAATATAATAGAAAGAAAGAAACAAGTTTATACATGAGCGTCGCTAACTCGGGCGAACCTTGATTGAACCTACATGTTTCGCCATACAAAATTTTGAGAGCGAACCTACGTGTTTCATTTTGAACCTTGTTGCGAACCCGTATAATATACTATCATCTCTAATTTTGATAACAAATTATCGCTAGTTTATCTGAACTAGTTGTCCAAAAACATTTTAACAAAGAAAAACAATTGATAAGTGCTAAATTTTAATAAAAACATTGAATAATTAAAAGCATATATTTATATTTATGTAAATAATTAAATAAAGAGGAAAAACAACAAATAATATTAAATAACGAAGTACGAACCAATCTAGAATGAGTCGTGTGAACGCATAGGTTCGCCATCGTGGTTCATGGAGCGAACCTAGTGTTTCAGTTCTTCGTGTGAACATAGTATAAAGGAACGGTTCAAAAATGTAATTTAAATAATATCGAGACAGATAATTATTCCTATCTATATTTTCGATATTTTTAAACTATCGACTTACATATATTTTCAGAGTTTTGACCATCTGAAATTATAGTATAAAAGGGAGATAATATTTTTCGATAATATATTTTTTGTTAATAAAACCTTAAATAATATCTCTGATTATATATACAAATATATAAATATATGAATATTTGTTCCTTATTCAACCTGTAGGATTAACTCCGTATCTGTAATTATAGACTATTAATAAAATTGCCTACTTATGTAGCCGCCTACGGCTGGGTTCATACAATTTCTTCACCACCGCTAATTTGTTTATTTAATATTTTTCTATTTTTTTTTTTTTTTTTTTCAATATTCTATAAGATAAGCTATGTATATTATGTAATATATGTTGAAAAATCAACTTCAAAATTTCAATAAAGAATAGCATGTTGTAAAAGCCGCAAAAGCAAGTAAAATATATATGCATACGGCCTTGCACCGCATCGAAGTTGTTCAACTTCGTTCTCTGTGTATGACATTTCAAGTTGAATAACATGGGTATAAAGTTACACTACAACAGATGGAATGAAACACTTTTTCATATTATAAACGGGAATCGTATTTTGTGCAATTGCGAAAAGATATTGTGTAAAGCTGTAATTTAAACGAAAATGAAAAATTTTATTACATTTCACGTTATCGCAGAACCAGAATCTACCCCCTGATGTTCCCAAAAATGATTTTTATTTCTTTTTGGTTTTTAGATAGTGGAATTCTGTCTATAGCGTCATTTTTCCCCAGGTTTGGCTTTATTCCATTACAAGTGACTAGATATCCCTAAAATTCTGTTTCTTGATTTAGAAAACTGCATTTGTTCAATTGAATCTTTAGATTCGTCTTCTTATTTTTTGATTTTCTATCACATAGGCTAATTTTTATTTTATTTGGTGTAACTTCACTAAAGTACGTTGAGAAATGCAAAGGGAAATCGCACATATATATGAAAACTTCAGAGGCCAATAACTCGAAAACTATGCGTTGCCGCCAACTTTTTTATTTAATATTTTCTTCTTATTTTTTGATTTTCTATCACATAGGCTAATTTTTATTTAATTTGGTGAAGCTTCACTAAAGTGCATTTGTTCCATATATTTTTATAGACGTATAATTCTGGTGTCTAGCCTCCAGAATTAGTTTAAAAGTCGAATCCAGCGAATCCGGTTTTCTCGCAATAATCATTGTTGTGGTAGGTTCTGGCAAATATTCGGTAAGTACTTGTAATGAAATTCGGTTTATCTCTTCAGTCGAGAATCCTGTGTAATTTTTTTTTATTTTATTATTTATTGAATCTTCAATTATAAATTGAAACATCAATAAGTTTTTTACATCTAAATCTGAAAAATAAAAAAAAATATCAAATATATGTTTAGCCAATGCTAAACAAAAGTTTTTAGTTTCAACGGTTGATTTTTGTTGTTTTACATCTCTCGTGTACGGTTGCACACTCCTCAGCCGGGTGAGGGTGCCGGGTTTTATTAAAGGGCACAAGTTTACTTTTGTACCAGTTTGAAGATCATACATATCATTTTACTTCCATGTTTCAATGTACATATTTATTTATGAAGTCGTAAATTGTGTTAAGAGCCCGACGGTGTTTGCGGGTATATTTGCTGTTAATTTGTGGATAAGACCTTCGTGCCATACTTTATCAATAGACTGTGCAACATCAATAAAGAGCGCAAAGCAATATTTTTTTCTTTCAAAAGTGACTGGCCAACTTCGTCGGTTAGCAGAAACATCGGCGAAGTAAAACCATTAATAAAATGCCTGCCAATACAGCTTAACAAAGTTAATGCGTCTACCTAACACCGGAGGCGCCTCAACACTGCAATAAAAATTAACATAACGCGCAAAGCAGAGTTGTAAAAGAGTTAAGCCTTCTACATTTTCAACATCTATCTTCTCTACTCTATCCCTCTCTCTGAGTTCCGGTACAATGCACTGCATACGTAGGGGTCATCCCCTGAGTGCTGGTCCTAATTAAAAAAAAAAAGTTGCAATGTATATTTACAATGCAGACACTTTCTAAACGCATACCTAAAATTATTGGCAATACCTAATGTTCCTAATATGTTGGCAACTCAGTTTGATAAGTTTTAGCTGTCAAATTCTTGCGTCTATTTTATTTGGTATGTAAAGGCCGATACACATAAAATCCGTCATACGTTATACGTCGCCTTTTTCAACTGACAGCTAAGTTAAAATACATGTTTTCTTATGAACTTGATCACATACAGTACTTCTCCGTCAACGCAAAGTACAAAGTTGGGCAACTTTTAACGTACGTTGAGTACTTTGACAACTATTAGTTGATTTGTTCTTTGTTTTGGTTGTGTTGTTCGCTAAAATATAAAATAATTTAAATTCAAATTTATTCGATTTGATAAACTTTTGGTGGTGTGTTATAAAAAAATTTTTTTTTTTTTTTTTTTGTGGTAGTTTTATTATTTATTGAATCTTCAATTGTATATTGAAACATCAATAAGTTTTTCAAATCTTAAATCTAAAAATACATTAATATATGTTTAGCCAGTGCTAAACAAAATTTTTTAATTCCAACTGTTGATTTTTGATGTTTTACATCTCTCGTGTACGGCTGAGAGAAAGAGTATCCCTCCTTCTCAACCGGGTGTGGCCTCTATAATTTAGAATGTTGCGCGCAAGTGGATTTGGGTGCAATACTAGTTTTTCAATATATTTTTTTGCGTGTTTTGAAAATACTGTCTTCACCAACGGAACATCGAGATCCTTGTGAATTCGCTGATTTCGGATATACCAGGGGGCTGCAGTAATTGTACGTAGAATTTTGTTTTGTCGCCTTTGAATTTTTCCTACATTTGATGCTGAGGCAGTGCCCCATAACTGGATTCCATAGGCCCATATTGGTTTCAGGATCGCGTTGTATAACAAAAGTTTACAGTCAAGACTTAATATAGAATTTCTTCCAATAAGCCAATTCATTTGGGCTGCTTTTAATTTCATTTGTGTCAACTTTGCGTCTATATGCGATTTCCATGTTAAACGCCGATCAAGATGAACGCCTAGATATTTTACTACAGTGTGTTGCGGTATAGTCTCGGTGTTGATTTGTATAGGCGGGCATGTTTCCCTGCGTAAAGTAAAAGTAACGTGTACACATTTCTGCTCATTCACTTTTATCCGCCATTGTTTAGCCATGTTTCCAATTTTGAGATGTACCCTTGTAGATTCCGGGAAGCTTCTACAGGATTTTCATGAACGCTTAGAAAAGCTGTATCATCAGCAAATGTTGATGTGTGAATGATACTGCTTAACGGTAAGTCAGAGGCATATATTAAATAAAGTAAAGGACCGAAGATACTGCCTTGAGGGACTCCGGCTTCAATCGACTGCGGGGGGCTTGTAAAATTGCCTTGCTTAACTACAAATTTTCGTTCCTCTAGATAGCTTTTTAAGAGCCTGACCATGTTTGCGGGTAGAGATTTTGTGTTAATTTGTGGACAAGACCTTCGTGCCATACATTATCAAAGGCCTGTGCGACATCAATAAAAAGCGCTGAACAATATTTCTTTTTTTTTCAAAAGTTTCTCTAATGACATTCACAAGTCTGTGAGTTTGTTCAATAGTGTTATGCTGACTGCGAAAACCGAATTGATGATCTGGAATACATGCACTGCTAGTTACTATAGGAGTCAGCTTGCTCATGTACAGTTTTTCAAAAAGTTTCGACATATTGGACAATAAACTGATAGGCCGATAGGATTCAACCTTTGTATGATCCTTACCGGGCTTTGGTATCATAGTAATCATCGAAACCTTCCATTCTGCCGGATAGTATTGCAGTCGTAAAATACTATTAATGATGAATAGTATTACTCGTTTTGCAATGAAAGGCAATTCTTGCAGCATTTTGTTACTTATTTTCAGAGTTCGGATTTGCGCACTCCTTTTGCTCTTTACGCTTTGCGCATTTCTTAAAAGCGTATTAAAAATGCGCACAAGCGCAAAGAGCGGAGCGAAAAAAAAGGAGCAATTGGTATGCGCAGCGCAAGCGCATTCGATTTATTATCGTCGCTCTTTGCGCAATGCGCATTTAAATTTTTTGTCTAGCGCTTTGCGCTGCGCATTGCGCATATTGAGCGGCGCATTGCGCATATTGAGCGGCGCATTGCGCATGCTCTTTTTTATGATAACAGTGGTTCGTTTGAGTTTATTCATTGCTGCCACGAAAAAAAAGTCTTTGCAGCCAAAATCTTTAAAAAATGTAACTAAATAAGAATAAAAGTAACCAGAATATTTTTTTAATGTTTATTAAAATGGTGTGTTTTATTTTTGAGTAAAATATGAATCATATTTGGCCTTTAAGGATTTATTCTTAATGCGTATATTATATGTATAAAAATGATCTGATTGCATGATTGAATGATGTAATGTGTGGATGTATATTTAATAGGTTATTCAGGGGTTTTTAAAATAGACCTGCCTATTAAGGTGCCGGCGCTTAAGAACGCCACTGGCCTAAAAATATTTAAGGCAGTTGGATGCCTGTTTAGAAAGAAGCAGTTTAATGCTCCAAGAGATAAAGCCGATTTTAAGGCTAAATAATGATTGATTTATTTTCTAAAAATTTGTTCCTTATATACTAAAATAACAGTACCTTAAAACTACAAAAATTCCTTATTTAATAATATAATTTGTGGTATACACTAACAATGTAATGTATAATAAAAGTAGCAAAAGTTGTTGTGTAAAATAACAATTAAAATAAGGTATACTAGTTGTTGTATTTTTACATTACAGGAATTTGCTTAATTTTAGCATAGCATTGTTGTTGTGTATTGTTAATAAAGGAATTTACTTAAAACTAAGGTTACGAGGGCAGTTCTAAAATTACAAATGTAATAATCAAAGTAAGATTCACTACACCCTACCCCTTAAGAAAAATTTTACAATTTTGAGGATTAAAATTTTAAAATTTCTTACTAATATTTTAACAATTAATATTTTTTTAAATTATTATTATGTAGTTCTTTTGTTTTGCCTCTTATATCTATGACAGAGTTTACCCCTTTCATTTCAACAATTTTATACGGGCCATGGTAAGGTGGCTGATTCCTTTTTCTATTAAAGTTTTTTACTAAGACCATGTCTCCTATATTTAAATTTAATTTATTGAACTTTACACACTGGTCGACGCGTTTGATTTTAGATATTTCTAATAACTCTTTTGCTTTTTGCAATGAAAATTTTAACCTTGCTTTTCGTTCTTTCGAATAATTATCAATATTATATACCGGTTCGAAAGTTAATATTTTGTCATTAGGCAAATTTGGTAATCTACCAAATATTAATTCATATGGAGTGTAATTAGTATCCATATGTGGTAATGTGTTGTACGCGAAACAAAAATAAGGGATCCATTTGTCCCATTCATTATCGTTACAGAAGCCTAAAAGTAATTCATTTAGCACTCTATGACTCGTTTCAACTGATCCAAGAGTTTCATGGTGGTATGGTGTACTAAAAACTTGTTTTATTTCTAATAATTGGCATACTTCCGACATCAACTCGTTTACGAATTCAGTACCTTTGTCTGATTTGAGAACTTTGAAGTGCCCGTACCTTAAAATCAAATTTTCTACTAGAGCCTTTGCAATAGTCTTAGCTTCTTTCGTTTCAATGGGGCATGCTATAATATATTTTGTTAAATCGCACTGTATAGTTAGCACGTATCTATAGTTATTCGAAAATCTAAGCGGGCCTACTGTGTCTATTGACACTGTTTCAAAACTTGTCCCTGGCGTATCTGTTATGGTTAATTTCTCTTTAATGTGCTTTGTTTGTTTATTGATTTTGCACTCTTTACAATTTAATATATATTGTTTAATCATCCTATTCATATTCTTCCATACATATTTTTGTTTAAGCTTTAATGTTGTTTTTCTGACACCTAAATGTCCTCCTATCGTTGAACTATGGTACTCACTAATGAGACTATTCTGTACTTCTCTATTTGTTATTCTTTCTGGTTCTTTATATATAAGAATTTTTAAAATTGATTTACTTTTACTTCTTACTTCTTTAAATATTTCTTTAAACTGTTCTTTTGACATTACTTTAAAAATTTCATCATTAGCATTTAATGCTAATTCTTTCACGTTCTTTAATAGTATTTTTGATAATAGCTTCTCCAAATACATCTGTGTGTTAGTTGGATTATCACCACATCTCACTACTATTTCCAAATCGTGTATTTCTACTTGTATTAATTTACATTTTTTTATTATTTCAAATCTAAGTTTCTTCATCCCTTTAATATCAGAGATTGAAGTGCATTCCCAAATATAATCTTCATCAGTCTCTTTACTGGAAGTATTAACTATATGTTTTTTATCTTTTCGCGCATTTAATTTATTCTTCATGTTTCTGGTTACGACTAATATGTCTTTACGTGTATGTTCATTTTCACTTTCGGTAGGAATTAACGTTTTCAACGATTCGCTATTTATAACTATTCTAGATAATGCATCGGCATTGGTATTCATTTTACCTTTTTTATACGATATTTCGAAATCGTAGTCACATAAATCCAATCTTATTCTAGTCATCTTTGATGACGGATTTCTGTGAGAAAATAATGATACAAAGGGTCTATGATCAGTAATTACGTAGAACTTTCTACTGTAGAGGTATGGCCGGAAAAATTTTATTGCCCAATGTATGGCTAGCAATTCTTTTTCTATAACAGGTTTATTTATATCGTGTTTATTTAACGATTTGCTCGCATATGATATTGGTAAATCTGTCCCAATTTCACCTTGCGACAATACTGCTCCTAGTGCAAAATTGGATGCATATGTTGTTAATATAAAAGGTTTCCTAAAATCAGGATATTGGAGTATTGGTGGTTTAATTAATTTTGATTTTAATGTCTCAAAAGACTTTTGACAATTTTCATCCCACTTAAAAATTTTATCTTTTTTTAACAAAGTATTCAAATCTTTAGCTATTTCTGCAAAATTTTTAACAAAACGTCTGTAGTAATTACAGAACGCAACAAAACGTCTGACTTCATCAACATTCTTAGGAACTGGATAGTTTTTTATTACATCATGCTTTGCAGGGTCTGTACATATTCCCTTATCAGTTATCAGGTGACCTAGATAGACTACTTCTGTCTTTAAAAAACAACATTTATTTGTATTTAATTTTAAATTATATTTTCTCAACTTTTCAAAAACTTTTACTAAATTATCATGATGGTGTTGTATACTACAACCAAACACAATAATGTCATCGACATATAAAAATGCTTCGGCATCTAATCCACTCAATGCAATTGTGAGCATTCTCTGAAAACTATTGGATGATATTTTTAATCCAAAGGGTAAACGAGTAAATTGAAAATGACCATTTCTAGTAGAAAATGATGTTACTGGTCTAGAATCTTTATCTAAACTGATTTGATGGAAGGAACTAGTCATGTCTAGCGTAGAAAAATATTTAGCTCTACCTAGCTTGTCCAATACGTCTTCAATTCTAGTTAATGGAAACTTATCACTTATGATTTTTTCATTTATCTTTCGGAAATCAACTACTAATCTCCATTTCTTCGTGTCATCTGCTGATTTTTTTGGTACTACCAACAATGGAGAGTTGTACGGACTCACGGACGGTTCAATTATGCCATCTTCTAGCAATGTATTTACTTGTTTGTTTATCTCGCTCATTTGTGACTCAGCGAGCCTATATGGTTTTATATAAACCGGTGCCGAATCGGCCATCTCAATTTTTTGACTATAAAAATTATTAACAGTTAACTTGTCACCCTCAAGGTGGAAGACATCGCTATATTTTGCAATTATATCTTTCAAAGATTGTCTTGCTGACGGATCTATTGATTCTATTTTTAAATCTTGCAAAACTTTATGTACTCGCTCTTTGTTTTTATCAGCTATTTTGTTGAAACTATAAATCTTGTACTTCGATAACGGTTTAGTTTCTAATTTTAACTGATTCAAAACTACATCTTTGTCAGTAGTATTTAATAATTTCACGTGTTTTATTCCCACTGCTGGTATGACACTATTTCCTACGAAAATTCCAGGACTTATTTCCTGATTTAAAACGATGCTTTCCTCATCGGTACATATATTAACTGGTGCTATTAGTTCTGATCGCGCTGGTATACAGATTTCAGTTTTATAAACGCGTTTAGGGGTTATCGGTAGAATAACTTCTTCATTATCTATATTGAAAGACGTTGTATAAGTTTCGAAATCAATTTTACATCCATATTTTTCTAAAATATCCCTACCAATAATTCCATTAGTATTAATTGGAAAATTATCTTCAACTATGTGAAACTTGTGTATAATACGTTTGTTATCTAATTTTAGAGTTAATCTTGCAGTACCAAGACTTTCTATAGTACCTGCAGTAATACCACTCAGTGATGATATATCACGTACATCTATATTATCTATATTATCTTGTTTGCAAATTGAAATATCGGCTCCAGTATCTATTAAAAATTTGAGCTCTTTATTAATTGTGTTACAATTAATTGCTATATAATTATCTGTATTGTTTGAAATTTTGAAACATTTTTGCCCTTCTGGATAACAAACTTTGTTATCCGGGTTTGTTAGTTTCCCTGATTATTTCTATTGTTGCCAGATCTATTCGAGAAACTGTTTCTATTGTTATTATTAAATGGATTATTACTTCTTGCTGCACTACTTCTATTTGCACCATTGTTATTATTTCTATGTCTATCAGGGTTATTGTTATTATTGTTATTTCCGTATCCATTACGATTGTAATAGTTTGTTTCAGCATGATTAAAATTATTATTATGGTTATTATAATTTCTATTATTATTTTGATTATAATACCCTTGATTTCTGTACCCTGTGTAATTTCTATTATTTCTCTGTGAATTGTAGTTATTAATGCGTTCATTTTCACGCCTGTTTATTCTGAAAATGCTATTATTATTATTATATATTTGTAACGATCTCTCTATAGTTACACATTTTTCTACTGCTTCGCTAAGCGTTTTGGGACTACTTGCCACTAATACGTTTTGGTATTCTATATTAACACCTTTTGTAAATACATTTAACGCCATATTTTCGCTCATTTTATAAATCGGGTTTTTAGTCTCTGTTGACGGATTTTCTATCGCTTTTATTTCAAAACTACTCAATTGCTCTGACAGTAATGCAACTTTTTCCCTGTAAGCTAAAATACTCATGTTTCCTTGTTTCATTGTGCCTAACTCATTTAAGACTTGTTGCAAAGTTCTAGGGTTTGGGTACGCATCAATTAACAACTTCTTCAACTCCGCAAACGTAGTTGGTCTGTTGGAACGCCCTAAGACACCTCGGACATGCGCAGCTAGTTTGAAGTTATAGACGTACTTAATGAATATCTCTCGGTCTTCTGTTCTCAAAATATCATGTAACAATTCTGTTTGCACTATAAAATCTTCCAACACCTCATATGAACCCTTAAAAACATGTAGGTTTTTACCTACGACATTTATGTCAAAATGTGCCATATTGACAATTTTTTCTTTAAGTGTATCTCTTGGTAATTCTTTAGTTTCTTTTATGACCATACAATTGATCAATTTCTCAACCTTTGTGTATAATTCTCTAAATTTTAATATAACTGACTTAGTCTCTTTTTCTTCAAAATGTTCACTAATACTCTCTACTTCTTCTTTAATATGCGACAAGCGCGATAATTTTTCTAATTTATACGCAGAGGTGTAAATTCTGTCTTTACTCTTTTTTAAATTTTTCTCTAGTTTATCTAATTCAATACAATATTCGTGTACTATTTCCATTTAAAATTTAATATATATAATTTAAATTTTATTTTTAGATTTTAAAATGCTGGCAACTCTTTTTAATTTATTTTTCTAACATTTTATATTTCTTTGTGAAATTCTTATTTCATTTCTATTTCTTTTAGTGTTTTTTTTTTTTTTATTTTAAATTCTCATGTTTATAAATTTTTGTTCTTTTTCATCATAAAAGTGATAATAAATTTGTTTAATTTGTGCAAAAAAAAATTTTTGTGCTTCTTGCATTTAAAAGAAAATTTAAAAATAATGTAAAAAATGCTTTTTATTTGTGTTTGGGGCCTTCATTTATTGGAGTGGCCATTTATTTCGGTGCTTCTTTTTGGCTGCCAGTTGGGATGTATTCTTCCATATGCCTGGTTTATTGGTGCCATGTAGGGTTCGTGCGCAATATCTGATCTACCTCTTCTTTGTTTGCTGGCACGTACTCCTCGACAGGTATAATATTTTTCTTTAGTTCGTTGGGCAGGATCGCCATGTAATGTGTGGATGTATATTTAATAGGTTATTCAGGGGTTTTTAAAATAGACCTGCCTATTAAGGTGCCGGCGCTTAAGAACGCCACTGGCCTAAAAATATTTAGGGCAGTTGGATGCCTGTTTAGAAAGAAGCAGTTTAATGCTCCAAGAGATAAAGCCGATTTTAAGGCTAAATAATGATTGATTTATTTTCTAAAAATTTGTTCCTTATATACTAAAATAACAGTACCTTAAAACTACAAAAATTCCTTATTTAATAATATAATTTGTGGTATACACTAACAATGTAATGTATAATAAAAGTAGCAAAAGTTGTTGTGTAAAATAACAATTAAAATAAGGTATACTAGTTGTTGTATTTTTACATTACAGGAATTTGCTTAATTTTAGCATAGCATTGTTGTTGTGTATTGTTAATAAAGGAATTTACTTAAAACTAAGGTTACGAGGGCAGTTCTAAAATTACAAATGTAATAATCAAAGTAAGATTCACTACAATGACTATAAGGTAGTCTTAGAAGCCCAGCTGACAATTCTTGCAAACCACTTGTTTTTAATTTCAGGTGTCGAATTTTTATTTGTATTTATTTATTAAATTTATATTAAAAAATTTTTATTTAAAAAGAAAGTTGTAAAATTTCTTAAAATGAATACGAAATAAATATGAGTTTGTATTTGAGCAAAATAGATGTGATATGTACAAAATATTAGAGCTATTGGAAATGAACCTCTTTTAAAGCTCCCAAAAATCAAATCAAACTAAAATCGTGGAAAGAAGTCTTCACAAAAAATTTCATATGTGAAGCGCAAAATAGAAAGGGACCTAAGGGTAAAATCCGGTTTAGTTCAGGAGAGCCATTTTAAAGATTTAAATACGTGTATTTAATACGTGACTTCACTTTCATAAAACGCGCATATCTCTGGGAGGGAACACTTTTGGGGCATGGGATCGGTCTCATTCGATGCTCAGATGTTGTCCACATAAAAAAAAAAAGTGAAAATTGATATTTTACCCTTAGGTCCCTTTCTCTATGCGCTGTCACATATGAAAATTTTTTTTTAGAAATTTCAGTTTAAATAAGAAATATCCACAACAAATACATTTAGGTATATTTTGTATTCTCATGTACGTTTATAACAAGATGGCGACGAAAATTCTAAAAATAGACGCACTTGAATATTTTCCTGAGTAATTTTTTTAATATTTTGTTGTATGTACATATGTATGTATGTTCCTAGAAGACAAGCCCGAAAACACTGTAGTAAACCTGATGATGACATTCACATCGTCTGTAGGTATGAATGAATGTACATTCACAAAAAATATTTAAAAATATTTGGCCTGCTTACCCTTTCTGTGGTTTCGCAAGCAAATATTTTTATGACTTTTTTCAATTTTTGAGCAGTTTGGGTTTTTCCAACATTTTATGTGTATGTTTCTTACAAGTGACGAAATGTGTATAAAACCCATCATTAACAAGATTTTTTGAAATTCAAGAAAAGATTTTTTGTAAATAACTTTGAGAGACATACAATGTGAGTATGTATAATTGTATAAGGGGCAGATTTTTTAACCTAAAACGTTTTTTTCGTTTTGAAATTGTATGGAAAGATTTTGTTTTGAAATTAATTTTTGTTATTTTTCATACAAATTTAAAACGTTTAGAAACGATTTTTTTTTACAAAATCTGCCTATAAGTAAAAAACCAATTATCAAGGTATTTATAAACATGTATAGATATGTATGTATATATTGTCCTTGATAATGTGGTGTTGTATTTTTTAAAGATGATTATTCTTGATGTAAAAATCTATTATTTCCTTTACTAACATTTTTTACCACTGTAAATGCGCTATGCGCATTTCTTGCTCTTTTGGCTCTTTTTGCGCATTGCGCAAAAAAATGTGCAGCGCAAAAAAAGCGCAAATAAAATTGCTCTTTTTGCGCTTGCTCTTTTTATGCGCAGCGCAAAAATAAATGCGCGGAGCAAGCGCAATAATAAATTGGCTCCGCTCTTTGCGTAAAGAGCGAAAAAGAGCGGCGCTGCGCTGCGTTTTTTCGTACTCTGCTTATTTTATCAATACCTGGGGCTTTTTTTGAGTTTAGACTTGTAATAGCCTTTTCAATCTCCACAATATTAAATCTTAGCGGAATTTCTGGTAAAGCGACGACTGGTGGCAGTTCAATAATATCAGCAGAAATATTTGGAGTAAATACTTTTTCTAAGTGTTTAACAAAAAGAGCACCTTTTTCAGCATCAGTTCTTGCCCAGTCTCCATTTGAAGCTCGTAATGGAGGTTTACATATCACCGGCCTTTTAAGTCCTCTGGCTGCAAGCCACAGCGAATAATCTGTTGATGGTGTTGCATCGAGTTCTTGCAGAAATTTTTGCTGCGAAGCTGTTTTTTGTGTTTGCAAAACTTTTCTAAGCTGCTTGGTACACTCCTTAAGCCTTAATTTTAGCTGAGGCGATCTGTATCGTTGCCATTCTCGTCGAGCTCTCCGTTTTTCGGTCAATAGCCTTTCTATATCTGCACAAAAAATATTGTTAAATCTCGCTTGTTGTTTTGGTTGAATTGAAGAAGCATTAAGAGCAGCTTGTTTAGCATGTGCCTCAAACAACCTAATAAAATTTTCTATGTCAGTAGGTGTTCTCAATGGCATATTTTCCGTGCAATGAGCACTCAAATATTTTTTGTATTTCAGCCAGTTAATACGTGGAGATGTCAGCGGTAAATCACATGTTGGTCTTGCGGTTGTGTGTGAGTAAATAGTGATAATAGTAGGCGAATGATCTGAAGACAAATCCAAAGATGCTTCTACTTCCATCATTTCGCTGGGCACACCTTTCGAGATTCCAAAGTCGATAACATCAGGAATTTTTTGTCGATCCGTTGGCCAATATGTTGGCTAACCACTTGAAACTACTTCCAAACCCATTTTTGAAATTGTGTCAAACAAAACACGACCCTTAGGACTGATTAAACGTGAACCCCAAAAAGTGTGTTTAGCATTGTAGTCGCCAGCTGCTAGAAAACGGGACCCCAGTGTTGTATAAAATGCGGTATATTGACTCTCTGAAATTGAAAACCTGGGAGGAGAATAAACAGATGATATCACAAGCTTTTGATAAAAATTTTCAATACAGATATTTGTTGCTTGAAGATATTCTTCACGAAGGTCATTTAGCAGGTAGTGTTTTATTCGAGTTTTTATTAGGATTCCAGAGCCACCACAAGCTCTACCTCGAGGATCCTTAGTATCGTAGAAATTATATCCACTAATTTTAAAATAGGTTCGAGACGTTAAATGAGTTTCTGAGATAAGCATAACATCGATTTGTTTATCCAGAAGAAAATATTCTATTTCATTTTTATGTTGGCAGATGCCGTTTGCGTTCCAAAAACAGATTCTTAAGTTCATGGTTTTTTTAATACAGCCTGCAACAAGGTAGACTGCATTTTCAACATTTCCAGCATCATACAGGACATGTTGAGAGTAAATGTATTTACTGTTTATATTAGGAGGCTTTAATACGACTAAAATTATGCCCTGATTCTTCATTAGCTGGTACAGTTTTTTGCGCCGGAGTCTGGTTACTCTTTGAAATATTAGCGTATGAAAATTGACTATTAGGTTTTTGCTGAGTAAGAGTCGTGTTAGACTTTAAAACATTTGAGTATTGATTATGGCTAGTCGACGGTTGAGGTAACTGAGGGTAGTTTAAAGGGGTGTTGGGCTGATCGGGAGTACCATTTGTTTTTCTGTTCGACGAATTTTTAAAAAAAGAGTAAAGAGAGCAGCCTCTATAGTTAGCAGTGTGGTTTCCACTGCAATTGCCGCATTTTTTTGCCTTGGTATCACCTTTTATTTTGTCACAGTTAGCGGTACTGTGCAACTCACCACATACAACGCAGACGGTAGGCAACTTGCAATAAGTTTTGGTATGGCCAAATTCTTGACAGTTCATGCATTGGATAGGTCCATTTTTTTATGTGGCATCTCAACTGTAACTCTTCTGTGTAACAAGTACTTTAGATTATAGATTGGGTGCGATTCATTTTTTTTAATTTTCAAGTCACCTGGCTGTAGCTCGACTCTAAAAATAGGTTGGGGGATTTTATCCCTATTTTTGATGTTAGAAACATTTTTAACTTTGAAGTCATTATTTTCAAGGCCAGACTTAACCTCTTCAGGATCCACACTAGAGTCTACACCTTTTATTACGACGGTTAGACCTTTAGCACTCTTTAATTGGTACGTATAAAAATTTTTGTTTTTTGACTCAAGGTCAGAAACTATTTTTCGGTAATTACTTTCTTGCACTACCTGGATTTTTGTTTCGTTAATATTTCCGCGCTTAATTGGAGTTACATAGAACTCATTTTCTCCAATTAAGGAGATAAGGCTTTTTACCAAAAAACTAGAGTTCTGCTCTCTTAAATATATCGGTGGAGGTTTACTGGACCTTGTTGTAGTTGGGTCTTCATTGTCTTGTTCTGATAAAATCGCGAAACGATTTTCGGAATTTTTTATTTTGTTTTTTCCATCTCTGAGAACTTTTGCTGTTGAAGCTATTTGAGCTGATTTTGGACTTCTTCCCCTTTTTAACACGGTTATGTATCTGTCCATTCCTGTTTGAATTTTATTATCATCATTTATTGTACTCACCGCATCTACCATTTTGTGCACGTTGGTCACCTTGTTACTTATTGTTTGTTTGTTTGTTTGTTTGTACAGCTAAGCTGACAAGTTTGCTGATGGGTGCAATTGTTGTTCCTTCTTGATCACTATTTAACATGTTCAAAGATAATGATCGCGCACGAGTATTTTTGTTTTCTGTTAAATTCAGGTTTTTGTTTAATTCATTTTTTTTATTGTCGTCATCAGCAACTAAAGTTATATATTGAACATTCCTGCTGCTTGTAGGATTATTGTTGTTTTTATCAGAAGATGAACTCATCAGAGTTCTCTTTTTTTTATTTTCACTTATATTAGTTTGTGTATGCAAATATTTATGTGTATTGCACACAAGCAAAAAATAAAATAAAACCAGTGAAATAACTGTTCAATAAATGTTTTGTTTTTTTTTATATTTTTTGTGACTTGAAAATTTTTTTTTCTTTTATTTTTTTTATATTCAGTTGCGACGATTATAAAAACGCGTCTGTTCACAATGAGAGTTGAAACTGAATGGTTATAAAAAATAAAGAAAAAATTTATAATTAAATCAATTTTCAATGATTTTCTCTCCGTTAACAAAGTACTCATTGTTACAGCCCTATCCGTCAATACGTTTACGTCAGTTGAAAAAGGCGACGTATAACGTATTACGGATTCTATGTGTCTCGGCCTTAATAAGCGTTTCATACTTTGACAATGGCGGAGTAAGTAAGTTTTTTTTATTTATTATAATTATATTGTTTTTTATTTTATATTTCATGTTTGCTCAAGATTTTATAACATATGTATGTATATAACATATGTGTTATGTCTGAGTTGCATATAGCGTTCTTTAACGCCGTTTCTATGTAAAGCATTTCTCTGCAATGGAAGGTTGCTGGTACAACAAGCTTTGTATTGCATACGCAGTTTTTATGCTATGCAACATGCCTTTAGGAAGTCGGCCTCTCTAACTTCATTCACATGTCTGTGACTTCATTCAATAGTGCTATGTTGCCTGCAAAAACCGAAGAATGCATCCATTACTAGTCACTATAGGTGTATTTGTTTATGCATAAACAACGATCTTTGCAAGGACTGTTTTATCTATTTATTTTATTTATCTTACTGTAAAGGGTGTACGAGTGCACTTTTTTTATTTTGAAATAAAATAAGGTTTCGCAAATATAACGCGGAATAAACATATTGACAAATCTCAGAGAGTTCACTTGCAAAAAAAATATTTCACTAAATTGGCATTCTTACTGAGACATCAAAGTTTTATTTAAGTTTTATTACAATGAAATAAATTTTTTTATATTGCATTTTTTAAATAAATGCAGAATTGCATTATTAAGATAATGTATCTACATAAAATCCAAACATGTAAAACCCTTGAGGTAGAAGTTCATAACACGTCCAACGCATGAAAAATTACAGGTTACACAACACGCGTTGTAAAAGTCTCTTCAGTCATCTGTAAAGTGGTTTTGGAAATATTTTTATAGAATATTGTGTATGTTTTTCTACCGTTACAATAAGTTTTTGCTTCATGATTTATAAATTTTTTACTCAATTCTATTTTATAGTAGCTTTACAAAGTTAAAAGTTAATCAACTTAATGCCACAGACGCCTGTAAATGTTTTTTATGTTACATAACTGGATCTGTGCAGAAACACTATTTTACCTTTATTTGTGAGAAGCTCGCGTAAAAAATAAACTTTTAAATCAAGCTAAAAAAATTAACACAGATCGAGTGCTCGAGGGTTAGAAAACTCAGCTAGCCGGCCCCGAAATCCAAAGACACTATTTATGGTGTAGGATGTGCTTGAAACTCTTACACTGTTGCTGCCAAATAATTTAAACAATTTTAAAACAGAACCGTCGGTTTATAATTTTTTTTAGCAAACTGATATATACGAAATTTATAAATATAAAATTGTGTTCTATCAAAATTGCTTAAACCAACTTGTGAACAAGGGAGGGTATGCAGAATATTTACAATGTTATTTACATACATGTCAGTTTCAAAATATTCTAGACTAAGTTATTTAAGCGCTTTTAAAAAATGTTGTTTTAACCTTAATATATTTTCTTTAGCATGATGACTAAGTATCCTCAATGTCGCAAACGGTTTGGACGACGTCCATTCAAGCAACGCTATTTTCGTTTAACCACACAATATTTAAGTTACGCTAAATCTAAAGGCAAACACCCAATCTGTGATATTCCGCTGACTGAAATTGAACGCGTCGAGCAATTGAATGAAAAAAGTTTTAAAATGCAAAATTGTTTTAAGGTATGTTTATTATGCTCTATTGTACTTAGTTCTAAAATTTAATACGGAGACTTTTTATTTATTTAGAAAAATTACATATATTATTATGAATTTTATTTTAAAAGTGCATATGTATGTATTGTAGATGTTATCAAAAATTTAAAAAAATATTTTGTTTGAATGTACATACATACATATCTTTACAAATATATACATAACTAGATGACCCGGCAAACGTTGTTTTGCCATACAAAATATTTCTAGTGCATATTTTGGGTGTTATATAAAAACCAGCGAATAATTTTGTTCTGCTTGAGATACGAACGACGACGATTCTCCTTCATGAGGCGGACATAGCGCCATCTGTCATTCAATAACAAAAAAAATTATGAGGCGGAAATAGCACCATCTGTCATTCAACAACAAAAATAGTTATGAGGCAAACATAATAGTTTAATATACAGAAATTGCCCCCTCCCTTCCCTCCTCGTGACCCTAGCTGTTTGAAAAATAGATAGTATCCGATTCTCAGACTTACTGAATATGCATAAAAAATTTCATTAGAATCGGTCAAGCCGTTTCGGAAATACAGAAATTTCCCCTCCCGCCCCTCCACGAGCCCCTAACGGTTTGAGAAATAGATATTAGCCGATTCTCAGACTTGCTGAATATGCATAAAAAATGTCATAAGAATCGGTCAAACCGTTTCGGAAATACAGAAATTGCTCCCTCCCTCCCCTCCTCGTGCCCCTAGCGGTTTGAAATATGCCTCAGAACCTATCAGCAAAATATAAACTAAAAGCATATTGCATTTGTTGTAATTGTGAAATAAATTCACGATAAAGCGATTTACTCCGACAAAGTCGCACAAGCCTGTCGCCAAGGCTGTCTTTTGATCCACCAATTTTGTCCCCAATAAAGATATGTATATGAAGCATCATAAAAACATTTTTTTTATTAATTTTATTACATAATTTTTATTTAAGTTAATGCATTCGTATGTGCTCAATGGAACTTTTGAATCCATAGAATATTTTAAAATTCCCTACACGGAATCAAATTTATTCTTTTTTCTATGCTTTCGTGTTGTAAATTTATAAATAACTCAAAATTTTCCATACTCTCAGTGAATATTTTAAGCATTTATTTTGCTAGTAAAGTTAAATATTCTAAAAAATTTGTTTTGAACTCCTCTTGGTTCGAGAGTGACAGCAGTTCTAATTCCTTCGAACATTCTATGCCACCATCAATTTCAGCAACAACCAAATTACTTTCCTCATCGTCAATTAGTACATCCATTTTGTCAATATCGAATTCAGTAAATTCTGGTTTCAAAAATTTTGAACAAATTGTTATAAAAACCAATATCCTCAATACCATCGCCTTGAAATAATCGAAATATGGAGAAGAAAAACGCCAAGCTACATAAGCATATATGTATGTAAATATATGTATGAAAGATAATGGTAAAATAAAGCAAAATTGATAATAGAAATACTGAAAATGAAAAATCCCCACGATAATCTGTCCCCAAAAATCACCTGGCTACTCTGGCGTTGAGTTCCCACAACTTTGTACAGGGCTGTCAGATTTTTTTCACCTCCGTCGCCAAAAAGATAATAAAAAATCGCCACAAATAAGTTTTTGGACTTTTTACAGTGAAATAATGTCGAAAAAAAAAATTTTTTTAGTAGTATTTTTGAAAGTTTTTGTCTTTATTAATTAAATTCATTTATCCCAATTCAATACTCAATTAAAAAATAAACATGAACACAATTTTAGTGTTTTATCTGATATTTTTTTACATTCATATGTGCATATATATATATATCGTCAACTAAAACGCAAACGGCCCTATATAACATTTTTGAAATTTTACAGGGCAATAAAAATACTGTTTTAAACAAAAATTATAGTTTCAATCAGCATGATTTTTAACCAGAATTTTCAAACAAGATGTCACAAATTAATTTCTGACAGAATAAAATCAAATTTTGTGATATTTGAATGGCTATGTTAGTTATTTTGTACCTTAATTGTCTGAAACCAAAGGCCCTATCTACACTTTAATGCAAAATACTTTTATCATTTATTTTAATAATACACATCATACTAATATTATGAATGTGAATGTAAGTTTGTTTGTAGCGCTTTCACGCAAAAGCTACCCGATCATCATGAAACTTTGTACACATATTCTTGGAGCTATTAGAAGTAACAGAGGGTACTTTATATTAAAAAAATTTTATTTCTTACCATAAAAAAAAGGTTGTCAATGAGCATATTTACACTAGACTAATTCATCTGGCATAAAATGTATACGTGTACTCAGCTTTGTGTGTGTTAGTGTTTCTTTATTCATTTGAAGTTTTTCTTTCGTTTTACACATTACGAAACATATGTAGTTGGCAGAAATAAGGCGAGAATAATAAGTGATGATGAATTGGCAATTATTTTTGGAGAAATTTCAAGTATAAGAAGCGAATTTTTGCAATGAGGGAAAATTTTAAGCATCAATATAAAAAATTTTTAAATTGATTCACAACTTTTATACCTACTAATAAAAAAACTTAAGCCTACATTTTTTAAACTTTTTAATTTAATTGTGTAGGTAATTTTTTGATTCTCTTAATAAATTGTGAGAATTTTTCTAATTAATCGTTAAAAAATTTTATGTTTTTTAAAAGATTTATTGAGAAATTTCATTAATTAACAATATTTTCTGCTTATAAATAAAATAAAAAAATATAAAATACCTATACAAAAAATTAAAAATGAATTGAGAATGTTTCATACTGTTTTATTAAAAAATAAATGCATAGTTTGTTGGCGCGACCAACCCCCTTCTTCTTTGAAATTCATGCCCAATCGACGATAGCTAACCAACGACTAAATACGGTCTGTAAAAAAGAAAACACAAAACCTGTGTATTCGTAAGTGTGTATGTATTAGGTTTGAGGCTGGTTGAAAAATTGTGCCAACGAAAAACCGCTCTCTTCACCCCTCTCGCCAAAAACCTGTCATGTTATGCCAGCATAATTAATCCAGTGTAAAATAGCTCAATGTAATGAAGCTCCAACCCTGAGTGCTGTAATACCGTCGCACTGTATTACCGACAGTCACGTCAATATCCAATCCAATTTACTATAGTATGGCTTAAAGGCGAGCGAAGCCGCGGGAAAAAGCTGGTTTTTATTATATATTAATTTATTTTAATATTGCATCACAAAAAGTAAATGAAAAAAAATCATTTTTTTAATAAAATTCCTTAAACTGTAGCTAATTTAATTTTCCTTTAAGAAACAATTTCTTCAACGGTCAAATCTATTACTTTTTTTTATTTTTCAATGTTGCCCATAAAAACGATCACTTAAGTCTTTTTGCGTTTATCAAATACACGCTTTTGTAGATAGGGCCGTTTATTTTTCGTTAATAAAATCGCTAATTTTGGTCAGACAAGTCTTTTTTTTTTGTGGTTTTGTATTTGGATGCAATACATCAGAATCAACAAAAAACCGATTTTGGATTTTTTGTTAGTCAGGGCCGTTTGCGTTTTAGCTGACGATATGTACATATAATAAACAAAGTTAATTGCATGCATCTAAGAGATTATAATCCTAAGCCTCATCCAATTCATTTGTACCGTTCGGACTGTCATACATAGTTAGGTTAGGTTAGGTTAGCAGGCTGCTGGTAAATGGAAGATTAAATTCCAGCTCACTTGGGTCCTGATATGGTCCCATTGTGCTACCTGTAGTGAAGACGAGTGATGGAGCAAAGGATATTAGAAGAGTCGGAAGAAGAGTAGATGAGGGAAGACCATAGAAGAGCAAGAGAAGTGTAGAAAGCAGAAACAGGTGGGAAAAACCAAAGCAAGGAGTCATACATAGTATTTGAATTAAATTTATTTACCGTTTTCTGTTGGCTCAAAAGTATTGCAACACATTTTGTTTGTATTCATATAATTAATAATAATTATCAACGAAAAAAAAAATATAATTAATAATTCTCATTAAGGAATCTAGAAGTTCGTATTGTATTTTGTTATGTAATCGAGTTTAGGTGTAGTTCATAATAGAAAACTCTCTTTCTATGCAATAGTTGCTAGTTGGAATAACCAACATGTTAAGAACGGCCAAAGCTATTTCTTTAGAATTAAATGTACCCGCTGCAGCACTGACAAAGAGTAAAATGCCTATTCAAATAATAATTACCTATGTTTGCGAGGTGCGATTCGCTGACATATCAAACATTCAATTTTACCAAAAAAAATTTTAACAAAAAAGAATTTATTAAACATTTCATCATCAGACATTTCTTTAAGTGTGCTGACAATAAACAGCGTCAACAGAACCTGCTTGTACGAATGCAAATGCAATAGATGTGTGTAGTTCCTAAAGGAACTAGTTCAACTGAACGATTCACACAAGTGAGCTAAATAAGCCGCTCACTAAGTGAGCGCTCTTTACAATCAATCAATTCAATTTCATGTATTATGACAATTGGATTTTACGTACCCTAAAGAGCTTTCATTTCGCATGGAATATGACATTTGGCAAAATACAATACTGTCAATATAGTATTTACAGTATTGTATTAAATAAGGGTTGATTTTGATAGCCAGCGTTGCCAAATGAGCTAATTTATCTTTACTTTTTACTTTTTCTAACTCAACGTCTCCACGTTCAATAATTATTTCCGAACATAAGCAATAACGTCGGCAGATTAACTGCACACTTATGATCATGTGTAAACTTATGTTGATAGCTATAGAACGCGTATTGAGTGATGAACATAAATTAAACAAATTTGCTTCGAATGGTTGTATGAAAATTTAATAAATTACTTACTGTTTGTTAGAAAAAAAAGGAATCTATTTGCGGGTATCAGTATTATTAGTAAAGTCCTTTTTTATTTTAATGTACTTCGCATGAAATCATATTTTAGAAAACTAACATTGAAATTTGACACTTTATGTTCAACATAATTGCTTGAAAATAAGTGCGAACAACTATTTCTCAATAAATTTTCAAAAAAATGTTTTTGGTGTCGGAAATAGAAATTGACAATTGAGAACATAATTATTTCCAAGTTTATTGAACGTGGAGACCCCTAGTAAGCATTGTTCAATTTGAAATATTTTATTTGAAATATTAAATATATATATTCAGCAAACTACACGATTTATATTTCACCTTACTGGTCTGATTTTTTTATATTAATTCCAATTTCGGAACCTATTATTCCTCCCCCGTTTTCCTTATATCATAGTGCAAAGGTTTAATCTTACTTCTTTATACCTGCTAATATTGGGAAGAATAACAACCAAAGTATTCTTGAATTAAGTCATTTAATGCCAAACGAAAATCATGAAACAGATGATGATGACTGATACTCATTAGTTTTAACGAATTATTAAAAAAAAATTTATTGACAAGTTTTGGGAATAGAATTATTGGAATACCAATTATATGAACAACTTTAAATTTAGTATCATTATTCTCAAATAATAGAAACTTAAAAATATGTTTGGGGCAAAGGAAAATATATAAGCCAATTGGAAAAAATTTTCCAAAAAAATCACTCATTTTTAAAACTTTTTGATGCATGAATATATTTTCACAATTTTTTTTATATAAATTAATTATTTTGAATTTTTCTTATATTTGTTTTTTTACATCGCTCGATCAAGATTTGTTTCAATTTACTAAACACTCACACATTTAAAAATTGACTATCAATTTGCGCTCCATGAAAAATGGCCCCAAACCACTAATAAAAAATGGCCCCAAACTTTTGTATTAAAAACAACAACACGAACTTTGGGGCCATTTTTCCTAAAGTTTGGGGCCATTTTTCATTTTCGAGTTTGGGGCCATTTTTCATTTTCGAGTTTGGGGCCATTTTTTAATTACGGCCGGGCTTAGAGACTTTCTCCACCATGGTATTTCCCGACACGGCGCTATTTACTAAAGATTTTCTGCATTGCATTACATACGTACCCAATTTCATTGTGACCTAGCATCCCAATGCAATGCAGAAAATCTTTAGTGTGGCAACACTATGAGTGAATAAACGTGTTTTACATCAGGCTGCATACTGGAACCATTTCTGTGTGATATAAATTAATTTATATGTTTTCAATCTGCGTTAAATAACTTATGTGAATTTATTGGATACATTGTCGCCCCATAATCCTGGATTATATTACTCTTTTTCGTTAATTAACGGAGTGATGTTTTTCTTGCTGTACAGTTCGTGAACTGTTATTCATATAATTTATTGCTGTGAGCTAGCGGTTTGACTGGCTGATTTTTATTTATTGCGCATAACTGCATGCACCATTACATCAGCTATTTTTGTGCTTAAGATCACACAATCTCCCTGCATATTAAATAAAATACCCTTTTTATCATGGCTCCGGCTTCCAAATGTGGCAAGTGCAATAAGACTGTGACCAAATCTGATCAGGGTGTTGAGTGTGGCGGATGTAAAACGTGGTTTCACATTGCTTGTGTAAACATTTCCAGTGAACTGTATGGGATGTTAGGTAGTAGTGATCACCTATCTTTCAACTGTACCAGATGTCTGTCCAATCCTAAGGATGATAAGTCTTCAATGCGACAGTATATAGATGAGTTGGATAAAAAAATTGCCTGCACTATCAACACTTTTGCTGCGGAATTGCGAACTGAGCAACAGGACCTCAAAACATTAATTGAGTCTTCTATTGTCAGTATACGATCTGATCTTTCTAAAACGTTAAGTGATTTGAATAATAAAATTGAGGACTACAATGGTAATTTCCTGAAATTGAAGACACATACTTTAGAGAAGTTCACTCAGATTGATTTGGATAATAATAAGTTGCAGCGCAGATTAAATCGTGCAGATGTTGTTGTATCTGGGATTCCATCTGGAATAGATGACTTGTTGGATTATGTTTTGAAAATATGCTTGTATTATGGTATTAAAGCTGATGCTAAAGATGTGGGCCACTGCCTATACATTCAGAGGGGCAAGTCTTTGCTTGTCAGATTCAATAGTGTCTTCATCCGTGATCAGCTAATGAAAGCCTACTTCAAAGAACCAACTTTGCAATTAAAGGATATCATCAACACAGATATTTCTTCAAGAATATATCTTAGCGACAACCTCACGCCTGCTTGTGTTAAACTTCAAAATTTTTGCAGATCCTTACGCAAAGAAAATATAATATCGTGGTTCAGGGTGCTAAACAGGGATTTACCCATGGTCAAAATCAAGCTCCAGGATGGGACAACCAAAATATTAAATGCTGCTCAATGCTTAACAATGCGTGACTCGTAAATATTACTGTACTATTTATACTTATACATGTACATTGTACATATATCCCATATATATATTTCTTGCTATCCATACACATAATTTTGCAATGATTGAATTCTTGATGCATTTCATTTACCTTATCTATGGTTTTAGTTAGCAGTCCTTATGTATATTTTTACTGTATTACTTGCTTTTACTTACCTTGTTTCTGGAAAATTTATTTCTTTTTTATTATTTTTATATTTACTTATGTTACTTATTTTTCTTACAATTGAATTTTAATTATGTTTTTGGCTCCGTAATCTCTCTTCCCTTCATCTCCAATACACACCATCAATTATAGCGTTTGAATTCTAGGGATAACCTAGGCCCAATAATTATTTATAATTATAATTAGTGACAGCTGTCAAAATTTTTTATGGCCGAAAGATCCTAATAATTTGAAAGTAGCTCATATTAATGCTCGTAGCTTGTGTCCTGATCAATTTGTTAAGATGGATGAACTAATATCTATTGCTAGAAGGGGCGTGTTTGATGTTGTATGCGTTACAGAGACTTGGCTTGACTCATCTGTTTCTGATCAGGCAGTTAATATACCTGGATTTACTGTTTGCAGAAGTGATAGACCTTTGGGGACTAGAGATGGTGGTGTAGCTATGTATGTGGCTAAGGGGATTAAACATAGATGTATATTCAAGTGTCCTGAGTATTTCTCTTGTGAGGGAATTTTTTTAGAAATTAATATAGATTCTACTTTAATGGTCATTGGGGCCATCTATCTGCCTAGGGGTGATCTAAATTTGTTTGAGTATTCTTTTGGTGACATCTTGGTGCGTTATAAAGATATTGTAGTAGTCGGAGACTTCAATAATGACCTTTTCAACGTAGCTAAGGCAAATAAAATCCGCTCGCTCTGTGAAAGATATGGGCTAAAATATCTACACAATTCCAGACCTACGCATTATGACTCGTTTCATCATTCCACATCACTTATTGATTACTTTCTTATTAGCCAGCGTATGTCAGTTCTTTGTTCTACACAGTTCCAGTTGCCTTATGTATCTAATCATTCGTTAATTTGTGCCACTCTTCAGGTTAAGGTCATATATTCTTTGGAAAATAAACTTATTAGAGACTAGAGTAGAGCTGATCTTCTGTCCATTGAGAACTACATATCTAGTACTGACTTCTCGCAAATGTATGTTACCAATGATTCTAACCAGCAGCTTTCTTTCCTTAATAATCTCTTCTATGATCTGTTGGGTTTTGTTCCTTTTAAAAGATTACCTTCTCATTCAACACAAAGAAAACCTAATTTTCCGAATTATATTAAATATTTTAGATCTCTAACGGCTATTGCCTTAAGGACCTATCATGGACACAGATGTGACAGGAATTGGGAAATTTATAAGAAGCTTCGGAATATAACTAAATCGAAAATTCGAAAATTCAACAGATTGCATAGTTGTAGGTTGTTTATGCTGGGTGACACGAGGCAAATGTGGCAATACTTACGCAGATCAGGCATTTTTGAAAATAGTCCTACTTTTGCCGATGTTGATGTTGAGGGTATTAATAATGCTTTTATAAATAATCAACTTACTTCTACAGATGTGGAACCAGATTGGGAACATTTATCAACGACGCGAACTCTTTCTCATTTGCTAACATTTCTGAATCAGATCTTTTTAAGGCATTCTTGAAAATCAAAACTGCTTCAGTTGGTGCAGATGGTATTTCTGTTAAACTAATCAGAATTGTGCTGCCTTTTATTAGTAGACATGTCCTCTATTTTTTTTAACAATATTTTAACTACCTCCTGTTTTCCTAATGAGTGGAAGATTGCAAGAATAGTTCCGATTCCAAAAACAAGTGAACAGTTGGATATTAATAACATGAGAACCATTAGCATTTTGCCAACATTGTCTAAGGTTTTAGAAAATATTTTGAAAGATCAGATCACCAAGATGTTAGATGACAAAAATTTATTAAGCCAATGTCAATATGGATTTCGTCAAGGGTGCAGTACAGGTCTTCTGCTAACGGAAATGGTTGATACTATTAGAGGGGATATTAATAGAAGTCGTGTTGGTGTACTTGTTTCGATCGATCTTTCGAAAGCTTTTGATCAAGTTAAGCACTCATTGTTAGTTACTAAACTTAATTTGAAATATGGATTTTCCAAATCTGCCTGTCGTTTGATTTGGTCATATCTATGTGATCGGAGACAATTTGTATATGTTAATGGTCTGGCGTCTGATTCTGCTAAAGTTATATCTGGGGTGCCTCAAGGATCAGTTCTCGGACCCATTTGGTTTACTCTTTTCATTAATGACTTCTTTGATTCTCTTTTATTTTGTAAACCGTTTGCGTTTGCCGACGACATCCAGTTGTTTTGGTCTGGTGAATACCAGTTTTATGACGCTTTACAAGCCACCATTAATAATGAGTTATCTAGGGTAAATAGCTGGATGGCTGGTAACTGGCTGAGAGTTAATCCTGCAAAAACGAAGGCCATAGTCTTTTTGCCCAAAAAAATGTAGCAATTAATCTGGATCTTAGAATGGGGAATGTCTTTATTGAATGTGTTAGTCAAATAAAGTGTTTAGGTGTTATTGTTGACAACGAATTGTCTTTTGGACCTCATATTAATAACATGCATTCTAAAGTCTGTTTTATTCTACGCAGATTATATCATGGTAGTCTATTCTTGCCTTTTCATGTTAGGAAAATAATAGGTTACACGTTATTAATGTCACGGGTCAATTATTGTATTGAAGTTGTCTCCGGCTGCAATAAGGGTAACAGACGAAAAATAAAGTCGATAGTTCATAAGGTGGTTAGGTTCGTTTATAAGCTTGGATTTATGGCACACGTTTCTAATCAGCTTGAGAACTTTTTGAACATGACGTTTGATAATTATTTAAAGTTTCGTTTACTTATCTATCTTTTTAAAATTATTAAGGCTCAAAGACCTCTTAACGTTGTGCAGTTGATCCTTTTTACAAGATCGGTCAGGAATACTCAAATTATTATTCCGCGTATTTATAATTCAACTTATGAACACTCTTTTGTTGTTCGGTCAGCGCGTCTTTGCAACGTATTGCCTAATTACTTAAGGTGCTTTGCAATGTCGTTGATGACTTTTAAACGTAAACTCTCTAAATTTATTAATGACAGTCACGAGCTGTTATTGGGTCATTTAAGATGATTACTTATATTTTTTTTCTGTTTCTCGCTTGTGGTGTGTTTTGGAGTATGTTTTTTTGTGGGATTCGGCCATAATGTTTAATAAATATTTTATTGTCTATAGACTTAGCTAGATATAAGTTATTTAATTTTATACATATGTATATTTGTATATATTCCTTTATTTTTTTCAATATTCGCTGTGTATCATATAATACCTACTATAGTGGCCTGAAGGCTAATGTATTATAAATGGATTCGTAATAAATAACCCCGTAATTCAGAAACGATTCATAAAGATAAAGTGCTCATTAAAACCGGTTTTCTCATACAAAATTCGTACATTAACGTCACACTAACTTTAATAATCGTTTATAAATAAGACTGTAAATAAATAAATAAATAGCGCCGTGTCGGGAAATACCATGGTGGAGAAAGTCTCTAAGCTCGGCCGGAGGCCTGCTACGCGGAAAAACTTTAGTTATAAAATTCAAATATTTTAAAATTTGGGATTATTTTCAAAAATTTGAGTTGCTTACTAAAGATGCCTTGCATAGCCGGCCTCCAGCCGGGCTTAGGAATTTTCTCCACCATGGTATTTCCCAACACGGCGATATTTAGTAAAGATTTTCTGAATTGCATTACATACGTACCCAATTTTATTGTGACCTAGCATCCCAATGCACTGCAGCAAATTAATTGGGCAATTGTTGGGCGCAGCCACTTTTTTCTCCATGTTGGCTCACAGCGGCAGTAGCTTACTAACGGGATTTTGCATTCTAGGCCCCTCGACGGGGCTGATTTCAAGGCCGCTACACCTCTCATCAGCGTTCAATTGTCCATCTTTACAATTTTCGTAAAGTGGATACTAATTGAGAAGAATATCAACTATTTAACCAGTTTTCAACAGAAATAGAATATGAGAATTAATTTTTAATTCAATTTTTATTCTACAATGAAACAGTGCTGGTTAGTACGAAATTCCCTCATTACTGTTTGGAACTAATAATCAACACAGACTCATAGTCCGTTATCATCAAAGTATTTTACTTTGTATTTTAACGTTTTTGTTGTTTTTACTCTATATTAGGGAAATTCACATATTACTGTGACCCCTGTTATTAGGGTATTTATAGCTCGTGCCCAAGATGGACAATTGAACGCTGATGAGAGGTGTAGCGGCCTTGAAATCAGTACTGATACGTTCTGCTAAAAACTGATTGGATATAAATAATAATATTTTCCAACACAAAAAAACTCTTAGGCCCAAATTCACAGTCATTAGTTAGTTAATAGCAATAGTTTAAATAATAATATATGATTCACAGCTTCTAGTTTAACATTAGTTAAAACATCAAACGTCATTGGTTAACTAATAGTTAGACAACAGCTGATTCGTTGGAATTTATTTTTAGTATTTTTGTTTTGTGAAAAATTGTAGATATGGCATGTGAAATTGAAAACGCGGAGTTCGATATTGAGAGTGACACTGATACTGATAATACGCGGAATATTGTTGCTGAGCGTCGCCAACGTAATCTAAAAAGATTTTATGGAAAGATTCCGTCTTAGCAAGTAGGTGGCGTGGCAAGTTCTTGAATGTATACGTCATTTTTTAAGAAATAATACGTCAAATGTAAACAAAAACCATATGCTATAACGGAATTGCCAGTACTGAAAGTTGATAGTTTGATAGGGTTACCATTCTTTGTTCATATTAAGAGTGTTGGTTAAATAATACACTGTGAATATGAAGTATTGGTTAAACAATAGTTATCATTTTAGTTTACTAATAGCTAACTAATTACTGTAAATTTGGCCCTTAGTAATTTTGAATTTTCATTAATTCAATAAAATTGAACTTGAGCCTGATAATATTACTTTTCATATGTATATAAATTTTGCTTTCAAGTTTAGTTTAAATTTTTTATTCAAGTTAAGAGCAACCATTTTAAGTTGTTTTCTTGATTACATCTTCAAAGCAAATTGCTTTCAAATTGCTTGCAGCCTACGACACAGCTATCAATTGGTGTGAATTTTTACGAGCAGTATGTGTAAAAAAAATGTATAGCAAATCTTGATCGTGTGACACCTATGTTAGGCTATGTCTTAATAAAAACTATATGAAATTAGCTGTATATTGTAGCTTGTTTTTATATAATTAAAATTATGTTGTTTTCCAAATTAGTAGTTTAAAATAAAAACGTTATGGTAACGCTGATATAGCAGAAACATTTTTTGTTTTCGCTTTGTTTACTTTCGTAACAAAGATAGACTGAGCTGATACCAATGGAGCTAATGTATTTTACTGAACTAAACTGAGCTATTGAACTAAAGTGACCTATTGAACTAAAAGAGCGAACTAGCTCAGTTAACTGAGCTGAGCGGAAAAGAGCGCTCACTCAACTGAGCTGAAAAATCCAACTCTAAAATACAAGAATAATATTTTCTTCCATACGTGTAAATAAGAGCATAACGATGTGCCCATGGGCGCCCTTTTGCCTTACTATGTTACATAAACACTTTTTCTCACATACTTCCAATAATTTCTGGAAAATTATTAAAATGACAGATCATTCTCGCAAAGTAAAACCATTTTTTTGTTTCATTTTACACTGTGTTTGTTGCAAATTACTCGTTTCATGCGGAAAATTTTTAGATTCGAGAAATACAGAAACGAGCTACTGATTTATTAGGACATCCTTCTTATTTGCAAAAAAGAGTGGGAAGCATTGCCGTATTACTTTTTTATTGTAACTTAAAATATAATGTTACCACATATTTTATTTACTATGTTTTAGGTGTTTTTGATAATATGGACCACTGTCATCATGGCGAGCAATACTGCCATGGCACAACTACCAGGTGTAGGAACTTGTTCTCATACTACCATATAGATTTTAAAATTATTTTTAAACTCATATAGTAACTTTTTGTTAAATTGTAAAATAAATAAAAATTTTTTTTTTTAATTATTATAATTATTAAAAAGATTTTGAAGATACTGAATTTAAATAAAGATATTTTGTTTTGCCTTTTTGTAAAAAAATTAATTAAATTATCTTATATCGTTTCTACATAAATTGGCGATCCTGCTAACTGCAATAATTCAAATAAGCAACAATTTTAAATTAAAACTATATACATACCTACATATGTATGTTACATCAAAGCAATAACTGCAAGAAATTCAAGACTTTGTGTTTGTGGGAAGTGGTGTATTTCAATTAACACAGCAAGTAAGGTCCAACACCAATCAATTTCGAAGAGAAAGAAGGCATTTTAACGCAACATTTGAACTTACCTCAATATATGTATGCCAAGAAAGTTTTATTAATTTTGGAAAGGTGAAAAAAAAAAACATATTTTTTTTTCTTTGATGGTGTCCAACTCGTACATATATATACATACATAAACCATAAATATATATAATATATATATGAACATAGCAGTACGTATTTTTAATACTTACATAACATTTTTATAGACATAAGTATTTATATGAATTTTAATTGTTACCTACCTACTCGTCAGGTAAAAATTTTAAGTAATGGTTTTAACTAGATCATTTACGAAAAGAAATAACATATTACTAGATTTGCAGCAACCTACAGTGGACAATAATTTAGATATTTCGATTACTACGCCTAATTCACATAGTTCTCCAAATATTACATTAGAAAACGAACATCAACATTTAAGTATGAACGATCAAACTTTTAGTTTACCTGTTTTAAACAATAACGTTTCATCACTTAAATTGCCGCCGTTTTGGCTGTCGTGTCCTCAGGCTTGGTTCATTCAAACTGAAATGCAATTTAATATAAAACAGATAACTGATGATACAGTAAAGTATCAGCACATTATTGTAGCACTTCCTCAGGAAGCGATTATAAAAATATTAGACATATTGCAAAAACCACCTACTACAAACAAGTATGAGTTTATAAAAAAAATTTTGTGTGAAAGGTTTTCCCTTAGTGAAGAACATAGGCTTGAACAACTATTTTCGGATAAACAAATTGGTGCCCGTAAACCATCGAATTTTATAGAGAAATGTCTAATATTGCTGGACCAGTTTCAGTGATAGGAAATGACCTTCTTTATAAATTGTGGCTACGTAAGCTTCCACAGGAGCTGCAGATACATTTAGCATCTTCTAACTTAGAAATTTTAGATGATAAAATTATTCTCGCTGATAAAATTTGGGATCTTTTAAGTAAGAGTCAAATATCTCAGATAAACACCGGTAATGATATGTTTCAGCAATTTTCAACAATTACTAATCAAATTTGTCAAAATTTAGAGAAACTAAGTTTAGAAGTTTCGGAACTCAAGTCATCTAGACTACCAAACAAGGAATTTTCAAATTACAGGGAAAACTCGAGGAGTAGATCCCGTCAAAAATATGAAAAATTTTGGTATCACTATAAATATGGGTTAAAAGCAAAAAAGTGCATTCCACCATGCAATTTTTCATTAGATAATAATAATTTAAACTAGACAATCCTATCATGAAGGTGACGGTTGATAGGATATTTGATAAGCCATCTCGTCGTATATTTATATTCGATCGTTTAAATAAATTAAATTTTTTAATAGATACAGGTGCTTGTGTATCTGTTTTACCAATTACAAAATTCAAAGCTTATAAAAAAGGTACGTCAGATTTGTTATTATCAGCAGCAAATGGTTCAAATATAAAAACTTTCGGCAGTAAACTTTTAAGAGTAGATCTTGGTTTAAGAAGAGAATTTCACTATCCATTTATTTTGGCTGACATTAAGACTCCAATTACACTGAACAACAAAATCAAATTTTTTCCAAAATTACAAGATACGACCAAAAAATTTTGATAGAAGAGACAAAAAAAAAGACACGTGTATCGGCGTTTTGAAAGTTTACATCTGGGTTTCATTTTAAGGGGAGGTAAAGTTCCCCCCAAATGCAAATATTGTATTGTAAATCGGCAGTGAAAATCGGGTAAAGCTTACGTTTCAAGTATATGGTGTGTTTAGCAAATTTATGTAAAATATTACAAGGAACATTTTTGTAGAATATATTCACCCTCTAACTCGTCAACGTAAGGGTCTTTTTTGTCCTTATTTTAAAAAATAGTCCTTATAGCAAAAAACACCATTAAAACGCATTTAAGGGGTTAAAATGTTCCGCAAAAATATTCGCCGTGAAATTTTACTATATGTCCCTGAACACATCAAAACAGTAAATTCAACCAGAAGGTCAGAAATAAGACACAAAAAAAGAGAGCTTAGGGTTAATTTCGCATTTATTAAGAAATTTTTTTAAGTACCCCAAAAATTTAGCATTATAAATTTAGCAATATATTTTTCATTGTTTGGGGATTTTTGGGGATATTTTGTTATATTTTTGGGGACAAGGCAAAAAAGTACCGCTAGTATCGCTGGTTCTCTGGCTAATTAGATCAGTTACATTACAACAAAAACAAAAAGAAATCAAAACAAAAATCAAGTGCTATATTTCTTATTGTACAAAAAACGTGTCAATTTGCGGTGCATATATTGTGTACATAATTTGTTTTGTGATTTGAGTATTTTATTAAAAAAAAAAATAAAATAAACAATAAAACTTTACATATAAGATTTGTTTTGGCAAAAATGTCCAATTGTTTCGAAAAATTAGATTTGTTTTGCTATATCTGCGGTAAACATACTATACCGGAACATAAAGTTACGTTTTTCAATAGTAAAGCTGAAGACATCTATAAAAGGTATTTCGAGCTAGAAGTTTTTCCGGATGAACTGTGGACGCCGATTGCTGTCGCATTTGTTATAATGGCTTGATTTTGTGGTCCAAAGGTAATTATTTTTTTTTCTAAAACTATAGCTTTATTTTTAAACTCTCGCTGAAGGTCAACGAAATTCAATGCAGTTTGGTATTCCAATGCGGTGGTTAGATCCAGGTGAACATAATGACGCTACGTGCTACGTGTGCCAAAATAGTGCTATATTAAAGTTGAATAGATATAGGCGAAAGAGTTTTGTATACCAAGCTGCACCATCAGCCATGCTCCCAGTTCCGCATTCGGACGAACTCCCAGTACCTGTGCTACAACTTCAAAGCCCTAGTCAATATCTTGATGGAACAATCGCTGAAACAGGAAATTTTTATTGCGCAGGTAGGGATTACACAGGAATTGAAGTTATCCCAAGACCAATATTAATGTCGCAAGAGCATTTAAATACATTGGGCCGCGTGAATAAAAAGGTAGCTAAAACTAATACTAGGAAATTTTAAGTTTAAACTAGATTTGAGGTGAATAAAAATTTAAGTTAAAGCTAGTACTTTTTGCAGTCTAGCACAAGCTAGTTTTTCCAGCGTTTGCTGAAAATATGTGTGATTAAAAACTAGTAAGTACTTAAAATTACTAGTTTTAACTTGAATTTTTGTAAGCATGTCATTGAGGTGCTGGAAATAAGTTTATTGTTGGTTTATTCGTCATAAAGTGCATTGTCGTTTGTTTTTATTTAAATACGATGACTGCATTAATGAATTATGATCATTCCTCATGTTTTAATTTGTTTTTTCAATTGACCAATTGTAATTTTCTGGCCGAATTTCTAAATACAAAAAAACAGGGCATTATTTTTTGAGAGTAGCAACAGACAGCACTTGAGAATTTTTAAATATAATTTTATGCTTTTGGAGCATATCAAAAAATTTCGAGCTATTTTTGTCGCCCATCGTGATAATAAATAATCAAAACATACTTCTAGTGTTGCCAAAATGTTTTACCGCAAGTTTTGCTTAGAACTTATAAGAAAAATGTTTTTTTTTAAACAGAGGCAACTCTGTTTTTCAGCCGCATATGTTTATTTTTCCAGCTTATGCTACCGCTTTTCAGCACTAGCTATGTAGCACTAGCAAAGACTTATTCACACTTTTTCTAGCTTTCACTAGTAGCTTTAGCTAGTGCTGAAAAGACAATGCTACTACTTGGAGCTTGGTAGCATACACTACATTTTTATTCACTCCGCCCATTGGCCCGGAGACTGAATCTGTCTAAAACCAAATCAGAAATTTTAGCTGCAGACTTAAAAAGTCTTCATCTACTTGAACCTGGTGTCAATGTTACCAGCTTTCGTAAGCGTCAAGACAGCTTTCTGCAGTTCTTTTCAGTAAACGATGATAACACGTTTGCTTATTGCAACGATATTGAAGGGTTAATCAATGCAATGAATTTTGAGTATAACCACGAGGACTGGCGTATATTTATTGATTCATCTAAGAAGAGTCTAAAAGCTGTACTTCTGTATTACGATAATACCAAAAATCCTATTCCAATTGCCTATGGAATGAACAGTAAATGAAGCTACGATTCTATTAAATTGATACTGGACTCTGTAAAATATGACGACCATAAGTGGCGGATATGTTGTCACTTAAAAGTCGTAAGTTTCCTTTCAGGTATGCAGGCCGGATACGTTAAGTACGGATGCTTTTTATGCACTTGGGATAGCAGATGGAAGGGCGACCAATACTCTAAAAAACAATGGAAGTTGAGAGCTGAGGGAACAATAGGAGAGCACAATATCGTTCATCAAGCATTAGTACCAACTGAAAAAATTCTCTTACCCTCACTGCATATAATACTTAGTGTGGTAAAAAACTTTGTTAAATGTCTGGATACAAATGGATCAGCATTGAGTTTTCTAAAAACAATGTTTCCAAAATTAAGCGAATCAAAGGTTAAAGAAGGTATGTATGTGTTATTGTTAAAAGCCTTAAAATAGCTTTCATACAAACAGGTGTTTTTGTTGGTCCAGATATAAGAAAGTTAATGCAAAACGCTGACTTCGACGAAATGCTCTCACCAATTGAGCTTGATGCGTGGAAAAGCATTAAGGAAGTGATATACAATGTCTTAGGCAAACATCGTTCCCCTACTGCTCGAATATACGTAGACAACATGCTTAGAGCTTTTGAAAAACTAGGCGTTCATATGTCAACAAAAATTAATTTTTTAAATTCCCATATGGATTACTTTGAAACCCCTGGGGGTAGATTCTGGTTCTGCGATAACGTGAAATGTAAACATTTTTCTCGTTTACATTTTGTTTCTGATTCCCGTTCTGTGAAGAAATTAAAACAAATCAAAATCTTTTCACAATGAGAGAAACAAATGGAATGAAACAATTTTTTTCTCAGTTTCACAGCAAAACTGATTCTCGTTTTATGTAACTGCGAAAACAAATGTCAAAACATTTTCATATGACGCGTTTTTTTTCGCTTAAAATTTGTCAGCGAAAATGGAAAAAGCAGCAAAAAGCATGCGCACAAGCATAAATCGAAAAGAATTTTTATTAATTTTTAGAACATAAATGTCGATATTGCAAACGATAAATATGTAAGTATGTACATACATATGTATGTATACAGTTCAAAAATAAAAAAAATTATTTGAATAATTGATTTATGTATACATGCGTATGTACATACATACATACATATGTACATACATATGTATACATATGTATTTACAGATTTGTTACTGCATTTAAAAAAAATAACGCATAAATTTTCAACTTTTATACATTTATCCCAATGTACAACGTAATTTATTTTTTTTTGACAATTGTGCAGACCCAAGCAGAGAGAAAGTTGGTGTCGGCTTAAAAAAAATAAACTAAGAGGCGGCTTAAACTTATTTTGGAGCCGGCTGCTTAAAAAATACATACGGCGATAGAAAATCGAAAAGTAAAAAAAACTTATTATATTGGTTTTTATAGAAATTATTTCTAAAACAGGCTTTTAAGGTCAGTTTTCCTCCTAAATGTAAATAAAAGACTTTATTTATGCATTTTCTATCCGACGTTTCGTTGGTATTTTTCCAACATCTTCAGGGGTGAATTTTTATTACATCTGGCAACATTAACAAAAGAACAATATTTTAATAACAACAACAAGGCACATAATATTATTTCAACAATTAGACTTACATATCTTTTCTTATTCAGTTTTACATTTAGTTTTAAATAAAAGATGTTTTTCACGACACAAATGGTACGACATACATATAACACATAATTTTAAATAAATGCAAAAATAATTAATTAAAAATATCACAGTAAATTGTCTCTTAGTGCTAGGTATCACAGTTGGAATTAAACTAAAATTTAAACAAGTGCAATATTGTAATTTGCATTAGCGTTGTCCTTGTATGTCTTATTGTTTATTGCGATGTTTGTTTTTTGTTGTATACTTAAACTTTCCAATGTAAATCTCTTGTTATGCTTTCGTTCTTTATGCAGTATTCTTATATTTTCCAGATCAGCTGTGTGTTTATTTTCAAAACAGTGTTGGGCAAGCGCAGTAGAAAGCCGGTACTTTTTAATGTCTGTTTCGTGTTCTGACATTCTAACTCCTAAATTTCTTTTTGTTGTTCCAATGTAAATTTTATCACAGTTTTCGTTTAATTTTCCTGCACATTTAATTTCATAAACTACATTGCTTTGGTCTTCTTTTTTGATTTTTGTTTTTGTCTGCGTAAATAGTGGATTTATTGTCTTGTTTGCCCTGTGTGCCAAAACTATTCCTTCTTCTTTCATTATTTCCCTAAGCTTTTTGTTTTCTGTGAGTTTTGGTATATACGGTACACTAAAAAATTTGGTGTTACCAGATGTATTATTTATATTTGTGTTATTTTCCCCTTATGTGGGATTTATTATCTTATGTATTAATTCGTTGATTATATTTTGTGGATAGTTATTGTTTAGAAGTATTTCTTTAATTGTTTTTATGTTTTTGGATTTAAACTTTTCATCGCTTAATTGTAGAACTTTATTAATGAAGTTTGTCGCAGTATTAGTTTTCTGTTTAAATGGTTGTGTGGAATGGAAATTTATAATGCGACCAGATGCTATAGATTTCATATACCAATCAGTTATTATTTTGTTGTTTTCCCGTATGATCTTCATGTCAAGGTACGGAATTGATTTGTTTATTTCTTTCTTAATTGTAAATTTAAGTTTGTTATGGTAACTGTTGAATAATTTTAATATTTTATCCTCGTCGTTCTTCTTTATGATGGCAAAGAGGTCGTCTACATACTTCGTTAATAATTTTATTTGTATATTGTTCTTTTTTAATTCTTCGGTGGTTTCTTCTAAAAGTGTGTCTAAGACAATATCAGCAATCGTTGGCGACAAAGGGTTTCCCATGGGCATTCCGTTTGTTTGATTATAAAGTTTATCATCATAAATAAAATAGTTATTGTCGTTAAGACAGAATTGAAGTATTTTCAAAAATAGTTGCCTGGGGATTTTTGTATGCTTTTTCAATGTTTCCCACTTGCTCATTATGTTACTTATAGCTAAGTGTATAGGTATGTTAGTGAATAACGATACCACGTCTAATGATATAAGAATCTCGTCGTCTTCCAAAATTATTTCGTTTAATTTAGTTTTCAGTTCTAATGAGTTTTTAATGTTATACTTTTCCAATATAACGTTTTTCAAAATGGTCCCTATGTATTTAAAAAGATTGTAGCACGGTACTTCTACAGAAGAGGATATTGGACGTAATGGCACATCCGTCTTGTGTATCTTCGGTAAACCGTATAATCGGAAACGCATAAAATTGAATATCTAGCACATTTAAATAAACTCAGGCCAAAACTAGAAAGCAATTAGCATATGTTATGGAAAATGTATCAATAAATAGAAATAATTAAAAAAAAAATTGTATTCGACTTAGTGCTATTTTTTCTGCTAATGATTTTTCCGATTTTACTATCGATTGAATGTTTGTACTTAAGTAGGAAAATTTTACCTAATTATAACTATTCAGGCAATTTGTTGTTATTAGTTTATTTAAATTACTACCTGCAACCGCGGGTCTTGTGCAATTTTGTCAAAAAACAAAAATATATATGCCTTTGACACTGTTTATACACAAAAATACCAGAGCATAAAATTAACAAGTATGCGTGTGCTGCCATATTTTTACTCATTACACTTCGATACAAAACAAGTGACATTTTCTTTGTCAATCACAATTGGAGACTATCAAAGTAATATATCACAAGATTATGGTTTTCATAAATCAGAGCCGACAACGTATACGTGTACCCGAAAAAGCACGACTGCACGCACACACTTAGAACTTTGATGTGTTTTTTATCGTCTCCAGAGAGCACAAGAGAAAGGTTAAATAAATCATTTTTAAAACATCTAGAATTAATCCCGTTTAAAAATTTGTTGCTCTTTGCAACATGCATACATACGAGTATGTAATTTGAAATCATATCATTTTATTAAAAAAAATAAAAAGTAAATAAATAGAATTAAACTAAAGAAACGGTCAAAACTGTATTTTAAATATTATCGATACCGATATTTATACCTATCTATATTTTCGATATTTTTAAACTATCGACTTTGATTTTCAGAGTTTTTACCATTTGAAATTATAGTATAAAAGTGTGATTATACACTATTTTTTTATTATATTTTTTTGCCAATAAGACATTAAATATCTCCGATTATATATACAAATATATATGTATATATTTATTCCTTATTCAACTTGTAGGATTAACTCAGTATCTGTAATGATAGACTATTAATAAAATTGCCTACTTATGTAATTCATACAATTTCTTCACCACCGCTATAAATATAAATTTCGTTTTTTTAATATTTTCTAATTTTTATTCAATTTTCTATAACATAAGCTATGTACATATATTATGTAATATATGTTGAAAAATCAACTTCAAAATTTCAATGAAAAATATATGCATGTTGTAAAAGCCACAAAAGCAAATAAATATTTGCATGCGGCCTTGCACCGCATCGAAGTACTTCAACTTCGTTCTCTGTGTGTGACATTTCAAGTTGAATAACATGGATATAAAGTTACACTGCAACAGATGGAATGAAACACTTTTTCATAATATAAACGGGAATCGCATTTTGTGCAACTGCGAAAAGATATTGCGTAAAGTTGTAATGAAAACGAAAATGAAACATTTTTTTACATTTCACGTTATCGCAGAACCAGAATCTACCCCCAGGTGGTAGATTTTGGTTCTGCGATAACGTGAAATCTAAACATTTTTCTCGTTTACATTTTGTTTCTGATTCCCGTTCTGTGAAGAAATTAAAACAAATTAAAATCTTTTCACAATGAGAGAAACAAATGGAATGAAACAATATTTTTCTCAAGGTACGGTCACATTGAGAAAACATTTGCTTTAAATATGTTTCCCCATATCGCAATAAAATGTTTTCAAAATTAAAGATAATTTGTTTTGTGGTCACACATCGCATATTTATTTGACCATTTTTGTTTGGTAAAACATCCATCAAATAGTGTCATGTGCAAACATGGGAAAAAATATTTTCTGTGCGGTCACACTTATGTCAAACAAAATATTTAATACAAAGGTTTAACCAAAGTGTCAAAATTTAAAAATATGATTTCCCAGATAATTTAGTAAAAATTTGTTACACATATTATATATGCATTTTCTGCAAATCACTTTTTGTGGAAGTGATTTGAAATCACAAAAAAGGTTTCTGCGCACAAAACTTTTTGAATTTTAATATTTTAAATTTTATTAAAAATATTATAATATTATTTTCTTTAAATATTTTGTTTAAAACACTATTTATTTTTCAATCCATAAAAAATGTCGCCACATCAAAACAAAAGTCAGCTGTTTTATTGTGTTTTCGAAAATCCAAAAACACATCGAAAAGTAAACATTTTTGTGATTTGCAAAACAGCATAAAATTGCAATTGTGATTTTGAAATCACTTAGTGATTTTAAATATTGTGATTTGCAGAACAGACGTGATATACTTGCAACTCCAATATTCGGTGGATTTGTAAAGTTGTCTGTTACGTAAATATAAATATATTTATTTTAATATGAAGAACTGACTTAAATCTAGTTTAGCCATACGTGTTGTAGGAATTATTTGGCCAATGATGCAATTTTGTTGATAATGATATTTTTCAATCTTTAAGCTAATAAGGCCTAACGTAGTTAATGTTAATAAAACAGCTTTATTACATTTTTTACCCTACGTTTCGTCAATTGTTTGTTGACTTCTTCAGGGGTTTCGTCTATTTAAAATTTAAAAAACATTATATGTATATTTTGAAAAAGTTTTTTCACCGTACCATGGTATAATAAATAAGGTAGTCTTGTCCCTAAAACAAATACAACGTCACAAAAACAACAGGCATTTTGTTAGTGTAAAAACTTGGCTGTTATCAAAATGTGATGTGTAAAGAAAACAAAAATTAAATTAAAAAAAAAATCAATTGCATAAAATAAAAATATAAATTAAAATTATTTACAATACAGAAAACAAAAAGGTGTTGATAGATGTATGTATAAAATCAGGATGTGTCTTTTATTTGGGTACTTGGAACAACTTTCCTTCCCCCTTTGCAAATTTTTTTGCAGACACTACATATACGCATTTTAACCGATATTTTTAATTTAAATTAAATATTAAAAATTTTTCACGCTTGTTTTTTCACTTTTTTTAAATTTTAATTAAATAAAAAAAAGTGTCACAATATTTTTATAAAAACATAACAAAGTTTTGACAACAAAAAATCAATCAGCTGATGTCAATTTTAGCTAATGCGACTACCTTATAATTAATATACCTTGCACCGTACATTATTTACTTACAATAATACAAATGTTGAATTAAAAAGAATTGCAATATAAAATTGTTTTTGACATTTTTTAATGCCGAAAAAAATTTTTAAAAAATTAATAAATAAAATTATACTGTAAAAACACACACAGTTGGTGTTATTATTTGATTGCAACAATATAACTAGCGCCGATATTGTCGGTGTCCTCTTTTATGTTCATCGTTCTCTCTATGTTCTTTTATATGCGCAAGCTTTCAATTGTGTATCTTTTTCTCTCTATATTTTCTCTGTCTAAAATTCTCACATTATCAGAATCAACTGTATGTTTGTTGTTGATGATATGTATTGACAAAGCTAGTTTAGCCAAACCGGTTCAAAAGAAATAAAAATTAGCTCATGTTGTAAGTTAGCTGCGACCCATATTTTTCGAGTAATATGCTTCTGGGGGGTTATTATGTATTTCGATTCGAATCGGAAAATTTACGAATGGTAAATCGATTTTCGAAAATTTATTTCCGAACTTTCTTAATTTATGGAAATTATTTTAATCCCTTTCGGAAAGCAATAAATTCCTTTCGAAAGCATTTTCGATTCGAATCAAAATGCATAATAACCCCCATGAAGTTTTCATATGAAAGTTGAGAAGATAATGGGATAATATTGGTGTCTTCTAAAAGATATGTACAGAGAATCTTTTCTAAATAGCCCTGCGTCCGGAAATACCATGGATGAGAAAATCTTTAAGCGCAAATTTTTTATTTACATTTTCTTATTATTGTTCAATTTCCTACAACATAAGGAAAACTAGATTTGTTACGAAAAAATTTCTGTGTACATATATGGATATACATATACACATTCATATGTATATTGTTTTTCTTGAAATGTATTTTCTTTTTGTCATTTTTGGGAAAAAAGTTACATTACAAATTTTGAAACGTCATCTCTTTGAATAAAGTTAACTTCTGGCTAAATGGTTTTGTAAAGAAGCAAAACTTTTCGTAATTTAATATTATGGTTCTACGCTAGAAGTAACATCACTGTTGGCAACAGCTGTCATTTGCCAATGTTTGTTCTTACAAAAATTTTAACTAAAGGTACGGTCAGATTTGTAAAACATTTGACCAAAAACATGAAATTTTTGATTGCCGTAAATCTGACCATAAAATATTTTTGAAGGCAAACAATATTTACAGAAAGCAAATTTGTTTGACGGCAAAAAAAAAATTTCTCTAATGTGAACATAGTGTGACCACCCTATGTCAAACATTTTTCGTCTTTTTGGTCAAAAATTTATTTAATCTTACAAAATTTTTGTATGAACAAACATTGGCAAATGACAGCTGTTGCCAACAGTGATGTTACTTCTAGCGTAGAACCATAATATTAAATTACGAAAAGTTTTGCTTCTTTACAAAACCATTTAGCCAGAAGTTAACTTTATTCAAAGAGATGACGTTTCAAAATTTGTAATGTAACTTTTTTCCCAAAAATGACAAAAAGAAAATACATTTCAAGAAAAACAATGTTTTTGGATTTTCGAAAACACAATAAAACAGCTGACTTTTGTTTTGATGTGGCGACATTTTTATGGATTGAAAAATAAATAGTGTTTTAAACAAAATAATATATTAATATTTTTAATAAAATTTAATATATCAAAATTCAAAAAGTTTTATGCGCAGAAACCTTTTTTTGTGATTTCAAATCACTTCCACAAAAAGTGATTTGCAGCAAATGCAAATATAGTATGTGTAACAAATCTTTACTAAACTATCTGGGAAATCATATTTTTAAATTTTGACACTTTGGTTAAACCTTTGTATTAAATATTTTGTTTGACATAAGTGTGACCGCACAGAAAATATTTTTTCCCATGTTTGCACATGACACTATTTGATGGATGTTTTACCAAACAAAAATGGTCAAATAAATATGCGATGTGTGACCACAAAACAAATTATCTTTAATTTTGAAAACATTTTATTGCGATATGCGGAAACATATTTAAAGCAAATGTGTTCTCAATGTGACCGTACCTTAAGAGGCGGCTTAAACTTATTTTGTCAAAAAACAAAAAAAATACATGCGTTTGACACTGTTTATACACAAAAATACCAGTAGTGCGATTCTCTATTCAATTTTAACGTCAATGGAATTGTTAAAATTTTTTAACAACAAAATTAACGTCAATGTTATTCAGTAAAACTTTTAACAATAACGTTTAGCATTATATCCAATTATAACGTCAAATGTTTCAGTAACTAAACAGCAATAATTTTTTCATTGTTTATTTTTAAAGTTGTGGTTATTTTTCAATGTTCAATAAATAAATTTTTTTTAATACAATCCAAAGGAGAAAACGAAAATTTTTGCTGTGCATTAGTTTATTTTTGGAAAACAGTGTAAATTATTTTATTTTCTCATAAAAACGACATATGGACATACATACATTTTGGCAAAAAAAAAGTAATAAATAAAACAATTATACAGTTGTGAATTTTCATTTTGTGGATTTTCAGCTGGAGACACTTCCATGACTTCCATGTCATCTTCTTCAAGGAGATGTTGAAATTCCTAATATTTAACCAATGTTGAAAAGCTACAAAAAATCTATTCGAACTTACCTCTTTTAATGGCACATTTTCCAACACGGTTTCATGCCTTTCAACATACTAATTTCCTATCACATGTAAGGGGCTTGTTGCCGGTTAGCGATTGCTGCCTTTTCCGATCACGTACATACTTTGGTGCTAGTACGGAATTTTAAGTCTCGCCATACCTTTTCAAATAAAAATTCTATATATGTACATATATGTATGTACATACGATATACATAATATGCACATACATACATATAATTGTTATATACATATGTATACTTTTATTTGTTAAAAACATTTATGTACATACCGAATGCCATTGATCCACGGATTTATCAGCTCCGCAAAGACTGTTCTAATTTGCCATCAACCTTTTCAAATTTGCCTTCTGCCAGCCCTTGGTTATCCATTAAAAATCAACTGAAGTTGCTCAGCGGTTGCCCGTCTTCTTTTTTGTTGGTTTTTTGATCCCATTCTTTAAATAATAATGTTTTTAACTTAATCACACATTTATATAAATCAAAATTCACAATATTTACTTACCTTTTGCAAAAATATAAAATTTTTTAACTTTTTTCGGCTGGACAGAAACTTTTTTGTTTATTTTTTTATATTTTTGTTTTCTTTGCCTTGACGTATTTTATAACAAAGATGCCACCTGATTGAAATTTTTAACAATGTTGGTTATATTGAGTTACAGAATTGATACATTGTTACCACAAGCAATAAATTATGTTGGTAAAATTAACGTAACGCTTATTGTTAAAAGTTACGGAATCGCACTACAGAGCATAAAATTAACAAGTATGCCTGTGCTGCCATCTTTTTACTCATTACACTTCGATACAAAACAACTGACATTTTCTTTGTCAATCACAATTGACAAAAATTATCAAAATAATATATCACAAGATTATGGTTTTCATCAATCAGAGCTGACAACGCATACATGTACCCGAAAAAGCACGACTGCACGCACACACTTATAACGTTGATGTGTTTTTTATCGTCTCCAGAGGGCACAAGAGAAAGGTTAAATAAAACATTTTTAAAACATCTAGAATTAATCCCGTTTAAAAATTTGGTGCTCTTTGCAACATGCATACATACGAGTATGTAATTTGAAAACATATAATTTTATTAAAAAAAATGAAAAGTAAATAAATAGAATTAAACTAAAGGAACGGCTCAAAACTGTATTTTAAATATTATCGATACCGATATTTATTCCTATTTATATTTTCGATATTTTTAAACTATCGATCTATGTACTTTTTGACAAAATTGCATAAGACGCCGCGAAGTCACAATAAAAATGTTGATTGACGATTTTATTTGTACGTCTCCCTTTAAACGACAAAAACACGATACTCACACATATGCACTAACTCAAGTGTTTCTTTGATCGTCTCCAGGGCACTTTATAAGTAGTAAATCAAAACTTAATGCCGCGCGGGCGACGCCGCGGTTGCAGGTAGAAATTTAAATAAAGTGATAACAACAATTTGCCTGAATAGTTAAAATTAGTTAGAATTTTCATACTTAAGTACAAACATTCAATCGATAGTAAAGTCGGAAATATCAATAGCAGAAAGAAATCAATAGCATCCCAGCACTAAGTCGAATACAATCTTTTTTAATTATTTCTATTTATTGATCATTTTCCACAACATATGCTAATTGCTTTCTAGTTTGGACCAAGTTTATTCAGATGTGTTAGATATTAAATTTTATGCGTTTCCGAGACTTTTACTGCACAATAAGTTTTTCTTATTTTTCGATTTTCTACCGCCTTATGTATTTTTTAAGCAGCCGGCTCCAAAATAAGTTTAAGCCGCCTCTTAGTTTTTTTTAAGCCGACACCAACTTTCTGTCTACTTGGGTCTGTACAAATGTCAAACAACAAAAACAAATTACATTGTAAATGCGAATAATACATAAAAGTTGAAAATGTATGCATTATATTTTTTTAATGTAGTAATAAATCTGTAAATATAGATATATGTATATGTACATATATATGTATGTATGTAGGTATGTATGTACGTACATACTTATGTATAAATCAATTATTCAAATAATTTGATTTATTTTTGAACTCTATACATACATATGTATGTATGTATGCACTTATTTACATATGTATGTATGTACATACTTATATACTTATCGTTTGCAATATCAACATTTATGTTCTCAAAATTAATAAAAACTCTTTTAGATTTTTGCTTGTGCGCATGCCTTTTGCTGCTTTTTCCATTTTCACTGATAAATTTGAAGTGATAAAAAACGTTTCATATGAAACGGTTTTGACATTTGTTTTCGCAGTTACATAAAACGAAAATCAGTTTTGCTGTGATACTGAGAAAAAAATTGTTCTATTCCATTTGTTTCTTTCATTGCGAAAAGATTTTAATTTGTTATATCTTCACAGAACGGGAATCAGAAACAAAATGTAAATGAGAAAAATGTTTACATTTCACGTTATCGCAGAACCAGAATCTACCCCCTGGACATTGTATGATAATGAAGTGGAATTGCCTAGAGCCAAAAAAAAAAATTAATTAATGATTACTTCCTATCCAAATTTGCTATCGAAGGTAAAATAACAGAGATATTACTGATTTTAAGTTAAATTAGAACTATTTTTTTTTAATGCTAAATTTTTGGGGTACTTTAAAAAAAATTCTTAATAAATGCGAAATTAACCCTTTTTTTTGTGTCTTATTTCTGACCTTCTGGTTGAATTTACTGTTTTGATGTTTTCAGGGACTTATAGTAAAATTTTTGCGGAACATTTTAACCCCTTAAATGCCTGTTTTAATGGTGTTTTTTGCTATAAGGACTATTTTTTAAAATAGGGACAAAAAAGACCCTTACGTTGACGAGTTAGAGGGTTAATATATTCTACAAAAATGTTCCTTGTAATATTTTACATAAATTTGCTAAACACACCATATACTTTAAACGTAAGCTTTACTCGATTTTCTCTGCCGATTTACAATACAATATTTGCATTTTGTGGGAACTTTACCTCCCCCTAAAATGAAACCCAGATGTAAACTTTCGAAACGCCGATACACGTGTCTTTTTTTTTGTCTCTTCTATCAAAATTTCTTGGTCGGACCTTGTAATTTTTTTTTGTGTTGTACAGTGTTATTGGTGCGAATTTTTTGGAAAGTTTCGAACTGCTAGTTGACATGAAAAATAAGAAAATTATCGACTCTATAACAAAATTGGGAATATCCGGATCATCAGGTTTTAGTAATATATTCTCATTAAAGGTTTTAATTTACCAAAATAAATATGCGAAAATTTTAGATGATTTTAAAAAAAATTACTGCTGACCCTGATTATACGAAAACCACAGATCATTCAGTACTCCATAGAATAATAACCGATTATAATTTAACTTTTTCAAAACCAAGACGCTTAGATCCTTTAAAATTTAAAGTAGCTAGGAGAGAGTTTGAATATTTAGTTAAAATTGGGGTTTGTCGACCATCGACATCCCATGCTGCATCTCCATTACATTTGACACCAAAGAAAAAAGACTCAAATGATTGGAGACCTTGCGGAGATTATCGACGTTTAAATTCTGTAACCGTTCCTGATAGATATCCTTTACCAAATATTCAGGATTTTCATAGTATTATGAACGGAAAAACTATTTTCTCAAAAATAGATTTAGTTAGAGCTTATCACCAGATCCCTGTAGCGCCTGAAGATATTCATAAAACAGCGATTACCACACCGTTTGGAATGTTTGAGTTTTAAAGGATGCCTTTTGGTTTAAGAAATAGTGCTCAAACATTTCAAAGATTTATGAATGAAATTTTTGCTAGTTTTGATTTTATATTTATTTATATAGATTCATTCAGTTTCAACTCTCGTAGTGAACAGACGCGTTTTTATAATCGTCGCAACTGAATATAAAAAAAAAAAAATAAAAAAAATATATTCAAGTCACAAAAAATATAAAAAAAACAAAACATTTATTGAACAGTTATTTTACTGGTTTTATTTTATTTTTTGCATGTGTGCAATACACATAAATATTTGCATACACAAACTAATATAAGTGAAAATAAAAAAAAGAGAACTCTGATGAGTTCATCTTCTGATAAAAACAACAATAATCCTACAAGCAGTAGGAATGTACAATATATATCTTTAGTTGCTGATGACGACAATAAAAAAAATGAATTAAACAAAAACCTGAATTTAACAGAAAACACAAATACTCGTGCGCGATCATTATCTCTGAACATGTTAAATAGTGATCAAGAAGCAACAACAATTGCACCCATCAGCAAACTTGTCAGCTTAGCTGTACAAATAAACAAACAAACAATAAGTAACAAGGTGACCAACGTGCACAAAATGGTAGATGCGGTGAGTACAATAAATGATGATAATAAAATTCAAACAGGAATGGACAGATACATAACCGTGTTAAAAAGGGGAAGAAGTCCCAAATCAGCTGAAATAGCGTCAACGGCGAAAATGCCCAGAGATGGAAAAAACAATATAATAAATTCCGAAAATCGTTTCGCGATTTTATCTGAACAAGCCGATGAGAACACAACTACAATAAGTTCGAGTAAGCCCCACCCATATATTTAAGAGAGCAGAATTACAGTTTGCTGGTTAAAAGTCTTATCTCATTAATTGGAGAAAATGAGTTCTATGTAACTCCAATTAAGCGCGGAAATATTAACGAAACAAAAATCCAGGTAGTGCAAGAAAGTAATTACCGAAAAATAGTTTCTGACCTTGAGTCAAAAAACAAAATTTTTTATACGTTCCAATTAAAGAGTGCTAAAGGTCTAACCGTCGTAATAAAAGGTGTAGACTCTAGTGTGGATCCAGAAGAGGTTAAGTCTGGCCTTGAAAATAATGGCTTCAAAGTTCAAAATGTTTCTAACATCAAAAATAGGGATAAAATCCCCCAACCTATTTTTAGAGTCGAGCTACAGCCAGGTGACTTGAAAATTAAAAAAAATGAATCGCACCCAATCTATAATCTAAAGTACTTGTTACACAGAAGAGTTACAGTTGAGATGTCACATAAAAAAAATGGACCTATCCAATGCATGTCAAGAATTTGGCCATACCAAAACTTATTGCAAGTTGCCTACCGTCTGCGTTGTATGCGGTAAGTTGCACAGTACCGCTAACTGTGACAAAATAAAAGGTGATACCAAGGCAAAAAAATGCGGCAATTGCAGTGGAAACCACACTGCTAACTATAGAGGCTGCCCTCTTTACTCTTTTTTTAAAAATTCGTCGAACAGAAAAACAAAGGCTACTCCCGATCAGCCCAACACCCCTTTAAACTACCCTCAGTTACCTCAACCGTCGACTAGCCATAATCAATACTCAAAGATTTTCAAGACTAACGCGACTAGTGCTCAACAACAAGCTAACAACAAATTTTCATACGCTACATAGTATTTTAAAAGGCAATCAGAGTACGGCGCAAAAAACCGTAAATGTAAATGAAGATTCGGGGTATAATTTTAGTCGTATTGAAGCCTCAATTGAGAGCTTAATACAAGCTGTAAATACATTTACTCTCAACATGTCCTGTATGATGCAGGAAATGTCGAAAATGCAGTCTACCTTGTTGCAGGCTGTACTAAGCAAACCATGAACTTAAAAATCTGTTTTTGGAACGCAAACGGCATCTGCCAACATAAAAACTAAATAGAATATTTTCTTCAGGATAAACAAATCGATGTTATGCTTATCTCAGAAATTCATTTGACATCTCGAGGTGAATTAGAAAAAATAACATATTTAAAATCAATTTCATATAGTTTATCATTATGCAATTAGAATGTTTACAAAATTTGAAGATACATATCTAAAATATATTCAAAAAGAATTTTAACAAAATGTCAAAATAGAATTTTTATTAAATTGCTAAATACCAAAAATGAACTTTATATACACATAATATGTTTAGTTTTCAATAATATTTTCATGAATTAACTATTTGTTCCATATACGCGTACCTAATAAATATTTGTTAATCTATCATAAAATTTTTTTGGAGTTTTAATTTCAGTTTGGGGATTTTTTGGCACTTTCGCTAAAGTTGGACTTTGGGGATTATATTTTTAGGGATTTTTTTAGGTTGGGGATTTAGTGTTTGGGGATTTTGTGGCACTCCCGCTACAGCCAGGTGACTTGAAAATAAAAAAAATGAAGCACACCCTATATATAAAAGAGCAGGACCTGTTCAATGCCTGAACAGCAAATAATTTGGGCACACGAAAACTTATTGCAAGTTGTCTGCGTTGTATGTGAATGTGTCTGCTAATTGTGATAAAATAAAGGGTGATCCCAAGGCGAAACAATGTGGCAATTGCGGCGGAAATCACAATGCCAATTATATAGGCTGCCCCCTTTACTCGTTTTTTAAGAATTCAACAAACAAAGAAATTATTGCTACTCCCGCTCAGCCTAAAACCCCTGTTTTTGGAACGCAAACGGTAACAGCCAACATAAAAACGAAATAGAGTATTTTCTTCTGGATAAACAAATAGATGTTATGCTTATCTCAGAAACTCATTTGACATCTCGAAGGTGTTTCAGAATTAGTGGATATAATTTTTACGACACCAAGGATCCCCGTGATCAAAAACTTGTAATATCATCTGTCTATTCGCCCCCCAGATTCTCAATTACCGAGAGTCAATATACGGCTTTTTATAAATCACTGGGCCTCCGTTTTCTAGCAGCTGGCGACTACAATGCTAAACACACATTTTGGGGTTCACGTTTAATCACTCCTAAGGGACGAATTTTATTCGACACAATATCTAAAATGGGTTTGAATGTAGTTTCAAGCGGACAGCCAACATATTGGCCAACAGATCGACAAAAAATTCCTGATGTTATCGACTTTGGAATTGTGAAAGGCGTGCCCAGCGAGATGGTTGAAGTGGAAGCATCTTTGACTTATCTTCAGACCACTCGCCTACAATTGTCACTATTTACTCACACACAACATGTGATTTACCGATGACATCTGCACGTATTATTTTGGCTGAAATACAGAAAATATCTGAGTGCTCATTGCTCGGAAAAAATGCCGCTGAGAACACCTTCAGACATAGACGATTCTCTCAGGTTGTTTGAAGCGCATGTTAAACAAGCGGCTTTTAATGCTACTTCAAATGAAATAAACCAACCAGTGAGATTTAACAATATTTTTTCTGTAGATATAGAAAGGCTATTGACTGAAAAACGCAGAGCTCGACGAGAATGGCAGCGCTACAGATCGCCCCAGCTAAAATTAAGGCTTAAGGAGTGTACCAAGCAGCTTAGGAAAGTTTTGCAAACTCAAAAAACAGCTTCCCTTCAAAAATTCCTTCAAGAGCTAGATGCAACACCACAAACAGATTATTCACTGTGGCGTGCAGCCAGAGGACTAAAAAGGCCGGTAATATGCAAACCCCCATTACGAACCCCAAATGGTGACTGGGCAAAAACTGATGCTGAAAAAGGTGCACTTTTTGTTAAACACTTAGAAAAAGTTTTCACTCCGAATATTTCTGCTGATATTGTTGAACTGCCACCAGTCGTCTCCTTACCAGAAATACCGATGAGATTTAACATGACGGAGATTGAAAATACTATTACTAGTCTTAACACCAGAAAAGCCCCAGGTGTCGACAAAATAAGCAACAAAATGCTTCAAGAATTGCCTTACACTGCAAAAAGAATAATACTATTCATTTTTAACAGTATTCTACGCCTAGAACACTATCCTAAAGAATGGAAGGTTTCGCTAATTACTATGATACCAAAGCCCGGCAAGGATCATACAAAGGTTGAATCCTATCGGCCTATTAGTTTACTGTCTAACATTTCAAAACTATTTGAAAAGCTGCATATGAGCAAGCTGATGCCTATAGTGACTAGTAATGGATGTATTCCAGATCATCAATTCGGTTTTCGCAGACAACATAACACATTGAACAAACTCACAGACTTGTGAATGTCGTTAGAGACACTTTTGAAAAAAAGAAATACTGCTCTGCGCTCTTTATTGATGTCTCACAAGCTTTCGATAAAGTATGGCACGAAGGTCTTTTCAACAAATTAACACAAAATCTACCAGCAAACATCGTAAAGCTTTTAAAAAGCTATTTAGAGGAACGAAAATTTGTAGTTAGGAAGGCAATTTTTTAAGCCCTCCGCAGTCGATTGAAGCCGGAGTCCTTCAAGGCAGTATCTTCGGACCCTTACTTTATTTAATATATGCCTCTGACTTACCGTTAAGCAATAACATTCATACATCAACATTTGCTGATGATACAGCTTTTCTAAGCGTTCATGAAAATCCAGTAGATGCTTCCCACAACTTACAAGGGTACATATCAAAATTAGAAAAATGGCTCAAACAATGGCGTATAAAAGTTAACGAGCAGAAATTTGTACACGTCACTTTTACGTTGCGCAGGGAAACATGCCCGCCTATACAAATCAACACCGAGACTATACCGCAACACACTGTAGTCAAATATCTAGGCGTTCACCTTGATCGCATTTTAACATGGAAATCGCACGTAGACGCTAAGCTGATCCAAATGAAATTAAAAGCAGCCCAAATGAATAGGCTTATTGGAAGAAACTCTATATAAGCCTTGACTGTAGACTTCTCTTATACAACGCGATCCTGAAACCAATATGGTCCTGTGGAATCCAGTTATGGGGCACTGCCTCAGCATCAAATGTCGAAAAAATTCAGAGGCGACATAATAAAATTCTACGTACAAGAACAACAGCCCCCTGCTATATCCGAAACCAGCGAATTCACAAAGACCTTGATGTTCCGTTGGTGAAGACAGTATTTTCAAAACACGCTAAAAAATTTATAAAAAAAAATTGAGTTGCACCCAAATGTACTTGCACGCAATATTCTACATTATAGAGGCCACACCCGGCTGAAAAGAAGGGATACTCTTTTTCTCAGCCGTACACGAGAGATTTAAAACTACAAAAATTAACCGCTGAAACTAAAAAAAAATTGTTAAGCATTGGCTAAACATATATTAAACTTTATTTTTATTTTTTAGATTTAAGATTTGAACAACTTATTGATGTTTCAATTTAGAATTGAAGATTCAATAAATAATAAAATTATCAAAAAAAAAAAAAAATCTAAGCTGCTTACTGTAGCATCCCAGCGGCGAACTTTGCATACCACATCTCGTCTCTTCAATGAAGTATGTAACACTTTGTAATCAATGAATTCTATTTTACAGTGTATGGCGCTAGTGTATGGAATTTATAAAAATTAATTCCGTTCATTTTTTATATGTATGTGCTATTTTGTTGTTTGTATATGTACGTGCTTAATACTTACGTACATATTTATATGAACTTATATGAATGTAACAATTATTTTATTATTACTTTTTTTTGTTTTTTTACATACATACATATATATAAATTAAAAATATAAATTAAAAATGAATAAATCTTTAAAATATTTTTAAATAAAAAAAGTTTTATATCAGAATAATTATTTGGAGTTTCCATTCTTTATAGGATTTGCTGTTACATAAAAAAAGATTATACTCCTTCTACTTGCCCACGAACTAAGCGAGATTGTGTATAGACTGTCTACTGCTTACTTACAATGTGTGTGAAACAGTAATGCGTTTATATTTATTGAATGAACACTTCACTATCCTGCTTACTTTATGTGCAAGTGGTAGGCGTTCACTCTCGGAATGCGGCAATGCATTCGAAAAAGTATACTAGGTTGTAATTGAGCTCGTGTGCGTTACTGTCTTACATGTGTGCATCACATCATTGCTTCTGTGATCGATAAATTCGCCCCTGGGACATCCACATGTGTGTGAGTTTGCTTGATAGAATTTATAATTTGGAATACATCTATTACTACTCACTATAGGGTCAGCTTGGTTATATACAGATTTTTAAAAAGTTTTGACATATCATACAATGAGCTAATAGGCCGATAGGATTCAACCTTCATATGATCTTTGCCAGGCTTTTGTATCAGTGTAATTAGCTAAACCTTCCATTCAGTTTGATAGTGTTCTAGGCGTAGAATACTATTAAAGGTCACAAGTGTAGTTTGATTGTGTTCTGTTTTATCTTTTCGGTGTGACTTTTCGAAAGCACAAGAAAACGAGAAATTAGGAGAATAAAGTACTAAACAGCCTTGTTAAGGGTTTTCACATACCCAATGGATATTATTAGTAGATAACAATTAAAACAATTAAATTAGCCAGCAATGAAGAACAAACGTAAAATTACAAAACAAATACATATTTTAACAGTAGAAATGATGTTTTTTTTTTAAATAAAACAATTATTTGTTCAAGAAAACTACAAAAACACATTGAATAATTTATTTGAGTAATATTTTATAAGTTTTGCAACATACTTACCAAAATTATCTGCACAGAACACTTTTCTTGTAATTTCAAATCACTTTCACGAAAAGTGATTTTCAGAACATGTCTGTATTACTCTTTTTGCAATAAAATGTATTTCTTGAAGCATTTTGGTGCTTAATTGTTCGACACCTGTAGTCCGATTCAGTAACTTTTTACAATTCGAAAATTGTTAAATTTACTGACAATTATTGCGATTTCCAGTAACGATATTCACCCTTATTCTGCATTTCGATTACGCTCCCGCATTCAGTTACGCTCGAATCGAAAATTGCTTTTTTGAAAAAAACCTAATCGAAAGAAAAAGAAGAAGAGAAGAGTATGTTAAAACCACCTGCTTTGATATGAAACGTATGAAATAGAAACAGAAAAATTAAGTAAATTACAAACAATGTAATTATTAAACTATGAAAAGTAAAATTTTGCGAAAAAACAGTGATAAATACATACATATGTATATAAAAACTAAACATTGTGGTAACCAAAATTATAAGCAAATGTAATTTGTGGCCAAAATAATCCAGTGGGAGGAATCCTGAAGCGGTGGAGGCAAAATTATCAGTTTCTATACACTATTATAAATTAAATAAAGTTATAAAAACGAAAAAATTTATTACTAAATAAATTTATAGCATTTTGTATTTACATTTTATTTAATGATAAAATTTTTTTACTACACAAACAAAAATCGAAAAACAACCTGGAAAAATGTAGCTACGATCGTAACACAGCCTATAAACAATCGAAAAGAAATTTACTATTCGAGTCGAAACGCAAAATAAGGGTGATTGTTATTCACTAATTGCTTCTTAACAACATCTTTCTAATTTCCTTTCACGTAACATCTCTGCCAAAATATAAGAAAAATATGAAGAGGAATAAAAAATGAATTTTTTTTATTTATTTACTATATTTTTACCATACATTTTTTGCAATTTTGAGAAGTGAATGTTAAATTTATTGCAATTTAGAGAAATGAATGCTAAATTGCAATTTAAAATAATGGTTATATTATTATTTATTTATAAGAGATTTTGTGTGTTTGTATATTGTTTTAAAACAAAAATAACAATCGTGCTACGATTGAACAGCTAACTTTATCTTTTAATTACCACCGACAAATTATTGTCATTACCTTATCGACAGCGAATATCGTTAAAAGAGTTCCTGAATGTAAAGTTCGATAAATGTTCGATAAATATTAATTTTACGATACGATTATCGTAATAAAAGTTACTGTATTGCACTACTGGGTATTTTTTTGTGTTTAGACTAGTAAATTCTTTTTCATACTTAACAATATCAGAAGATAAATTGCTGCTTTTCGTCAAACTCAAAATTTCCCTTGTTTTTCTTCTAAATAACACTTTTTGTAACAGTTTTCCTTAACTGCGCCTCTTAAAAGTAATTGCTGTTTGAAAATATTAAGTGGGCTTGATGTTATTTTTATAAAATCGGTGCTATCTGTTTCGGCACTGTGCACCGTATTTACATCACTATTCGCCTCATCCCCTGAATTAAAGAATTCATTTAAATTTACTAGGACCAAATAATTAAATCTGTATCCTTCGGCAATTGACTATTTTCCCTGTTATCATATACTATTATACTTAGACCGTATGCAACCACGTTTTCCTTTCCCTTTAAGTATTCAATCTGGAAGTCAAATTCATTCAGCCTGATCTTCCAGCGTAGAAGTTTTGAATTTGGTTCTTTTAGATTACTCAACCAAACCAAAGGTCAATGATCAGTTTTTACTATAAATATTCTGCCATATAGGTAAGGACGAAAATATTTCGTTGCCCAAACTATTGAAAGCAGCTCTTTCTCATGGCATTTAGTGATCGGGTTGCATAACAAATTGCTTTATTATTTTTAATTAATGCTGCTCCCAGAACAAAATTGCTAGCATCAGTAACTAGATTAAACTCTTTGAACCAAAATACGGTGAGATTTTATTAAGAGCTTTAATTTTTCAAATGCTCTTCTGTAATCTTCATCTTTAAAATTTATTTTTGATCCCTTCTTCAAATACTTTACCAAGTGGTATGCTACTTTTGAAAAGTTTTTTATGAAGCTCCTTTAGTATCCTGTACCCATGTTCTGTAACTTTAGTGAAAAGTTCTAGTGGCGAAAATAAGTGAAACAAATTATTCCATCGTTTCTCGAAAAGTGAGAAAAAAATGAATCTGTAACTCATGTCGAAAACTTACAAAAATGCTTACGTCGTTACGTTAGAAATGTCAGAAAATATAGCTCAATGTCAATATGTAATTAAAGGCGATAATAATGCTAGCCAAAACAATCTTCGACGGCCACCAAAATACACTAAAGTAGAAAAAAATAAATGGCGGCTTCAAATATACTACCGTCGGCTATACAAAATAATGTGTAGTGCGGCTTTAATGATTGTTATTTGCAAAATAGTGTTGGAAGCACTTTCTATTAAAAACATTTTTAATCATTTTTCTAATATTATAAAAATAAAATAATAATTAAACAATTAGTTAACCTTGAAATACCAATTTTTTCATTAATTTTATTTCGAATAATATTGTTAAGATGTTAACTCACCATGTTTTTTGTTGTGAGTATATTTGACAGTTCAAAGTGGGAACTTTTTCCGCAAAAGTTTTACAGACATAGTATTTCTGTAACTTTGCGAGTAATTTTCTTACGTGATAGTTGTTACTCACAAAAAAACTTACAGGTTCAGTTTAGTGAGAAAATCAACTATTTGTTTCAATTTATGGGGTTATTATGTATTTCGATTCGAATCGAAAATGCTTTCGAAAGGAATTTCCGAATCGAAGATAAAATCGTATTATGTAGTACGTTCGAAAGGCCTGCAGAGTAGTTTTAAGGGAAATTTTCAATTGATGACATATTTTTTATGTTAAAACTTGGTAGCACTTTGCATTGTTTTATGCAAATGTCAAAATTATGTTAAATTATTTTAAGTGCAAATTTAAAAATACACAAGTACCTTAAATGGATAGTGTTTAGTTGTGGGAAAGTGGAAGATTTTGATTTAGAGATTTCAAAGGAAATTTATAAACGACACATGGATCATTATGAATCTTCGTGTGTATTATATTTTTTAAAAGAACTAAGTATGTACATATGTATGTACATAAACCTACGTTTACATTTATCGAAGAAAAATAATCAAGAAATAAACTAATAATTTATTTCTTTTAATTCCAATATATTTTTATTTAAGGGTTTATAAAAACCAAGTTAAATTACACTATCCCTAAGCAAAACTAGTAGTTACGTTCCTTTGGACAAATATTTAATAAATGTGAACGTAGCGTAAATATTTCGTTAAAATTCATAAAAAAAAATTGCCTCACATTACTTTACGTGCTAAAATCCAATAATAATGACTTACCGCCGATTTCACGATGTCGAAAGATTTTAGATTTTTTTGTTCATTCGTACAATTTTTTTTTGTGGTAGTTTTATTATTTATTGAATCTTCAATTATAGATTGAAACATCAATAAGTTTTTCAAATCTTAAATCTAAAAATACTTTCAATATATGTTTAGCCAGTGCTAAACAAAATTTTTAATTCCAACTGTTGATTTTTGATGTTTTACATCTCGTGTACGGCTGAGAGAAAGAGTATCCCTCCTTCTCAACCGGGTGTGGCCTCAATAATTTAGAATGTTGCGCGAAAGTGGATTTGGGTGCAATTCTAGTTTTTCACTATATTTTTTTGCGTGTTTTGAAAATACTGTCTTCACCAACGGAACATCAAGGTCTTTGTGAATTCGCTGATTTCGGATATACCAGGGGGCTGCAGTAATTGTACGTAGAATTTTGTTTTGTCGCCTTTGAATTTTTTCTACACTTGATGCTGAGGCAGGGCCCCATAACTAGATTCCATAGGACCATATTGGTTTCAGGATCGCGTTGTGTAACAAAAGTTTACAGTCAAGACTTAATATAGAATTTCTTCCAATAAGCCAATTCATTTGGGCTGCTTTTATTTTCATTTGTGTCAACTTTGCGTCTATATGCGATTTCCATGTTAAACGACGATCAAGATGAACGCCTAGATATTTGACTACAGTGTGTTGCGGTATAGTCTCGGTGTTGATTTGTATAGGCGGGCATGTTTCTCTGCGCAACGTAAAAGTGACGTGTACAAATTTCTGCACGTTAACTTTTATACGCCATTGTTTGAGCCATTTTTCTAATTTTGATATGTACCCTTGTAAGTTGTGGGAAGCATCTAGTGGATTTTCATGAACGCTTAGAAAAGCCGTATCATCAGCAAATGTTGACGTGTGAATGATACTGCTTAACGGTAAGTCAGAGGCATATATTAAATAAAGTAAAGGACCGAAGATACTGCCTTGAGGGACTCCGGCTACAATCGACTGCGGGGGCTTGAAAAATTGCCTTCCCTAACTAAAAATTTTCGTTCCTCTAGATAGCTTTTTAAGAGCCTGACGATGTTTGCGGGTAGATTTTGTGTTAATTTGTGGACAAGACCTTCGTGCCATTCTTTATCAAAGGCCTGTGCGACATCAATTAAAAGCGCTGAACAATATTTCTTTTCTTCAAAGGTGTCTCTAACTAGGTTCACAAGTCTGTGAGTTTGTTCAATAGTGCTATGTTGACTGCGAAAACCGAATTGATGATCTGGAATTCATCCACTTCTACTCACTATAGGCATCAGCTTGCTCATTTACAGCTTTTCAAATAGTTTTGAAATGTTGGGCAATAAACTAATAGGCCGATAGGATTCAACCTTCATATGATCCTTGCCATGCTTTGGTATCATAATAATCATGCTTCAACTTCAATCATTTCGCTGGGCACAACTTTCATAATTCCAAAGCCGATAACATCAGGAAATTTTTGTCGATCCTTTAGCTAATATGTTGGCTGGCCCCTTAAAACTACATTCAAGCTCATTTTGGAGATTGTGTCAAACAAAACACGACCCTTAGGACTGATTAAACATGAACCCCAAAATGTGTGTTTAGCATTGTAGTCGCCAGTTGCTAGAAAACGGGACCCCAGTGATTTATAAAAAGCCGTATATTGACTCTCGGTAATTGAGAATCTGCGGGGCGAATAGACAGATGATATTACAAGTTTTTGATAGAAAGTTTCGATGCAGATGTTCGTTGCTTGAAGATAATCTTCACAAAAATCATTCAACAGGTGGTGTTTTATTCGCGTTTTTATTAGGATTCCCGAACCACCACAAGCTCTGCCACGAGGATCCTTGGTGTCGTAAATATTATATCCACTAATTCTGAAACACCTTCGAGATGTCAAATGAGTTTCTGAGATAAGCATAACATCTATTTGTTTATCCAGAAGAAAATACTCTATTTCGTTTTTATGTTGGCTGTTACCGTTTGCGTTCCAAAAACAGGGGTTTTAGGCTGAGCGGGAGTAGCAATAATTTCTTTGTTTGTTGAATTCTTAAAAAACGAGTAAAGGGGGCAGCCTATATAATTGGCATTGTGATTTCCGCCGCAATTGCCACATTGTTTCGCCTTGGGATCACCTTTTATTTTATCACAATTAGCAGACACATTCACATACAACGAAGACAACTTGCAATAAGTTTTCGTGTGCCCAAATTATTTGCTGTTCAGGCATTGAACAGGTCCTGCTCTTTTATGTGGAAGCTCATATTATATATAGGGTGTGCTTCATTTTTTTTAATTTCAAGTCACCTGGCTGTAGCGGGAGTGCCACAAAATCCCCAAACACTAAATCCCCAACCTAAAAAAATCCCTAAAAATATAATCCCTAAAGTCCAACTTTAGCGAAAGTGCCAAAAAATCCCCAAACTGAAATTAAAACTCCAAAAAAATTTTATGATAAATTAACAAATATTTATTAGGTATGCGTATATGGAACAAATAGTTAATTCATGAAAATATTATTGAAAACTAAACATATTATGTGTATATAAAGTTCATTTTTGGTATTTAGCAATTTAATAAAAATTCTATTTTGAGATTTTGTTAAAATTCTTTTTGAATATATTTTAGATATGTATCTTCAAATTTTGTAAACATTCTAATTGCATAATGATAAACTATATGAAATTGATTTTAAATATGTTATTTTTTCTAATTCACCTCGAGCTTTTACAACTTTTTTAATATATTTACGGCGGTAGTTTTTTTATTTTTTCGTATGGATATGCCTGAATGTATATTGGCTTAGATTTCTATATATTCTTTCTTTAATTCTTTTATCAGAAAGAATTAGAAACACAAAATCGCTAAAGCGATATTTGAAAATTTTGTATTGACCTATGGTCCGATGAAGACGTTCATCTCGGACATGGGAACAGAGTACAAAAATTCTATACTGACGGAACTATGCACACTACTAAAAATTGAAAATATAACTTCCACAGCGCATCACCATCAGTGTAGCCAGGTAAATATTGTCTAATGTCCCCAAATTAAAGAGTGTTGTCCCCAAAAATCCCCATTTTAAAACTCGAAATCCTCAATTTTGTCCCCAATAAATAGATGTATATTAAGCATCATAAAAAACTATTTTTTTTTTAATTTTATTACATACATTTATTTAAGTTAATGCATTCGTATGTGCTCAATGGAAATTTTGAATCCATAGAATATTTTAAAATTCCGTACACGGAATCAAATTTATTCTTTTTTCTATGCTTTCGAGTTGTAAATTTATAAATAACTCAAAATTTTCCATACTCTCAGTGAATATTTTATGAACATCTTTTGCTAGTACAGTTAAATAATCTAAAAAAATTAGTTTGAACTCCTTTTGCTTCTAATTCCTTTGAACATTCTATGCCAACATCAATTTCAGCAACAACAAAATTAATTTCCTTATCGTCACTCAGTACATCCATTTTGGCAATATCGAATTCAATAAATTCTGGTTTAAAAAATTTTGAACAAATTGTTATAAAAACCAACATCCTCAATACCATCGCTTTGAAATAATCGAAATATGGAGAACAAAAACGCCAAGATACATAAACATATATGTAAATATGTATATGTATGAAAGAAAATGGTAAAATAAAGCAAAATTGATAATAGGTACAGTTAAATCCCGATAATTCGTAATGGCAAGGGACCGGCCATTTCTTACGAATTCTAGGGGTTTTCGATTTAGCGGGATTTCGATTTAACGGGGTTTAAATAAAATAAATACGAACTAACGGGGTTTTTCAATTTATTTACTAAAACGATAAAAATAACATAAAAAACAATTGTTTTTGAAGAATTGAAGTAAGAGTTGATGGAGCAATTTTAAATCGCTTAGCAACGTCTATTTTTTTTCTCCCCATTGTCAGTGGCTGCAAAAATTTGTTGTTTTTGTAACACCGACAGAGTTTTATACGTGCGCTTTGACAGTTTTCTTTATTATTCAAGTAACAAACTGATCTTAAGAGAATAAACACACACACAAGCAAAAGCAAAAAATCATTCTTTCCATGTTTCTGTTGTTTTTTTACGAATTATAAGTGGTAGTTAGCAAACAATTACGATTTATAAGAGGTAAAGAAGATTTTATTTGAAAAAAAAAATACGAATTAGCGAGGGGACCAAAATGTATGGAAATTTTACGAATTAACGAGATTTTTTCAAGGGACCGACAGTTTATTACGAATTATCGGGAATTACGATTTATCGGGGTACGAATTATCGCGATTTGACTGTATACTGAAAATGAAAAATCCCCAAATCCCTCCCCACGATAATCTGTCCCCAAAAACCAGCTAAAATCCCCAATTTGGGGAGAAATCCCCACACCTGGCTACACTGATCACCATCAGACACTAGGAACAATAGAAAGAAGTCATAGAACTTTTAACGAATACGTTCGTTCTTATATATCTGTGGACAAAACGGACTGGGACGAATGGTTAAAATATTTCACTTACGACGCCATCAACGGCACATAACTACTGTCCTTATGAGTTAGTATTTTCAAGATTACCAAACAATTTTAGACAATTTGCTAAAGTAGATAGTGTGACACCACTATACAATGTGGATAACTATGCCAAAGAGGCAAAATTTAGGTTAGAAGTAGCACATAAGCGCGCTCAAATACTTTTAGATAAAAATAAAATTAAATAATGATAAGAATATTTTAGAACATAATTTTAAAATAGGAGATTTAGTTCTACTTAGGAATAATTCAGGTCATAAATTGGAAAACCAGTATAAAGGTCCGTATGAAATTAAGAAAATAGATTTAAGAAATAATGTTACCATAGTTGATAAGAAAACTAATAAACAACAAGTAGTTCATAAAAATAGATTATTTAATATTATTGATCGACACACATGGAAAATTTTAGTCCTTATCGGATCAAAAATCTGTAACTTTTTTGTTCTTAGAGATAGAGTTCTGATATTTTGCACGAATAATCTTAAATGTATTTGCTATTATTCTATAAAATATGAGCCAAATTAAAGCAGAAATTATTTCACAATAAAGGTAAGAATTTTATTTTTTGTATATAGAGATGACTTGAATATGTATTTGGTACAAAATAGTAACTTTAACTTGAAATAAATTTTTTTATTATATTAACATTTGTAATGTTTTTAATTTAATTGATGTAATTTTAACCCACACTTAACTTAATATAATTTTATTGATTTGCACTTTTCCCATTTTTAACCGGGTTTTGATTTTATAAAATTAAATTTACATATTCTGTTAGGTATAGTGTAACTTTAAATATTTAAGTAATACTTTAACCGTGACATTTTTGTGGTTACTTCATCAGTTTAAGCGTCTTCATCCAAATCTTTTGCAAGTTTGGCGGATGGTTTTCTTATACTTGTTACATATGGGTCAGAGGTGTAAAGAAGTCTGTTGAAAACATCTTCGTTAGTTGCTGATCGCGAATATTTTCGAGAGTGATGTAAACGATAATTTTTGTTGTCTTTATTGCGCGACTCTTGTGCGTCTTCGGACAGCTGACCAATAGGCAACACTGCAAAATGTTTTATAATGCTTTCCCCATGTATCAATATTTTGTGGACAGATGATGGCATATCATACCAGTTGTATTTTTTTACATAAAATCTTGCTGTTTCCATTGCATATTCGCCAAATTTTCCGGGGTCTATTATTAAATCAGACGATAAGGCTTGAAGAATGATGTGAAACCTTTTTATTAATTCTTCGTCTACTCTAGTTATATCAGCAGATCGTGCAAAATTAAAAAAAATCTTCTAGCGGTATTACCATCATTGCTGTTAACACTTCCTTGTCTTGGCTTATCAATAATTAATCCCAACTCTTCACGAAAACGTTTTTGTATATTAGCTTTTTTAAGCTTCTTTATTGCTTTATGATTTTCAGTTAACGCTGTCAATTTTTGGAATTCACTATTATAACCAATGTGCAGAATCATTTCCATACATCTTATCCACGCGTGGAGGGTCGATAAACCATAAAAGCATTTTCATCTTCTGGTCTCGCAGCTACTCTCTCTAAGTTATTCATTTGAGTAGGTGTCGCTTTGCATATGGTACATGATGCACTTGATGGAGTATTTGTTAAAACTTGTGCTACTTTACCATCAATCATTGTAAGATACAGTTTATGGTTTACGGCTACATTTTTGTTGTTCTTTGAAATAATAGTTGGTGACAATAACTTTATTTGAGTTTCAATATTATCTACCACTTCTCTAGTTTTTGCTGGTGTCTCTTTGCAAAGCTCTATTGAGATGGAGCGACAATATCGAACAGATGAGCAGACTGGATTTTCCCAAATAATTTTTTTTTTGATAAATTTTATTATATATTGAATCTTCAATTATAGATTAAATTATCAATAAGTTTTTCAAATCTTAAATCTAAAAAATATTAAATATATGTTTACCCAATGCTAAACAAAATTTTTAATTTCAACGGTTAATTGCTGTTAATTGTTAAAGTTGTTTTACATCTCTCGTGTACGGCTGAGAAAAAGAGTATCCCTCCTTTTCAGCCGGGTGTGGCCTCTATAATTTAAAATATTGCGCGCAAGTACATTTGGGTGCACCTCAAGTTTTTGTATATATTTTTTAGCGTTTTTTGAAAATACGGTCTTCACCAACGGAACATCTAGATCTTTATGAATTCGATGATTTCTGACATACCAGGGGGCTGGTGTAATTGTACGTAGAATTTTATTCTGTCGCCTTTGAATTTTTTCTACACTCGATGCTGAGGCAGTGCCCCATAACTGGATTCCATAGTACCATATTGGTTTCAGGATCGCGTTGTATAAGAGAAGTTTACAGTCAAGACTTAATATAGATTTTCTTCCAATAAGCCAATTCATTTGGGCTGCTTTTAATTTCATTTGTATTAACTTTGCGTCTATATGCGATTTCCATGTTAAACGACGATCAAGGTGAACGCCTAGATATTTGACTACAGTGTGTTGCGGTATAGTCTCGGTGTTGATTTGTATAGGCGGGCATGTTTCCTTGCGCAACGTAAAAGTGACGTGTACAAATTTCTGCTCGTTAACTTTTATACGCCATTGTTTGAGCCATTTTTCTAATTTTGATATGTACCCTTGTAAGTTGTGGGAAGCATCTAGTGGATTTTCATGAACGCTTAGAAAAGCTGTATCATCAGCAAATGTTGATGTATGAATGTTATTGCTTAACGGTAAGTCAGAGGCATATATTAAATAAAGTAATGGACCGAAGATACTGCCTTGGGGAACTTCGGCTTCGATCGACTGCGGTGGGCTTAAGAAATTGCCTTCCCTAACTACAAATTTTCGTTCCATTAGGTAGCTTATTAAAAGCCTAACATTGTTTGCGGGTAGATTTTGCGTTAATTTATGGGTAAGACCTTCGTGCCATACTTTATCGAAAGCTTGAGAAACATCTATAAAGAGCGCAAAACAATATTTCTTCTTTTCGAAAGTGTCTCTGATAACATTACACAAGTCTGTGAGTTTGTTCAATAGTGCTATGTTGTCTGCGAAAACCGAATTGATGATCTGGAATTCATCCACTTCTACTCACTATAGGCATCAGCTTGCTCATTTACAGCTTTTCAAATACTATTAAAAATGAATAGTATTATTATTTTTGCAACATAAGGTAGTTCTTCAATCTCCACTATGTTAAATCTTAACGGTATTTCTGGTAAAGAGATGACTGGTAGCAGTTCAACAATATCAGTAGAAATATTCGGTGTAAATACTTTTTCTAAGTGCTTAACAAAAATAGCACCTTTTTCAGCATCAGTTCTTGCCCAGTCACTATTCGAATCTCGTAACGGAGGTTTGCAAATCACTGGCCTTTTAAGTCCTCTGGCTGCACGCCATAGCGAATAATCTGTTTGTGGTGTTGCATCGAGTTCTTAAAGAAATTTTTGCAGCGAAGCTGTTTTTTGTGTTTGTAAAACTTTTCTGAGCTGTTTGGTGCATTCCTTTAGCCTTAACTTTAGCTGGTGGGATCTGTAACGTTGCCATTCTCGTCGCGCTCTCCGTTTTTCAGTCAATAGCCTTTCTATATCTACAGAAGAAATGTTGTTGAATCTTACTTCTTGATTTGAAGAAGCATTAAGAGCAGCTTGATTAACATGTGCTTCAAACAACCTAATAGAATTTTCTATGTCAGTAGGTGTTCTCAACAGCATATTTTCCGTGCAATGAGCACTCAAATATTTTTTGTATTTCAGCCAGTTAATACGTGCAGATGTCAGCGGTAAATCGCATGTTGATGTTGCAGTTGTGTTTGAGTAAATAGTGATAATAATAGGCGAGTGATCTGAAGATAAATCCAATGATGCTTCAACTTCAATCATTTCGCTGGGCACACCTTTCATAACTCCAAAGTCGATAATATCAGGAATTTTTTGTCGATCCGTTGGCCAATATGTTGGCTGACCACTTGAAACTACATTCAAACCCATTTTTGAAATTGTGTCAAACAAAACACGACCCTTAGGACTGATTAAACGTGAACCCCAAAATGTATGTTTAGCATTGTAGTCGCCAGCTGCTAGAAAACGGGACTCCAGTGTTGTATAAAATGCCGTATATTGACTCTCTGAAATTGAGATATCACAAGTTTTTGATAAAAATTTTCAATGCAATTTTGTTGCTTGAAGATAATCTTCACAAAATTCATTTAACAGGTAGTGTTTTATCGCGTTTTTATTAGAATTCCCGCGCCACCACAAGGTTTACCTCGAGGATCCTTGGTGTCGTAGAAATTATATCCACTAATTCTAAAATAGCTTCGAGACGTGAAATGAGTTTCTGAGATAGCATAACATCGATTTGTTTATGCAGCAGAAAATATTCTATTTCATTTTTATGTTGGCAGATGCCGTTTGCGTTCCAAAAACATGTTTTTAAGTTCATGGTTTGCTTAATACAGCCTGGTACAAAGTAGACTGCATTTTCAACATTTCCTGCATCATACAGGACATGTTGAGAGTAAAAGTATTTACTGTTTGTATTAAGCTCTCAATTGAGGTTTCAATACGGTTTAAATTAGACCCTGGAGCTTCGTTTACTGGTGCCGGTTTTTGCGCTGTATTGTGGTTACTTTTTAAAATGTTAGCGTATGAAAATTTATTATTAGGTTTTTGTTGAGTAAGAGTCGTGTTAGACTTTAAAGCATTTGAGTATTGATTATGGCTAGTCGACGGTTGAGGTAACTGAGGGTAGTTTAAAGGGGTGTTGGGCTGATCGGGAGTAGCATTTGTTTTTGTAAAGAGGGCAGCCTCTATAGTTAGCAGTGTGGTTTCCACTGCAATTGCCGCCTTTTTTTTGCCTTGGTATCACCTTTTATTTTGTCAGTTAGCGGTACTGTGCAACTCACCGCATACAACGCAGACGGTAGGCAACTTGCAATAAGTTTTGGTAGGGCCAAATTCTTGACATGCATTGGATAGGTCCATTTTTTTTATGTGGCATCTCAACTGTAACTCTTCTGTGTAACAAGTACTTTAGATTATAGATTGGGTGCGATTCATTTTTTTTAATTTTCAAGTCCCCTGGCTGTAGCTCGACTCTAAAAATAGGTTGGGGGATTTTATCCCTATTTTTGATGTTAGAAACATTTTTAACTTTGAAGCCATTATTTTCAAGGCCAGACTTAACCTCTTCTGGATCCACACTAGAGTCTACACCTTTTATTACGACGGTTAGACCTTTAGCACTCTTTAATTGGTACGTATAAAAATTTTTGTTTTTTGACTCAAGGTCAGAAACTATTTTTCGGTAATTATTTTCATGAGCTATCTGGATTTTTGTTTCGTTAATATTTCCGCGCTTAATTGAAGTTACATAGAACTCATTTTCTCCAATTAATGAGATAAGACTTTTAACCAGCAAACTGGAATTCTGCTCTCTTAAATATATGGGTGGGGGCTTACTCGAACTTATTGTAGTTGTGTTCTCATCGGCTTGTTCAGATAAAATCGCGAAACGATTTTCGGAATTTTTTATTTTGTTTTTTCCATCTCTGGGAACTTTCGCTGTTGAAGCTATTTGAGCTGATTTTGGACTTCTTCCCCTTTTTAACACGGTTATGTATCTGTCCATTCCTGTTTGAATTTTATTATCATCATTTATTGTACTCACCGCATCTACCATTTTGTGCACGTTGGTCACCTTGTTACTTATTGTTTGTTTGTTTGTTTGTACAGCTAAGCTGCCAAGTTTGCTGATGGGTGCAATTGTTGTTGCTTCTTGATCACTATTTAACATGTTCAAAGATAATGATCGTGCACGAGTATTTGTGTTTTCTGTTAAATTCAGGTTTTTGTTTAATTCATTTTTTTTATTGTCGTCATCAGCAACTAAAGATATATATTGTACATTCCTACTGCTTGTAGGATTATTGTTGTTTTTATCAGAAGATGAACTCATCAGAATTCTCTTTTTTTTATTTTCACTTATATTAGTTTGTGTATGCAAATATTTATGTGTATTGCACACAAGCAAAAAATAAAATAAAACCAGTAAAATAACTGTTCAATAAATGTTTTGTTTTTTTTATATTTTTTGTGACTTGAAAATTTTTTTTTTCTTTTATATTTTTTTTATATTCAGTTGCGACGATTATTAAAACGCGTCTGTTCACTACGAGAGTTGAAACTGAATTTAAACTTAAATAACATATATATCAGCACTGATTTATTGGCCCTTAGACTAATTAAAAACTAATTGTAAAAGAATGTCCATAAAACTAGCGTTATAAGGGATGGAGGTGTAGCATGTGACCAACAGTGTGTAATATGCATTGCGATTCAGCAGTAGCGCAACATACAAACATTGGCTGACTTCCAAAACGTTCATATACAAAGTTTGTATACAGTATTGCTACTGTATTTAAACCACTTACATATACAAAGTTCCGAAACAATGCATCAACTATAAAACCGATACCTTGTTTGCTTTCTTACTGCGTTAAAAAAACTTGGCGACGGCGTTTTGAAATGGAATACATTGTATAATTATTGTACTGCGGCGTTATGAAATGTGATGCTTTGTTTAAACACAAAGCAATTGACGTTTTGGAAGTCAGCCATTGACAAACTGCAAGTAAGATATTTTGTGTGTGTCGGTAATTTGACACTTATACGGTTAATCAAGTGCAGCAGCACAATGCACTCAAATGAATAACATTTATTAACTGCATTTGTTTGATTGTAAATATAGGCAACACAAGGTATGCACTAGTTGGACTGTTGAACACATACCATACATAAATACTGGGAAGCTAAATATGCTTACCCAACAGTAATATATATATATAGTCTTTGCTCTTATGTTAAGGTACCCCTAAGAATAATTCTCATAATTAGTATATAAGCCCATGTCATTTAATTAATAAAACAATTAATAAATCAACAGTCTCATGAGCTGCAATAATAAAAGCTGCTCTAAGACCAAAAGAAAAATGAATAAAAACTATTTTATTACAGTGTGATATGTAATAAGATTAAAGGTATTGGAGGGAACCCTCTTTAAAACCAAGCAAAAATCGAGAAGAGAAATCTTAAGAAAAATTCCATAGCATGGTTTTTTCTTGCTATTTATATGAATAAACAATTTGTATATATGTACATATGTTCATAGTTTTGACTTCGGAAATTCAGTTTTAAACAAAATAAAACATTTGGTATGAAATATTTTTTTGAAGATTTCTCTACCATTTAACTTTTGAAACTGTAAAAAAGTTCCTGCCTATTCCTCTATATTTTTACATATCGCAACCACTTTGCACAAACACAAACTTATATTTATTTAATGAAGTTTTACAATTTTTTAAATAAACGAATGAGTTTTAAATTAAATATAACAAATAAATACAAATCAATATTTTACACCTGAAACTAAAAACAAATGGTTTGCAACAATTGTTAGGTGGGCTTGTAAGATTAACTTATAGTCATTGTATAATTTTTAAGCTTTTTCTAATTCCTTAAACCCAACGAAAATAAAACATTTGAGGGTTAGACTGTTTACCGGCTCAGCTAGTATACATACATATGTACATACATATTAGTACATATATTATATATATTATTTGTTGTATATTATTACATATTCTTTAATTTATTAAACATATTGCGTAATTGTGTTCTTTTTTATAGATTGTTCGAAAAGATCGTTCTCTTCTTGTACAAACAAGCAATTGCGTGGAAGAACGGGAATGGGTTGATCTTCTACATAAAATATGTTTGAAAAATTCGATAAGCTCACAGTACTTTCATCCCTCTGCCTTTGTTAATGGAATATACAGTTGCTGCGATCGTTCGGACGAAAATGCTCCTGGTTGTAAAAATGTAACCCCTGAAGCAATAGATTATTTTCAAATGGATTTAATAACAGCAATGGATCCTGCGTTAGACTTACAACGAATACACACATTAATCATGTCGCACATGACACAACTGGAGGCATTTCTTGACCAATCAGTTACTTTCAAACAGATACAGCAGCATAACCCATTGATAGCGACGGCAATGGCCTTCCAGCAGCAATCAGCACATTTATATAGGAAATTTAAAGGCACAATAATGCAATTACGAGAAGTGGCATATATGATTGATAAGGATCATCGAAATTATAAACAGGGAATAGCTCGCGAGTTACAATATGGCAGTCGGCAGGCACCGATCGGCGATGATAACTACTTACATATGATGCGAGCAGCAGGGCACGTAAACTTCCATCATCAGCAACAGCTAATGCAACATCATCAACAGCAAGTACTGCCTCAAATGCAATTGGTTATGGCATATCCATACCATCAGCAACAACAACAGCAGCTAGTTCAGCAACGGGGAACCATGAATGCGTATTTTATGCACAATCTTCAATCCGCACAACAGCAAAAACTCAATCAAGCAAATTTTTTTCAACAGCAACAGACACTGAATCATCAGCAACTTAACAATAATCAAAGTTTAACGCATACGTCTGCTGTGGTGCATAATCATCATGCACATCCAAATGCAAGACCATCATCTAGTAACTCCTCCACAACTTCAAATTTTGCTCCCACATTAACGCCTACATCAAGTATTTACATATGCGATAACCTTACAATAGAACGCTATGCGAATAAGTGTTAAAATCTTGTACTTATGTATGTACTAAATTATTAGGGTATATAAATTATTTTTACATGTACATATAATAACTCACATACATACATACATACCTACTTGGTACTTATTATAACATTCGTAAATACTAAGTACCTTTATATATTTTTTTTTAAATAAGATCAAACCCACCAACCATGCATCATCTTGTATATATGACACAAATGTAGGATTTTCAATTCCTGGACTGGCTTTTATTTCTCCATGATTTTTCACTACGTTTTGAAAACACTTTACTTTGCATTTTATGATTTTAACTATTATTATTAGTTATGATTTCGTTGTCACAAACACATTTTTTGGTATCTTTATTTCCATCGCCCCTTTTTCAATCACTTTCAACAAATACAATTCAACAGCAATTGGAATTGCTACAGAAATCCATGCTTCATTTTTTATTTTGTCGGCACTGTATTAATTGTCTCACTAACTTAAAACAGTTTCTAATGTTTGTATGTACATATGTATGTATGTATATAAAAATTGGCAAACAATCAAATCTATAAGAATGAAATATCTATTACTCTTAATGACACCTTTTTATTACGCTTGTCTACAAAATTGTATGTTGTATATCCTTTTGTTCGTCACTTTTTATTTATTTTATTATATTAAACAAACCACTTTTAGTTTGCCAAAATTCGTTTCAAAAAGCTTTCCACGTAAGTATGTACGTGTTTCTTCAATTTTAAATATTTTTCAACGCTTTATTAATAAATTTCATATCTCGGTGTTGGCCCACATAAATTAATACCCCTTAATCCACATTTCGGAAAAAAACGAAATAAACAAAATGGTTCTACAAAATATGACATTTTATTCGAGATATTCTCAAGCATTTGGTGTGTTCTTTGTTGAAGTTTTTTAAAATTATTATGCTTTAGTAATTGCCTTGTTTGTGTATAAGCATACGAGTTCATTTCATACGGAATTATATGTGTTCCAAATATCGAAGTTATATAATCGATGTTTCTCAATTCGAACACATTACTATGCTAAAATTATATATTGCACAGTTATTACAAAAGGGCAAAAACTCCAAAATTAGAGAAAGATACAAACTATTTGAAAACCCAAATAAATTTATTTAATATAAAACCTAACATAACTGTATTTCCCAGTAAAAGCAGTGGGCTAAAAACAAAAAAAAAAATTACAGAAGAAGTAGATATGCACTGCAAACTTTATGATATAAAGTCATTTCCGGTTTTTTTATTATAGTCTTACCTCATTATTGTATTTCCTATATAAAGGGCTTCATTTAATTTTAAGAAAGAAAAAAATATTTTTTTTATATATTAAAAATATTTTTATTTTAGTTTATTACAACTAGGTTCCAGTTAAAAATGACAAATTATGTCGGTCAAGTGCCCCCCACTGGCTCAGCAGGCTCCAATCTTTTAGCAAAACGGTCAATCACGTTTTTCAATAAATGGTTGATAATGGATATGCTCGATAATGTTTGTTTTAAGCTCTTCCTCTATCGTGGGATTATTGCTGTACATTTTCGATTTCAAAAAACACCACATAAAAATTTAAATGTGTTAATTCGCACGTTCTTGGTGGCCAATTTACTCCTCCTCTACGAGAAATAGTGTGATTTTCGAACTTTTCTTTCAAAAGATCTATTGTTTCTCTTGCTGTGTGACAAGTGGCACCATCCTGTTGAAACCCATATTCTCGTCGTCCAAATGATCAATTTTCTAATGAATAATGGAAATCGTTTGATGATTAATTGGTGCGAACGATGACGAATGGATGTTTTTGGATCTTCTTCAAAACTTCTCCTCATCCGTTTCTAATAATTTCTTAACCATCAGCTCGAATTTTATTTTAAAAATGTCATATTTACATCTTGATAACTTTTGCCATTTTCATAAAATGTTTTAATAATAAAAACACATTGTTCCTTGTGTAACGTTCCATATTAACTAACCGGAATGTATTTAGAATCTGAAAATAGAAATTTAGAATAAAAATTACAAGTATAAAATAATGGAAGCAAAATTAAAACTATACATCAATTTTGCACCGTTTATATTTAAGGGACACAAAATTTTCTCTTTTTTACTTAGCTAACAATTGATTTGTTACAACGGTATTATAGTGTATGTTACAAGAAGTACGAGTACGTTAATAATTCTAATAATAAGATGGATAACGAAACCGTCCGTACTTATACCAAGTTACCCAAAAGCATTCCAGATAACAATTTTAGTTAAATTTTGAGAGCGAATGAGGGAGTATTTTCATAATTTCATGTAAAAAATTGTGAGAACACTTTCTTTGGGTAAGTTCGGACAAGAATAGCCAGATGGTATTAATCAGAAAATTTCGAAATAAAGGAAAAAGTAGTTTGTATTTTAAAATTGTTTAAAAGGCAAAATGCTTTTACAGATCAGTGAAAAATTTATGGATACATCAAGTGAGTCTGCTGTTGCCAATGAATCAAAATTTTTTATGATGTTATGCGTGTTACGCGTTTTAAAATCACGAAAATAAAATTTCTTTTAAATCCTAAGCTTAATGCCACTATTACGGCTTACAACTAAACCAAGTTGAATTGAAATAATATAGTAAATCAGTTTTGGAATTGTGAATTACATCTCATTCTAATTGAAATTGTGTTGATGTTGCCAGCCTAAAAAAGCAACGATTTGATAGTTGATTAAGTAGCTATTCTATTGTGGCGAAAAATTAAAGGAAATACATTTAGTATTTCTTAAAGTGTGGTTTCTTTAATAAGTAAAAAAATTTTACCAAAGCCAATTTTGTTGGTTAGAATTGCACAAACCAATGAAAATAGTTAAAACAACCAATAAAAATTGTAAAATAAAATTTGACAAAAACGATGGTAATATTACAAAAATTATGGTAACTGAACAATTTTTGTGGTTTAATTACAGTTATAATTATTGCTTATATTTATCATGGAACACAATTGAATTGATATTTTTAATACGCTAAATTAAATTGCTTACTTACTCATTTAAATATCAAATTCATTTTTGCCCACTTTTGGCATTTAACTCACATGATTGGAACACATCGCCTTAGGCAACTCAGTCACAGCAGAATATTAAAATCGACAAATACAAGCAAACACATACATACATATATGTTTGTATCTTAACATTGTGTGTTGGGGCCGTCTACTTTTCGTCATTTTCACATACACAACACGACTATTAACAAGCTACACTAAAAAGAGTGTAAAGGAATAAACACATTCGCCACAGCAGGCTACCGACTACCATCTGCCAAAATTAGAATACATGTGTGAATATGAGAATGATTATATTGACGACAGCAAGACAACACGGCAAAAGGTGTTTGTCCATGCAACTTTTTTCGTGTAGTCAAATTAAACTAATTTCTATTTCTGATGGCCACAAAACCAATATAGTGTTGACAAAATAACAAAATATGTAAAGCAAATTAGTGATTAGAAATATTTTTTATTGTAAAATAAAAAAAGAAAATTGTAAAATTTAAATGTTATATATGCATCAAGAATTTTTAATAGCTTTATTGTTATATAGAATATTGACTTGAGTCAAAAATACCAACATTGTTAAAGATTAAAAAACTCACATGGTAATAGCCCTTTTTTAGCTAAAAATTGTTGTGTAATTTTTTCGGCTCTCTCTCTTGATTCCGCAGTTACGGAGATCAAAACTATAATATAGTATTGATACCAAGTCCTACAATATATAACGAATATAAACGACATATGTAGGTGTAATTTCAAAATGCTCTAAATAACTAATGTAATTCTTAAAATCATCATTAAAGAACCATAACTTACGTATTTCATCGGTGACAGCTGTCAAGTATACACCAAATAAAAGCATGGCAAGTTCCCTGTAAAAGTGAAAAGTCAGACAAACAAATTTTAAAATTGAATTTCACTCGCAATGGGTAAATGGTTTTAAAAAATTTGTATACTAGTATAAAGGTATTTTAGAGAAGTTTAGAGTGATATCCACATCGCTTATATCCCGCTTATATCTATATATATAAAATACAAAAAATGTTTGTACCCATGTTCGCTATAGACTCGGAAACTATCCAACCGATTTGACCCAAACTGGTGTCATTCAAAAGGGAATTTATAGAGGATGGTTTTAGGCTTTTAATATTTCAAGTGGGCGTAGCCCCGCCCACATAAAGTGAATAACATCATATATCTTGGCTATTGTGATAGCAAGAGTTTTGAAACATTGCAATAGTTCATATGTTACTAATGTGAGTAATCAGGACAAAAATGGGCGTTATCGGACAAGTGGGCGTGGCAGCTCCCATATAACCCAAAAATTGAAATCGCCATATTTTGGGCATTTTTTGACCTACGCCGATGATATTTGGTACATATAGTATTGACATAATTAGGAATACGTACTAGGAGAAAAGTGAGTGGGACCACGCCCCTTTATAGGAAAATAAAAAATCTTAATATAGTCTTAACTATTGGACCGATGGTCATTAAATTTTCACAATAGGATATATAAATACTTTTAATTTTATTTTATAACGAGGGGGGTAGCGAAGTACACCGGGATCAGCTAGTCCCTTATATATATTATGAGCAGCTACAGCTGATTAAACCAAACTTATGAAAAACAATGTATTTGGTTATAGGTGACTTACCGTAACGCCATAGCCATAACCATAGAAACCAATTGAATTTTGGTTTTTCGCCATAACCGTAAACAACTGTTTGGCTATGGCATTATGGTTAAGTCACGACTAATTGAACCTTAACTCCGGAATCCAAGGAGATCCATGAGATGCATTTTTTCGGTTTATATTAAAGCGAATCCATACAAAGTAATGTGAGTGGAGAATTCAATTCGCCGTAATCAATTCGCCCCAGCGAACTTTTAAAAAGAAAAAGTGCTAAATATGCATTACTGTAATATATGAATCGTTGCAACAATTCAGAATCAGCTGTTTACTATGTATCTGTCGTTTCCAAAATAATCAAGTAGCTGGCTACACGGCTACAACTGTGGCTAGCAGCATTTGTAGTCGTGTGTTCGTGTAGTCATCTGTGGCGAATGTGTTTATAGCTTAACAAAGCATAATTTCCTACGTTTTTCAGCTCGTATGGTAGCTTATCAACACGCATGTTGTTGTCGTTGCTCGTTTTGTTAAAATACAAACACATAGTTGAAATTGATAATAAAATAAAAAAACAGCTCCCCTAAGTAGTTTTATGTTCATTTTTGCAGCATTTTTAATAAATTTGCAATAAAAACAATTTACACAAGTAGTTCAATTACTGCTGTGACATGGTTACTTTAACCCACAGTTATATTGTGACACTGAAAATTGCAACAACAATTTACATCAACAGTTCATTAACAACTGAGATTGATTGGATTAACTAACAACATTTTTTTGTGTGTATAGACGGTTGTCAGATCTGACTATATTGTCAGTAAAACGTGATGAAAATTTTTTACAACCGTCTGAACAATGTTGCCAGAAAAACCATTGTCAGTCAATTTTTATACTACAAACTGACAAAAAATTCTCAGACATCTGACAATCGTGTAAACTGAATTTTCCAAGTAATTATCTGAAATTTTTTCTGCATCGGACAATTTTTTCACTGTCAGTAAAAAAGCAAACAAAATCTTGCAGTCGGATTCGGATAAGCGCGCTGTACAAACGAAAAAATTGCTTAATTGAAAATAAAAATTATTTTTGATTAATTTCCAAGTACCATTTACAACATTCGCGGTAAAGAAAACCCGCTTAATTGACAAATAATTTTACTTAGAAATAAGCTAATTTATATAAAAAACCACCGCATAAAAGAAAAAGTTATTTATATACTAATGACGAAATACTTTTTAGCGATCGCTTATATAAATTAAATATATTTAACTATTTATTACTTTCAAATATAGTTGTAAGGTTATATTTCAATTTTTAAAATGAATCTGAATTGAAAAATAAATAACAAATGTTTCACTTCGAATGTTATATTTTCGTTTTTAATATATTCATATATATTGATATGGCGGCAGGCAATAACCCCGCAGGAAATAACCCACCAATAAAAAATGAATTAATATCCCAACAAAATGTACTGAAGCCAACAACAACGATTTTTGGGGGGTTTATTTCATTATTTGGGGTATTATTTCCTTTAATTGTTTTGGGGTAATATTTCATATGAAATAATCCCCCAATAATCAATAATGAAATAAATCCCCAAAAATATACTTATTTGGGGGTTTAATTCATTTTAATTAAAAACGAAAACGTAAAGTATAAAGCATTTTATATATCGTTAATTTTATTATTTAACTCTAAGTAAACAGTCAATTGAAGTAGTCGTAAAAAACTATTAAAATTTGAAAAATAGATATATGTATGTGTTGCTACGTCAAAATAAAATTAGGTACGTACGAGTATGTAATGCAATGCAGAAAATCTTTACTAAATATCGCCGTGTCGGGAAATACCATGGTGGAGAAAATCCCTAAGCCCGGCCGTAGGCCGGCTATGCAAGGGATCTTTAGTAAGCAACTCAATTTTTTGAAAATAATCCAATATTTTAAAATATTTGAATTGTATTACTAAAGTTTTTCCGCGTAGCCGGCCTCCGGCCGGGCAATTCATTGCATTGGGGTGCTAGGTCAAAATAAAAATGAGGTACGTATGTACCTTTGAGTTACAGCTTTGTAATTACAGCTGTCCATGTTGCCGCGCTATAGTTAAAGATACTATTCAAGTATTTCATTAATCATCTTCATGCCATTTTTTCATAAACATTTACATTAAAAGTTCGGCACCACGAAATAAGCTCCAAATCGAAAAATGAAATAAGCCCCAAAAAATTTTATGAAATAAACCCCAAAAAAAAAAAATGAAATAAGCCCCAAACAAAATTTACGAAATAATCCCCAAATTTTTAAAAAATTAAATAAACCCCAAAAAAAATGAAATAAGCCACAAATTTGTTAACTTTTTGATGTAAGCTTAAGAAGAAATCATAAAATGCAAGAATTTTATCCTCTAAATTATATCGAACACCGGTTTCGCGTTCCAAGCATTCTCTGCATAACCGGCCTACGGCCGGGCGCAAGGAATTTATCCTCTATGGTATATCGAACACAGGCTTCGCGTTCAAAGTATTTTCTGCATAACCGGCCTATGGCCGGGCGCAAGGAATTTATCCTCTATGGTATATCGAACACCGGCTTCGTGTTCAAAGTATTCTCTGCATAACCGGCCTACGGCCGGGCGCAAAGAATTTATCCTCTATGGTATATCGAACAACGGCTTCGCGTTCAAAGTATTCTCTGCATAACCGGCCTACGGCCGGGCGCAAGGAATTTATCCTCTATGGTATATCGAACACCGGCTTCGCGTTCCAAGCATTCTCTGCATAACCGGCCTATGGCCGGGCGCAAGAAATTTATCCTCTATGGTATATCGAACACCGGCTTCGCGTTCCAAGCATTCTCTGCATAACCGGCCTATGGCCGGGCGCAAGAAATTTATCCTCTATGGTATATCGAACACAGGCTTCGTGTTGAAAGTATTTTCTGCATAACCGGCCTATGGCCGGGCGCAAGGAATTTATCCTCTATGGTATATCGAACACCGGCTTCGCGTTCCAAGCATTCTCTGCATAACCGGCCTATGGCCGGGCACAAGAAATTTATCCTCTATGGTATATCGAACACAGGCTTCGTGTTCAAAGTATTTTCTGCATAACCGGCCTATGGCCGGGCGCAAGGAATTTATCCTCTATGGTATATCAAACACCGGCTTCGCGTTCCAAGCATTCTCTGCATAACCGGCCTACGGCCGGGCGCAAGGAATTTATCCTCTGTGGTATATCGAACACAGGCTTCGCGTTCAAAGTATTCTCTGCATAACCGGCCTATGGCCGGGCGCAAGGAATTCATCCTCTGTGGTATATCGAACACCGGCTTCGCGTTCCAAGCATTCTCTGCATAACCGGCCTATGGCCGGGCGCAAGAAATTTATCCTCTATGGTATATCGAACACAGGCTTCGTGTTCAAAGTATTTTCTGCATAACCGGCCTATGGCCGGGCGCAAGGAATTTATCCTCTATGGTATATCGAACACCGGCTTCGCGTTCAAAGTATTTTCTGCATAACCGGCCTACGGCCGGGCGCAAGGAATTTATCCTCTATGGTATATCGAACACCGGCTTCGCGTTCGAAGCATTCTCTGCATAACCGGCCTATGGCCGGGCGCAAGGTATTTATCCTCTATGGTATATCGAACACAGGCTTCGCGTTCCAAGCATTCTCTGCATAACCGGCCTACGGCCGGGCGCAAGGTATTTATCCTCTATGGTATATCGAACACAGGCTTCGCGTTCCAAGCATTCTCTGCATAACCGGCCTACGGCCGGGCGCAAGGAATTTATCCTCTATGGTATATCGAACACAGGGGGCCTGTTCGTAAATTCATCACTGCGCTGCATAATATGATTATTTTGCACTGCCACTGCTAATCAGCTGTTGCTTATGTTTCTTTTTGCGCATTTTAATGTTTGTATTTATGAACCAAAAAATTTAACAAAAATGGAAAAGTTAATGATAAATTTAATTTTTGAGCTGGACGATAAAACTAATGATGTAAAATTGTCTAATCTACAAGAAAGAAAAAGGTTAAGAAATAAAAAACAAATAATATAATAAAAATTTCCGTTGCATCAGCCATTTTTATGATTAGTGTTTTGTGTTTATTTGCGCATAATATACTGCAGCGATGCATTTTTGAACGCATACCTTTTGCAGAGTTGCCACTATTTGCATATATGAACGTACTGCGCACAATATGCAGCGCAGTTTTGCATTTACGAACAAGCCCAGGCTTCGCGTTCCAAGCATTCTCTGCATAACCGGCCTACGGCCGGGCGCAAGGTATTTATCCTCTATGGTATATCGAACACAGGCTTCGCGTTCAAAGTATTTTCTGCAATTTTTAAAAAATTAAATAAGCCCCCAAAAAAATGAAATAAACCCCAAACAAAAAATTTGAAAATTTTTTGGGGCTTATTTCATTTTTCGATTTGGGGCTTATTTCATTGGGGCTTATTTCGTGCCACCTAAAAGTTCACCTTTAATTCAAAATGTATTTTGGGGGACTATTGCATTTTAAAAATTGTGGTGTTTTTTCATATGAAATAATACCCCGCTGTCGTTTCTGTTTGGGGTATTATTTCATTTCGTTGGGGTATTGTTTCATTTTAAAAATTGGGCTTTATTACATATGAAATAAACCCCCATTTTTTGGGGTATTAATTCATTTTTTTTTGGGGGGTTATTTCCTGGGGGGTTATTGCCTGCCGCCATTGATACACATATGTACATATATAATTTAATATACATGTATAGTGATGGGACTAGGGTAAATACCCAAATGGTAAATTGGGTATTTAAAATTTATACCCATGTATTTACCCAAGCACCTGGGTATTTACCTAAAATGTAGGTATGAATTAGAATAAAGAAAAAATTAAATAAATTAAAAGAATTTATGCCCCTATTGCGGTTCTCCACTTTTGTGGCAGTTTGGTCGTCTTTGGTGATTTCGCATTGCCGTTCTCAACTAAACTGCCAGTTGGCTATTCAGTTGTGTATCATGGTATTGCCGTTCTCAACTTTGTAAAAGTTTGGTCGTAAAAAACGATGAATACACACAACTGCTTAATTGTAGTTGTGTCATTATCAGTTAGAGTGAAATTTTTTTAAAAGCGGTGAAAATTTAAATCAAAATGGAAAGATCGTAAGTATCAATTTTTGTAATAAATTTTTCGCAATTTTTAAACACTTTTATTAGTTTGAAAATAACCACTAAAGCGCAATTTGAGCGGCTTGTCCAGATTATGGAGAGGAATCCGGAAATTGGTCGCGGAAAACCGAAGTTTGGTGCAACGAAAAATACGTGCAAGGAGTTATGGGAAGAGTTTGCTGTAGAATTAAATAGTTTGGGACCACCGACAAGAACATCTCAAGAATGGCAACGTGTAAGTGTGTCAATAAAATAATATTTAACAATTATAATATTCTGAATATAATTATAATCTTGCACAAGTGGCACCATCTGGCCAAGTTTTTGGCGTTGAGAACACTGCAGCATCAACTGAAAATTCTACTGAGTCAGTTGAACAAACAAAACAACCAACAGATCTACCAACAGCTACCCCAATCAGAAGAAGAAGTAATCAGGTACAAGAAAGCGAGCGTCTTGAGTTATTAAGGAAACAGGCACTAACTCAGAATGAAATTCTGCAAACATTAAAAAAATTAGAAAAAAACAGCTACAGAAACTACGAGATCAACAAAAAGGTGCTTGAAATTAAGAAAAAAAAATTTGCATTGTTGGAACGACAAGCAAATGAGGCTACTGATCTCCACAATCTTAAGGTCGAGTGCGAAAAATTAAAAATAGAAAAACTTAAGAATAAATTGAAAAATTAATAGTTTATAAGTATGTATATAAGTAGATAAATTTCATTTTATTTTTTTATATATTAAAATTCACAAGAAGTGGTATTATTTTTTTAAGGATTACAAGTTTTTAAGTATATGTACAGAATTCTTTTTTTTTTAACCTTTTAAGACTGAATTAACAAATTGTTTCAGAATAAATAAAATATTTTATAAGGTTTAAAATGATTGCATAATATTATTTCTAATACTGATTCCAACTTCAGTGTCTTCCATATTTGTGTTAGAGGATTGAGTAACATCTTCACTTTCCGTTATTATTTCTTGTTCTGGAATTTCACCCTGAAAATGAAGGCTAATATTGTGCAAAGCACAGCAAACGTTTACAATTTGTGTTGATTTTTCAGGTGAATAATGTAAACCTCTAGCGGAAAGGAGACATCGAAATCTGCTTTTTAAAACTCCAATCGTGCGCTCGACGATATTGCGAGCCTTGGCGTGCACAGTATTATATCGCGCTTGCGGAGAACCGGCATCTGTCATACGAAATGGTGTCATTAAGTAGGAACGGAGGGGATATCCTGCATCACCTAATATAATAAATCAAATAAAATTTCCTTTCTAAAAAAATCATATAACTTGCCTAATATCCATGTATTTTGTTGAACATTTGTTTGCAAATGAATATTTAAATCACTTAAATTAAAAATTAGTGAGTCGTGATTAGCGCCGGGGTGTCTTGCGTCTACATACCGTATGTTCATTTTGTAATCACACATCTGGAAACGATAAGTATAAATAAAAAAACAAATATTTTCTCTTAGTAAGCTTACAATCATAACATTTAAGCTATGGTAGCCTTTTCGATTTAGGTAAAGATGTTGCACATCTTTCCTTGGAGCAACGATTCGCACGTGTGTTCCATCGATACACCCCAACACACCGGGGAATCCACTTCTTGAAAAAAACCAAACTTTTGATGCATTTTTTTCTTCTTGGGTCATATGTATTGTTATCCATTTGCTGCATATTCGGCGCTCTATAATGTCAATCACTTCTTTTAAAACAAGAGACATTGTAGATTGAGCTATTCCAATATTAAAGTCGTTTCCACAGCATTTTTGGTAGCTCCCGTCAGCGAAAAATCTAAGAGCAGCACATAACTTTAATATAGGAGGAATAGCCACCACGCGAACAGGAGTTTTGAAGTGATCTTTGATTTCATCCAGCAAATAACAAAACGCTTCCTTGTTTAGTCGGAAATAACTTATAAATCTATATATATAAAATTATTATTTAGTTTTGTTACTTATAAAAAGTTCTTACCTAGCACTGGGTAGGTTCAAGAGGGTTGGAATCATCACGAATTTTTCTTCTTATACGTACCACATCTATACAAGAGTTTTCATTTTCATCGTCATAAAATAAATCGACACTAATATCCATTCTATGTAAATACTTTTTATTCCCACAACAGATAAAAAAAAACACTTTTGTAATTTAATTTTCTTCAAATTTCACTTGTCAAATGTGATATTTAAAGTTGGCAGTTCGATATTTAAGTTGGCAACTTTATGAAAAACTCAACTAAAAACAGTTGTGTATCGCAATAACTAAAATGAGTTTGGTTGTGCATAAGTTGGGTTTACTCTCACACGACCAAACTGAGTTGAGTGGAGAACCGCAATAGGGGCATTAATTTTTTATTATGAATTAGATTTTTTAATAACATATGAAATAATTTTTAAATTTATCTAATCGTAATCGCTGTCGCTGTCCGTATCCGATAAAAAATCATATCGAGTAGAGGGCGTGATTCCTGTTGAAGTTGAAGGGATATCGTCTTGAGTACCTTCTAGTGAAGAATTCATGGCATTTTCAAATTGAGTGGAGTGCGTGCTTTCTGCTGAAGGTGGTAAACTATTTTTAAAAAGCAAGTTCGAGTTGCACGATATATATCGCACTTGATCAACAAGAGGGTATTAACTCAAAATTTTAATATTTTCAGTAGAGGCAAAAAACTTTTTTTATACTATTCTCCAGACAAAAGTTTTTGCCCAGAAATCATTTCTGGCCTTGTAATTGGCAAAATCTGCCATTAGTTTTATGTTTAGCGCCTATGACATTGTGCATACATATTTGTTTTCTAATCTAAAAGTTTCCTTCGTTTAAACAAATAAGCATTTTGATTCCTGTTAAATGAGCTGAAGGAACATTCCTACAAAGCACTACGAGGTGCACCTACGAGTATACGTCCCGTACTAAAATTCCATAAGTTCGACAAGTTTTTCAAACTGATGTTTGATTTTTTCTATACATAACTTGCAAATCGTTAATAAATTCATGTAATCCATTCAATTTCTTAATGATTTTTTAAAACTACTGCCAATGATAAGCTGCAATTTATTTTACAATTTTGTTAGCCACACTAACATGTAATCGGTAATACGAAAAAAAAGTTGTAATACGAAATATTTCAACTTTAAAATGTATAATACCAATTAGAAAAATTTCAACTGAATTATAGTTAAGTTGTAAACCGTAATAGGGTTTTGCAATTTTAAATTATTGAAATAATTAAGTTGTGAATTTTTTATTCGAACTGAGTGATATTTAATCAAAGAAATTTATAATTTTTCAGGCTTAAGTTCGTTTTCTCTAAATATAATATTGTTATAAATTAAATTATTATTTAAATTAGAAAGAAAAATCTAGTGGCTCTTAATATTTGAACAGACAAAGAAAAATTAGACTGCGCGGAGGGTTGAACTGACATCGATGTTTCGAGACTTGAACAAGATAGACTTTGAAAAAAGTATAGAAAAGTTCCAACCCATTAACAAAATGATAAAAGCTGTAGTGTAAAAACTTACATGTAATTCAGCAGATTCAATTAATGATAGAGGATCTTTAACTAATGTGATTGCAGCTGCCGTGGTGGCAGTGAGGTCTAAGCGGTAGACAACTCTGATGATGAGACTGTGGTTAGTCTCGAAACATCGATGTCAGTTCAACCCTCCGCGCAGTCAAAAAACTTTTTCTTTGTCTGTTCAAATATTAAGAGCCACTAGATTTTTCTTTCTAATTTAAATAATAATTTAATTTATAACAAAATTATATTTAGAGAAAACGAACTTAAGACTGAAAAATTAAAAATTTCTTTGATTAAATTATTGAAATGTTTAAACTTCACATTTTGGTTTGTCGGTTTCCAGATGTTTTGGACAATTTTTATAATATGATAAGTAAATGCTGAGTTTCCTCTCATTAGTCCGAACTTGTCAGACCCATCTGAAAAGAATGCATGCAAAACGATACAAACACTATTATATTATTTAACACAAAAATATGTAGCCGCATGTTATTCTGTATAAATATAGATTTGATGATAATTGAAAATAACTGTTGGTGCCGCTGTAGCTGATTGGTAGCAATGAAAGATTGTCTGTCTGGAGGTTGAAGCTTCGAGTCACGCCAAAAAATTCGGTGTTGTTTACGTGTAATTCATACAAAGTAATCACAATTGATCTTATTTGGTCTCCGAGTGAATGTGTGCCTAAATGACCTGTGTCTATAATTTAATAAAAATAAATAAATACAATAAAAATCTAATATTTAAAGACTAATACGTAACACTATTATTTTCTATGTAACCATCACTATAATATAAGTACTATGTAACTTTATATAATTGTAAATTATTATTTTTATATAAACTATTTATTTCCTATACCATAAACATAATAAACAGCCGGTACGTAATGTGATAAAATGTATGAAAAATGTATTTAATAGTAGTAATAACTGAAATCATAACCGTGTATTAAAATATTACAAATACAACTGTATTATTGTTTTTACCTCAAACGACAGATTACAAATTGCAAAAAAGCAAATATACTAGCGAAAATGACTCTTTGTTGTACATCTGCAATTTTAGCACACATAGCATGTGTGTTGTGTTGTTGTTGTAAGGTCAAGAGTCACTACACATGATTTTTTTTGCTCCAAAGCGTTGATGTTTAAAGTGCTCACAAAATTAATTATAACTGCTGTTTTTGAGTATAGAGAAAAAAGAAATACACAAGTAAGAAATGAAAACTATCCAGCACAAGTCAAACATTTTAAAAAACTTATACAAACAACATAAAAATTAACGTAATAGAAAATATACATCTATATATGTAATTAAAAGACAATAAGGTTTTTTGTGATGAACTTTCCTCCCATACTTGTGTTTTATACATTTGGGTTTGCAAAGAGGCTAACAAAAATAAATTTTTTCTGTTTCGACGTAGGAGCATTGTTAAAGGAACTCAAGGGAAGAGGGCTCAGTAAATTGATTTAGCTTATTGGAAGGTATATTAAATAATTGTGGTTGTAGTTGTCCAAACGAGTTCGATCAAAATAAACATGTTGTAAATTGTACTTAATTAGCAGCACTTGTGCCAAGCAGTGTAGCCAGGTGTGGGGTTTTGTCCCCAAATTGGGGATTTTTGCGGACAGATTTTCGATGAGAGGGATTTGGGGATTTTTCAGTATACCTATTTTGAAATTTGCTTTATTTTACCATTTTCTTTCATATATTTACATATACATATGTGTATGTATTTATGCGTTTTTCTTCACTATGATTCGATTATTTCAAGGCGATGGTATTGACTTATATCCTGGTTATGAGCATTTAATGTTGGTTTTTATAACAATTTGTTCGATGTTTTTAAAACCAGAATTTATTGAATTCGATATTGCCAAAATAAATGTACTAATTGTGTTCAAACAATTTTTTTTTTAGAATATTTAACTGTACTAGCAAAAGAAATGCTTAAAATATTCACTGAGAATATGGAACATATTGAGTTATTTATAAATTTACAACTAAAAGCGTAGGAAAAAGAATAAATTTGATTTCGTGTATGGAATTTTAAAATATTCTATGGATTTAAAAGTTCCATTCAGCGCATACGGATGCATTAACTTAAATAAATGTATGTAATAAAATATAAAATTTTTTTATGATGCTTAATATACATATATTTATTGGGGACAAAATTGGTGTTTTTCAATTTTAAAATGGTGAAATGTTGTTGATAATTGAAACACAAGATTTTAGTTTGAGTGTTCAAGATAGTCTATTTCTTTATTAAAAATTTCTTTCGCTTAAATACTATTTACAATCCAAGTTTCTTTATTAATTCTTATCTACATTACAACATTTTTTTAAAGAGTTGAATACCCAAATTTGCATTTTCATCACAATTTCTATTTGGGTCACTACTCGGTTTCATATTTTATTTGTTATTTAAATTTTGTTATTTAGAAGACAAGAAGAATGAAAGTATTTTGTAACCAAAGAAGAACAACATATTTACTAAAAATACATTGGTTTGTGTGTGTATTGGTTTCTCAAGTGTCCGATATTCATATTCAAATAATTCAAAGTTCATTGAATTGTTAAACAAATTTAACTGCGTTGAATTTTGATCATTTATTTGTTTTTGAGTCATGCAAACTTATTTACTGACCTATTACAACAAACAGTATTGTTAATCAAAAACGAACGGACATTGGTTTTTAAGAGCACCAAAATATACTACACTACAATGGGTATTTTTGGGGACAACACTCTTTTAATTGGCGACATCAGACAATATTTACCTGGCTACACTGGTGCCAAGTATACGCTACAAATAAGAATGTAGCCTCAAATTTAAGGTTTCCTTTTATGAAATTTTATAATTTTTAAGCACTTATCTTCGATCTTTTTCAAGCCCCCCGCAGACGATTGAAGCCGCAGTTCCCAAATGAATTGGCTTATTGAAAGAAACTCTATACTAAGCTTAGACTGTAAACTTCTATTATACAATGCGATCCTAAAATCAATATGGGCCTATGGAATCCAGTTATGGGGCACTGCCTCCGCATCAAATGTAGAACAAATTCAAAGGCGACAAAACAAAATTCTACGTACTATAACAGCAGCCCCATGGTATATCCGAAATCATCGAATTCACAAAGATCTCGATGTTCCGTTGGTTAAGACAGTATTTTCTAAACACGCGAAAAAATACATTAAAAAACTTGAGTTGCACCTAAATCCACTTGCGCGCAATATTCTAGAGTATAGAGCCACACCCGGCTGAAGGAGGAGGGATGCTCTTTCTATCAGCCGTACACGAGAGATGTAAAAACAACAAAAATCGACCGTTGAAACTAGGGTTCCCACCTTTTTTTTGCAATTAAAGTACATTGGTTGTTAAAGGTTAGGAAAGAAAGTACACAGTATAAAAATAAAGTACAATTTATTTTTCTTTATTGGTGTATTTGAAAACGTATTTTTTATTGCTTTTCGCAAGTTTTATCAAATAATTATCATATTTAAATTAAAATAAATAATTAATTCATTTTTTATCAGACTCAGAGACGCTTTGTTCCTTTCGTCTCGCCATTTGCTCTTCATTACAGAAAAAAATCTCTCTGTGAATGCTGACTTAGCAGGAATAGAAATTACTTTATACAAATTTGATAAATTATCATCAGTCTTATTAAATAATAGCTGCCATTTACTTGCTGTAGATAATTCCGCAAAACCTTCAGAACTGTATATCTGATCATAAATTTTGTTTAATGACGCAATTTATCCATAAAGATCATCCACATTTACATATATTAAGTTTTTGCAGATTTAAATTTTCGTTTATGCTAACAATATTATCAAATTCAATTTGGCTCTTTAAATTTTTATTGCTAAATAACCAGTTTGTATTTTTAAAATCAAACCATTTATTCAGGTACTCTAAGGCTTTATCGATAAATAATAAAAAATTAATGTGAATTTCCCTGGTCAGTTCCGGTTCAGACAAAAGGTTAATTTTTTTGCTTGTTTCATATCCAAATTGCCATGACATAGTCTTAAGAAAGAATCGCCACTGTAAAAAAACGTCAACAAATGACTAAACATATAGTTATCTTTTTTAGATTTAAGATTTGAACAATTTATTGATGTTTCAATTAAATTGAAGATTGAAATAATCTTGTTTCTAAGATTATATATTTTGTTCATTTAAGAACAATTAAAAGAAAAAAAAAACAACAAACTGTTTAAGTATAAACAAAACTTTACTTTACTTTTCTAAACTTCAAAAACTTTCTACACGTCCGGTAATTTAATACAAGACAGTGGATACTTATTGGTTGAAGGCAGAATACAAAGTGATTTTATTCATTAAATGTGTGCTGCTTATATACTATTTTCTAAACACAGTTGTATACAAAAGTAGTTTAAGCAAAGTGTGAATTGTGACAACAATGTAAAATTATTTCCGTTAAATTCAAAATGATTTCCGTTAAATTCAAATATTATTAATGAAATGTGATAACATTGCAAAATTGTTTCAAATATTATTAAGAAGGCATGCAGAGTTGTACTTTCGTATGTGAATGATTTCCGTTAAGTTCAAAATAAAGTTTAAATGTAAAAATGAGAATAAATACTATATAATTGAATAAATGAACTGCTTCAGTCTCCCCCTTTGATGCTGAAAGCGTCCCGATGAAGCATCAAAATTTATTTTCTAGGTCGACCTCTGGTTTTGATTTTCCTAATGGGTTGGGGTGGACAATTCCTTGATGTCGCTAAAGGTGTTAAAGCAGAAGAATGATAGGTTCCTAGTGGTAGGCTTAAGTCATCTTCATGTGCAATAGTGAAAGAAGTAGTTCCATTTTTCTGTATTATGGTATATGGACCGTCTCGTTTTGGAACGAATTTGGAAGTAATGCCTTTGTTGCTATTACTTAAAACGTGCGTTGCTACTAGCACCTTTGACCCGATTTCCAATGGAGGTTGAATTCGCCTTCGGTTATTACTATTTCCTTTGTTATGGTCCTGTTGTTTGTACACATTTTCTTTGACATCTTTAAAAACGTTTGCCATAGTATCTAGATATGGCGTTATTTCCACGATAAAATTCTCACTCTGAATTACGGATCTTATGTCATGCTGAACTTCAACCATTGTACGAAGCTCTCGTCCAAATGTTAAAAAGGCTGGTGTATACTTTGTAGATTGGCATATTGTTGTGTTCATCGCAAATCTAATACTATGCAATTTTTCATCCCAGGTTTGATGGTCGTTCCCTACTAAAATTCCAAGTTGAGTCTTCATGTCTCGGTTTTTTCGCTCAACTGGATTGGCCTCAGGATGATAAACAGGAGTTAGAATGTGCTGAATGTTGAAGCAAAAAACCACCTTTTGCATTACAGCTGAAATGAATTGAACCCCATTGTCACTGATAACTTTTCTAGGTACTCCGTATCTCAGGAATACTTCGTTGATTAATGTCTTGGCACATGTTTCAGCTGTAGCAGTTTTTAATGGAAACAATTCAACCCATCGGCTGGCAATATCCTCAATTATAAAAATACATTGAAACCCATTAGATGTTATGGGCAGTGGTCCAAACAGATCAATGGCAATAATTTCAAACCTTTGATTACTTGATACTGTTTGGTAAAGGCCTGCAGGTTTAAGGTTTGTAGCTTTGTATCTTTGGCATTCTATGCATTCTTTGACGTGCTTTACAATGTCTTTTTTGATTCCGGGCCAGTAATATCGCGAAGTAATTTTTCTAATAGTCCTGTCGATGCCATAGTGACCAGCAGTTTCGTCGTTGTGATAATAATTTAGAATGTGTGATCTTTCTTCAGCAGGTATCACAAGCTGAGCGTCTTCGGAGTCCTCGTCATGGTAGCAATAAAGAACACCTTCATTTACCACGTAGCCTCTTTTTGACCAGTGAGCTTGGTCTTCATTCCTAGATTCGATGCACTCTATAATTGCTTTTAGTTCTGGGTCATCCAGCTGATTTTTTCTAATTTCACCTGCATTTTTCCTAGGCATCTCGATTGAAAAAGCACAAATTTCACAAGTATTTGATACATCATGATTGCCTTTGCATGGAGGCCTAGAAAGCACATCAGCTACGACATTCGTCTTACCTGGTTTGTACTCGATCTGAATATCAAAAGGCTGTAGTTGCAACGCCCAGCGTGCTAAACGTCCAGTGGGAGTTTTAATTTGCATCAGCCATTTCAAGGGTTGATGGTCAGTGATTAATTTTACTTGAGTTCCTTCAATATATCCACGATATTTATTAACAGCCCAGACAATTGCAAGAGCTTCACGCTCGATTGTAGAGTAATTACGTTCTACGTTCGATAGCAGTCTACTGGCATACTCAATAGGATGTTCGTCAGGGCCCTCCCCCTGGAGCAAAACTGCCCCCAGAGCGTATCCACTGGCATCTGTTTTCAGCGTAAAAGGTTCACTGTCAACAGCTTGTTTTAATATTGGAGCTGTTGTTAACAATTTCTTTAAGTGATCAAATGACTTTTGTTGTTCATTGCACCAAGACCAAACAACATTCTTTTTAGTTAAGGCTGATAAAGGCTTAGATATATCAGCAAAGGATGGTATAAATCGACGATACCATGAGCAGGCTTGTAGAAATGACAGTAATTCTTTAATATTTCTTGGTTCTCTACGGCTATACAAGGCTGATACTTTTTCGGGATCCGTTTTTATTCCTTGAGGGGTTAGTATATGACCTAGGTATCGAACTTTTCTACATGCAAAACGGCATTTGTCTAGATTTACTTTAAGACCAAATTCCTTGAGCTTTTGAAAAATTTTATGTAAATCGCATAAATGTTGCTCAAAACTAGGAGAACAGGATATTATATCGTCTAAATATGCGAGCAGGATTGTTTCACTTAAGGCAGCCTTCAAACGGTCGATAAGTCGTTGGAATGTTGCAGGAGCGTTTCGCAATCCAAATGGCATGCGTGTGAATTTATACATACCAAAAGGAGTAACGAACGCAGTCTTTTCTTGATCAGGTGGGTGAACTCCAATTTGCCAATATCCGCTTTGTAAATCAATTGTTGACATATAGTTTGTTACCTTTGCTTCATGAAGAATATCATCTATTCTGGGTAGGGGGTATCTATCAGGTTTCGTAAAAGCGTTCAATTGACGATAATCAACACAAACCCGAATCCCATCAGTTTTCTTGGTACAATGACTACAGGAGCAGCCCATGGTGATTGGCATTCCATAATTACTCCTAGTTTCAGCATTTTAGCTATTTGAATTTTAAGAGCAGTCTTCTTGGTTAAGGACAAACGATAAGGAGGCACTGCAATCGGTTGATGTTCTCTAGTGTGAATATGGTGAATAGCATAGGGCGTAGCACTGGATGGCTCTTCAAATATAATTTTATTTTGAAGCAACACATGATTTAAATCATTTTTCTGATCTGTAGTAAGACTTGTACCATCTGATTTTTTGAGAATTTTTATATCCATTGAAAATAAGGGTGTAAAGTAGTCATCATCATAATTAATTTTAGGTACTTTGGATTGTGTTTCACCTGTATCGGAAGAGTTATGGTGTATTTCTTTTTCATGAGGAACCATTGGTTTAAAGATTGACTGTATATATTCAAAGGACTCGTTTTCTTCATCTGGTACTGGTATAGCCATTATTTTTTCTTCCATACGTTTTTCTATTAAATATGAATCATCATGATTTATAAACGAAGGCGTTTTGGGTAAAGGAGAGACGTTTTTTCTTGTCGTGGCTGTTTTTGGTGTACCAAGTATTGGTGACAGCATTTTTTCTCCATCAGCAAATTTAATGAATGCTGAAATCTCTTTCATTACCTTTGTGCATGGGGAGAGCTCTTGGGTAACCTGCATTGAACAAATTGTTGTTTCCATGGGCTTGGTAAAGTTGTACTTCAACTTAGGCGTAACTTCTGCACGTACTTCTTGAAAATTACACTTATTTGCGGTGAGTATTTTGGTAAGCTCTAGACTGGCAACACTGGTTTTTGCTCCACTGTCGAAGGTAGCTTCCCCTTTGAAACCAAAGAACCCAACATGCGTTGTTGGTAACGAATGTCCAATTATAGTTGCTGACAGTGAATTAAATGATAAATACTGTGGGCTGGTTGATACTGTGGGATTTCTGCTACAAGTAGGACAGTTTGAAAATATTGGCTTCTTAATGTCTTCTTGTTTCTGTGGTTGATTTACAGGTAGTGGTTTTTGATGAACATCTTGCTTTTGTTCGTCATGTTTTTTCTTCTTAAAACACACTTCTATAGAATGACCCTTGATTCGGCAAAAACTGCAGCGTTTGGTGTTAAGAATTTCTCTTCCTCTTTCAGTAGCAACAGTTGATTTTGCCTCGAAAAGAAACATTTCTGCTTCGCGGCATGCTGAAATCAAGTCCTCGAAGGTTTTGATATTTTCCCGATGAACACGGTCTCTTATATTTATGTTGAGAAGACCATACAACATATATATTTGGACGTCTTCATTTGGACACACTTTAAGTTGTGACAGTAAAAGCCTTTTTTTACACACAAAACTATCAGTCGGTTCTGTTTTCTGCTGTTTGGTGTCAAAAAATGTTGTAAATATGCGCCAGTCAGCAACAGGAGGCGTAAACGTGTTACGAATGGTATCTATAGCTTGTTTAAAAGTGAATATAGTGTCTTTGATACCAATCCACCAAGATGCAGCGTAATCCTCCATAAGTAGCGGCATTGCACGTAAAGCATCGACATCAGAAATCTTTTCAATGTCCTTGAAAACACCTATCGCCGATATAAACTCTTCGACAACAGCTGGATCTCTTTGTCCTTTAAAACGGGCAGTGCAATGCGTAAAAGACCCACCTCTGGAATTTACAGCAATTGCAGTTAAGATTTGTTGAAATTGCTCTTGCGAAAACGTTGCCATTTCTTCTGTTTGAAGAGCCTCTGCTGAAATTGATGCGTTGTCTTCTACTTCTTCCTCTTCTTCGGTAGTTGAGTTGTCTTCTTCCTCTTCTTCGGTAATGGTTTCTGAAGCCACTAAGTTGGGCGCCACTGAAATAATCTTGTTTCTAAGATTATATATTTTGTTCATTTAAGAACAATTAAAAGAAAAAAAAACAACAAACTGTTTAAGTATAAACAAAACTTTACTTTACTTTTCTAAACTTCAAAAACTTTCTACACGTCCGGTAATTTAATACTAGACAGTGGATACTTATTGGTTGAAGGCAGAATACAAAGTGATTTTATTCATTAAATGTGTGCTGCTTATATACTATTTTCTAAACACAGTTCTATACAAAAGTAGTTTAAGCAAAGTGTGAATTGTGACAACAATGTAAAATTATTTCCGTTAAATTCAAAATGATTTCCGTTAAATTCAAATATTATTAATGAAATGTGACAACATTGCAAAATTGTTTGAAATATTATTAAGAAGGCATGCAGAGTTGTACTTTCGTATGTGAATGATTTCCGTTAAGTTCAAAATAAAGTTTAAATGTAAAAATGAGAATAAATACTATATAATTGAATAAATGAACTGCTTCAAGATTCAATATAATTGAAAAATATATCATAAAAAAAAATATTTTTGGGCAAAAATCGTCATTATCTTCAATACGGCTTATTGAAATCGTCATAAAAACATCAAATGAAAAAACCGCTTTTTTACCAACAAAACATATTTTTATTAGAGGCAAAACATAACAAAACTCTTAAATCAACAAATCTTATTAAAAAACAGCATTATTTAAAATACAGAGATCGAATACTTCACTTAGAATTCACAATAAAATCACATGTAAATAGATTGCATGTTTTTCAATTCAGTGAAATATATTTATACATTGTAAGGAAAAAAAATAAAAAAAATTCAAATTCTTTAGTTATTATTTTCAATTTAGTAAAATATGCATTTTAAATTTCATTTTTCACTTTTTCTAAAAATGTATAAAAGCTACAATAAAATTTATACAATAAAAATACAATTTTTTTAAGAAAATATACATATACATATATACATATTTTAAAAATATATATTGTAATTAAACATATTGATTAATTCAGGGGTAACTGTCAGATCATATCAGGTACATTTGTTTAGCTTTAAATAATCTTTTGAATATAATATTGCCTCCAAAGACGACTTTTTCAATTCCTTATTTTTCTTATTTACGTTTACCTGACTAAATATTCTTTCCATGTATGCTTAATAATGTGGTAAAACTAGGATTTTTGCAATAAATTTAGTCAAAATCGGAAACAAAAGACTAGAATCGCTCGTTTGCATCTCTGATAGTTTTTTTTTCCAAAAATCCAATAGTTATATGTTTTTATCAGGACAATAATTTCAATTGTCTGAACTCTGTTTCTAGCTCTTAGTTTTCACTTTCTTCAACAAAAAAGGAAAATTATTTTATATTTTCAAAATCAAATCTTGATACTATCTGATCACAAAGCTCTATATAAAAATAAACACAATTATTACTGCTATCATATATTTCTTTTGCATTTATTTGTGATTCTTTCAATACGTTTCTGGCAAATATTCCTAAATAAATGTCTTCAAAATTTTAAAAATTGTTTTTTTAGAATCAGTTAAATAGAAGTTTTCAGTATGAAGCAAACAAGTTTTTAAAAACTTGCTCATTACAATTTTCAGCAAGACAAAGTTGCTCTAATAGTACAAATATATGTTGCAAACTTGAATTATTTAAAGTCGTCAAAATTAGGGTATAAATCGTCCCATCGTAACTACGTCATTTTTAGGACCCAAAATCGTCAAAATGACGATAAATCGTCAAATCTGGCAGCTATGATGATATGAAATATATTTTTTGTGTTTTCTTTGCATGTATTGGTTTTTACAACACAAAATATTAAACAAAAATTAGTTTTTCTTCAATTTTTTTTTTTTTTTTTTATAATTTTATTATTTATTGAATCTTTAATTATTTATGTTAAATTATCAATAAGTTTTTCAAATCTTAAATCTAAAAAATATTAAATGTAAGTTTAGCCAATGCTAAACAAAATTTTTAATTTCAACGGTTAATTTTTGTTGTTTTACATCTGTCGTGAACGGCTGAGAAAAAGAGTATCCCTTCTTTTCAGCCGGGTGTGGCCTCTATAATGAAGAATATTGCGCGCAAGTGGATTTGGGTGCAACTCAAGTTTTTTTATATATTTTTTCGCGTGTTTTGAAAATACTGTCTTCACCAACGGAACGTCTAGGTCTTTGTGAATTCGATGGTTTCTGACATACCAGGGGGCTGCTGTTATTGTACGTAGGATTTTATTCTGTCGCCTTTGAATTCTTTCGACATTCGATGATGAGGCAGTGCCCCAAAACTGGATTCCATAGGACCATATTGGTTTCAAGATCGCGTCTTATAGTAGAAGTTTACAGTCTAGGCTCAGTATAGAATTTCTTCCCATAAGCCAATTAATTTGGGCAGTTTTTAATTTCATTTGCATCATCTTTGCGTCTATATGCGATTTCCATGTTAAACGGCGATCAAGGTGAACGCCTAGATATTTGACTACAGTATGCTGCGGAATAGTCTCAGTGTTGATTTGTATAGGCGGGCATGTTTCCCTTCGCAACGTAAAAGTGACGTGTACACATTTCTGTTCGTTAACTTTTATACGCCATTGTTTAAGCCATTTTTCCAATTTGGATATATACCCTTGTAAGTTGATGGAAGCTTCTACTGGATTTTCATGGACGCTTAAAAAAGCTGTATCATCAGCAAATGTTGATGTATGAATGTTACTGTTTAACGGTAAGTCAGAGGCATAAATTAAATAAAGTAAGGGACCGAAGATGCTGCCTTGGGGAACTCCGGCTTCGATCGACTGCGGAGGGCTTAAAAAATTACCTTCCCTAACTACAAATTTTCGTTCCTCTAAATAGCTTTTTAAAAGCTTGACGATGTTTGCGGGGAGATTGCGTGTTAATTTGTGGATAAGACCTTCGTGCCATATTTTATCGAAAGCTTGAGAAACATCTATAAAGAGCGCAGAGCAAAATTTCTTTTTTTCAAAGGTGTCTCTAACTACGTTTACAAGTCTGTGAGTTTGTTCAATAGTGCTATGTTGTCTGCGAAAACCGAATTGATGATCTGGAATGCATCCACCTCTAGTCACTATAGGCATCAGCTTGCTCATATACAGCTTTTCAAATAGTTTTGAAATGTTGGGCAATAAACTAATAGGCCGATAGGATTCAACCTTCGTATGATCCTTGCCGGGCTTTGGTATCATAATAATCATCGAAACCTTCCATTCTGCAGGATAGTATTGCAGCCGTAGAATACTGTTAAAAATGAAGAGTATAACTCTTTTTGCAATATAAGGCAGTTGTTGAAGCATTTTGTTGCTTATTTTGTCGACACCTGGGGCTTTTCTGGTGTTAAGACTAGTAATAGTATTTTCAATCTCCGTCATGTTAAATCTCATCGGTATTTCTGGTAAAGAGACGACTGGTGGCAGTTCAACAATATCAGCAGAAATATTCGGGGTAAATACTTTTTCTAGGTTCTTAAAAAATAGATCACCTTTTTCAGCATCAGTTCTTGCCCAGTCACAATTAGAGGCTCGTAATGGTGGTTTGCAAATCACTGGCCTTTTAAGTCCTCTGGCTGCACGCCACAGCGAATAATCTGTTGATGGTGTTGCATCGAGTTCTTGCAGAAATTTTTGCAGCGAAGCTGTTTTTTGTGATTGTAAAACTTTTCTTAGCTGTTTGGTACACTCCTTAAGCCGTAATTTTAGCTGAGGCGATCTGTAACGTTGCCATTCTCGTCGAGCTCTCCGTTTTTCAGTCAATAGCCTTTCTATATCTGCACAAAAAATATTGTTAAATCTCGCTTGTTGTTTTGGTTGAATTGAAGAAGCATTAAGAGCAGCTTGTTTGGCATGTGCTTCAAACAACCTAATAGAATTTTCTATGTCAGCAGGTGTTCTCAATGGCATATTTTCCGTGCAATGAGCACTCAAATATTTTTTGCATTTCAGCCAGTTAATACGTGCAGGTGTCAGCGGTAAATCACATGTTGGTGTTGTAGTTGTGTGTGAGTAAATAGTGATAATAGTAGGCGAGTGATCTGAAGACAAATCCAGAGATGCTTCTACTTCAATCATTTCGCTGGGCACGCCTTTCATAATCCCAAAGTCGATAACATCAGGAATTTTTTGACGATCCGTTGGCCAATATGTTGGCTGACCACTTGAAACTACATTCAAACCCATTTTTGAAATTGTGTCAAACAAAACACGACCCTTGGGACTGATTAAACGTGAGCCCCAAAAAGTGTGTTTAGCATTGTAGTCGCCAGCTGCTAGAAAACGGGACCCCAGTGTTGTATAAAATGCGGTATATTGACTCTCTGAAATTGAAAACCTGGGAGGAGAGTAAACAGATGATATCACAAGCTTTTGATAAAAATTTTCAATGCAGATGTTCGTTGCTTGAAGATATTCTTCACGAAGGTCGTTTAGTAGGTAGTGTTTTATTCGAGTTTTTAGTAGGATTCCAGAGCCACCACAAGCTCTACCTTGAGGATGCTTGGTGTCGTAGAAATTATATCCACTAATTCGAAAATAGCTTCGGGACGTCAAGTGAGTTTCTGAGATAAGCATAACATCGATTTGTTTATCCAGAAGAATATATTCAATTTCATTTTTATGTTGGCAGATGCCGTTTGCGTTCCAAAAACAGATTCTTAAGTTCATGGTTTGTTCAATACAGCCTGCAACAAGGTAGACTGCATTTTCAACATTTCCTGCATCATACAGGACATGTTGAGAGTGAATGTATTTACTGTTTGTATAAGGATCTCTATTGAGGCTTCAATACGACTAAAATTATGCCCTGATTCTTCATTTACTGGTACAGTTTTTTGCGCCGGAATCTGGTTACTCTTTAAAATATTAGCGTATGAAAATTGACTATTAGGTTTTTGTTGAGTAAGAGTCGTGTTAGACTTTAAAACATTTGAGTATTGATTATGGCTAGACGACGATTGAGGTAACTGTGGGTAGCTTAAAGGAGTGTTGGGCTGAGCGGGAGTAGCATTTGTTTTTCTGTTCGACGAATTTTTAAAAAGAGAATAAAGAGGGCAGCCCCTATAGTTGGCAGTGTGGTTTCCGCCGCAATTACTACATTTTTTTGCTTTGGTATCACCTTTTATTTTGTCACAGTTAGCGGTACTGTGTAACTCGCCACATACAACGCAAACGGTAGGCAACTTGCAATAAGTTTTGGTATGGCCAAATTCTTGACAGTTCATGCATTGGATAGGTCCAGTATTTTATGTGGCATATCAACGGTAACTCTTCGATGCAACAAGTATTTTAAGCTGTAGATTGGGTGCGATTCATTTTTTTTAATTTTCAAGTCGCCTGGCTGTAGCTCAACTCTAAAAATAGGTTGGGGGATTTTTTCCCTGTTTTTAATGTTTGAAACATTTTTCACTTTGAAGCCACTATCTTCAAGGCCAGACTTTACCTCTTCCGGATCCACGCTTGAGCATATTCCTTTTATAACTACTGTTAGGCCTTTAGCACTCTTCAGTTGATATGTATAAAAGTTTTTGTTTTTAGTCTCAAAATCTGAGACAATTTTCCTGTAATTATTTTCTCGTGTTACCTGAATTTTAGTTTCGTTGATTTTGCCACGCTTAATTGGAGTTACATAGAACTCATTTTCTCCAATTAATTAGATAAGGCTTTTTACCAAAAAGTTGGAGTTTTGTTCTCTTAAATATATCGGCGGTGGTTTAGTGGTTTGTATCTTCATCGACTTGTTCATTAAAAATCGCAAAACGATTTTCAGAATGCTTAATATTATTTTTCCCATCTTTGGGCATTTTCGCCGTTGACGCTATTTCAGCTGATTTGGGACTTCTTCCCCTTTTTAGCACGGTTATGTATCTGTCCATACCAGTTTGGATTTTATTATCACTATTTTCACTCACTGCATTTACAATTTTGTGCACGTTGGTCACCTGGGTATTTATTGTTTGTTTGTTTGATTGTACAGCTAAGCTGACAAGTTTGCTGATGGGTGCAATTGTTGTTGCTTCTTGATCGCTATTTAACATGTTCGGAGATAATGATCGCGCACGAGTATTTGTGTTTTCTGTTAAATTCAGGTTTGTGTTTACTTAATTTTTTTTTGTCGTCGTTAGCAACCATTCCTACTGCTTGTAGGTTTATTGTTGTTGTTGGAAGGTGAACTCATTTAGAGTTCTGTTTTTTGTGTTCACTTATGAGTTGGTGTATGCAAATATTTATGTATTTACACACAAGCAAAAAATAAAATAAAACCAGTAAGATAACTGTTTAATAAATGTTTTGTTTTTGTATATTTTTTTTTGTGAATTTTCTTTCAATAAATTTTTAATATTCAGTTGCGACGATTATAAAAACGCGTCTGTACACTACAAAAGTTGAAACTGAATGTATTGGTGTTTGCTCTTCCATAAGGAACTTGTGGGCACCGCTGGTTTAAAATATCTCATCGTTGTGGTCATAATTAATAATAGCTAAAATATCATCAATATTTAACTTCAATGATTTTGCGTTTTAGTTCATTTATGGCAGTATCCAATAGGTTGTCTAGCACGATATCTGCTATTTAAGGGGACAAGGGATTGCCTATGGGCATACCGAAGATTTGGTTGTCTATTTTGTCTTTATATACGAAATAATTGTTGTCATATAAGCCAAATTTTAGCATATCTAGAAATTTTAGGCGCGGTATTGTGGTATTTGTTTCTGTTGTTAACCATTTTTTAGCTATATTATTAACTGCAGTATGTATAGGGATGTTACTGAAGAGCGAGACTACGTCAAAAGATACTAATGAGACATTGTCATTCAATTTTATATTCCTTTTTTGAAAAGAATTTTTTACATTGTATTTGTTATGAATTTTTGGTAGTCCAAAAATTCTTGGTGCAGTAGATACCACCAGAACATTTTTTTTTGTATTTTTATAACTTTATTATATATTGAAACATCAATAAGTTTCTTTAATCTAAAAATGTTAAATATATGTTAAGCCGATGCTGTACAAAATTTTTAATTTCAACGGTTGATTTTTGTTTTTTTACATCTCTCATGTACGAGATTGTGTGCTCTATAATGCAGAATATTGCGTGCAAGTGGATTTGGGTGCAACTCAAGTTTCTTTATACATATATATTTTTTCGCGAGTTTTGAAATTACTGTCTTCACCAAAAGAACATCTAGATCTTTATGAATTCGATGATTTCTGACATAATAGGGGGCTGCTGCGATTTAACGTAGAATATTGTTTTGTAGCCATTGAATTTTTTCTAAATTCGCTGCTGAGGCAGTGCCCCATATCTGGATTCAATAGGATATTGGTTTCGGGATTGCATTGTATAATAGAAGTTTACAGTCTAGGATTAGTATAAAGTTTCTTGCATTAAGCCAGTACATTTGGGCTGCTTTTAAATTCATTTGGATCAACTTCGCGTCTATATGCGATCTCAATGTTAAACGACGATCAAGATGAACGCCTAGATATATGACTTCAGCTTGTTGGTGTATAGTCTCAGCGTTGATTTGTATAGGCGGGCATGTTTCGCTGTACAACGTAAAATTGCCTTGTACATATTTCAGCTCGTTAACGCCATTGTTTAAGCTAATTTTGCATTTTGTATATATACCCTTGTAAGTTGCGGGAAGCTTCTACTGAATTTTCATGAACGCTATGAATGTTATTGCTTAACGGTAAGTCAGAGGCATATATTAAGTACAGTAAGGGACCGATAATGCTGCCTTGGGGAACTCCGGCTTCGATCGAGTGCGGTGGGCGTAAAAAACTGCCTTCCCTAACCACAAATTTTCGTTTCAATAAATAGATTTTTAAAAGCCTGACGATGTTTGCGGGTATATTTTGCGTTAATTTGTGTATAAGACCTTCGTGCCATACTTTATCAACAGCTTGTGAAACATCAATGAAGAGTGCAGAGAAATTTTTTTATAAGTGTCTCTAATAACATTCACAAATCGGTGAGTTTGTTCTATAGTGCTATGTTGTCTGCTAAAACCGATTTTATGATCTTGAATGCATCCATTACTAGCCACTATAGGCATCAGCTTGCTCAAATACATCAAATATAGCTTTTCAAATAGTTTTGAAATGTTGGGCAATAAACTAATAGGCCTATACGATTCAACCTTCGTATGATCCTTGCCGGGCTTTGATATCATAGTAATCATCGAAACCTTTCATTTTGTTGGATAGTGTTCTAGGCGTATAATACCATTAAAAATGAATAGCATTATTCTTTTTGCAATGAAAGGCAATTGTTGCAGCATTTTGTTGCTTATTTTATCAATACCTGGGGCTTTTTTGGAGTTTAGACTTGTAATAGCCTTTTCAATCTCCGCAATATTAAATCTCAGCGGTATTTCTGGTAAGGAGACGACTGGTGGCAGTTCAACAATATCAGCAGGAATGTTCGCAGTAAATACTTTTTCTAGGTGCTTAAGAAATGGATCACCTTTTTTAGCATCAGTTCTTGCCCAGTCACCATTAGAGGCTCGTTTGCAAATCACTGGCCTCTGGCTGCACGCCACAGTGAATAATCTGTTGATGGTGTTGCATCGAGTTCTTGCAGAAATTTTTGCAGCGAAGCTGTTTTTTGTGTTTGCAAAACTTTTCTAAGCTGCTTGGTACACTCTTTAAGCCTTAATTTTAGCTGAGGCGATCTGTAACGTTGCCATTCTCGTCGAGCTCTCCGTTTTTCAGACAATACCGTTTCTATATCTGCACAAAAAATATTGTTAAATCTCGCTTGTTGTTTTGGTTGAATTGAAGAAGCATTAAGAGCAGCTTGTTTGGCATGTGCTTCAAACAACCTAATAGAATTTTCTATGTCAGTAGGTGTTCTCAATGGCATATTTTCCGTGCAATATTTTTTTTTTGTATTTCAGCCAGTTAATGCGTGCAGATGCCTGCGGTAAATCGGATGTTGGTCTTGCAGTTGTGTGTGAGTATATAGTGTAGCATGTGGCCAACAGTGTGTAGTATGCATTGCGATTCAATAGTACCGCAACATGCAAGCATTGACAAACTGCAAGCTAGATATTTTGTGTGTGTCGGTAATTTGACACTTGTGCAGTTAATCAAGTGCAGCAGCACAATGCACTTAAATGAATCACATTTATTAACTGCATTTGTTTGATTGTAGATATAAGCTACACAAGGTATCTGTTGCTTTTAAGTATGCACTCGTTGAACTTTAAAACTGTTGAACACGTGCCATACATAAATAGTTGGAAGCTAAATATGCTTACCCAACAATAATATATATTTCTATTCTTTTACTCTTATGTTAATGTACCCCTAAGAATTATTCTCATAATTAGTATATAAGCCAATGTCATTTAGTTTATAAATCAATTAATAAATCATCAGTCTTAGGAGCTCCACATGTACAAGCTCTAAGACAAAAATAAAATTAAATAAAACAATTTTATTACATGGCGATCCTGCCAGTTTTCTTGGAGTGCTACTAGATTTGCACCCAGAAACAAGAGCAGAAGAAGTAGAGGGTCCGCCTGGCCAAAAGGCACCCCAGCATTAAAGAAGCAAATAAAGGTCCGCCTGGCCAAAAGGTAGCCAAAGAAGGACGACATCTTCAATACAAATATCACCTCCATCAGCCAGCCAAAATGATCTGAAGAGAACCAAGAAGACCACAAAATCACCAAAAACTATATTTTTCTTCATACAATTAATTAATTAATAACTTTTATTTTAAAAGTGGTGCGCTGAAGTCGCACACTAGGGCCAGTAAGCGTTAACCGCTCGTGGCAAATATTTTTTTTTTATTTTTCAAATTAACTTAAGACTAAACAAAAAAAATAAATTTTTTAAACCTTTTATTACATGAAGAGATCATTAAGAAAATCTCATAAGTAAAATTTTTTTACTATGCCGTCAGTGGGACCAAAACCACTCACCATAGAAGAGTATAAGAAGAGACATTTAAAAAAGAAAGAAGAAGTAGCCACAGCAATAGGCAAGATAAAAAAGCCAAAACGTAGAGGTGGCTACTCAAATAAATTAAAACTTGATAGGGCCATCCTATTAAGAGAAGTAAATAATGAACAGCCACCAAGCTGGGAAAGAGCCACAAAAATATGGGAGCAAATTTCCCATATTGAAAAATTACTAGAAACTTTAAGAAATAAATATTAAACCAAAACTAACGTTTTAAAGATTTTTTATAAAATATCATAATTTTAATAAGAATAAAGTAAATTAAAAGAAAAATTTATAAAATTATTATACATAACTTTTTACACGGTCCTTTATAATGAATAGAAAACAGAAAAAGAGGGCAGCAAAATAAAAATAGAAAAACTAATTAGAGACATTAAATTAAATTATAGTTATGGAATGGCAGGAAATACTTAACAAAGCCAGATTAATAAAGGAAGATTTTGACCGTTCTTATAAATGCCTAAACATTGACAGACCTACAAAAGAAGAAACAATAAAAATACATTTCGATAAACTTTTAGGTTGCTTGGAAAGAATAAGAACTTTATTTAATGTGCACTAAAATAGACTTACAGTTTCACACAAAACAGCAGCAGATGCATTCTTTGCAGATTTAAAAGAAAAAATTTTCAAATTGGCAGCTAAGAAAGGGGTAGAACTTGACCTACCAACATCCATCCACGAAAATTCACATCATAAATTCAGACCTCAACCAATAAATACTACAATGAGTCAAACAACAGTGGAATTTTTAAATACAGCCTCAAAGCTAATACCAGACTTTGATAGCAGAGCAGAAGATTTACGCTCTTTCATAGATTCACTATCGTTACTAAATTCAATAAAAGGAGAACACGAATCGACAGCCGTTTCCCTCATAAAAACAAATTTAAAGGGTACTGCAAGAAATCTTATAAACAACGAGGCAACAATAGCAAACATAATAAATAAGTTGCAACAAACCGTTAAAGGTGAATCGGTAGAAGTAATATCTGCGAAAATAATGAACATTAGGCAAAGCAGTAAAACGGCAAATGCCTACTGCAATGAAATTGAAAGCTTAGCAAAATCATTAGAAAGTGCATATATAACAGATGGATTGCCATCAGAATTAGCAACCAAATATTCAACACAAGTCGCTGTAAAAGCACTTACCAAAAACTGCAACATTGATAAAGTAAAGCTTATCATGGAGGCAGGCCAATTCAATAGCATGAATGATGCTATAAGTAAATTTGTCAATAGTTGTACCGAAGCCACAGGTCAACAAAATGCCATACTATATTATGGGCAAAAATACAGATCAAATAACAACATCCGTGGCAATAACACACGATTCCGTGGAAGAAATAATTTCCCACGTAACAATAATAGCAATTATAACAGAAACCGACAAAGATATAACAGTAACAACAATAGTGACAATTACCACCAAAGATACACCAATAACCGTAGGAACAACTACGTAAGAGCAACAGAATCTAATCAAAATGATTCGGAAAACTCCGAATTTCCCCAAAGACCAATTCAATAAATATCTACCATCTAAACCTCAACTTAAGTTTCTTTATTAATGTTCAACTAAATAATACCGACACTACACTCACACTTTTGGTAGACACTGGTGCTGATATTTCTCTAATAAAATGAAAATTTTTCAGATTAAGTAAAATAAATACTAATGACACTACAGTATTTAGTGGAATAGGACAGGGCAATATAAAATCAATGGGAAGTATATTTTTTGATCTAAAATTCGAAAAATTTTTAATACCACATAAATTCCAAGTGGTATACAATAACTTTCCAATACCATGCGATGGAATCATTGGAATGGATTTCATGAAAAAATATAATTGCATGTTGGATTTTAACAAAAACAATGATTGCCTTATCCTAAGACCATTTAATATACCACACACAATCAATATACTAATTACAAATAACAGTAGCGAAATAACTTTACCACCAAGATGTGAAATAATACATCAAATAAAATTTAAAAATTTAAACAGTGAAATTCTAATTCCTAATCAAGAAATTGCACCAGGCGTCTTCATTCCAAACACAATAGTTAACACTAACAAAGCATACGTTCGTTTTCTAAACACTAATAACACTAATGCCAAAATTAAGAAAAGTAACATAAAAACCGAAAACATCTCTGATTATGATATAATAAAAGAAAATTCTTGCAAAAATATATCAAGAAAATCCGAAATACTAAAAATTTTGAAGAAAAATTTTCCGGAACAATTTAAAAATACATTAACAGAGTTATGCTCAGCATACAGTGATATTTTCGGTTTAGAATCAGAAAAAATAACAATAAATAATTTTTATGAACAAAAGTTGAGGGTAAAAGATAAAGAACCGGTATACATTAAAAATTATCGTATACCACATACACATAAATAAGAAATAGATAAACAGGTCAAAAAGCTAATAGATGATCAAATTGTAGAGCCTTCGTACTCTGAGTACAACAGTCCAATATTACTCGTACCAAAGAAATCACTGCCCAATTCTGATAAGAAAAGATGGAGACTTGTTATAGATTACAGGCAAATAAATAAAAAACTAATTGCAGATAAGTTTCCATTACCTAGAATAGACGATATTCTAGACCAGCTCGGCAGAGCAAAATATTTTTCTTGTTTAGACTTAATGTCAGGTTTTCACCAAATTGGCTTGGAGAACAAATCTAGGGACTTAACATCATTTTCAACAAACAATGGCTCATACAGATTTACTAGATTACCGTATGGTTTAAAAATAGCTCCAAATTCGTTTCAAAGAATGATGACACTTGCTTTTGCTGGTTTAAAACCAAACCAGGCTTTCCTATACATGGATGACTTAGTGGTTTTGGGTTGTTCAGAAAAACATATGCTTTCAAATTTAAAAGAGGTTGTACAGTTAGGAAGTTCTAGTGATATTAATTCAAACGTTTCGTCAGAATTACACTATTTCGATTTTCCTGTGTCTTTCTAGCACTTGTAACTGAAAGACTTTGTACTTTTAAATAATAGACAAGACAAGACCCTTTTGTTTGAAAACTGTAGAGTTAATTAATTTATTTGTAAAAATGGTTCATCTTTTATACAAAATACTAAATAGCAACTTAATTAATTTTCGTACTTAATAATGCGGAAGTGAATAATAAACAGTTAAATAAAGTTGACCTAAATAAATATTGCAAATTAATATATAAGAATTGTGCCAGGTGACGACATTAAGTATAATTTGTATTATTAAAAATAATGCATGCGTTTGTAGTTTGATTTAAATTTAACTAAAATGTATAGGTTGTAATTTTTAGTATACAAGCAATAAGTACATTGACACAATTTAATTGAAATGCTTACGTTATGGTTTTAGTTATACAAGCAATAAATACATTCTCCCCGGCATTGACGAGTAGTCAATAAAAACGAAAACAAAAATAAAATAAAAAAATGAGATTCAAATTTGAACTGTGAAGTTCTCACGTGGATGTGGTGTGGGTGTTGCCTTATTGTTGGATGGTTGTGGAGTATGCGATGAATGCGTTATTTTTGTTACTTCAGCAGCACTATACTTTCTTCGGATTGCCGTTATAACTGACACGAGTATTATGGCTATTACACTGATGACTAATGCAGAATATGCAATTGTAGTACCGTGTGTTGAAGTTGAATGATGTTGAAAAGTTGAAGTGTTTATAGATTCTAACCTTTGTTGCAAGTCTTTCATTTTATTGAGTTGTACCGAAATCTGGTCTGTTATTAATGTGTAGTTGGTTTTAATGTTTTCGCCTTTGGAAAGATGGTGATATGCAATTTCTGAAATATTTGCCAGGCTCGTGTATGATGACCCAGTAATTGTTGATATCGATTGTTGACCAGTCACGTGAATAGATTCATGCTTAAGGATGCAATCGGGGTTAATGGTTAATAATCCAGAGCCTTCTAGATATAAAGTCGTAATTTCCTTTCCACAAACCGCTGTGGTTTGAGTGATTGAGGATGAGGAGTATATCCATTGGTTTTTATGATTTAATGGTGTCCATGTTACGTTTGCATGGAGCTTCATTAGGTTGCAATTTCGAATAGTAATGTTGTTAAATAAGTTAATTTCACATGAGCACCTTTCCGCTCCGAAATTGTATTCCAGTTGTATATTATAGCATATGAATATGTTCTTCCTGATGATAGTACATGATTTAAGTTGATCTAATGATACCGGAAAATAGTGTCTTCGGTTTGTGTTTATCGCTAGTATAGGGCTGCATGTTTCTATCGTTAGCATTGTGTTGTTTATTGTGTTAGGGATAGGAATTAAATTATATAATTTAAATTGGTCATGCTCTATTAATGGCAGCGTTATGCTAAACACCACGTGTTCCTGGGTAAGTCCTCCCTTTACCTTCATTAGCTTATAAAATTCTAACAAGTCATCTGCGAATACTGGTAACATTAACGATTCAGGCATATGTGTTTTGATTTGTTGTATTTCGATCTCTATTTGTGTTGGAGTTAACAGTAACGGATTGATTTTTCCATGGTGAGTATCAGTTAACACATCCAGAATGCATGTTTGCATTTTTTGTAAGTTGTTTGCGATAAGTGATAGTTGCATAAAGCCTACGTTGAACATGTTTGCAAGCTTCAACTGATACAATTCTTCGTTATGCAATTCCTCGCCTTTTACTACTTCATTCAGCGTTGATTGAATGCTGTCAAATTTGAATTTTGCTGCAGTTAGACCTTGTTTAACGATATTCATAGTGGAGTTTACGACTGAAGTTTGGTCCTTTATGAGTTTTAACATGAATGAATCGTCTTCTTGTAATTTGGTGATAGTTGACGACATTTTTTCTGCATATCCAGAGTCAAGTACACCAAACAGTGAATTTGCGATATTTCCGACAACATCAATGGCACCTCTTTTCTGTCGAGATTTGTACAGTAGTCTGTTATCCAGACTCAAGTCAGTTTCAATATGCTGCAAGTGTTCTATTATATTAGTACACGATGTATTAGACTCCATTTTTTTACACAGCTGTTCTAGTGATTTGGTGCCGTTTGCTAAAAATGATGTGTCAGTCCAGTATGCTGAAAGATCATAATATACGACTAGATTCCATTGACTTGTAGATATATGCGTAGATCCTAATTCTTCAAAATGGATTCCCAGCTGAGATCCAAATCGTTTGTTTTCGATTGGTATTCCCATGATCACTGGGAAAATGAGTAGTAAAGCCAGCAATGTTATGCATATATTATTGTTTAGTAGCCTTGTTCTTTTGCCTTTGGGTTCGCTAGTTTGATCTGCGACTGTTGTATCTGTACTTTTGTTTGTTGAGTTTGACTCTAGATTTTCCTCAATTGGAAGCAACGCAAGACGATGTATAGGTCTTTTACAAATTCCCGATGCGATTTTGATGTCAGCAACCCGAATTGATCCATCCTTTCCAGGATAAACTTTCAATATTCGTCCTAGCGGCCATTTCATCGGCACAGTGTTATCTTCTTTAACGATAACCATATCTCCTGGGTTGATATTTGCACTTTGAGTTTTCCATTTATGACGCTGCTGCAATTCGTGTAGGTACTCATTTGACCATCTTTTCCAAAATTCATGTTTTATTTTTGATACGAGTTCCCATCGAGATAAGAGTGATATTCTCTTAGAGTTGGCTGCGATATCCACCTGAGACGTAAGAGCTTCGCCGATCAAGAAGTGTCCTGGAGTTAATGCAGATATATCGGATGGGTCGGCTGACATAGGTGTTAATGGGCGAGAATTTAAGATAGCTTCAATTTCTATGATAACCGTTTCCAATTCTTCATGTGTTAGTGAAGCTGTGCTTAAGCTTCGAACCAATAGATTTTTAGCCGATTTTACCGCTGCTTCCCAAAGTCCTCCAAAGTGGGGAGATCTGGGTGGAATAAAATGGAATTGTATTCCTTTTGAGCTACATGTTGAAACTATCGACTCCTTCCCATTTTCAGAAAATATTGATTGAGAGAGTTCAGTGAGTTTATTGTTGGCTCCAACAAAATTTGTTGCGTTATCACTATAGATATTTTGGCAACGTCCTCTTCGACAAATAAAGCGTTTTAAGGCACCAATGTAAGCATCAGTTGAGAGATCACTAACCAGTTCAAAATGAACTGCCTTAGTCGCAAAGCAACAAAATACTGCTACATATGCTTTTGTTGGCCGTTTTCCTCTTATTTTGTAGTGGATCCACATTGGTCCAAAATAATCAACGCCTGTGTTAATGAATGGCCTTGCAGGTGTGACTCTGTCATGTGGAAGGTTCCCCATTAATTGTTGGCATAGCTTGGGACGAGCCCTGCAACATTGTACGCACTTTTGAACGGTTGATCTTGCTATAGATTTTCCTTTGATCGGCCAGAATCTCTGCCTCACTATTCCCAATAATGCTTGCGGGCTGCAGTGCTTGTTTTCTTCATGCACTGACTTAAATAAAAGTTTCACAAGCACATCATTATATGGAAGAATTATTGGATGTTTTGAATCGTAGGATAAGTTTGACTCCTCCAACCGTCCTCCCACTCGAAGGATGCCTTCATTATCGACAAATGGAGTTAAGCTAAGGATTGGACTATGTTTCGCGAGCATTTGTTTTTCTTCTAATTGTTTGATTTCATAAGGAAAATCATAGCTTTGGATGGCACGTATGATTGTTCTAAGTGAGATCTCAAGTTCTTCTGTACTTAACGCATTCAGTTGAGGTCTTGGGGAAGATTTTTCAGTGGTGTTTTTAACGAAGCGGTAAACATATGATATTATTCGCTGTAACTTCTTAAATGAACCTTTATGGTCGATATTGTGTACAAAGTTGTAGTTGTTTAAGGTTAACAAAACGATAGGTGACTCTTTCTTTCTTTCGAGATCAGAAGTAATTTGTAAATGTGGCCGAAATTCTGCAGGCCAACATTCTTGCTTTCCGTGTAAAAATAATGGTCCCAAAAACCATAAATGACACTCTGCAAGTGCCTTTGCTGATAAACCTCTTGAGAGAATGTCTGCTGGATTATCCTTTGACGAAACATGTCGCCATTGCTCTGCAAAAGTTAAAGTTTGTATTTTGGATATCCTGTTACCCACAAATGTCTGGAAGGATGATGACTTTGAGTGTATCCATGACAAGACAATCTCAGAGTCTGTCCATAAGAAAATTGGTAAATTTTTAATCTGCATAACCTTTCGAAGACGTTGAGATAGTTCTGCAGCTAGAAGTGCTGCACAAAGTTCCAGCCGTGGTAAGGTTTGCTTTTTGATTGGTGAGACGCGAGACTTCGCACATAGTAGTTTTGTTACGATTCTACCGTTTTTAAATGTTGATCGAATATATGCTGCGGCCCCAAAAGCCTTTTCGGATGCATCCGCAAAGATATGAAGTTGAGTAGTTAATGGGATGTCATCCTTGAATATGTGTCGTGTTATTTGGAGATTGTTGATTGTGTTTAAACCTTCCCGGAAGTTTGACCAGGCTGAACTGAGATCTTCAGGTAGAACTTCATCCCATGTCAGCTTCATCTGCCATAAGTGTTGAATAAATATCTTCGCCTTAACTACAATTGGTGTCAAGAGTCCAAGTGGATCAAAAAGTTTTGCCAAGTCAGAGCTTACTGTGCGTTTAGTAATCATGTCTACAGGTTCCACCTTTACCTTTACGCAAAGATGGTCTGGTTTGGGCAGCCATATCAGACCCAGAGTTTTAATAGACTCCTTCTGTGTGCTGTTAAAATCAAGATTTACTTCCCGATCATCTTGTGGAATATTTTGAAGGAGTTGTTTATTATTTGCGCTCCACTTACGACAGTTGAAGCCATGTTTTCTGAGTATGTAAGCTAGTTGTTGTTGTTTCTCGATTGCAGTACTTAAGCTGTTTGATCCTCCAAGACCGTCGTCAACATAGAAATTATCTCTTAGAATTTGAGCACCTAGTGGGTAGTCAGTATCATTTTCGAAGGCGATTTGTTGAAGACACCTTGTCGCCAAATATGGAGCAGCTCGTGTCCCATACGTGACAGTGTTAAGTTGATAATATTTTATGGGTTCAGAAGGATCATTTCTCCATAGAATTATCTGGTATCTCCTGTCGTCTTGATGTACCAAGACTTGTCGATACATTTTTTCAATGTCTGTTGTAAAGACAAATCTCGGTAAACGGAAACGAATGAGTATCGAAAATAGATCACTTTGAACAATTGGGCCAGTGTACATTAAGTCGTTAAGTGAATAGCCGGATGATGTTTTGGCGGAAGCATCGAACACGGCACGAAGTTTAGTAGTTGTGCTATCTGGTTTTAGTACACAATGATGTGGAATGAAATGGTTGGGGGTTGGTATTGAGTTGACATCTATTTCCGTCATATGGCCCAGTTGTTTATATTCGTTCATAAAATGTATGTACTGATTTCTGGTCGCCGAATCTTTCATTAATCGTCGTTCAAGACTAAGGAATCGTTTGTAGGCTGTTGTCTTAGAATCTCCTAATGCAGATGGATTTTCACGGAAGGGTAACTTGACAACAAAACGTCCTTCATCGTTTCTTTGAGTGTTTTGGACAAACAGTGATTCACATTGTTGTTCGTCCTGCGAGAGTCCCTTTTCAGTTGATCCATCATCTTCCATTTTCCATAGCCGTTCAATGACGTCGTTTAATAGCTCGTCGTTAAAGTCTTCTGGCTTAGTGGTGAAAATTGCACAAGTTGCAGCGTCATTTGCCCCTTGACTTGAAGATATTTTTCCGCTGATGATCCATCCAAGTGATGTGTTTAACAAAATTGGAAGATTGCTTGATAGCTCTATTTTTTCGCGTTGCATCAGATTAAAGTAATATTCGGCACCCAAAAGAATATCTACTTTTCCTGGCTGATTAAAGTATGGGTCAGCTAGGCTTAAGTTTGGAATTTGCCATTTCGAAATATCAATATGTTGACTTGGCTGAGGAGGAATGATTGTTGGGATCACAAATGCTTCCAGGTTTGTTTCAAATTTATTATTTCTTGATTGTAGCTTTACGTTTATCCTTCTTGTTACGCGTTTTTTGCCATTTCCAATACCATCGATACACAGCGAGGCTGTTGAAGTTGATACACCCAACCTTTTAACAACGTGCTCAGATATAAGGTTCACCTGCGAACCAGAATCAAGAATTGCACGGAATTCTGCTGAATTTCCATTTGATGCTGTTATTTTTACTCTTGCTGTTGCAAGTATGACATAATCCCTCTGCGTTGATGAGGCATTTGCAGATGCTGATGTTACTGTTGAGTTGGAAGCTTTTGGTCTTACTTCGATGTTTGGGACAGAACTGGAGGTCTGCTTGATTTGTGGATTAGCTTTTGCCTCAATATGCAACAAAGTGTTATGTTTCTTGTTGCATTTTCTACACGAGCTTGATGAACAGTCTTTTGAGGAGTGGTCTCCTTTGAAACAGTTGACGCATAGTCTTCGTGATTGTATGAATCTTAGCCGTTCTATTTCTGATACATTTAAGAACTTTCCACAGTGGTATAACGCATGGTTCCCATTGTTACAGAAATTGCAGCTAATTCCTCTTTTGACCACAGTAGCTGCTATTTTATTTGACGTATGTACCAATTTTTCCCTGTGATTGATGGATTCGATTGTTTGGAACTGGAATTCCAGAAATGATAAAAGGTCTTCAACTGTTGGTAGCTCCTTCGGTTGACTGAGAGATTGTTCGAACCGCATATGCAAACTTCGATCTAGCTTTTTTATCAAAATTTGAAAAAGGAGCGGGTTCCATGCTTTCGTCTCAATTCCAATGTTGTTTAGTGCTAAAAGGCACTCTCGAGTTGTGTCATGTAGCTTTTTAATGGTGACAGAGTTGGACGTGCATAACGGCTGACTAATGATTTTCTCGACCAGAGTTGTTACAAGGACCCGTTTGTTGTTGTACCGTTCTTGTAACATTGTCCACGCTGAATCATAGTTGCCCTCTGTCGTTGATAGATGGCTGACAAACTTTTCAGCTTCCCCTGTAAGATTGGATTTAAGATACCACATCTTTTGGACATCAGGTATCGGTTGTTGATGGACCATATGGAGAAACATGTCGTAAAATTGCGTCCATTTTGCGTAATCCCCATCGAACTTGGGGATTGAGATCTTCGGCAGCGGCAATGATGTTGCCATGACTGTATGTTGGCCTGCCGAAATAGCGTTTGATGTTTGGTTTGACAACACTTGTAACTTTGTCAAGCTATCAATAACCATTCCTCTAAGGTTTTCATAGTCGTCTTGATTTAAACCATTGACAAGAGGGTTTGAACATTGATCCCATACTTGATCATATAGCTCTTCGATTTGGTTCCATAACTTGTTTATGGTCTCGATTCTGATGTTGTAGAATTGTTGAGGCTCATCGCTATTCACCCCTGAGATACCAACTATCAACCTCTCCAATGCTGACATCCGAGCGGCAAATTTCCCCATCAATCCATGTGAAGAATCGTCCTTGGATCCATGATTCTTGCTACTAGGTATTTGGGAAATTCCCATAGGTGGCTGCTCACTGTGCTCATGTTGAGTTACCTGCGGGTTTTTGAGTACTTCCTTTTTCAAACGTACCAATTCAGTTTGAAATAGGTCAATGTATTCTTCAGCCAATGACCGAATCTGTTCAAAATAATTGGTTTTGAAGTAGTCTACTTCTGATTGATCTTTAACAAGTATGCGCAATTTTTCGTCCACCTCATTAAACTCGTTCCATTTGTCTGAAAGTCGACGACGGCGTTCCTCAAAATAGGAAACCTTATTTTTTCTATCAGTAGGATCCTTTTTGAAGTTCCGGATAATCTGCTGAATGTTTTCACCTAAGATACTCTGTAGGCTGATTAACTCTTCCATTGATGACATGTTGATAATGATGATTCAATAGGACTTGTTCGAATAACTGCTGGTTCGCTTACTCGAATTGCACTTTGTTAACGTAAAACTGATCGTGCCTTCTTACAAAAAGAGGTCGTCCTGACTATCACGTCGGGGTCACCAAAATGTACAGTTAGGAAGTTCTAGTGATATTAATTCAAACGTTTCGTCAGAATTACACTATTTCGATTTTCCTGTGTCTTTCTAGCACTTGTAACTGAAAGACTTTGTACTTTTAAATAATAGACAAGACAAGACCCTTTTGTTTGAAAACTGTAGAGTTAATTAATTTATTTGTAAAAATGGTTCATCTTTTATACAAAATACTAAATAGCAACTTAATTAATTTTCGTACTTAATAATGCGGAAGTGAATAATAAACAGTTAAATAAAGTTGACCTAAATAAATATTGCAAATTAATATATAAGAATTGTGCCAGGTGACGACATTAAGTATAATTTGTATTATTAAAAATAATGCATGCGTTTGTAGTTTGATTTAAATTTAACTAAAATGTATAGGTTGTAATTTTTAGTATACAAGCAATAAGTACATTGACACAATTTAATTGAAATGCTTACGTTATGGTTTTAGTTATACAAGCAATAAATACAGAGGTATTTGATTTGTGTAGAAAACACAACTTAAAACTTCATCCAGAAAAGTGTTCATTTTTCAGGACAGAAGTTACTTATCTTGGACACAAATGTACAGACAAAGGAATATTACCTGATGATAGTAAATACGCAGCTATCGAAAACTATCCAACACCTAAGGATGCGGATAGTGCAAAACGATTCGTTGCATTTTGTAATTATTATCGAAGATACATCAAAAACTTCTCAGAATATTCCAGACATCTAACGAAATTGTCAAGAAAAGGAGTACAATTTGAATGGACAAAAGATTGTGACAATGCATTCGAATATCTGAAAAAAGCTCTAATAAAACCCACACTACTTCAATACCCTGATTTCACAAAAGAATTTTGTATAACGACGGACGCAAGCAAACAAGCTTGTGGAGCCGTATTAACACAGGAATATGATGGAAAGCAATTACCAATAGCATACGCATCAAAATCTTTTACCAAAGGTGAAAGCAATAAATCTACAATTGAACAGGAATTGACAGCTATCCATTGGGCTATTACACACTTCAGACCATACATATATGGTAAACATTTTCTTGTTCGTACTGATCACAGACCATTATCATATTTATTTTCTATGAAAAACCCAAGTTCAAAATTAACAAGAATGAGGTTGGATTTGGAAGAATACAATTTTACTATAGAATATCTTAGGGGAAAAGATAATTATGCTGCAGACGCGTTATCAAGAATAACGATTGATGACTTAAAAGATATAAATATAAAAACTAATACGGTGTTAAAAATAACAACAAGATCTATGGCATATAAAAAGAAACAACAAACTAATACCGAAAATATTCAGAATAGAATATAGAACAATAGAAAAAATAAAGAGGTATTACTATTGGAAAAATATGATAAAAGACATAACGAAATATGTTAAATCATGTCAAAAATGCCAAAAATCAAAAACAGTAAACCATAATAAAAGTCCTATGACTATAACAGAAACACCAGAAAAAGCATTCGACACGGTGTATGTAGATACAATAGGGCCATTTCCGAAATCGATTAATGGAAATGAATATGCAATCACTTTAATATGTGATCTTACTAAATATTTGGTAACAATACCAACACCAGATAAATCTGCAAGAACAATCCCAAAAGCGATATTTGAAAATTTTGTATTAACCTATGGTCCAATGAAAACGTTCATTTCGGACATGGGAACAGAGTACAAAAATTCTATACTGACGGAACTATGCACACTACTAAAAATTGAAAATATAACTTCCACAGCACATCACCATCAAACACTAGGAACAATAGAAAGAAGTCATAGAACTTTTAACGAATATGTTCGTTCTTATATATCTGTGGACAAAACGGACTGGGACGAATGGTTAAGATATTTCACTTACTGCTTTAATACGACGCCATCAACGGCACATAACTACTGTCCTTATGAGTTAGTATTTTCAAGATTACCAAACAATTTTAGACAATTTGCTAAAGTAGATAGTGTGACACCACTAAACAATGTGGATAACTATGCCAAAGAGGCAAAATTTAGGTTAGAAGTAGCACATAAGCGCGCGCAAATACTTTTAGATAAAAATAAAATAACACAAAAATTAAATTATGATAGGAATATTTTAGAACATAATTTTAAAATAGGAGATTTAGTTCTACTTAGGAATAATTCAGGGCATAAATTGGAAAATCAATATAAAGGTCCGTATAAAATTAAGAAAATAGATTTAAGAAATAATGTTACCATAGTTGATAAGAAAACCAATAAACAACAAGTAGTTCATAAAAATAGACTTTAGATATGTAACATTTAATATTATTGGACGTCCAAACTAATATAAAATTAGAATATAAGTACATCTTAATATTATAATTTTTTTTTTAAAAACAAAATAAATATTATATTACACTTATACTTAGACTAATTAAAAACTAATTGTAAAAGAATGTCCATAAAACTAACGTTATATGAACATTCTTGTAAAGGGTGGAGGTGTAGCATGTGGCCAACAGTGTGTAGTATGCATTGCGATTCAATAGTACCGCAACATGCAAGCATTGACAAACTGCAAGCAAGATATTTTGTGTGTGTCGGTAATTTGACACTTGTGCAGTTAATCAAGTGCAGCAGCACAATGCACTTAAATGAATCACATTTATTAACTGCATTTGTTTGATTGTAGATATAAGCTACACAAGGTATCTGTTGCTTTTAAGTATGCACTCGTTGAACTTTAAAACTGTTGAACACGTGCCATACATAAATAGTTGGAAGCTAAATATGCTTACCCAACAATAATATATATTTCTATTCTTTTACTCTTATGTTAATGTACCCCTAAGAATTATTCTCATAATTAGTATATAAGCCAATGTCATTTAGTTTATAAATCAATTAATAAATCATCAGTCTTAGGAGCTCCACATGTACAAGCTCTAAGACAAAAATAAAATTAAATAAAACAATTTTATTACAATAGTGATAATAGTAGGCGAGTGATCTGAAGATAAATCTAAAGATGCTTTAACTTCAATCATTTCGCTGGCACACCTTTCATAACTCCAAAGTCGATAATATCAGGAATTTTTTGTCCATCCGTTGGCCAATATGTTGGCTGATCACTTGAAACTACAGCCAAACCCGTTTTTGAAATTGTGTCAAACAAAACACTACCCTTAGGACTGATTAATCGTGAACCCCAAAATGTGTGTTTAGCATTGTAGTCGCCAGCTGCTAGAAAGCGGGACCCCAGTATTGTATAAAATGCGGTATATTGACTCTCTGAAATTGAAAACCTGGGAAGAGAATAAACAGATGACATCACAAGCTTTTGATTAAAATTTTCAATGCAGATGTTTTTTGTTTGAAGATATTCTTCAAGAAGGTCATTTAGCAGGTAGTGTTTTATTCGCGTTTTTATTAGGATTCCAGAGCCTCCTCAAGCTCTACTTCGGGGATCCTCTGTGTCGTAGAAATTATATCCACTAATTCTAAAATAGCTTCGAGACGTCAAATGAGTTTCTGAGATAAGCATAACATCGATTTGTTTATCCAGAAGAAAATATTCTATTTCATTCTTATGTTGGCAGATGCCGTTTGCGTTCCAAAAACATATTTTCAAGTTCATGGTTTGTTTAATACAGCCTGCAACAAAGTAGACTGCATTTCAACATTGCATTTAAGATTTGAACAACTTATTGATGTTTCAATTTAATTGAAGATTCAATAAATAATAAAATTTATCATACAAAATTAAACACTTATAAAATATTTTTTTTCATGATATTGCTTTTTTATTATAAAGTTTGAACGTTGACATTATGTGTGAAACACTACATCATTTAAATGACCACCACGCGAAGTGTTGCAAGCATTGATTCTTTTGAGGTAATTTTCGAGCACTTTTTGACACATATTGGGCGGTATCTCAGCCATAACTTGACGAATGTTGGTTTTTAAGAGTTAAAGGTTTATCTGCATAAACACGGTCTTTCGCGTAGCCTCACAAAAAAAGTCTAATGGTTTCAAATCGCATGATCTTGGTGGCCAGTTGATATCGCCACGACAAGAAATTACGCGGCCAGGAAATGTCTCTTGCAACAAAGCCATATTCGCTCAAGTTGTGTGACATGTGGCACCGTCTCCAAGTCGTATTCTTCAATAGCAGGCAAAAAAAAAGTCGGTTATCATATGACCATAACGCTCCGAATTGACGGTGACAGTCGTTCCATCGTCGTTTTCGAAGAAGTAAGGTCCAATCACACCTTCGCACCAAAGAGCGCACCAAACAGTGACTTTTTCTGGATGTAATGGCCTCTCTTCAATTACTTAAGGATTCTCAGGACCCCAAATAACACAATTTTGTTTAGTAACATGCCCACCGAGTGAGAAATGTGCTTCATCGCTGAAGAAAATTTTGTTCGAAAAATCGCCGTCCACCGCCTGTTGGTCAAGAACCCATTCCACGTATCTACGACGTTGTAAATGGTCAGCTGGCTTCAGTTGTTGTGTGAGCTGGACTTTATATGGATGTAGCTATAGATCTAAATGCAAAATACGCCATAATGTGCCATAAGACAGTCCTAATTCCTGAGAACGGCGAGGAATCGACTCATTCGGGTCTTCGGCAACACTTTCACTTACAGCAGCGATATTTTCAGCGGAACGAGCGAAACGATGATGCACAGGCCTTACAATATTTGTTACCGCTCCAGTCTCTTCAAATTTCTTCACAATTTTGCCAATTGCTTGCGTAGTTGGACGATTATGTAAACCATAATCTCCTCTTAAAGCACGATATGTGGCTGTGGCAGAATCACCATTTTTGTAGATTTTTGTAGTATGTTTTGATAATTTTTATGCGTTGTGTGATAGTTAAGCGATCCATTTTCGTCAATATCAGACTTTCAACTGAAAAGAAAAAAATTGTTTTAACAACTTAGTTTGACAGATGTCGAATTCCAGTCCTATACTTTTGAAACCACGAAATTGATAACCCTATATAATCTAATATATAAAATCATCGTGTCACGATGTTTGTTATCGAACTCCTCCGAAACGGCTCGACCGATTTGAATGAAATTTTTTATGCATATTTGGTAGGTATGAGAATAGGTTTTAAAGTATATTTTAAACCGCTAGGGGCACGAGGAGGAGAGGGAGGGGGCAATTCCTGTATTTAACCCAATTCGTATTTCAAACAGAACAAAATTATGAATGACAGATGGCTCTATGTCCGTCTCTATTACGAGAAGCGTCGCATCATTCAAAGTTTTTAATTTAATTTTGTATGTAACTTATTGATTCTCTTAGAACTTTTGTATTTTTTAAGTAAATTCTGAGAATTTTTGTAATTAATCGTTAAAAAATTTAATGTTTTATAAAAGATTTATTGACAAATTTAATCAATTAACAATTAACAAACATAACCCGCCTTATTTACAAAAAATATTTTCTGTTTATAAATAAAACAAAGAAATATAAAATACCTACTTATAAAAAAAAAATAAAAATGAATTGAGAATGTTTCTTTCTGTTTTATTAAAAAATAAATGCATAAAGTTTGTTGGCGCAACCAACCCGCTTCGTTTTTGTTATTCATGTTAACTCGACGATTGCTAAAAAACGAATAAATACGGTCTGTAAAAAAAAAAAACACAGAACCTGTGTATTCGTAATTGTTTATGTATGTATGGTTGAAAAATTATGCCAACGAAAAACCGCTCTCTTCACCCGAGTCGTGTGAGGATCACCATTCACTAGAAGCGTCATCGTGCGTATTTCAAGTAAAACAAAATTATTTATGTTGTTGAAGGAAAGATGTTACTACGTCCAGCCTATCAAAATTGGAAAAATGTCTTTAAGAGTGGGGAGAATGGTTACCCCAAATAAGCAAATAGCTTCCGGACGAAGCCGGTCCAATCATCTAGTATACATATATTTTTTTATGGAGGAGTCAAGGCAGGTGAGCATACTATCACAGCTGACTCGGAGCGCTTTATATCAAATGTTCGTACTAACTGATACTGTTTTTAACATTTGTTACAGTTTGCAAAGCATTCGTAAGAAATATGTTAAATTTGTTTTTATGTTTTGATGTAAAGCGAGAATTTATACCAACAAAATACATGTTGTTTTTGGGATCGAATGGTGACTGAGCAAGAACTGGTGATGAAAAAGGTGCTCTTTTTGTTAAACACTTTAAAAAAAGTATTTACCCCAAATATTTCTGCTGATATTGTTGAACTGCCACCAGTTGTCTCTTTGCCAGAAATACCGCTGAGATTTAATATTGTGGAGATTGAAAAGGCCATTACTAGTCTTAACACCAGAAAAGCCCCAGATGTCGACAAAATAAGAAACAAAATGATTGAAGAATTGCCTTACACCGGAAACAGAAAAATACTATTCATTTTTAACAGTATTCTACACCTAAAACAAAAGAATGAAAGGTTTCGATGATTATTATGATACCAAAGCCCGGCAAGGATAATACGAAGGTAGAATCCTATCGGCCTATTCGTTTTATTTGAAAAGCTGTACATGAGCAAGCTGATGCCTATAGTGGCTAGTAATGGATGCATTCCAGATCATCAATTCGGTTTTCGGAGACAGTATAACACTATTCAACAAACTCACAGACTTGTGAATGTTGTAAGAGACACTTTATCGTGGAAATCGCACATAAACACAAAGTTGATCCAAATGAATTGGCTGATTGGAAGAAATTCTGTACAACGCGATCCTGAAACCAATATGGTCCTATGGAATCCAGTTATGGGGCACTGCCTCAGCTCCGAATTTGGAGAAAATTCAATGGCGACAAAACAAAATTCTACGTTAAATCCCAGCAGCCCCCTGGTATGTCAGAAATCATCGAATTCATAAAGATCTAGATGTTCTTTTGGTGAAGACAGTAATTTCAAAACTCGCGAAAAAATATTAAAAAAAAACTTGAGTTGCACCCAAATCCACTTGCGCGCAATATTCTAGAGTTTCCGGCGGCGAATACGCAGTTTTTAGGTTTTATAAAATTTTGCCGAATCGATTTAAAAAATATATTAATATGTCTATTGGACACTTGTGGGTTGATGCGCTAATATTTTGGTTAGTTGGTGATAAATAATAGACTATTTGTGATAAAAATGTTTTGATTGCGCATTTCTGTTCTCAAGACCTTCGGTATAGAATAGGTAAAACGGTTTTTCGTAGAAATAAATATTTTAACTTTTATCAGCGATAGAATAGGTAAAAGTGTCTGTGACCACCACTTTATGTTTGTTGGTATACTCTTCACAGTGATGTTTATGAACCAATCTCTGTTACATGTCATATAAGTTTGTTCAGTTAGTTTGACGGCTATATAGTGGTAGTATCGGAATTGTTAACAGTTGAAGAATTTGTAACTTGGACTTCTTGTTGCGAAACTGGATTTTTGTAAACATCTAAGGCCTCACACCAATCTCTTTCATCACTACTGTTGCCGCACTTCTTGTGTCTTATCCTTAATTGGTTAACATGTGCACGTATAAGCTTGCCATTATTCAAAAAAACGTTGTAAATAACATTACCGACTTGTTAGATGATATTACCCTGACTTCAGCAAAAGCTGTTGTTACCGTTGTACACTCTAGCACACACACTATGGTGCTCATCTAAAGTTCTTGGCTTTGCACCATTTCTTCTATTGAATTGTTCCGCAGCTTTGTTGTGGTTTTAAGGTACATTTTTATTGTTCTTTTGTGGCTGCAGAAGATGTAAAGTGATGCGGATTTTTCTACCAAATATAATTTCAGCTGGTGATTTGTTTTAATTTGCTGTTGATCTGTAATTTTGTAAAAAGGTATTTAAGTTTTCATGTGATGTCCCCTCTTCCTTTAGCTTTGCAAGCGTTCTCTTGAAAGTGTCAACAAATCTTTCAGCTTTTCCAATCGACATTGGGTAATAAGGGCTGGAACACACATGCTTAATGCCATTTTACAAGTGTGTAGTTATTTACATATGAAAAGTAATATTATCAGGCTCAAGTTCAGTTTTATTGAATTAATGAAAATTCAAAATTACTAAGAGTTTTTTTTTTGTGTTGGAAAATATTATTATTTATATCCAATCAGTTTTTAGCAGAACGTATCAGTACTGATTTCAAGGCCGCTACACCTCTCATCAGCGTTCAATTGTCCATTTTTACAATTTTCCTAAAGTGGATACTAATTGAGAAGAATATCAACTATTTAACCAGTTTTCAACAGAAATAGAATATGAGAATTAATTTTTAATTCAATTTTTATTCTACAATGAAACAGTGCTGGTTAGTACGAAATTCCCTCATTACTGTTTGGAACTAATAATCAACACAAACTCATAGTCCGTTATCATCAAAGTATTCTACTTTGTATTTTAACGTTTTTGTTGTTTTTACTCTATATTAGGGAAATTCAAATATTACTGTGACCCCTGTTATTAGGGTATTTATAGCTCGTGCCCAAGCGGAATTAATATTTTTATATTATTATTATTACGAATAAACGTAATTATTATTTGAACTTATATTGATTTACATATGAAAAGTAATATTATCAGGCTCAAGTTCAGTTTTATTGAATTAATGAAAATTCAAAATTACTAAGATTTATTTTTGTGTTGGAAAATATTATTATTTATATCCAATCAGTTTTTAGCAGAACGTATCAGTACTGATTAAAATACAAAGTAGAATATTTTGATGATAACGGACTATGAGTTTGTGTTGATTACACGGTGCTACAGTGAAAGTATACTTGGAAAGTGACCTAGTGTAAGTTGTAGGCATTATTAAGTAGATCATAAATCAATTTTTAAAAGTTCGGAAACACCCCCAAATTTCGGAGTTATTCCGAAAAAACTATTTTCGGGTAGGTCCGAGTACTTATGAACACGTAACTCAGTTGATTTTAATCCGATCTTCAACTTTTAAATGGTTTCAGAAAGACAAAGAATAGATCTTTCCAACCGTATACATTTTATGCTTTATTAATTAATTATTGGTAGTAATTTTCGTAATAACATCTGCAATTTTTTTAATTTTTTTTTATTTTTTTTAACTTTGAGTTCTTTTTTTATAATTTTTTCTATAAAAGCAGATGTATTTGTATAAAAAATTTGAAATAGAATTTTATAACAAATAAAATGAACTTTAGTTTTTTTAAATCGGACAATATTTGTGAAAGTTATCAAACTTTATTTAAATTTAAATAGCACTTGATACCCCCAAGCGGAAAAAAATTTAAGTGAGAATAATTTTTTTTTTTACTGAGATAACAAAAGAGATAAATTAAATACTTTAGTTAAGTTTTTTTAATTTGAATACTGTTATTTTAAAATATTTATATAATCATATCATTATAAGATTAAAAAAATAAAGAAAATATAGTAGCTATTGATCAATATTTGTAAAAGCAAACTTTTTAACTTTTGAAAAACCTTAATAACTTTTTTACTTTTTACTCGATTTTATTTATTGAAAGCTGTACCCATGTTCTGTAACTCCCGCTACGAGAAACTTTTCGATTGAAACGTGCAAAATGAAACAAAAATGTCATAAATTGAAACAAACAGTTGATTTTCTCACTAAACTGAACCTGTAAGTTTTTTTGTGAGTAACAACTGTCACGTAAGAAAATTTCTCGCAAATTTACAGAAATACTGTGTCTGTAAAACTTTTGCGGAAAAAGTTCTCACTTTGAACTGTCAAATATACTCACAACAAAAAACGCGGTGAGTTAACATCTTAACAATGTTATTCGAAATAAAATTAATGAAAAAATTGGTATTTCAAGGTTAACTAATTGTTTAATTATTATTTTATTTTTATAATATTAGAAAAATGATTAAAAATGTTTTTAATAGAAAGTGCTTCCAAAACTATTTTGCAAACAACAATCATTAAAGCCGCACTACACATTATTTTGTATAGCCGACGGTAGTATATTTGACGCCGCCGTTTATATTCTTCGACTTTAGTGTATTTTGGTCGCCGTAGAAGATTGTTTTGGCTAGCATTCTTATCGCCTTTAATTAGATATCGACATTGAGCTATATTTTCTGACATTTCTAACGTAACGACGTAAGCATTTTTGGAAGTTTTCGACATGAGTTACAGATTCATTTTTTTCTCACTTTTCGAGAAACGATGGAATAATTTGTTTCACATATTTTCGCCACTAGAACTTCTCACTAAAGTTACAGAACATGGGTACTGGTTTAACTCAGAACTAAATTAGCTTTAATTAAATATGTATATACATAAGGGTATGTTTTTGAACAATCTAATTTAAAAAAATGGCGCCAAAGTTGAAAAACCTAGAAAAAATAAAATTAAAATCAGATATAATTGAAAATATCACTGCAAAAAGTTAATATATATACCAATAATATATATATATTTAGAAAAGCACATTTTTCTTCTTTCTGAAACCATTTAATAATTGAAGATCGGACTAAAATCAACTTAGTTACGTGTTCATAAGTACTCGGACCTACCCGAAAATAGTTTTTTCGGAATAACTCCGAAATTTGAGGGTGTTTCCGAACTTTTAAAAATTGATTTATGATCTACTAAATAAGGTCTATAACCTACACTAGGTCCCTTTTCAAGTATAAAAAAAAAGTACTCATTTGTAGCAGCGTGTTATTAGTTCCAAACAGTAATGAGGGAATTTCGTACTAACCAGCACTGTTTCATTGTAGAATAAAAATTGAATTAAAAATTAATTCTCAAATAATAATTACGTTTATTCGTAATAATAATATAAAAATTTTTAAGAAACTATGTGTAAATAATGCCACAGAAGTAACAAATATGTCATATGTGACATAAAATTTCGTGATAAACATGCTGTGGCAACTGGTTACATAGCACCACATGATGATTTGAACGTATTAGGGCTTCACTGGATTAAAGCTTTAAATTTGGACGACATGCCAATCAAAACATATGCAATACTGTTAAAGCACAGCCAAATGGTTTTAATGATAAAGTTTCATTTTTAAGAAGTCCTTTTTCAGATATTTTCGACGGTAAATTTGGGTTATGCACAAAACCAAAGGCAAATTTGGAAATAAATCAAAATCAAAACCTGTTTTTCGACCGAAGCGTCTAGTTGCATATGCAGTACAAAAATTTGTAGAAGATAAATTGCAGAGGTTACAACAAACTGGTGTGATTTCACAAGTAGACTTTTCTGATTGGGCAGCTCATATCGTTGTCATAAAAAAACCGCGCAATATTCTTCATTATAGAGGCCACACCCGGCTGAAAAGAAGGGATACTCTTTTTCTCAGCCGTTCACGAGAGATGTAAAACAAAAAAAATTAACCGTTGTAATTAAAAATTTTGTTTAGCATTGGCTAAACTTATATTTAATAATTTTAGATTTAAGATTTAAAAAACTTATTGATAATTTAATCTATAATTGAAGATTCAATAAATAATAAAATTATCCAAAAAAAAATAAAAAAAACCAAATGGTTCCATCACAACATATGCGGATTTTTCCACAGGATTAAATAACGCTTTAGAACTTCACCAGTATCCAGTGCCTTTACCGGAAGCCATATTTTAAAAGTTAAGCCTAGTACAGACGATTGGCAGATCTTAAAATATTGTAAGATATGTCAATATGCTGACAACGTACTGACAATGAAAAATTGTTACCAAAAGGTAAATTGTTAGTTCAGACGATTGTAAGAAAACCTTACAATTTCATTGTCAGAAAATTGTCAGACAATAAATTTATCTACCAACAAAAATTGTCAGTTTACACGGTTGTCAGCTTGTTGTGTGGAAAAATTGCCAGATGCGTTGTTAAGCTTTGTCAGAACTGTCAAATCCAATAGTATTTATGGACATTATTGCCAACAGAAAAATTATCTTACAATGGTGCCATTGTCAGATGCATTCATTTAAACACATCTGCCCATAAAACAAGAGCTTACAATGTCTGACAATTATCTGACAATAGCAAAGTACAGTGTTCTCACGATTGTCAGATGTCTGACAATATTATTGTGTTACAATGAACTGATAATGCTTTTTCTTGCAACGTTGCAAGATGATAATTGTAAGTTCAGCCGGTTGTTAGACATTTTCTGAAAAATTTTCTGACAATATTGTAAGATCTGCCAATCGTCTGTACATAGCTTTAGCCAATGCGAAATATTTTAGCTAAGTTGATCTGTCCGACGCATTCTTTCAAATAGAAGGCAATGAAGAGTCGAAGCACTTTCTTACAATTAACACCCACATGGGATTATTTAGGTACAATCGTATGGTATTTGGCGTAAAAACATTTCCGGCCATATTTCAGCATACAAAGACGATATTTTCGTATCAGGGAAAGATGAAGCCGAACATAACAGAATCTTACGTAAAGTTCTGCGACGAATACAAGATTACACTGTGGAACAAATACAGGGTAGCAAAACTTAGGTCGATTCTGAGAGTGAGGGGTGAAAATAGAGGCTCAAACTATGGTTTGGGTGCATGTATTCTTCATGAATATGCCGATGGAACAGTCAAAGCTTTTTGTCACACTGCAAGATCGCTAACAGCGGCTGAAAAATCAATAGCCAAATAGAGAAAGAAGCACTACCTCTAGTATTCGCGGTAACAAAATTTCACAAAATGATTTTCGGACATAAGTTCGAGCTTCATACCGATCATAAGCCGTTGCTTGCAATCTTTGGAAAGAAAACCGGAATAGAAGTATACCAAGCGAATAGTCTACAGCGATGGGCATTACAACTTTTAGCATACGATTTCGAAATCAGTTTCATTTCAACTAATAGTTTTGGTTATGCCGACGTATTGTCACGTCTTATTGACAAACAACATTCTAACACTGAAGAGTATGTTATCGCAGCAATTAAGTTCGAAAAAGAAATAAAACAAATTTTTGTGATAACTTAGTCATATTACTTTTAAGCAATAGGTCCTTTGATTTAATATATTATATTATATATATATATATATATATATATATATATATATATATATACTAGCTTATCCCGGTCTGCTTCGCTACCCCCCTCGTTATAAAATAAAATTAAAAGTATTTATATATTCTATTGTGAAAATTTAATGACGATCGGTCCAGTAGTTAAGACTATATTACGATTTTTAATTTTCCTAAAAAGGGGCGTGGTCCCACCCACTTTTCTCCTGGCACGTATTCCAAATTATGCCAATACTATATGTACCAAATATCATCGACGTAGGTCAAAAAATGCCCAAAATATGGCGATTTAAATTTTTGGGCTATATGGGCGGTGCCACGCCTCTTTGTCCAATCAAAACTTCATATAGGCTATTATTCCTTCCAGAGTCACAGCAACATGCTGTGAAAATTTCAGGAAGATCGGTCCAAGGGTTTGGTTTTCCTAAAAAAGGGGCGTGGTCCCACCCACTTTTCTCCTGGTACGTATTCCAAATTATGCCAATACCATATGTACCAAATATCATCGACGTAGGTAAAAAAATGCCCAAAATATGGCGATTTAAATTTAAGGGTTATATGAGTGGTGCCACGCCTCTTTGTCCAATCCCGCCCATATTTGCAGCAGCACTAAAAAAATGCACACCAAACCGACGTACCAAATTTTGTTCAAATACCGTTATCAGGAGCAGAAATAATTGATTTTTAATTTGTGGTTTGTATGAGAGGTACCACGCCCCTTTGGCCAATCCCGCCAATATTTGCAGCAGCACTTAAGAAATGCACACCAAACCGACATACCAAATTTTGTTCAAAAACCGTTATCAGGAGCAGAAATAATAGATTTTTAATTTGTGGTTTGTATGAGAGGTACCACGCCCCTTTGCCAATCCCGCCCATATTTGCAGCAGCACTTAAGAAATGCACACCAAACCGACATACCAAATTTTGTTCAAATACCGTTATCAGGAGCAGAAATAATAGATATTTAATTTGTGGTTTGTATGAGAGGTACCACGCCCCTTTGTCCAATCCCGCCCATATTTGCAGCAGCACTTAAGAAATGCACACCAAACCGACATACCAAATTTTGTTCAAATACCGTTATCAGGAGCAGAAATAATAGATTTTTAATTTGTGGTTTGTATGAGAGGTACCACGCCCCTTTGTCCAATCCCGCCCATATTTGCAGCAGCACTTAAGAAATGCACACCAAACCGAGTTACCAAATTTTGTTCAAATACCGTTATCAGGAGCAGAAATAATTGATTTTTAATTTGTGGTTTGTATGAGAGGTACCACGCCCCTTTGGCCAATCCCGCCCATATTTGCAGCAGCACTTAAGAAATGCACACCAAACCGACATACCAAATTTTGTTCAAATACCGTTATCAGGAGCAGAAATAATAGATTTTTAATTTGTGGTTTGTATGAGAGGTACCACGCCCCTTTGTCCAATCGCGCCCATATTTGCAGCAGCACTTAAGAAATGCACACCAAACCGACGTATTAAATTTTGTTCAAATACCGTTATTAGGAGCAGAACTAATAGATTTTTAATTTGTGGTTTGTATGAGAGGTACCACGCCCCTTTGTCCAATCCCGCCCATATTTGCAGCAGCACTTAAGAAATGCACACCAAACCGACATACCAAATTTTGTTCAAATACCGTTATCAGGAGCAGAAATAATAGATTTTTAATTTGTGGTTTGTATGAGAGGTACCCCGCCCCTTTGTCCAATCCCGCCCATATTTGCAGCAGCACTTAAGAAATGCACACCAAACCGACGTATTAAATTTTGTTCAAATACCGTTATTAGGAGCAGAACTAATAGATTTTTAATATTTGGCTTGTATGGGAGGTACCACGCCCCTTTGTCCAATTGGACCGAATTGTAAATCTAAACCATCCGGAGCGCAACCCACACGCATACAGAAAAATTTATGCAAATCGGTCCAGCCGTTTAGGAGGAGTTCAGTCACAACGATCGTATAGTAGAATTATATATATAAAGATATATATATATATTGTTGTTTATATTTATATTTATTTTCGATATTTCGCTAACAATTTACACTATGAATTTTTGTTGTTTTGTTTTTTAATTACATATCTAATTATATTATGGTCCCACAGGAAATTAATCACATTATTGCTCCTTGGTTTTACACCAATAATAACTTAATTTCCTATAGAATTTTTATTATTCTTAACTTTTATAAAGATTATAAAAATTTGTTAATACTTTTTGATATTTACAGCCTGGATATATACTATACATTTTAATGTTAATTGTGTTGATATATTGAATTCCATGTTAATTTTTTTAAAACTATTTTTATAACATAACATTTTTAATAATTTTTTCTATGTTAAACAATTTTATATCTATCCAATACTTAACTCATTTTCAATAATTTTTTTATGTTAAAAATTGGAAACAATCTTTGTGACATTTCATACAAAAACCTTTTTATATTCTGTAGTTAAATTTTCCTTGTAGAAGTGAAGTTATGGCAGCTTCCATTTTTTTATTAATTATTTTAATTTTAAGATAATGCAAAATTTTTTTATATTTTTATAATTATTAACTGGCTGAAATACAAAAAATATTTGAGTGCTCATTGGACGGAAAATATGCCATTGAGAACACCTACTGACATAGAAAATTCTATTAGGTTGTTTGAAGTAGTGATGTTACGAATACTCGTATTCGTATTCGACTATTCGCCTGTTTTAAGATATTCGTATTCGTCTTCGCCAAATTAAAGCGAATATTTTTCGAATAATTTTCCCATATATTTTCCAAAAAAAAATCATACAAAAGTTTAAAAAAAGTACATAAAATGTAAAAAAATATATTAATTTTTATTAAAAAAACCCATTGTATTTCACGCACCCATTGTAATCACAAATTTTTTTTTTTTAATTTATAGTTACTAACGCAAAGGAAGGGATTTTTTCCAATTAAATTTGAAATATAAACCTCAAAAGAAATATTCGTATTCGTATTCGGCGAATAGTGTTTTAAATATTCGTATTCGCGAATACTAAAAATTGATATTCGTAACATCACTAGTTTGAAGCACATGCTAAACAAGCTGCTCTTAATGCTTCTTCAATTCAACCAAATCAACAAGCGAGATTAAACAATATTTTTTGTGCAGATATAGAAAGGCTATTGACCGAAAAACGGAGAGCTCGACGAGAATGGCAACGATACAGATCGCCTCAGCTAAAATTAAGGCTTAAGGAGTGTACCAAGCAGCTTAGAAAAGTTTTGCAAACACAAAAAACAGCTTCGCTGCAAAAATTTTTGCAAAAACTCGATGCAACACCATCAACAGATTATTCGCTGTGGCGTGCAGCCAGAGGACTTAAAAGGCCAGTGATTTGCAAACCTCCATTACGAGCCCCTAATGGTGACTGGGCAAGAACTGATGCTGAAAAAGGTGATCTATTTGTTAAGCACCTAGAAAAAGTATTTACTCCGAATATTTCTGCTGATATTGTTGAACTGCCACCAGTCGTCGCTTTACCAGAAATACCGCGAAGATTTAATATTGCGGAGATTGAAAAGGCTATTACAAGTCTAAACTCAAAAAAGGTATTGATAAAATAAGCAACAAAATGTTTCAACAATTGCCTTTCATTGCAAAACGAATAATATTATTCATCTTTAATAGTATTTTACGACTGCAATACTATCCGGCAGAATGGAAGGTTTCGATGATTACTATGATACCAAAGCCCGGTAAGGATCATACAAAGGTTGAATCCTATCGGCCTATTAGTTTATTGTCCAATATGTCGAAACTTTTTGAAAAACTGTACATGAGCAAGCTGACTCCTATAGTAACTAGCAGTGCATGTATTCCAGATCATCAATTCGGTTTTCGCAGTTAGCATAACACTACTGAACAAACTCACAGACTTGTGAATGTTATAAGAGAAACTTTTGAAAAAAAGAAATATTGTTCAGCGCTTTTTATTGATGTCGCACAGGCCTTGGATAAAGTATGGCAAGAAGGTCTTGTCCACAAATTAACACAAAATCTACCCGCAAACATCGTCAGGCTCTTAAAAAGCTATCTAGAGGAACGAACATTTGTAGTTAAGGAAGGCAATTTTACAAGCCCCCCGCAGTCGATTGAAGCCGGAGTCCATCAAGGCAGTATCTTCGGTCATTTACTTTATTTAATATATGCCTCTGACTTACCGTTAAGCAGTATCATTCACACGTCAACATTTGCTGATGATACGGCTTTTCTAAGCGTTCATGAAAATCCTGTTGAAGCTTCCCGGAATCTACAAGGGTACTTCTCAAAATTGAAAATATGGCTAAAACAATGGCGGATAAAAGTGAATGAGCAGAAATGTGTACACTTTACTTTTACTTTACGCAGGGAAACATGCCCGCCTATACAAATCAACACCGAGACTATACCGCAACACACTGTAGTGATCGTCGTTTAACATGGAAATCGCATTTAGACGCAAAGTTGACGCAAATGAAATTAAAAGCAGCCCAAATGAAATGGCTTATTGGAAGAAATTCTATATTAAGTCTTGACTGTAAACTTTTGTTATACAACGCGATCCTGAAACCAATATGGTCCTATGGAATCCAGTTATGGGGCACTGCTTCAGCATCAAGTGTTGAAAAAATTCAAAGGCGACAAAACAAAATTCTACGTAAAATTACTGCAGCCCCCTGGTATATCCGAAATCAGCGCATTCACAAAGATCTTGATGTTCCGTTGGTGAAGACAGTATTTTCAAAACACGCAAAAAAATATATTGAAAAACTAGTATTGCACCCAAATCCACTTTCGCGCAACATTCTAAATTATAGAGGCCGCACCCGGTTGAGAAGGAGGGATACTCTTTCTCTCAGCCGTACACGAGAGATGTAAAACATCAAAAATCAACAGTTGGAATTAAAAATTTTGTTTAGCACTGGCTAAACATATATTTAGGATTTAATATAAAAACGCCAGAATAAAACTATTGTTTTATGCAAAATACCAAATTTATTTTAAAAATTTCAAAAAGTTCAGAAAACACAATTCAATGACAATAAATATTAGAATGGAATTTTTCAATTATTACAATTGAAAAATTTTCTTCTGAAAATACTTTTACAGAGAACTAGATTTTTTAATAATGTAACAAAGTAATAAATAGTATAGTGAAAATTGCATACCACCACACTCGGCCATCCTACTCAGCATCCGACCCGGATGTCGTTGTTCATGTTCATGTCGTTGCACTCATATGGTCTGCACTTGTAGACGTTGTTTCTGGTCCTTCATGATCCCCAATTTTTTTACATCATATCGATCATTGCCTTTATACTTTGTGACTTCATAAGGTCCATGCTGGTGTGACAAAATATGTATATTTACGACTTTCCTCATTTACGGCCACATGAAAAAATCCATTTGCCAAGTCAAGTGAGCTAAAAACTTTACTGTTCTCTAACATATCTATTTGGTCCTCTATGACTGGCAATGGATATTTATCTTTAATTATTTTTTGATTAAGTCGTCGATAGTCAACACATAATCGTTTCGTTCCATCTTTTTTCTTTACAAGCACTACTGGGCTAGCATAATCAGATATACTAGGTCGAATGATTCCATCTATTAGCCAAGCGTTTATTTGTTTTTCTATTTCGGGTTTTTCTACTTGAGGTAAACGGCGCGGACGTTGTGCTACTGGAATATCATCAGAAAGAACTATTTTCATTTTAACTGGTGAGCTCTTTATTGGTTTCGGTTCGTAGTCGTTAATAAGTTTCTTATTGATTTGCTTTGAATGTGATCAATGTCTGGCAACAAACTTTCCTTGTGCGAAATAAACAAACATTTTGATTGCTTTGCTATTTCAACTAATGTTTCGTCGTTTGTTTATATTACTGATTTATTCATTTGTACACCATCTTTTGAAAAACATACAAATGCTTGATTGATCAAATTCGTACCTATAATTAAATCGATACTCACACTTTCATTCGGTAAAACATGACATTGGCCTACAAGTTGGCAGTCGTCAGCTAATACCTGGACATAAAATACACCAATTGCTTTAGTATGTTTTGATCCAACTCCACATATTGTCATTTCTGTTTTTGAATATTGGCCAAACGCTTTCGCAATGAATGCATCTTTCCTCATTGTAGTTATCTGGCTTCCACTGTCTATTAAAGCTTCCATTTCAACACCGTTTATCTTGACAACTTTAAATGATGTTCTGCATTCCACAAGGTGGGCACTAGATTTTGAAATACGATTCTCAGATTTATTACAATTGTTAGACTTATGACCAAACTCATTGCAATTGAAACACTTAGGCCCTTTGCTTTTACTTGGGCACCTTTCTGACACGTGAGTTTTTTCACCACAATTGAAGCAGTATTTCTCATTGCTTTTATACTCTACCTTTGGTTCAATTTTTACTTGAATTTGATCGTATGTCTGCAACCTTTCCTTTAATTCGCCAATTGATTTTGATTCATACAGGAACAATTTATTATATGGCGACCCTTTAATTCCATCGACAATATAACTGATGATAGAGCTGGTATCAATTTTTGCTTGGGAAGCAATATCAATCATTGCATAAATATATTGACGATACGATTCGTTTGTCTTTTTTTTACGCTCACATAACATTCGGTGTATAGTAGCACTATTGGCAATTGATTTGAATTCTTCTTTAATCCCAGCGACGAACTCTTCATATGATTTTGCCTTACGTTCGTATTCCATGAAAAGCTTAGCCGTACCTGTGAGCAGTCTTTTTGCATACAATAATTTTTGAAAATTTGTCCAATTTAACAAAGAAGCGTTCTGCTCAAAATCATCGAGCCATTCGTCAATGTTATGACCATCTTCGCCGGAAAACTTTTGCATAGATTCATCGACATCTTGAAATGTAACTTCCGGCTGATTCCCTCTTAACGATTGATGGAAGTTTTCCTTGAAATTTCTGCTTGATTGCTGTATTGAATCTCGTGGATCACGTATATCCAAATTTCTGAGTCGCTGTAGTTCAATCATGACCCTTTCTTCAAATCTCATTGCATCCTCTTCACATTTTCTTCTCACAGCTTCTTGTCTTACTCTTGTATCAAATGCATGTAGTTCATCTTCACTATTATCTTGATCTTGAGTTATTGATTCAACAACTCGCACTTCTTCGTTTCTTTTTTCATTTTCAGCTTTATATCTTTCTTCATCTTTCTTCCTTCTTACAGCTTCTATCTAAATCCTTTGGTCTTCTTCCAACTTTCGCTTTTCTGCTCTGTGCTTTTCAAAAAGTTTGATTCTTCTTATTAATGTGCTCCTGTCACCATCATCGGATAATTTGTATTCATGACAAGCGTCCAGTAAGTCCTAATCTGATGCGCTGGCCCATTCCATTTTTATGAATTGTCAGATCTAAGTTACGGTTGAGCCCCCAAATGTAGGATTTAATATTAAAACGCCAGAATAAAACTATTGTTTTATACAAAATACCAAATTTATTTTAAAAATTTCAAAAAGTTCAGAAAACACAATTCAATGACAATAAATATTAGAATGGAATTTTTCAATCATTACAATTGAAAAATTTTCTTCTGAAAATATTTTTACAGAGAACTAGATTTTTTAATAATGTAACAAAGTAATAAATAGTATAGTGAAAATTGCATACCACCACATATATTAAAGTATTTTTAGATTTAAGATTTGAAAAACTTATTGATGTTTCAATTTATAATTGAAGATTCAATAAATAAATAAAACTACCACAAAAAAATAATATTTTTATATTTAAAATTTTAATTTTTAAATATTATATTTTTTTGCAATCATGCAATTTTTTTGCAATTATGCAATTTTTTTGCAATTATCATTTTTTTCCTCGTCGCAATGTTATGATCTCTTCAATATTTCTTTATTCACTCTCAAAAACTAACTTACTTAAAATATTACAATGGATTTCTTAACTACTTTTTAATATAAATTTTTAGATGGATTTCCTTTTATATTGTTTCTTCAGGAAATGTTCTGAAGCATATATATTAGGGTTACCACCCAACACCCCCATATATAACTATAACGTGTCGCAGCCAAATTCTTAGGCATTATCCTTGACAATAAATTGACATGGAGAGACAATCTTCATGCTCGTGCAACAAAAGCCGTAGCGGCAATCTATGTTTGCAGAAAAGCCATTGGTCCCACCTGGGAATTAATTGGATATTTGAAACGGATATCAAACCAACTCTCTTTTATGGTGTAACAATATGGTGGAAAGCACTGGACATGGCAACAAACCGACAGCGAATTGAGAGAACTCTCCACTTAATGGCAATCATGATAACTAGTGCCCTTAGAACTACGCCCACAAAGGCTCTTTTTGCTAGGCTGGGCTGGCTTCCAGTTGATCTGTTGGCTAGGAAGTTAGCACTACGCACTGCGGTACGACTTAGTACAATTGACGCATGGAAACATCGACCATGGGGCATGACCCATTGTAGAGACCATAGGAATTATCCCTGATCTCATCAACTATTGCATTCCAAAACCTTCCTTTAATAGAGCATTTAACTACTCTTTATCGGAGGACCTCCTCCCTACACCGCATGGGGCCCTACGAAGGTTCACGGATGGCTCCAAACGGGGCTCCAGGGTGGGGTGTCTACATTGAAGAATTCGGGATCAGGATTTCTTTCAGACTCCCGTACGAATGTAGTATCTTACAAGCTGAAATATCCGCCATCAAAAAGGCAACAAATTGGCTACGGTACTATCGGATAACAAACAGAGTTATTCAAATCATAACCGACAGCAAACCTGCAATAATAGCACTCTCAGGTGTGTACACAACATCCCTCCTTACCCTGGAATGTAGGAAATCACTTAATACAGTGGCTAATTTTTCTAGTGTTACCCTTATATGGTTGCGGGAACACGTGGAAAACACGGGCTACGTCATCGCTGACAAAGTGGCCAGGAGAGGTACAGAATTAGAATCTGCTGAAATTGACAACTTCAGTGGTCTTCCGCTCTTGGCCTGCTGGAGGCAAATCGAGGAAGCCCTTATGCGAAAGGCACAAACCAGATGGTTTAATGAACCATCCTGTACCACAGCGAGGACCCTAAGGCCTTGTATAGATGTAAACAGAACAAAAATCTGCTAAACTTTCCAAAAATTCAATTGCCGCGGTCACGGGACACTGCACCTTCGGAACCCATGCCAGACGCATGGGTCTACCATACAACGAATATTGCTCTAGCTGCAATGACGAGGAAGAAGAAGAAAGCATCGCACACCTTCTATGCCTCTGCCCAGCTATGGAGGATCACCGCCTCCGCTTTCTAGGCAGCAGATCCTTCAGCACCCTCTCCGAGCTCTCAGATACGGAACTCGGCTGTCTTAGCTCCTTCATCAGGAGCAGTGGATGGTTCGCCAAATAGGGGGCTTGACATCCTGCCCGTTTCTGCAAGACTTACCCCTTTCCTACCTGCTCTGCTCGTCTCTTGATCTTCTATGTCCTTCCCTCATCTACTCTTCTTCCGACTCTTCTAATCTTCTTTCCTCTATCACTCTCTGTCACTACAGGTAGCACAATGGGACCACACCAGGACCCAAGTGAGCTGGAACCTTAATCGTCCCTTTACCAGCAGCCTGCTAACCTAACCTAACCTAACCTAACCTAACCCCCCAGATAAAAAGCAATGAAAGCATTCGTTTTTTGTGTGCCTTCATATATTCTTTGCTTTTGCCATGCATTCACTCAACAACAATAACTAATGCTATTGCTATATATACATTCATTGTTTTTGATGATTGCCTTTGTACCACTCATTTTAATAATGCCGTTACTTGCCAAGCAACGAAATAAAGATATGACAGTTTAAAAAAAAATAAAACCAATCGCACCATTCGTTTAGTATTCGTTGACCTTTTGGAGTACATATTAAAAAAATGCAGTGTGAAGAAATTTTGGCAAAAATAAATACAGATGTTTTTTTATGAACAAACTTAGTATTACATAATTGGTCTTCTCAAAATTGTAAAATAAGGAGTAACAAACATTTATCAAATCGACTAGCAACAAATCTTAAGCCTAAAGATTTATATAAGAAGTTCGTGAACTGTAGTCATTTCCCATATAACTCAATAGAGTTAAGTTCTGTTGTTAGTCGAGTTGATAAATGGTTTTTAGCCTTGTCTTAGATGCTTCATGTTATTTCTTAATTAAGTATATATATTTTGTAATAACTCTATTTTACTCTTATTTTTCATTCTTTTAAATTTTTTATCTACTTAAAAGTATTTTTCACATCATATCCTGTAAAAACGAAATTTCTGGAACCTTAATTTTATATTTTTTAATTAAATATGAAATACGTATGTATATATTTTCTAATTTTTTTAATGTTAAAGTGAAAAAAAGAAAAACCAAAAATATAGTAAAATGTTTCAAAGAAAATAATTTTACGTTTTATTCAATAAGAATTGTGACCATTAATACCAATCGTTTGTTATTCGTTGCTTTTGTGAGTTTTAGGTGTTATTAATAGAAGACAAGCAATGCAAGGCATGTTATTCGTCATATTCATTTTTTCTCAATTGTGTCATGTGTTGTTTAACTGAAATGATGTTAATTGATGCAAATTTTTTTTATTGCATTCAAAAGCATAAAATAAGGCACTCAAACTGTTCTCTGGTGCGGATGTATATAACAATTTAATTAAAACATGTATAATTGTTATTTATTTTATATAATTTTATTTCCGATATTTCGGTCAACTTTGCTGACCATCATCAGGGATTTATACTTTTTATAAAATATTTCTTTTTCTTCTTTCTGTTTTAATTAATTTGTTATATACATATGACCTCAAGCCAAATTAAATTACCCTGCAAGTGAATAACACAGGTCAACAATAACATATTCTCAAAACTGAATAATTTATAAACGTTGCTCTTGCGTATATCTCTCCATGATGAAATTGTAAAAACTACTGACTACAATGAAAAACAAATGACAGATCATGATATATTACAAATTCCCGAAACTTCACTTCAAAATCATATCATCCCTATTGTAAAACCTTTTCTTACTTGCAAAAGCAAGTGGCACACACGAAAAATTAAATTGAATTCAGAAATACTTTGATTGCCGCACAAGAACACAATAAATGTTGGTATATTTTCAACATTTATATTGGCACACGGCTGCCAATCAACCATTCACACGATTGCCACACCAGAATTAAATTTTATTACGGAAAATCAGCCCCATTCTGGTGAAGGTAAATATATTGCAAAATCGCACGATTGCCATATAAAATATACCAATAACACAGTGCAACAACCAAAATGGGAATTGAATGAGACCAATTGCAAATGAAAGTTGACTTTATCCATAGCAAAACCTTGAAGGATTTTTTTAGTTCAGTGCGAGATTTTTTTACACGCATTTGAAGTTTTTAGTATCCTAGAAAGTTGTGGTATCTTACTGTTTTTGGAGGTCGAGGAATTCATTTTCGATATTTTTTACCTAAAACTGACGCTAGATGTCGCTGTCATACAAATGGTGCTTACAAAAACACCTTTTTATATAAAAGTATTATATCTTATTTGGATCTCATTTTGGATCCGCTTAATCATTATCGCTGTCAATTTGCATGTGTGAAACTCCTGTATCTATGGTAAGTACGTGTTTTTCGCCGTTGATGATGCACACGCTGTAAGGTTGCTATTTCCCTGCTGCATCACTAATATGGAGATCGTGGGACCATTTTTTGTGGCAGCCAGCTCTTGCCCCTGAGTTCTATCTCGTTTTAGTCTAACGGTGACTGTTGTGTAGATTGTTGATTCACCCGTCTATTAATTCTATGTGGTTAAACAGATCTTGATCTTTTTCTTGGCGTCTTGCAAATGCGCTGGCCGGCTTTACCGACGTTATAGCACGGCGTTATAGTGCATTCGCTAGTGCAACGCAACCGTTTCAGAAAGTTCAATTTTTGTATATCAAAAACTGCCACTTTGATATCAGGATCACGAATGCCGTCTAGAAATGCCTCTGCTGTAAGGGTTACAATAAATGGATAGATTGGGTGTGTTGGCGTTATTACGCCACTGACAATGACTATCAGGCGGATTAATGCTTTTTATTTAAATAAGTAGATTATTGTTTATAATTTAAAACGAGATTTAAGGCTGTTAAAACGATTGATCTAGGCGCATGGTAGTGCGCCAGGCCATGTTCCGCCACACAGTGTGTATATTTACACGAAACCATTTGAGTTGTTTTTACCTCCCTCATAACTTTGCTCCTCTTGATCATAATATAATGAAACTTGAAACATAAGGTCTCTCCAAAGATGTGACGTCACAGGTTAAATTTGAAAGTTTATAACGACACGTTTTCCGCTTTGAAGCTGGGGTAGGCTCAGCGTTGTCCAGGGTCGTTACTAGATTTCTTTATTCAATTTATTTCAATAAATAAGAGTAAAAGGCCTTCAGAATTTCTATTATTCGTTATAAACCGTATCACTTTATTTGCTCTTAAATTTTGGTACGTATCTCGATTATACGTATTTCGCTTAGTATTAATTTATCTTAGTTCTCTTATCCCTCTGAAGAAAGAGAAAAGTGTAGAAATCCCTCTTGATGCCGTCTCAATGACTCACACCAACAGCAATATCTGTATCACTATAAGCGTTCTATTGTTGCCGTCTCAATGGCTCACACCCCTATTCAACTTCCTTCAACTAAAAATCTGCTGTAGCCGTCACAATAACTCACCACAACAGACACTTTAGTTTGCACAAAAAAATGTATTAATATATCCTATAAAACAAGTTTAATAAGAGCTCTTACCACATTCGCAGCTGCCAATCAACTCAACGCTATCAGCGAATGTATCGCCTGTTATAACTTACTTTGGCGTACACAAGATACACACACAACCGCACTCATAAGGCAATGCTACACGTACAATATACTTATATTGTGATACTTGGATCGTGATCCATTTCAATTGATTGAAATGTTCAGTATTTACTAGAGTTGTCAACCGATTAAGAATAATTCGATTAATCGATCAAACAAAACTAAATTCTTGTTCGAATAATTTTAAAATGCCGAATTTCGAATAACGAATAAATCGATTAATTTATGTCAATTAATCGAACATATTTTTGCATACGTAAAAGATGTGTTAAATTTGCTTGTTTGATTTGAAACAAAGCGAGTACTTTATATCAAGCAATACATGTTATTTTGGAAGTTGTCGAACTGAGCATTCCTAGTTGTCGTGCTATGTTTTAAATTAAACGTTAAACAATTTTCAAGAATGGGGTTTTTTTACTGTCAGGTGAATAAGTTAGAAATACACTAAAAGTTAAAAAAGAAACAATTGCTTTATATAAATCTTATCATATAAGTAGAAAATGTTGGTATTGTATTCTATTTTTTTTAATTATATAATCTTCTTTCAGAATGAGCTCGGTTTGGAAGTAAAAAAAAAAAGTCACATGTAACAAGTGTCCTAAGGTATACAAAATTGTTAGATCAACAACAACAAAAAAAAAAAAAATTATAATTATTTTGCAACAGATTTACTAAAACGCATTAAAATAAGAGTAAATAAGAGACGTATAAAACTTTAAAATACGTTAATAATATTTTTTAAATTCTGAAAATTTTCCGTGCAATGAAAGTTTTTCAAATATTCTTCAAAAATTAAACTAAGAATATGCTAATTAATTATACTCTAGATTATTTTATGGTGAAAGTAACCGCAATAATATAATAATTAATTAATGATATAGAAGAGGTTGTTATTAATGAAACTAACAATCTTTCATGCGAATTAAATAATTCTGTTCAAAGTATTAAAAATTCAGATAAAAAAAAGCAATTCAGCGATATATTAGACGATATAGTATATTTGGAAAAAATCTAAAAAAGAGCAGAAAAATTAGATATTTAAACTATTTTATGCTTTTCTCACTATATCACCTACCTCGACAATTAGCAGAGTTTTTTCAAAATCTAATTTAATAAAAACAAAAACCAAAAATCGTTTGAAAGCAAAAAATTGTTTTTAAAAGATTATTTCTTAAGAACATCCTAAATTGTCTAATTTAACAAAAAAAAAAAATCGTTTGAGATATTTAGACTGAATAAAACATGTGTGTATTAAAATCGAAGTAATCTCAGTTATTACATTTTTAAGTTTTTTTTATGTGTTACTAGCTGATCCCGGTGTACTTCGCTACCCCCTCGTTATAAAATAAAATTAAAAGTATTTATATATCCTATTGTGACGATCGGTCCAGTAGTTAAGACTATATTAAGATTTTTAATTTTAATAAAAAGGAGCGTGGTCCCATCCACTTTTCTCCCGGTACGTATTCCAAATTATGGCAATACCATATGTACCAAATATCATCGACGTAGGTCAAAAAATGCCCAAAATATGGCGATTTAAATTTTTGGGTTATATGGGTGGTGCCACGCCTCTTTGTCCAATCCCGCCCATATTTGCAGCAGCACTAAAAAAATGCACACCAAACCGACGTACCAAATTTTGTTCAAATACCGTTATCAGGAGCAGAAATAATAGATTTTTAATTTGTGGTTTGTATGAGAGGTACCACACCCCTTTTTTCCAATCCCGTTCATATTTGCAGCAGCACTTAAAAAATGCACACCAAACCGACGTACCAAATTTTGTTCAAATACCGTTATCAGGAGCAGAAATAATAGATTTTTAATTTGTGGTTTGTATGAGAGGTACCACGCTCTTTTGTCCAATCCCGCCCATATTTGCAGCAGCACTTAAGAAATTTACACCAAACCGACATACCAAATTTTGTTTAAATACCTTTATCAGGAGGAGAAATAATAGATTTTTAATTTGTGGTTTGTATGAAAGGTACCACGCCCCTTTGTCCAATCCCGCCCATATTTGCAGCAGCACTTAAGAAATTTACACCAAACCGACATACCAAATTTTGTTCAAATACCGTTATCAGGAGCAGAAATAATAGATTTTTAATTTGTGGTTTGTATGAGAGGTACCACGCCCCTTTGTCCAATCCCGCCCATATTTGCAGCAGCACTTAAGAAATTTACACCAAACCGACATACCAAATTTTGTTTAAATACCGTTATCAGGAGCAGAAATAATAGATTTTTAATTTGTGGTTTGTATGAGAGGTACCACGCCCCTTTGTCCAATCCCGCCCATATTTGCAGCAGCACTTAAGAAATTTACACCAAACCGACATACCAAATTTTGTTCAAATACCGTTATCAGGAGCAGAAATAATAGATTTTTAATTTGTGGTTTGTATGAGAGGTACCACGCCCCTTTGTCCAATCCCACCCATATTTGCAGCAGCACTAAAAAAATGCACACCAAACCGACGTACCAAATTTTGTTCAAATACCGTTATCAGGAGCAGAAATAATAGATTTTTAATTTGTGGTTTGTATGAGAGGTACCACGCCCCTTTGTCCAATTCCGCCCATATTTGCAGCAGCACTTAAGAAATGCACACCAAACCGACGTACCAAATTTTGTTCAAATACCGTTATCAGGAGCAGAAATAATAGATTTTCAATTTGTGGTTTGTATGAGAGGTACCACGCCCCTTTGTCCAATCCCGCCCATATTTGCAGCAGCACTTAAAAAATGCACACCAAACCGACGTACCAAATTTTGTTCAAATACCGTTATCAGGAGCAGAAATAATAGATTTTTAATTTGTGGTTTGTATGAGAGGTACCACGCCCCTTTGTCCAATCCCGCCCATATTTTCAGCAGCACTTAAGAAATTTACACCAAACCGACATACCAAATTTTGTTTAAATACCGTTATCAGGAGCAGAAATAATAGATTTTTAATTTGTGGTTTGTATGAGAGGTACCACGCCCCTTTGTCCAATCCCGCCCATATTTGCAGCAGCACTTAAGAAATTTACACCAAACCGACATACCAAATTTTGTTCAAATACCGTTATCAGGAGCAGAAATAATAGATTTTTAATTTGTGGTTTGTATGAGAGGTACCACGCCCCTTTGTCCCATCCCGCCCATAAGTATCCTATAGCCTATTCCTGGCTCTAAACTACCTCCCTGCCAATTTTCAGCTAAATCAGTTTAGCCGTTCTTGAGTTATAAGCGAAGTAACTAACACGACTTTCTTTTATATATATAGATTAATTTTATGTGTATTTTTTTGTTGATAAAAATAAAATTTTACTTTTATTTGAGCATGTACTCAAGTATTTATGTTTTAAATTTTATTTATTTGCTGCATGTTGGCAATATCTAAATATATATTTCGTTGGTAGCCATACCAACTCATCAGTAGATGTTTTACCCTTTCTTTTAAAAAAATGTTAAAGCTTTGTAACGCACAAATTTATTTCTGAGTTTTCGTATAAATGGATGAGCTTTTAAAATTTTTAAACATAAAGGGTAAGACATCTACTAATGAGTTGATATGGCTACCAACGAAATATATATTTAAATATTGCTAACCCGCAACAATTAAATAAAAGTTGATAAAAATATTAACTATTTAATTTTTAATTTATTTTGATTATATACTTATGCATTTTTGTGTTAAAGACAAACATTTATTTTTTTTCAATAAATTATTTTTAAGCATTTTTTTATTCGTTGTTCTCATCGATTAATCGAATAAATTTTTAGCTTTAATCGTGTGATCGAACGAACAAAAACTATTATTTAATTATTCGAACAAAGTTGAAAGGCGAATAATTGACAACTCTAGTATTTACATATTTTTTTGCTGTGTGGGTAGTGTTAAAATATTTAGATATGGGAGAAAACCAAAAATACCTGTGATCTGCGATCCGTAATTCCGATTTCATATTTTAGCGTAATCTGGATATGGAACACGATCCAAGTATCACAATATATAATTGTACGTGTAGCAGTGCCCATACGTTGTGCACAAGTTGTGTATATGATCGGCTGTTCGATGGCTGTGTTGTGCATATCTACCAGTGATGGTTGTCAAATTATCCGTTAATTCAAAGTGATTAATTATAATTCACTTAGTACTTATTGTATATATCGGGTGTAAATTCTAATAATTTCCCTTAAGGGATATATCTAGGCGCACAATAGTGCGGGACCCCTAGTCCCCCAGGTAAAAAGTGCCATTTTAAAAATTATTTTTGTTAATTTCTCATCAGCACCTACATGTGTAACAAATTTAACCTTTCTAGCTCTACTGAAAGTGCCCCCCGTACAAAGAGGGGGCACCCTAGTCCCCCCGGATGGGAAGTGCCCGTTTTCAGATTTCAGTGAGTGAGGTCACCTCTGTGGGGAGACCTTAAGTTTTAAGTTTCATTATATTATGATCAAGAGGAGCAAAGTTATGAGGGGGGTAAAAACAGCTCGAATGGTTAATTTTAATTCAATATATATAAAAATTTTCATAACATTTACATTTTTTTCAACATTTGGTTTATTTTTAATTAATTTAATTTTTAAAGCAGGCAAACAGGGATAAAATTTAATTAATTCCAGTATGAAATTTCTTTATCCAGTTTTTATTTATTGCGTTATCAAATTTTCAGCGTACGATATTTTAAAAATCATAATGGTTAATTTCTCATCAGGACCTACCTGTGTACATAATTTCAGCTTTCTAGCTATACTGGAAGTGCCCCATGCAGAGAAGGTGCATGATTGTCCCCCAGATGAAAAGTGAACGTTAAAAAATCATTTTTGTTATATTCTTATCAGGACGTTCCTGTGTACAAAATTTCAGCTTTCTAGCTATATTGGAAGTGCCCCATACAAAGAAGGGACCCTTATTCCCCCAGGTAAAAAGTGCCCTTTTAAAAATTATTTTCGTTAATTTCTCATCAGGACCTACCTGTGTACCAAATTTAAGCTTTCGAGCTCAACAGGAAGTGCCCCATACAAAGAAGGGGCACCCCAATCCCCTCGTTGGAAAGAGCCCGTTTTCAGATTTTTCTGAATAATTTCTCGCCAAGACCTACCTGTGTACCGAGTTTCAGCTCTCTAGCTATACTGGAAGTGCCCAATAATATTGATAAGTGAGTGAGTGAGTGAATATGTATTAAAATATGGACTTTTCACACCTTAATATCTCGGAAAGCTTTTACGGCAGAACTTTCAAATTTAACCTTTGAGGTCACTTCTGTGGGGAGACCTTATGTTTCAAGTTTCATTATATTATGATCAAGAGGAGCAAAGTTATGAGGGGGGTAAAAACAGCTCGAATGGTTTCGTGTAAATATACACACTGTGTGGCAGAACTTGGCCTGGCGCACTACCGTGCGCCTAGATATGAACTCAAGCCAAATTAAATTAAGCGCCATGGCCACGTATCTAATTTGCTTGACAAACAACATGTATGTGTTGGTAAATATTATATTGCTTAACACAGCAACGTGTCAAATTCATGCCGTCAAATTTCATTTGAAAGTTATTATTGAATGATAAGAACGTGTTACGTTTTTGGTCGCAAAATATTTTTTGCTTAAAAAATTTTCTTAATTTTATTTATTAACATTTATAATACATATTAATTATCTTTTAAATTTTATTTATTTGTTGCGGGTTAGCAATATCTAAATATATATTTCGTTGGTAGCTATACCAACTCATCAGTAGATGTTTTACCCTTTATGTTTAAAAAGTTTAAAAGCTCATCTATTTATATAAAAACTCACATATATATTTTTGTGAATTACAAAGCATAAAAACAGCTTTCAAAATTGTTTAAACACTTACAACAAATAATTTTCCATTAGGAATGTGTTAACTTTTCTACACCTATACAATTAAGCTGGATTCACCCATTGTTTCGGAACAAAATTTTTGTCCGGACAAAATTTTTTTTTATGAAGTTTGAGGTTTCTCTTTTTGAGAGTGAGAGAAAAAGAGAACAAAATTTGTTCGGAACATTTTTTGGTTGAATTGGTTTAATTTTAAATTTTGTCCGGACAAAGTTGAAATAAGCTGCCACCTATTTTATTTTCTCAGCCAAAGTTGAAGCGAGCTGCCACATAATGTTATAAGTATTTAAATATATATTTCCTTGGTAGCCATACCAACTCATCAGTAGATGTTTGACCCTTTATGTTTAAAAAGTTTTAAAGCTTATCTATTTATACAAAAACTCACAAATATATTTTTGTGAATTACAAAGCATAAAAACAGCTTTCAAAATTGCTTAAACACATACAACAAATAATTTTCCATTATGAATGTGTTATTATTAATTATCTTACATTTTTATATGCGATTGACTTACAGGGCCTTTATATTAAATTATTATGAAAATAATTATACATATATATTTTGTTAATTTTAATTCAATAAATATAAAAATTTTCATAACATTTACATTTTTTTCAACATTTGGTTTATTTTTAATTAATTTAATTTTTAAAGCAGGCAAACAGCGATAAAATTTAATTAATTCCAGTATGAAATTTCTTTATCCAGTTTTTATTTATTGCGTTATCAAATTTTGAGCGTACGATATTGGCGCTGCACAAACTAAATAAAAATAAGATTTGATATACATACATAATTACGCAGCAACACATCAAATTTGCTTCAAATTACTGTATAGACGGCAGTGAATATCTAATTTGTTTTGATTTTCGTCAAACTCACATGGACATATGTATAAGTACGTGAGAGTTGTTTTTCACTAGACAATCAAAAAACCCTTGGTTTGTCAAGCCAGTTTGATACGTGGCCATGGCGCTTAATGGTGTCATGCTATTGACATTGGGATGCCGAATTTGAAGACCACTACTGAATATTTTTAAATTGTTTTACTTATGTATGTATGTATATACTTTCAGATTTCGTTTCATTGTTTGCGCTTTTAATCAGTAATTCAGTGCTGTTTGGGAGAAAACATTAGCTCTCTTCATTTACTTTCCATCACTATCCATCCAAGGGAGTAAAACAAAATTTTGTAAAATTGCTTTAAAAAAATAAAAAGTAAATGAACATTTTACTTAAACATTCGCTTGAATTTGGCGAATACAAATATCATTAAACAGGCGAATAGTCGAATACGAGTATTCGTAACATCACTAATACATACATAAAAATTAAATTAATTAAAAATAAACCAAATGTTGAAAAAAATGTAAATGTTATGAAAATTTTTATATTTATTGAATTAAAATTAACAAAATATGTATATATAATTATTTTCATAATAATTTAATATAAAGGCTCTGTAAGTCAATCGCATATAAAAATATAAGGTAATTGATATTATAAATATTAATAAATAAAATTAAGAAAATTTTGTTAGCAAAAAATATTTTGCGTCCAAAAACATCACACGTTCTTATCATTCAAAAATAACTTTCAAATGAAATTTGACGGCATGAATTTGACACGTTGCTGTGTTAAGCAAAATAATATTTACCAACACATATGTACATGTTATTTGTCAAGTCAATTTGATACGTGGCCATGGCGCTTTTGTAGTGTGATTTATTGTTACTGACACAAAAATACGTATTTTTTTATATTAAATTAGAAATATTAATTGGTTCTAAACCTTAAAAGTAATATTCGTATTCGGCGAATATGTACTTACATGTCTAAAATCTTAAGAAAATATTGTCGCCTAAAATTATTCTTAAAACCCACAAAAAAATTGGCACTTTTTATACTTTTTGTACTTAGCAACACAGGTGCTAAATGCAGCTACATATTTTAGTATACTTTTCGTTTTGCCACAAACACATAATACTTATACATAAATATATTTACATACAAAAACATGCAAATTAAAAAGAATCTATAGATTCTCTAAGAAATATACATACGTATGTACATAAGTATGTATATTGAGAGTTCAGTTGATCTAAAGCTTTTAAACGAATCGTTTCGATCATTGTTTGTCACGGAAAGTTAACGCATTGCATTTCATTGTAAGTGTGATTGAATCTCGATGTAAAAAAAAAAGAAAAAAACAGAAAATGCAATTCAATTAGTCTCTGTTAAGGAATAAATTAAATATGTGAAATAATAATAAGAGCAATGAACATAAAACACTAATAACTTTTATTACTATGCGAGTGTTAAACCAAAATAATCAATGTATATATGTATACCCTGTCGGAAACAAAACTAACCTTAAACTAACTTTAATGTATGGAAAAAACTAAGTTTTTCAACATGGCGATGTCCTAGGGAGAAGTCAGTTTTTCTTTGCATTACTTTAAGTTAGCTTTAAAGTTAGTTTAAATAAGTCAAAATGTAGTTAGTTAATATACATAAAAAAACATATTTTTATTTTATTTTCTCAATTCTACAATCACTATTTTTATTGTAATATTGCAATAATTCTTAAAATTTTTTTTTCACCGATGCTGTGCTGGGACTTGAACTACTGGACATTGGATAACCAAACAGTCTTCGCGCATACCACTCAGTTAAGGTACAATTTAAATATTTACAGCAAGAAGTTATGAAATACTTGAAATAATTTTAAGAGTTCCTAAATAAGTAAATTTGTTGGCGCTCACCATATTCAATTATAAATGAGAGTATATATACATATATATGTATACTCAACCAACTAATTGATTTTGGTTACGTTCTACATTGTATTGTGGTTAGCTTTATAATAGTTAGTCTAGAAAAATCAATTTAAAAGTTAGCTTTTCTTGTAGTTAGCTACTCATTTGACGACAGGGTACATACATATGTATATGTATGAGCACCTACAGTAATCTGAGCTCTTTATCTGCTCTTTACATTGACCACACAGACAGCGTTGTCAACTTGGTGCGTTTCGCACCTTTTTTTGGTGCTTTTCTAAATGTTTTGTGCGAAAAATATCTGAGTGGGTGCGTGGTGCGCTTTTTCTTTAATTTTGGTGCGTTTTTTTTAATTTTGGGTGGCTGCAAATCATAACACAATTTTTTGTTTCAGTATGAGAAAAAAGAATTTTGTACAAAAAATACAACTGTTTCAATACCATTTCTTTTAATTTGTGTACAATTTTTACATTCAATTTTACAGACCATAATAAGAGCAACCATTAATGATGTTTAAGAGGTACCAAAACACAATCACAAAAACCGTTAAACCGTCTTGTTGTTATAGATAATTTGTAACATTTCATTATAAGAAATTTGTTGTCCCTTTTAGATTTTCAGAGTACATATGTAATTGTTTTTTGTCGTAAAAGTTGTTGTCAAGTCTGTTAAAGAGCTTAGCAAAAGCAAGGTATTCTTGAGACTTGCGCTCATTGTTCGTTTTTTATAAAATGCGTAAAAGTTTATATAAAGTGTTGTAACACTAAATTAATAAAATTTATATTTACTAAAAGAAATATTTAAAGTTAGTGTCAAGAATGGAGTCTAAAAAAGGAGATCATGAGCGAAATACAAAAGGATTTGGGAATCACAATGTGAGTTTAAGCAGTGGGTTCGGTCTTGACCAAATAATAACACAAAAGCAAGATGTTTTTATTGCAAATGCGATATCACGCTTAAATATCCAACCTTGTTCGGCATGCTGGAACACGGAAACACATTGTAGCTATAAGCCCATTTAGCTACAACCGAAATCAACAACCAGCATTGTACAAAATGTTTTATCCCATTGCAAATATGATATCATGCCATTAGCAGTACAATTTGAATCCGATGTCGAAATGTTATCTAGTATTCAAAAAGGGTGGAGAATGAATCACTTCATGCATTGGCACAATATTATATCAACATTAGAATTTTGAACTAAAGTTAAATGTTTGTAAAGACGCAAAATTAATTCAATAAAAATTTTCAATAAGAAAAAAAACTGAACTTGGTGCGTTTTTTGTTAAATGGCGCGTTTTTTCTCCATTTGTGTGCCTTTTGAAATTTCAAAGTTGACAACGCTGCACAGAGAGCTTTTATTCCAAAGTAAATGTGTAAAAGTATCACGGTTGCCAGATAAGGGGATTTGTCCCCAAATTGGGGATTTCAACTTCGGTTTGGGGACAGATATTCGCGGGGAAGGATTTGGGGATTTCGAAAAATTTTGGGGATTTTACCAATACTTTAATGCATTTTTGTGGATTTTTATTATTTTATATTTTTTTTTGTATTTACTGTATTTTAAAGTTTGTATCATAAACAAATTTTTTTTAATATTTTTTTGATGACACTTTTTTGGTTAAACTACAATTAAAAACTCCCAGTACTGCAATTTTCAAAAGCATGGCAATCCTTTTTTATTCAGATAGATTAAAATGACAGATGTTTTATTAAACAGACCTCACTATTGCAGATGAGTCATCTCAGATGACTTACGAAACAAACCTACATACAAGAGAGGAGGTAAAAAATAAAAAAACTTAAATACAAGTGATCTAAAGAAAAATCTAAAAAAATTATTAAAAAAATATAAAATATGAATGAAAGCAACAAAAAAAGAAAATTTAACACGGGTTGGCTAAAGGAAGAATGGACCACAGGTAACTACAACTATTACATTATTATTTTTTCAGTTCTTACTATAAATTTTTTTAAAGGGTGGCTACATTCAATTGCAGATGCTCCGGAATGGTTTGAAAACATAAACTCACATGATGCCTGGTGTAAAGTATGCAAAGTTGGTCTACAAGCCCAGAAAAAGGACTTAAAAAAACATAGCCAAACCGAAAAACATAAGGCCAATATGGTTTCATTAAAGCCGGCAAACGCTATCACTAATTATGGTAAGTAAATGTTTCAATATCTGAAACATTGACTAACATTCTTTTCCATTTTATTGCAGGTGTAGTACATATTTCAAAAGACAGAAAAATCCTTGAAATACAAATTGCAATGTACATAGCAACACATGCATCTATAAAATCTGTTGATCATTTATGTGATCTTTTAAAATCAACCTTCAAAATCAACAACAATAACAATTGTCTGGCGTTAAAAATGCATAGAACAAAATGTTCTGCGTTGATAAAATATGTTATTTCTCCGACACTTTTAGAAGAATTGGTAAACAATATCGGTAGAGGAAAATACTCTATGATAGTAGACGAGTCTACAGATATTTCTAGAGTAAAGTGGATGGCCATTTGTGTAAGATACTGTAACGTAAAAGAAGTTAAAATAATGACAGAGTTTTTAGGTATCCTGGTCGTCGAGGAAGCTACTGCAGAAGCATTATTTAAACTTTTAAGTAATTTTCTTATTAAGTTGGGATTAAGCTTAAAAAACATGACTGCAATTGGTACAGATGGTGCTAATAACATGTGTGGTTCAAAAAAATCACTTTATACGTTATTAAAAAAAGAAAATAGCTCTCTTAAATTAGTGAAGTGTATTTGCCACTCATTAAATTTATGCAGCTCGGAATCTTCCAAGGCAATTCCGAGTTCTGTAGAGTTTCTTATTCGAGAACTATATAACTATTTTGCCCATTCCCCATGGCGTACCATTAAATATAAAAAAATTTTCGACTTAATTAATTTGGGTACAGATTCCAATAATTTTTATAAATTAGTTCAAATTTCCAACACCAGATGGTTGTCTTTCGGGAAGGCCGTAAAACGTGTACTAGAGCAATGGATTGAGTTGGAATACCATTTTGTAATAATAGCTTCATCTGAAAAAGACAAAATGGCACAACATATTGTTGAAGAACTTAAAAATAATGTCAACAAATTGTATCTTTTATTTCTTAATCCAATATTAGAAGAAGTCAACAAAGTGAATATTTTGTTTCAAAGTGATAACATGGATCCCTATTCTGGATATGAGTATCTTCTTTTACTATTCATGACCACCTGTTCCAAATTTATAAAACCAGAATATATAAAAAATGTTGTAGAGGAAATGAGTCTAATACTAAATAACAAGGATTGTTATTTAGATATTGCAGAAATTTATCTAGGTACACTTTGTACCGAAGAACTAAAATTAAATCAACTCGAAGAGGTCGATGTTATTAAATTCAAAGAAAATTGTTTGCAATACTTGCTAATATTAACTAAAGAAATGGTTAAAAGATTTCCAGTAAATTTGCAAAATTTGGAAGAATTTAAAAATTTGAGATATAAAAATATACAAAAAAAAGAAAAATTTGGAACAGTTTACGAAATTTTAAAAACATGTCTAGATAAAAACATTTCATTGTCTGTGTACGAAAACCAATGGAATAAATTACAGTTTGTCGATTGGGAAAAATACACAAAAAATCAAATTCCCAAAAATATTTTTGGCTTTTGGGCATTAGTTTACGAATATGAAGACAACGTTGGAAATTTTTTTTTTAGAGAATTATCATTGGCTGTATTTGAACTTATGATTCTTCCTATTAGCAACTCCTTTGTGGAAAGGATATTTTCATGTATGAATTTAACAAAAACAAAGTTAAGAAATAAAATGCAATACGAAATGTTGGAATCACTTATTCGGGTAAAATCACATTTAAATAATTATCACATATGCTGTTATAAATACGTTGTTCCAGACAAAATGCTAAATAAATTCAATTCAGAACATATGTATAAACAAAATGATGTGGAAGATCCAGATGAGCTTGCTGTGTATGAAGTTGATTTCTAAAATATATGTATGTATATAAAAAACATAGTTTTTTAAAGTTTTGATCTCACAAAATGTGTTCATTTTTTAAGTTTTGTAATAAGTATATGAATGTACTTTTTTAAGTTTTGTTGATCTTTGTGTTTAACTAATACTAATTTAATTCGTTTTAATGACTTAAAGTCTACAAAAATTATTTTTAAAATCATTATTAACTAATAATCTCACAAAATGTGTTCATTTTTTAAGTTTTGTAACAAGTATATGAATGTACTTTTTTAAGTTTTGTTGATCTTTGTGTTTAACTAATACTAATTTAATTCGTTTTAATGCCTTTTAAAGTCTACAAAAATTATTTTTAAAATCATTATTAACTAATAAACAAAAATTTTTTCAATAAAATTGATTTTTTTTTTAAAAAACTAAATTGGGGATAAATTTGGGGATTTCAATTTTTTTCGGGGATTTTTGGGGATTTCAACTTGCAAAATGGGGACATAAGCAAAAACTTTTCTGGCAACCCTGAAAAGTATATACATACATACATATGTATGTATGTACATATTTGAAAATTTAGAGTTGAAAAATATAATACAATATATTATATGTATGTGCATATGGCTAAATGGAAATACCGAAATTTTTAAATTCTGTTTTATAAGTGAAATTTTTCTACAAGAAACTCTTAATGCAAAATAACACTCGTTTATTTAAATATATGTACATATGTATAAAAGAAACTGTTAAAAATTGATAAATTTGATATCAGAGTAAATTATGAAAAATCTCCAGTTTAGGCTTTGACGAATACAAGACAAGGGGATTCTGCTGAGAAACGTTGAGGCGCAGAAAATAAGTATAAGCATTCTGCTGTAGCACACCTAAAGGTGTACAATTAAGACTTTGAATATTACGAAATTCTCTTTGTGTAAAGTCTGTTTAATGCAACAGCTGACTCAACTCGCGTTATATCAAATACATACATACATACATAAATAACTGTTACAGTTTTGAAAGCATTCGTCAGAAAATGCGTTATATATTTTTGTATGTTTTGGTATAAAGCAAGTACCATACCAAAAAAAAATACATTAGCAGAATTCACAATCTTGTACATTTGAGATAGACTGCTGCATAAATAGATTTGTAGTTAAGAAGGTCACGTGTACTACCAAAGCATGAACATTTACTCGAAATGAATTACGGAAAAAATGTTTATATAAGTATTTGAGAACACCAATAACTTGTTGACACTTCTTGTCACAGGTAACCAGATATGAAGAAAACAAAAAAAAATAGGACTTGGATCATATTTTATTTGTCATAACGAGACACCGTGAAAAAGAGACAACATTAGTGTGTTTGTTATGAAGATAAACAAATAGAAAAGCAAAAAAAAAGTTCAGTTTTTAATGGAAAATGCTACATGAAAGCACGCTTAAGTTTAATAAAATGTAATAATATTAAGTATTTACGGCATATAATTCGAAAATAAAGTGATAAAACAATTTAATGTGTTCTTATATACTCAGTATATTAAATTTATATACATACGTACATATATGCTGGAAATTTGCCAAATGGTGGTGGTTTTTAACTTACATACACACATGCATACATACATACTTGATAAATTCTGATATTTTGCAGATATTATAGTGATACAATACAAACGATCAGTGAAAACCAACTTAAATTAGTTAATTAATAATATTTTTAATGTGAATTAGAGAAATATATGGATATTTAATTAGTTTTGCGATTTATAATTTTAATTTGTATAGAAATAAAGCACAAAGAAAAAAAACGAAAACTTGAGACTGTATGAGTGTATACAAACTAGTATGCAAAATCTTCCGTCTCGAGTCACTTCTGTGTATTCTGTGCTTCTTGTTGTTACTCGACTTACGCCCGCTTTCGCGATGTTCGATTAATAAATAATCAACACTTTAACCGAAAGTCTGGCTAAATTGTATTACACAATATGTATATGATTAACTCTTAACTGACAGAATTTAACAGAAAAGTTGATGTTAAATTTAACTGAAAGAAATTTGCCGGTTAGCACTCTAATCGGAGGAAAATAAAACAAAATGTATAGATATACAAATCGATATTTATATTTTGTAATATTTTCAATTTAAAATTTTCTATTCACAAAAAAAGAAAGAAACTCCAATAAGTTTAGCCAAAATCTGGGCATCTGATAATTTCGTAAAACGCAACATGGCACATCGAGATTGTATGGGTTCAATGATTTTTTCACTTGTATTACAAGCTAATGCAAAACGTGTGGTCTTACTATAAATTTTCATTATACACCTCAGTGCTTGCTGTGCACCCTCAGTCATTCTGTCAGCTTCATCTAGTACAACAATGTTATGATGTCCACGGGAGAGAGTGACTTTTTGTTAAGCAAACATTTTAATTTTATTCCACACTACGTCCAAACCACGTTCATTTGAGGCATTTAATTCCAATACTGCTTCCTTATAGCTGTCACCAAGTAATATTCTAGCCTAACATTGAATAGTCGTTGTTTTGCTCACACCAGTTGGACCCTATACCATACCAAAAAAAATTAGCTTTTGCTTATTTTTTTATTCATCATTTTACTTGCCGCTATAATAGTGTTAGGAGCGTAGCAAGTTCGGACAAACTAGCTACAGTATCTTCATTGCCTACAATTTCATCAAATTTTGCCGGTCGTTATTTTTAAATTCTAGATAAAAGTATTGGACGTTAAATACGATTATGTATGTACATACATATTTTTACATCATCTTACCATGGCAAATTCCGTCTCTTGATTTATTTCCTATCCTCTGGACACATCCAAACTAGATTCCTTCAACTTTGTATGTCCCAAATACGTTGTCGCCGGAGAACATACTACAAACAAACAATTTATATTAATGCTTTATATACATGTACATATGTATTTATGTACAAATAACAATATTTTACTTATTGCTTACCGGAATTTTACTATTATTACAAAGTTTTGTTTCTCAAATTTGCAAAAACTGTCTTTTTAATTCATTTTTTATGTAAACAAACCGATAGTATTGCCACATTTTTATTAAATTCTTTTGTTACTTAACCGAAAGATGGTGAAACGAAAATACGTAACCGTTGATTAAATAGTGCCCGTTAGCCTAACCAGCAATTAGTTAATATTTTGTTAACAGACATTTTACCGAACATTGTGAAATCAGGCCTAAATTGTATTACACAATATGTATATGATTAACTCTTAATTGACAGAATTTAACAGAAAAGTTGATGTTAAATTTAACTGAAAGAAATTTGCCGGTTAGCACTCTAATCGGAGGAAAATAAAACAAAATGTATAGATATACAAATCGATATTTATATTTTGTAATATTTTCAATTTAAAATTTTCTATTCACAAAAAAAGAAAGAAACTCCAATAAGTTTAGCCAAAATCTGGGCATCTGATAATTTCGTAAAACGCAACATGGCACATCGAGATTGTATGGGTTCAATGATTTTTTCACTTGTATTACAAGCTAATGCAAAACGTGTGGTCTTACTATAAATTTTCATTATACACCTCAGTGCTTGCTGTGCACCCTCAGTCATTCTGTCAGCTTCATCTAGTACAACAATGTTAAGATGTCCACGGGAGAGAGTGACTTTTTGTTAAGCAAACATTTTAATTTTATTCCACACTACGTCCAAACCACGTTCATTTGAGGCATTTAATTCCAATACTGCTTCCTTATAGCTGTCACCAAGTAATATTCTAGCCTAACATTGAATAGTCGTTGTTTTGCTCACACCAGTTGGACCCTATACCATACCAAAAAAAATTAGCTTTTGCTTATTTTTTTATTCATCATTTTACTTGCCGCTATAATAGTGTTAGGAGCGTAGCAAGTTCGGACAAACTAGCTACAGTATCTTCATTGCCTACAATTTCATCAAATTTTGCCGGTCGTTATTTTTAAATTCTAGATAAAAGTATTGGACGTTAAATACGATTATGTATGTACATACATATTTTTACATCATCTTACCATGGCAAATTCCGTCTCTTGATTTATTTCCTATCCTCTGGACACATCCAAACTAGATTCCTTCAACTTTGTATGTCCCAAATACGTTGTCGCCGGAGAACATACTACAAACAAACAATTTATATTAATGCTTTAATTCATTTTTTATGTAAACAAACCGATAGTATTGCCACATTTTTATTAAATTCTTTTGTTACTTAACCGAAAGATGGTGAAACGAAAATACGTAACCGTTGATTAAATAGTGCCCGTTAGCCTAACCAGCAATTAGTTAATTTTTTGTTAACAGACATTTTACCGAACATTGTGAAATCAGGCGTTAAGGTATAAACACATTAGAGGTGTGTAGCTCCTGAACGAACTAGTTCAACTGAACTATTCACACAAGTGAGCTAAATGAGCCGCTCACCTTACTGAGCGTTTTTAGCTCAGTAAGTGAGCGCTCTTTACAATCAATCAATTCAATTTCATGTATTATGACAATTGGATTTTACGTACCCTAAAGAGCTTTTATTTCATATGGAATATGACATTTGGCAGAATACAATACTTTTGCGATAGTATCTACAGTATTGTATTAAATAAGGGTTGATTTTGATAGCCAGCGTTGCCAAATACGCTAATTTATCTTTACTTTATAGTTTTTCTAAGCATTGATCAATTTTGAAATAATTTATTTAAAACATTAACAGTGTTATTCACAAACGTTTTATTAGAGGCTAATAAGCAAAATGCGCTAAAGTAGTATTCACAAACGTTTAATAGCACTATGACGCGGTTCTTACACGCTAATAAACTCGAAAATTTTATTGTAGGCATCACGCATCTTTAGCCGTTTAATAAGTTGACATTTGCATTTTTTAAAGTAAAAAAATCACTATTTACTTCAAAAAGTATGAAAAATAAAAAAAAGATTCGAATAAAGTAATGATTGTAATGTATATAATTTCGACATTCGTTAGTATTATACAAAATATATATATGTACATAAAACTATAATTTTTTTATTAAATTAAATATTTTGCAGATAATGTATTTCAACTCTCCCGATTCCTCCAGTCCTTCTGCAATGTTTACATACATATGTATGTATGTATGTACGTAAAATAAGAAAATTCAAGAAGAAATACATAAATCTGAATGTATGTGAATATGTATGTACACAAATGTGTCTGTATGTACTTATATGCATGTACATGCATATTTGTTCACATGCGTACATAACTTAAATTCTACCTGCTCTTTGAAATATTAATATTATTACATCTTTTTTTCATGATTTTGTGCATAATTTGTCACATTTCAACCACAACAAGATTAAAAACATTTCCAAATAAATAAAGCAAACATAAGTATTAGTGGTGTGTAATCAATTGCAACGAACACGGTATTTGAATACTTTTGTAATAACTTATGAAAACACATTGCTAGCAATATCAATACAACACATATTGAAAAATTTTAATATTTTTTGATATATTATAAGCAATACTCTATTACTCTAACTTGTTTAAATTTAATTTATATGACATTATTTTCACATTTTCAAACCATTAGAGACTACTTGCTTATCGAGTATGTTATTGTACACAACACTAATTATAACTTGACAATTAAAATGAAACAATGTTGCTAACACAGAATCACAAAACTGAAAAAATCACACAATAGTTAATTTGGCTTTATTAAACGTTTGTGAATAATGTGAATAATTATTACCGGGTAATAACACAAAAACTGATTATTAACTAATGTGTACATTAGCTCTACAATAAGAAGTTTTTATGAATAACACTGTAAATATATAAATACAGCAGACTGCAGGATTTATATTTCACCGTATTGGTCTGAATTTTGTTATATTAATTCCAATTTCTGAACCTATTATTCCTGCCATATTTTCCTTATATCACAGTGCTAAGATTTAAACTTACTTCTTTATACCTGCTAATATTGGGAAGAATAACAACCAAAGTATTTTTGAATTAAATCATTTAACGCCAAACGTAAATCATGAAACAGATGATGAGGACTGATACTCATTAGGTTTAACGAATTATTAAAAAAAAATTATTGATAAGTTTTGGGAACAGAATTATTGGAATACCAACTTTAAATTTAGTATCATTATTCTCAAATAATAGAAACTTAAAAATATGTTTGGGGCAAAGGAAAATATTTAAGCAATTTTCCGAAAAATCACTAATTTTTAAACCTTTTTGATTTTTTCACAATTTTTTTACATAAATTAATTATTTTGTCACTCGATTAAGATTTGTTTCAATTTACTAAACAGTCACACATATAAAAATTGACTATCAATTTGATATAAATTTTGCTTTCAAGTTTTGTTTCAATTTTTCATTCAAGTAACACTGCAGTTCGTTCAAGTTTTTATTCAATTCTCTTTCAAGAAATTTACACAAACTGCTAGTCAAAATTCACAAAAATTGAAGGCTGTGACGTAGGCTTCACGCAATTTGCTTTCAAGAACACAAAAAATTATGGCGGCAGAATATATGTACTTATGTATGTATATGAAAACTAACGAGAGTTTATAATCAAAATGGCACTCATCTGCTTTCTTGAAAGCAATTTGAAACACTCAATTGAACGAAAATTTGAAAGCAAATTCTCAGCAAATTTTAAAAGTGTGAGTGCATTGGTAAAAAAATGAGAGAGGATTGAATCTAGAAACAAAAATTAAATTTAAACTTGATCGTGTGACACCTATGTTAGGCTATGTCTTAATAAAAAATATATAAAATTAGCTGTATATTGGAGCTTATTTTTATATAACTAAAATTAAGTTGTTTTCCAAATTAGTTGTTTAAAAATAAAAACGTTATGGTAACGCTGATATAGCAGAAACATTTTTTGTTTTCGCTTTGTTTACTTTCGTAAGTCTAAGGTCACACACGACGATTTTAATTGCCCAACTTTTTCAGAATTCTCTTTTGAACTTGCTTTTATGTTCACACACGACGATTTTAGTTGGGCAATTCTTCTGTTTTGTTTAGCTTTTATTTTCCTACAATTTGACATTTGTGTTTTAGTCGTAAAGAGCAATAATAAATATAAATACATATATAAATTAATTTAACTTGTTGAAAAATGAATTCAAAAGAAAAAAATGAAATAATAAAATTCACATTTGAATTGATGGGAGAAGCAATTGATTTGGATTCTGAAGACAGTGACAAGGACGACATATTGATTGGTATGTATAATGTGCTTTGAAGAAAACAATATTAATTTGAAACTTTTTCAAGGTTTATCTAATTTGTGTGAAGCAGCATCCAATCTGCCTGTAAAAGAAACAAAGAAGCAATGGATAAAACCGTGGAGAAACGCAAGAGTGGATGACGGTTCATATTCATTTTTAAGAAATGAATTATTGTTGACGGACGAAATGTCATATAAAAACTACCTTAGAATGTCTGAGGAACAGTTTAATTTTGTACTGAACTTAGTACAGCAGGATATAAGACGCGCTGACACTAAAATGAGAAATGCTATATCTCCTGCTGAACAATTAGCAATAACGCTGCGTTTTTGCCACCGGTATGTATTTGATGTTGAAAATTTATTTTATTTTATAAAACTATTTTATAAATACTCCCTGCATTGACATTTCTAAAATGTCGTTGGGTTCTGGCGAAAAACATACAAGTTCATCTTCAATATTTCTATTTTGTGATGAACAAGATGGAGCTTTTTCAAAAATCTCCGTGGACACAGAAGAGGTAGATTTCAGCCGCCTTCTTTCAGCGGATTCATTGAAAAGGTTTTGCATTAAGCATTGAACTTGCCAGGCTGCATCAGTTTGGTCTTCTGGGTGTATTTCCTCCATTCGAGCTGTGACTAGATTTCCAAGCCATGCAAACTTTTTGTCACTTTTTCTTCTGGTAATCATGGTTTTCAAATCTTTCATCTCGTTCCGAAAAACATTTATTGAACTTGAGCCCTAATTATATATAAAATATATATAAAATATATACATATAAAATATATATATAAAATAATATAAATATATACATACATACATACTTACTTATATCAAACATTATAAACATACCGTTCTTCTTTTTGCAGGGGATTCATCATATAAACTTTCTTCTTGAGTGCTGCATATTTCACTTTGTACGTCCTGCGTTATGAGCTGATTAACACATACATACATATGTACATAAGAATAAATGTCAGAATAAATGAATTAAAAAAATTGTTTAATTACAAACCTCTATATTATTTATGCTTTCCCTTACATCAAGATGTGTTTGCAGAAAATTTAGTTGTTCGAAGCACCAAAGTTTGGGAGCATATATATCGGCAGACCCAGCTCCGCTTTTTTTTGACTGCTTTATTCTTCGCTGCTCTTGACTAAATTGTGTTCTTAGGTTCTTCCATTTTCTTTTTATGTCATCCATTGTAATTGAGCACGTCACTGTTTGCATCTCCTTCCAAATAGTGTTGTATGCTTGTGCCTTCTTGTCCCTGTCCAAATATTCTTTACACTTAACATTATAAATGCAATAGTTTTCCTCAACCAAAGTTATTAATTTTTCAATTAAGTCCCGATTCCATTTAAACGCCATTTCAATAAACACTAATAAATAAAAACACTATGCAGTATGCGTTTAATTAAAATTATCAATCATTTACACACCAAGAAGCGAAACACAGAATGAAAGGAAATGTCAAATATTCAACTACAAAAAAAAAAAAACGAATGAGAGAATTGCTTAAAATAGCCGGGTACCGGCGATTATTTTTCCCTTTTTATTCCCCTCACCGCAAACTGAAAAAAACATCTATAAACTCAAGAATTGCCCGACTAAAATCGTCGTGTGTGAACATAGACTAACAAAGATAGACTGAGCTGAAACCAATGGAGCTAATGTATTTTACTGAACTAAAGTGAGCTATTGAACTAAAGTGAGCTATTGAACTAAACTGAGCTATTGAACTAAAGTGAGCTATTGAACTAAACTGAGCTACTGAACTAAAGTGAGCTATTGAACTAAAAGAGCGAACTAGTTCAGTTAACTGAGCTGAGCGGAAAAGAGCGCTCACTCAACTGAGCTGAAAAACCAAATTCTAAAACACATTCGCCACAGCAGGAACACAAATGCTGCTAGCTACCGTTGTAGCCGTTTAGCCTGCTACTTAATTATTTTGGAAACGACAGATACACAGTAAGCAGCTGATCCTTAATTGTTGCAACGATTCATTTATGTATATTACAGTGGTGCATATTCAGCGGTTTTACTTTTTTAAAGTTCGCTTGGGCGAATTGAATACGGCGAATTGAATTCACCACTCACATCCCTTTGAATGGATTCGCTTTGTCCGAAAAAATGCATCTCATGGATATCTTTTGGCTCCGGAGTTAAGGGGTTCAAAACTTATTTTTTATTGGCCATAACTCCTAGAATATGAAATATAAGCAATGTGGATATCACTCTAAACTTCTCTAAAATACCTTTATACTGGTATAAAAATTTTTTAAAACAGTTTACTCATTGCGATTGAAATTCAATTTTAAAATTTTTTTATCTGACTTTTCACTTTTACAGACAACTTACCATGCTTTTATTTGGTTTATACTTGAAAGCTGTCACCGATGAAATACGTAAGCTATGCTTCTTTAATGATGATTTTAAGAATTAAATGAGTTATTTAGAGCATTTTGAAGTGATACCTATGTCGTTTATATTCGTTCTATATTGTAGGACTTATGATCTATAATATATTGAAGCTTTGAAACCCGTAACTGCGGAATCAAGAGAGAGCGCCGAAAAAATTAAAAAAAAATTTTTGTACATATGAAAAGTAATATTATCAGGCTCAAGTTCAGTTTTATTGAATTAATGAAAATTCAAAATTCCTAAGAGTTGTTTTATGTTGAAAAATATTATTATTTATATCCAATCAGTTTTTAGCAGAACGTATCAGTACTGATTTCAAGGCCGCTACACCTCTCATCAGCGTTCAATTGTCCATCTTTACAATTTTCGTAAAGTGGATACTAATTGTGAAGAATATCAACTATTTAACCAGTTTTCAACAGAAATAGAAGTTAAGTTCGAATAATAATTACGTTTATTCATAATAATAATAATATAAAAATAAAAAAAAAAATTTTAGGTAAAAAAGGGCTATAACCCTGTGAGTTTTTTTTAATCTTTAACAATGTTGGTAGTTTTGACTCAAGTCAATATTCTATATAACAATAAAGCTAATAAAAATTCTTGATGCATATATATTATAACATTTAAAGTTTGTAATTTTCTTATTTACATATGAAAAGTAGTATTATCAGGCTCAAGTTCAGTTTCATTGAATTAATGAAAATTCAAAATTACTAAGAGTTTTTTGTGTTGGAAAATATTATTATTTATATCCAATCAGTTTTTAGCAGAACGTATCATGTATGCTTGGGCACGAGCTATAAATACCCTAATAACAGGGGTCACAGTAATATGTGAATTCCCTAATATAGAGTAAAAACAACAAAAACGTTAAAATACAAAGTAGAATACTTTGATGATAACGGACTATGAGTTTGTGTTGATTATTAGTTCCAAACAGTAATGAGGGAATTTCGTACTAACCAGCACTGTTTCATTGCAGAATAAAAATTGAATTAAAAATTAATATTCATATTCTATTTCTGTTGAAAACTGGTTAAATAGTTGATATTCTTCTCAATTAGTATCCGCTTTACGAAAATTGTAAAGATGGACAATTGAACGCTGATGAGAGGTGTAGCGGCCTTGAAATCAGTACTGATACGTTCTGCTAAAAACTGATTGGATATAAATAATAATATTTTCCAACACAAAAAACTCTTAGTAATTTTGAATTTTCATTAATTCAATGAAACTGAACTTGAGCCTGATAATACTACTTTTCATATGTAAATCAATATACATAAGTTCAAATAATAATTACGTTTATTCGTAATAATAATAATATAAAAATGTTTGTAATTTTCTTTTTTATTTTACAATAAAAAATATTTCTAATCACTAATTTGCTTTACAAATTTTGTTTAAATTTCAACATTGTTTTGGTTTTGTGGCCATCAGAAATAGAAATTAAGGTATAAACACATTCGCCACAGCAGACTACCGACTACCACCTGTCAAAATGAGAATACATGTGTGCATATGAGTATGATTATATTGAACACAGCAAGGCAACACGGCAACAGGTTTTTGTCCATGCTACTTTTGTCGTGTAGTCGAATTAAACTAATTTCTATTTCTGATGCCCACAAAACCAAAACAGTGTTGACAATAGAACAAAATTTGTGAAGCAAATTAGTGATTAGAAATATTTTTTATTGTAAAATAAAATAGAAAATTACAAAATTGAAATGTTATAATATATGTACGAGGGCGGTTCGGAAATTTCTTAGCCTAGCACAAAAAGCGCGGTATAAACAGAAAAAAGTTAAGTGTTTTGGAAACTTCCATCTCTGCTATGAACACATGTTAAATTTTGTTTCGATCTGGCAACTCCTTCATATAGAAACAGGTGTTCACAAAAGACGCATCCGCGATTTTTTTACAATGGAAAAATTAGAAATGCGTGGTGTCATTAAATATGTACATAAAAAAGGTTTATCGGGACAAGAAATTCATAATGATATGGTGAATGTGTTAGGTGAAAGTGCTCCTTCATATGCAACAGTAAAAATTTGGGTTTCTGAATTTAAACGTGGTCCTACAAGCATTAAAGATTAACCACGTAGTGGACGTCCAAAAACAGCAACAACAACAGAAATTGTAGCCGAAGTGCATGATATGGTATTAAATGATCGACGAATAAAAGGGCGTGAAATAGCTAATATCATGGGCATCTCAAATGATCGAGTCCATTTAATTTTGCATGAAGAACTACAGATAAAAAGCATTCTGCAAGATGGGTGCCGCATTTGTTAACAGTCGACCAAAAACGCATAAGAATGAACATTTCTCAAGTTTGTTTGGATCGTTTTAAGCGAAATAAAATGGATTTTAAGCGTCGTTTCATAACTGTTGATGAGACATGGATCCACCACTATACTCCAGAGACAAAAGAACAATCCAAACAATGGACTGAAGCTGGAGGAAGTGCCCCAAAGAAGGCAAAAACAATTCAATCGGCTGGTAAGTTTATGGCAACGGTTTTTTGGGACTTCAAAGGTATTTTATTGATTGACTATCTGCAAAAGGGTAAAACAATAAATTCAGAGTACTATTGCAACCTTTTGGATCAATTAAATGTACAAATTTGAGAAAAACGTCCTGGCTTAAAACACCAAAAAATTATTTTTCATCAAGACAACGCACCAGCGCACAAGAGTGTTTTAACAATGGCTAAAATCAACGAATTAAAGTACGAGTTGCTTGACCACCCACCTTATTCTCCTGATTTAGCTCCTAGTGACTTTTACCTGTTCCCAAATCTAAAAAAATTCCTTGCTGGCAAGCGTTTTACCTCAAATGAAGATGCAATTACAGTTGTAAACCACTATTTTGAAGACCTTGAGGAAAACTATTTTAATCAAGGGATAGAATTGCTAGAAAAGCGTTGGACTAAGTGTATTGAAGTTTCAGGAGATTATATTGAAAAATAAAAATATTTTTGAAAAACTAACTATTCTCTTTCATTGATAGGCTAAGAAGTTTCCGAACCGCCCTCGTATGTATATGCATCAAGAATTTTTTAGCTTTATTGTTATATAGAATATACATGGGACTTTTTCATTGGCATTATTTTAAACATTTACAATGAAAAACAAAATCAGTACCAATAAATGCTATTCCTTTTTTTTAATATAATTTTCCTACTATTTATAATGAAAAAACAATGAAAGCTTTAAAATACTAATTACAATTGATAAAAAATAATTAATACTATCTGTATAAAAAAAAAATATGGTCACATAAGCTTTTGAAAAAATAAAATTATAAATTAAAATACAAACCAAGCTATGTACATATTTTTAATACATACACATACATATATATATATATATATATATATATATATATATATATATATATATATATATACATAATTTAAATGAGCCGTCGCTAAAAATTAAAAATTAAAAAAAAAAAAAATCGCACTAAACAAAGTGTATCATTCTGCTTTCAATAAAAAGCTTAAGTTCGTTTCAATTTATCTTTTCAATTAGTATTTTTTTATTGTTTATTGGGAGGAATTATCTATTCTATTCTGCCCATTGGAGAACGCTGTCAGATAAGTACATATATATGTAGCTCTGAAGAAAATATGAAAGTGTGTCCAAGTATGCAGTTTTAACTTACTTTTTATATTGTTTGAAATGTTATATTTATATTACAAAGGATATACAGGCTTATTATATTCTGCAAATCACATACTTATATATTGTATGGTGAAGGGTATATAATATTCGGCGCAGCCGAATATAGCACTCTTACTTGTTTTTGATTAGATCCACTATTTTTAACTATTTTTGTGAAAAGAAAATATTTATTTATCACATTTGTTGCTATATTTACATAATGTAACAGTTTTTGAATATTGCATAAAATTGCATACGGTGCATGTGTGCTGATTCTGCTCATATATAATTAAAAAAAAATTGACATTAGACTTCATTAATACCAACTTTTCAAAAGAAAAGTCTGACAATGAATTTCGTCTTGGAGTATTGATGATGCCTGCAGATGAGAATAGTCGTTCAACGGGTGCTGACGACGTCAAAAATAGTGGATCTAATCAAAAATAATCAAGAAATCTAATCAATTATTTTTTTGATTAGTTTTGATTAGATTTGATCAGAAATGCTAATCGTCACTAATTGTGATTATATTTTTGATTATTTCTAATCTAATCAATTAGTAATCTGAAATTTTTATCAAAATTAAATTCTAATGATTAGATTGTTTTATTTCTCTAATCGTAATAATTTCTAATTCTAATCGAAATTCCCAAGCTATGATATCGAATGAAATATATACGTACATATGTATAACTTGTGTATTGAATGTGACGTATGTATGTATGTATAAATTATGTATTGGATGTGACGTATGTATGTACCAATTATGTGTATATCTGTACATATGCGTATACATATATCAATGTTTTATTTTTTAATAAATACCTTTTGTTTAAAAATGTTCTTCTTCTTCTTTCCATACTGATCAGCAATATTGTAGCCGAGGTCGTGGATGTTTCACTGCAGGCTTTTCACCGTTGAACCATTTTTCTTTTTAATTTTTACTTTAATTTTATTTCGTGTTTTTACTTTTTATTTTTTTTTTATGGATGTTGAAAAGGAAAGCATGATTTTACTTTTTTTTTTTTGATTTTGCTTAATATTTATATTCTATTTTTTGACCTTTTCTTAATATTTATTAGAATGTTTATTTAAGCAATAGGTCTTTTGTTGTTTATATTTATATTTATTTTCGATATTTCGCTAACAATTTATTAGGATCCTCAGGAAAATTTTATAAATTATTTGAAATTCTAATATTGATTTGTGTATTGGGTGTCATAAAATTTTTTCAATATTTTTTTTTTTATGGAAAAAGTCTAGGAAAATTTAACTACAGTATATAAAAAGGTTTTTGTATGAAATGTCACAAAAGAAACAATTTTTAACGTAAAAACAAAAAAAAAATATTGAAAATGATTTAAGTATTGGATAAATATAAATTTTTTTAACATAGAAAATATTATTAAAAATGTTATGTTATAAAAATAGTTTTAAAAAAATTAACATTGAATTCAATATATCAACACAATTAACATTAAAATGTGTAGTATGTATCTAGGCTGTTTTTTCATATATAAATATTAAAAAGTATTGACAAATTTTTATAAGCTTTATAAAAGTTAAGAATAATAAAAATCCTACAGGAAATTAAATTATTATTGGTGTAAAACCAAGGAGCAATAATGTGATTAATTTCCTGTGGGATTATAATATAATTATATTTATATGTACATTATTAAAAAACAAAACAACAAAAATTCATAGTATAAACAAGAAACAATCATTTAACATTTAGATTTTTACTAACTAAATATCTTTAATTCTGCGCTAAATTTTCTGTATCTACTTTGAAATTTATTCTTTGTGTTATTGGTGTATTAATTATCTCTAACATTTCTAACATCAAACGCTGTTTATAATTATTTTCTGTATTCAGAATTGAAACATTTTCAAAGTTAGGAAAGTGAACTAATCTGGAACAATGAGATGACAACGCTGTCTTCTGTGAATTGATATGCCTATATTTTTAATCTGACTTATGACCTGCTATTCTCGTTTTTAATTTATTTTGGGTAGTACCTACATATACCATGTTACAATTCTCCCCATCATTTTCCCTGCAAGGTATTTTGTAAACTACATTCGATCTATCCCATTTATCAATTTTGTCCTTAGTTCTACTAAATAATTTATTTAATGTGTTATATGTTCTATGATCTATTCTATATTTGTTTGTATCAAAAATCTTTGATTTTGTCAATCTCTCTGAAATCTCTCTGAATATACCTTAAGGATTTGTATATTCTCTGTTCTGTATTACTATCTATATTATTAATTATTTTATGTTTGTATTTATATATTAATTTATTAATTAAAGAAATGGGATAATCATTTTCTCTCAAAATACTTCTTATCTTCCTCTCATTCTTGTTGTGAAACTGTTTGTCACTTATAGTTAAAACTCTTTCTATGAAATTTCTAGCTGTATTAATAATAATATGTTTGCTATGTTTAGAATAGTAGTTAATTAACCTTCCCGATGCTGTTGGTTTCTGGTACCAATCTATCAATAATCTATTATCTTTTCTAATAATACTAGTATCTAGATAATTGATCCTTGAGTTATATCCCTTTTCAACAGTAAATTTAATATTAGAATTAAATTCATTAAATTTCAAAAGCACCTTATCAATTTCACATTCAGGAATAATGCAAAACAGATCATCTACATACTTAGTCATCAATCTGGGAATCGTATTCAGTTTTTGAATAGATAAATCCAATAATTTCTCCATAACTATATCTGCAACAATTGGAGATGCTGGAGATCCCATTGGAAGACCATTTTGTTGCATAAATATATTTCCATTATATTGAAAATATCTATTATCTTCTATGCAAAATTTTAAAATACGTAAAAATAAATCCTTATCTATATTTGTATAATCCTTAATCATATCCCATTTTTCTTCAATGGTATTTATCGCAACATCAACAGGTATACTGGGAAATAAAGACACAACATCAAAAGAAATCAATATTTCATCATTTGATATCTGTTGATCTTTCATCCTGTTTTTAAACTCTACAGAATTCTTGATATTATATCTAGAGTTCTTCGTTATATTCCGTAAAATATTTGTTATGTATTTACATAACTCATATGATGGAGAATTAATAAAAGAACATATGGGCCTTAATGGAAAACCTTCCTTATGGATCTTTGGTAATCCATATAAACGCGGTGCAATTGCAACGTTAGTTTTAAGCCTATTTTTCTCAGTAGAAGTTACTATTTCCTTCTTAATTTTGTGGTGATACCCGTTTAATGTTTTCATTATTTCATCCTTATCATTGATATTTATTATTGCTAGTATGTCATCTACGTATTTTGTTACGTATTTTATTTGAATATTTTTATTCGATAATTCGGACAGAGCCACGTCAAGTAAATTATCCAATACAATGTCTGCAATGGTTGGAGAGAGCGGATTTCCCATTGGCATACCGAAAATTTGATTGTAGATTTTGTTGTCGTGGATGAAATAATTATTATCATATAGACAAAATTTTAATATTTCAGTGAATTTTGTGCGGGGGATTTTTGTGTTAAGTTCTAATTGGTCCCATTTGCTGATTATGTTCTTAATAGCTATATTAATGGGAATGTTGGTAAAAAGAGATACGACGTCGAATGATACTAAGCAATCATTATTATCTAGTTGTATGTTTTTTAGTTGTTCCTTTAAATTTAGGGCATTTTTTACATTATATTTTGGGGATATAATGTTCTTCAGTATTCTTCCCACATATTTACTTAATTGATAGCACGGCACTTGTATGGATGAGACAATAGGTCGTAAAGGCATACCTTCCTTGTGGATTTTCGGCAGTCCGTAGATTCTAGGTGCTGTAGCTGCGGAACACGTAAGAATGCGTTTGATATCGTTGTCTATTAGTTGTTTTTTGTATAATTCCGTTATGATTTTATTGTTAGTTTTCATTAATTGGCTAGTGGGATCGTTTCTTAGTATACGATATGTATTTTTGTCCTCCAGTAATGCCTCCATTTTATTATCGTATTCATGTTTGTAAATAACAACCGTTTTGTTACCTTTGTCCGATTGTGTTACAATAATGTTTTTGTGTCTTTTTAAGAACTTTTTTGTTTTTTCAAAAACAGATAAAATTACGTTTTCTGTAGCAGTATTTTTGATATTTCTTTTAAACTGTGAAACTCTGTTTGCCAATATTGTTCCAGCCACTTGTTTTTCTCCCTTCCCGTTGTCGTCTATTTTCTGGATGCATTGTTCGATATCTGATAAGGATGAAATAAGGATGAAATAATGAAAACATTAAACGGGTATCACCACAAAATTAAATTTACCATTGAAGTGGAAAAGAACAGAAAAATATCATATCTCGACACCCAATTATTCAGAGGGGAAGATAAAATAATTTTTGATTGGTACGCCAAAGATACATCTTCAGGACGAATAATCAATTTTAATTCTACGCAACCAAAGTCACAAATTATTAACACGGCCAAAAACTTTATACATAGAGTACTAGAGATAAGTGACCAACAATTTCACTCACATAATATACAAAAAATAACAAAAATTTTAACGAACAACAGCTTCCCTTTACAGCTCATAAGATCCCTAATCACACAATACAAATTATCAAAAAACAACCAACGTGGCAACACTGATAAAGAAGATAAACGGTTTTGCAGTGTAAAATTTATTCCTGGACTTACAGATAATAAAAACATAAAAAATGCAATAGATAAAAATGACATAAACTTTGCTTACAGCTCCAACAAAACACTTAGTGCAATATTTACAAACACAAAAACACCTATAGCCAAATTACAACAAAACAACGTTGTATATGAAATAAAATGCAAAATAAAATAAAGGGAATGAGAACAGTAACTGTGATCTTGTTTATATCGGTACAACCAAGAGAAATTTAGAGATAAGAGTACAGGAACATAAAGCTGACATAAACAGAAATAAAGAAAGTACCGCACTGTCACAACACATATTAAAAACAAATCACAAACCAGATTTTGACAACATAAAAATTTTAGACAAAGTGAGCAATGTAAGAAAGAGATACACAACAGAAAGCTTGAGAATACAACAAAAAATTAATAAAACAATGAATATAAAGGAAGACACTGACAATTTAAGCGCTAACTATAGATTAGCAATATTATAAACATTGAAAACTACTGTGATATTTTTTACGATTAAATATGTGTGTTTTTTAAAAAATTTAAAAATATAAAACTTACATAAAAAACTGTTTTACATTTCTTAACGTAGTGTATAAACACAATGTAAGATATAATACATATATTAATATATTAAAATTGTTAATTATTGTTAAATTAATTGTGTTGAAAATCTTTTTTCTTTGAATAAAAATTGACGAATCCCTTGAAGAAGTGAACATAAAATTCACGAAACTACGCATTTTTATTAACATAAGGAATTTTAGGCCTCATTAGCTTACATCAAATTAACAAACTCTAAATATAATTATATTATAATCCCACAGGAAATTAATCACATTATTGCTCCTTGGTTTTACACCAATAATAATTTAATTTCCTGTAAGATTTTTATTATTCTTAACTTTTATAAGGCTTATAAAAATTTGTTAATACTTTTTAATGGCACCACGAAATAAGCCCCAATGAAATAAGCCCCAAATCGAAAAATGAAATAAGCCCCAAAAAATTTTATGAAATAAACCCAAAAAAAAAATGAAATAAGCCCCAAAAAAAATTTACGAAATAAGCCCCAAATAAAATGAAATAAGCCCCAAAAAATTTTATGAAATAAGCCCCAAATTAAAAAAAATGAAATAAACCCCAAAAAAAATGAAATAAGCCCCAAATTTGTTAACTTTATGATGTAAGCTTAGGAAGAAATCATAAAATGCAAGAATTTTATCCTCTAAATTATATCGAACACCGGCTTCGCGTTCCAAGCATTCTCTGCATAACCGGCCTACGGCCGGGCGCATCGAATTTATCCTCTATGGTATATCGAACACCGGCTTCGCGTTCCAAGCATTCTCTGCATAACCGGCCTACGGCCGGGCGCAAGGAATTTATCCTCCATGGTATATCGAACACCGGCTTCGCGTGCAAAGTATTTTCTGCATAACCGGCCTACGGCCGGGCGCAAAGAATTTATCCTCTATGGTATATCGAACACCGGCTTCGCGTTCCAAGCATTCTCTGCATAACCGGCCTACGGCCGGGCGCAAGGAATTTATCCTCCATGGTATATCGAACACCGGCTTCGCGTTCAAAGTATTTTCTGCATAACCGGCCTACGGCCGAGCGCAAGGAATTTATCCTCTATGGTATATCGAACACCGGCTTTGCGTTCCAAGCATTCTCTGCATAACCGGCCTACGGTCGGGCGCAAGGAATTTATCCTCTATGGTATATCGAACACCGGCTTCGCGTTCCAAGCATTCTCTGCATAACCGGCCTACGGCCGGGCGCAAGGAATTTATCCTCTATGGTATATCGAACACCGGCTTCGCGTTCCAAGCATTCTCTGCATAAGCGGCCTACGGCCGGGCGCAAGGACTTTATCCTCTATGGTATATCGAACACCGGCTTCGCGTTCAAAGTATTCTCTGCATAACCGGCCTACGGCAGGGCGCAAGGATTTTAGATCTATTTTACGGATATGAAATAAGCCCCAAATAAAATGAAATAAGGCCCCAAAAAATTTTATGAAATAAGCCCCAAATTTTTAAAAAATGAAATAAGCCCCAAAAAAAATGATATAAACCCCAAACAAAAAATTTGAACATTTTTTGGGCCTTATTTCATTTTTCGATTTGGGGCTTATTTCATTGGGGCTTATTTCATGCCACCCTTTTTAATATTTATGTTGAATTTGTTAAAAACTTGTTTGAATAATACTTTTGTTATTTATGTTTTAGAAAAATATGTTATCCTTGATTTTTATTGTATATCAAATTTTTTTCAATGTTATTAATCGTATAAAAACTTTACTCAAGTATAGTTGAATAAACTCATCACTTTAATAAAAACCTTCCTGATAATATAAATAACAATAGGTTATGGGCCCAGCAGAGAAAACTGGTATTACACAATTTTGTGGGAGCAATTTTGAAAACTGGAAATTTCGTGTTGAGAAGCATTTGAATGCTTCAGGAGTTCTTGAAGTTGTAACGTCAACTCAAGTTTCAAATCAAGATCAACAGGAATTCAGAAAATTTGATACAAAAGCTCAAGATATAATAACCAGTCTTGTAAGTGATTACTATTTGGAATATATACGAGATAAAGCAACAGCCAAAGAGATGTGGGAAAGCTTAAAAACAACATTTTCGTGTAAGTCTTCACAAAATCAAACAATCATACGTAAGGAGCTGGCTAATTTAAGATTCAAGGAAAATGAAAGCCTTAACAAACATTTTCTTAAATTTGACTCACTGGTAAGACAATTAAAAAGCGCTGGAGCCAAACCAGAAGAAGCAGATTTAGTTTCGCAATTATTTTTGACATTGCCTGAATCATTCGACCCTCTTGTTACTGCTTTAGAAAATCTTAAAACAGAAGAGCTAACATTAAATGTTGTAAAACCAAGATTATTGGCAGAAGAAGAAAAGAGAAGAAACAGAAACGAAGATGAAATAGCTGAAAAATCAACAGCTTTTCAATTTAAAAAGAAAATTACCGTTCGATTCAATGGAAAATGTCATAAGTGTGGAAAATTTGGCCACATGAAAAAGTATTGCAGAAGTAAAGAGGCGAAAATTGCGCAATGTAAAGAAAATGGAATAAGCTTTATGGCAGATGCAAAAGTTGAGGCATCGTCATACTTTTCTGATAATGAAATATCCTTTGCTTTAGATTCTGGTGCAACAGACCACTTCGTAAACAATAAGAATGTTTTCAAAAATTTAAGAAAATTAGAAAAGCCACAATTTATAAATATAGCAAAAGACTCGGAGCAAATATCAGTGTTTATGATTGGCGAAATTGATTTGATGAGTGAAACAGGAGTAAAAATTCATTTGAAGGATGTGTTGTATAGTTCTGAATTTCGACAGAACTTGTTATCCGTTAGGAAAATGGTAGAAGCTGGACTAAAAGTTGATTTCGACAGAAATTGTGCCAATATAAAACAAAATTTGGAAACTATAATGAAGGCCAACCGTTGTGGAAACTTGTTTGTTGTTAAACTAAAATCCGAACATATTCCATTGGCTAGTTTAAGTAACGCTGAAGAAAGTGAATTGTGGCACAGACGTATGGGACATATCAGTAATCAAGGTTACAATGAATTGCTTAATAACAACATGGTTTGCGGTTTGCCAGAGGTATGTAAAACTGATTTTTGTGAAATATGTGTGCAAAGTAAGCAATGTCGAACACCATTCGGAGGAACTCGAAAAAAATCAAAAAGGCCTCTTGAACATATTCACTCCGATGTCTGTGGTCCAATAACTCCTACCGCTTGGGATGGATCTCGATATTTTGTCACGTTTATTGACGATTTTACGCATTTTACGATGGTATACCTTATTAAAATAAAATCTGAAGTGTTCGAAAAATTTAAAGAATACGAGGCTATGGTGACGTCTAAATATGGTAATAAAATTTCTCAATTAACTATAGATCAAAGTCGCGAATATAGGTCCAGTCTAATGAATTCATTCTGCAAAGAAAAAGGTATTCAAATTTGTGAAACAATGGCATATTCTCCGCAACAAAACGGTGTTGCCGAACGGCTTAATCGAACCATTGTCGAACGTGTTAGAGCATTGCTGCTTGAAGCAGGTGATCCGAAATTTCTATGGGGTGAAGCAGTTTATACAAGTATTTATATTTTAAATAGAAGTTCGACAAGAGCATTAGAAATAAAGAAAACTCCTGCAGAGATGTGGTATGGGCAGAAGCCAGACTTGTCAAAATTAAGAGTGTTTGGTTGCTTGGCTTATGCTTGGGTAGCTGATCAAAAACGTAAGAAATTAGATGTAAAAAGCCATAGATACACGATGATTGGTCCTAATGGTTATCGATTATGGAGTAATGAAAAACGGAAAGTTATTTTAGCCAGAGACATAAAATTCAACGAAGCCGTATTTCCCTTTAAAAATGAGAATATTGAGAATAAGAAACTAACTGTGACAAGAAACGATCAAGAGGGGGAAATCAGTAATGATGTTTCATTCGAGAATAATGGTGAAGACAGATATAATGATGAAATTCAGATTCGTGAAGATGACATTTTAAGTACACAAAGGGAAAATGACGTAACAGTTACTGAAGATCATGATCATGATACTGTGGAGTCTCAGGTGGAAGAGCAAGTAGCCGAAACACCTAGACGAATTGAAAGATTTCGAAAGAAAAATCGTAATTTCACCGACATCTACTCAACTTTATTTGAAGCTGTTCTTACTGAAGAAACTATCCCAACAACTTTTGCAGATATTGACAAATGTAGTTTTCAGTCAAAATGGATAATTGCTGTTAAAGAAGAACTTCAATCGATGAATAAAAATAATGGCTGGAAAATAGTAAAAAGACCTTCTAATGTAAAAGCTCTAAAATCTAGATGGGTATTTACATTGAAAAAAGATGTTAACGGAAATCTAAAAAGATACAAAGCGAGACTAGTTGCAAAAGGATATTTGCAGAAATTTGGTGTTGACTATGAAGAGATTTATGCTCCAGTGGCAAAATTACCAACAATGAGAATTATTTTAGCAGTTGGTGTTTTTCAAAACTTTTATTTTCATCAATTAGATATTAAAACTGCCTTTTTACATGGAGAACTAAAAGAAGACATATACATGGAGATACCAGATGGCATGAAAGTTAGTCCCGATTGTATTTTAAAGCTCCGAAAATCTTTATATGGATTGAAGCAAGCTCCAAGATGTTGGAACGAAAAACTAAATTTAAAATTAGTAGAATTAGGTTTTATCCGAAGCCAACATGATTATTGCTTATATACTATGTTGAGACCCAATTATACAATATTTCTACTGATTTATGTAGACGATATGTTAATTGCTGGAAATAATGAAGAAGAAATTATCAAATTGAAATTTAATCTATCAAGCTGTTTTGAAATATCAGATTATGGAAAACTTAATCATTTCCTTGGGATCAAGTTTGCATATAATCAAAAAGTTGGTGTACTGCAAATGTCACAAGAGAGCTTAATAAACAAAATAGTGAACAAATTTGGAATGTCAGAATGTAATGGTATTCGAACCCCAATGGAAAAGGGCCTACAATTAACAGCAGGTACAGAGGGTGAATGCAATCAACCCTTCCGAGAATTATTAGGGAGTCTTATGTACCTTATGCTTAGTGTTCGTCCCGATATATGTTATTCTATCGGTTATATGGGAAGATTTCAACAAAATCCTGCTGAAATACATTGGTCAACGCTTAAAAGAATTCTTCGGTATGTTAAAGGTACAAAAGCTATGAATTTGGTCTATGAAAAAAAATCTAATGAAGAAGCATTGATTGGATATGCTGACGCAGATTGGGCATCAAGTATTATTGATAGAAAGTCAACAAGTGGTTATATTTTTTATGTTTTTGGAAACCCTGTATCATGGTCAAGTAAGAAGCAAGCAACGGTAGCTATTTCATCTAGTGAAGCGGAATATATTGCTTTAAGCAATGCTACGTCTGAAGGACTGTGGATACGAGGAATACTACAAGATCTAAAAATTGTTGATAATACATATCCTATCACAATATTTGAAGACAATGCCGGATGTATTTCAATGGCAAAAAATGTAGAGTGTAAACGTTCTAAGCATATTGATATCCGTCACCACTTCATCCGAGACCACATCACGAAAGGAAATTTAGTAGTCAAGTCAGTTTCGTCCAAGAATCAAGTTGCTGATATTTTTACGAAATCTCTCGATGCTACTAATTTTATTGCAATTAAAAATTTACTAAAATTATATAATTGAGAGGGGGTGTTGAATTTGTTAAAAACTTGTTCGAATAATACTTTTGTTATTTATGTTTTAGAAAAATATGTTATCCTTGATTTTTATTGTATATCAAATTTTTTTCAATGTTATTAATCGTATAAAAACTTTACTCAAGTATAGTTGAATAAACTCATCACTTTAATAAAAACCTTCCTGATAATATAAATAACAATAATTTATATATGAAAAAACAGCCTAGATACATACTACACATTTTAATGTTAATTGTGTTGATATATTGAATTCAATGTTAATTTTTTTAAAACTATTTTTATAACATAACATTTTTAATAATATTTTCTATGTTAAAAAAATTTATATTTATCCAATACTTAAATCATTTTCAATTTTTTTTTTTTTGTTTTTACGTTAAAAATTGTTTCTTTTGTGACATTTCATACAAAAACCTTTTTATATACTGTAGCTAAATTTTCCTAGACTTTTTCCATAAAAAAAAAAAAAAAAAATGTTGAAAAAATTTTATGACACCCAGTACACAAATCAATATTAGAATTTCAAATAATTTATAAAATTTTCCTGAGGATGCTAACAAATTGTTAGCGAAATATCGAAAATAAATATAAATAACAATTATATATTATATATCGCTCCTTTATTGCAACATAGTCATATCTCAGAAAACAAACTTTTTCAGTTACTGACGAAAAAGAGTTTCTCAATACCTTCTTTATTTGTAAAAATTTTTTCATAAATATATCTCTATCTAAACCCAAGTTATAACCACTTACATGCTCAAGCCGTCTATATAAATGCCTACGTTTTGAAAACTTTAAATGCATTTTGCCACGTTTGAGTTTTTTTGAGATATGACTACGTTGTAATAAAGGAGCGATATGTATATTAAATCAAAAGAGCTATTGCTTAAATAAACATTCTAATAGATTTTGCTTAATATAAAACACACTTTATACATTGATTGATTGGTTCTCGGGAAAAACATGCAGGACACTGCGACCATGAACATCTATTGTATCCCCTGCCAGGTGCTAGAGCACCTCAGCCAGACCCACTTTCCTGAGGAATCTTAAGATTGCCAGTGGTTCTAGCATTGGCAGTTCCCAGTCCTCCAATAGGTGCTTGCCCAATTGGCTATGTCTTCTGTGGCACAACGATTCACAGTCCTTCAGAACATGCTCTGAAGTTTCATCCTCATAATCACAGAATCTACACAGGCTATTTTTCTCAATGCCAAGTCTCTTGAGGTGTTTTCTCAGTCTACAATGGCCTGTCAGGAAGCCTGTGAGAATCCTTAGATTATTTTTACTCAGGGACATGAGAGCTATGAATCGTTTCTGGTTATACGTTCCAATCATTAGCTTTGCATGCCTTAATCCTGAGAGATTGAACCAGAGGTGATCCCTGGTATTCTTAATCTCCGTCGATGTATCTACGCGGATTTTATCCGGTCTAAGTCCACAAAACGGTTCCGGTCCGACCATGGGTGTACTAGCCCCCTTCCTGGCCAGTTCATCCGCCTTTTCGTTTCCTACCACTCCACAATGTCCGGGAACCCAGTGGAGTGTGACCTTATTCATGCTGCTTAGCTGATTTAGCTTTATGCGGTATTCCCAAGTCAACTTAGAGGTGAACTCATGTGAACTAAGCGCTTTGATTGCAGCCTGACTGTCCGAGAAGATGACTTTTTCTCTTCCTCTATAGCCCCTGTCGAGATTAAATTGTGCACATCTCTCAATGGCATATACTTCCGACTGAAAGATGGTAGGAATTTTCCCAAGGACTCATAGTAGCTAATCCTTGGTCCTACGACTCCCACCCCTGAACCCTCCAGCGTTCTGGAACCATCAGTGTACCACCTCATGGTGCCAGTTCCAAGGGAGCATCGGGGTGTAGTTTCCCCCCATGTCCTTCTGTTAGCCAGAACAGTTTCAAACCTTTTGCCAAAGTCATAAACTTTATTCATCACATCAGAGGGCTGCGCAAGTAGAGGAAATTGTCTTGCAAGGGATGCTTGCTTCCATTGGCTAAGCAGACAGTCCCTTCCTGTGTTTTTCCCCGCGATGCTGATCACTTTTTGTCTGGCTGCGGACTCTATCACAATCGTTAGAGGTGTGAGTTCAATGAGGACTTCCATAGCCGCCGTAGGGCACGTCCTCATAGCTCCTGTTATACACAGGCATGCTAGCCTCTGCAATTTCTCTCACTTGTCTCTGGTTGTCACTAGCCTAATCCTGTCCGACCAAGCAACAGCACCATAAGTGATGGTGGGTCTCACTATCTTGGTGTATATCCATCTCAGGATTTTGGGTGTACAACCCCATGTTTTACCTGCAACGGATCTACAGACCATTAGTGCTTTTCTTGCCTTGTCAACAGTCGCCTTTAAATGCTGTCTCCATAACAGTCTTGAATCTAGTATCACTCCCAGGTAATTTGACCGCCGATGATCTACCTACTCGGATGTTTTGCCAGTGCGGAAGTGTCCTCCTTCTGGTGAAGGGAACAATGGTAGTCTTCGCAGGGTTGATATTCAACCCTACAGAGGTGCACCATTCCTTCACTATCCTTAGTCCGTTCAGTATGATGTCACACAACGTCTCCTCAAACTTCCCCCTTGCAATGAGCACGATGTCATCGGCATATGCTTGGCATTCAATGCCATTAGTTATATATAATTATATATCCTTTAACTTAACATTCCTTAATAACCTTTTCTTTTAATGTTTATATATATTATTTTTAAAAATTCATATTATTATTACTTACTTGATTTTTACTTCAAGATATTATTCAATAAAATAAAAAAAATAAGATAGATTCAATTCTGATTGTTATAAAAATATACATACATATTTATTAATAAAAAAAAAAAATATAAAAATAAATAGGAAATTGCAATACTTATTTTAAAATTAATCATAATTTTATTGGCGCAGTCGTTTAACGGACCAGTTTAATTTAAAAGAAAAACGCAATTTTGCACAGCAAACGTGTTAAAAGTTTTTCAAGAAAAATTAAACCAATAAAGGCCTTAAAACCTTTTGTGTGAAAAGGAAGACATCAAGATTAATTTCAAGATTTCAAATTATAGAGAAGCTTCACATCAAGATTTCAAAGCATCAAGAGACTTGAAGATATCAGAATTTATAAAGTTCAATAACATATACATAAATATATAGCAAATAAATTTTAGTTCAAATATAAATGTGTACAAATATGGCTCTTAATCCATTCAATCTACTGGAAGGTGTACCAGAATTCGATGGTAAAGTTGAGGATCTGGAAATGTTTATAAAACACATTGAAGAAATCCGAAAACTTGTCGATGGATCACTTTATGGATTATTTGACTTAAGAGTAAGGATTAAATTAATTGGAAAAGCTAATGTTACACTTATCAATAATAATAACCCTACTAGATGGGAGGAAGTTAAGGTAATATTAAGAATTAATTATAATATTTCTGATATTATAGAGTCGATAGTTAACAAAATTAAAACCGCAGATCTTCGAAATGATATTTGTGATTTGTTTGATTACATGATAAGATTATTAACTAAATTAAATTTAAAAACTAGTTTAAGTAGTGAACATGAAAATTGGTATAGCTCAAAAAATAATGAAAATATGGTGTTAAAAATTTTTATTTCTAAATTACCTAACGAGCCGAAATTGGTATTAAACTCAAGAAATCCGCATTCATTATTAAAAGCAAAAGAACTGTTAATAGAAACAGACTATTTCTATACAAAAAAAAAAATAAATTTGCCATCTTTTTCACGTATTAACGAAAATAATAATAGTAAAATCGGTTATAATATTCATAATAAAATGTTTACTAATTCTCAATCTAAGTCGCAAGCATTGAATAATTGTTCTAATTATTCTAATAACTCACTACAAAACAGTTCTAGATATATTCCTAATAACCAAAACAATTTTTATCAAAGTAGTAATAATAGCAATAAGTATAACATGCAAAATAGAAACACCAATTTTACAAATTGGCCAACTAGTACTTATTCAAATTTCCAAAATAGAGAAAACAATTTAGAAGACCTTCGAAGAGTTTGTTTGCCAACAAATAATAACAGTAATGTACATAATTCGCAATATTTAAATAGAAACGAGTCTCAACAAAGTAGTATCAACAGTTCAAATAAAATGGAAGTCGATAATATTCAAGCTTCAAATTTTCAATTACTGGCCGAAAAGGTCTACCCTGTATAACAGTTTTTTTTTTTTTTGTTATAATTTTATTATTTATTGAATCTTTAATTATTTAAATTGAATTATCAATAAGTTTTTCAAATCTTAAATCTAAAAAAATATTAAATATAAGTTTAGCCAATGCTAAACAAAATTTTAATTTCAACGGTTAATTTTTGTTGTTTTACATTTCTCGTGAACGGCTGAGAAAAAGAGTATCCCTTCTTTTTAGCCGGGTGTGGCCTCTATAATGAAGAATATTGCGCGCAAGTGGATTTGGGTGCAACTCAAGTTTTTTTATATATTTTTTCGCGTGTTTTGAAAATACTGTCTTCACCAACGGAACGTGTAGGTCTTTATGAATTCGATGGTTTCTGAAATACCAGGGGGCTGCTGTTATTGTACGTAGGATTTTATTCTGTCGCCTTTGAATTCTTTCGACATTCGATGCTGAGGCAGTGCCCCATAACTGGATTCCATAGGACCATATTGGTTTCAGGATCGCGTTGTATAACAAAAGTTTACAGTCAAGACTTAATATAGAATTTCTTCCAATAAGCCAATTCATTTGAGCTGCTTTTAATTTAATTTGAGTCAACTTTGCGTCTATATGCGATTTCCATGTTAAACGACGATCAAGATGAACGCCTAGATATTTGACTACAGTGTGTTGCGGTATAGTCTCGGTGTTAATTTTTATAGGCGGGCATGTTTCCCTGCGCAACGTAAAAGTGACGTGTGCACATTTCTGCTCGTTAACTTTTATACGCCATTGTTTGAGCCATTTTTCCAGTTTGGATATATATTCTTGTAAGTTCCGGGAAGCTTCTACAGGATTTTCGTGAACGCTTAGAAAGGCTGTATCATCCGCAAATGTTGATGTATGAATGTTACTGTTTAACGGTAAGTCAGAGGCATATATTAAATAAAGTAAGGGTCCGAAGATACTGCCTTGAGGGACTCCTGCTTCAATCGACTGCGGAGGGCTTAAAAAATTGCCTTCCCTAACTACAAATTTACGTTCCATCAAATAGCTTTTTAAAAGCTTTACGATGTTTGTTGGTAGATTTTGTGTTAATTTATTGAAAAGACCTTCGTGCCATACTTTATCGAAAGCTTGTGAGACATCAATAAAGAGCGCAGAGCAGTATTTCTTTTTTTCAAAAGTGTCTCTAACGACATTCACAAGTCTGTGAGTTTGTTCTATTGTGCTATGTTGACTGCGAAAACCGAATTGATGATCTGGGATGCATCCACTTCTGCTCACTATAGGCATCAGCTTGCTCATACACAGCTTTTCAAATAGTTTTGAAATGTTAGACAGTAAACTAATAGGCCGATAGGATTCAACCTTTGTATGATCCTTGCCGGGCTTTGGTATCATAGTAATTAGCGAAACCTTCCATTCTTTAGGATAGTGTTCTAGGCGTAGAATACTGTTAAAAATGAATAGTATTATTCTTTTTGCAGTGTAAGGCAATTCTTGAAGCATTTTGTTGCTTATTTTGTCGACACCTGGGGCTTTTCTGGTGTTAAGACTAGTAATAGTATTTTCAATCTCCGTCATGTTAAATCTCATCGGTATTTCTGGTAAAGGGACGACTGGTGGCAGTTCAACCATATCAGCAGAAATATTCGGAGTGAAAACTTTTTCTAAGTGTTTAACAAAAAGTGCACCTTTTTCAGCATCAGTTTTTCCCCAGTCACCATTTGGGGCTCGTAATGGGGGTTTGCATATCACCGGCCTTTTTAGTCCTCTGGCTGCACGCCACAGTGAATAATCTGTTTGTGGTGTTGCATCTAGCTCTTGAAGGAATTTTTGAAGGGAAGCTGTTTTTTGAGCTTGCAAAACTTTCCTAAGCTGCTTGGTACACTCCTTAAGCCTTAATTTTAGCTGGGGCGATCTGTAGCGCTGCCATTCTCGTCGAGCTCGCCGTTTTTCAGTCAATAGCCTTTCTATATCTACAAAAAAAATATTGTTAAATCTCACTGGTTGGTTTATTTCATTTGAAGTAGCATTAAAAGCAGCTTGTTTAACATGCTCTTCAAACAACCTGAGAGAATCGTCTATGTCTGAAGGTTTTCTCAGCGGCATTTTTTCCGAGCAATGAGCACTCAGATATTTTCTGTATTTCAGCCAGTTAATACGTGCAGATTCGTCGCTAAATCACATGTTGTGTGTGAGTAAATAGTGACAATAGTAGGCGAGTGGTCTGAAGATAAGTCCAAAGATGCTTCAACTTCAACCATCTCGCTGGGCACGCCTTTCACAATTAAAAAAGTCGATAACATCAGGAATTTTTTGTCGATCTGTTGGCCAATATGTTGGCTGTCCACTTGAAACTACATTCAAACCCATTTTAGATATTGTGTCGAATAAAATTCGTCCCTTAGGTGTGATTAAACGTGAACCCCAAAATGTGTGTTTAGCATTGTAGTCGCCAGCTGCTAGAAAACGGAGGCCCAGTGATTTATAAAAAGCCGTATATTGACTCTCGGTAATTGTGAATCTGGGGGGCGAATAGACAGATGATATTACAAGTTTTTGATAGTAATTTTCGATGCAGATGTTCGTTGCTTGAAGATAATCTTCACAAAAATCATTTAACAGGTGGTGTTTTATTCGCGTTTTTATTAGGATTCCCGAACCACCACAAGCTCTGCCACGGGGATCCTTGGTTTCGTAAAAATTATATCCACTAATTTTAAAATAGCTTCGAGACGTTAAATGAGTTTCTGAGATAAGCATAACATCGATTTGTTTATCCTGAAGAAAATATTCTATTTCGTTTTTATGTTGGCAGATGCCGTTTGCGTTCCAAAAACAGATTTTTAAGTTCATGGTTTGCTTAGTACAGCCTGCAATAAGGTAGACTGCATTTTCAACATTTCCTGCATCATACAGGACATGTTGAGAGTAAATGTATTTACAGTTTGTATTAAGCTCTCAATTGAGGTTCCAATACGACTAAAATTATACAACTAAATACGACTAAAATTATAACTCTTGATTTAGCTAAAGGTTTTCATCAGATCCCTATATTACCTGAACATAGGCATAAAACAGCGTTTTCAACTTCAACTGGACATTTTGAATTCACTAGAATGCCTTTTGGATTAAAAAATGCCCCAGCATCATTTCAGAGAATGATGAATGAAGTGCTGCACGATTTCATCAACAATATTTGCGTAGTTTACTTAGACGACATTTTGATATTCTCTTCCTCTCTGGAAGAACATATTTTATCCTTAACGAAAATTTTCCAAAGATTATCTCAATATAACCTTAAAGTTCAAGTAGATAAGTGTAATTTTTTCAGAAGAGAATCAGAATATTTAGGACACGTTATAACAACTGAAGGTATTAAGCCAAACCCTGATAAAATTACAGTTATACAGAAAATTTCTTTACCTAAAACAATAAAAGAAATACGATCTTTTCTTGGATTAACTGGTTTTTACAGGAAATTTATTAAAGATTACAGTCGTGTTGCATTACCATTAATATCATGTTTAAAAAAAGGGACACATATAGATATGAGTAATCAATATTACATTGATTCCTTCAACAAACTTAAACAAATTTTATGTACTGCTCCAGTCTTGGTATATCCAAATTTTAACAAAACTTTTGTTTTAACAACAGATGCTAGTAACGAAGCTTTAGGGGCAGTTTTGTCACAAAACGGACATCCAATCGCTTATTCGTCAAGAACTTTGAATAAACATGAATGTAATTATAGTACACTAGAAAAAGAGTTACTGGGGATAGTTTGGGCACTAAAATATTTTAGACCAATTTTTATTTGGCAGAAAGTTTAAAATACAAACAGACCATAGACCACTTTTGTGGCTTAGTTCACTAAAAGAACCTAATATGAAACTGCAAAGATGGAAATTACAATTGAATGAATATGACTTTGATATTGAATACATCAAAGGAAAGACCAATATTGTTGCTGATTTCCTTAGCCATGTAGATATTAATCACTTTCAAGAAAAACAACAATCCATATGTTCTGATAGAGCTACTCTTCATAGTACAAAAGAAAATTTTAACGACCATATCGATTTTTCAGAATCACCTCTGAATATTTTTAAGAATCAAATAATTATTTCTTTAGGAAATAAATATAAGTATGATAAACAAATTTTGTATGACAAAAAAATTAGACATAATATAATTATTAGAGAATATTTCGAAGTAAAAGTATTATATTTTTTAAAGAAAATTTTCCCATTAAAAGGAACTGTAGCAATTTTTTGTGACAATTTTGAAATATTTAAAAATTTTCAAAATACAATAGTACATTATTTTTCAAATCTACCGGGAATTAAATTTTTATATTGTTCTAAGTTCATAAAAGACATTTTTCATAAAGATAGTCTTTTAGAAATAATTGAAAAATTTCACAATGATAAAAACCATAGAGGTATAGATGAAACATATTTAGAATTAAAAGAAAAAATTTATTACCCCAACTTAAAAAAAAGAGATTCAAAAATATATTAATAACTGTATATGTATATGCAATATGTGCAAATTTGATAGGCAACCTATAAAAGCGAAGCTTTGTGTCACTGAAACTCCTTTACAGTCTAACGAAATACTGCATATTGATATATGGGTTTTAAATAAAAATTTAACATTTTTGACGTGCATTGATAAACTTTCAAAGCATGTCTCAGTACATTATTTGAGTGATAAAAACTCACTCACCATCGTTGAAAAATTAAGAGAGAGGTTTGCTATTTTAGGAAAACCAAATAAAATTGTAGCAGACAATGAGTTCAACACAGCTTACATTAAAAATTTTTTAAACAGTGAGGAAATAGATTTTCATTTCACTTCACCAAATACTCATACGGGTAATGCAGACATAGAACGGTTTCACCTAACATTGAATGAACACATTAGGTTGTTTAAATTAGAACAAAAAGATAAAGATTTTGATGACAAGACTCTTGTTTATAAATCTGTTCAAATATACAATGATTCGATCCATAATACAACAGGATATAAACCAAATGACTTACTTCACAATAAAGTGGATCAGTCTACTTGGCAAGCATTGCATAATAAAGTGCATGAAAATAAAATAAATAGAATTAATAAAATAAATGAAAATAGAGAAGATTGTCATGAATTCAAAGAAAGAGAATTAGTAAAAAACCTTGGATTTTATAACTTGAAACAGAAACCTAAACATATTATTAAAAAAGTTAAGAAAAGAAATAAAACTAATTTTATTGATGAAAAGGATTGTAAAAGAGATAGGCAACTAGTTAAAAGAAATTTTAAACACCAAAACGAAATACCAAACGTAAAATTTGATAGAAAAATCACTGGTAGAAACTAAAAAAAAAAAAAAAAAATTATTTAGTATTGTTAAAATTAAATGTTAAATTAGTATGCAGTTATTGTAAATATTATACATGAACGTATGAAATTATATATAATTATTTTTTTTTAGATATATTTTTTGTAAACACTGTATTTAATATAATTCGTTTTATTATTTTATAACGTAAGAGAGCTTTTCACATTCCAGGAGTAATGTATGTTCAAAGGGTGGGGGAGTTATATATAATTATATATCCTTTAACTTAACATTCCTTAATAACCTTTTCTTTTATTGTTTATATATATTATTTTTAAAAATTCATATTATTATTACTTACTTGATTTTTACTTCAAGATATTATTCAATAAAATAAAAAAATAAGATTGATTCAATTCTGATTGTTATAAAAATATACATACATATTTATTAATAAAAAAAAAATATAAAAATAAATAGGAAATTGCAATACTTATTTTAAAATTAATCATAATTTTATTCATTGCTCGTTAGCTTGTGCAGGAGTTTGTCAACTACAAGGCTCCACAGGAGTGGAGACAGTACACCACCTTGGGGGCATCCCCTAGTCGTCCTTACTACAAGATGTTCCTCCCCAATTTGGGTCTCAGCAGTCCTGCTACCAAGCATGGCCCATATCCATGTGGTTATGGTCTTTCCAACTGCTCTCCTTTTAAGCGCATCCGTGACGGCAGTGTGCTCTGTATTGTCGAAGGCACCTTCCACATCCAGAAATGCACAGACCGTAACTTCCTTAGCGGCTAGAGAATTACGTATCGTGTTCGTCAATTGATACAGTGCAGTGTCCGTTGAACGACCTGCTCTGTATGCATGCTGCCGCGGATGTAGCGGTTCCCTACATAGGATATTTGATCTTATGTGTTTGTCAATAATTTTCTCCATCAGTTTGAGCATGAAGGAGGTTAAACTTATGGGTCGAAATGACTTTGGAAGTGTAATATCCCTCCTACCTATCTTAGGTATAAAGATCACTCTTGCCTTGATCCATACCTGTGGTATTTAACCTAATGCTAAACTACTCCTATTCAACCTTATTAGGTGGGGCATAAGCTCCTTTTTCCCCTGCTGGAGAAATATAGGGAGGATACCATCCACCCCTGGAGATTTGTACGGCTTAAAGGTGCCGATAGCCCATTCTATGCGCTGCTCAGTGCATAGCTTCCGTGCAACTTCCCAGGATTCCCTGTTTCCTACAAACCCTGCAGATGGTTCTGGTGCTGGCCCTTCTATGCTGTCCAGGAAATGAGTCGAGAGTAGCAACTGAGCCTTCTCTCTTTCATTCCTGGTGTAGGTCCCACCTGCCCTTTTAAGTGTTATTGCCGAATCTACATGGGCTTTAGCCATGATTTTGTGTAATCTGGCCGCTGCCGGAGTAGTTGACATCTTCTCACAAAAGTTTCTAAAATCGTTTCTCTTTGCCCTCCGAATTGCGGAGTTGTAGGCAGTTAGACTGTCGGTGTAGGCCCGCCAGTGTCCGGTACGCTTCGCCCTATTAAATAGCTTACGCTTTCTCTTCCGGAGGTCTGACAGCTCCCTACTCCACCATTGTGCTTCTTTATTTCCATTAGATGAGCTGAGGGGGCAACTAGATTCATAAGCTCCGATTATTTCCCCATTAACCTTATCTAATAGATGTTCTAGCTCTAGCTGGTGCCTTGGTGCCCTTTTGATGCTATCTTCCAAGTTGACCTTTAGGCAATCCCTATAAAGTTGCCAATCAGTCCTCTTTGGATATCTAGACGGCCCTTCAAATAAGTGCTACCTATAGTCAAATCTAAAACCTCCTCTCTTGCCCTAGTTACAAAAGTGAATGTGTTCCCATGATTAAGGATTTCTTGACTACTACTACGTAGGAATTTTAAGAGAAACTCACCTCTGGTGTTGATGTTGCTGCTGCCCAACATAGTGTGGTGAGAATTAGCATCACACCCAACCAGCAGTGGTAAGCTGTTACTTCTGCAATGCTCCATGCCCATATTTCCCGCCAAGTAGGCCGACACGACTACTACGTTCCGATGAGTGCCGCCTATGGCTAATCCTACGATTATCGGCACCATGTCTCGTGACATAAATTCTGAAAGTAAAATATAGTTAATATTCTTTCTTATCAATATACAAGATCTTGGATGATCCGCTCTAAGATCGTATATTACCTTACTGTTACCACAGTATAATCCCATGATTCTGCCCTGGTGTGTCCATGGTTCTTGGATAAGTGCCATACCCAGGTGGTTCCTGGTGAACATCCGTGCAATTACTGCCGAGGCAGCCTTTGCATGGTGTATGTTCACCTGGGCTATTTTGACACTTATCCCACCCTTAACTCCCCCACTAACTCTAGGATTACTCATGCTCCTCGAGTAGTTTGGCTTCCTCTTCCACCGAGATCAGCCCCTGGGGGGACGAGACGACAAGGGTGGACAGAGCTCCACACATCTCTGTAGGGGTCGGAGATGTCTCCCTACGACAAACTACCATAGTCTCTCTCTCAGGAGATGTTTCAATGGCTGCAGGCGCCACAGTTTCTGCTGCTTTGCTGGTGGTAGGTCCTTCGCCTTCATCCACATTTGTCCCAGCCTTCTGCAGAGTCGTTGGTACCTCATCTGTAATCGTTTTTCCTGCAGGTTTCCGTCCTCCATGTACGGTGATCTTCCCGAACCTATAATGGAGTGTATTGCCATTCTTTGCGATACTATCCCTCGACTTTCCATCGATTACAACAGATAGTACCTGACCTGTTCCCTCATCACGGCTTGCCTGTACCTTTCATACCCTGGGGTTTATCCCATGGTTTTGGGCGGTGAGGATAGCCGTGGACTTCTTCGGGTCCTGCCCCGCACTCCTCGGGAGGTAAATTGTGATGGTATAGCATGCCGGGATGTCTTCTCCCATGCATGCTTGAAGCTTAGCACCTTTCCAGGCTTTTAGCATCGGTGCCACCGACCTAAGCCACTCCACCGTCTGTGTGTCAGCACAGTTTATTAGGAGCATGCCCGGTCGGAAATGGATGCTCTTAAATTGGGGTTTGATCTCTCCCCCCTCCAGTAGCTCGTCCACTATGGCCTCCTCAAGTTTAGTTAGATCCTCACTTGATAACGAGACCTGTGGGAAGCCCTCGGGGAGGATAGCAACTCTTAACCCTGCAATTTCAGCATAACTAGGTGCTTTAGCACCTCCTGCATGCTCGGATGTTGACACATTGTTTCCAATTGTCCTCCTGCGTTTGTTGAGGTTTTCTTGAGGAATAATAGCTTTCCCATTCCTCTTACCTGTCTGCTCTTGACTTGGAGTGATTTTCCTCTCCTGAGCTTTCCTTCTGGCTTCCTCTGGTGATAAACCCTGTGATAGGAAGCGCAGGTACCACCTGCCACCTGCACCACTAAGACCTTTCCTCAGAGGGTCGTCCAACCCTCCAGGTTTACCCCTTTCCGTTAGGACTATACCTCTGAGCTTATTCCGCTTCCCTTGTGTCTCGAGTCCTGTACTTGATGTAGGAGCGGCCGACCCCTGCAGTGCAGTTGTCAGCGATCCTAAGGGGGCAAGCCCCTCATTGCTTAGGGTTGGTGTTTCAACCATGTGTCAACAACAGTATTTGTGCTAGGGGGAGGTCCCGCGCGCTTTAACCCTGGACGTAGAGGAGAACTCCTGTGTCCACCGTTCTTCTTTGTAGTTGGTCGTGAAAGAGAGCTCCTGCGACTACTACTGGTACTCGGTCCATCTAGGGAGTCTTGCTCCACTTGATAGGCGAGTGCCCTAGCGGTTAAATTCCCGCTATTGCTAATTTGTTTGTTTATTTGTTTGTTTTTATTTTTGCCTTTCATAAAATTTTTTCTTTTTCAGGGTTCTGAGTACCCTCATGCCATAGCCCTGTTAGCATGAGGGGTCCACAGTTACTTCACGAGGCGGACAGGTATCGTGAAGGCTCCGCTAGAATACAGCCTAATTACCACCGGCTGTAACTCATCCAATGGGCACGGGTCGCATGAAACCCTGGATTAAGGGGTAGTAGTTCTTAGTAAGTTACTCACCTCCAGCCCGTCTGGCATGGTTGAACCTTCCAGGGAGTGAGTCCCCGCCAGCATGGCCTGTTGGATCCTTGCAACTATAAGCCTTCGCACCACGACAAGGTTACTACTCCGCGAAGGCACTTTATGCATATGTACATATGTATGTATGTACAAATTTTAAATTTAAATTCTAATGAACTTTATGTACATTTTTTATGTATGTATGTATGTAAGTTCACTTGCACATATCCAAAAGTATGTGCACATATGTACATACATATGAACACAATTAACGCGAGAAAAAATTGTCTGGGATATGTACATGTGCATATATGTATGTATATACATATATATATTTATATATATATATGTATGTATCTATGCTATAGCGGCACTGTTTCATACATATGTATGTATACGGAACAACTTGTACATATATACAACCTAGCGGTTTTAAATTTTACGGTTCTTTTCGCACTTTTGATTATATACATACATATGTACATAATTTAACCGCACTTTTTTCTTCCTCTATACACACATATATATATAATTACATACACGTCACTTATTAAATTTTTGTATGCGCTCTTTTTCTGGCAGACACTGTGTTTTATGCATTTATGGGAGCTTTCTCATGCATGTACGTACATATGTACTTACATATATTTTATGATTTCTATATTTTAATTACCTTTTTCTTTTTTTTCACAAATTTTTCAATTTTAAATGTGTACATATGTACATAATATGTATGTTTTAATTTTTATTTTTATTTAAACTTTTTCTTCTTTTTCGGTCGTACTTATGCTCTTGTTCAACTTATTCGTTTGACATTTTTAAATGGCGATTTACCTCATATTGTGGTTTCTGCCTCCTTTATTCTTTAAGTGATTATCAGCTTTGCAATATACCAATAACCATAGACCAATTCACGGCGAGAGGACCATGTAATAATTTGGATTATTATTAATTTAACTCTTCTATAGATTTAGGAGATTTTTCTCTGTGAGATATTAATCTATAAATGAGTTTTATTTTAAAAATGCCTTGATTGGCATTTTATATTTTGTTGGGGTTAAGGGGGAATAAAGGAAGCCAGCAACTTCTTTTATTCCAAATAATTATTAATTGGGATTTAGACTTTACCTTTTTTTCCAGGATCGCCTATACAAACCAGGTACTTGTTTCTTCTCTATAGCCAATAAAAACAGGTAAGTTTTTCCTAAGTTTGAATTCAATCCTTTTCAGGTAGGTATTTATTTAATTTCCTTTAGAATTTTATATAAATTTGTGGTGAAGATATTTAAATTTTAATTTAAGAAAGTTTACGTTGTTGTTTCGACAGTGATTCAGAGGTAAGTGTTTTTGTTTTGTAGAAAAAGATTACTTAGTTTAAAGCGACATTATCTTTTTGTCGCGCTTTTTACTCTTCAGTAGTACCAAATTCTAGTTATAAGTGGAATTCAGCATAGACTTCAGGTTGTATATATATCAAGAGATGGTACCTTTATTGTGTATTACTATTTTGTCCAACTAAGTTTGGACAATAATATCTGATACAATTGCACGTTTCGCAAATCCGATTCTATATTCTTTAACATATATGGTCAGGTGTACTTACTTTTATTTCCATTTTCACCAAATTGCATTTTTCTAATTTTGTTTACTTTTTCTGCAGAACAGGATTTATGATCATAGAGAACTGATTGCAGTTGACCATTCTCGCTTGGCGTTAAACATTTCTTGGAATCAATTGCGTTAAAATTCTGTAGCCAAAATTCACCTTCGTCAATAATTGTTTGTTTTCCCTTCTGACACAACACATTACGATCACTCAGTCCGTCCATTGATCATAGCATCTTCAACAATAAATAATTGAGCTTCCGAAAAGGTATCATCGATTAACACCGGCAACCACACTTTACCTTTAGATGTCTATTCACCGACTGCAAAATCTGTTAAAATCATCTTACATTGAACGGACTCATCAATGTTAGCTGAAAACGACTTTCTGATTAGGCTGATGTCGCTGCTTGAATCAATAAACACTACAGTTTCTACATTCTTTATTCTAACGGCTTTGCAAACTTTATCTGCAGGCGCTGGACTGTTGTCAGTTGTGGTGATTTTAGATTTAGAAATGGTTTGAGTATTCTTAGCAATCCTGCTGATATTCAACGAAAATTAAACCAACAGGGTTCCCAGATTTCTTTCGAGTCGCATCCCCAATTTAAAAATTTTCATCCCCGAAATTCCCCAAAAAGCAATTTATACTATCCCCAAAAATCCCCACTAAAAATAATACTACTTCAATTTCAATTCACTTAAGTATTAACTTATGAATACTTTATTTGCACTGTAGTTCATTTCTAAGTACATATTTGTATATGTGTTCTAACAAATTATTTAAGTTGACTGATAAAATCAAAAAGTTCGGAGTCCAAATCTTCTTTACCGCTGTCTGAAGAAACTTTTTGGTACATGCTTTTAAAATTAAACAATTTGACCATTTCTGGAGATGGATCAAAAGTTTCACAACAAATTCCATTATTTTTAAAATGTATATTAATTTTCAACAGAGATTGGAGCAACTCGTACTGCATTTTGTTTCTAATTTTTGTTTTTACCGTGTTCATTGCCGAAAAACTCCTTCAACGCAAGCAAAGTAAATTTAATACCAATCTGCCAGGTCTTTAAACGGCCGTGATCCAGCGGCATCTTTTTTTTTTTTTTTTTTTTAATTAGGACCAGCATTCAGGGGATGACCCCTACGTATGCAGTGCATTGTGCCGGAACTCAGAGAGAGGGATAGAGTAGAAAAGATAGATATTGAAAATGTAGAAGGCTTAAAGGCTGCTTTAGCCGACCGTAACTCTAGAAATGTAAATGTTGATGTGTTAGCTGATTCATTCTGTTATATGCAAAAGTAGTGGAAATACTTACTTGACTGATATGAAATGTTGCCGTAACGTACCAACCTGCAGAAAATAGAATTTCATTACGAGGTTACGTGACAATTGTAGACAGTGATGGGATGATTGTATTTTGAATTGCAATGGGGCACAGAAGTCCTATGTTGGTACTTTTTTGTTTTGAATAGTTTTAGTTGTTAAATATGTACACATGCATGCTTTATTGATTAAAGAGAGTTTTCTAAATAACTTTTTTTCCATATCTAGCAAGATCCTGTACCGATCGTTTGTGCTTATATATTTTATTGTAATGAATTTGATAATTGGTTATATTACAGTTTAACATTCATATCTATGTACATCATAGTTTTGATTATTAGTGTTACTTATAATTTAAAAGATATTTTTTTGTATACTTGAATGTAGGTATGTATGTATGTACATATGTATGTATATAAGTATCTATATGTATATGACATTTAAAAGTAAGCATATCAATTTAATCAAAGTATACAAAAAATCTTTTAAATAATAAGTAACACTAATAATCAATACTATGATGTACATAGATATGAATGTTAAACTGTAATACATATAACCAATTATCAAATTCATTACAATAAAATGTGTAATAATATGATACGGTACCTTTTAAAAAATATCGTACTATTTGCGAACAATCACAAATATTGTAAGCATTTGGAACTTCCATCAACGTTTGGAACAGCTGTTTTGTATTTTATTTATAATTTTCAAAGTGATAAAAAGTTACAATGGACGGCAAGAAATTAATACTACTGGTGCAGGAAAATGAACAATAAGTAATCTCCGGGGCACAAGATTTCGAAGAAGAACATAGAAATATGATTTAGTATGTTTAATAAGAATTTTTGTTCTTTTTATGTATGTACATATGCATGTCTGCACATGCATGTGCCACATGACACGTTTTTAAGCATTCTATAACTACGAAAACGTTGGCTCTTACATTACATCAACATTTAGCTTACATATACGATTTCAACCGTCGGCTAAATAGGCCTTAACTCTTTTACAACTCTGCTTTGCGCGTTATGTTAATTTTTATAGCAGTGTTGAGGCGTCTCCGGTGTTAGGTAGACGCATTAACTTTGTTAAGCTGTATTGGCAGGCATTTTATTAATTGTTTACCTCGCCAATGTTTCTGCTAACCGACGAAGGAGGGCGATGTTGTGTACATTAGCTTAGAACATCATCAATCGCTGTCGGAACAGTTTTTAGTGACCAGTGCTATGCCTTCATCACTTAAATAGTCCGACAACAATGTCTCACTAATGTACATTACAGAAATTAATGATGTTGATTGACTTGCTCTGGCCAGGGTTTGAACCCAGGCCCCACGTCATTGTTTGCTTAGTAGTCAACGCGCTAACCACTTCAGCCAACACCACCCGTGATCCAGCGGCATCTTGATATGAATAAACTTCTGTCCAAAACATATTTAAGTTGTTTGTTATTTGTATATCAAATAAATCATTCCACCTTATAAATGGCATTTTTTCCCACTGTGACTCAAATATATCTCTTGGAACATTTTCATATGACGCTGGTTATAGTATTTTTATGATTGAACTAATTATGGGTTGTCCTAATGGGTTGCAAGTTGCAACACATGTTTGGAGAAAATTACTTATATGTTTTGAAAATGTTGAGATTTGATGGCAAATGTTTTAGCATTTGTTTCAATAAAGTTTTTAGGTATAGAAAAACAAGTCCGCTTTACTTTTAATAACAAAGTTTTTTACCACACTAAAAACACTTATGTACTCAAAAAAGAACAATTAGAATATGTTGATATTAAAATAATATTCCAAAAAATAAACCAAATTATATAAACAAAATAAAAATCCCCAAAAAATCTCACAAATTCCCCAAAGCATATAAATTATCCTCAATGAATTCCCCAATCCCAAACCAAATTTTTCATCCCCATTTTGAAAAAAGTCCCCGATTAGGGGATAAATCCCCTAATCTGACAACACTGTAAACCATAGCCTTTCGTTTTGACTTCTAGATTAATTATGCCTTTTAATTAATTTTATTCCAGTTTGTATACTAAATTTTATCCTAAATTATTAATTGTGGCAGCACAATCCCAAGAATTCAATTTTTGTTCTGTTGTTTTGTAGTTTAGTTCATAACGAATGAACTCAATGGAATTTGCTGACAGTACTTAAAATAACTTATTCAGTCAATGTCATTACCGAAATTTCATTCTTTATGTAGATACCACCTTAATAGTTTTATACTTATATACCTTATAATTATATACTTTAGTTTTAATTTTTAAGTAGTCCTTTTGAAATTTGTAAATATAAAAAATAAGGATTTTTGTATTGTTCTATTGTTCTTGAAGTTGTTAATATAAAAACATTTTATAATACAAAATATATATGTATTCTTCAAATAAAAAAAAAACATTTAAAATATAAATATTAAATTTTTAAATAAAGACACCTACAATTGGCGATCCTGCTTATTTTCCAGAACGGAATACAATTTTTAAATGTCTAACCAGGCAATCAAGATTCTCTGACGATTAGAACTGGGTTATACTGCAATTTATTTTTTTTAAGTGAATACACCCCAGCGAAGCGAAGACAACAGTTTTACAAAAGCCTGCTGAATACCGGTTCACTTACCCTATTAACAACATCTTTAAAATTTTATATCAAAAACAATTTGGATACATTTTTGGAAAGGAAGCACATCCACAATCGCAGAAACATTAATAGTATTGGATATTTGTTATTTATAATTATTTTTATTTAATTATTATATGCATGTATATGAATCTATTGTGAGCAACAACTTAAATTTTAATCAATATTGAAAATCTTCCTTCGAAAATGTTACCAATTCGTACTCCTACGCAAAACACCCGCGAAACTGCAAACAATGCAGATACAATTCATGATTTTTTATTTTGATAAATTTTATTATTTATTGAATCTTCAATTGTAAATTAAATTATCAATAAGTTTTTCAAATCTTAAATCTAAAAAAATATTACATATAAGTTTAGCCAATGCTAAACAAAATTTTTAATTTCAACGGTTAATTTATGTTGTTTTACATCTCTCGTGTACGGCTGAGAAAAAGAGTATCCCTCCTTTTCAGCCGGGTGTGGCCTCTATAATTTAAAATATTGCGCGCAAGTACATTTGGGTGCACCTCAAGTTTTTTTATATATTTTTTAGCGTTTATTGAAAATACTGTCTTCACCAACGGAACATCTAGATCTTTATGAATCCGATGATTTCTGACATACCAGGGAGCTGCTGTAATTGTACGTAGAATTTTATTTTGTCGCCTTTGAATTTTTTCGACATTTGATGCTGAGGCAGTGCCCCATAACTGGATTCCATAGAACCATATTGGTTTCAGGATCGCGTTGTATAATAGTAGTTTACAGTCTAGGCTTAGTATAGAATTTCTTCCAATAAGCCAATTCATTTGGGCTGCTTTTAATTTCATTTGTATTAACTTTGCGTCTATATGCGATTTCCATGTTAAACGACGATCAAGATGAACGCCTAGATATTTGACACAGTGTGTTGCGGTATGGTCTCGGTGTTAATTTTTATAGGCGGGCATGTTTCCTTGCGCAACGTAAAAGTTACGTGCACACATTTCTGCTCGTTAACTTTAATACGCCATTGTTTGAGCCAATTTTGCAATTTGGATATATACCCTTGTAAATTGCGGGAAGCTTCCACAGGATTTTCGTGAACGCTTAGAAAAGCTGTGTCATCGGCAAATGTTGATGTATGAATGTTACTGCTTAACGGTAAGTCAGAGGCATATATTAAATAAAGTAATGGACCGAAGATACTCCCTTGGGGAACTCCGGCTTCGATCGACTGCGGTGGGCTTAAAAAATTGCCTTCCCTAACTACAAATTTTCGTTCAATTAAATAGCTTATTAAAAGCCTAACAATGTTTGCGGGTAGATTTTGTGTTAATTTATGTATAAGACCTTCGTGCCATACTTTATCGAAAGCTTGAGAAACATCTATAAAGAGCGCAGAGCAATATTTCTTCTTTTCGAAAATGTCTCTGATAACATTACACAAGTCTGTGAGTTTGTTCAATAGTGCTATGTTGTCTGCGAAAACCGAATTGATGATCTGGAATTCATCCACTTCTACTCACTATAGGCATCAGCTTGCTCATTTACAGCTTTTCAAATAGTTTTGAAATGTTGGGCAATAAACTAATAGGCCGATAGGATTCAACCTTCGTATGATCCTTGGCGGGCTTTGGTATCATAATAATCATCGAAACCTTCCATTCTGCAGGATAGTATTGCAGCCGTAGAATACTATTAAAAATGAATAGTATAATTCTTTTTGCAATATAAGGCAGTTGTTGAAGCATTTTGTTGCTTATTTTGTCGACACCTGGGGCTTTTTTGGTGTTAAGACTAGTGATGGCCTTTTCAATCTCCACTATGTTAAATCTTAACGGTATTTCTGGTAAAGAGATGACTGGTAGCAGTTCAACAATATCAGTAGAAATATTCGGTGTAAATACTTTTTCTAAGTGCTTAACAAAAAGAGCACCTTTTTCAGCATCAGTTCTTGCCCAGTCACCATTCGAATTTCGTAACGGAGGTTTGCAAATCACTGGCCTTTTAAGTCCTCTGGCTGCACGCCATAGCGAATAATCTGTTTGTGGTGTTGCATCGAGTTCTTGAAGAAATTTTTGCAGCGAAGCTGTTTTTTGTGTTTGTAAAACTTTTCTGAGCTGTTTGGTGCATTCCTTTAGCCTTAACTTTAGCTGGGGGGATCTGTAACGTTGCCATTCTCGTCGCGCTCTCCGTTTTTCAGTCAATAGCCTTTCTATATCTACAGAAGAAATGTTGTTGAATCTTACATGTTGATTTGGTTGATTTGAAGAAGCATTAAGAGCAGCTTGATTAACATGTGCTTCAAACAACCTAATAGAATTTTCTATGTCAGTAGGTGTTCTCAACAGCATATTTTCCGTGCAATGAGCACTCAAATATTTTTTGTATTTCAGCCAGTTAATACGTGCAGATGTCAGCGGTAAATCGCATGTTGATGTTGCAGTTGTGTGTGAGTAAATAGTGATAATAGTAGGCGAGTGATCTGAAGATAAATCCAATGATGCTTCAACTTCAATCATTTCGCTGGGCACACCTTTCATAACTCCAAAGTCGATAATCTCATGAATTTTTTGTCGATCCGTTGGCCAATATGTTGGCTGACCACTTGAAACTACATTAAAGCCCATTTTTGAAATTGTGTCAAACAAAACACGACCCTTGGGACTGATTAAACGTGAACCCCAAAATGTGTGTTTAGCATTGTAGTCGCCAGCTGCTAGAAAACGGGACCCCAGTGTTGAATAAAATGCGGTATATTGACTCTCTGAAATTGAAAACCTGGGAGGAGAATAAACAGATGATATCACAAGTTTTTGATAAAAATTTTCAATGCAGATGTTTGTTGCTTGAAGGTAATCTTCACAAAATTCATTTAACAGGTAGTGTTTTTTTCGCGTTTTTATTAGAATTCCCGAGCCACCACAAGCTCTACCTCGAGGATCCTTGGTGTCGTAGAAATTATATCCACTAATTCTAAAATAGCTTCGAGACGTCAAATGAGTTTCTGAGATAAGCATAACATCGATTTGTTTATCCAGAAGAAAATATTCTATTTCATTTTTATGTTGGCAGATGCCGTTTGCGTTCCAAAAACATATTTTCAAGTTCATGGTTTGCTTAATACAGCCTGCAACAAAGTAGACTGCATTTTCAACATTTCCTGCATCATACAAGACATGTTGAGAGTAAAAGTATTTACTGTTTGTATTAAGCTCTCAATTGAGGCTTCAATACGGCTAAAATTAGACCCTGGAGCTTCGCTTACTGGTACCGGTTTTTGCGCTGTATTGTGGTTACTTTTTAAAATGTTAGCGTATGTAAATTTATTATTAGGTTGTTGCTGAGCAATAGTCGCGTTTGATTTCAATACGTTTGAATATTGTTGCTGACTGGTAGACGGTTGAGGTAACTGAGGGTAGCTTAAAAGTGTGATAGGCTGAGCGGGGATAATATTTTCTTTTTTGTGCGAGGAGCGTTTAAAAAACGAGTAAAGAGGGCAGCCTCTATAGTTGGCAGTGTGATTTCCGCCGCAATTGCCACATTTTTTCGCCTTGGGATCACCTTTTGTTTTGTCACAGTTAGCGGTACTGTGTAGCTCACCACATACAACGCAGACTGTAGGCAACTTGCAATAAGTTTTCGTGTGCCCAAATTCTTGGCAGTTCAGGCATTGGATAGGTCCAGTTTTTTTATGTGGCTGCTCAACGGTAACTCTCCGGTGTAACAAATACTTTAGATCATAGATTGGATGGGATTCATTTTTTTTTATCTTTATGTCACCTGGCTGTAACTCGACTCTAAATATTGGTTGGGGGATTTTTTCTCTATTTTTGATGTTTGAAACATTTTTCACTTTGAATCCACTATTTTCAAGGCCAGACTTGACCTCTTCTGGATCCAGACTAGAATCTATACCTTTTATTACAACGGTTAGACCTTTAGCACTCTTAAGCTGATATGTATAAAAATTTTTATTTTTAGTCTCAAAGTCTGAGACTATTTTTCTGTAATTATTTTCTTTAGATACCTGAATTTTTGTTTCATTAATTTTCCCACGCTTGATTGGAGTTACGTAAAACTCATTTTCTCCAATTAACGAGATAAGGCTTTTTACCAGAAAGCTGGAGTTCTGTTCTCTTAAATAAATCGGTGGTGGTGTACTCAAACTTGTATTAGTTGTGTCTTCATCACCTTGTTCAGTTAAAATCGCGAAACGATTTTCGGAATTTTTTATATTTTTCCCATCTTTGGGAACTTTTGCCGTTGACGCAATTTGAGCAGATTTGGGACTTCTTCCCTTTTTTAACACAGTTATGTATCTATCTATACCTGTTTGAATTTTATTATCACTATTTTCACTTACTTTATCCATAATTTTATTCATTTTGTGCACGTTGGTCACCTGGGTATTTATTGTTTGTTTGTTTGCTTGTACAGCTAAGCTGACAAGTTTGCTAATAGGTGCAATTGTTGTTGTTTCTTGATCACTATTTAACATGTATGGAGAGCATGATCGCGCACGAATAGTTGTATTTTGTGTAGAATTCAGGTTTGTGCTTAATTCAATTTTTTTATTGTCGTCATCAGAAACAAAAGTTAAATAAGCATTTCTACTGCTTGTGGGTTTATTGTTGTTGTTGTTGCCAGAAGATGAACTCATTTATAATTCTCTTGTTTTTTTTCACTTATAAGAGTTTGTGTATGCAAATATTTATGTATACACAAGAAAAAAAAAAATAAAATAAAACCAGTATAATAACTGTTTAATAAATGTTTTGTTTTTGTATTTTTTTTGACTTTAAATTTTTGATAATTTTAATATTCAGTTGCGACGATTATAAAACGCGTCTGTACACTGCGAGAGTTGAAACTGAAAAATGATTTGAATTCTAACATTAATTCGAATAATGTTCAACAGCTAACAATTCTCATCAATCAAGTTTTGATTTGTGTGCAACTCCTGTAAAGCTTCCTCAATTTTGGACTAGTTGTCCTGACGCTTGGTTTATACATGCAGAAATGCAATTTGCAACGAATGGCATATCGGTAGATAAGACAAAGTACGAACACGTTATTACTGCACTTCCTCAGGAAGTTATATTAACAGTGTTAGACATAATTCCGGACCCACCACATAATAATCCTTATGATAACTTAAAGAAAGTTTTAATTGATCGTCATTCATTGAGTGAGACTCACAAATTAGAAAAAATTTTGTCGGATAGTGAAATGGGTAATAGGAAACCATCAGAGTTTTATCGGTCGTGGTGTTTATTAGCTGGAACCAGTCTTAGTTCCGATATTTTAACAAAATTATGGCTAAGAAAGCTTCCGAAGAGTCTTAGTGTGGCTTTAACCGGTTCTAATCATAAGGACACCAGTGAAATGATACAATTAGCTGATAAAATTTGGGAAGTGATGTTTAATTCTGAAATTTCAAGTATTAAAGAGTCTTCTACACATGGCTTAGAACACATTGTGGAAAATTTGACAAGAACTCTATGCGTGTCAACAAGTTGTATATAGAAGTGAAGTCTATTAAGGGTCAATTAAAAGAAAGACAATCGCGTACACCATTTAGAAATACATTTAGAAGAAACTCTCGATCTCGACAGCGAGAAAGAAGCAAGGATTGGTTGTGTAAATACCATTATCGTTTTGGAGATAAAGCTTTACGTTGTGAACAACCTTGCTCCTTTTCCAGAACATCTTTAAACTAAAATGCCCCATTGTTCAGGCGACAGACAATGGTTCTACAATATTTCGTCGCCTTTTTATTTTCGAGAGAACAAACAAATTAAAATTTTTGACTGACAGTGGGGCGGAAGTATCAGTCTTACCTTCATCTAGATTTAAGGGAAATAATATATTATCTGATATTACATTGACTGCAGCTAATGGTACTAGTATTTCAACATACGGAGAAAAATTAATTAATGTAAATTTAGGTTTACGACGTGCGTTTCCTTTCATATTTCTTATTGCAAATATATCTAAACCTATAATAGGAGCAGATTTGCTTGGCACTCGTTTAGACTTTAAAACTATTGAACACATGCCAAACGTAAATAGTGGGAAGCTAAATATGCTTACCCAGCATTAATATATATTTGTATTCTTTTACTCTTATGTTAAGGTACCCCTAAGAATTATTCTCATAATTAGTATATAAGCTAATGTCAATTAGTTTAAGAAATCAATCATAAAAGCTCAAGCTTAGGAGCTACTAGTTAGCTCGAAGCAAATTATAAAATATTAAATAAATTGAGAGCTCCTAGAGAGCACCACAATAACCCAAATTCTTTTAATTATATTACAATACTGATAGACATTAAAATTAAAAATTGAATGGATCCTCTTACCAATTTATCAGTAAATGCAGTATCTTATACGTGTAAAATATCGTTACCAAAAGTTTTTTCTGTAACCAACAAATATACAGAACTATTGAAGTCATTTCCATCCTTAACCACAGAACCTGATTAAAACAAGCCTGTGAAACATTTTACCATTCACAAACTTATGACTAAAGGGTCCCTTCCATTTACTAAGCCCCGACGTTTGGATCCAGTGAAATATAATGCAGCTAGATCAGAGTTTGAATTTTTGGTTAAATCGGGAATTTGTAGACCTTCAAATTCATCATTGGCTTCTGCTCTTCAACTTGTCCCTAAAAAAAGACCCTAATGACTGGCGTCCTTGTGGTGACTTTCGGCGCCTGAATGCAGTTACTGCTCCAGACAGGTATCCGCTTCCAAATATTCATCACTTATGCATAAATATGAGGAACAGAAAGATATTTTCTAAAATTCAGGTAGTAAGAGCATATCACCAAATACCAATAGCTGACGAAGATGTTTATAAAACAGCTATAATTACACCTTTTGGAATGTTCAAATTCATGCGTATGCCTTTTGGTTTACGTAATTCAGCTCAGACATTCCAGCGTTTTATGAATGAGGTGTTCGATGGACTTGATTTTGTTTTTACATACATCGACGACTTGTTGATTGCTAGCGAAAACGAAGAGCAACATTTTAAATATTTAAAGGAAGTATTTAAGCGTTTAGATAAATACGGTTTAAATATTAAACCAGGAAAATGCATTTTTGGTGTTACCAATATTGACTTTTTGAGTCATAATATTTCTGAAAAGGATATTGAACCTTCCGATGGCAAAGTTTTGGGTATTAGGAATTTTGAGCGACCATTATCTGTAAAAAGAATGCAAAAGTTTATTGGTATGGTAAATTATTACCACCGTTATATACCAAAGTTAGCACATGAAATGTCAGTCCTACATAATTTAGTTAACAATTATATACAGAAGAAATGTAAAAACATTGAGTGGGATAACAACGTCGTACACATTTTCGAGGAAATAAAACGAAAATTTGCATCTCAGGTTTTATTAAATCATTTTAATAAAGATGCTCATTTAACCTTAACAGTAGATGATTCTAATATTGCTGTAGGTGGTGTATTGGACCAAGTTTATGAAGGAAAAACTGAACCTTTGGCATTTTTCTCTAAAAAGCTTACACCATCGGAAACAAAATATAGTTCTTTCGACAAGGAATTACTCGCAGTTTATTTAAATATTAAACATTTTAGACATTTGCTAGAAGGTCGTATTTTTGTTGTTTACACGGATCACAAACCGTTAACAGGTGCCATAAATTCAAAGACAGAAGGAAGTCACAGACAAACAAGACATTTAGAATACATTTCACAATTCACCACAGATATTCGTTACATTAAAGGCGAATCAAATGTGGTAGCTGACATACTCTCTAGACCTTTTGATGTCGATTCCATTACAAACTGCGAATTGAGTTTAAAATATTTACTACAAGAACAAAGTAATGATTTGGAAATTAAGGATCTGGTCAAAGATAAATCCAAATCACATAATTTGAAATTAATAGAAGTACCATTAATAAATTCAGCAATTTGAAAAATTTCGAAATATTAAACTCGTCCGTATGTCCCTTTAAGCCTTAGGAAAGTGGTGTTTACTAAGCTGCATGGTATTTCGCATCCTGGTACCCGATGAAATATGGCCAAATATTAGTAAACAGATAAATGAATGGTCACGGGAATGTTTGAGTTGTCAGAAGTCTAAAGTCCATAAGCATACCAAGTCTGCAATAATGAAAATAACAATACCAAAGGGTCGGTTTGAACATATACATTTGGATATTGTCGGTCCACTGCCTCCTTCTCATGGCTACAGGTATCTGCTAACTATTATTGACCGTTTTACACGTTGGCCAGAGGTATATCCGCTTAGGGATATAAATACAACAATTTTAGATAATCTGATACGTAATTATATTTCGAGATTTGGTGTTCCGCTGAAGATAACCACTGATCAGGGAAGTCAGTTTACTTCTCACATGTTTTCAGAATTAACCAAGTTGTTAGGATGTCATCAAATTACACCATCACCATATCACCCACAAGCTAATGGTATTATTGAACGGTTCCATAGAAAACTAAAAGCTACATACATTAATGACGAAATGCCATTCTTCGGAATGGTATCGCCAACTACCGATAGCTTTGCTTGGATTGCGATGTATTTATAAGGACGATTTAAAAGCAACATCAGCTAAATTGACATATGGACAGAATATTCGTCTACCGGGAGAAATTGTTTTTCGGCAGAGTGAATTTGATTCGTCTGATATTTTGTTTCAATTAAAAAATTATTTTAACAATGTTAGATCCAATCTGGCCCAACATACTGATTCGGATTCAAATTTGTATGTACCAAAAGATTTACAAAAATGGAGGGCTCAGAGCTGAAGCGAACCAAGTCACAAAAAGACAATTCGAAGATATTTTGAGGTTTAGTAAACTAACTGCCATTAATTCCTGGAATGAAAATTTCAGTTATACTAAAAACAGTTTTAAAGTTTATTCTCAAAATTGTTTAATGATTTAAATTTTACAAACTGCATTTGAAAACTTTTCCAACAAATTAAAAAAAAAAAAAAAAAAAATGACTTGGTTCATTTTTACTCCGAATAATAGTTATTATTGACAACTATTATAATTTTTAAGTAAAATAAAAGTCGGTACAACTTTTGAGAAAAGTAATAAAAAAAATTAATTCATTTATTTAAAATTAATTAAAAATATATGGAAAGAATTATTGAAATTTAACGTTAAAAAAAATGCTTACACATAAAAAAATTCGTCATTTTCATCTTATCATTTTGGGGCTGGTCCTGATGTTGTCTCGTTGTTATCTCTTGTTTGACTGGTAGATTTTTATAGAAACTGTGGTACACGGGTGGAATAAATTTTAGCAAATCAATCATATCTCGTTTTTTTTCTGACGTAACTGCACGACGAGTTGGGTACAGGATAGTTTGTTGTAAATTTTGAAGAGATTGTAGGTTTTTTCCTTTCTTGGTTTTTCCTAAATAAACTTCATCAAATTGGACTTCTTTATCGAGTGTTTCCTTAAATTTAAACGAAAAAGGTAGGTTGCGTTCAAATCGAAGCCACTTGATATTGAGCCATGAAAAATTGTGACCATCAACTGTCTTTTTTCGGTTTGTAATATTTGTTTCTAAAATATTAGTTGATAGAAATTCATTTCTTTCCATTTCTATCACTTCATATTGTGGGCGTTTGATTTTAGCACTTTTGACAATTTCAATCCAGTCATTATAAGAATAAATAAATTGTTGTTTCTTGCTTCGGTTTTCAATTACACCAAAATCAGCATCGTTTGGCAAAAAAGAGTGACCAGACCCCATAAACTTTAGATCTATTATTTCGAATTTTAAGTCAGTTGACCCAACTAGTTTAAGCAAGGAGAGGCTTAACTTGATATTTCTGTTTTGTCCTCCACAAGCATCACTGTACATAGTTATGTACTTATACTCCGAGGCATGAGTCAGTAAATGTTTATTTAGGCATGCAGCGATTTCTTGTGATCCCCTTCCTCCTTCGGTCTCATTCCACATGTGCATATAAGCAGTTTTAGTGTTCATGGAATGAACTCCAAAATTATAAACGTACATGTTCCGTTTGTAATAAGCAACTGATGTTGATAGCTTTGGAAAAGGCAATGCTTTTTGAAGGTCGAAAGTACAGATATAGTGCTGTTCAGATGGCAATTCCGTTTTCAGTGAGTTTCGTGCTTGCTGTGCTTTTTCTAAATGAAGCTTCTTCTCCAAATTTAAATTAGAGTCTCCGCCGTCACCGAACTTAATTTTCATCTCAAGCTCATCACAAATTCGGCAGGTATCCTTATTCGGAGGCTTATAATGTAAGTTAAATTTCGTGCTGAATACTTTATAAAAGAATTTTTGCTTAACAGGTGGCAACTTATCGGCAATAGACTTTTCCACATACAAGTCGTACATTTTACGAATGTTCAAATGCGAGTCCAGATATTTCCGTTCCGGATTATCCTTTCTGCTATAATGGCTCTGATAAGCTGGGAATGATTTAATATGTGCGATAACGGCACTATCGTCTATTTTATTTTTTTCATTTTTACCACGGCCATCAACCACAGCAAATATCTTCTCCCGTTTAAGGCATCGATATACTCTTCCCCAACCAATTTGTAATGTTTTTAAAAACAACACTTTACATACCTGGACATTTCGTCCGTTTACTAATATGGAGTAAGTAAAACTTTTATTTTTTGAGCCGCGACTTCCATCCCGAATGCGCTGAACTTTTGTTTTTGATGATTTAATAAGACCTCTTAAAAATAAATTTTGTTTTGCATAATCTGCCACTTTCCAAAATGAGGTAAAAAATAGTTCTCTGTCGGACTCATTCACCTGGCTGCTACATTTTTTTTTGCATCCACAATCAAAATTGCGAATAAATGTTTTTGCAGAAATCGTAACACCTTTTTGATTTGTGTATTCTTTTCCACAGTTTCCCAGTTCTGCAGATGCAGATGATGGCCCAGCCACCGGCTCTATAGACACATTTTCTATAATAATAAATAAAAAACTAAATATAATAAAAAAAATTTAATTTAATAAGCAAATGTTTAATTACCTAATAGATTAACAAAACTATTACTGTCCGATGATTCCGAGCCTGGACAATATTCCTCATCCTCATTAGTGGAAAAATCACTAGCACTACTATTACAACTTTCCATTTTTTATTAACACTGATTTCTTAAAATATTTATGAAAACTGAATAACTGTTGGGGGAAGTGCCCTCCAATTTATGTTATTTTTTTCTTGTCTGCATGCATGATCTTGTTCTTACTGTTTTATGTTAATTGTTCAAAGTTAAAAAAACAACTGCCTCAAGCAGGGGCGGATCCAGAAATTTTGAGAGCTACGGCGGCGTAAGCCCCATTTTTTATTTCGAAACAATATTTTATTAAATTTTTTGCAAAATTCGTATAAAACAAATATTTTACAATTGTTTGAAAATGAAAAATTTTTGAATACATACTTATCTTAAGGGTTCTAATATAAAAATTAGTTAGTTAGGTTAGTTAGGTAATTTATTGAGACTTCATTCTTTTCATATTAAATTATTATACAACATAAATTTTAGGGAAACTTAAAACTATAAGTATTATTTTATTAACATTACGATTTTTACAATGCAACATGCTTATCTACTAAACGTGAGCACAAAACATATGCTTGCTTAAGACACAAGATGTACAGTATTGAATTGTTCTCTTTGTTTTATTGCTCTTGATTTTATGAGAACACTAAAATTGTTATTCCCTTTAATCAAAAGTATACAACAACATTTATGTATTTGCCAAGCAACGGCATTATTTATTGTAGTGTGGAAAGCAAATTTCACTATTGCAATGCCATTGACAATATTGTCAACAGAAATATTATAGTGTGACAATATGTGCATGAAGAAAACCAAAGAACGACACGTACTTTGAGCGTGCATTTTGTATTTTATTTCGTGTGTGATGCTGTTCTAAGCTTTATCATTTATAATTAATTTAACAATTTACTAAACATAGAATTAAAATAATATCATGGATATAGATGTAAGGAGTTTAATTATAATCATAAATTGTTATTTTTTGAAATTAATATACATACTTGTAATGTTTTTCTTCCCATTCTAAAATATATATCATATGGAATTTTTATTTTATTATTTATTTTATTTATTTATTTCTCTTTTTTGGTAGATAAAACAATGGAAATAAAATTTCGTTACAAAAAATTAAATTGTTTTTCTCTTTCTATAAAATGCTTGTGAAATAATGTGTACTTTGAAGTGTACAGTAGTTTTATTGTACACGTCCAACAACTGTCTATTCAAATGTTGTACAACAGTTTTGTGTGTTGTTGTTTCATTGTGTTCTATATTTGCTTTACACTCAATTATAATAACAACTACAATCAATATTCGCAGTTGAAAAAAACGCAATACTGTACACTTTTACGCGACTTGTGCTCACCTTTATTATCTACTAATATAAAGAAAAATTAAATAACAAATATTTTAGTACATATTAGAAATGAAAGAAAAGTGCTTGCTCCCGACACTTGTGGTAACTAGTAGAGTATTATCTACATTAAATGAGCTTAACTAAAAAAAACTTAACTAAAAATTAAAACTAAAACTTATATCTAACAAACTTAAACTTAAAAAAAAGAAATACAAAAAACAAAAACAAAAAATTGAAATGATAAAAAAATAACAATAAAAATTATCCCCTATGAATGCCCGGGGTTATGTGCTGATAAAAGTTTTGACCAGAATTGCCCATTAATTCCTCCTGGAAAATTCCAATACTAGAAATATATTGCGTGTTAGACCAACTGAATTCTCTCTCACTAGACAAAATATCTTTAATAATACTGCCTTCGAAATAAGACAGTCTGTCCACAAAAGTCTTCATTGAACTAAGAGCATAAGAAGATATGGGCAATAACCCGGCCTTTTCGTAAATGTATTCGTTCGAAAACCTTTTATTTAATTATTTATAATTCTTATTTATGCATTTCCGTAAAATATATCGTTCAAAAATTTCCATTTTCTTCATTGTTGTTTTAGAAATGGTAAACCAAATTGGAAATGCATAAAGAAGAATTGGCCTTATGCTAAACTTCCATCGTGATATGCCTTGTCGAAAGCCTTTTCGATGTCAAGAGAAACAGCTACAGTGCAGTGACGTTTACGCAAGTTCTGAATAACATCTGTGTGAAATTTAAAAAGAGCATGTACTGTTGAGTTTCCTTTTTTAAATCCAAATTGTTCTTCGGGAATATAGGAATCGCTTAGACCAATATCCATTTTTTCTCGTATTATTCTCTCAAACAGTTTTCCTACATTAGACAGTAAAGAAATTGGTCTTAATTTATTAATATCGTCATTACCTTTTCCTTTTGGATAGGTATGATCTTCGCAACCTTCCAAACACGAGGAAAATAACAGTTATTTAAACAATTATTGAATAGTATTGTTAGGTACTCAAAGGCTTTAGTTGGAAGTTGTTTAATTATAAAGTTTGATATGTTATCCAAACTACACGATTTTTTATTGTTAATGGAGTTAGCTAAATTTAGTATACATTCCACATCAGTAAATTTTATATTTCTAATATCATTCAAGGAAGAATTATCTTCATCAAACAAAGAACAAATTGGAATTTGAGTAAATGTAGCATTTATTGTTTCATTTATTTCCGAAATATCCCTATCGTGAGTAGAACTTTGAAAAATAGTTGCAAAATGTGCTTTTAAAACACTTAGCTTTTGGTCCAACGCAGTAATTTTCACACCATTCACTGAAATATTCTTAGCACATGAACGATTCTTATTACCAATGATCTTAAAAATTTTCTTATAGGCCCAAGGACCAGGTTTAATTTTTTCCAACCTGTCATTAAAAAAAATTGCCTGTTCTATACTGACTTGTTCTTTTGTTATAATTTTTATTAAATCAATTTGTTTAGAAATAAGAAGATAATCAGGGTGTTTTCTGTTTAAAGTCTTTCTAAAAATTGTCTTCAATTCTTTTTGCCAGTCATACTTTATTTTAAGTAAATTTTTTAATTTGTCTGACGCAATAAATTTTTTATTATGACACTCAATCTTTCTAGAGTGCTCTTGCGCAACAGAGTTGACTGACGTATTGAACCTTTCTAGAAAATAGTATATTTCATCGTTAGATAGATTTCTGTTTTTTGGCGGATAATCAATAAGTAAAGAATTAATTATATCAACTCTAAATGAAATCCAGTTAGTGTCTTTGTAGGACACAAAATGATTGGGGGCATTTAACAAGAAATCAAAATCCAACATTGAAATACACAATCCCAGTGGATAGTGATCAGAAAAAGATGGTAGTGTAAACGTTTTGAAGTTAGGAATGTTATTGTCTAACAGGTCGTTGCTAACAATAAAGTGATCTAAATGAGAAGAACCACCGGGGTAAGTCGGACAAATGTCACATATTCTAGTTATAGACAAAGACTCGTCCTGAAGCCAAGTCGAAAGCACTTCACCATTGAAATTACTTATTGAATCGTTCCAAGATAAATGTTTTGCATTAAGATCACCTCCCAATATAAGCCCATCATAATCGTTGGAAAAAGTCAAAATTGAAGAAAGCCCTTCACATACATACATATATATTGTCGATTGTAGTTGGATGGAAAATAGATAGAACCACAAAGAACCTTTTTAATAGCACCGTTAAATGAAATTTTAATTTCAACAAATACATTTGGAAAGTAAAGTCCAGTAATATTTATTCTCGAATAGCATATTGGCTTTTTAACAGCGATGCCAACACCTAGTGGGTTGCTGTCCCTTAAAAGCGAAAAATTATCAAGATATATATAGACATATATAGAAAAGCAATGTCAATACTAAATTGATTCAATAACATATCAAGTTCAAATCTCCTGCCCACGTGGACAAGAGAACCAACGTTAAATGTACATAAATTTAGAAATTTACGGCTCATATACATCTTGAATATTTTTCATTAAGTTCAGGCATTCTTTTCTAGCTTGATCCTGAGACATTGTTTTGTACGAATCTAAAAAGTTCTGAATCCTGTCTTCCAATGAAAAAGATTCGTGGACACATAATAATCTAACAACCTTCATAAACTCTTCAATTAAAGCAGGCTTTTCTGTTTTTTTCTGTGTTGGAACCACATTAAACAAACTAGCAAAGGGCTTACTTGGAACAATGCCAGCATGACTGACTCTTTTAGTTACATTATTAGCAGCTGACAACTTCCTATCTTTTGCCTCTTGGAAAGTTTTTTTCCTAAGTGCAACGTACTTTTTGTAAGCGAGACAGCCCCTGTATTTAGAAGTATGACCATTTTCATTGTAATTAACGCAAAATGGTAATATCTTCCCATCAGTGACAAAAGAGCATGCCCCGGGAACATGCTTTTCATTACATTTTAAACAAGAAAATGGACGACTACAATTTTTGGAATAATGTCCCCAACGCTGACATCTCCAACACTGTGGAATTTTAGAACTAGCCTTAGGACGTTCCCTGATTTAAGATGAATTTGAAACCAATCAACTCATTGACTTTGCGTCCAGGTTTAAGAACTACCAAGAATAAACCCGTGTCTATACCATGACGTCTGGAATGCTCAGTGGAAAATTTAGAAACCGAATCCAACTTGTCTAGTTCAGATTCGATTTTAGTAATGCTAGATTTAAAATAAAGACCTCTGCATAGTACACTTTGTCGTTTAAATTCTCTTGGAGTATAACTGAAAGAAGGTACCTCTTTATCTTTTAACAACTGCATCATTTCTAAGTGCGCAGATGCATCCTTAAGGTACAATTTACTCTTGTACTGCGACTGGTTCTTAATTTTAAATTCAACATTTTTGGAACTCAGTTGGTCAATCAACGATTTAACATTAACATTTTCTAAAAATATAGGAGGACAATAGGAATTCTTGGCTTTAACACTTGGTTGAGTAACAACATTAGAGGAATTTAAATGTGCGATCTTATGAGTCATTTCAGCCTCTAAATTTAAGTCCCCCAAAATAGAATACTTATTATTCCTATTAACAAATTCTATAGACTTAGCATTTTTAAAATTAATCTTTGATAAATCGATTTCATAATCACCTTGAAACTTCCTTTTTTTATTTTTAATTGTTTTGAAGTCACTTTCCAGTGAAGAAACTGAGCAGTTCTCGAGATCCATCTGCATTGAAGTATTTGCTTCCGTATCTAAGCCTTCGATTTCAATATTTTCCAAAATAGTAGCATCATTATTAGCAGTAGAAGCATCCAAAGTCTCTTGAGGAGCATTGTTTACAGTTGCAAAATAAGATTCTTCAAAGACTGCGTCGAGAAGGTTCTTACCAAGTTCAGAATTAGCAACAGCAGGTTTAGTTTTCGGAACATTGATGGGCAGCTTAAGATTTTTGCCATTGACTTGAGATACAGATGCATTTTTCTTAACCAAAACCGTTGAAGAATTTCCAGAAGCTGTCTCATTCGATTTTGATGATTTCTTTTTTGGGATATTAGGAGGACGTGCTCCGGACTGCGAAAGTAAGGGAATCATATCCAAGGCAGTAGTTTTGCCTTAAATTTTCGAAAATTAATTGAATTTGTTTCAAAACACAATTTTTTTCCACACAAAAAATTTCAATTCAAATAATAAAAAATTATTTTTTTGTTTGACAGAAAAACAAAATTTTATATTTTTATTTATTTTTTTTTTTTTTTTAAGAGCTCTTTGAAAAAACGACCGATACGTATCACAGTCGAATCAGCAATCTCTAATATAAAAATTATTTTTGTCATTATATGAAAAGTAGAAAATAACAAACATGTATAAGAAAAATAAAGTTTTAGAACAACATATTTTTAGGCATTCTAATAACAATCATATAACATATGAATTTAACATAACTGTATTTTTATAAAATTTTTTTTTTTATATTAATATTAATTCATACTTTTCTTGACTAAATATCTATAGTTCTGAGCTACATTTGCTGTATCAGTTTTGTAATTAATCCGTTGTTTAGAAGGGACTTTTATGATCTGTAACATTTCTAGTATAAGTCTACGTCTATAATTATTTTCTCTATTTAATATCAATGTATTATTAAAATCTGGATAGTGATTTCAATTAACGCAATGTAATGATAACGCTGTTTTCTGATTTAATGAAGTATTCCTATACTTATAATCAGATTTATGTCCTGCAATTCTAGTTTTCAATTTATTCTTTGTTGTCCCTACATATACTTTAGAACATGTCTCATTATCATTACCCTTACATGGTATTTTATAGACTAAATTAGACATATCTGATTTATTAATTCTATCCTTTGTTTTACTAAATAATCTTCCTAATGTATTATATGGTTTGTGGGTCATTGTGTATTTTTTGTTATCACATATTTTTGAATTTTTCAATCTTTCAGTTAAAAGAGGAACATAAGTTACCGACATATAGATCTTAGGTTCAGTTGTAATTCTTATATCTATATTATAGCAATCAATTGTTTTATGAGTCGTACGATTACATATAGTGCAACGATCCTTTTTCTGGGGCTTGGGTCACTTTATCAAGTAGTGGCCGTAATTAAAACAATTGTATCACTTGATCTTGGAAGTTTCTTTTATTGTCCCGATATTAGTTTTAGTGTTTTTGTTGCGTTTCTTTGTGAGTGATGTATGATTAGTGTTCCTTTTCGTTCTGTTATTGATCATTATTATTGACGTTCTTATATCGTTATAGTTACAGTAACAAATTATGTCTTGAGAAGTTGGTTACATGTGACATAGTCGTGGATTTCAGTAACAATATGACGTGCAATCGCCGATTCTGTTAAATTACTTTTTTTTCGAACGCGTACATTTTGTGGTAGTACTCTTGGGAAGGCTCGTGTGCACTACGTACAATTGATGGCATTTTAATATGTACATATGTATATTCGCTTCGTTTTCGGTGTGCGCAAAGTCTGAAAGAAATTTATTAATAAATTGTAACCAAGTCATATAGCTGGAAGTACTGCTGTGAATCGACCCAATATTTCGCCTCGCTTTTCCTTTTCTGTTGTACGGCAAATAACACAAAGTGATCGTCCCAACTGTACGCTGTCTTCAAAACTTCAACTCGTCTTACGAATTAGGACGCGTTCACCGATACATCCAAAAAATGATTGAAATCGGGTAGCAGTGAAATGATTTCCCTAATTCGCCCGAAGTGATTGCCTATGTTATAAATATGTTTGTGTTGTGGAAAATCGCTGTGGCATCGCATATACGCCTGTAGACTAAATCGGGTGTTGTTGAACGTACGTTGGTAGTGTTATCTGTCGAGCATAAATATTGTGTGACGGAACATTCTGCACGAATGTTGATGGCGATGCATATGGAACTTCGTAGGTCGACATAATCTCGTTGGGCACTGGCGTTAGTGCACTGGTGGCAATAGACAGATCGAACTGCTGTACGTCATAAGTATACGCATACTGCGATTGTACGGCTGTATGTGATGGCGTCGTTATATCTTGTGAACATGTTCGTAGTGTATTGCATACTATACCACTAATCGATTGCTCTGGAGACACAAACGTTTGCATGGGTGATGATACCACTGAGGTATCGAACTCGCTCATAGCGATTAATTTCCATTCGCAATCCTGCTATCAGCCCTTCCAACTGAACCACACGTTCTGACAAAACCGTTGAATTTGACCGTAATGCAATACGTGTAGCTTTTGCGTTCTGACTTTCAATGCGATGAATCAATTGATGCCAAAAGACTGTGTTTGTCCTTCTGCATGTTAGTACTTTTCATTTATATATTTATATCATCTTACAATAAATATCTCCTACTAATTTTGGTTTTTTTTATTTACTTCTAACACGGATTAGTAACGGAGTAATAACGTTTTTTTGTCTCCAGAAAAGTACAAAAAAACATGTTAAGTGTTGTCAACCTGTGACCGACGATATATATTATTGTGCTATTTATTGAAAGATTTATGTGTATTTTATACAAGTCATATTATTGTTGAAGGCTTGTCGAGAGGAACGCGCAAATGAATTTCCAAGTATAAAATACTTTAATTGTAATGGCAGAAACATGAAAAGAACTGTGAAAACTCCAAGGAATGTATGTATACCAAAATTACAATTCCTTTTTATGTGAATTCCAAGCAACTACATTTTATTTAGTGTGTTACAGATTACTGCAATAATTATTGTTCCCGAGATGTACTCCAATAAATTAAATTTAGAGAATCGATTATGTTAAAGAACGTTAAACTAAATTTAGATGACACCACTGATATTAAGGATGGGCAATTTTGAGGTTACAATAATATTATGTCGCTCCTGCGTTCAAAACAATTAAGTAAAGGGTGTTTTTTATAGAGTGTCACAACTTTGAGTTGTTTATTTGTGCACCCATATAAAAGATAATAGTTGCTTTTTCTTTAGTTTGTTTTGAAATTTCATTATGAATCGACTTACACCAGAGCAACGCCTGCAAATTGTTGACATCTATATATATAAAATACAAAAAATGTTTGTACCCATGTTCGCTATAGACTCGGAAACTATTCAACCGATTTGACCCAAACTGGTGTCATTCAAAAGGGAATTTATAGAGGATGGTTTTAGGCTTTTAATATTTCAAGTGGGCGTAGCCCCTCCCACATAAATTGAATAACATCATATATCTTGACTATTGTGATAGCAAGAGTTTTGAAACATTGCAATAGTGAGTAATCAGGACAAAAATGGGCGTTATCGGACAAGTGGGCGTGGCAGCTCCCATATAACCCAAAAAATTGAAATCGCCATATTTTGGGCATTTTTTGACCTACGCCGATGATATTTGGTACATATAGTATTGACATAATTGGGAATACGTACTAGGAGAAAAGTGAGTGGGACCACGCCCCTTTATAGGAAAATAAAAAATCTTAATACAGTCTTAACTATTGGACCGATGGTCATTAAATTTTCACAATAGGATATATAAATACTTTTAATTTTATTTTATAACGAGGGGGGTAGCGAAGTACACCGGGATCAGCTAGTTTTTAATAAAACTAATTGTTCTATTCGATAAATTCATCGTGCGGCGGACGCTACAATTGATTTCCTCAAAGAAACTTTTGATGAAAAAATAATTTCACGTAATGTCCCAATTAATTTTCCACCAAGATCGTGTGATTTAACTCCATTGGCATTATGGTAAGTCACTTGTTTACGTCGATATACCACAAACAATTGAACACCTGGAAATCAACATTCGAAGAGTTATCGGCGAAATACGGCCGCAAATGCTGCAAAAAGTTGTTGAAAATTGATGTCGGCTATATGGCAGAAATCATATTTAAACATTAATTTCATAAAATTTTCTTTCCAATTAAGCCCGTTTCATTGATATTAAAAATATATTTTCTTTTTTTATTATGATTTAAACTTGTGTCACTCTATAAAAATTCCCTTTAGATGGCTACAAATCGGTAAATGCAGCAAGCGGAATTTGAAGTCGTGTTTTTGTGTAGCCTTCTGTGGTGAATTTGCTTAATGAATTTGGGCTAATGAAAATGACTTAAATGAAATCAGTTGAATGGAACTTAAATAACCAATCTTAGGCATTTAAATTCGATGTAAGTTTTACTTATGTTCTTGATTGTTTCTTCTTCTTGTTTAAAATAATGTCAATAAAAAATTGTGGCTGCTGGCACGTTGCATTAACAATTGGCTTGTTTTATCGCTTTTAATCATTTTGAAAGTTGTTTTTATTATTTTAATATATTTCGGCATTTCTTCATATTCCTTATTTCTATCTTAAATTAATGTATATTTTTTGAATATTTCTTGACTTATTCTAATCTGCTCTTTCCTCATGAAATTTGTAGAAATAATGTTTGAAATGTTACAGGTTCGAAAGGACACCCTGTATTATATTCACTGAATTATACATTTACTGCTTGGTGAATGGTATATAAGATTCGGCACAGCCAAATATAGCTCTTTTAATTGTTTTATTATATACTTGATTGTAGGTTACACTGAATTTTAATAAGAGTGTAAAATTTCAAAATATTTAAATACTGTCTGCCAAGGTGTATTAAACAAGGTCGTAGTAGGAGGAAAAAAAAAACCTGGCAGCATGAGAAAAAGTAAAACCAAAATAAGTCAGTCAGTCAAAAATATTTTTTTTTGGGAACAAAAATTTCTTTTGACATATTGGGCCGCGTGAATAACAAGGTAGCTAAAGCTAACACTAGCAAATTTTAAGTTTAAACTAGATTTGAGGTGATTAAAAATTTAAGTTAAAGCTAGTACTTTTTGTAGTCTAGCACAAGCTAGTTTTTCCAGCGTTTGCTGAAAATATGTGTGAATAAAAACTAGTAAATACTTAAAATTACTAGAATATGCTTTGAATATTTTAAGCATCTGATTCAGGTGCTGAAAGTTTGTTTTTTTCTATTTATACATATTAAAAAAATTGTCTTCATTTATCTCAATTTAAAAATTAATATGCCGGCTTTTATGAATGTTCGCCAAAGGAAAGAATACCGCATGAGGACACATTCTCATCCAGCCAATTATTTTAATCTATACAGATTCCGGGAAGAAAATGTAAAATGGTTAGCGGAACATTTTTTGGAGGAAAGCTATGAAAGCAGAGGAGCAGCGCTTTCCCAAATCAAAAGGATGGAAATTTTTCTCCGCTTTCTTAGCGATCCTGGTTTCCAAATGAGAGTTGGAAAAGAAGAGGGCGTACATCGCACAACTGTTTGCAAAACAGTAAAAGTAATTTTGAAGAAGATCATGGATAAAGCGCATCTGTGGATAAAATTTCCGGCGAATAGCGAAGATATTAAACTTGCTCAGGAGCAGTGGATGCTGCGATATGACTTTCCCTGCGCTATTGGAGCCATTGATTGCACGCATGTTGCAATACAAAAGCCACCAAATCATGGGGATGAATACGTTAACCGCAAGGGTTTTTGCAGCATAAATGTACAAGCTACCTGCAATGCAAGGGAAGAATTTACGTCAATTGACTGCAGTTGGCCAGGATCAGTACACGATAGCCGAATCTTGAAACGATCACGAATTTTCAATTTTATGAATAATCAGCGCAGCGATGCAATTATTTTTGGTGATATTGGCTATGGCATTCGACCTTGGCTTCTAACACCATTTAAAACATAACAACTCGAGAAGAAGAAATATGCTACAATAAACATCACACAAAAAATCGAGTTGTAATTGAGCGACGCTTTGGACAATTAAAAAGACGTTTTCCCATTTTGCAATATAGAGTGCGTGTAGAACTAAACAAAGTTGCAGCAGTGATTGTAAGTTGTGTCGTACTGCACAATATTGCAATCTTCTTAAAAGATAATCTAGAAAATTAACCCGAAGCAACAGAACTTTTCCCAGAGGGTGAATGAGAAGAAGATCATGATGAAGAATCCACAAATAACATTAGAGAAATAGGACAAAGGAGAAGACAAGAAATTGCTAATGTGCTTAATTCTTTATCTAGTGACTAAATAAAACATTTTATTCTTATGTTATGTTAAAAAGTTTGGGTTAAATATATATTTGAACATTTTATGTTTCATATTAATATATTTATTCATACTATATAAAAAACAAAAATCACATATTAATTCATTTGTACTGGGCTCTATTGCACCAACGACTAATCACTTATCACTTTACAATCTTACAATAAATTGGCTGTGTTAAAAATTATAAAAGACAAAAAAGTAAGTTATTCTTGTTTATTATATGTAAGTATATATAAATGATATATGCATAACTATGTTTTTCTAAATTTTAGGATTATTTATTTGGATCTTTCCAAAATAATACCATAACAAAAACACAAAAACAGGATGCTCGGGCTGAAGTTCTGAAGATGGCACAATCCCTCGGGTTAGCTTCTGCTAATCGCGAGTGGACTTATGCCCGGGACCACTTATTTGGCCTGTGGAAGAGTCGAACTTTGGTAAATTTTTTAAATTAATTTACAATTTGCACATTGTTTAGTTTTAAATAAAACAATAACAACAAACCTTACCAATAACAATAATTCTTACTTTTGCTTAAAAATTTCTGTAAAACAGTTATTGTACAGGGTCATTCTGAAAGAGCGGTAAAATTTAAAAAATAATCTTTTTTTCAGGCTAAAAGAGACAATGCCAAGAGAACAGGCACTGCGGGTGGCAAAAATGCCATGCTAGATGAAGTCGACCACTGCATCCTAGACATTTTGGGTAACGAGTCGACAGTTGTGCAGGGTCTCGGCCAGCCCGAAAGTGATGGGGTGTTCTCCAATTTGGGCTCCACATTGGAGAGCATTCAACCTCAACCACAAACATCGAATAACAAAGACCACCCCAGGAAAAGAAAACTGGATTTAGGTGATAAGCAAGTGGAATTAAGGGTTAAATTATTGGAGAGTGAGCTTTACAAAAATAAGTTAAAAATATTATGGTTAGAAAAAAAATTAGGAATGTGTTATGAGTCGTTTTCCCCCAACCAACAAAAGTGTCGGCAACAGTAGAACATAAGCTACATACATATACTGACGTTGAGTTATTTTCCCTCAACCAACAAAAAAATACCTACAGTAGCAAAACATACGCTGCATACATACACAGACATATGCTGACGTTGCAATAACGCTGCATACATTACTGACGTTATTACTAGTAATTTTCCTACAGATATATGCTGACATTGCATTATCGTGAGAACCGCAATCGGCTGGAAGTTCCACGGGTATGGATATGCTGAAGTTGCAATAATCGCACACTCAGCAGTATCGCGGGAACAACCACGCCAGCGGCAGCGAACGTCAGCAGCACCGTTCATCGTGCAGCACAAAAGTAGATATAAAAGCGGAAGGTGTTTGCAGTGTAGAGAGAGTGTATCGAGTAGTGTGAAAAGTCTTGTGAGAAGTCGTGTAACAAATAGTTTAACATAATAATACAGTAAAACCTGATCAAACACCAGCCTTAAAAAGCGGGTCCCTGTGAAGGCTGAATAATATAATATAATAAATAAAGTTATATATATATATTTAAAATAAAAAGTATTTTTTTATTTGGATCCTATCAAGGATAATAACATATTAATAAAAATACCCATAACATAATTGGCGCAGCCGGTAGCCGCGTTAATAATTACATCAAATAAAATAATCCTTGTAATTGATCTTGCAACAGAAAAAACTGTCCGGTGTAGCAAAACCAACAATACCATAACGTCTAAACTCTAGCAACATTGTATTGTTGCATCCTACATTAGACAGTGTAGAACTGTACAAGAGCCGACAAATTGATTAACATCTAAACTCTAGCAACCGTCATATTGTCATGGCTTAGTGCAGGACTAAGAGCTAAAGGAGATCAGAATAAAGGATAATCAATTTGATCGTAAAAATTCTGCGCGGTTGCGAACAAAAATAAAATAAAAAAAAAAATAATATAAAGTGAAAATAAGCCAAAACCACAAACTACTATGAAGATGACAAACAGCGGAATATGGGTAAGTAGAATACAGCTTTAATGGACAATCCACAGACACAGACAGACGAATTAATAAAACGGATAGATAAGTACAGTTATTCGGTGGACAGTCTACAAGTCCTTGCATGGACAGAACTTATAGGTTTAGAATCAGACAAAATATTTCTAAACAATCTTAGGGAAACGATAAGGATACAAAGACTGATAAAGTTAGAAGAAATTAGTTATGTGTTACAATTAATAAGTGAATTAAGTAGGGATAGATCATTGGAGTTTGTGAAAAGAATCGAAGAACTCGAAGAGACAAAAACATTTCTAAAGGGACATTGCGAAAAGCTAAGAGGGCAAATAGAGTACACAGATACTTTGTTGGAGGACGTAGAAAAGGAAAATTCAGAATTAGTAGAACAGTTGAAAGGAAAAGGACTGAGTGAAGAGAATTTTAGGAAACAATTAAAACAGAAACAGTTAATAGAGACACAGGACGACACCATTCAAAGACTACAAACAGCTTTGGAAAACGCGAGAAGAGAATTGGACACAATTTACAGAACCAGATCACCAAATCCTTCACTGCACGAAGAACTTAACGAAGCAGGACTACCGACGATAGTCATATCAAGCGAAGAAAAATCATCTGCTTTGACGCTGTTGGAGAAAGTAAAAACCTTGACAAACAACGCAAGGAAAGCAGGTAGCAGAGGATACTCCGCTGAGACAATAGCAAGGAAAATAAACGAGTTAGGCGAATATAATGCGAAATTCAGCGAATTGGAAGAAAAAGAAGACATTGACAGCATAGTAGCGGAAGAATTCAATAGATTAATACCAGTGGCTCAGGAAATCTTGGAAAGACGATCAACATCACCCCGGCAAAACAATATTACTGATAGAACGGTAAACGAGAGGATAAGGATGACTTCGCTATCTGAGATCATTAAGATAGTTAACAACACGGTCCCATCATTCTTCGGGACCGATGGACCTGACTTACCATCAGAAGTATGCAGGTACATACAAGGATGCAAGATGGTAGAAAGAGAAGTACTCACAGGTGCAAATAACGTCCTAACACAAGATGTGATACAGTGCCTGAAATTGCGACTGCTGGGGGGTGCATACTCAAAAATATCCCAGATGACTTTTGGTTCAGTGGACGCATACTATAACACCATCAAGAAGTTTTATCTAAAAAATAGAAGCCTGGATTGTAAAGAGAAAATATGTATTTTTATGTTTAATGTTTCTTTATTTGAATATTATTTTAGTTCTGGACAGCCGCTTGTGCGACTGTCCAGTTTGAGACACAATTATGAACTTAATTATAATTTCTTAATCAATCTAAATAATGCTACAATATTCTATGTCTTAAAACTAACACATACACAAAGTATGTGTGGGAATATGCATGATCAGCATAATACATTCTGATCATACAATTGGAATGTGGACAATAACAAAAGTGTTATGTTTCACTTGCTGCATGCAGACGGCATGCAGTAGTGGTTAGTCAAACACACTACACCTCCCTTTTTCAGAAAGAATAATCAATACTGAGTTGATTATTCTTACTAGTAATAAAAAAAATTATAAAATAAAAAATTGCAGGGATTTTTAGGGAATATACCTTCCCTCCCTTTTTTAGAAAAAAAAAAATGTTATTAAAAATTTTATTATAAAAAAATTATAGAATTATTACTAATAATTGTGGGCTTAATATAGCTGGTAAGAAATGTGTACAGTTTAAGAATAATCATTAAAATTTATATAAAAATTAAAGTAAGGGTTATATATTTTAATTAATATGTAATATTTATAAAGATAAAGAACTTTGCATATAACAAAATTATGAAAATAGAGTAAAAATTATATATTTAAAAAAATTAAAAAATTAAAGTAAATATAATATATGCATTATTTTATTTGTTGGATATATTTTAATGTTTTGTTTGGATATATATTAATGTTTATTTGGATATATTTTAATGTTTAATTGGGGATATATTAATGATTATTTGGCGCCAATTTTTTTTTTTTTTTTATACATATGCATATGCTAAAAATAAAAATTACTTTATTATAAAATTGTATTTTTATCTTAAAAAAAAAAATCTTAACTATTCATTACAAAAAAATTCTTAACTATTCATTCATTAATTATTTATTATGCAATTAAAAAAAATGTCCAAAGCCGTTAAAAATTGGCCTCTAATGGACGTATTTCAAAAAAATTGTTGCACTAATGCAAAAACAAAATTCATTTTAAACAATATACTTGATTTCAAACGTATCATACTTCGATTTTACCTTTATTTATTTCTTTTCTAAATTCAAAATTATTCGAAAACAGGACAAAAAAATTTAATTCAAATTCACATACTTCTATTCATTTACTATCCTTTCTTTTTTTTTTGATCGGTGGTGATTTTATTTATTTTTTTTTTTTGTGAGCACAATAGTTATATCTGCATCTTGCAAGATTTCAATACCTTTCTCTTTGAAGGTTTTCAATATTCATTCCTAGGTTATTAAGCGTACTATCATCTAGTGAAAGTCGCAATGTTGTCAGAGCAATATTATCAGCTACTTTTTCAAGCTTTAGAAAGTGGTGACCTAAGTCTACATTTCTATTTATAATTTTGTCGTTCAACTCAAATTTGGAAAGTACTCGCTTTCCCTTTTTATATATTCATTTATTTTCATTATTAATTTAGTGAAGTAGTCTAGGTACTTCACAGTGCTCATGGGCATTTATCGCCTCATATATTTATTTCTAAACCAACCGATAATAATTATGTTTGATAAAATTTTTCAAAATTCGAAGCATATTGAAGTATTACTTCACATTAAAAAATAATATCATGGTATTACCAAAAATGCAAAGAAAAATCTGTTATTAGGTCTTCAAAAAAAATTCTATATTTTTATGGAATATTTCACCATATTATTTTTCAAAATTCGAAGTATGATCATCAAAATTATTTCATTAATATTAATGGCTAGTGAATCAATTTATAAATATAGTAATTATACAAATTTATTTTTATTAAATATTATTATGTTAATAATTTTATTAATTCTTACATTTTGTAGAATAAATTTATTTATATTTTATTTATTTCTTGAAAGAAGTTTAATTCCTACATTATTTTTTAAAGTAAAAAATGTTTCTGATACAAAATATATATATATCAACTGGAGGGACTCGTGAGTTTCTCAGTGACATACATATTAGTTATAATTTTATTTAATTTATTTTTGATATTATCGACTGGAGGGACTCGTAAGTATCTCAGCGATAAATCTTATATATTTTCTTTTTCTTTCCTCCTCAAACACAACAGAATTCCATTAAACATTCAGTTAAAACATAAACTACACATTTGAAATTTAGGAGTTTACAAAATATTTATTGCCATTAAAGCTATAAATTTTAAAACAAAATTATGAATATGAATCGAGTGATTCAATGTTGCTTTCTGCAAGTGCTTCTTTTCCTTTCTAAATCAATTTTTCAATTGCAAAGTTAAAATACTTCAATCAATTTCTTTATATTGTTAATATTCCATTAATTTTTCAGTTGCAAAGTTAAAACATTTCAATCAATTTCTTTATATTGTTAATATTTTATTTCTTTTATTTAAATTAATTTTTCAGTTGCAAAGTTAAAATATTTCAATCAATTTCTTTATATTGTTAATACTTTATTTCTTTTATTTAAATTAATTAATTAAACTTTTAGTACTTTATATAAACGTTTTCAAACACAAATATATTAATACATTACTTGATGGTAATATTCCGGTGCGTTTCCCATTATCTTGTTGTAATTGCTGTATTTATTGCCATCAATAATTAAAGTTGATTTGCTCGTTGTTAGCTAAGGATGTAAATCACTGTTAGCAATCTCGGCATTTATGACTCCATTGATGTTTTCATATTTATCACCATCAACCTCCATTCATTGATTTGCTCGTTGCTGCGATATGTTTATAAAATATGGAGCAGGATACAATTGCTTGAGATGTTGGAATATATTTGGATGTGTGGCATGATCTTGTTTGTTGGGGTTTTATTTTCACGATTATTACCAGAAACTTGACTCATGATTTTAGAGAGGATTTTAGGCACTATTTAATTTTATGTACTTTTATTCTGGCAGGATTTAAATGCCATTAATAATGGCAGGATCGCCATGTAAAGAGAAAATATGTATTTTTATTAAATGTTTATTTGTTTAATATTCTTTATTATAATTATTTATGTTCTGGACAGCCGCTTGTGCGACTGTCCAGTTTGTGGCACAATTATGAACTTAATTATAATTTCTTAATCAATCTAAATAATGCTACAATATTCTATGTCTTAAAACTAACACATACACAAAGTATGTGTGGGAATATGCATGATCAGCATAATACATTCTGATCATACAATTGGAATGTGGACAATAACAAAAGTGTTATGTTTCACTTGCTGCATGCAGACGGCATGCAGTAGTGGTTAGTCAAACACACTACAGGATAAGATAAGGGAGCTGATCTTGGGTTGCAAACAGAGCATCAGAGAATCAGCATGCAACTTTGGAGAACGCCTAGATAACCTATTAAGTGAGGCAAAACAACAATAGAAAACGAATGGCCGGAAGGACCTGGCCGCCAAACCATGCTAAAGGACTTCAAGAGGATAGCGGTAAGAAGCTTTATCAAGGGTCTGAAAGACCATGCTCTTAAAGCTCGATTCGTGGGGCAGGAGGAGGAAGAGCTCACTAAGTTGATAGAAATAGTCGAGAACGCTGAGGAATTGTTTGGCGAACCAACGCACAGTATCAACACAATAGATTCAGAAGTCCCCTGTAGTTTTTGTAACAGGACGGGGCATGAATGGAATAACTGCAAAAAGCGGCTAAACACACCATACTGTTTGAGCTGTGGAAAATACGGCCATGAAATGGGGCCACTGTGCAGGAATATCGTAAGCTGTACGTTCTGTGGAAACAGCGGGCACGATGTGGAAAACTGTAGAAAGAAATTAGGCTCCTTATACTGCCGATTATGTAGGATAAACGGTCACAAGGAAACCCCTTTCTGTGAGCCAAGAAGAAACATACCCAACCAAAATCAATTGGATAGAAGGACGGCAGAAAACAATAGGAGGACAACAAACATAGAATTCCGTGGAAGCCACCAAATAGCGACAGGACAAAATATGAACAGAGGGGCAAACAGAAACAATTGGTACACGACCAACCTGTTTTAAATGTCAGCAACAAGGACATTTTGCACGGGACTGCAGAAGCAATATCAGACAAAGTCAGACAGTGGGTGCAGGGATCTACCAACAGGCGCGAAATAGCAACAACGGAAGGGACCTAGCTAACAGACCAGTAGAGGCCCACAACAATACTAATCGGACAAATGCTCAGGGAAACGGTGTTCGGCCCAGTTATCGCCAATAACTGGGGTTCCGAAAATAAACAACAAAGTAAATTGGCACAACAGAGAAACAGAAGGAGGAAGCCGAGGAAAAATAAACAACAAAGTAAATTGGCACAGCAGAGAAACAGAAGGAGGAAGCCGAGGAAAAATAAACAACGAGGTAAATTGGCACAACAGAGAAACAGAAGGAGGAAGCCGAGGAAATATAAACAACAAAGATGATACGGAGACTGACTCAGAAACAGAGCAGCCAACCAAGATAGTAACCGAGGCAGTTGTACACTCGGTAAAGAAGGAGAACGGGCACACTATGGAAGAAAAAACTGCAAAAGATAATATATTAAACAAAAGAAAGGAGGAAAAAAGTGAAGAGATGGTGCGAAATATAGAAGATGGTGCTGAATCACCGGGCAATATGGACACAGTTTTCATTACGCTCCCCTGCCAAGAAGCAAGGGGGGGGGGGGGGGGAAGATTGGTCTTACTTGTGGATACCGGAGCAGATTTCAGCATAGTCAAAGAGAACTCAATGAAGGTTTTTCCCAATAAGAACAGAAGGGAAACTAAAGTTCTTTCTGGAGCCTTCGGAGGAAAGACTACGACACTAGGCACTACCGAGGTCAGGATAGGAGATAAAAGGCAGTTGCCGTGGGTGTTCCATATTGTGTCGCGGGAAATACAAATCCCTGGAGATGGTATTCTCGGAAGAAACAATATGTGGAACAGGTGTATTGTAAACACCATGGACAGAACCTTGAGCATTTTTCATAAAGAACATTGGGTAAAAACGTTTACCCTTCGTACAGAGTTCGATTATGAAAAAGGTCATCAACAGGGTGTCTGTCTAAAGAAAAGAGCAGTTACTATAGTGCCGGTAAATCTCATATTAAGGGATAAAACGGTGGTTGTGCATAAACAGGAGATTTCCCCTGGAGTTTACGTTGGAAATACTGTGGTCAACATAAAGAATGGAGGCACAGCAGCAGTACCCATACTGAACGCAACCGAGCAGGACATACCGTGGAGGAATGAAATGAAGTTGAAATTTTCCAATTTCAATCATTATACACAATATGGAGGAACAGACAAACAAACATTGTCATCTTCTGATCAGGGGGAAATAGTAAGACGTCTAAAAAGCATTATTATGACGGAAAAGAATTGGAACATGGAGGAAACTGAGTCCATGAACCGGATATGTGAAGAATATCACGACTTGTTCATGTTGGACAATGACAGACTGCCATTCACCACATGGGTAAAACATAGAATACCAATGAATAGAGAACAACCACCTATCAATCAACGACAGTACCGTCTACCCCACGTCCACAAAGAAGAAATCAACCGACAAGTATCAGAGCTACTACAGGAAGGTATAATAAGCCCCAGCATATCCCCATGGAATTCACCAATATTATTGGTGCCCAAAAAGTCGCAAGACGGTCAGAAAACCTATAGACTGGTCGTCGACTTCTGTAAACTTAATGAGGCTACAATAAAGCAGGTATTCCCTATTCCTAGAATTGATGAAATTTTGGATCAATTAGGAAATAGTAGGCATTTCACTACCTTAGATCTGGCGAGTGGATATCACCAGGTGTTGGTGGACAAGAAAGATAAAGAAAAAACCGCATTCAGCACCGATAAGGGTCATTTTGAATTTAATAGAATGCCCTTCGGCCTAACAGGGGCACCAGCCACATTCGAGATGGTTATGAACACGATCCTTACAGGCTTACAGGGCCTGGACTGTTTTGTGTACCTCGACGACATAGTCGTATACGGAAGAAATGTGGCAGATCACGAAACGAAGATCATGAACGTTCTATCAAGACTACGAGAGGGTGGTCTTAAACTAAACACGAAGAAATGCCAATTCTTACGTAGAGAAATAGTTTACTTAGGACACAAATGTTCCAATGAGGGAGCGCTACCGGACCCTTCAAAAGTGGAATGTGTCAAACAACTTAAGCCACCAAGAACAATAAAAGAAGTACAAGCACTCCTGGGCTTGATCAACTACTACCGAAAATTTGTGGCAGGGATGGCAAAATTGGCTTCACCAATAACAAAGCTGTTAAGAAAAAACGCTAAGTTTGTGTGGACGTCCCAATGCCAAGAGGCCCTGGACAAGGTCAAAGAAAGTATTGCAAATCCTCCAATATTGATTTACCCGGATTTTGAACTACCCTTCAGAGTAACAACGGATGCAAGCAACGAGGCCTTAGGAGCAGTTTTGTCACAGATAAGGAACGAGATGGATCACCCGATAGCGTTTGCTAGTCGAACTCTCAGTGACACTGAAAAAAGGTACTCAACCATAGAGAAAGAAATGCTTGGTGTGGTATGGGCAACACATACTTTCCGTCCATATCTCCTGGGGCGACACTTCACCGTATTTACGGATCACCAACCCTTGAGGGGGATAGCAAACCTCAAGGACCAAACCTCAAAACTTGCACGGTTTAGGCACAAATTGTCGGAGTACGAATTCGAAATTATGTACAAACCAGGAAAGGCTAATTTGAACGCAGATGCACTGAGCAGGTTACCAACAAATAATCAAAATATCGGAGTGATAACCAGAGCTCAGGCAAACTCGAAAAAATGCGAAGGAGAAAAAACAACGCAACAAAAAGCTCTTGCGGAGGACAAAAATAGTGACAATGGTGAAGAAACCTCTGCGGCGATATTTCTAACTGAAAGAAAGGACATCCTAGAAGTCCTTAGAAGCTTCCATGACTCACCTCTGGGCGGACATCAAGGAGTCATGAAAACCTACAATAGAATAAAGAAACAGTATAAATGGAAAGGAATGCAACACGAAATTAAGGCCTACATAAAAAGATGCCCGAAATGTCAGAAAAATAAATGTGGACTCCTCAATAAGGAGTCCATGGTCCTTACAGATACCGCAAGAAGACCTTTTGAAAAGGTATATATGGATATAGTGGGGCCCCTGCCAACCACCATCATGGAAAAGAACCACTGGACGTTGGCCTCTGTAGCAAAGGACGGGATAACAATATACGATTCGCTCAAGCCACATAATATGGATACGCCCGCAACCTACATTCGATTACTTTATCGCTGGCAGTACCAGGGAGAGAATATCAACCGTACAAATCCCCTCCCACTGAAATACGCAGACTGCATTCAGCAATCCAACTTCGTGGATTGTGGCCTGCACGTGATTCGCAATGCTGATCGGTGCATGCGAAAATTTGGCGGTAAGCAAACCTCATGCGGACAACCCATTACGAGGGAATTACTGGCGGCCGCAATGGATAGGTGGAGAATGAGAACTGACAATGGGAACGAGATTGATACGACGGCACAAGCTATGCTCAAGTTTGCCCAGCAGGCGGGCCCGGAGGTACGAACTACACTCACGGCTATCTTGCGGGACATGAAGAAGAATTGGAAGCCGAACAAGCATATGCGTAAAAACATAGTAGTGCAGGGAAAGGCTTACCGAATCGTGATAAGCAAGAGGGGAGAGGAAGTCTTGAGGATGACATAATTCGGAATCATGACTAATTGCCTATGTATTTTTCAAGAATTTTTATTACTAAAGATACTAAATAAAATTTTTTTTTTGGTGTATTGACTTACCATACTTGAACACTACAGTAATAGCACGTCTTATTTTTGGGTAGTTGATATCCTGGAGTAGACATGATGATTTTCGATTTTCATCGGGTTTTGATTTAAATTGTAGTCAGTATCAAGAAATCTTCTAAAAAACAAGTGCCTTTGTAAAGAAGACTTTTTTGCAAATAAAGACGATGTAATTAAAAGACAAAACATTTTTCAGAAGATTAAGATATTTCGTTAAATTTTGGAGTTTTTAAGCGTCTTTTCGTTGCTAAAACTGTTGTTGAGACAGTAATAAAGTTTGTTAGGTGTGAGTAAAAATCTGCCCCCTAATTAATAAAATCATATTTATTAGCAATCACATCGGCCATTCCGTCGCCAGCCGGTATATGTACAGCAAATTCATTCGTATACATTGGTGGTGTGGCAAACAATGTGTACCCCGAAAACTATCTAAGAGATCACCATATAGGATAGTTTCATCAGGTTCTTTTTCAATAAATAATTTTTAACAAAATTATGTTGCGGTTTTCCTCGTTGCTCCTTAATCATGGGCAACATTTTCAAAAAGGCATCATTATAATCAGTAGTAATATTTTAACACCCGAATTTGTTGTGGTATCGTTGTTGGTTTTGTTATAGTTTTTATTATAATTCCTAGTACTATTTACACTTTGACTAATTGTGGCAACTTTATCATTTTTATTTTTCATGAAAAATTTTTTTTATATAAAAAATCACAATATTTATACCGTTGTAACAACAATCAACATCCAGCATCTTTAGACAAATCACGATTATGGATTGCACAATGAAAATTAATTTCTATATGCACTCTAATATGCGCAATAGATTTATGCATGCAATGCACATTAGCTTCAACTTTAAAACCAAAAAAAAAAAAAAAAAAAAAAAAAAAACACAATGAAACCCTGCAGTTTTATGCACATTAATAGAAACATATATAAAGCAATTGCAAGCATTTTTAATGTTTGCACATGCTTACAACTGCAGGGTAAAAATGAATGCAATATATCCAAACTGAGACGAAATACAGTTTTGATGGTCTCTACAATTTTTTTTTTCATTTTTTTTTTTTGCATGACTTTAGTTGAGTACTTGGCTGTGAAATATGATTACACAGCAAAATTCTGCCAGACTATTTCACAGCCGGGTACAACTGAATAAACAGATATACACATGCATGTATGTGTGTGAGAATACAAATAAGTTTGGCATTGACATTGAAACAAAAAATAAAAGCCAAACATACATACATGCATGGTATTTCAGTAATACTAACAATAATAATAAAAAGCACGAATTAATCTATGTTTGAATGTAAGCTTTTAAGCTAAAATGAATAATGAACAATGAACAATGAATAAAAATTTCAAGTACAGAAACTAAAATTTAATTTTCAAATAAAGAAGAACATGCAACTTATGAAATAATTTCAACAAATTTCCTATTAATATTTATTTTTGTCTTTCTTCTAAAAAACAAACTATTTGCAATTTTAAACTTTCCTAATTTTCTTCCATTTTTGCTGTTGATTTTAAAAAAATTATACGCAAGTGAATAATTTTTTTTTCAAAGCATTAAAGCAGCAAAGGTGTTAAATTTCTTTCACAAAGACAAGGATAAATACAACCTAAACTGAACTCATTTTTTTTTTATATATAAAAAAAAAGGAGAGGAAAATGGGGGAAAACGACTCATAACAGATGAAAAAATCGAAGTTTACAGCGGATTTAGAGGAGGAAACGAACGATGAAAAAATTAATGAGAAAGAATTTCTCAACACCATTGACATGCCTTTACTGAGTCCATTGCATTCCACCCGAATTCTCGATATTACGCATTATTAATTTATTTATTTTTTTTACTGAAGAAGAATTCGTTTATTTTTTATTTTCATTAGTTTCTAATCTATATACATAGTATATACACATGTGTAAAATAAAGTTGCTTTGAAAGCCATTAATTGTTTTAATTTTTTAATAGCCTTTAAATAAAAGTCTAATTTATTCTCACACTTACTGAAAACATTGAGAGAGAGTGTGCATGTATGAGCGAGAATTTTGCCGCATTTTGAGTCTGTAGGAGAGAGATATAAGAAAAATGGAACGAAAAAAAACTTACTCTTACTGGCAATTCGTTTTGTTCTTTTAATTCGCAATTTTGTACGCGTTGTTTTCTATGAGAATTGCTCATACAAACTTGCTCTGTGTGAACACAAATGGCATGTTACAATACCCAATGTAAACACAAACGAAGCAAAGATAAACCGGTTTTGTTAAAGATGTAAACAAAAAATATTTTAGGATGCAATAAAAAAATTTAAGTAAAACCGGTCTATGTGCGCATATTCTCGCTCATTCTATCTCAATATTTTCAGTTAGTGTGAGAATAAATTAAACTTTTATTTAAAAAAAATTTGAATTTTACAATGAAAAAAAAACCGAAATTCATGATATAGTGAGAGAGACTAGGTAATTTATAATAACGATTTATTAAGAAGAAAAGAAACTATTCATTAAAAAAATTTAGCAGTCTTCTGAGCCTTTCAGAACAATTTGGTGATTCCGTGTTCTCGAAGAAATGCTCTGAAAAATCGGTTTCATTTGCATCATCGAGAATTTCTTCGTCATAATCGACATAATTTTGTGCATCCAATCGACAAATGTTGTGAAAAATGCAGCACATTATTGTTATCTTCGCTGCTTCTTTTGGCTGCAACCGTAAGTGATTCAAGCAAGGAAACTTTTCCTTAAGGATACCTGTAAAAATTACCTTTCTATATTAAAATTAATTGGCTATGTCTTAAAGTCTTACCAAAACAGTTTTCAATAATCCTCCTTGTTTTTTTATGCGCTCTATTAAAACGTTGTTCTTGTGGAGATGTAGGGTTTCTGCGCAAAGGAGCAATTAACCAATCGAGTAAAGGATAGGCACTGTCTCCTAAAATCACAGCATCAGGGAATAGACGAAATCCATTTTGAAATCTTTGGGACAACCCAGAATTCCGCAAAACTCTCGCATCGTGTACACTCCCTGGCCAATTGCAGTTTATGGCATAGATTTCAAAATTAGGTCCACAAACCATCATTGCATTTATTGCATGATTTCCGTGCCGATTGACAAATTGCTCTTCATTAACCGTAGGAGCATCTACGGTTATCATTGTTCCATCAATGCACCCTACGACTTGTGGGAATCCACCAATGTTGAAAAACTGTGTGGTTATATTATGCGTAAGTTCCGGCCAACGAATAGTTTCATCCATCAATTCGTTTATAACGGTATTTGCCACTCGATGGATAACTCTACACACCGTTGATTTATGAACTCCATGCATTTTACCAACTCCATGATATTGGCTACCATTACCTAACCAGTGCAAAGTCGTTAATAATTGCTGTAGGGGGCTTAAGCAATTATTACGATCACTGTTATATTGTAGGTGCGCTCCAATTTTTAATAAAATATTTTCAATTTGGCAACGAGATAGCCGAAAATTTTCTATGACACCTCTGTCTAAATTGTAGTTCAATCTTTCGATTTTAACACGCCTTATGTGCGAACTTTCCTCTTCTAATAAATTTAATAGTTCGAATCGAAACATTTTTTATTAATATTTTACCGAAACACGTGTTAAAGGACCGATTATTTTATTCAGACTGAATATTTGTTACTTTTCATTGATATGATAGGTGATATTTTTTTTAGCAAAACAATGCTAAAATTAGCAATAATAAAGATGATAAGTAATAAGTAACAATTGTTGATGATTTGCATAGCTTCTCACTTATCTGTTAAGATCTTTTCGCTTAGCATTTTAAATTTTGGTGCAACGCTTATCGATGATTTTGAGTGATATTTTCCTTATCAATACTCAGGTGAGTGGCTTTCACTTATCAAATTGGTGAAACACATAACTTTGCCCAATTTCGATTATTTGCTTAAATGCTAATGATAAGTCGTTGGTGCAATAGGGCCCTGGTTTCAGTCTAATAATAATTTGTTATTAATTATAAAAAAGGCGTACTACAAAAGAAGTTTGCAAAAACAAAATATTTTATCATCAGGTATGAGATGAAAATTGATTTCGAAAAAGAAGCAATTTTAAAAGTTCTTTTTAATACTCTTTTTATGAAATTTTTATAATATCTATTGTCCATATAGAAAGATTTTAAAAAACACATTTAAAATTGCTTCGTTTTCAAAATCAATTTCAATCACATACCTGAATGTTTGTTCAAAAATAAAATAAATATTTTTTTTTAAATTACATACATATATCTGTGGAATACATTTCATCCAATATTTCAATAGGATATTCTTCACCATTTTCATATTCAACTTTCGGCGCTTTTGCTGCCACTAGATTTTCTTCTTTCTTCTGTTCTCTTTCTCTTATCTTCATATTTACTAATTTGAGTTGTCTTAGAAGTACCAGTCTTTGCAACTCAGGAAGCGTTAGATATTTTGTCTCCTCTGTCTCATTTGTAAGATTTCTCTTTTTTATTTTTGAACTTTCTTTTCCCACAGCAATAAAATTATATTTTTCTGGCTTTCCTGTTTGTTCATCAATTGTTGTATCTAAATCCGGGGTTTGTTCTTTTTCTAAACCAAAGCTGACATCAACAGCACCTATAGTGTGTATAAACATACATAAGTTGTTAATATAATTAAATTTTACATGCTGGAATCTTATTAAAAACTGGATTAGAGTCCCGTTCCAAGAGGTCTAACAATTCAAGTTCCCATTCTTTCAAAATTATGGGCTTGTTACCAGTTGCACGCACATCACTTTTTTTCTTCACATCGTTCTTCATGTTTTGTATTTTCTTTCTAAGTTGGGCAGTAGTGATTTCTTGCCCGAGCTTCCTCATATAATCTTCCCTCAAAAAGCAAAGCGCATCATCCTTCTCTGCTTTTACTGCAGACAGCTGCGATTTCTTAAATAAAACTTTATAAGTTTTAAGCATTTCAAAAAAGCACGCACTGCTTTTGTCACCCATATATGTATGCACGTACGTATTTTATATATTTATATATTACAATGTTTATAACACTTATGAGTACATGTATTTGACAATGAACAGAGTATTAATTATTTAATTTTCAATGTATTTTTACCAACTAAGTTTTGCAAAACTTTATGAACAACTTTTATGGAACAATAACAAATGACATTAAATGACGTTGCCACTATGTTTTTTATGATTTACCACAAAAAAGTCGGTATAGACTTCTAACAAGAAAAGTATGGGATTTGTTAATATTTTTAAATTAAAGAAAGAGCTTTGTTAAAATGAAAATATCTAATATATAAAATTCTTGCGTCACGATGTTTGTTATCGAACACCTCCGAAACGGCTCGACCGATTTTAATGGAATTTTTTATGCATATTTGGTAGGTATGAGAATAGGTTCTAAAGTATATTTTAAATCGCTAGGGGCAAGAGGAGGGGAGGGAGGGGGCAATTTCTGTATTTACTAAACTATTAACCCAACAGATAGCGCTATGTCCGCCTAATAATTATTTTTGTTGTTGAATGACAGATGGCGCTATGTCCGCCTCATGTAGGAGAATCGTCGTCGTTCGTACTTCGAACAGAACAAAATTATTGTTTGGTATTTTTTTTTTCATCGGCGGTCATCGTTACACACTAAAGAACTAAATTGAAAAGCTAAAAAAATGCAAAAAGAAAATCATTGGAAATTTGTTGTCGTGGATTACCTAAGTTTTAAAATTATTTTGCTATTTTGCCGTCTACTAATACAAAAATTTATGTTTAGATAATTGTTTTATCACGAAATTTTTTTGACATTTAGCGTTTTTACTTTGTAATTATTGTTTTTCCGTTTTCATGAATGAGTTAAAAAATGTGCGCATGCAAATCATTTTATCCACACAAGGCGAACAAATTGTTTTTCGTCTAGAAGTAAACGTAAAACTCCAATCGTAGAATTCCGGCAAAAATCAAATCCAGCATTTAACAGTGAAAAAAGTGGTAACTTCATGATATATTTCTGTCAGCTGATTTATCCGTCGCTTTTTCCAGCTTTTGCTACCACTTTTCAGTACTAGCTACGTAGTACTAGCAAAGATTTATTCACACTTTTTGTAGTTTATACTTTTCAACATAGCTAGTATTGAAAAGTTAAAGCTAGTGCTAGTACTTAGTACTATGTAAACCACAGAATATGACCAGAATTCTCAACTTTGACAGGTCAAAAAGGCGTTTCTCATCTGTTAGTACGTTTTGCAGGCGAAACGGAAGATAAATTTACATTTATAGAAATATGTATGTGTTAGAAGAAATGGTTATACGTAACCATTTCTAAGCATATGTTTAAACAGCAGCCACAGCAGCAACAAATTTAATACCACGTCATGAAAAATCCCATTCAAATCCCATAGAAATGCCATCAAATGCTTCCGGTGCTGGCCTTGGCAGGTTTGTTGGTGGTAGTAATTTATTTAAAGGAAATGGTGCTTATAAAGAACGCAACAGCAACAACAATAACATATCTAATAACGCAAATAATATTTATCAACAACTGGGTGGTCACAATAGTAAATCTATAAATGAAATAAATTTAGCTGAAGTACGCAACGCTTTAGATCGTAACAATATGCTGACAACAACGAATATTGCAGAAGAAAATGTCAGTGTAAATACGAATAATGGCAATAGTAAATTCTCCAATTCGCCCAATGATTTGTATGAACAAGCAACTAATATATCAGCAAATGGTGCATTAGTGCCACCGCCCTACAGAGATCCACCGCCACTACGTAATAGTCCATTGCAACAACTAAATGTTCCTTCAACAGCGGCAGTAACACAGCTACAAAAGTCACATTCATTTTATTATTTTTATTTACTAGCAAACTAAAAATATACTTCATAGACAAATTAACAACACAGTTACCATTATGTAAATGTTTTTACTATTGTACTTAAGCTCTTAAAACAAAATAAGTCATTAAAATTGTTAAACGTGAATTTACATGAGAATTGTAATTTTTAAAAAATGTAACAAATCTCAACAGGAAAAAAGTGTGCAATTTGTGACTGAAATATTTATCAAACTAAAAATTTAAGTAAAAATAAAACAAAACTAAAAGTAAATTAACATTAAATTGAACTTGTTTGTGAAACAATTACCTACATGCCATGATAGTTAGTAGCAAAAACAAATATTTATGTACTTTGAATAAATTTAACCGCACACAAATATGCAAAATAAAATAAAAAAGAAGAAATGGGAAAGATTACATAAATTAAATTGTTTATATTTTATTAAAATATTTATGTTATTAAAAGATAAATTGTTCAAATATCCAAAAATGTAAAAATTTTAATTTTTTTTTGTCCTTTGCAAAATATTAATGAAATGAAATAATATGAAATAAATGGTAGTTACAAAAAGAAAAGACATTCAAGTGTTCTTATTAAAAAAGGGTTTAGGATATACTGAAAGGTTTTTATACTAAATCTGTTCTATATTAATAATAAATAATTAAATGAATTATTCATAAGCCTACTTGTATCACTTATTGTTGTATATGAAAAACACTGTTTCAAACAAAATAAAAACAATAATAAGCTATACAACTAGGCTTGTGAATAAAGTTTTTATTAATTGTGTAGGTTTCCACACAACCATTGAGGTACTACACTCAGTGCGTTGCCAATTATTTTTAATGGCTGGCTTCCCCAGTAGGCCTAAACCATTATAAATCCAAACTATTGCAAATGTAGCTTAAACTTTCTTCAAATTTTCAATTGCTTCAATCAGTTTAAGTTACTTTTCAATGGTTTGGATTTTGTTTTAATAAATAATAAATTGCACAGTTTTCTATAATTAACCATTCAATAATTAATATAAAAATGAACTTATAAAACTCAATTCAGTAAACATTTTTCAGCAACAATAAATATATAAACACTTGGCCACTGCTGTTGCTGCTTCTGTTGGGTGTTTCTATATGTTTCACTTCACTTTTATAGACTGGCTGTTAATGTTTTTTTCTTTTGCACAAGGAAAAGCTTCAAAAAGCCTAATTCAACACTTGGCCACTGCTGTTGCTGCTTCTGTTTGGTGTTTCTATATGTTTCACTTCACTTTTATAGACTGGCTGTTAATGTTTTTTTCTTTTGCACAAGGAAAAGCTTCAAAAAGCCTAATTCAACACTTGGCCACTGCTGTTGCTGCTTCTGTTTGGTGTTTCTATATGTTTCACTTCACTTTTATAGCCTTTATCCTTTGGCTGTTGATGTTTTTTTGTTTTGCCATTGCTGTTGCTTATCAATCTTGTTTGGGAGTATATGTTTCACTTCACTTGTACTTTAGTTATTCCCAATCTTGTTTGGGAGTTGATGTTACACTTCACTTCACATTATTTCCTTGTTGTATGTTGCTGTACAGCACATATCATTTTTTTCATTTTATTACAATCCTAAGTGGTTGTACTTTACTTATCCCCAATCTTGTTTGGGAGGATATGTTTCACTTCACTTTTGCTTTAGTTTTTCCCAATCTTCTTTGGGAGTTGATTGTTTTTTAAACAAGTATTTTGTTTGTGCCCAATGTCAATTTGAAAAAATAGGGGTGGTTTTTCAGGCTGCATTTATATATCATTTAATTTCACTTACCTGTGTATATCGCTAGGAACCTGGTGTAGATTCTCCCAGTCTGGACATCCCATTGCACATCGTCGACTCCTGAAAAAGTTTAAAAAAGAAATATTAAGTTTTATATTATATTTTTTTAATCGAAAAAAACATTTCATACTTACATCTTTGCGCCTGTTTTTTTACTGTTTCCAACGTATTTTTGTATTACTATGTATTGGTAATATTTGGACAAAATAGTACGTAACATTTTGACCACAAATTATTAACCAATATGTCAAGATTTTTGGCGCAAAATGAATTTTATTCCATTTTGCACCAAAAATCTTCTCCAGATTTTCACTATTTCACTATTGTAAACAAAAAAATAAAATGACAATCAATACGATTTACAGAGAGAGACAGATATATACCATAACTAAGATTTGCTGTCCTTCACTGCAAAACGTATTGACGATTTTATAGGTGTCTTGTCTAGTTATATTAGTCTATGATGTAAACTACCTTTTTATTCACGCGGCCCATTGATCTATTCTAATATGTGAAGCAAAAAGTTATGACATGACTTGGCGATGTCACCTGTCTTAATACGCCTTTTTGTCGACATGTGGCAATAAACTATTATATTTTTTTTTTTTATTTTTTTTTTATTATTACAAATATTGCTTCCATTTTATTTTTAACGCCTCAGCGCCTTTTAGGCTTTGTAGAGGCTGTACTATATATTAAATTCTTATAACATTATTCAGCATATTTATGTACTTAAGTGGTAAATATATATTTAATTTTTTTTTAATTTAGAAGTGTTTCTATATTGTCTAACATATATAGTTTTAAATCCTGTTTAAAAGCTGATATAACGGTTAAATTTTTAAGTCTGTCTGGTAAACTATTGTATTCTCTCGGCCCAGCAAAAGTAATACGCATTTTGGTCAGATCTATGCGACATCGTGTCAATTGTAAATCTTGTGCCTGCCTTGTAACTCTACCAGTTCTAGTAATATTTTGTATAAATGTTATTGCCATTGGATTGAATCCTCGCACAGACTTAAATACGTATAATAGTATCTGCTGTTTGTATAACCCACTAACTGGTAAAATATTTTTAGCTTTGTTTTTGTATAAATCCATAGTAGAAAATCGCATTGGTAGATTAAACACTGTTTTAAGCGCCTTATTTTGTGCTGATTGTAAACTCTTTAGGGAGTCTGTTATTCGACATCCATATATTAATGGTAAGTATGTTAAATGTGAATGTATGAGTGATTGATATATCATTAGCTTAGTTTCGATATTTAGTTTATTTCTAAATTTGTACAAAATTACGGTTGCTGATTAAATCTTGGCCTTAACTTTTGCAATGTGTATGTCCCATTGTAAGTTGTGACTCAACTGCATCCCCAAATATTTACCGACTTTCGATTCCGAAATAACTGAACCATCCACATGAACAATCATATCTTCGTTATTTTTTCCGATATATGATCTAAATCTAATAAATTTAGTTTTCGCCGAGTTAATGACTAATTTATTGAATCGGGTGAACTCCGCTAGTATTGCAGCATCATATTCTATTTCCGTATGCAATACCTTTTCATATTTATATTTATAAAAAAGGCAAATACCGTCTGCAAACATAATTAATTTGCCATGAAATTTGACATTTTTCAGATCGTTCACATATATTTTGAATAGTAAGGGTCCTAGGACACTACCCTGAGGAACGCCATATTTTACTGGCAGCAAGCCGCTCTTCGAGTCCCCAATCTGCACGAACTGAAGTCTATTTTGAAGATAGCTCTTAAAAAGTAACATTGTTTCATTAGCAACACCAATATTTTCAAGTTTTTTAAGTAAAATATCGTGTTGAACTAAATCAAAAGTTTTTGAAAAGTCAAAAAATACTCCGGAAACGCCCTTATGCCCTTCATCAATTCCACTACAAATATATTCTATAACATGAACTAAAGCTTCTTCTGTACCAGAACGTTTGGTAAATCCATATTGATTTTCGTATAATATATTCCTTCCTTGGAGATAGTATGACAATTGCTCTGCTATTATTTTTTCAAAAATTTTGTCAATAATTGGTAAAACCGACACTGGTCGAAAATCAGCCATATATTTTTTTGGGGCAGGCTTTTTAGGTATGGGGACGATTTTGTGTACCTTTAAGACATCAGGATATTTATGAGTTTTAACCATCTCATTAAATATTTTTTTAGTATATTGTCATAGCCAGCACCTTTCTTTTTCTCCACTGACACAATTAAATTCTCTATATAGCTTTGACATACTTCGGTTAAATTCCAAGAATTGCGTTCAGGTATTAAAGTTCCAAACATATTAATATCATCACTGGGGTAGCTTTTAATGCTACTTTTTAGTTTATGGATAGACTCAGAAAAGTAGACATTAAGAGCATTAGCCTTAACGCTGTCTTCTAAAATACTTTGACCATCATCACCAATTATTTCAGTTATTGGCTTATTACATCGACCAAGCTCCTTGTTTAAAATATGCCATGTTTTTTTAATATCTGTTCCAAACAATTTCAGTTTGTGTAAATAGTAGTCATCTCTGAGCTTTTTATTGCAAATTTTTATAACTTTACTGATCCTTTTTACTTGCTCACTAATACTAGACCTATTCCTGTGTTTTCGTCTTGCTTTTAAAAGTTTATTTTTATAGCATATTAAACAGTATAGACTCTTATGGCCAATAAATGAGTGGATGATAATGTTTCATTTATTTTTAAAACTCGTTTAAATGAAAAATTTTGTTTTTCATTGCAATATTAAATCAACATTAAATAGCCAACGTTGTGTATTTAAACTTGGTTTAAGTTATGCAAATTGAACATATGTTTCGACTGCTTGTTCTTCTTGTTTGAAAAAAGCAAATAAAATATTTGTGGCTGCTGACAAGTTGCATAAAATTTTGGCATCTTTTTTCGCTATTACCCTTTTAATTGTTCTGAAAGTTGCTCTTATTCTTTTAAAACATTTCAACAGTTCTTAATTATTCTTATTTATAGCTAAAATAATAATTTATTTTTTTTAGATTTTTCTTTATTTGCTCTAGTCAGCTGTTTTTTTGGGAAATTTTTTATATTACGTAGTGCTACCATATTTTCATCGTAATTAAATAAGAATTTTAAGTTTGACTGAAAAAATGAAAGTGTGTTTAAACGAATTTTAAATTTTTATGAAAATTAACTAAAACTATAATTAAATATCCACTCATTTATTGGCCATTAGTCATCCAAGGAGCCACTTTAATTAAAACGTATGTTAAATGGTAACGACAAAGTCTCTGTACTCTCCGAGGCAGCAGACATTAGAATTTGCAGAAATCGCTCGCATATTTCAAAAGAAGTGGATCCGTCACGTATTGGACTCAGTGTGTTATCTAAAATCCACCCAAATTTATTGTAGTTTATTCTTTTCCTGCGCTCCATTCTATTTTCAGTGAGTTGAACGGTACAATAAATACCACAACTTAGAAAGTTATGATCAGACATAGTATTTTCGATACAGTGTTGTAGTGAATCTTACTTTGATTATTACATTTGTAATTTTAGATCTGCCCTCGTAACCTTAGTTTTAAGTAAATTCCTTTAATAACAATACACAACAACAATGCTATGCTAAAATTAAGCAAATTCCTGTAATGTAAAAATACAACAACTAATATAAGTACCTTATTTTAATTGTTATTTTACACAACAACTTTTGCTACTTTTATTATACATTACATTGTTAGTGTATACCACAAATTATGTTATTGAATAAGGAATTTTTGTATTTTTAAGGTACTGTTATTTTAGTATATAAGGAACAAACTTTTATAAAATAAATCAATCAATACCTTGCCTTCAATCGGCAGTAAATTAAAAGAGCTTCTAAATCAGCTTTATTTCCTTTTTGACAGGCATATAATCTGCCTAGAAAAACTTTAGGCCAGTGGCGTTTTAAAGCGCCGGCACCCCAATAGGTAGGAATTATCTAAACGCTCATATCTCTTTTCTCAATCAACTACAAACATTACATGGCGATCCTGCCCAACGAAATAAAGATACATATGGAAGAAGAAAATGAAGTCTCTACTGGCAGCCTAAGCGAAACACAAATAGAAGCCGGCCCAAAGCTGATAACACTGGAAGAATATAACAGGCGGAAGCAAAGAAAACTAGAAGAAAAACTTACCGCGATACCAGAAACACAGAAGCCCAAACATAAGCGAGGAGGAAAGAAAGTGCGAATCCGTAGGAAATTAGCCGAATTGAGGAATACGGTCAACTCCAACCCACCACCATCATGGGAGGTAGCTTCTGAGCTATGGTTGCAGATAGCAGCGTTGGAGGCTCTGCAGAGCACATTTTTAAAAAATAAATAATTTTACAAAAAAAAAACAGAAAAATTAATACACAATAAAAATAAAAACATGAATTAAACAAATTGATACACACTTTTAATTATCAAAGAAAGAGCAAATTTATTATAAACATTTAAAATTATAAAAATACGGAATAAATAGTAAATAAGAATAAGAAATTATAATAAATGTCAGTCAGCTGCTACCAGATAGTAAAAACAAAAAAAAAAAAAAAAATTAAACAAAAAAAAAATGTTCACAAATAGAGGGCAGTGTATTTTGTCGAATTAGATATTACCAGCCATTTTTATATAAATTATAAAAAGAATATATATATAGAATAATTATTATACTTTTTAATGGAAACAGTTAATGAGTATTATACTGAATTAGAGAAATTAGAGAAGAATATAAAAAAGAACAAAGACAGAGTTTACTCCTCTGATTATAAATCAGAAAAATTATCGCGTTTGTCGCTTATTAAAGAAGAAGTAGAAAATATTATTGAACATTTTGAAGAAAAAGAGACTAAGTCATTCGTATTAAAATTTAAAGAATTACACACAAGAGTTGAAAAATTGATAAACAACATAAATATAAAAGAAATTAAAGAAATACCGAGTGGCTCAGGTGATACACTTGAAGAAAAATTTGTCAAGATGGCACATTTTGATATAGGAGTAGTAGGTAAAAACCTTAGCGTTTTTAAAGGTTCATATGAGGTGTTGGAAGATTTTATCGTTCAAACAGAATTGTTACATGATATTTTGAGAACAGAAGACCGAGGGATATTCATTAGGTACGTCTATAACTTCAAACTAGCTGCACATGTCCGAGGTGTCTTAGGACGTTCTAACAGGCCAACTACGTTTGCTGAGTTGAAGAAGTTGCTAATTTTTGCGTACCCAAACCCTAGAACTTTGCAACAAGTCTTAAATGAGTTAGGTACAATTAAACAAGGAAACATGAGTATTTTAGCCTACAGGGAAAAAATTGCATTACTGTCAGAACAGTTAAGTAATTTTAAAATAAAAGCAATAGAAAATCCAACGCTAGAGACCAAAAATGCAATTTTTAAAATGAGCGAAAATATGGCTCTAAATGTATTTACAAAAGGTGTTAATATAGAATACCAAAACGTATTAGTGGCAAGTAGTCCCAAAACGCTTAGCGAAGGGGTAGAGAAATGTGTAACTATTGAGAGATCGTTACAAACAAATAATAATAATAATAGCATTTTCAGAATCAACAGGCGTGAAAACGAACGTATTAATAACTACAATTCACAAAGAAATAATAGAAATTACACAGAGTACAGAAATCAGGGACACTTTAACCAAAATAATAATAGAAGTTATAACAATCATAATAATAGTTTCAATAATTCTAATAGAAACTATTATGATCGCAATGGATACGGAAATAATAATAATAACAATAACTCTGATAGAAATAGAAATAATAACAGTGGTGCAAATAGAAGTGGTGTAGCAAGAAGTAGTAATAATACCAATCCATTTAATAATAACAATAGAAACGGCTTCCCAAAAAGATCTGGCAACAACAGAAATAATCAGGGAAACTAACAAACCCGAATAACAAAATTTGTTATCCAGAAGGGTGAAAATTTTTCAAAATTTCAAATAATACTGATAATTATATAGCAATTAATTGCAATACTATTAATAAGGAGCTCAAGTTTTTAATAGACACTGGAGCCGATATTTCAATTTGCACAAAAGATAATATAGATGAACGTGATATATCATCACTGAGTGACATTACTGCAGGTACTATAGAATGTCTCAGTACTGCATGTTTAACTTTAAATTTAAATAACAAACATATAACACACAAATTTCACATAGTTGAAGATAATTTTCCAATTAATACTAATGGAATCATTGGTAGGGATATTTTAGAAAAGTATGGATGTAAAATTGATTTCGAAGCGTATACAACGTCTTTCAATATAGATAATGAAGAGATTATTGTACCGATAACCATTAAACGCGTTTATAGAACTGAAATATGTATACCAGCACGCTCAGAACTCATAGCACCTATTAATATACGTACTGATGAAGAAAGCATCGTTTTAAATAAGGAAATAAATCCTGGGATTTTCGTAGCAAATAGTATTATACCAGCCATGGGAATACAACACGTGAAATTATTAAATACCACTGACAAAGATGTAGTCTTGAACAATTTAAAAGTAGAAATTAAACCATTGTCGAAGTACAAGATATATAGTTTCAGCAAAATAGCTAATAAAGACAAAGAGCGAGTGCATAAAGTTTTGCAAGATTTAAAAATAGAATCTATAGATCCGTCAGCAAGACAATCTTTGAAAGACATAATTGCAAATTATAATGATGTCTTCTACCTTGAAGGTGACAAATTAACTGTTAATAATTTTTATAGTAAAAAAATTGAGATGACCGATTCGGCACCAGTTTATATAAAACCATATAGGCTCGCTGAGTCACAAATGCGCAAAATAAACAAACAGGTAAATAAATTGCTAGAAGATGGCATAATTGAACCATCTGTGAGTCCATACAATTCTCCATTGTTAGTAGTATCAAAAAAATCAGCAGATGACACGAAGAAATGGAGATTAGTAGTTGATTTCCGAAAGATAAATGAAAAGATCATAAGTGATAAGTTTCCATTGACTAGAATTGAAGACGTATTAGACAAGCTGGGTAGGGCTAAATATTTTTCTACGCTAGACATGACTAGTTCCTTCCATCAGATCAGTTTAGATAAAGATTCTAGACCAGTAACATAATTTTCTACTAGAAATGGTCATTTTCAATTTACTCGTTTACCCTTTGGATTGAAAATATCATCTAATAGTTTTCAGAGGATGCTTACAATTGCATTGAGTGGATTAGATGCCGAAGCATTTTTATATGTCGATGACATTATTGTGTTTGGTTGTAGTATGCAACACCATCATGATAATTTAGTAAAAGTTTTTGAAAAGTTGAGAAAATATAATTTAAAATTGAATACAAATAAATGCTGTTTCCTAAAAACAGAAGTAGTCTATCTAGGTCACCTAATAACTGATAAGGGGATATGTACAGACCCTGCAAAGCATGATGTAATAAAAAACTATCCAGTTCCTAAGAATGTTGATGAAGTCAGACGTTTTGTTGCGTTCTGTAATTACTACAGACGTTTTGTTAAAAATTTTGCAGAAATAGCTAAAGATTTGAATACTTTATTAAAGAAAGATAGAATTTTTAAGTGGGATGAAAATTGTCAAAAGTCCTTTGAGACATTAAAATCAAAATTAATTAACCCACCAATACTCCAATATCCAGATTTCAAGAAACCTTTTATATTAACAACAGATGCATCCAATTTTGCACTAGGAGCAGTATTGTCGCAAGGTGAAATTGGGACAGATTTACCAATATCATATGCGAGCAAATCGTTAAATAAGTACGATATAAAGAAACCTGTTATAGAAAAAGAATTGTTAGCCATACATTGGGCAATAAATTTTTTTCGGCCATACCTCTATGGTAGAAAGTTCTACGTAATTACTGATCATAGACCCTTTGTATCATTATTTTCTCACAGAAATCCGTCATCAAAGATGACTAGAATAAGATTGGATTTATGTGACTACGATTTTGAAATATCGTATAAAAAAGGTAACATGAATACCAATGCCGACGCATTATCTAGAATTATTATAAATAGTGAATCGTTAAAAACATTAATCCCTACCGAAAATGAACATACACGTAAAGACATACTAGTCGTAACTAGAAACATGAAGAATAAATTAAACGCGCGAAAAGATATAGAACATATAGTTAATACTTCCAGTAAAGAGCCTGATCAAGATTGTATTTGGGAATGCACTTCAATCTCTGATATTAAAGGGATGAAGAAACTTAGATTTGAAATAATAAAAAAATGTAAATTAATACAAGTTGTTGATTTAGAAATAGTAGTGAGATGTGGTGATAATCCAACTAACACACAGATGTATTTGGGGAAGCTATTATCAAAAATACTATTAAAGAACGTGAAAGAACTAGCATTAAATGTTAAAGATGAAATTTTTAAATTAATATCGAAAGAACAGTTTAAAGAAATATTTAAAGAAGTAAGAAGTAAAAGTAAATCAATTTTAAAAATTCTTATATATAAAGAACCAGAAAGAATAATAAAAAGAGAAGTACAGAATAGTCTCATTAGTGAGTACCATAGTTCAACGATAGGAGGACACTTAGGTGTCAGAAAAACAACACTAAAGCTTAAACACAAAAAAACATGTATGGAAGAATATGAATAAGATGATTAAACAATATATATTAAATTGTAAAGAATGCAAAATCAATAAACAGACAAAGCACACTAAAGAGAAATTAACTGTAACAGATACGCCAGGGACAAGTTTTGAAACAGTGTCAATAGACACAGTAGGCCCGCTTAGATTTTCGAATAACTATAGATACATGCTAACTCTACAATGCGATTTAACAAAATACATTATAGCATGCCCCCTTGAAACAAAAGAAGCTGAGACTATTGCAAAGGCTCTAGTAGAAAATTTGATTTTAAGGTACGGGCACTTCAAAGTTCTCAAATCAGACAAAGGTACTGAGTTCGTAAACGAGTTGATGTCGGAAGTATGCCAATTATTAGAAATAAAACAAGTTTTTAGTACACCATACCACCATGAAACTCTTGGATCAGTTGAAACGAGTCATAGAGTGCTAAATGAATTACTTTTAGGCTTCTGTAACGATAATGAATGGGACAAATGGATCCCTTATTTTTGTTTCGCGTACAACACATTACCACATATGGATACTAATTACACTCCATATGAATTAATATTTGGTAGATTACCAAATTTGCCTAACGACAAGATATTGACTTTCGAACCAATATATAATATTGATAATTATTCAAAAGAACTAAAAGCAAGGTTAAAATTTTCATTGCAAAAAGCAAAAGAATTATTAGAATTATCTAAAATCAAACGCGTTGACCAGTGTGTAAAATTCAATACATTAAATTTGAATATAGGTGACATGGTCTTAGTAAAAAACTTTAATAGAAAAAAGAATCAGCCACCTTACCATGGCCCATATAAAATTGTTGAAACAAAAGGAGTAAATTCCGTCATAGAAATAAGAAGCAAATTAAAAGAACTTCACAATAATAATTTAAAAAAATATTAATTGTCAAAATATTAATAATAAATTTTAAAATTTAATTCTCAAAATTGTAAAATTTTTCTTAAGGGGTAGGGTGTAGTGAATCTTACTTTGATTATTACATTTGTAATTTTAGATCTGCCCTCGTAACCTTAGTTTTAAGTAAATTCCTTTAATAACAATACACAACAACAATGCTATGCTAAAATTAAGCAAAGTCCTGTAATGTAAAAATACAACAACTAGTATACCTTATTTTAAATGTTATTTTACACAACAACTTTTGCTACTTTTATTATACATTACATTGTTAGTGTATACCACAAATTATGTTATTGAATAAGGAATTTTTGTAGTTTTAAGGTACTGTTATTTTAGTATATAAGGAACAAACTTTAATAAAATAAATCAATCAATACCTTGCCTTCAATCGGAAGCAAATTAAAAGAGCTTCTAAATCAGCTTTATTTCCTTTTTGACAGGCATATAATCTGCCTAGAAAAACTTTAGGCCAGTGGCGTTTTAAAGCGCCGGCACCCCAATAGGTAGGAATTATCTAAACGCTCATATCTCTTTTCTCAATCAACTACAAACATTACAGTGTACAAAGATTTTATCATGAAAACTGCTAAATATCCAATCGATACAAGTTTTACTAACTGGTCTAGTAACGAGTTCATGACAATAATGTAAATCAAAATCGTTAAACCAGTAGTTGTTGTGGCCTATTTTGTAGCAATAAATCTATATTGATATCTCCAACGAGTAGCGTCTGACCAGATCCCAGGTCTTCGAGAATTCTTTCCATTTTCAATATGAAGTTACTTAGTCTACAACGCTGAGACCGATAAACAGATACAACCACAAGGCTGACATTTCCCAGTTTAATATCTGGTAACTGTATAGCAATGACATCCAAGTTATCCTCACTTTTGTTAATAATAATTCTGTACCTTAATTTTGAGTTGACATACATTGTTGTTCCACCAAATCCATCCATCCTATCACAATGAATCGCATTAAAGCCGTCAATTGTATATAAGTTCCAATACTGTTTACTGAACCAATTTTCTTGAGTAGCAATAATTTCAGGCATTTTCAATAATTGGCTTATTAGGCTTTTAAACTTATTAAATTTATTTATTGAAGAAACACTTCTAATATTAACAGATACAACACTGAAAAATGGTTTATTGCTTTCAGAAAAAACATTATAAGCATTAAAATTTTTAAAATATTTTGTATTCATATTTTGAAGCTAGAAAACATACTATTTGTATGTATATTACAGAAGTTGTTAATATATTACATATACATATATAAAAATAAACTTAACTAGGAGACATGAAACATGCATCAGTTTCTTTACCATCTTCCTCCTTATCAGAAGCACTAGAGCGAGTGTAGGTACGTTTAGATACACCACCGGCAAATTTCATTAGAAGACCATCAACGTCCTCCATTGATCTTACTGGAATCTGTCTTGCGCCATCTGATTTCTTAACAAAAATTTTCCCAGCATAAGTATAGACATATTTGAAGCCAACATTTTTCAACGATTTCGCATGTTTTAGAACTTCAATATTTTCTTTGGATAAGAAGTCGTTGACAAATACCTTCTTCATATCATCCAACTCCCTGAGTTTTTTCTTTCATGAATTCTGCCTTGCTCCTGTTGTTGACGAACTTCACCACTACAGACGTTTTATTTTTCTCACTCTTACGTCCAATAAAATAAGCATCTTCAATATTTTCGTTAGATATCTTAGCACCAGATTTGTTCGCAATATCAACAACAATGTCTATAGCTTTAGAATTTTCATCTGCTTTGATACCATTTATAATGCAATTTTTTTCTACACGACTGTTATTTAAAAAAGCAACAGATGATTTTAATTTTTTCACTTCGTCTCTTAAATTTTTGTTTTCTGCTTGTAAACTTCTTATATTTTCCGTATTCTTTTTTACTCCTATCAAAATATCATCATATTGCGATGACATAAATTTCATCGTTTCATTCAGTTCTTTTATTTCTATTAATATCTCTTTATTATCATTTACAGGCGCACAAAATTGACATTTAAATTCAAGAGAGTTATTATTCATCAATTTTTCTATTTCTACTTTGTTTAGCTTTGTACATAACAAGTGTAGAGTTTTTTTGCACACATCACATTCTATACCTTCATCACTGTCCAACACTGGAGTTTGACATTGTAAGCAGTCAATTTTATTTTTAGGTTTATTTATTCTTTTTAGCACCTTTGGCGGCATTTTTCATAAAACCAAAAGAGTACAAGAGTCTCTCTTAATATATAGATCACACTTAATTTATTTTAGTTTGTTTACAATTGTAATTCGGCTATATTTAACTGAGGTTACGCAGTGAAGTCAAAAATTACGACCGATCGCGACCAGTGATGTTAACTACTATATTTCTCAAGTGTTATTGACATGAGTATCTCTCTTTCACCCTTCATTTGCGTGATTTCGTCAACTACATGACAACCTAAATAGTAAATAAAAACGGAAGAGGAAACATGTAAAGGGTTTAGCTTGTATGATATGAATTCTAATTTTTTTAGAGCTATGCTCTTTATGGCGCGGTGGGGGTTGAATTTTATTTTTCGTAACAAAATAGATCGACACTATTACAGTTATATTTTTCTTTTTGTTTTGATTTGCTTGTCCTTTAAAAGCGACTTTGTTGTGGTTTTTTATTTGTGCTGCCTTTCTATCCAAATTAAAATTATAAATCAAAAAGCTAATTAAATATGCTTATATTTCCATAATTCACATTCAAAATATTGTTAATTAATTAATTTAAGTATGTTTTCATTGATCGTTTGTATTTCATCACTATAATATCTGCAAAATATCAGAATTTATCAAGTATGTATGTATGTATGTACATATGTGTGTATGTAAGTAAAAAACCACCACCATTTGGCAAATTTACAGCATATGTGTACATACGTACATATGTATATAAATTTAATATACAGAGTATATAAATAAGCACACACTAAATTGTTTTATCACTTTATTTTCGAATTATATGCCGTAAATACTAAATATTATTACATTTTATTAAATTTAAGCGTGCTTTCATGTATAATTTTCCACTAAAAACTGAACATTTTTTTGCTTTCCGTTTTGTATACTTTCATAACAAAGACTCTAATGTTGTCTCTTTTTCACGGTGCCTCTTTAACTTGAATATATTCACAACCACAATGAGCATTCACACACGAGATGAATTTTTAGTCGCCCAATTTTTTTCCAAAAAATAGTTTGCAGACGAAAAGCTTATTGTATATATAATAAAGATCTCAACTACAATTCTGTTGTGTTGTTTGTTGAAAATATTAAACTTTGGCAGATAATTATTAAGATTATTTTACATCTCATTTTCAGAAAACGCCAATCGCTTGCAAAATTTATATGAAATCCGGCATTGAGAATAATGAATAACAATAAACAACATAAATACTTAAATAAAATAAGGGGTAAAACATCCTTAAATTGTGGAACTTCAACAAATAATAAAAAAAATAATAGTTTAAGAAAAACTAACGGCGTGACAAATTCATCATTCCCGACGAACACAAAAGTAAATACAGCTGGGGAAGAACAAAATGCGACATCAGATATTAAAAAATACTTGGAAATAACACAACCCAGCTGTACATCTTCAACAGATTTTGAAGTAAATATAAATAAATATGAAATAACGCCACTCTCTTCACTAAGTTTGGAGTCATTTGAATCTGCGACAGCTGGGAGTCAATTTCATAAACAATTTTCCAATAATAATAAAAACGAAATTCGACTCAGCAATGTTAACAACAAAGTCAACAACTACAATAGTATAAATAATAACAGTGATAATGATATCGATCATGAAGACAAAAACGGAAATGATAATGCTGAGAAATTTGACAATATATTAAAAATGACATATGTTAACGGAGGAGGAAAATGCACTCGATACCACCAAAAAGGTCAAAATATCGTTAGGAGTAAGAACGCAATAAATTTAAGTCACCAACAGAATTGGGAAAGACTTACAAGAACGGAAACAATGGAAACAACAGTAACAGCAGGAAGTAGTAATAAACAACCTTTGGAACAAAATGAGTTTATTAAACTCCCGCATTTCCCTACTTCAACGTCATCTAATACAGACAGTTACAACGGAACTCTACTTTCAAATATGCAGCTATACAATAGATCCCCAGTTGTATCCATACGCAGCATTGCTTCGACAATCATAACATCGGACTCTGAATCGGATGCAGATGTTAATACCGATATTGAGGGTGATTGTCAATATTATGTAATAAAAAAACTTGGAACACATACGACTCCCTCACCTAACGATCAGCAGATTCCAAATATCAACAGTGGTCATACTGTTCTTAATCAAAGAGTAATACCGAATAGTAACCAGGAGACACTACCACCGTTAGCGGCCTTAGCAGATATCGGCGATAGAATCGGCGCACCTCAATCCTTAGGTCCAGCATCAACAATCTCAGCTGGTACTCAACGTCTACAAATCGGTAGCATTGCCCTCAGTAATTCCAGTGATGTTACCTTTGGTGATAAGCATTTCTACGAGGGCCCTGTAACGATACAACAATTTCTCCTTGACGGCCGTGACAAGTGGAAACATCCAAACGGAGAAGATAACACCACGTTTTCCGACGAAAAAGTAGAAACTTCCTCAAATAATTGTAAGTGAATTGCTACGAAAAAACTTAAGAAGTAATAAAATAAGCTTAAGCTTAATATTTGATTTAATTTAAGTTCAAACATTAATAACGAAGGGGGTTATATCAGCTCAAAAGGACGTATCAGTAAACTAATTTCAAGACCTACAGCTCTTATCAGCGTTCATTTCAAGTTCAGTTTTATTGATTAATGAAAATTCAAATTACTAAGAGTTTTTTTATGTTAAAAAACATAAGCATATCCAAGCAGTTTAGCAGAAGAATCAGTATACCGATTTCAAGGCCATTACTCCTCTCATTTGTCCATTTTTACAATTTTCGCATATTGGATATTAATTGGGAAAGAATATCAACTATTTAACTAAGCTTTCAACGGAATAGAAAACGAGAGTTATTATAATTTTATTTTATTAAAGTTTTACATTTTGAAACAATTTTTTTTAGGACGAAATTCCCCATTTCTGATTAATCATTACAAACATTCAACAAACCCTCATAGTACTTTGCAATTTAACGTGTTGTTGTTTTACTCTATAGTAGGGTGATGCACATCAATTTCATCGACTGTGACTGTATTCTATTTCTGTTTCAAAATAAAAACTCATAGTAATTTGAATTGCCATTAATTCAATAAAACTGAACTTAATCCTAATAATAATAATTTATTCTTGAGTATATATGAAAAGTAATATTATCAGGCTCAAGTTCACGTTTATTCCTAATAATAATAATATAAAAATATTAATTTATAATTAAGTTATGCATTTTTATTCGAACTGAGTGATGTTTAATCAAAGAAATTTTAATTTGTCAAGGTTAATTTCGTTTTCTCTAAATATAATTTTTTATCAATTAATTTATTATTTTTATTAGAAAGAAAGATCTAGAAGCTCGTAATAATTGAACGGACAAAGAAAAATTATAATGCGTGAAGGGAAGAACTGTAGTGCGATTCTCTATTCAATTTTAACGTCAATTGAATGGTTAAAAATTTTTAACAGCTAAATTAACGTCGATGTTATTCAGTAAGGATTTTAACAATATCGTTTAGCATTATATTTCAATTATAACGTCAAATTTTTCAGTTAACTTAACAGCAATAATTTTTTTCATTGTTTATTCTTAAAGTTGTTGTTATTTTGAAATGTTCAAAAAATATATTTTCGAACAAATTAAAAAGAGCGCACTCTCCTGTACACTAGTCTGACTAAAAATTTATTGTTTAAATGTATTGTTTTTTAAAACAAGTTAAAGAGAGCGCCCTCTCTTGTGCACTCTTCTGGCTTAAAATTCATTGTTTTTTAACAAATATGCCACCTTATTGAATTTTTTAACAATGTTGGTTATACTGAGTTACAGAATTGATGCATTGTTACCACAAGCAATAAATTGTGTTGGTAAAATTAACGTAACGTTTATTGTTAAAAGTTACAGAATCGCACTACTGATAAAACAAACCAAAAAAAAAACAAACCAACAGAATTTTTATTAAATTAAGAATTGTTTCTTATTCAAATAAAACAAAATATTAAAAAGATATCAAATATTGAAAATATTAAAAAGATATCAAATATTAAAAATATTAAAAAGATGTTAAATATTAAAAATATCAAAAATATATTAAATATTAAAGATATTTTTTCTTCTTATTTTCCTTTGATCTTTTTTAAAGATTTTAATTCTTATTTTTAGAGCTAAAGATCAATGTATTTTATAAAAATTAACAATTATTTTTTATTCCGATATTTCGCTACCAACAATGAGTAGCTTCTTCAGGGATTTAAATTAGGTTTTTTCTTTATAAAAAAATATGACAAATTAGTATAAAACAAATATTTTACAATTGTTTGAAAATAAAAAATTTTTGAATACATTTCTTAAGAGTTCTAATATAAAAATTATTTTTTTCATTATATGAAAAGTAAAAATAACAAACATAAGAAAAATAAAGTTTTATAAAAACATATTTTTAGGCATTCTAATAACAATCATAGATTATATGGAGTTCCTAAAATCCATAAGGATCACCATTAAGACCAATATGTTCATTTGTTAATTCACCATCATATAAATATATTAAAAATATTCTTAAAAAAGAAATTAATTAGAATTAGTGGGATACAATTAAGGAATTTACTAAAATAGATAAGAATTTATTTTTACATATTTTAAAATTTTGCATAATTGATAATAGATATTTTAAATATGATAGTAAGATATACATACATACAACAGAAAGGTCTACCAATGGGATCTCCAGCTTCTCCAATTATTGCAGATATTGTAGATTTTTGTATTGAAAAATTAGTTATAAACCAAAATTTATTACTAAGTATGTGGATGATTTATTTTGTGTTATTTCAGAACATTCAATTGACAATATTTTGACAACATTTAATATATTCCATCAGGATATAAAATTTACAATGGAAGAAGAATTTAATTCCAAAATATCATACTTAGACACATTAGTTATAAGAAAGAATGGTAGATTATTAATAGATTGGTACCAAGAACCAACTTCATCTGGCAGAATTCTTAATTATTATTCGAAACATCCTAGAAGTATGTTAATCAATACAGCCAAAAATTTTATAGAAAAAGTTTTAGGGATTATTGATACAGTATTCCAAGGTATATTAATTATCAGGTAGTCGCATTAGCTAAAATTGACATCAGCTGATTGATTTTTTGTTGTCAAAACTTTGTTGTGTCTTTATAAAAATATTGTGACATTATTTTTTATTTAATTAAAATTTATGAAAATGAAAAAAACGCGTGAAAATTTTTTAAAATTTAATTAAAATTAAAAATATCGGCTAAAATGCGTGTGTGTAGTGTCTGCAAAAAAAAATTTGCAAAGGGGAGAGAAAAGTTGTTCCAAGTACCCAAAGAAAAGCCCCTGAGAAGTATATGGAGCGAAATTTGTTTCAGGAATTTCACACCAACTTCTCTTTTATGTAGCTCTCACTTTTTGCAGTTTACATGCTGAAAAAAGGTAAAGTCTAATCGTGAATTGTGCATTTGCATCTTTAACATTTTCCGTTGCTCCAACAACAGCATTTACAATACGTTCAATATTGTGTTGTTGCAAAATATCCTGGAAAGGAGTATACATAGACTTTATTTAGATTTTACTAGTAATTTTTCGATACATACATATGTACATATATTTTTGTTTTTTTACCTTTCCTGTAAAAATATCCTTTAATGAAGCAACATTCTTCTCCAATGCCTCTACTACAGGTAATTTTTACGTATATATGGGCAGTATTCTCTTATGATCTAATTATACTTTTCGATGCAGTTTAATTATCATAACTCCAGCCTTAAAGACACATCCTGATTTTATACATACATCTATCAACACCTTTTTGTTTTCAGTATTATAAAAAATTTTAACTTATGTATATTTTTATTTTACGCAATTGTTTTTTGTTTTACTTAATTTTTGTTTTGTTTATACATCACATTTTGACAACAGCCAAGTTTTTACACTAACAAAATGTCTGTTGTTTTTGTGATGTTGTATTTGTTTTAGGGACAAGACTACCTTATTTAATATACCTTGCAGTATTCCATAACAAAAGAGGGTTTGTGGAGAACTGCGAAACACATCAGACGTGTTTTTAAAAGCTCTATAAAATATTTTAAAATTAGTTTTTTCTGTCAAAAGAATTAAATTAATATAATTTTTTCTACGAAAATTTTAAAACAAATTGTTTGAATATTCATTCTGTGGGTTAACAGTAACAATGGAAACAAATCCGATGCTGTCCCAATATAAGGGACGTCCACCTAATAATTTGACTAAAAGATCCTCGAAGGCCAAGGAGGAATCTTCAAAAAGCTTAGAAAAACAAATAAATGTTTCATTAAAAAATAAAGGATCTAAAGCAAGCAAATTGAAAACAAAGATTACCAGCGATGTGCCAAGTATTAAGGATATTGTCCATAATTCGCAGATTGGAAAGGATTTGTTGAAAGCTGTAGATGAAGAATCCCCAATTTTGCTTAATGATGTGAACGAGACTTTGAAAGAAGACATTACTAAAGGTAACGTGACAATTGAACACCTAAAGTTACAGGATGCGGAAATGGAGGAAGTCGTTAAGAACAAAAAACGGAAATTTCAAGGTGAAGTAATTGTTGATATAACAAAATGTAATTTTGATGGAAGAAGCAAGGCAACTGAGAATGTGAATCGTGTAAATAGATTTTCGTTATTGGGGAATTTAGAATTAAAGGAGAATGAGCCGATTAATAATACAATGTCAGAGCAAAGAGAGTATAGAATTAATGATTCTACACAAAACACACAGACACAAACTAAGGCTAAGATTTCATATTGTCCTCCAATATTTATTGAGAATATTAATGTAAAGTCCCTTATTGACCAACTTAAATCTAGAAACGTTGAATTTAAAATTAAAAATAGGTCACAGTATAAGAGTAAATTGTACTTCAGAGAATTGTCAGCTCATTTGGAAATGGTTGAATTACTTAAGGAAAAGGAAATTTCCGCTCACTCCCAAGGAGTTGAAACGCCAGAGCATCAACTGTAGGGGATTGTATTTTGGGTCAGATGTAAATGAAATAAAAGTAGAATTAGATAAACTAGTTCCTGACTCGATTGATTCAGTGTCAAAGTTTTCAACGGATTTTTCTCGAAAAAAAGGTGTTGATACTGGCTTGTTTCTGGTGGTACTTAAATAAAACCGGAAGGTTGGTGAGCTAATTGGTTTAAAATTTGTGTTGAATCAGGTAGTATCTTGGGAAAGGCCAAAGGTGAGTGCAAAGGTTCCGCAGTGTTGGAGGTGCCAACAGTGGGGACATTACTCAAGGAATTGCAGTCGGCCATTTGCTTGCTTGAAATGTGATCAGAAACATGCACCAGGTGAATGTTTATTAATACAAGATAGTAATGATTTGCCTTTTTGTGTAAATTGTAATAAAAGTGGTCACACTTCAAATTACAGAGGTTGCCCAGTATACAAAAGGTATGTTGAATTGAGAAACAAGTCAAATATGCAGGATAGAAATAGGAAGAATTTAGCTACCGCAAATGTTGAGAGGGCCTTAGGTCAGTCCATCATAGTTGCAAACAAGTCTTTTGCTGGTTTATTTAATGAAGCTCCAAATAGGAGCAGAACGGAGAAACCTCCTTTGATCCAGGAATTCATGAAGGTAGCTAAGTTATTATGTGATACGGATCCTACTACGTTAGAGGATAGAATTCGAAACTTTTTGGGAAACTACCAATCGTTTACAAAGGAACAGGCAAGAAAGGAATGCTTAATTTTAATAAAAGGTGTTCAAGATGTATATGGTCCGTAATTCCCTTAATTTGGTAACTTTTATTGTTGGTTCTCTTGTCCACGTGGGAAGGAGGACGGAACTTAATATAATATTAAATCAATTTAAAATTGATATTGCCTTTCTACAAGAAATGCACTTATCAACGGGGACTACTGTATATCTTGACAACTTTAATATTGTTAGAGATGATAGCTCAGTAGGAGTTGGCATCGCTATTAGAAAGTCGATTAATTATTCAGTGGTGATTGTTCCTGGGCTTTGTTTTCCAAACTCATTCATTGAAATTACAATTTTAACAAATGGTACAGCACGAAGAATTCTTTGTGGTTCCGTTTATTTTCATAGTAATCTCAACCGTCTTAATATGACTAACGGACTATCTTCAATTTTATCTTTCTCGCACAACTACAGTGGGCTTATATTAGGTGGTGATCTGAACGCAAAAAATAATTCATGGGGAGATTCGGTCAACAATTTTAATGGCGAAGTGCTGTCATCGTGGCTTCAAAATGAAGCTTTTTCAGTGACAAGAGTATGTGACACATTTCCAACTTATCCTGGGGGCTCATCACACTTGGACCATTTTATACTAAGCAATGATATTTTAGATAGTTATCAACGGAACTACAGGACAAGTACACTGGCCACTTTCTCTGATCACACCCCTTTAGCTTTAAGTATATCAATATCAGAAATTAATTTTATTTTGAGAGTTCCGGACCAGTTTGACATTTATAGGGACACAGATTGGAATGCATTTAAGAATGACATAATAAATGCGGTCATTAATCATTTCCCTTCGAAGGGAAGAAACTTATCTAATAAGGAAATAGATTATTTTTTGGACGAATTCAGTACTTCTGTTAATTTTGTTTCGCGTATGCATTCCAGAAAAGTTGAAAGCAGGAATAGAAAATTTCTGGCTTCAGATAAGCTAAAAAGGATGCTTAGAGTGAAATATAATTGGCAGAAGGAATTGAAATTAATATTTGCAAGGACTTTAAATAGGCATCATCCCCAATATTTATTAATTTCTAAGCAGATTGATCTGATTAAAATTATGATAAAGGAACAGATTGAACAGGAACAGGCAACTATATTCAACAACAAGTTGAGGAATATAGTCCCTGGCCCACGGGCGTATAAGGAAATTTTTAGAATTATTGGAAATAGGAATCGTTCAGGTGTGAAAGATATTTCTGTTGATGGAGTGAAAATTTCAGAAGATGACCGGAAATTACATGTTTTGAAGGACTATTTTACATGCCTTTTTCAGGATTTACCCCAAGGAAGGATTATTTCAGGCATTAATGAAAGAATTAATGATACGGTTATTCATGCATCTCATGTTGTGTTTAGTGATAATAATACATCACTGAATAACTCAAGGTACGGTCACATCTGTCAAACATTTGCCCAAAAAAGCGTAACCACTAAATACCAATGAAAAACTTTTTGATTTATGCATTTATTTATTAAGTTAAACAGCATCTAATTAGATAAGATTCTATTACATTTTCTATAAATTATATAGGAAACTGATTAACGTAATAAACAGGTATCTAAATCAAAAGTTTTGTCATTAGTATTTAGTGGTTACGCTTTTTTGGGCAAATGTTTGACAGATGTGACCGTACCTTCAGGGAATACAAAATTTATTGTGTTGAATTCTATTTTAGACATATCCAAAATGCTGAAAAGAAAAAAATTGTGTGGTTTAGATAATATTTCTAATTTTCTCATAAAGAAATTTCCAATTAAGGCTTTTGAGTATTTGACAATTTTGTTTAACTATTGTTTGAATAATTGTTACTTTCCTGATGCTTGGAAGATAGCAAAGGTAGTACCGATACGCAAGATAAAAGGTAACATTGATATAAATAATCTTAGGCCGATATCTTTACTTTCTAATTTAGGGGAAATGTTTGAGAGAATTATAAGGGATAAAATGGATTTAGGTATTGATAATGTATATATTCCACAAAGGCAATTTGGTTTCAAAAAAGGGAATTCTACTGTTCATCCTCTTTTGAAACTTCACACTGATGTTATACAAAATTTAAGGGAACGTCATTGCACTGTGGTGGTATCACTTGACATTGAAAAAGCTTTTGATAAGGCGTTTCATAACGGAATTTTATTTAAAATGGTAAATATCGGATTTGACCCATCTATTGTAAAACTGTTCCAAAGCTTTTTTGATGGCAGGAAATTTTGTGTGCAGACTTGTAATAAATTATCTAGTCAAGGTAGCGTTTCTTGTGGAGTACCACAAGGCTCTGTGTTGGCACCCCATCTGTACAACATTTTTATACATGATTTTCCTCATGATTACAATGGCTCACACAGTATATGATGACTCCCTTGTATACGCACATGATGAGTCCCCTCAGACCGCACTTCAACGTGTTTCTTCGCACCTCAAGAAAGTTGACGAATTTTATTCTCATTGGGGTATTAAAATAAACGTCACAAAGAGTTTTGCTATTTGCTTGCGAAATGCTTCCGGAAAATGTAAGTACAATGTTGTACCGGAAAGCAAAAATCTTAAGCTTACACTGAATGGTAATGAGATACAGTTTAAGGATAGTATCAAATACCTTGGGGTCAATTTTAACAAACTTATGAAATTTAATAGCCACGTTTTATACAATCTTAATAAAGCGAATCGCGTCAAAGGAGCATTTGGAAAATTATTTAACAGTAAATTTTTACCAGTAAAAACGAAGCTGCTTCTGTACAAGGTTAGCATTAGACCAATTCTTCTCTACGCACTTCCAATATGGTTTAGCATATTGTAAGAAAGTGCATAGAAAAGAATTATCAATATTTAAACAAAAGATTTTCAAATAAATATATTTATGATAATGCCAAATTGTCTCCCATTGCTCAGTATGCTTTTGAGCTGATGAGAGGTATTCTTAAAAATTTGTTCTACTTTGAAGGCAACGTTATTCAAGATATTTTATCTATTGAAAGGGATTTCAGTTGGTCAAACACGCAGTATATTTCTTGCATTGGGATTTTGCAAGAGAATTCCAATGGTTTTGCTGGTCAAAAATTTTATTTAAATAATACTCCCGGTATTCACAGAGGGTAGTTTAATTTATAAATATTATTATTTATTTAATTTTTTTTTTATTTTTTTTATTATTTTTAATTTTTTTTTTATTTTATTTAATCTTAGCTTTAGCTGTTATTTTAAGATTTAGTTTTAAGTTTTTGTTTTGTTTTAATATTAAGTTTATTTATTGTAAATAAAGCTTTACTCGCAATGACAAGTGCCGGGAACACTGTAATTAACTATACTAACTTAAAAAAAAAAGAAAAAAATTCAAATTTTCTACTAAATTTTTATAAGCATGGTGCATATTCGAAATGAAGTTATGTTATTAAAATAATACTTGATAGTTTTAAGTTTACACAAAATTTATGTTAATAGTTAATCATGTAATATGAAAAAAAGTGGAGTCTCAATAAAACTAACTAACTAACTAACTAACTATTCCATAACAAAAATATAGAAAGGATAAAAATAATTTTACAGACTAATAACTATCCAATTCAACTTCTTTGCAGATTGATACGATAATATAAAAACCAAAGTAACATAAATATAAGAACTACAACTGAACCTAAGATCTATAAGTCGGTAACTTATGTTCCTCTTTTATCTGAAAGATTAAAAAATTCAAAAATATATGATAACAAAAAATACACAATGACCCACAAAACATATAATACATTATGAAGATTACACAGGTCAACAGTGAAAATGTGCTTGAATAACCACTATATAGATTTGATGCATCATGGATACCTAAGTACAAAAATGTAAAATTTTTTAATTCTATGGATTTTTTTTTTTAATTTTTTTCTAAATATTACAATTTTCGAAGGGGCTGATATCAAGAATACAGTGAAATTGTCCTATTTTAAGATTTGAGTACGTTGCAATAAATGTACTATATGTACTCCACCACGTATAAGTAAGTTATGTATATATACATAATAATATAATATAACTAATACGTGGCGGAATACATATAGTACATTTATTGCAACGTACTCAAATCTTAAAATCGGTTAATTTCACTGTATTCTAAATAAAATCAACATTTATCCATCGATTTTCATAAAGTAAAGTTTATTTTATTCGAAATATACATACCTTTGTAATCATGTAATAAAAATATGAAGTTTTTTGCCATTTTCGATTTTTTATATATTTTTTAAGAATAGAAATTTACCAATTTTGCATAAAAAAAAATTATTTTTAATCATTGCAGTCTAAATAATTCCGAAATTGTTGAGCTTATAAAAAATAATATTAGCATGGCTTAAAGGTAATTTCATTTCAAGTTTTTTAGTATGTTTTGTGACAAAATTGAACAAGTCGTTCCATAGTTATGTTAAAATTGGTAAATCAGCCCCTTTGAAAATTCTAAAATTTAGAAAAAAATTAAAAAAAAAAAAAATTATCCATAGAATTGGAAAATTTTACCATTTTTGTACTTAGGTATCCATGATGCATCAAATCTATATAGTGGTTATTAAAGCATTAAAAATTTTTTCGAAATTGTTCCCCTGTGTTATTTAGTAAAACAAAGGATAGAATTAATAAATCAGATATGTCTAATTTAGTCTATAAAATACCATGTAAGGGTAATGATAATAAGACATGTTCTAAAGTATACATATGTAGGGACAACAAAGAATAAATTGAAAACTAGAATTGCAGGACATAAATCTGATTATAAGTATAGGAATACTTCATTAAATCAGAAAACAGCGTTATCATTACATTGCGTTAATTCAAATCACTATCCAGATTTTAATAATACATTGATATTAAATAGAGAAAATAATTATAGACGTAGACTTATACTAGAAATGTTACAGATCATAAAAGTTCCTTGTAAACAACGGATTAATTACAAAACTGATACAGCAAATGTAGCTCAGAACATTAGATATTTAGTCAATAAAAGTAAGAATTAATATTAATAAAAATTTTTTTATCAAAATACAGTTATGTTAAATTTATATGCTATATGATTGTTATTAAAATGCCTAAAAATATGTTGTTCTAAAACTTTATTTTTCTTATACATGTTTGTTATTTTCTACTTTTCATATAATGACAAAAATAATTTTTATATAGAACCCTTAAGATATGTATTCAAAATTTTTTTTATTTTCAAACAATTGTAAAATATTTGTTTTATACTAATTTTTCACAATTTTTATAAAGAAAAAACATAATTTAAATCCCTGAAGAAGCTACCCATTGTTGGTAGCGAAATATCGGAATAAAAAATAATTGTTAATTTTTATAAAATACATTGATCTTTAGCTCTAAAAATAAGTATTAAAGATATTAAAATAAATGGAGAGGAAGGAAAATTAAAAATAATATTTTTTTTTTTTTTTTTTAATTAATAAATTTTATAAATAGAAACTCAAACAATATAAAATTAAATTTAATGACATTCCTTATCTATAGTAATTCATTGCTGAATAAAAACAAGAAAAGTATATTAAAAGAAAAATTTAAAATTTTGTTACAGCAAACATATAAGAAAAAACATATTTAAACCATTGTAAAGTACGCACACTTAGTCATCATCACTTACGATTACCAAGGAATCTTTAAAAGTCACTATGGAATCAAACACCGAAACTGTTATTATAGAAAATATTTAACTCTTAAATGTTCAAGAAGCTATTGATTCGGATTCTGATATCTGCTCCTTGCCGGATAAGGATTATCAAATCGTCAACAACAAAAGACAGAAGCGCTCTTTTCAAAGAGAAGTAAAAAGTGATCTTACTAAAATCAACCTACGAAATGTGAATTATGCAGATTCTGTTAATCGAACCAATAAGTACTCTTTATTAGGAGATTTAGATTTCGAACAGGAAAATCTTCAATTTAAGTCTTATTCAAATAATAATGGTAACAAAAATAGTAGCAAAATAGAAGATAATTTAAAAACTAAAAATTCTTCTTGTCCACCAATATTTCTTCAGGGCGTTAACGTAAAGTCCCTTATTGATCAGCTAAGTTCAAAAAACATTGATTTCAATGTACAAAATCAATCAAAATTTCGAAGTAAATTGTATATAAAAGACGCATCTGTTCACTCTGAAATTATTAAATGAGAAAGAAATTCCTTCATATTCATATACTCCCAAAGAGTTCAATCAGACGAAAATGATATAAAACTTCACATTGATAAAATTGTACCTGATACCATTGAATCGGTTACTAAATTTTTAACTGACTATTCGAGAAAAAAAGGAATTGATACAGGTTTGTTTTTAGTAACCCTAAAAGCGAATAGAAACATCAAAGAAATTTTAGGCATTAAATTTATTTTGAACCAAGTTGTTTCTTGGGAGCGTCCAAAGAAGAATACAAATATACCGCAATGTTGCTGGTGCCAACCAGTGATGTTAACTAATTTTTTCCAATTACCGTACAGCCTTAAAAAATTAACGTTTTTAGGGTAAAATTACCGTACGGGTAAAGCGTTGAATAAAAATAGTAATATTTTACTATTAAAATAGGTTTAATTTTTTAATCAATATAAGTATGTACATATTTTAAAGACAAGAAAAACTTAAGAAACAATAAGTATTAATAATATATTAGAATTAAAACTTTTACATTAAATCACCGTTGCTTAACCCGTATATGCTCAACTTTGTTTTTCTCGTAAAAAAATGGATTTTTTGTATTTATCGGAATCTATATGGTATAAAATATATGTTTTTTTAAAATCTATATACATACATATATATGTAAAAGAAAGTCGTGTTAGTTACTTCGCTTATAACTCAAGAACGGCTGAACCGATTAAGCTGAAAATTGGCAGGGAGGTAGTTTAGAGCCAGGAATAGGCTATAGGATACTTATGGGCGGGATTGGACAAAGGGGCGTGGTACCTCTCATACAAACCACAAATTAAAAATCTATTATTTCTGCTCCTGATAACGGTATTTGAACAAAATTTGGTATGTCGGTTTGGTGTAAATTTCTTAAGTGGTGCTGCAAATATGGGCGGGATTGGACAAAGGAGCGTGGTACCTCTCATACAAACCACAAATTAAAAATCTATTATTTCTGCTCCTGATAACGGTATTTAAACAAAATTTGGTATGGCGGTTTGGTGTAAATTTCTTAAGTGCTGCTGCAAATATGGGCGGGATTGGACAAAGGGGCGTGGTACCTCTCATACAAACCACAAATTAAAAATCTATTATTTCTGCTCCTGATAACGGTACTCAAACAAAATTTGGTATGTCGGTTTGGTGTAAATTTCTTAAGTGCTGCTGAAAATATGGGCGGGATTGGACAAAGGGGCGTGGTACCTCTCATACAAACCACAAATTAAAAATCTATTATTTCTGCTCCTGATAACGGTATTTAAACAAAATTTGGTATGTCGGTTTGGTGTAAATTTCTTAAGTGCTGCTGCAAATATGGGCGGGATTGGACAAAGGGGCGTGGTACCTCTCATACAAACCACAAATTAAAAATCTATTATTTCTGCTCCTGATAACGGTATTCAAACAAAATTTGGTATGTCGGTTTGGTGTAAATTTCTTAAGTGCTGCTGAAAATATGGGCGGGATTAAACAAAGGGGCGTGGTACCTATCATACAAACCACAAATTAAAAATCTATTATTTCTGCTCCTGATAACGGTATTCAAACAAAATTTAGTATGTCGGTTTGGTGTAAATTTCTTAAGTGCTGCTGAAAATATGGGCGGGATTGGACAAAGGGGCGTGGTACCTATCATACAAACCACAAATTAAAAATCTATTATTTCTGCTCCTGATAACGGTATTTGAACAAAATTTGGTACGTCGGTTTAGTGTGCATTTTTTAAGTGCTGCTGAAAATATGGGTAGGATTGGACAAAGGGGCGTGGTACCTCTCATACAAACCACAAATTAAAAATCTATTATTTCTGCTCCCGATAACGGTATTTGAACAAAATTTGGTATGTCGGTTTGGTGTAAATTTCTTAAGTGGTTCTGCAAATATGGGCGGGATTGGACAAAGGGGCGTGGTACCTCTCATACAAACCACAAATTAAAAATCTATTATTTCTGCTCCTGATAACGGTATTTAAACAAAATTTTGTATGTCGGTTTGGTGTAAATTTCTTAAGTGCTGCTGCAAATATGGGCGGGATTGGACAAAGGGGCGTGGTACCTCTCATACAAACCACAAATTAAAAATCTATTTTTTCTGCTCCTGATAACGGTATTCAAAAAAAATTTGGTATGTCGGTTTGGTGTAAATTTCTTAAGTGCTGCTGAAAATATGGGCGGGATTGGACAAAGGGGCGTGGTACCTATCATACAAACCACAAATTAAAAATCTATTATTTCTGCTCCTGATAACGGTATTCAAACAAAATTTGGTATGTCGGTTTGATGTAAATTTCTTAAGTGCTGCTGAAAATATGGGCGGGATTGGACAAAGGGGCGTGGTACCTATCATACAAACCACAAATTAAAAATCTATTATTTCTGCTCCTGATAACGGTATTCAAACAAAATTTGGTATGTCGGTTTGGTGTAAATTTCTTAAGTGCTGCTGAAAATATGGGCGGGATTGGACAAAGGGGCGTGGTACCTATCATACAAACCACAAATTAAAAATCTATTATTTCTGCTCCTGATAACGGTATTTGAACAAAATTAAGTACGTCGGTTTAGTGTGCATTTTTTAAGTGCTGCTGCAAATATGGGTGGGATTGGACAAAGGGGCGTGGTACCTCTCATACAAACCACAAATTAAAAATCTATTATTTCTGCTCCTGATAACGGTATTTAAACAAAATTTGGTATGTCGGTTTGGTGTAAATTTCTTAAGTGCTGCTGCAAATATGGGCGGGATTGGACAAAGGGGCGTGGTACCTCTCATACAAACCACAAATTAAAAATCTATTATTTCTGCTCTTGATAACGGTACTTGAACAAAATTTGGTACGTCAATTTGGTGTGCATTTTTTAAGTGCTGCTGCAAATATGGGTGGGATTGGAAAATGGGCGTGGTACCTCTCATACAAACCACATATTAAAAATCTATTATTTCTGCTCCTGATAACGGTATTTGAACAAAATTTGGTATGTCGGTTTGGTGTAAATTTCTTAAGTGCTGCTGCAAATATGGGCGGGATTGGACAAAGGGGCGTGGTACCTCTCATACAAACCACAAATTAAAAATCTATTATTTCTGCTCCTGATAACGGTATTTAAACAAAATTTGGTATGTCGGTTTGGTGTAAATTTCTTAAGTGCTGCTGCAAATATGGGCGGGATTGGACAAAGGGGCGTGGTACCTCTCATACAAACCACAAATTAAAAATCTATTATTTCTGCTCCTGATAACGGTATTTAAACAAAATTTGGTATGTCGGTTTGGTGTAAATTTCTTAAGTGCTGCTGCAAATATGGGCGGGATTGGACAAAGGGGCGTGGTACCTATCATACAAACCACAAATTAAAAATCTATTATTTCTGCTCCTGATAACGGTATTTGAACAAAATTTGGTACGTCGGTTTAGTGTGCATTTTTTAAGTGCTGCTGAAAATATGGGTAGGATTGGACAAAGGGGCGTGGTACCTCTCATACAAACCACAAATTAAAAATCTATTATTTCTGCTCCTGATAACGGTATTTGAACAAAATTTGGTACGTCGGTTTAGTGTGCATTTTTTAAGTGCTGCTGAAAATATGGGTAGGATTGGACAAAGGGGCGTGGTACCTCTCATACAAACCACAAATTAAAAATCTATTATTTCTGCTCTTGATAACGGTATTTGAACAAAATTTGGTATGTCGGGTTGGTGTAAATTTCTTAAGTGCTGCTGCAAATATGGGTGGGATTGGACAAAGGGGCGTGGTACCTCTCATACAAACCACAAATTAAAAATCTATTATTTCTGCTCCTGATAACGGTATTCAAACAAAATTTAGTATGTCGGTTTGGTGTAAATTTCTTAAGTGCTGCTGATAATATGGGCGGGATTGGACAAAGGGGCGTGGTACCTATCATACAAACCACAAATTAAAAATCTATTATTTCTGCTCCTGATAACGGTATTTGAACAAAATTTGGTACGTCGGTTTAGTGTGCATTTTTTAAGTGCTGCTGAAAATATGGGTAGGATTGGACAAAGGGGCGTGGTACCTCTCATACAAACCACAAATTAAAAATCTATTATTTCTGCTCCTGATAACGGTATTTGAACAAAATTTGGTACGTCAATTTGGTGTGAATTTTTTAAGTGCTGCTGCAAATATGGGTGGGATTGGACAAAGGGGCGTGGTACCTCTCATACAAACCACAAATTAAAAATCTATTATTTCTGCTCCTGATAACGGTATTTAAACAAAATTTGGTATGTCGGTTTGGTGTAAATTTCTTAAGTGCTGCTGCAAATATGGGCGGGATTGGACAAAGGGGCGTGGTACCTCTCATACAAACCACAAATTAAAAATCTATTATTTCTGCTCCTGATAACGGTATTCAAACAAAATTTGGTATGTCGGTTTGGTGTAAATTTCTTAAGTGCTGCTGAAAATATGGAAGGGATTGGACAAAGGGGCGTGGTACCTATCATACAAACCACAAATTAAAAATCTATTATTTCTGCTCCTGATAACGGTATTTGAACAAAATTTGGTACGTCGGTTTAGTGTGCATTTTTTAAGTGCTGCTGCAAATATGGGTGGGATTGGACAAAGGGGCGTGGTACCTCTCATACAAACCACAAATTAAAAATCTATTATTTCTGCTCCTGATAACGGTATTTAAACAAAATTAGGTATGTCGGTTTGGTGTAAATTTCTTAAGTGCTGCTGCAAATATGGGCGGGATTGGACAAAGGGGCGTGGTACCTCTCATACAAACCACAAATTAAAAATCTATTATTTCTGCTCCTGATAACGGTATTTGAACAAAATTTGGTACGTCAATTTGGTGTGCATTTTTTAAGTGCTGCTGCAAATATGGGTGGGATTGGACAAAGGGGCATGGTACCTCTCATACAAACCACAAATTAAAAATCTATTATTTCTGCTCCTGATAACGGTATTTGAACAAAATTTGGTACGTCAATTTGGTGTGCATTTTTTAAGTGCTGCTGCAAATATGGGTGGGATTGGACAAAGGGGCGTGGTACCTCTCATACAAACCACAAATTAAAAATCTATTATTTCTGCTCCTGATAATTGGACAAAGGGGCGTGGTACCTATCATACAAACCACAAATTAAAAATCTATTATTTCTGCTCCTGATAACGGTATTTGAACAAAATTTGGTACGTCGGTTTAGTGTGCATTTTTTAAGTGCTGCTGAAAATATGGGTAGGATTGGACAAAGGGGCGTGGTACCTCTCATACAAACCACAAATTAAAAATCTATTATTTCTGCTCCTGATAACGGTATTTGAACAAAATTTGGTACGTCGGTTAAGTGTGCATTTTTTAAGTGCTGCTAAAAATATGGGTAGGAGTGGACAAAGGGGCGTGGTACCTCTCATACAAACCACAAATTAAAAATCTATTATTTCTGCTCCTGATAACGGTATTTGAACAAAATTTGGTATGTCGGTTTGGTGTAAATTTCTTAAGTGGTGCTGCAAATATGGGCGGGATTGGACAAAGGGGCGTGGTACCTCTCATACAAACCACAAATTAAAAATCTATTATTTCTGCTCCTGATAACGGTATTTAAACAAAATTTGGTATGTCGGTTTAGTGTGCATTTTTTAAGTGCTGCTGAAAATATGGGTAGGATTGGACAAAGGGGCGTGGTACCTATCATACAAACCACAAATTAAAAATCTATTATTTCTGCTCCTGATAACGGTATTTGAACAAAATTTGGTATGTCGGTTTGGTGTAAATTTCTTAAGTGGTGCTGCAAATATGGGCGGGATTGGACAAAGGGGCGTGGTACCTATCATACAAACCACAAATTAAAAATCTATTATTTCTGCTCCTGATAACGGTATTTGAACAAAATTTGGTACGTCGGTTTGGTGTAAATTTCTTAAGTGGTGCTGCAAATATGGGCGGGATTGGACAAAGGGGCGTGGTACCTCTCATACAAACCACAAATTAAAAATCTATTATTTCTGCTCCTGATAACGGTATTTGAACAAAATTTGGTACGTCAATTTGGTGTGCATTTTTTAAGTGCTGCTGCAAATATGGGTGGGATTGGACAAAGGGGCGTGGTACCTCTCATACAAACCACAAATTAAAAATCTATTATTTCTGCTCCTGATAACGGTATTTAAACAAAATTTGGTATGTCGGTTTGGTGTAAATTTCTTAAGTGGTGCTGCAAATATGGGCGGGATTGGACAAAGGGGCGTGGTACCTATCATACAAACCACAAATTAAAAATCTATTATTTCTGCTCCTGATAACGGTATTTGAACAAAATTTGGTACGTCGGTTTAGTGTGCATTTTTTAAGTGCTGCTGAAAATATGGGTAGGATTGGACAAAGGGGCGTGGTACCTCTCATACAAACCACAAATTAAAAATCTATTATTTCTGCTCCTGATAACGGTATTTGAACAAAATTTGGTAGGTCGGTTAAGTGTGCATTTTTTAAGTGCTGCTAAAAATATGGGTAGGATTGGACAAAGGGGCGTGGTACCTCTCATACAAACCACAAATTAAAAATCTATTATTTCTGCTCCTGATAACGGTATTTGAACAAAATTTGGTATGTCGGTTTGGTGTAAATTTCTTAAGTGGTGCTGCAAATATGGGCGGGATTGGACAAAGGGGCGTGGTACCTCTCATACAAACCACAAATTAAAAATCTATTATTTCTGCTCCTGATAACGGTATTTAAACAAAATTTGGTATGTCGGTTTAGTGTGCATTTTTTAAGTGCTGCTGAAAATATGGGTAGGATTGGACAAAGGGGCGTGGTACCTATCATACAAACCACAAATTAAAAATCTATTATTTCTGCTCCTGATAACGGTATTTGAACAAAATTTGGTATGTCGGTTTGGTGTAAATTTCTTAAGTGGTGCTGCAAATATGGGCGGGATTGGACAAAGGGGCGTGGTACCTATCATACAAACCACAAATTAAAAATCTATTATTTCTGCTCCTGATAACGGTATTTGAACAAAATTTGGTATGTCGGTTTGGTGTAAATTTCTTAAGTGCTGCTGCAAATATGGGCGGGATTGGACAAAGGGGCGTGGTACCTATCATACAAACCACAAATTAAAAATCTATTATTTCTGCTCCTGATAACGGTATTTGAACAAAATTTGGTACGTCGGTTTGGTGTAAATTTCTTAAGTGGTGCTGCAAATATGGGCGGGATTGGACAAAGGGGCGTGGTACCTCTCATACAAACCACAAATTAAAAATCTATTATTTCTGCTCCTGATAACGGTATTTAAACAAAATTTGGTATGTCGGTTTAGTGTGCATTTTTTAAGTGCTGCTGAAAATATGGGTAGGATTGGACAAAGGGGCGTGGTACCTATCATACAAACCACAAATTAAAAATCTATTATTTCTGCTCCTGATAACGGTATTTGAACAAAATTTGGTATGTCGGTTTGGTGTAAATTTCTTAAGTGGTGCTGCAAATATGGGCGGGATTGGACAAAGGGGCGTGGTACCTATCATACAAACCACAAATTAAAAATCTATTATTTCTGCTCCTGATAACGGTATTTGAACAAAATTTGGTACGTCGGTTTGGTGTAAATTTCTTAAGTGGTGCTGCAAATATGGGCGGGATTGGACAAAGGGGCGTGGTACCTCTCATACAAACCACAAATTAAAAATCTATTATTTCTGCTCCTGATAACGGTATTTGAACAAAATTTGGTACGTCAATTTGGTGTGCATTTTTTAAGTGCTGCTGCAAATATGGGTGGGATTGGACAAAGGGGCGTGGTACCTCTCATACAAACCACAAATTAAAAATCTATTATTTCTGCTCCTGATAACGGTATTTAAACAAAACTTGGTATGTCGGTTTGGTGTAAATTTCTTAAGTGGTGCTGCAAATATGGGCGGGATTGGACAAAGGGGCGTGGTACCTATCATACAAACCACAAATTAAAAATCTATTATTTCTGCTCCTGATAACGGTATTTGAACAAAATTTGGTACGTCGGTTTAGTGTGCATTTTTTAAGTGCTGCTGAAAATATGGGTAGGATTGGACAAAGGGGCGTGGTACCTCTCATACAAACCACAAATTAAAAATCTATTATTTCTGCTCCTGATAACGGTATTTGAACAAAATTTGGTAGGTCGGTTAAGTGTGCATTTTTTAAGTGCTGCTAAAAATATGGGTAGGATTGGACAAAGGGGCGTGGTACCTCTCATACAAACCACAAATTAAAAATCTATTATTTCTGCTCCTGATAACGGTATTTGAACAAAATTTGGTATGTCGGTTTGGTGTAAATTTCTTAAGTGGTGCTGCAAATATGGGCGGGATTGGACAAAGGGGCGTGGTACCTCTCATACAAACCACAAATTAAAAATCTATTATTTCTGCTCCTGATAACGGTATTTAAACAAAATTTGGTATGTCGGTTTAGTGTGCATTTTTTAAGTGCTGCTGAAAATATGGGTAGGATTGGACAAAGGGGCGTGGTACCTATCATACAAACCACAAATTAAAAATCTATTATTTCTGCTCCTGATAACGGTATTTGAACAAAATTTGGTATGTCGGTTTGGTGTAAATTTCTTAAGTGGTGCTGCAAATATGGGCGGGATTGGACAAAGGGGCGTGGTACCTATCATACAAACCACAAATTAAAAATCTATTATTTCTGCTCCTGATAACGGTATTTGAACAAAATTTGGTACGTCGGTTTGGTGTAAATTTCTTAAGTGGTGCTGCAAATATGGGCGGGATTGGACAAAGGGGCGTGGTACCTCTCATACAAACCACAAATTAAAAATCTATTATTTCTGCTCCTGATAACGGTATTTGAACAAAATTTGGTACGTCAATTTGGTGTGCATTTTTTAAGTGCTGCTGCAAATATGGGTGGGATTGGACAAAGGGGCGTGGTACCTCTCATACAAACCACAAATTAAAAATCTATTATTTCTGCTCCTGATAACGGTATTTAAACAAAATTTGGTATGTCGGTTTGGTGTAAATTTCTTAAGTGCTGCTGCAAATATGGGCGGGATTGGACAAAGGGGCGTGGTACCTCTCATACAAACCACAAATTAAAAATCTATTATTTCTGCTCCTGATAACGGTATTCAAACAAAATTTGGTATGTCGGTTTGGTGTAAATTTCTTAAGTGCTGCTGAAAATATGGAAGGGATTGGACAAAGGGGCGTGGTACCTATCATACAAACCACAAATTAAAAATCTATTATTTCTGCTCCTGATAACGGTATTCAAACAAAATTTGGTATGTCGGTTTGGTGTAAATTTCTTAAGTGCTGCTGAAAATATGGGCGGGATTGGACAAAGGGGCGTGGTACCTATCATACAAACCACAAATTAAAAATCTATTATTTCTGCTCCTGATAACGGTATTCAAACAAAATTTAGTATGTCGGTTTGGTGTAAATTTCTTAAGTGGTGCTGCAAATATGGGCGGGATTGGATAAAGGGGCGTGGTACCTATCATACAAACCACAAATTAAAAATCTATTATTTCTGCTCCTGATAACGGTATTTGAACAAAATTTGGTACGTCGGTTTAGTGTGCATTTTTTAAGTGCTGCTGCAAATATGGGTAGGATTGGACAAAGGGGCGTGGTACCTATCATACAAACCACAAATTAAAAATCTATTATTTCTGCTCCTGATAACGGTATTTGAACAAAATTTGGTACGTCGGTTTAGTGTGCATTTTTTAAGTGCTGCTGCAAATATGGGTAGGATTGGACAAAGGGGCGTGGTACCTATCATACAAACCACAAATTAAAAATCTATTATTTCTGCTCCTGATAACGGTATTTGAACAAAATTTGGTACGTCGGTTTAGTGTGCATTTTTTAAGTGCTGCTGAAAATATGGGTAGGATTGGTCAAAGGGGCGTGGTACCTCTCATACAAACCACAAATTAAAAATCTATTATTTCTGCTCCTGATAACGGTATTTGAACAAAATTTGGTACGTCGGTTTAGTGTGCATTTTTTAAGTGCTGCTGAAAATATGGGTAGGATTGGACAAAGGGGCGTGGTACCTATCATACAAACCACAAATTAAAAATCTATTATTTCTGCTCTTGATAACGGTATTTAAACAAAATTTGTTATGTCGGTTTGGTGTAAATTTCTTAAGTGCTGCTGCAAATATGGGCAGGATTGGACAAAGGGGCGTGGTACCTCTCATACAAACCACAAATTAAAAATCTATTATTTCTGCTCTTGATAACGGTATTTAAACAAAATTTGTTATGTCGGTTTGGTGTAAATTTCTTAAGTGCTGCTGCAAATATGGGCGGGATTAGACAAAGGGGCGTGGTACCTCTCATACAAACCACAAATTAAAAATCTATTATTTCTGCTCCTGATAACGGTATTTGAACAAAATTTGGTACGTCAATTTGGTGTGCATTTTTTAAGTGCTGCTGCAAATATGGGTGGGATTGGACAAAGGGGCGTGGTACCTCTCATACAAACCACAAATTAAAAATCTATTATTTCTGCTCTTGATAACGGTATTTAAACAAAATTTGTTATGTCGGTTTGGTGTAAATTTCTTAAGTGCTGCTGCAAATATGGGCAGGATTGGACAAAGGGGCGTGGTACCTCTCATACAAACCACAAATTAAAAATCTATTATTTCTGCTCCTGATAACGGTATTCAAACAAAATTTGGTATGTCGGTTTGGTGTAAATTTCTTAAGTGCTGCTGAAAATATGGGCGGGATTGGACAAAGGGGCGTGGTACCTATCATACAAACCACAAATTAAAAATCTATTATTTCTGCTCCTGATAACGGTATTTGAACAAAATTTGGTACGTCGGTTTGGTGTGTATTTTTTAAGTGCTGCTGCAAATATGGGTGGGATTTGACAAAGGGGCGTGGTACCTCTCATACAAACCACAAATTAAAAATCTATTATTTCTGCTCCTGATAACGGTATTTGAACAAAATTTGGTACGTCGGTTTGGTGTAAATTTCTTAAGTGCTGCTGCAAATATGGGCGGGATTGGACAAAGGGGCGTGGTATCTCCAATACAAACCACAAATTAAAAATCTATTATTTCTGCTCCTGATAACGGTATTTAAACAAAATTTGGTATGTCGGTTTGGTGTAAATTTCTTAAGTGCTACTGCAAATATGGGCGGGATTGGACAAAGGGGCGTGGTACCTCTCATACAAACCACAAATTAAAAATTTATTATTTCTGCTCCTGATAACGGTATTTAAACAAAATTTGGTATGTCGGTTTGGTGTAAATTTCTTAAGTGCTGCTGCAAATATGGGCGGGATTGGACAAAGGGGCGTGGTACCTCTCATACAAACCACAAATTAAAAATCTATTATTTCTGCTCCTGATAACGGTATTTAAACAAAATTTGGTATGTCGGTTTGGTGTAAATTTCTTAAGTGCTGCTTTAAATATGGGCGGGATTGGACAAAGGGGCGTGGTACCTCTCATACAAACCACAAATTAAAAATCTATTATTTCTGCTCCTGACAACGGTATTTAAACAAAATTTGGTATGTCGGTTTGGTGTAAATTTCTTAAGTGCTGCTGCAAATATGGGCGGGATTGGACAAAGGGGCGTGGTACCTCTCATACAAACCACAAATTAAAAATCTATTATTTCTGCTCCTGATAACGGTATTTGAACAAAATTTGGTATGTCGGTTTTATGTAAATTTCTTAAGTGCTGCTGCAAATATGGGCGGGATTGGACAAAGGGGCGTGGTACCTCTCATACAAACCACAAATTAAAAATCTATTATTTCTGCTCCTGATAACGGTATTTGAACAAAATTTGGTACGTCAATTTGGTGTGCATTTTTTAAGTGCTGCTGTAAATATGGGTGGGATTGGACAAAGGGGCGTGGTACCTCTCATACAAACCACAAATTAAAAATCTATTATTTCTGCTCCTGATAACGGTATTTGAACAAAATTTGGTACGTCGGTTTGGTGTGTATTTTTTAAGTGCTGCTGCTAATATGGGTGGGATTTGACAAAGGGGCGTGGTACCTCTCATACAAACCACAAATTAAAAATCTATTATTTCTGCTCCTGATAACGGTATTTGAACAAAATTTGGTATGTCGGTTTGGTGTAAATTTCTTAAGTGCTGCTGCAAATATGGGCGGGATTGGACAAAGGGGCGTGGTACCTCTCATACAAACCACAAATTAAAAATCTATTATTTCTGCTCCTGATAACGTTATTTTAACAAAATTTGGTACGTCGGTTTGGTGTGTATTTTTTAAGTGCTGCTGCAAATATGGGTGGGATTTGACAAAGGGGCGTGGTACCTCTCATACAAACCACAAATTAAAAATCTATTATTTCTGCTCCTGATAACGGTATTTGAACAAAATTTGGTATGTCGGTTTGGTGTAAATTTCTTAAGTGCTGCTGCAAATATGGGCGGGATTGGACAAAGGGGCGTGGTACCTCCCATACAAACCACAAATTAAAAATCTATTATTTCTGCTCCTGATAACGGTATTTAAACAAAATTTGGTATGTCGGTTTGGTGTAAATTTCTTAAGTGCTGCTGCAAATATGGGCGGGATTGGACAAAGGGGCGTGGTACCTCTCATACAAACCACAAATTAAAAATCTATTATTTCTGCTCCTGATAACGGTATTTGAACAAAATTTGGTACGTCGGTTTGGTGTGCATTTTTTAAGTGCTGCTGCAAATATGGGTGGGATTGGACAAAGGGGCGTGGTACCTCTCATACAAACCACAAAGTAAAAATCTATTATTTCTGCTCCTGATATTGGTATTTGAACAAAATTTGGTATGTCGGTTTGGTGTAAATTTCTTAAGTGCTGCTGCAAATATGGGCGGGATTGGACAAAGGGGCGTGGTACCTCTCATACAAACCACAAATTAAAAATCTATTATTTCTGCTCCTGATAACGGTATTTAAAGAAAATTTGGTATGTCGGTTTAGTGTAAATTTCTTAAGTGCTGCTGCAAATATGGGCGGGATTGGACAAAGGGGCGTGGTACCTCTCATACAAACCACAAATTAAAAATCTATTATTTCTGCTCCTGATAACGGTATTTAAACAAAATTTGGTATGTCGGTTTGGTGTAAATTTCTTAAGTGCTGCTGCAAATATGGGCGGGATTGGACAAAGGGGCGTGGTACCTCTCATACAAACCACAAATTAAAAATCTATTATTTCTGCTCCTGATAACGGTATTTGAACAAAATTTGGTACGTCGGTTTGGTGTGCATTTTTTAAGTGCTGCTGCAAATATGGGTGGGATTGGACAAAGGGGCGTGGTACCTCTCATACAAACCACAAATTAAAAATCTATTATTTCTGCTCCTGATAACGGTATTTGAACAAAATTTGGTATGTCGGTTTGGTGTAAATTTTTTAAGTGCTGCTGCAAATATGGGCGGGATTGGACAAAGGGGCGTGGTACCTCTCATACAAACCACAAATTAAAAATCTATTATTTGTGCTCCTGATAACGGTATTTAAACAAAATTTGGTATGTCGGTTTGGTGTAAATTTCTTAAGTGCTGCTGCAAATATGGGCGGGATTGGACAAAAGGGCCTGGTACCTCTCATACAAACTACAAATTAAAAATCTATTATTTCTGCTCCTGATAACGGTATTTAAACAAAATTTGGTATGTCGTTTTGGTGTAAATTTCTTAAGTGATGCTGCAAATATGGGCGGGATTGGACAAAAGTTCCTGGTACCTCTCATACAAACCACAAATTAAAAATCTATTATTTCTGCTCCTGATAACGGTATTTAAACAAAATTTGGTATGTCGGTTTGGTGTAAATTTCTTAAGTGCTGCTGCAAATATGGGCGGGATTGGACAAAGGGGCGTGGTACCTCTCATACAAACCACAAATTAAAAATCTATTATTTCTGCTCCTGATAACAGTATTTGAACAAAATTTGGTATGTCGGTTTGGTGTAAATTTCTTAAGTGCTGCTGCAAATATGGGCGGGATTGGACAAAGGGGCGTGGTACCTCTCATAAAAACCACAAATTAAAAATCTATTATTTCTGCTCCTGATAACGGTATTTGAACAAAATTTGGTACGTCGGTTTGGTGTGCATTTTTTAAGTGCTGCTGCAAATATGGGTGGGATTGGACAAAGGGGCGTGGTACCTCTCATACAAACCACAAATTAAAAATCTATTATTTCTGCTCCTGATAACGGTATTTGAACAAAATTTGGTAAGTCGGTTTGGTATGCATTTTTTTAGTGCTGCTGCAAATAAGGGAGGGATTTGACAAAGGGGCGTGGTACCTCTCATACAAACCACAAATTAAAAATCTATTATTTCTGCTCCTGATAACGGTATTTGAACAAAATTTGGTACGTCGGTTTAGTGTGCATTTTTTTAGTGCTGCTGCAAATATGGGCGGGATTGGACAAAGAGGCGTGGCACCACCCATATAACCCAAAAATTTAAATCGCCATATTTTGGGCATTTTTTGACCTACGTCGATGATATTTGGTACATATGGTATTGCCATAATTTGGAATACGTACCGGGAGAAAAGTGGATGGGACCACGCTCCTTTTTATTAAAATTAAAAATCGTAATATAGTCTTAACTACTGGACCGATCGTCACAATAGGATATATAAATACTTTTAATTTTATTTTATAACGAGGGGGTAGCGAAGTACACCGGGATCAGCTAGTAAAATAATAAAAATTTTACCATCTTGGAAATATTCAGCGCCCCAATTTTGGGGCACTGAGCACCGCCAGCCAATACCTTCAACAATATTATAGGCTTATTTGATGTAATAAAACATTTTTAGGGTATATGTTGAAGAATAATTAATGAATTTATTAAATATATACATATATTACATGTTTTCATATTTTTTAATTTAAGAATGAAAAATTTCAAAACAATTAGTGTGGCAGCCAACATCACATTTTCGGCATTTTTTAGTTGTATTTTTATGGCATTCGCCACAGCGTATCTGAGTTGCACTGGAAACAATTATATGACCAACTCCATCGAGACGAACCTCATCTTGCACTCTTCTTTTTCTAGAAACAGGCTTAAGTGGACGGCCTATAGAGCGAGCCGATGCGTACCTTCCCAGATAAGTAGTAACTACAGATCTGGTGAAGGCCAAATAGTCGAGATGGGACTTCTCTTGTCCAGCTGCAGATAGCCTATATAATTGAAAGGCATTATTCATCGAAGCATTTAAAGGCCACATCAAAAGTTGCCAATACCATTTCTTTTTATTCATGCTAATGCGGTAGCAGCCAATCAGCCCAATTATGAATGACAATTCCCCGGGAGTTTTCTCCCTTCTCCCTGTTCCCCTATTCTAAATGAAATCTCCCCGGGAGATTTCTCCCTATTCCCTTCTCCCTTATTCTAAATGAACTTCGAAAATGGGAAACTCTTCCCCGGGAGAAAAGTAGGTATTATGAATGTCATTAAAAGGGAGAATGTGATAACAAATTTTCCGCCAAAAAATTGCAAGGGAGTTGTGCTTAAAAATGTAAGTATTACTATTTTTATTTATAAAAAATAAATATTGTTGATTTATTCCTTATTTTCAGGTCAAAAATAACAAATAAAAAACAGTTGGAGATTATGCTAACCAAAATGCAAACCCATCCAGATATTGCTCGTGGAATGCACAAAGGAAGTAGAGAAGACTTAAACCGTTTTTGGTGCAATTTGGAGGCGGAGTTGAACTCAGCAGGACCACCCACAAAATGTGTTCCGGAGTGGAAAAAGGTATGTTTGATAAAATTTGTCCTTGATGGTAAGCACAAATATTAAAAGCCAAAAATATTTTTCAGGTATGGTCTGATCAGAAAAAGTATGTTCGGCAGAAGGCCGCACAAAACCTTAAACTAAGCAAAGGAACAGGTGGAGGCCCGAATATGGAACAGAAGTTTTCTGCCAGTGAAGAGGTCATATACGTATTGATTGGCATGAAGGAGTCCGTTGAAGGTGTGGCCAACACATTTGGATTAGGCTGCTCTTTGAACACTACTAAAACATACGATGCCACCGATGATATATTAACGGAGTTCTTAGTGGATGAAAATGACGTTAACAGTAGCTTCAAAGAGAGTCCATCTCAACCACCGTCCAAAAAATATAGAAAGGCTCCGGTGGAACGGCCCGCACAGGGTACATCAGCTGCCATCCTTGCAGAGGAAATATGCATACAAAAAAATATTTTAGAATGTATGAAGGAACAGCATCAAGCCACGAAAAAAATTTACCACTCCATAGACCGGCTTTATGATTTGAAAAAAGAGGAGCTTAAAGAGCAAAAAAGGCATAATCTGGTAATGGAGCAATTAAGATTGAAGGAAGTCGAAGATAAAATTGAAAAAAATCGAAGACTGATAGAGTTAGAAAACTTGAAATATATGTAAATATCAATTATTATAGTAATAATATGTGATGAAGTATATTTAAGTGAACAAACAGTACCTGTGAAATATAAGTTTTGTTTTTTGTAGATTTATTTAGTTATTTTAGTTTTTTTTAAATGAAATGTGCAAATGTTAATTTACAGTATTTTTTTTTTAGTTTTATTTTCTTTTTGTTGTTGAAGAATGTTTTTAGTTTTTTAAAATGCGTTACAATAAATTTATTTAAATGAATACATATAAATTTGAAATGTTTATTGAAGGTGGATTTGATTTTGATTTGATGGTTTGATTATATATTATATATAAATTATATTATAAATTATGTCCAATATTATTTCTAATGCTTTGGGCTGCAGACATGTACTGCTGTGAGGCCAATGACACCACATCATTATCTTGATTAGAAAAATTTTCTACATTTACCATTTCATTTGCATTAGAATGGCATTTAAAATAAATGCAGATGTTATGCAATGCACAACAAACATTTACTATTTTCGCTGCTTTTTTTGGAGCATAGTGCAGTTCTCTAGCGCCAAGAATGCACCTCCATCTATTTTTGAGGACACCGTTGGTCCGCTCAATTACGTTGCGGCACTTTGAATGAATTTCATTAAATTTCATTTCGGCCGACCCCTCTTCTGGAGTTCTATGAGGCGTCATTAGCCACGGTTCCAGAGGATATCCTGCATCGCCTAATTAAATAAAAAGTTTAATAATTGTGATTAATTCATAAAAATTTGTTCACATTTAAACACTTACCAAGAAGCCAATAATCGTTGCACCCTCTTAGGTATTCCTGCTCAAGATATGGTCGCAATTCACTAGTATTCCAGATAAACGAGTCGTGGCAGGCACCAGGATGGGAAGCGTCAACGTATTGAATCCTCAGTTCATGATCACAGACCTATAAACGTTAAAATATTGTTATATAAATATTAGTTATTGATCTTTCTCAAAATACTTACCAGCATTACATTTAGGCTGTAGTAACCTTTTCTGTTATAGTACAGATGTTTATTATTGGAAGGAGCAATAATGCGAACACGCGTCCCGTCAATACAGCCCATAACACTAGGAATGCCGTGCTTTACATACATGGATAAAGCAATTTTCCTTTTTTCTTCTTCGGTTTTAGGGAAAGTAATCCACTTTGTGCATAGATGCTCTTCAAAAATGTCTAATGCCTCTGTTAGGACTTTGCTCAGAGTACATTGGGCCAAAGACACTTCATAATCTTTCCCTATACCTGTTTGGTACCCACCTTCGGCGAAGAAACGTAAAGTTGCACTCAGTTGCACAATTGGGGGTATTGCGGACGACTTCATGCGTTGTTGACCGTGCGACGTTAGCACGTCTAGCAGATATTTAAAAGCAGGCTTATTGACCCTATAATATTTTACGAACCTTTGAATGGAAAAGGTAAAACTTGCATTAAGAAGAGAAGAAATATATTAATAGCATCATAATGTACTCACAATATTTGCGGCAATTCAAGTGGATTTGTATCATCACGTAACACCCTTCTTGCAATTCTTTGCTCATTTGTAGAATGTTGTTCTTCTTCTGCTTCTGTTGATTCAGCTAACATATGAAACGCTAGACTAAACATTTTCTTTTATTAACTTATTTCTTTATTTTATTTCTTTAACTATAGAAATTATTTTGCACAAAAAGTTTTTTTTCACAAATTTTAAGATAAATCAACACAGCTTAGAGCAAAACAGCTGACTGCGAAAATTCGAACTCCCTCTCCCCTTTTATTCAATTCCCCGACTGTTTAGAATAAGGGAGTTTTATTCCCGGGAGAATTAATTCCCCGGGAACTCTTTTCCCCGGGAATATTCATAATTGGGTTGAATATTTTGATCGAGACGATCTACCCCGCCCATATATTTATTGTACATTTGTACACAAAAAGGTTGTTGAATTGATATTTTCTTCTTTTCGCTACTTGACCAACGTTGTGCAAATCCAATTGGTGCTATGCCTTCGCAGGTTGATGCTACGGTGACTACGTTATTATCGTTGTAACGAACCAAAGTCACGTGTGACGTGTGGTCAGTGATTTGATGATAGCTTCCACGCTCCTTTTTCTTCATTTCTGCAACCGATTTCAACGGTGCGTGCTCAACACGATTTGTACGTTTTGTACCTGTGCCATGATGGCCTAATTCTTTCAAAGCTGTGAGCAATCTAAAAGACGTAAAAAAATTGTCTATGTAAACATGCACTGGGGCTCCTAGAGGCAATTTGGAAACTAAGTTGGTAACGACAGAAGCTCCAATCCCTAGCTATAGATTGGTGTTACCTGTGCTTGCACCTTGGTAAGGCATAGCTTGTACAAGATATCCAAAGCGTGTTGCCATACACCAGCATTTGAATCCAAAACGTATTGGTTTGCCGTGGATATGTTGTTTTGTACTGTGATAACCGTAATATGGAATCATGGATTCATCAATACTTCATAAAACTGAGGCCAATATTGCATCCATTTTTTATTTAGTTTCTCCCATAAAGGTCGTACTTTAGTAAACTTATCTTGGGCATCTAAAGTAGCATTATCAGAAACACGCAAAAATCTAAGTATTTGTTCAAATCGCGAACGGGAAATTGCATTAGCTACACCAGGGTGATACGTATCAGCTCCAGTATCCCAATACATACGATTCCTAGCTTGAATATTATATCCACTTAGAAAAATTATCGCAAACACTAGGCGAATTTCTTCTTTCGTTACATCAAATTGTTTTCCTTCAAACACCGCATGCCTTCTTGGTCTTTCTACGAACATACCTAATATGTCTTCATCATAGAATAATTCGAACCATTCAACAGGAGACTTGCTAGTGTTTAAAAACTCAGGTCGATTCCATTCTCTTCTCTGATGTTCCGGCAAATCAATTCCTTTCCACTTTCTTTTTTCTACAACCTTCTTTTTTTTCAACTGCTTTTTAGCCGTAGTACTGGATGCGATATGCGATAGAGGCAGGTTATCATCACTGGAGTCGTCCTGTCCAATTATTTCTAATTGTAAACCAGGACCTGATTTCCGCACACACTCAAGTTCTGCTTCAGCCCGGAGCTGGTTTCCTGATAAATGATTTAAATCTTTCACAACCGCATCTTCTTCATCACTATCACCGTCGCTCAACATATGATTGTTGGGTGGACATGTGTAAATAGTGCCCTCAATAATTTCATCTTCAGTCTCTAAAATATCTAAAATTTCAGCCAAAGACAACCTAAAACAAAATATTGTGTATTATATAAACATATTCAATGAATAAACAATACCAAATATGTAACACAAATTTTGAAATCAATGTAGGAGTTGGTGCTCAGCGCCCCAATAATGGGGCGTAAGCAACAACACCTCTCAAAAGCAATATTTCACTAGAAACATTTGTTTTCTGCTACTGAACTCGTTAAAAAGATATCAACAAATAAAAAAAAAATGATATACATAATCTTACTGAAAACAAAATACTAATAAACTCACTTGTTTCTATACGACATTGCGATCACTATACTTGCACTTTTTATTTTGTAATTTGACAGAAAATATGCCACTGGAATTTCATTGTTCTTATTCTCTATGTTGATACAATACAGATAACGGTAAACACACACTCAGAAAAAATAATAAGTTACTTTTTAACCACACAGCTGATCAATATCTTACCGTTTTAAAAATGGGGCGGTAAGCGCATATGGGTTAAAGCTGTGTATACATACATAACTATATAAATTATTTTATATTTATATTTATAGATTAATCAAAGATTTTATATATTTTCGGCCCACCCCGTGATGCAGATCGATCGATAATGCTGAAATTGTAAACGAAATACAACCGGTTTGCGACCTTCTAACCATCAATTTATTATTATTTGCATATTTGTGGTAGTATATAAATAATAAGTTAAATAAAATCGGTTATTAGAGAAATGCAAGTTACATCTAGAAAACCACCGATCGATATCGTTCGACACCACAGGCCAGCCCATTTGTTTATAGTTTGTCACCCAAGAAAAAAACAACATTTTAGCTAATGCGAGTACCTGTATAATTATTCCATAGGAGAATTTTTTAGCATTTAGACACAATTGGCATTGTTAAAATGTTTTAGGAAAACCGTGGGTTTTATGATTTGATTAGAAATTAAAGCTTTATAAAATTACCGTACAAATATTGAAATTACCTGCCTACCTTTTGGAGGTCTAAATTACCGTACAATACGGTACGGTTAACATCACTGGTGCCAACATGCAAATGGACATACCTCTAATTATAAGGGATGCCCAGCATACAAAAAATTTGTTTTAAATAAGGAAAAATCTTTAAAAGAAAGAAAAAGTATTAAAAATGCAACTGCTTTCAATGTCGGAAAAGAGCTGTGTTCGAACAATATTGTAACGTCTGGTAAAACATTTTCCAATATACTAAAGGGTTATAAAGATCAAACGAACAAATATAATCCAAAAAAACACGGCTCTTATTGAGGAGATTTTGGATATAGCTAAATTGTTATGCCTTCCAAAGCCTATTTCTTTGGAAGATAGAATAAAGTCTTTTATACAAAGTTTTAAAAAAATGCCTAAGGAACAAGCTAAAATGGTATGTTTAAGTATAATGAAGGATATTCAAAATGGCCCGTAGCTCTATGAATTTATTAACTTATAACGTAGGATCTCTAGTGAATATAAGCAGGAGAATTGAACTTAGCAATTTATTAGATCAATTTAACATTGATATTGCTTTTTTGCAGGAATTGCATTTATCAAGAAACTCTCGTATATATTTAGATAACTATTTTGCTACAAATGATGATAACTCACTTGGGGTGGGTTTAGCCATAAGAAAATCCATTTCATATTCTAAAGTGAGTATTTCAAATTTAAGGTTTCAAAATATTTTTGTTGGAGGTGATATTTCAATAAATGGTAGCTTAAAAAAACTTATTTTCGGTTCCATATATTTTCAAAGTAACTGTCCTCGTTCAATTATTTGTGAAGGTCTAACAATAATTTAAAATTTTTCAAGAAACTATGATGGTTTAATTATAGGAGGTGATTTAAATTAAAAAATATTGTTTGGGGTGATACTGTTAACAATTTTAATGGCGAAACTTTGCAAAACTGTACCTAGTTTCTGTATTTCTCTCATCATAAAATTTCTCACATGAAGTGTGAAACAAATAATTCCATCGTTTCTCGATTTGTGAGAAAAAAGTGTTTCTGTATTTGAATGCGAAACCAGGTAGCTCTGATTTTGGTCTTACTGGAATATTTCCAGTAATTAAGTGTCAAATGTAAACGAAACGCCAATGAGGGAAATTAATTATAACAAAAGCAAAACAATGAAAGGCTGAAAAATTTAAAATTACAAAACAACAATTGATCTTTAAAAATTTTGTTTATTTTAAATAAAATCCCAAATGTATAGTGCAGTGCTAGTCTTCATTCAAACTAAAAAAATTATTTACAGATCAACCTAAATTACGACGCAAAGGGTTGTCTGGCAGTCAAAATTTCTCATGCCCATACAAAATGTATGAAACCAACCGAAATAACGCGGCGTCAACGCTTTGCAATTGGAAAATCCAATTTGGACAGGCTTCAAAAGTCATGCAATATGCTTACGAAATGCATCTGGAAAATGCAATTGTAAAGTGGTACCAGAAAGCAAACGGTTACAGTTATCTTTAAATGGAAACGAAATGTTATTTATAGATGATATGAAATATCTTGGTGTTAATTTGGACAAGCTCCTTAATGTAGTGCCAGCACTGTCGGCCTACTACCTCTTCAACTCATCCCTGTTACTTACTACTATTTAAGCAACTCCGTATTTATAAGGAATAGAATTAGCGAGTAAGCAAAACGAATAAATAAAATAAAACACTCTTTACTTAACAGCCAACGTAAACGGATCATTTGTTTACTTACGGAACTCTTCACATACTAGTCAAACCATTAAGTTGTTCTTATACTACATGGCGACCGTGACAAAAGAAAAAAAAATACAAAAAAAAAAAAATCCTCTTGGTATATGAAAAAAACTTATATATGTACATATGTAGTAACATACATTATAAATTAAAAATGGAACATAACACAGAAAAATTGTTTTAATAAAATAATTATTTAATTAAATGTTGGAAATATATTAAAATTCCTAAATTATTTCTCTTTATAATAAACTCGAAAACGTGTTGTATACAACAATAATAATAAAAAAAAAACACATCATACTTACATATGTACATACATACATACAACAAAATATTTCATTTGTTACAAATAAATAAATATATTTAGTATGTAGTTTGAAAAAACGAATTTGACTAAAACAGTGTAAAATAAAAACAATATAATATTGTCGAAGCTGCAAAACAACATAAAATACATATGTACATAGTTGCCTAAATATAGGCAATAAATGAAAAAATTAAAACTGCAATGACAAAAACTATAAAAATCAAACTTATTTTAAAAGTTTAAAAATAAATAAGTATATTAAATTTAAATCAAGCCGCAAAAATATAAAGAAAAATATACATAGCTACATACATATGCACTTACATATATACATATATGTATAAACAAGTGCTTATACTATTTCAGCAAAATAAAATTTTATGAAAAAACTGTAAATTTAAAAACTGTACAAAAAAAAAACGAAAAAATGGTACAGAAAATAAAAACGAGTTACAAATTTACAAATATTAAAGAAAATATAACAGTTAAAAAAAAAATATAAGTGAGCAGACAATGTAATAATGGAAAAAACTGGTATTCAAAAAAAAAAAAAAAAAAAAAACACTTGGCAACTAAATGCAAAAAAAAAAATGAAATGATGAACTTACAAATAAGTCACAAAACAAAATAGAAATTGAAAAACCAGCTGAACTAAAAATGCCTGAGAAAAAAAGAGAATAATTATACAAACATACAAACATTTTGTATACATACAAAAAAAAAAGGTGACGAAGAATACAAAAGTGAGAAAAAATCAGTTCAAAAGTAAAAATTAGAATCAACACAAATAAAAAGAAACTGAAAAATATGAATTGAAAAATGAAACATTGAAAAAAACGAAATGAATAATGAAACATTGAAAGAGAAAAGAAACATATAAAATAAAAGAAAAAAGAAAACTCTAAAACTACAAGAAATATTATAAACAAGATAATAAAAAGCAAAACTTCGAAAATACCAAGTAAAGAAGAAAACAAACCTTGAAAAAAAATACCAACAAGCAGACACTTCAAGAATAAAATACAAAAAAATCAGAAACTATCATCAACAATAACAACAACTAACAACATAGTAACGAAAAAAAATCAACAAATGTAATCAACAATAACAACAACAACAAACAATTCAAAACGAAGACAACAAAACAAAAGCAGCAAGAAAATAAACAGCAGAATCAACAAGGGAATATCAGCCACAGCAACAAAGAGATATGACAACGAAGTGTAAACTACATATATGTATTTATAAATATATATTTACATTAAAATTCTATATATACATATGTATATATATCAGGGACCGAATTTAATTGTTATTTTTTTATTTCTGACAAAAAGGTTACAAGAAAGTGCTTTTCATTTAATATTCGTAATTTTTAACCATTATCACTGCATATATATTATATTGGTTATCGTAACCAATTAAAGTGAGAAATATTTTTTTTTGTTATAAGTAACCATTATATCAACCAAAAAAAATTTATTTTAAATAACCATTTTCTTAACAAAAAAGATTTTTTGGTTAGAAATAACAATTATAAAAAATAATTTCTTTGGTTTTTGTTATCATTGATGACACAACCCGACCGAATCAAGAAATTTTTAAACATTTGTTTTTGAAACGAAAAAACCTGGAAAAAATCTGTCATTTTTTTTAAACGAAAAAACCTGGAACTATGTTTGTTTCTTAAGTCTTTTGTTTTTTGAAGTGAAAACTTCTTTTTTGTATAGTCTATGTATGATGAATATACAGTGTTGCCACCTGTCACGAAAATTTCCCGGGTTTTTGAGGGGATTTTTGCCAAGTTTTTTTGCCGACTAGTGTTGCCACCTTTTCTGTGAAATTTTCCGGGATTTCTGGTGTTTGAGGCGATTTTTATATATGTATATAAAAAAAAGTCGTGTTAGTTACACTATTTATAACTCAAGAACGGCTGAACAGATTTGGCTGAAAATTGTTGGGCAGGTAGCTTAGAACCAGGAAAAGGACATAGGATACTAATGTAAGGCACTGTTTACCTGGGGGGACTAGAGTGCCCTTCTTTGTACAGGGCACTTCCACTATAGCTAGAAAACTGAAATTGAAATTGCATAAGTTGATAAAAAATGCTATGCAATAGCTTTACCGCGGCAGTCCCCGAGTGCCACACGTCTTTTTTTTTGCGTTCCAGTAGTTCCAGGTAATTTTTAGAATTTTGGAGTTAGTGTCGAGCGCGCATTCTCAGCATTAAGATTAGTACTAAGTGATCTTAGATGCAACCTTTTAGACGATTCCTTAAGATGGCTTATGTTTGTTAAGTTAAACAAATATTTTAATAAATGAACTCCAATTTTTTGTTGGTCGACCAACAATATCCGTATTTAGGCCGACATTGTTATGAAAGAGTTTGGCGCGCCCCGGCTCCTGATGCCTAACACCAAACCCAGGGCAGCTGTAGCCTGGCACACCTCACCCTCAAGGCAGCTCCGGACCGAGGAAGATCAACATCTGGCATGGTGGTCGCTCAGCCCTCACCATCCCATACAAGATCTAGAGGTGCCCCGAACGCCCGGCAAGGGTTGGCTGTATGGCTCAACCAACGAGCATGCTGTATCAACGGGAGGACAATTGCATGTGGGGTCATCACGACTAGTATCACCCGCTCCATCCCCGCCACCACTCATAATCCCCAGTTCGCCAGCCAGATCACCTGTTCCACCACCGCCACCATTCTTAATACCAAATTCGACAGCGAAATCGCACGTACCACCACCACCCTCCATAAAACCCAGACCACCAGCGCGATCACCCGTTCCAACAACCCCACTAGCGGGAACCGTATGAACACAAGAGCATATGCCACCTCCAACTCGTCCACCAACCAAGTTACCACCCTCTACGTTCCAGGAAGAACTCACGTACTAGAACCTACCAAGGGAACTTCAATTAGAAATCGAGAGGAAAATAAGCACTCAAGGAGGACAACGTATACGGTTCGTGAAGGAGCTCTATGGGCGGCGCTATCGAATTACCATAGCGCGCAACGGTGACCTCAGAATCCATCCTACCACCACAAACAGTAGGGAGTAGTGTGACGACAAAAGTCAAGCCATTCGTTTTTGCCCACACCATCTTTCCAGAAGCAGACTATGTATAGTTATTTTTATTTTTTATTCATTATTATTTCGGCATGAAGCCGCATATTTCTTTTACTCTTACAAATAAGTTATTATTATTGAAGAAATATTGTCATTATTATTTCTGCATGAAGCAGCATATTTATTTCTTATCAATTAGTACCATAATATTATTGACTGAATTAATTCTTTTTATTTTCTACATTGAAGTAGTACTTTGTTAATTATTATTTAATTTATTCAACTAAGACAAAATTGTGTTAGTATTTTATTTCTGTTATAATTATCACACGATCCACTGTATATAGTATTTTGTACATAACAAACAAGTAACGGTAGCCACATTCCTCAAATGCCATTCAGTATGTATGTAAACACATTAGTAGCTTCGTTGATCGAAATAATCATCAATAACTTTGAGTTTTTGTGCTTATACTTTTCTTTGCCTGTGTCTCGCCATAACAAAAGTAAATACATAACCGGTTGTATGTTTGACGTCATGTTGATCGCTTGTGTGTGTGTGCATTGTATTGCTTATACTTCACTATACAAACTTAAACACATCCCTGTAGTTCAAGTGGCTGTCTCCGAGCTGATTATAATACTAGCCCCTTTATGACACAACCAGTCCAAATGCTAGCCATATGACTGGCCACTTTAACAAGGGGATGTCCTACGATGGGGTTAATTGTCACCAAGAGGCCACAAAAAGACAGTTCATAAGCCGGTTCTTCTTGGCTTACCCTTAACTGTCTCCTTATACCTGCCAAACCACTCCCTTTAAAACCCCAAATCATTCCCTCTTTTTTCTGAAATAAAAGTCATTTTATAATTTATTTAACTTTAAAAAAAAAAATTATTTCGTCAAAAAAAACATAACAAATTCATTTATTAATTAAAAAGTTAATAATAATTAATTAATATAATAATTAAATTTTTGCTTTCAGCTATTTTTTTATTATTATTCTTATTATTTTATTTATCTTCATCCTAGTCATCTTCATCCTGGTTATTCCCACTGCAGTACAATAATGTTCCTACAGCCCACTTGTAACTTAGTAAGGATGCGTAACATTGCACTATTTTTGTAAATGTATTTTGACTGTATTGAGAATTGAACTAGCAACCTTCCGACTGCTAATCAACATCTCAACCCACTCAGCTACACTCACTGGTACTTGTACATTGTACTACTTAAGCTATGTGTGCTTAATGACATACATTTTTTACTATCCACCATCTGCGACACAAAAAGACAGCTAAGTGCCTGCACAAAGTGACAGTAAAATTTGCCACAGTTTTAGAACCAGTCTTCCGAGTATAGGATCAATGTGGATAGTTTTATAACCAGTCTTTCGAGTATAGCATGAATGTGGATAGTTTTATAACCAGTCTTCAGAGTATAGGATCAATGTGGATAGTTTTATAGTACTGCCACTTTTGGGGTAAATTGTCACGAAAAAACTACAGGGATGCTGGTTGTTATGCGCGCATACACATGCATACATCGACTAGTATATGGGCAGGGATTTGCTATAAAAGGCCACGCGCAACGAATATCGAGTTTAGTTGGTGTTTGACTTGGGACAGTAAGGTTGGTATTTTTTTGGTGTATTCCGAAATAATAACAACACAACAAGTGCTAATATTGACAAGGCGTATTTCTTGCAATAAAAGTACAACAGAGACAAGACAGTACAAATATTAACAACACAACAAGTGCTAATATTGACAAGGCGTATTTCTTGCAATAAAAGTACAGCAGAGACAAGACAGTACAGGCCATAAGCCGTGAATGATATCTTCTAGTGGCGAGGTGTATTCCGAGTCAAGAGAAGTACCATTCATTGAATAGGTATTCCTGGTGTGGTGGGAGCGAACAAATAGTCGTGTGCTGCTGTATCTTGGGGAGTACCAGTTGAAGGAGCGGTGTCTTCCGTTTCTCTGGAAAACACACTCTCCCAAGTACCCCAGTCGTACCGCGGGGTGGTCTCTAGTGGCTTGGTGTATTCCAATCCTCTACAGGCACCTCCTGGGGCTCCGGGCAGACACTATTCAGGAAAATTCACCACATAAGCGTAATACCGCATCAGAATTACGGACGACTTTTTACCAGACTGTGACATCCACTACACTTAATCCTATAACCATTTCATTTAAAACTGCAGTTTCTTATTTTTAGCTTATATATGTATGTAGATTTATTCAGTGTTACCGGTTGAACAAAGAAGGATTTGTAATGGTATTGAATGATTGGTCACGATCTGCCACATTCCTCAATTTCATTGACATTGCAGTTGGCAGCAGCGCTAAGATTCTTTGCAGAAGGTGGCTTTCAAAGATCTATTGGAAACGATGCATATATATCAATGCATCGTACAACAATATCAAAATATTTAACCATTCTTTTGCCTTGCCTTGAACAAAAACTCACTCGAAATCTTATTGAATTAAAATCTAATGAAGAAGATATGAAAAAGTCTAAGAAGTTTTTCTTCGAAAAATATGGTATACCCGGTGTAATTGGGTGCATAGATGGAACACATGTTTCACTAAAGAGACCTACTGATGAGGAATACCTTTACTTCAACAGAAAAGGATATTACAACATAAATGCTATGATCGTAAGTTTATTGAATTTACTTCTTGTATAATACATACATATGTAGGTGCAATATTTTGTGCATGCTAATAATTTTTTTTTACAGATATGCGATTACAAAACAAACATTAAAGCTGTTGACGCAACTAGGCCTGGATCAAGCCACGATGCCTTCATATGGAGTATGAGCAAAGCTCGAAACACTTTTGTGTCGCAATATGAAAACGGTGACCGCGGATCGTGGTTATTAGCAGATTCTGGATATGCCTTGGAACCATTTGTTATAACCCCGTACAGAACTCCCAGCACAATTATACAACAAAACTTTAATAAAAAGCATGCCTCAGGTAGAAATATTGTGGAGAGAACAATCAAAGTACTAAAGAGTCGATTCAGATGCCTATCTCGAACCCTTTGGTATTCACCATCGAAAGTTGTTAAAATTATTAATATATGCTGTGCTTTACATAATCTCTGTAACTCATTGAAAATTGAACCTAACATTGAAGGTTTGCAAGAAGTAAGCGGCAGTGAAAACTTCGACTCAATTGAAGAAAACGAAGACCAATCAGATAATAATGCAATTACCATAAGAAATATGATTGCGGAAAGCTTAAACTACAATTAAACATACATTTAATTAAACAAAAAATAAGAATTAATTTTATTAAATAAAAATTTAAAAATATATAATTTAAACTATTGATATTGCAAATTTTTTAATTTATCCACCTCAAACTGTTTTTGCTTTATTTCTAAGTCTAGTTTCTTTAAATAATTTTTTTCAGTTGCCGTTTTTTCTATCTCCTTGTGATGACGGATAAGTTCTGTTGATATATTTGTGCTTAAGGTTTCAATGGCTTTGTATGTACGCCTAATATTTGAGCATATTGTATCAAGACTTTCGTTGGTTTTCTGGCCAATTTCAGAAAATTTGTTTAAAGCTTTGGATAATTCTTTTCCATTTTTTATTTCATTTTCAATGTAGGTTTTCAAATTATCTTTTAATCCATCAGTCGTTGTCTTTCTTATATTTTGCGAAAATCTCTTGGAGGTAGAATGAGCTGCATCTACAGACTCTGCGCCACTTTTCTTCCTTTTGTGACTTGCACCATTCTTGTTTACATTTTGGTGCTCAAATAATTCTTCTTCTGATGATGAAGATTTGCTACTTTCGCTTTCACCTCCCGAAGACTTTGCATTTGGTATCCCTTCAACAAATGCATACAGTCTACATATTTGACCAGCTGTCTCTTCTTTTTTAGATATATAAATCTGGTTGTACGTTCCACCTCCTGTTGCCACAACTTCCTTTTTATTTGTGGAAATTTTCTTCTTAATGGCCGCTTTCCAACAAGTCCATATCTTAAAAGCAGAAAGTTAAAATATGTATCGATATATTTAATCTTAACTGGAATTTTATTTTAGTTATACTTTTTTCCATCCATTTACATCATGTCAGATCCTTCCATAAATTTTCGATATCAATTTTATCGCTTCTTGTAAAGCCCCTAGCAACACCGACATGATTTTGCATGAAATCAATCAGTGCGTCTTCCTGACGAGAATTCTTGTGTCGGCCCCTGCAAAAAGCAAATATGAAATTATATTCTAAATTTTTACCAAAAAATTAAATTTACTTACATTTCCTCGTTATTCTTTCAAATGGCAATTTTAAAAAGTCTTTATCATTTTACATCACATAGCAAAACGATAATTTCCCTTTGGAATTTGAAATTGATATGACAAAACGATTCAAATAAACACATCACATCTTTTGTCATTTTGAAATCGTTTTTGCATCTAAATCGTTTTTCATCACATACCTGAATATAAAATATTTTTTCTTTTATATATTGTTGGAAAATGCTGAACCTAACGAGACTGATCACCTCGGTTTGATTCAACATTTTTTTATAAAAAGGGAGGTGCATAGGCATGTGATCAATGCCTAAGTATGTGCCTCAACCTTTTAAATTAACCAATGTCTATGCTTTAAAACTTTAAAAATAAAAAAATATAAACATTTTCAAAGATATCAACATTTTCAATAATATAAATATTTTTAAAATAAAAACAAAAAATAAATATTTGCAAAGCTATTATTGTATTATAAGTTATAATTAATTTATATTTTTTTCTTTAAAAGAAGGGAGGTGTAGTCACGGTTGCCAGATTTGACGATGTATCGTCATTTTGACGATTTCAGATGCCAAAAAAGGCAGTTTGACGACGTGACGATTTGTGTCTTAAATTTGACGATTTTTAAACAATTATAAGTTGGCAGCGTTCTGCAGAACATTGACACTACTTTGAACTTTTCAAGAAATTTGCAGCTTTTGCCGCAATATGTAAAAACAGTTAGGAGTAAAAGAGATAGTTTTATCATATTTAGTTGTTTTTGAGTTGATGATTACAGGAAATTGAATCTGAGTTCAGTCAATTGAAATTACTAATTTTAGAACAATTCTTCCCGGATACGGACATAAAACTTTTAGATTTTTGGAAAAAGATTTCAGTGATGAAAAAAAAAATCTAGTCTTTTATTTCCCACGTTAACTAATTTTATTAAAAAAATTTTGGTTTTACCACATTTTTCGGCAAATAAAGAAAGAGTGTTTAGCCAAGTTAATTTCAACAATACAAAAGTTAGAAATCGGTTAGAGAAATCTTCTTTGGAGGCAATTTTATATATTAAAGATCATTTAAAATTAAACAAGTGTAATTGTTTTGACATGAAAGTAGTACCTGATTTAAACGGTTCAACTCCAATATATATGTTTACTGACTATTTCACTATGTTGAAAGAAAATTTCCATATGTTTTCATTCGTATAATTACATTTGAAGCAAAAACAAATTCTAAAATTTTGTTTTTGTATCAAATGTATTTGTACGAATGAAAATAATATTCAAAATTCTTTCGACATCGTGAAATCGGCAGTTAATTTTTTTTTAATTTTTACAAATGTGTTGTAACATGAATAATACTATCATCATTTTTAATTTAAACTCAAATTTTATCACTAATTTCTCTAAAAATTTAAACTTCCTAATATTTTGCGGATATGGTATGTAGGTATTGTATTAAAAATACACAAAACACCTGATTATACTTTTTTTAACAGTTGATCTCTTAATTGATAAGAATTTGCTTTATTTTATTTATATTCTATTTTATTTGACCTTTTCTTTATATTTATTAGAATGTTTATTTAAGCTATAGGTCTTTTTATTTTAATATATATGTATATATTGTTGTTTATTTTCGATATTTCGCTAACAATTTGTTAGCATCTTCAGGAAAATTTTAAATTTTTTCAAAAAAAAAAAAAAAAAAAAAAAAAAAAAAAAATTTATAAAATTTTCCTGAAGATGCTAACAAATTGTTAGCGAAATATCGAAAATAAACAACAATATATATATATTAAAATAAAAAGACCTATAGCTTAAATAAACATTCTAATACATTACTTTATTTTATATAAAATCCCTTGAATTTTATTTGTTATGTTATGTTTTGTTAAATTAAATAAATGTTTTGTTTAAAAAATTTTGTTTTTATATTCGACGATTTATTGACGACTCCGGAAATCTATTTTGACGATCTTAGACTAAAAATTTTACGAATTCGGACCCATTTCATCTGGCAACTATGGGTGTAGTGCCAGCACTGTCGGCCTATTACCTCTTCAACTCATCCCTGTTACTTACTACTATTTAAGCAACTACATATTAATAAGGAATAGAATTAGCGAGTAAGCAAAACGAATAAATAAAATAAAACAGTCTTTACTTAACAGCCAACGTAAACGGATCATTGGTTTACTTACGGAACTCTTCACATACTAGTCAAACCATTAAGTTGTTCTTTTATACTACACTAGCATTTAACCCGCCAAAGCTTATGTTGCATTCACTCAGGGCATTGCATGCTTAATTTTATGTTTGTAGGTCCAATACTTACAAAGATTAAAAAGTACGTGTTGAAAAACAAAAACGGTCCTTGTCTTTGATTCGCTTCCGCTCAGGAAATTCTATGTTCATAGGTACAATATTAACGAAAATGAGAAAAGTACCAGTTAAAGAACGAAAAAGTACCAAAAAGATCCCTCTAACAAATTCTCATTCACTCAGGACCATGCATGTTTAGTTTTATGTTCATAGGTCCAATATTAACGAAAATGAGAAAAGTACCAGTTAAAGAACGAAAAAGTACCAAAAAGATCCCTCTAACAAATTCTCATTCACTCAGAACCTTGCATGTTTAATTTTATGTTAATAGGTCTAATATTAAAGAATATGAAAAAGTACCAGTTAAAGAACGAAAAAGTACCAAAAAGATCCCTCTAACAAATTCTCATTCACTCAGGACTTTGCATGTTTAATTTTATGTTTCTAGTATTAAAACTAACGGAAATTCAAAAAGTATCAGTTGAAGGGCAAAAAGTACCCTCATAGGTTCTTATCCACTCAGGACATTGCATGTTGAAGTTTATGTTTCTAGGTCCAATATTAACGATAATTAAAAAATTGCCAGTTGTAGAACCAAAAAGCTAAAGTAAGAGATTAAATTTCCCGTATTTCCCATTTTTGGTACTATTTTTCTCCCCATTGAAGCATGAAAAATTTCATTATTGTAGTGGGAGCCCATAATTCAATACGTTTATGTCAATAAATAAAAAAATGTTTTATAAAAAAAGTACCAAAAATAGTTACGCTTTTTACCCCTTAAACGTCCGAATTTCGAAAAAGTACCAAATGGGTATTTGGATTTTTTAGATAAGTTTCAAATGTGATATAACCCTTATTTCTCTGTTTATGGGTTTAAAAGATAGATGGGGTGACAAAAAACTACCAAAATGCAGGTTTTACTCCGTTAAAGGTCTGAATTTCCAAAAAGTACCAGACACCTGTCCGCTTATTTTTCTAAAGAACAACGATAAGCATTAAATTTGTTTGTATCTCTTTTAGTTTTAGAGATATAAGGTTACCGTTTTTGTCCTTTTTTACCCCCTAAACATTCGAATTTCCAAAAATCCCGTCTTAGTGGATCGATTTGGGGAGAGACCAAGTCCTGGTCCAAATTTCAAGTTTTCGCCTTCAGGCGTTTAGGCTGTGCGATGATGAATCAGTCAGTCAGTAACGTTACAATTTTATATATATAGATTAAGTTTAATAAACAAGTTTTATACAACTTAGAAAAGGCTAATAAAGTAAAATGGGCGTTTTCAAAGTTATTTAATAATAAATCGTTAGCAGTAAAAACTAAACTACTGATATAAAAGTCTGTATAAGACCAATATTAATATACGCTTTTCCAATTTGGTTCAGTATTTCACCAACTTCACCAAAAAATGGAAGTATTTGAAAGACACATTTTAAGAAAATGTGTACAAAGAAATTATAAAACTCGCTTGAAAAGATTTTCAAACGTCCTTATTTGTGATAAGGCTTCGATAACACCGATTTCGGTATATGCGATTAATCTGATGAAGCGATTTATTGAACGATTACATTTTTGTAATTACTCTATAATGCAGAATATAGTCTGTAGTGAACGTGAACTTAGTTGGTCTAATACAAATTATCTTTCCGCAATGGGTATTTTGCGGGAGTGTCTTGATGGTATTTCTGGACAAAGCTTTTATAAAAGAATAACTCCTGGCATACACAGAGGGTAATATAAAATATTTTCGTTTTTAATATTTTTATTTTAGTTTTTAAGGTTTAGGTCTAAGTTTTAGTTTTAAGTATATTTTAAATAGGTTAATTACTCTATTAGTAAATGCAAATGTCGGGAGCAAACATTGTTATTTCTTTGTAATATTTAATTTTTATATACCTAATTTTTTTCCTTTTTGTAAATCTGAAAGCACGATGCATTATTCTTTTTTAAAAATAATTCAAATAATAATTTATAATTTTAAGTTTTCAAGATCCTCATTGTTAGAAGAAAAAAAATTGTTATGTAATTATTTAAAGACTCTTGTTTAAACTTTAGCAACTATAAAAAATCAAAATTTTATTAATACGATAGCCTTAAGTACTCGTATGTTGAGAAAAAACTGCATAATAGTAAATTTAAAGTATGGGCCCGTTCGGAAATGCATCACTGCGCTGCATTTGATGCGTTGTACGTTCTGAAAATCAACGGCTGGTAACACCGCATATGCTGTTTTGTATCAGCTGAGAAAACTACTCACACATACGCATCAGATGCAGCGCAGTGATGCATTTCCGAACAGGCCCTATGTTAACAAAATTGTATAAATAGAAATGTAAATTGCAAATAAAGACATAATCATACATACAATTATAGATAGCTTGTGACTCTCAGATTCAGGCACCTATTAAATCACTAGTAGCAGCCTACTAACTAGCTCAGAACACACTTGAGCTATAAATAAACCAAAGTGCTATAGGGAAAACTTTTACACATTACACCAACCGTTACACCATCATCTGTTTGTTTGTGCTTTATAGGAGGCCAAACCCTTGGACCGATCTTGCAGAAATTTTCACAGCATGTTACTGTGACCCTGGAAGGAATAATAGGCTATATGAAGTTTTGATTGGAGAAAGAGGCGTGGCACCGCCCATATAACCCAAAAATATAAATTGCCATATTTTGGGCATTTTACCTATGTCGATGATTTGGTACATATGGTATTGGCATAACTAGGAATACGTACCAGGAGAAAAGTGGGTGGGACCATGCCCCTTTTTAGGAAAACTAAAAATCGTAATATAGCCTTAACTACTAACATTAAATTTTCGCAATAGGATATTCTTACGTAGCGAAGCACACTGGGTTCAGCTATTATTACATATTAGTAAAAAGTTTTTTATAAAAAGGGAGGAGTAGTGCCAGCTCCGGTGCTCATCTCTATCCCATCCTACTATGTAATATTCCTACTTATTAATACAAGTATGTATGTATATAATCGTTAAGAAGGTTTAGCATACTCTATAAAATGAATAAAGAGATAGACTTGAAATAACATTGAACACGACCAGAAGCATTTTTAATACTCCAACCTTTTTTAAAACCTGAACACATTCGATCTCCCGAATTTATCGTGTGCTCGTATTTTTGAACGTAGTTAACCGAACACGTTCGATATCCCGAATTCATCGTGTGTTCGTATTATAGTTAACTGAGCACGTTAACGTATTTCGCCAAACACATTCGATCTCCCGAATTCATCGTGTGTTCGTATTATAGTTAACTGAGCACGTTAACGTATTTAGCCAAACACATTCGATCTCCCGAATTTATCGTGTGACCGTATTTTAGAACGTAGTTAGCCGAACACATTCGATCTCCCGAATTCATCGTGTGTTCGTATTTACGTTAACTAAACACGTTAACGTATTTAGCCGAACACATTCGATCTCCCGAAGTTATCGTGTGTTCGTATTTTAGAACGTAGTTAGCCGAACACATTCGATCTCCCGAATTCATCGTGTATTCGTATTTTAGTTAACTGAGCACGTTAACGTATTTAGCCAAACACATTCGATCTCCCGAATTTATCGTGTGTTCGTATTTTAGAACGTAGTTAGCCGAACACATTCGATCTCCCGAATTCATCGTGTGTTCGTATTATAGTTAACTGAGCACGTAAACGTATTTAGCCGAACACATTCGATCTTCCGAATTTATCGTGTGTTCGTATTTTTGACCGTAGTTAGCCGAACACATTCGATCTCCCGAATTCATCGTTTGTTCGTATTATAGTTAACTGAGCACGTTAACGTATTTCGCCAAACACATTCGATCTCCCGAATTCATCGTGTGTTCGTATTATAGTTAACTGAGCACGTTAACGTATTTAGCCAAACACATTCGATCTCCCGAATTTATCGTGTGAAGGTATTTTAGAACGTAGTTAGCCGAACACATTCGATCTTCCGAATTTATCGTGTGTTCGTATTTTTGACCGTAGTTAGCCGAACACATTCGATCTCCCGAATTCATCGTGTGTTCGTATTGCAGTTAACTTAACACCTTAACGTATTTAGCCGAACACATTCGATCTCCCGAATTCATCGTGTGACCGTATTTTAGAACGTAGTTAGCCGAACACATTCGATCTCCCGAATTCATCGTGTGTTCGTATTTACGTTAACTAAACACGTTAACGTATTTAGCCGAACACATTCGATCTCCCGAATTCATCGTGTGTTCGTATTATAGTTAACTGAGCACGTTAACGTATTTAGCCAAACACATTCGATCTCCCGAATTTATCGTGTGACCGTATTTTAGAACGTAGTTAGCCGAACACATTCGATCTCCCGAATTCATCGTGTGTTCGTATTTACGTTAACTAAACACGTTAACGTATTTAGCCGAACACATTCGATCTCCCGAAGTTATCGTGTGTTCGTATTTTAGAACGTAGTTAGCCGAACACATTCGATCTCCCGAATTCATCGTGTATTCGTATTTTAGTTAACTGAGCACGTTAATGTATTTAGCCAAACACATTCGATCTCCCGAATTTATCGTGTGTTCGTATTTTAGAACGTAGTTAGCCGAACACATTCGATCTCCCGAATTCATCGTGTGTTCGTATTATAGTTAACTGAGCACGTAAACGTATTTAGCCGAACACATTCGATCTTCCGAATTTATCGTGTGTTCGTATTTTTGACCGTAGTTAGCCGAACACATTCGATCTCCCGAATTCATCGTTTGTTCGTATTATAGTTAACTGAGCACGTTAACGTATTTCGCCAAACACATTCGATCTCCCGAATTCATCGTGTGTTCGTATTATAGTTAACTGAGCACGTTAACGTATTTAGCCAAACACAATCGATCTCCCGAATTTATCGTGTGAAGGTATTTTAGAACGTAGTTAGCCGAACACATTCGATCATCCGAATTTATCGTGTGTTCGTATTTTTGACCGTAGTTAGCCGAACACATTCGATCTCCCGAATTCATCGTGTGTTCGTATTGCAGTTAACTTAACACCTTAACGTATTTAGCCGAACACATTCGATCTCCCGAATTCATCGTGTATTCGTATTTTAGTTAGCTGAGCACGTTAACATATTTAGCCAAACACATTCGATCTTCCGAATTTATCGTGTGTTCGTATTTTAGAACGTAGTTAGCCGAACACATTCGATCTCCCGAATTCATCGTGTGTTCGTATTATAGTTAACTGAGCACGTAAACGTATTTAGCCGAACACATTCGATCTTCCGAATTTATCGTGTGTTCGTATTTTTGACCGTAGTTAGCCGAACACATTCGATCTCCCGAATTCATCGTTTGTTCGTATTATAGTTAACTGAGCACGTTAACGTATTTCGCCAAACACATTCGATCTCCCGAATTCATCGTGTGTTCGTATTATAGTTAACTGAGCACGTTAACGTATTTAGCCAAACACATTCGATCTCCCGAATTTATCGTGTGAACGTATTTTAGAACGTAGTTAGCCGAACACATTCGATCTCCCGAATTCATCGTGTGTTCGTATTTACGTTAACTAAACACGTTAACGTATTTAGCCGAACACATTCGATCTTCCGAATTTATCGTGTGTTCGTATTTTTGACCGTAGTTAGCCGAACACATTCGATCTCCCGAATTCATCGTTTGTTCGTATTATAGTTAACTGAGCACGTTAACGTATTTCGCCAAACACATTCGATCTCCCGAATTCATCGTGTGTTCGTATTATAGTTAACTGAGCACGTTAACGTATTTAGCCAAACACATTCGATCTCCCGAATTTATCGTGTGAACGTATTTTAGAACGTAGTTAGCCGAACACATTCGATCTCCCGAATTCATCGTGTGTTCGTATTTACGTTAACTAAACACGTTAACGTATTTAGCCGAACACATTCGATCTTCCGAATTTATCGTGTGTTCGTATTTTTGACCGTAGTTAGCCGAACACATTCGATCTCCCGAATTCATCGTTTGTTCGTATTATAGTTAACTGAGCACGTTAACGTATTTCGCCAAACACATTCGATCTCCCGAATTCATCGTGTGTTCGTATTTACGTTAACTAAACACGTTAACGTATTTAGCCGAACACATTCGATCTTCCGAATTTATCGTGTGTTCGTATTTTTGACCGTAGTTAGCCGAACACATTCGATCTCCCGAATTCATCGTTTGTTCGTATTATAGTTAACTGAGCACGTTAACGTATTTCGCCAAACACATTCGATCTCCCGAATTCATCGTGTGTTCGTATTATAGTTAACTGAGCACGTTAACGTATTTAGCCAAACACATTCGATCTCCCGAATTTATCGTGTGAACGTATTTTAGAACGTAGTTAGCCGAACACATTCGATCTCCCGAATTCATCGTGTGTTCGTATTTACGTTAACTAAACACGTTAACGTATTTAGCCGAACACATTCGATCTTCCGAATTTATCGTGTGTTCGTATTTTTGACCGTAGTTAGCCGAACACATTCGATCTCCCGAATTCATCGTTTGTTCGTATTATAGTTAACTGAGCACGTTAACGTATTTAGCCAAACACATTCGATCTCCCGAATTTATCGTGTGAACGTATTTTAGAACGTAGTTAGCCGAACACATTCGATCTCCCGAATTCATCGTGTGTTCGTATTTACGTTAACTAAACACGTTAACGTATTTAGCCGAACACATTCGATCTCCCGAAGTTATCGTGTGTTCGTATTTTTGAACGTAGTTAGCCGAACACATTCGATATCCCGAATTCATCGTGTGTTCGTATTGTAGTTAACTTAACACGTTAACGTATTTAGCCGAACACATTCGATCTCCCGAATTCATCGTGTATTCGTATTTTAGTTAACTGAGCACGTTAACGTATTTAGCCAAACACATTCGATCTACCGAATTTATCGTGTGTTCGTATTTTAGAACGTAGTTAGCCGAACACATTCGATCTCCCGAATTCATCGTGTGTTCGTATTATAGTTAACTGAGCACGTAAACGTATTAAGCCAAACACATTCGAGCTCCCGAATTTATCGTGTGTTCGTATTTTTGACCGTAGTTAGCCGAACACACCCGATCTCCCGAATTCATCGTGTGTTCGTATTTTAGTTAATTGAGTACGTTATCGTATTTAGCCGAACACATTCGATTTCCCGAATTTATCGTGTGTTCGTATTTTTTACCGTAGTCAGCCGAACACATTCGAGCTCCCGAATTTATCGTGTGTTCGTATCTAAGAACGTATTTAGCTGAACATATTCGATCTCCCGAATTCATCGCTTGTTCGTATTGTGGTTAACTGAGCACTTATCGTAACTAGTCGAACACATTCGATCTCCCGAATTTATCGTGTGTTCGTATTTTTGAACGTATTTAGCCAAACACAGTCGATCTTCCGAATTCATCGCTTGTTCGTATTGTGGTTAACTGAGCACTTATCGTAATTAGCCGAACACATTCGATCGCCCTAATTTATCGTGTGTTCGTATCTAAGAACGTATTTAGCCAAACACAGTCGATCTTTCGAATTCATCGCTTGTTCGTATTGTGGTTAACTGAGCACTTATCGTAACTAGTCGAACACATTCGATCTCCCGAATTTATCGTGTTTTCGTATTTTTGAACGTATTTAGCCAAACACAGTCGATCTCCCGAATTCATCGCTTGTTCGTATTGTGGTAAACTGAGCACTTATCGTAACTAGCCGAACACATTCGATCTCCCGCATTTATCGTGTGTTCGTATTTTGAACGTATTTAGCCGAACAAATTCGATCTCCCGAATTTATCGTGTGTTCGTATTATTAACTGAGCACGTTATCGTATTTAGCCGAACACATTCGATCTCCCGAATTAATCGATTGTTCGTATTTTAAACCGCAGATAGCTGAACACATTCGATTCGTCCGCACTACTACACGAGCCGAAACTATTACTAGTTAGGTAAACTTTACCTTCGGGTAGTGAAGATCAAGTGACCGAAAACTCTTGTAGTGCGAACCTAAGCTAAGTTTCCTATTCTAAAAAAGGAAGCAAAACTTTTTCCCACAACCCTGGACGGGCTGACGCCTACCCCGGCTGGAAACAAAAACTGCATTACAATTTAGCAGGGACCCGATTCCAAAGACGCAACCCTTGGGAAAACGTTACCTTCACCCACCAACGAACTCGGATCGGGTCAAGAACACGTAGACGAAACTATCCATAATGCGATCCTACTACAAGCTGACGCGCTCAGTTGGATAAAAATCTTCCATGCGAAGGAAAATTAAAAGAATAACAAACTGTCGTGGATTGTGGTGTAGTGTTTTAAAATTGACCTGCCTATTAAGGTTTGCCGGCGCTTAAGAACGCCACTGGCAATAAAATTCAAAAGGCAGTTGAATGCCTGTATTTTAAATAAAAAGAAATAAGCCGATTTGAGGCTGAGTTATGATTGATTTATTTTATAAAAATTTGTTCCTTATATACTAACTTAGCGGTACCTTAAAAGCTACAAAAATTCCTTATTTAATAATATAATTTGTGGTATACACTAACAATGAAATGTATAATAAAAGTAGCAAAAGTTGTTGTGTAAAATAACAATTAAAATAAGGTATACTAGTTGTTGTATTTTTACATTACAGGACTTTGCTTAATTTTAGCATAGCATTGTTGTTGTGTATTGTTAATAAAGGAATTTACTTAAAACTAAGGTTACGAGGGCAGTTCTAAAATTACAAATGTAATAATCAAAGTAAGATTCACTACAAAACATATACCACTAACAAAAAAAAAAAAAAAAAAAATGAAAGAAAAATGCTAGAAAAGAGAAGGAGTGTAGTATAAAAAAAAACTATAAAAGCAAGTACATCCAAAACGAACAGCATCAGTAATAAAATGGAACGACGTATAACACGACCCATATTACCAGGAAAAATCAAACAATATCTACGGTAGACAGCAATGCCAAAACACATTCCGCCATATTTACCACCTTTCGAAGAGCGGCCAAAAATACAATCGCTGGGAAAAGCTCCAGTGGCCAGATCAGGCAATGCATCGGTAGACAAAACAGCAAGACAATTTTGGAAAAGTTGACAAAGCGCAACCCAAAAAAAATAAATATTCTTTTTTTTTTCCGAAAGCAGAAGGGGAATGTAACGTACCGTTACTAAACCAGCCTATATAATAAAAATCAAAAGTATTGCAATACGTAGTATTTTAAGATAATATAGCTACTCTTGACATACTGGTCGACTGATAGGTACATACTGTGACGCGGCTTAGTGTATAGTACTGTCGATTTGATTTTAAAAATGATATAAAAAATTTTTTTCCTGTTCAATGAAGTAGGTATTGTTTTTATGGATTGAAAAAAAGAAAAAAAAATTAGAAAAGGATTGATTTGAGGAGGGTTGAAAAGTACGATAGAAAAAATAAAATAATAAAATATTTTGAAAATTAAATTTTATTGTCGAAGATCAACATACATCCATAGAACCTATACGGTTTGCAATTACTTTTTTTTTGCTGTTGAGGACGTAAACAACGACACGAACTTGCTTGGCAATTGATTCTTGAAGGAATAAAACTATTTGCGGTTTGGATTCAAAGGTTTCCATTGGACTTATGTATTACTCATATAAAATAGATTGGATTAGAGTAAGTCTCGATATACATACCTACATTTAACCAATTCCTATCGACGGCCGTAATCCAGTATCAGCATAGATACATAAGTAAATAAAAAGGAAAAGAAAATATATATACATATATATTTATATATAAAGGAAAAAAAAAAGAGAAAAATTTTAATGCATCTAAAAGAAAAGGACTCCATTAGGGTCACTTTTACAATATCGGAGTGTGTTAATTATTAGCTATCATTTATGTGTATTTTTTTTATTTATATATTTTTTTTTGTTCAAAACCTGTAGAATAATTTAGTTATATATAGATATATAAATGCAAATTTCATACTATGGAAAAGGAAAAGGAACGTTAAATCTACATATATAATGTGTCAGTGGTCTGTTAATATTTTGTTATAAAAATTAATTATTACATATAACAATTCACAATATAACGGTGTTAATTTATATAAACAAGGACACCAAAACTTAAATATTCATACATACTCTCATCGTCTTCCGGCGCCTGTGGTCTTTAAGGGATAAACCAAACAGTAAGTTAACCTTTTCATTTATTTCATTCCATTTAATAATAACAAGTTCATAAATATTCACGGAACTATCAATGATTGTAATGACCATTGGTATAAATAGGGGATTTAACTTTCGTTATTCTTATTAATAATTTCTTGTTTGATTCTGTCATTATTCTTAAAAAGAAAACCAAATTTTTTTTTTTTTCATATTCAACATAAATCTCTGTAACGATTGTTAATTACGATGTTCAATATTGGGAACGGTGCTACCTATTAAATTCGGCTGTGCTCGTCGTTGGGGGGGTTAATTGTGCTCCCAAAATTTTAAATAAATAAATTTTAAACTAGGTACATTCAATCGTTGAGAATTAAAATTTTAGGTAGCTAATAAAGTGGTAAAAACAAAATGAAAATTAAGAACAAAAAAAATTGTTGATGATTGATATGTAGCTTGTGGTGTAAAATGCTACATATCTACATTCCCACCCACCTTGCTGACATCAATAAAATTTTGTCAATTGTCAGCCCAATTCAAACATGACCCTTCCTTAAACCTTGCTCATCTGTACTACTTCACCTTTCACAAAATAAAAAAAATTCAAAATTTCATATTCAAAAACGTTATAATAATTAAAGTTTTATTTAGTATGTAATATTACGTTTAACAAAGTCAACAAAAAAATTATATTTATAAGACAATTGAAGAGAAATTATACATTAAGACTTTTTACAAATATGAAATTGAAAGATGTAAAGAAAAAAAAATAAAAATTTGGTTTTCTTTTTAAGAATAATGACAGAATCAAACAAGAAATTATTAATAAGAATAACGAAAGTTAAATCCCCTATTTATACCAATGGTCATTACAATCATTGATAGTTCCGTGAATATTTATGAACTTGTTATTATTAAATGGAATGAAATAAATGAAAAGGTTAACTTACTGTTTGGTTTATCCCTTGAAGTCCACAGGCGCCGGAAGACGATGAGAGTATGTATGAATATTTAAGTTTTGGTGTCCTTGTTTATATAAATTAACACCGTTATATTGTGAATTGTTATATGTAATAATTAATTTTTATAACAAAATATTAACAGACCACTGACACATTATATATGTAGATTTAACGTTCCTTTTCCTTTTCCATAGTATGAAATTTGCATTTATATATCTATATATAACTAAATTATTCTACAGGTTTTGAACAAAAAAAAATATATAAATAAAAAAAATACACATAAATGATAGCTAATAATTAACACACTCCGATATTGTAAAAGTGACCCTAATGGAGTCCTTTTCTTTTAGATGCATTAAAATTTTTCTCTTTTTTTTTTCCTTTATATATAAATATATATGTATATATATTTTCTTTTCCTTTTTATTTACTTATGTATCTATGCTGATACTGGATTACGGCCGTCGATAGGAATTGGTTAAATGTAGGTATGTATATCGAGACTTACTCTAATCCAATCTATTTTATATGAGTAATACATAAGTCCAATGGAAACCTTTGAATCCAAACCGCAAATAGTTTTATTCCTTCAAGAATCAATTGCCAAGCAAGTTCGTGTCGTTGTTTACGTCCTCAACAGCAAAAAAAAAAGTAATTGCAAACCGTATAGGTTCTATGGATGTATGTTGATCTTCGACAATAAAATTTAATTTTCAAAATATTTTATTATTTTATTTTTTCTATCGTACTTTTCAACCCTCCTCAAATCAATCCTTTTCTAATTTGTTGTTCTTTTTTTCAATCCATAAAAACAATACCTACTTCATTGAACAGGAAAAAAATTTTTTATATCATTTTTAAAATCAAATCGACAGTATTATACACTAAGCCGCGTCACAATACCATACCTCTGTTAAGTATGGTACAAATCAACAGCAATATAAATTGTTACTCGAACATTTGACAATAAAACTAACATAAGATGAGTTTTGTTATCAATCGGGAAACAAGTTCTGTTAAGGTACGACTGGTAGTTACAAGTTGGCCGCTTGAACTGTCACCCGAGAGCTTTATCAACTCTTGTTCCTTATATATATTTTGATGCATGTAGTTTATGCTTGTTAGTATTTTTAAAATCTAGTTAGTTAAACACATTCGATCTCCCGAATTTATCGTGTGTTCGTATTATAGTTAACTGAGCACGTTATCGTATTTATCTGAACACATTCGATCTCCCGAATTCATCGATTGTTCGTATTTTAAACCGCAGATAGCTGAACACATTCGATTCGTCCGCACTACTACACGAGCCGAAACTATTAGTAGTTCGGTAAACTTTACCTTCGGGTAGTGAATATCAAGTGATCGAAAACTCTTGTAGTGTGAACCTAAGCTAAGTTGCGTGTTCTAAGAAAAGAAGCAGACTTTTTCCCACAACCCTGGACAGGCTGACGCCCAACCCGGCTGTGTCACGAATTTTTAAACTATGTTGAACTTCCTTGGGAACTGACTACCTAGTAATCCGGCTGTGCTAGTCGATGGGTGTGGTTGTGTTGTGCTCCCTCTTAGTTTTATATGTTATTTGTCACAAAAGATTTAAAATTTTAGGTAGTATAAAGACATGATGATTCGTTCATAAAGAATAATTAGATTAAATAAAAAAAAAGAAAAATTAATTGATGATTTATATATGGCCTTAGATGAAATTCGCCACATGTACAAACAAAACCCTCCCTCCATGCTGATAAAGTGAAAATTAATATATCAGCCCGATTTGTAATCAAGAAAAAAAAAATTTAAAACAAATTACGCAACGAACTTTTGCCAACGAATTCGTCCTGCTAGACGAAATTCGGCGTTCGTCCCAATTGTCCGAATTCGTTGGCAAAAGTTCGTTGCGTAAATTCGTCGTGTGGCGCACAACTGGGACGAACAAACAACTGCTGTCATAATAATCCAAAAAATTGTGTGTATTTTTTATTACAAATTTGTTTTTATATACATACAAACATAACAACGATAGTGTTACCGTATAAAGGAAATAATTCTTTTATAAAATTAAACATTAAAAAATAACTATTAAAAACAAATTTCATCATTAATAATTATGTATATTTAACTAAAATGCTCTATATCATAAAAAGAAGAACTTATTAAAGTAAAAATTAACATTATTTACTAATATATTTTAAAACTAAAAAAAACATGGTAACGCTGTACTGATTTCTTCGTCGGCGTATGAAATAGAAATAAATCTATCAGAGAATTCGTCACGTACGACGAATTTCGTCGACGTTGGTGCTGTGTTCACTTTCATATGAATGCATGTGTTCTATTTTTGACGACGAATATTCGCAACGAAAAATTCGTCGTTCGTCCCAATTATGTTCCCAGCATAAGTTATATTGTATTTATATAAATGTGCTAAAGCGAATTCACTGATATACACTGATATACAAGTCAACGGCATAAACAATTTATTTGTAATATTTTCGTTAATTTAACATATAAATTTGTATGTGTGTATGTATTCAAAAACACACAAAATTTCATACTTAAGTAAATATTTAATAAAAATGCATATTGTTCTGGAGATTTGTTTTAAATTCTAAGGGCAAAATAGAAAAAGCAAAACAAATAAATCTCCGGAACAATATGAATTTTGATTAAATATTTACTTAAGTATGAAATTTTGTGTGTTTTTGAATACATACACACATACATACATACATGCGTTGAAATTTTCGTTAACATGCTTGAAAATAAAATTTTTATATACAAAATGTAATTTTTTTGTGGTGCTGCAATGGAAAAAAATCGTAAAAAAATAGAATCCAATCGACATCCACTCTGAAATTTTGAGGGAATGTTAAGAATATATTAACCTTTAAGAAAATATTTTTTTCAGATTTTTCGACTTGTTCGAAGATTGTGGAAAACAGAAATTAAGTAAAAAAACCAAATTTTAATAATAAAAAAAAATTAATTTATAAAAAATAATATTTTTTTTTAAAGAAGGTTCAAATACCTTTAAAATAAGGTATTGAACTTCAAGATCCATTCACTAGTTTTATAAAAACATTAGTTTAAATGTTGTCATGTCGGAAGATTTTTCACGATTTTGACGATTTTCAAATGCAAATAACTTTTTAAAAAAAAATTTTTAATTTTTTTCCCGAAACACGTGTAAAATATTTTTTAATGAAGACTTCGTTCTCAAATTTTGAAAGACATCGGAGACATCAAAGTCAATTTTTAGCAAAAATCGTACGGTTTGACATGGAATGACTCATATGTATGTGTTTGCTTTTTCTTCCTTAAAATTTCCTACTCTTAAACGACAACAGATCCTGCTCCACAGCATAAAACAAGTAAATTTTCTTCCGCGTTCATTATTATTTTTTATTATATAAATTTGTATTTTTAACAAGTTTTATTAAATAATTATTTAATGCTATTATTTAATCGTTTCAGTTTCAACTCTCGTAGTGAACAGACGCGTTTTTATAATCGTCGCAACTGAATATAAAAAAAATATAAAAGAAAAAAAAAATGTTCAAGTCACAAAAAATATAAAAAAAACAAAACATTTATTGAACAATTATTTTACTGGTTTTATTTTATTTTTTGCTTGTGTGCAATATATGTACATAAATATTTGCATACACAAACTAATATAAGTGAAAATAAAAAAAGAGAACTCTGATGAGTTCATCTTCTGATAAAAACAACAATAATCCTACAAGCAGTAGGAATGTACAATATATAACTTTAGTTGCTGATGACGACAGTAAAAAAAATGAATTAAACAAAAACCTGAATTTAACAGAAAACACAAATACTCGTGCGCGATCATTATCTTTGAACATGTTAAATAGTGATCAAGAAGCAACAACAATTGCACCCATCAGCAAACTTGTCAGCTTAGCTGTACAAACAAACAAACAAACAATAAGTAACAAGGTGACCAACGTGCACAAAATGGTAGATGCGGTGAGTACAATAAATGATGATAATAAAATTCAAACAGGAATGGACAGATACATAACCGTGTTAAAAAGGGGAAGAAGTCCAAAATCACCTCAAATTGCTTCAACAGCGAAAGTTCCCAGAGATGGAAAAAACAAAATAAAAAATTCCGAAAATCGTTTCGCGATTTTATCAGAACAAGACAATGAAGACACAACTACAACAAGGTCGATATATTTAAGAGAGCAGAACTCTAGTTTTTTGGTAAAAAGCCTTATCTCCTTAATTGGAGAAAATGAGTTCTATGTAACTCCAATTAAGCGCGGAAATATTAACGAAACAAAAATCCAGGTAGTGCAAGAAAGTAATTACCGAAAAATAGTTTCTTACCTTGAGTCAAAAAACAAAAATTTTTATACGTACCAATTAAAGAGTGCTAAAGGTCTAACCGTCGTAATAAAAGGTGTAGACTCTAGTGTGGATCCAGAAGAGGTTAAGTCTGGCCTTGAAAATAATGGCTTCAAACTTAAAAATGTTTCTAACATCAAAAATAGGGATAAAATCCCCCAACCTATTTTTAGAGTCGAGCTACAGCCAGGGGACTTGAAAATTAAAAAAAATGAATCGCACCCAATCTATAATCTAAAGTACTTGTTACACAGAAGAGTTACAGTTGAGATGCCACATAAAAAAAATGGACCTATCCAATGCATGTCAAGAATTTGGCCCTACCAAAACTTATTGCAAGTTGCCTACCGTCTGCGTTGTATGTGGTGAGTTGCACAGTACCGCTAACTGTGACAAAATAAAAGGTGATACCAAGGCAAAAAAATGCGGCAATTGCAGTGGAAACCACACTGCTAACTATATAGGCTGCCCTCTTTACTCTTTTTTTAAAAATTCGTCGAACAGAAAAACAAATGCTACTCCCGATCAGCCCAACACCCCTTTACTCTACCCTCAGTTACCTCAACCGTCGACTAGCCATAATCAATACTCAAATGTTTTAAAGTCTAACACGACTCTTACTCAACAAAAACCTAATAGTCAATTTTCATACGCTAATATTTTAAAGAGTAACCAGACTCCGGCGCAAAAAACTGTACCAGTAAATGAAGAATCAGGGCATAATTTTAGTCGTATTGAAGCCTCGATAGAGATCCTAATACAAACAGTAAATACATTTACTCTCAACATGTCCTGTATGATGCAGGAAATATTGAAAATGCAGTCTACCTTGTTGCAGGCTGTACTAAGCAAACCATGAACTTAAAAATCTGTTTTTGGAACGCAAACGGCATCTGCCAACATAAAAACGAAATAGAATATTTTCTTCAGGATAAACAAATCGATGTTATGCTTATCTCAGAAACTCATTTAACGTCTCGAAGCTATTTTAAAATTAGTGGATATAATTTTTACGATACTAAGGATCCTCAAGGTAGAGCTTGTGGTGGCTCTGGAATCCTAATAAAAACTCGAATAAAACACTACCTGCTAAATGACCTTCGTGAAGAATATCTTCAAGCAACAAATATCTGTATTGAAAATTTTTATCAAAAGCTTGTGATATCATCTGTTTATACTCCTCCCAGGTTTTCAATTTCAGAGAGTCAATATACCGCATTTTATACAACACTGGGGTCCCGTTTTCTAGCAGCTGGCGACTACAATGCTAAACACACTTTTTGGGGTTCACGTTTAATCAGTCCTAAGGGTCGTGTTTTGTTTGGAAGTAGAAGCATCTTTGGATTTGTCTTCAGATCATTCGCCTACTATTATCACTATTTACTCACACACAACCGCAAGACCAACATGTGATTTACCACTGACATCTGCACGTATTAACTGACTGAAATACAAAAAATATTTGAGTGCTCATTGCACGGAAAATATGCCATTGAGAACACCTACTGACATAGAAAATTCTATTAGGTTGTGTGAAGCACATGCTAAACAAGCTGCTTTTAATGCTACTTCAAATGAAATAAACCAACCAGTGAGATTTAACAATATTTTTTCTGTAGATATAGAAAGGCTATTGTAATGTATGTGTGTATATTTATTAGGTTTTCCAGGGATTTAAAATGGACCTGCCTATTAAGGTGCCGGCGCTTAAGAACGCCACTGGCCTAAATATATTTAAGGCAGTTGGATGCCTGTTTAGGTTTAAAAAGAAGCAGTTTAATGCTCCAAGAGATAATGCCGATTTTAAGGCTAGGTAATGATTGATTTATTTTCATAAATGTAAGTTCTTAAATACTAATATAACAGTATCTTAAAACTACAAAAATTTCCAAAATATTCCAATAATTATTCCAATAATAATAATAGTTATTGTAAGGAATTTATACAAGAATTTAAATACAGCATTCTACGAGGGTAGATCTAATTATAGGTAAATAATATATATAATAATCATAATAATATAAAATAATATAAAATACACTACACCCTACCCCTTAAGAAAAATTTTACAATTTTGAGGATTAAAATTTTAAAATTTCTTACTAATATTTTAACAATTAATATTTTTTTAAATTATTATTATGTAGTTCTTTTGTTTTGCCTCTTATATCTATGACAGAGTTTACCCCTTTCATTTCAACAATTTTATACGGGCCATGGTAAGGTGGCTGATTCTTTTTTCTATTAAAGTTTTTTACTAAGACCATGTCTCCTATATTTAAATTTAATTTATTGAACTTTACACACTAGTCGACGCGTTTGATTTTAGATATTTCTAATAACTCTTTTGCTTTTTGCAATGAAAATTTTAACCTTGCTTTTAACTCTTTCGAATAATTATCAATATTATATACCGGTTCGAAAGTTAATATCTTGTCATTAGGCAAATTTGGTAATCTACCAAATATTAATTCATATGGAGTGTAATTAGTATCCATAGGTGGTGTTGTGTTGTACGCGAAACAAAAATAAGGTATCCAATGGTACCATTCATTATCTTTACAGAAGCCTAAAAGAAATTCTTTTAGCACTCTATGACTCCTTTCAACTGATCCAACAGTTTCATGGTGGTATGGTGTACTAAAAACTTGTTTTATTTCTAATAATTGGCATACTTCCGACATCAACTCGTTTACGAATTCAGTACCTTTGTCTGATTTGAGAACTTTGAAGTGCCCGTACCTTAAAATCAAATTTTCTACTAGAGCCTTTGCAATAGTCTTAGCTTCTTTCGTTTCAATGGGGCATGCTATAAGATATTTTGTTAAATCGCACTGTATAGTTAGCACGTATCTATAGTTATTCGAAAATCTAAGCGGGCCCACCGTGTCTATTGACACTGTTTCAAAACTTGTCCCTGGCGTATCTGTTATGGTTAATTTCTCTTTAATGTGTTTTGTTTGTTTATTGATTTTGCATTCTTTACAATTTACTATATATTGTTTAATCATCTTATTCATATTCTTCCATACATATTTTTGTTTAAGCTTTAATGTTGTTTTTCTGACACCTAAATGTCTTCCTATCGTTGAACTATGGTACTCACTAATGAGACTATTCTGTACTTCTCTATTTGTTATTCTTTCTGGTTCTTTATATATCAAAATTTTCAAAATTGATTTACTTTTACTTCTTACTTCTTTAAATATTCCTTTAAACTGTTCTTTTGACATTACTTTAAAAATTTCATCATTAGCATTTAATGCTAGTTCTTTCACGTTCTTTAATAGTATTTTTGATAATAGCTTCTCCAAATACATCTGTGTGTTAGTTGGATTATCACCACATCTCACTACTATTTCCAAATCGTGTATTTCTACTTGTATTAATTTACATTTTTTTAATATTTCAAATCTAAGTTTCATCATCCCTTTAATATCAGAGATTGAAGTGCATTCCCAAATATAATCTTCATCAGCCTCTTTACTGGAAGTATTAACTATATGCTTTTTATCTTTTCGCGCATTTAATTTATTCTTCATGTTTCTGGTTACGACTAATATGTCTTTACGTGTATGTTCACTTTCACTTTCGGTAGGAATTAACGTTTTCAACGATTCGCTATTTATAACTATTCTAGATAATGCATCGGCATTGGTATTCATTTTACCTTTTTTATACGATATTTCGAAATCGTAGTCACATAAATCCAATCTTTGTTGCGGTGGGCTCAAAAATAAATTGACTAAGTCAATATTAAAAAATAATTTTTCGCAGTGGGGCCTAAGGGAAGCGTCGGGAGGAGGCATAAAAAAAAACTTATTTGCCTCGAGTCCCTCATAAAAACAGTAATTTTAACTGGGGGTATGGCTTTTTAAGTATTGGAGGAACCACTCTCCACACTAACCCCGGTTCATGCTTTAAATAAGCAAAATGATGGTCCACCTTATGTATGCGGAAGGCCTACCGCAGTGGAACCATGTTGTGGCCAAGCTGGTGGCTGAGCAGGCCAAAAATAACAATGCTCAAAAATAGAATGAAAGGCTGAAAAGAAAAAAAGAAATCTAAATATATATATATAAAGTAAAACAATAGGAACGTTATTTACTCTGCCCTTTCCAGAATAATGCAGACCGCAGCACCGAAATAGTTAAAATTAAATTAAAATCTTAAATTATTACAATAATTGAAATTATAAAGCGTATGGACTATGGTGTGCTGCGATAAAATGATTTTTGTCAAATAATGTCTGCAAACACATGTATTCCGTACGTTCAGTGAATGACAGTATGTGTTAATATTCATAATGCAGAAAAATGTTAGTGATGCCAAATGAGTGAGAATAGAGTAAGGCGTAAACAAGAACGGCAACATTAACGCTTACGTTTTTGTTGTTAGAAACGTTAGTTTTCAATATTTTTTTTTGTAGAAAGGAATGTCGAAATTGTTGATATTACGGAGTAGAAAGAATGCTATTGGAAGGTAAAAAGATCAAGACGGTATAGAGTCAAGTAACGGTTTTTATATACATAAAGATTAAGAGAATGGCGAAGGTATAAAAGGCGAAATCGCGGGGGACTCGAGAGTTTTTTCTGGAGATAAGATTGGAGAAGGCAGTCAATTGAGGACTTAAATATATAAAATTGTGGAGTGGTAGAAGTGTCTCCTAAAAAAAAAAGGAACAAATAAAGAAAGATTTATATAAGACTAAATTTAAATTAAACAAACGAAAAAAAAAATGAAGAAAGATTTATAGAAACCTAAATTTAAACAAAAAAAAAAAAAAAAAAACAATCACATACATATACGAAACTAAATTTGAACAAAAAAAAAACAGTCTAATAAATAAAAAAATACATCTAAACAAGAAAAAAGCTATAATTAAACCGGAGATAATTAAAACGCAATTGGAGCAGAAAATTTACCATTCCAAGCTGGTGTACCAAGGGAAAGTAATAAGGGTGATTGATCCAGCGACACAGTAGGAGCGGAAACTGAAATTTGTTAGCGGATGCCTCTCTATATACATATATGTGCAGATACGTATTCAATAAAAATATTAATTTTTGAAATTATATTATTTTCCTTTTTCTAGCATTAATTACCGAACTTTTTTTTGCAATACGTAACATTTACATATATATCCTAATAACCATTTTTGTATTGAATATGTCGGTTAAGTAGTGTAGTTCAAGACAATTTTTTTTAATCTGTAACAAAGGAAAAAGAAAAGGTGTTGGTTAGAAATTTGGTGAAGACGCAAAAACTACGTAGATATTTCCTTGTAAGGTATGCGTCAGTAAGGATTGTTTTTTTTTTAGTATATCCATTTTGGCTCTTTTTTTTTTATTGCGGGCTATGAACAAATGCCTTAGGGAGCTCCTTCAGGTAGTGCAGAAATACTGAATAGACCAACGCAGGCCAAAAGAACAAAAAAAAAATATACGTGTATAGAAAAACACAATCTTTCCTTGAGGAAAAGTATATTTTTCGTAGAAGCTAAATAACAGAGTAGGCTTCTGAACACTGATTCTGGTTCATTTGAAAAGAAAATTGTTTATTTTTTGTTGTATTATTTTTTTTGTGCAAGTAAAAAATTATTATAATTATATTTATTTAATAGTTTATGTTTTTTTTTATTTTTTCGCATGTAGAGTAAGAAAAAAAAATATAGCAAATTTATACCAAAACAAAAAAAAAAGAAAATTAGTAATAGGTATTTTTAGTGTTTAAATTTACTTCAAATAAAAAATTGATATTATGTTATGAGAAATGTTTAACGGAAAAATGATGAGCTAAATTTATTTACGGGGAATTATTGATGTGACGGTAAGTGTGTGAACGTCTGTGCGGTAAGGGGTCATAACTGGAAATTAAAACGGAAATGACCAAGGTAGGGAAAGGGCAGCTGGAAGTGTCATCTTACTTCCCTAACGACAGTATGTTGGAGATTAGAGTAGAGTCAATAGTTAATAGATTTTTTTTATTGATAATAGTCCTCGGGCTCAGATGAGGGTTGAGAGCGCACTCCCATGAAAATCTCCGCATTTGAGTTGGCCGGTGGAGTTCATCTGAAGTCGCATAGGGGGCAGGTAACATCTTATTCTAGTCATCTTCGATGATGGATTTCTGTGAGAAAATAATGATACTAAGGGTCTATGATCAGTAATTACGTAGAACTTTCTACTGTAGAGGTATGGCCGGAAAAATTTTATTGCCCAATGTATGGCTAGCAATTCTTTTTCTATAACAGGTTTATTTATATCGTGTTTATTTAACGATTTGCTCGCATATGATATTGGTAAATCTGTCCCAATTTCACCTTGCGACAATACTGCTCCTAGTGCAAAATTGGATGCATATGTTGTTAATATAAAAGGTTTCCTAAAATCAGGATATTGGAGTATTGGTGGTTTAATTAATTTTGATTTTAATGTCTCAAAAGACTTTTGACAATTTTCATCCCACTTAAAAATTTTATCTTTCTTTAACAAAGTATTCAAATCTTTAGCTATTTCTGCAAAATTTTTAACAAAACGTCTGTAGTAATTACAGAACGCAACAAAACGTCTGACTTCATCAACATTCTTAGGAACTGGATAGTTTTTTATTACATCATGCTTTGCAGGGTCTGTACATATTCCCTTATCAGTTATCAGGTGACCTAGATAGACTACTTCTGTCTTTAAAAAACAACATTTATTTGTATTTAATTTTAAATTATATTTTCTCAACTTTTCAAAAACTTTTACTAAATTATCATGATGGTGTTGTATACTACAACCAAACACAATAATGTCATCGACATATAAAAATGCTTCGGCATCTAATCCACTCAATGCAATTGTGAGCATTCTCTGAAAACTATTGGATGATATTTTTAATCCAAAGGGTAAACGAGTGAATTGAAAATGACCATTTCTAGTAGAAAATGATGTTACTGGTCTAGAATCTTTATCTAAACTGATTTGATGGAAGGAACTAGTCATGTCTAGCGTAGAAAAATATTTAGCTCTACCTAGCTTGTCCAATACGTCTTCAATTCTAATTAATGGAAACTTATCACTTATGATTTTTTCATTTATCTTTCGGAAATTAACTACTAATCTCCATTTCTTCGTGTCATCTGCTGATTTTTTTGGTACTACCAACAATGGAGAGTTGTACGGACTCACGGACGGTTCAATTATGCCATCTTCTAGCAATGTATTTACTTGTTTGTTTATCTCGCTCATTTGTGACTCAGCGAGCCTACATGGTTTTATATAAACCGGTGCCGAATCGGCCATCTCAATTTTTTGACTATAAAAATTATTAACAGTTAACTTGTCACCATCAAGGTGGAAGACATCGCTATATTTTGCAATTATATCTTTCAAAGATTGTCTTGCTGACGGATCTATTGATTCTATTTTTAAATCTTGCAAAACTTTATGTACTCGCTCTTTGTTTTTATCAGCTATTTTGTTGAAACTATATATCTTGTACTTCGACAACGGTTTAGTTTCTAATTTTAACTGATTCAAAACTACATCTTTGTCAGTAGTATTTAATAATTTCACGTGCTTTATTCCCACGGCTGGTATCACACTATTTCCTACGGAAATTCCAGGACTTATTTCCTGATTTAAAACGATGCTTTCCTCATCGGTACATATATTAACTGGTGCTATTAGTTCTGATCGCGCTGGTATACAGATTTCAGTTTTATAAACGCGTTTAGGGGTTATCGGTAGAATAACTTCTTCGTTATCTATATTGAAAGACGTTGTATAAGTTTCGAAATCAATTTTACATCCATATTTTTCTAAAATATCCCTACCGATAATTCCATTAGTATTAATTGGAAAATTATCTTCAACTATGTGAAATTTGTGTATAATACGTTTGTTATCTAATTTTAGAGTTAATCTTGCAGTACCAAGACTTTCTATAGTACCTGCAGTAATACCACTCAGTGATGATATATCACGTACATCTATATTATCTATATTATCTTTTTTAAAAATTGAAATATCGGCTCCAGTATCTATTAAAAATTTGAGCTCTTTATTAATTGTGTTACAATTAATTGCTATATAATTATCTGTATTGTTTGAAATTTTGAAAAATTTTTGCCCTTCTGGATAACAAACTTTGTTATCCGGGTTTGTTAGTTTCCCTGATTATTTCTATTGTTGCCAGATCTATTCGAGAAGCTGTTTCTATTGTTATTATTAAATGGATTATTACTTCTTGCTGCACTACTTCTATTTGCAACATTGTTATTATTTCTATACCTATCAGGGTTATTGTTATTTCCGTATCCATTACGATTGTAATAGTTTGTATCAGCACGATTAAAATTATTATTATGGTTATTATAATTTCTATTATTATTTTGATTATAATACCCTTGGTTTCTGTACCCTGTGTAATTTCTATTATTTCTCTGTGAATTGTAGTTATTAATGCGTTCATTTTCACGCCTGTTTATTCTGAAAATGCTATTATTATTATTATCTGTTTGTAACGATCTCTCTATAGTTACACATTTTTCTACTGCTTCGCTAAGCGTTTTGGGACTACTTGCCACTAATACGTTTTGGTATTCTATATTAACACCTTTTGTAAATACATTTAACGCCATATTTTCGCTCATTTTATAAATCGCGTTGTTAGTCTCTATTGATGGATTTTCTATCGCTTTTATTTCAAAACTACTCAATTGCTCTGACAGTAATGCAACTTTTTCCTTGTAAGCTAAAATACTCATGTTTCCTGGTTTCATTGTGCCTAACTCATTTAAGACTTGTTGCAAAGTTCTAGGGTTTGGGTACGCATCAATTAACAACTTCTTCAACTCCGCAAACGTAGTTGGTCTGTTGGAACGCCCTAAGACACCTCGGACATGCGCAGCTAGTTTGAAGTTATAGACGTACTTAATGAATATCTCTCGGTCTTCTGTTCTCAAAATATCATGTAACAATTCTGTTTGCACTATAAAATCTTCCAACACCTCATATGAACCCTTAAAAACATGTAGGTTTTTACCTACGACATTTATGTCAAAATGTGCCATATTGACAATTTTTTCTTCAAGTGTATCTCTTGGTAATTCTTTAGTTTCTTTTATGACTATACAATTGATCAATTTCTCAACCTTTGTGTATAATTCTCTAAATTTTAATATAACTGACTTAGTCTCTTTTTCTTCAAAATGTTCACTAATACTCTCTACTTCTTCTTTAATATGCGACAAACGCGATAATTTTTCTAATTTATACGCAGAGGTGTAAATTCTGTCTTTACTCTTTTTTAAATTTTTCTCTAGTTTATCTAATTCAATACAATATTCGTGTACTATTTCCATTTAAAATTTAATATATATAATTTAAATTTTATTTTTATATTTTAAAAATGCTGGCAACTCTTAATTTATTTTTTTTTTTTTTACATTTTATATTTCCCAGCTTCTATATATATTTTGTTAAAATGAGTTAATGTGGCAACTCTTAAAATTCTTTTACATTTTCTTTTCTTTGTGAAATTCTTATTTCATTTCTATTTCTTTTAGTGTTTTTTTTTTTATTTTAAATTCTCATGTTTATAAATTTTTGTTCTTTTTTCATCATAAAAGTGATAATAAATTTGTTTAATTTGTGCAAAAAAAATTTTGTGCTTCTTGCATTTAAAAGAAAATTTAAAAATAATGTAAAAAAATGCTGTTTATTTGTGTTTGGGGCCTTCATTTATTGGAGTGGCCATGTATTTCGGTGCTTCTTTTTGGCTGCCAGTTGGGATGTATTCTTCCATATGCCTGGTTTATTGGTGCCATGTAAGGTTCGTGTGCAATATCTGACATGCCTCTTCTTTGTTTGCTGGCACGTACTCCTCGACAGGTATGATATTTTTCTTTAGTTCGTTGGGCAGGATCGCCATGTAATGTATGTGTGTATATTTATTAGGTTTTCCAGGGATTTAAAATTGACCTGCCTATTAAGGTGCCGGCGCTTAAGAACGCCACTGGCCTAAATATATTTAAGGCAGTTGGATGCCTGTTTAGGTTTAAAAAGAAGCAGTTTAATGCTCCAAGAGATAATGCCGATTTTAAGGCTAGGTAATGATTGATTTATTTTCATAAATGTAAGTTCTTAAATACTAATATAACAGTATCTTAAAACTACAAAAATTTCCAAAATATTCCAATAATTATTCCAATAATAATAATAATAATAGTTATTGTAAGGAATTTATACAAGAATTTAAATACAGTATTCTACGAGGGTAGATCTAATTATAGGTAAATAATATAAATAATAATCATAATAATATAAAAAACACTACACTATTGACTGAAAAACGGAGAGCTCGACGAGAATGGCAGCGCTACAGACCGGCCCAGCTAAAATTAAGGCTTAAGGAGTGTACCAAGCAGCTTAAGAAAGTTTTGCAAACTCAAAAAACAGCTTCCCTTCAAAAATTCCTTCAAGAGCTAGATGCAACACCACAAACAGATTATTCGCTGTGGCGTGCAGCCAGAGGACTTAAAAGGCCGGTGATATGTAAACCTCCATTACGAGCTTCAAATGGTGACTGGGCAAGAACTGATGCTGAAAAAGGTGCTCTTTTTGTTAAACACTTAGAAAAAGTATTTACTCCAAATATTTCTGCTGATATTATTGAACTGCCACCAGTCGTCGCTTTACCAGAAATTCCGCTAAGATTTAATATTATGGAAATTGAAAAGGCTATTACAAGTCTAAACTCAAAAAAAGCCCCAGGTATTGATAAAATAAGTAACAAAATGCTGCAAGAATTGCCTTTCATTGCAAAACGAGTAATACTATTCATCTTTAATAGTATTTGACGACTGCAATACTATCCGGCAGAATGGAAGGTTTCGATGATTACTATGATACCAAAGCCCGGTAAGGATCATACAAAGGTTGAATCCTATCGGCCTATTAGTTTATTGTCCAATATGTCTAAACTTTTTGAAAAACTGTACATGAGCAAGCTGACTCCTATAGCAACTAGCAGTGCATGTATTCCAGATCATCAATTCGGTTTTCGCAGTCAGCATAACACTATTGAACAAACTCACAGACTTGTGAATGTTATAAGAGAAACTTTTGAAAAAAAAAATATTGTTCAGCGCTTTTTATTGATGTCGCACAGACCTTTGATAAAGTATGGCACGAAGGTCTTGTCCACAAATTAACACTAAATCTACCCGCAAACATCGTCAGGCTCTTAAAAAGCTATCTAGAGGAAAGAAAATTTGTAGTTAAGGAAGGCAATTTTACAAGCCCCCCGCAGTCGATTGAAGCCGGAGTCCATCAAGGCAGTATCTTCGGTCATTTACTTTATTTAATATATGCCTCTGACTTACCGTTAAGCAGTATCATTCACACGTCAACATTTGCTGATGATACGGCTTTTCTAAGCGTTCATGAAAATCCTGTAGAAGCTTCCCGGAATCTACAAGGGTACATCTCAAAATTGGAAACATGGCTAAAGCAATGGCGGATAAAAGTGAATGAGCAGAAATGTGTACACGTTACTTTTACTTTACGCAGGGAAACATGCCCGCCTATACAAATCAACACCGAGACTATACTGCAACACACTGTAGTAAAATATCTAGGCGTTCATCTTGATCGTCGTTTAACATGAAATCGCATATAGACGCAAAGTTGACACTAATGAAATTAAAATCAGCCCAAATGAATTGGCTTATTGAAAGAAATTCTATATTAAGTCTTGACTGTAAACTTTTGTTATACAACGCGATCCTGAAACCAATATGGGCCTATGGAATCCAGTTATGGGGCACTGCCTCAGCATCAAGTGCAGAAAAAATTCAAAGTCGACAAAACAAAATTCTACGTAAAATTACTGCAACCCCCTGGTATATCCGAAATCAGCGCATTCACAAAGACCTTGATGTTCCGTTGGTGAAGACAGTATTTTCAAAACACGCAAAAAAATATAGTGAAAAACTAGTATTGCACCCAAATCCACTTTCGCGCAATATTCTAAATTATAGAGGCCGCACCCGGCCGTACACGAGAGATGTAAAACATCAAAAATCAACAGTTGTAATTAAAAATTTTGTTTAGCACTGGCTAAACATATATTAATGTATTTTTAGATTTAAGATTTGAAAAACTTATTGATGTTTCAATATATAATTGAAAATTCAATAAATAATAAAACTACCACAAAAAAAAAAAATATGATTTTCGTTATTTTATTTGATACTATTTCTAAGATGTTTCAACAAACAAAAATTAACATATATTTAACCGTAATGTGCACACAAAACAAAATATTTTTTTATTTAAGAGAGTTTTAAGTAAATATAACAATAAATATTTTTTATCAAATATTTAATGAATCTGCACGTATCTTTAGTAATATGAATTTTCATTAATTCAATAAAACTGAACTTAAGCCTAATAATAATAATTTCTCATTTATTTATTATTATAGTTTAAATAATAATTACGTTTATTCGTAATAATAATATAAAATATTTTTTCATAATGTTAAACTGAAATTAATTTACTGACAACAGAGAGAGCAATGACATGCTGACTAAAGAGCAAATGATTACGATTGGAAGCAACATTGCTTGACTTAAGTTATTGAGCAAAATTTGTTTAATATAAATCTTTTTTTTTCCTAATTCCCAACAAAAATATTTCACAAGGTTGTACCAAAGACCGTAGACTATAAGTATAATATTATTATTTATAAATCTATAGTCTTTGGTTAAACGGTTGCTGACATCAATTTCTGTTACATACTAAATTTTACGTATACATTTATATAAGCTATTTTTTGTATATAAAGATTTATCTGTTTTTTCCACATCACGTACGAATAATTTTACATTCAAATCATTTGTTCTTCATGTAAAAACAGCACCCGAGTTATCATAGTTTGAAATTACTTTTCTCAGTAACTTTGGCCAACAATGAAATTCATCGAGTACAGTAGTACAACAACTACTTCAATACAAAAACAATAGGCATTTTTGGTGTAAAAAAAAAATAAATCCCAAGAAATATTTTATGTAATGACTGTGTCACTATTTTAACTTGATAGCAGCAATTTTCTTATGGCTATAAGCTTAGGTGCTGTTTCCACATGACTTCCGAAACATTAGAATTTTATATTTATGTGAAAAGTACACAGAAAACTGGGTGCTCATTAGTATATGTACATACTCATAATTTCTTATGTGATTCGTGATATCTTGAACATAATTACTGTTGAAAACTTTATCATTAAAATTATTTATGTATTATATCTTTATTTGCAGCCAAAGACATTGATTCATTCGGGAAAGCAAGTACACTTTATGAACATATTTGGAAACGGAAAAAAGTAATCATTCTTGGTGTTTTGGCTTTTACGACCATGTTGGTTGTAGCTACCATCTTGGGAATCAGGACGTTAAATGGAAGCAAAAGTAAGCTTGTACTCGGAAATAATGAAGAATCGAGAAATATTATTCCAATCACTTCTACAATAGGTATTCTTTTGTTTTATATAAAAAAATTAGGACATATTGACAAGACTACTACACAGGCTTACAAACACACTTGCGCAGCAAAAAAGTACTTGATAGATTTTTCACTTATGCATACATACTTATGTATACAGTTAATTTGTAGCTAAATTATCCAATATTACCATATTTTCTCATTCAATATTTTCATTTGCGAATACTAAGCCAGCAGCTATATTCTGTAACTCGCTAAAGCTAAATCTCCATCGTTAAAAATATCTAAAATCGTTTTAGAAATTTTTAGCTACATACATATTGAATTCTGTAATGCGTATTGCTAATTTAGGCAACGTTTTAAAAATTGAATTCGCCGCAGTTTTGGCGTTTGCTATCATCGCTAAAATGTTAAACGTTTGTATTCTCTAATAACATGTAAGCAACTTTTTAAGTTAGAAACGCTAAAATTTAAGAAACATTATTTTGAAGGCGCTAACAGGTAATTTAAGCAAAATATTTTTTATATCATTTTTGTTTAGCATTTTTTTGGGAAAAATAATGTAGGAAACTACAAAAAGGATAAAAAAGGGCAAAAATACATGCTCATTTAGTATTTGGAATAGCATAAAGAGTTTGCCCATGACAGGTTGAAGTCTGTTATGAGTAGTTTAATTTAAATAAAACTCAAATAATAAATTTTATATAAAAAATTTATTTAAAAGAAAAAAAAAAAAGATTTTACAATATATATACATATTTGTCAAGCAGTGAAAAAATATTACAAAATTAAAGGAAACTCTGTACAAAAATTTTAAATTTATTATGATCAAAAATATTTTTTGTACAAATAAATACTTTCAAATAAGTACGCCACAGTACCGCCAGCAAATACCACAGTTTTAACATGGAAAATATTTCAATTGTTTACTGAAATTAATTCTTAACGGTGATGCCATCACTTATAAACGTTCCCATAACTTTCGGACAAAATGCTTTCATGAGAAAATACTACGCAAAAATCATGCGCTGTACAATTTTCAAAATGCATGTGCTGCAAAAAAACAATAAGTTTGGACTAGAACTTTGTGAAATAGCTTTGAAAAATAGACGTTTTAAAACATATTTTAAATTGTTTTTTAACAAAAACACAATCATTGTTACGGAGTATAAATTATAAAGAAAGGTAACACGAAAGCAATAAACACATTCGCCACAGCAGACTACACGAACACAAGACTACAAATGCTGCTAGCTACCGTTGTAGCCGTATAGCCAGCTACTCAATTATTTTGGAAACGACAGATACACATTAAACAGCTGTTCCTGAATTGTTGCAACGATTAATTTATGTATATTACAGCTACTTAATTATTTTGGAAACGACAGATACACATTAAACAGCTGATCCTGAATTGTTGCAACGATTAATTTATGTATATTACAGCTATTTAATTATTTTGGAAACGACAGATACACATTAAACAGCTGATCCTGAATTGTTGCAACGATCAATTTATGCATATTACAGCTACTTAATTATTTTGGAAACGACAGATACACATCCTGATCCTGAATTGTTGAAACGATTCATTTATGTATATTACAGTGCTGATATTTAGCGCTTTTACTTTTTAAGGTTCGCTGGGGCGAATTGAATTCGCCACTCACATCACTTTGTATGGATTCGCTGTGACCGAAAAAATTTATTTTTTATTGGCCATAACTCCTAGAATGTGTTTTTATCAGGATTTTTTCGACACGATACGATACACACACCAAAGGTTGAAAAAGGTATAGGTTTTTGTTTAAAAAACGAATTACTCTCAATTGAACTATGAACTGTGATTACTTAAATCTTTTTTAGCAAAATCCTCAGAAGAAAATAGTCAGAAAATAAGCAGATCTGCGCCTGAAGATACAAGTTCTTAACCATTTCTTCTATAAAAAAACCATAGATTCTATTAAAAAAATCGGAAAACGTTCAAAAATATATTTCTTATACATAGGTTTAAAAGAAATTGTGTATAGTTCGGAATATAAAGCTATAATAAAGCTACGTTCACATATATCAAATATTTGTCGCAAAAAACGTAACCAAGAAAGAAAGTAATAATTTATTTCCTTTAATTATGGGTTCGCATTTTTAAAAAACCATATAAAAATAATATTTTGGAGTATAATTAATTTTATTTTATAATATAAAAACCATGTTAAATGACACTATGTCTAAACAAAACTATTGTTTAGGTTTTTTTGGACAAATATTAAATAAATGTGAACGTATCTTAAGGTACAACAGTATTCAAACATTTTTAAAAATAATTTTTTTATTTATATATTATTGGTTAAGTAATGTCTATATTATTGAAGTTGCGAATATCACTTTTTAGTATTCGTGAATACGAATATCTGTAACAACATTCGCCGAATACGAATATTGATTTTAAAATTTAGTGCCACTTAATATTCAAGTGGAAAAAATCACTCCCTTTGTGTCACTAACAAAAAACAAAAAAAAAAAAAAAAATGGTTACACTACTATAGGTATTTAGCATTATATGACAAAGCCATACTGAATTTGAAGACCCTACTGAAAAATTTTTAACTATTTTACTTACATGCTTTCAGATTTTGTCTAACTGGGAGAACATATTTTTGCAGATGGCACAGCCAACTATGTTGGTGGACTTTCTTAAGTTCAACATTCCTCTACTGGGGTTTAACTACTAACGTAAAACGGCATAAACAAATAAGACTTTAATATTTAAATGTTAGTTGCAAAATATATAAGGTTAGATAGAAGGTTATTATCTTGCGCTAGAGACAGAATTTTCTTTAAATTAAAATTATTAAAAATTAATATACATCTTATGTAATTTTTTTAAATTAATATATTTTTTTTTCTTGGAAAGTATGTGCAAAATATTCTAGAAAATTTCGCTTGAATTTATCGAATACGAATATCTTGAAATATGCGAACAATCGGATAATCGAATACGAATATTCGTAACATCACTAGTCTATATGCATTTCTTTGGCACTTTAGTAAGTTATCAGAAGACTTCAAACATACTTTTGAAAATCATATAGACAGTACTTAACCATTAACAAATAAATAAAAAAATGTAATCGTACAACTTAGCGAATATTCTAAATAATAAATTGTAAAAAATTGTTAAAGATCAATTGAGAAAGTTGATAATAATACATATTTTTTTTTCACGGGAAAGGTTAGGTTAAAAATGACTTCGCACTTAAAGCGACCATCGTCAGCTTCTTTAAGTGGTGCATCCACTAAAAATATCCCTCCTTTTTTCTTTTCTGGGTCAGTCTTTCCCGGAACTGCTTTCTATATGACTTCGGGAAGGCCCAGAATCATCGTCCTCCAGGGACTCACTCTCTATTCCCTCACGTCTGGGGGCGTCATATCTCTAGCTCTTACTATACTGGTTGTCTGTGGTGTTGCGTATAGACTGACTTGCTTCAAGCGTAGGACGTGCTCGACGTAATTTCTAACAGCAGTCCCCCTATTTTCGCTCTCGCACATTTTGCCGACTATGTTGTCAGGAGTGATATCACCAATCTGATTTATCATCATATGTCTCACCACAATAAATCAAACTCGGGTCTTCTGCTGTGTTCATGCGATACAGATATTTTCGGAAGTATCCATGACCAAGGAGAAACTATGTAAGAAAGTAATTAACCGAATCGTCTTTGCCTCCACACATCAATGTTGGGGTTGAGTCTAGCTGTCCACCTCCCATAGCGTTCCTCGTTCCACCTCCTCTACCATATTTGAATGGTTTGAGATGTCAGCTCAGTAGAATTAAAGTTCATATTCTCTTTCTTAAGATCCCATGACTTTTTCCGTTCACGTGCTATGAGATCCACAGGTATAACTCCACTTATAACAAAAACTACTGCACCTGATACCGTGCGGTAGGCTGATGCGATCCTCAGTAGTGCTGTGCGTTGTACAGCTTCAAAAACTCGGCGTTTAGTTTTACACCTAACAGCGTCTCCCCAAATTTCGCTACCATACAATAGTATAGAACTCGTGGCCGATTATAGCTTCCTTTTGCTTTGTGTTGGTCCACCTATATTAGGCAAAAGCCTGCTCAGCATTCCTGTAACCCTTGCTGCCTTATTAGCCGCATATTGTATTTGGGCCCAGTACGTGAGTCTGCAGTCCAGTCTCACGCCCAAGTACCTTACCGCTTTTTGCGGAACAAAAGAGCTATCGCCTATCTGCATGCTGTACTCCAGCGATATGTGCGCACGAGTGAACAGAATTACCTCTGTTTTGCTCTTGACAAGTTCCAGACCGTGGTCTTCAAACCAAATTTGAACCCTTATCATCACTTGAGCATCCCACGTCTGAACAGCCAAGAAATGCATTCAATCGTAGGGAATTTGTTCCCACACCCTTCGCTACGAGAGGAACCAGAACTTCAAAATTATGAGAGGCTCTTACGTTTTACCGAGGAGGAATTGGTATCTGCAGCGAAAAGTCTTAAACAAGGCAAGGCTCCTGGCCCAGATGGAGTACCATCTGAGGTACTAAAACCGCTGGGTTAGAACCGACCCCAAGCAATGCTCAGGGTATATAACGAATGCGTGGCTCAGGGTATTTTCCCAAAAATCTGGAAATGACAGAATGCCTCGGGGTTTAGTCTGTTCACATTCCACTGGCGTGAGCTCCTTCTTCTTAAAGTAGGTGCGAGATTCATTTCTGCTGTAATTCGAAAGCTAATGTATTGGTGATCACTCCCAGTATAGTCTTCCAGTACTCGCCATTCCTGGACTGCTCCAATGAGGTTCTCTGCTAAAAAGGTAATGTCTGGGGTACTGTACTCACATCCTGGTCTTCTAAAAGTTGTCGTGGTCATTGTAGAGGCTCCCCATTCGATAGCTCTGGCATTAAAACCTGCTCCTAATATTTCATGAGTCTTATCTTCGATAAGATCTAGCTTCTCGTTGAATCGTTCTATGCCGTTATTAGGGGTGAGGTAACAGCTCATCAGATTATACTGTTCAGTTCGAACGCACGAAAAACAGAGACCGGATCCACACTGTGAAACTGTAAGTTTTCTGCCGTTTGGCACCCCGTCCCTGCACTGCCGTCCCAGTCTCATCTTCATACCAAGACCCTCGATTTATTGGGGCATATTGCTCGCTAATAAAAACTGCATCTACCTCCTTCTCTACAGCTATCTGTTCAAGTAAGGCATCTGCCGTCCGACTTCTATGCTTGTTTGCTTGTAGAAGTTTCATCATTTCTTCATCAGTGGGCATCTTGTTGAACAGGGTATATGGTCGGATCGTTCGCACTTTATTTCTACGCAAATAAAGCAATTGGGAGTTGCGCTACAGTTTTTAATTTTGTGTCCTGATTCCCCACATCAAATGCATCTGGGTCTCCTGTCCAAGCCGGAACAGTTCGCCTCTTGTTGCGTTTGCTTTTTGTTGCGTTCTTTCGTTTTGACGGTCCACATACTTTCTATTTTGTTTTCAGAAAGTGTTATTATATAGTCTGTAATTTTAAATTTTTGGAACAGAAGGCTTCAGAGTTATAAACACAAACAAATGAGAGGTTTGATCCTTTGTCGTCCAATTGTGTTTGAAGATACACTTGTTATGCCAAAAGTCAGCAGCCTTCGTTTTTGGCCCACAAAGATTTGATTGCAAAAATTGATATTAAAGATTTTTCTATGAAAATGAATTTTTTTATGTATATTTTTTTACGAATGTATTATCTAGTTTTATATTGGTATAATAAATAAATACTTCGACACGATGTAATAATCTGTAAGATTTTATATAAGTGAAACTTAAGTAGTGTTTGGTTTCAGAGTGCTATGTGTCGTAATTGATTTACCATCGTTGTTCGCACGGTTGCCCGAACACTTCTACTGAGGATTACACAAAGCCAGCATGTGCTAACTAAACGAAGTTAGCAGATGCTGACGTGTACTGCCATATGAGTGTGTGGATTAGTAAGCATGCGGTCTGAAAGTATAAAAGACATCTCTTTAGCAACAAACATGCAGTTGCTGTGTAGCCGAGCTACGGGTAAGATCATAGTTTGAAATTCGTTTCGCTTTCCCCTCGTGTCACCAGTACAGTAGTGAGAGGTGGGATCAACAATACACAAGGCTGTTTTAGCCTACCGATTTGGGAATCCCTCATCGGCTGCATCGGCGTAGGTCGGGTGATAAGACCAGCCTCCAGTTGGTGGACTCCTCAGCCAACCACCACCACGGACTCCGTCCATTAGCAGATAACAAAAGAGACTTTAACATTTATTCAAAATTTGAGAGAAATTAAAGCAAATTAAATTAGAGAACAACTCAGAATCCGTATTTAATTTATGGAGCGACGAATCCCTGGCTTCCACTGAACTACCCCAGGAACTAGCGGAAACGTGTCGTTACAGGCTCAACAGTAACAAATAATGAGTGTGTGATGTTACCCTACACATCTTACGCTACTTTTTTAGTCCCAAGAAGGCAGTTTTCTAGTTGTAAATCTTCTTCCATAATTAAGGATTCCAACGCACTATGTGTTGGGTCTCATCATACTGCATAAGGACTGTAAGCATTTTGTGCCGTTTTGCTGTTTCGGCCCAGTAGTGTCTCAAGTCATAATAGGCAATTTACTTTCATTCGGTATTTGAGAGTGTTATTATACCCGAGTACTCAAATCGGATTCCTAACGTCTTGCCAAACTTTTTATTTTCAACAGGAGCTCCAAATACCACCTGTAGCATGAGTAAAATTGTCAGTAATGCTATGGCCTTTTATCGATTTTTGCCTTTTGGGATCTGGTTCTTCGTCAGAGTTAGACTTATCTTCATTACATGATTTCTTATTGAAACATGTAGAAGAGATTGATTCAGAGTTCCGATCAATTAGAAGACGCGCTAATCGATGTATTGGACGCTTCGAGCTCCTCTAGAAGTTTTGACCTAAGCGACCCTAACGATTTTATCATTCCCAGGATAAAGACGTACCACTCTGCCTAATGACCATCTCATGAGGTGTACATTATCTGCTTTAACTATTACCATATAATCCATAACAGACCTAGTAATCTGGATATTCGATTTGTGGCGTTACTGTAGTTTATTATTGCGACGACCATCGCTTCCAAAACTCTTCTTTTATGTGAGTTATAAGTCTCCAATGTGACAGTTTAGAGCTCTTAATTGACGTAAGTGCTTCTCCTATGAGAAAATGATCAGGATGCAATGCTCTAAGATCATTTGGATCATTCGACATTGGAGTCAGTGGTCGAGAATTGAGTACTACCTCTAGAGTTGATGAACGGTCGCCCTGGCTGCCCATATTTTGTTGGCGTAATTTCAGAAGTGTTGTACATGGTTGATTGTGTGTTTATCCACAACTACATTGGTAATTTTTTTATCTGAAGAATGCTTTCTGATAGTTGAGTTGCTAAAACGAAAGTCCAAGTGCTTTTACAGTATTGACTTCATTGAAGTCAAAACTAACTTCTTGATCACTTGCTAACCTTAAGTAGCTGTGGATGATTTGTACACAATTTTTCAACTGAAATTCATGATGCCACAGAATTGTTATAAGCTCATCTTGAATTGTAATGGCGGTATTTCTGATCCTCCTAAGCCATCGCCCATGTAGAAGTTATCCTGCAGACATTTGGAACAATATGGATAGTTAACAGCATTTTCATATGAAATTTCTTGCAAACACCTTGTTGCAAGATATGGAGCTGCTTTTGTCTCATATGTTACCGTTTTAAGTTTGAAGTAACTTACGGGTAATCCTCTGCATCTTCTCTTCAAATAATTAATTCGTATTGCTGATCACTCGCATTGAGTTATATGCCGATACATTTCTTCTTTGTCTATTACAAAAACAATTTTAATTCAGACTGAACCGTTCGGCTAGTATACCTCAGGCTATTTAAATAATATCCCTGGGAGGTTTTTGCAGGCACATCGAATACAAATCGTAATTTTGTTGTGGTACTTTCTGGTTTTAGCACATAGTGATGTGGGATGAAATGCTTAGGATTTTGCAAACCGTCAAAGTTGACTTTTTGCATATGTCCTAATTATTCGTACTTTCGAATGAATTGGATATTTTGCGATTGTAACTGTTTGATCCTTGAAATTCGTCGTTCTAAAGCTATTGGCAATGTTCTGAAAAACTCAGCGTTTTCAAATCGCATACGGTTTTAAAAACGCAAAACGTATTTTGTCATTGTTCTGAAAACGCTACGATTTTCTATTTTTCGAAACTGTGTTCGAAGAATAAAAACATACGTTTTTTCTTAAATAAAATAAACAGTTAACAAAATAAATTTAAAATAAAAAAATAAAAATACTTTCTATATTGGCTTTAAAAAAATCTACAATCAAAAGAAATGTTAATTAAAAGAAAAACACTAAAGAAAAAACACTGAGGCAGAAAATTAAAAAACTCAAAGAAAATTTTAATATTGCAATTTTTTTTTATTAAAATTTTGTATCGTGTTTCCTTCAAATGAAAAGAAAACATATTAAATTTCATCTTGATTGAACCTCTTTTGGATTTTTTAATGCCTGAAATGTAATGCGCATGTTTTTTCAAGCTTTTTGTGCAATAGTTGCAGTAGTATTGCATGCCAATTGGAGGATGTGTTGATGCCAAGATTGTTGAGTGCCAGCAAACACTCACTTGTTGTATCATGAAGACCCAAAAATGAGTTATTAAAAGGAAAAAAATGGGGCACAATATTTGAATAAGAACATACCAACTAAGATATTTCTCATGAATTTTTGCTGGAATTTCAATATGTACGACTATAACGTTACTACGAATATCATGTAAAATGAAGAAAAGAAATTTTGTGTATTTTGCTTGAAAAATTGCTTATGTTTGGAGGTCAATTACAAGTTGTCTGTGCAATTTAGTTAATTAGTTCTTTTTTTACTGAGACTGGTATTATCTTGAGGTTAAACGCGGTATATTTTTCAGTTATCAGAATAAAGGAAGTATTTTTTATTTGCAATTATATCAGGAAGGCTGTAAGTAAAATATTTTAAAACGAAAATAAAACTTTGAAGACAAATACTCTTTTCTTCTAAATACTTCCATGATCTTATTACTTGTTTAGCAAAATTAGGACTTTGCACTAATAGAAAATAAAAAAATTTTTTGACGGAATGTGCCCATGCCGAACAAAATTTTTCAAAAACGGCATGAAGTCTACTAGAATTTCTCGCAAAGATCTTTTTCAAATATGGTTATCGACTGTCAAAAAAGACAAAGTTGATCGTATGGTTGACTTCATTTCACAAAATTTTGTCAGCAGTTCATCAACAACAATCGAATTTAGTAAACTGAAAAGTTTCTGTTTTACTATATGTAATAAATTTCGGAACAGATGGGAAAAGGCTCGTAGAACAAAGTTGCGTTTTCTGCACGATAATAACGACTGGATAGCCGTTCTTCCATTTAAAAAAAAAATATGCGGAACAAAACTCTACTAGAGGCAGACCAACAGAAAGTTTTTAAAATTGTAGTCAAAGAAGCAAAAGAAGGAAAATTAAAGAGTTGACTAATGTCATAAGTGATGAGCAATTAATAATGGCAGTTGAAACGCAGATGCGATCGTCTCGAAAACGCGATTCAACCGGAATGGTAAAAGAATTGACGCTGGCTTCACCACAAAGAGGAACCTATATAAAAAAGATTAGGTCAAAAACCGATCTGAAAATCGGTCTCTCAGCAGATAAGTCCCTAGGATTTCGATCTGTCAAGCTGAAGTATTACATAATAAGTTTACAAGTTTTGTCAAAAAAACAATATATCCTTTATATCCTTTTTATTTTCGAAGTTATTAATAAAGAACTAATGTATTAAAAATATAGTATAATTTTACAAAACAAATGTGGGCGTGTCGATGGGCAGATTAATTAACATTTCTGCAATAGTTTTAAGTAATATGCTTCCAGTCCTCATTCAAGAAATTTGCGTTATATGCCTCTTATATCCAAAGATACCAACAAAAAAGAAATGCTTTAAAAATCTCATATTTTTACATAAGAAAAGTGGGCGTGTCTGTAGGCGGATTTATCAATTTTTTGCAGTGTCTTTAAATAGAGGTTTAAAAGTTTTTGTGCAAAAAATTAACTTAATATCCTTCTAATTTTCAAAGTTATAAACACCAGAGGAATGCTTTAAAAATTAAATATTGTTTACATGATAAAAGTGGGCGAGTCTGTGGGCGGATTTTCCAAATTTTTTGTCCACATATTACTAAGGAGGTAAGCAGTCTTCGTGCAAAAAATAAACTATCTACGCGTTTTATTACAAAAGTTATTAATTTTTGCCAGCTGGATTCAAGAATCGAACACTGTGTGTCGTCGAGTCCTTTTTTAAATTCCGTATTATTTCCTGAATTAACTTTCCGTGGATTTTTTTATCTTCCTATAAGTCCACAATGTTTTCCCTTTTTTAATCTGTATATCACTGAAGATTTGATTATTAATGATGAAACGATGTATCACAAATGTTGCTGGCTAAAAACTACTGTGGTTATAGCTGCTTAAGTTTTCTTGCGATTATATTGTGGGACAGCATGATTTAAACTGCTGTAGTTTGTAACTGCTCCTGCCTCCAGACACTTGTTGATTGCGATTTGCTGGGTTGCGATTTTGTTTTCTTATTAGAAATTTAAAAGTTCCTTAGCACTGGAGGGCGCAAACTTGAAATATATTTAAGAAACCTTGGGGTCACCAAATGTTAATTGAAATTATAAATGATTAGATTATCCCGGTGTGCTTCGCTACCACCCTCGTCTATACTATCCCCCATATTTATAAACGAATAATAAAGGTAAAGTATACTTTAAAACCGGTTTTCCCATACAAATTTCGTACTTTAAACCAACAGTAACTTTAATAATCGTTTATAAATATGGGGGTAATATTATAAAGAGGAAAGATTTGATTTTTTGTTTGTTTGTTTGTTTGTTTGAAATTAATTGGCTCCGAAACTACCGGATCAATCTTTCTGAAATTTGCACAGCATGTTACTGTGACTCTGGAAGGAATAATAAGCTATATGAAGTTTTGATTGGACGAAGGGGTGTGGCACCGCCCCTCTTTAGGAAAACCAAACCCTTGGACCGATCTTGCTGAAATTTTCACAGCATGTTACTGTGACTCTGAAAGGAATAATAGGCTATATGAAGTTTTGATTGGACAAAGAGGCGTGGCACCGCCCATATAACTCAAAAATTTAAATCGCCATATTTTTAACATTTTTTTACCTTCGTCGATGATATTTAGTACATATGGTATTGGCATAATTTAAAATACGTACCAGGAAAAAAGTGGGTGGGACCGCGCCCCTTCTTAGGAAAATTAAAAATCGTAATATAGTTTTAACTACTGGACCGATCGTAATTAAATTTTCACAACAGGAATTTTATTTTATAACGAAGGGGCAGCGAAGCGCACCGGGTATATCTAGTTATAAAATAAAATTAAAAGTATTTATATATCCTATTGTAAAAATTTAATGACGATCGGTCCAGTAGTTAAAACTATATTACGATTTTTAATTTTCCTAAGAAGGGGCGCGGTCCCACCCACTTTTTTCCTGGTACGTATTCCAAGTTATGCCAATACCATATGTACTAAATATCATCGACGTAGGTCAAAAAATGCCCAAAATATGGCGATTTAAATTTTTGAGTTATATGGGCGGTGCCACACCTCTTTGTCCAATCAAAACTTCATATAGCCTATTATTCCTTCCAGAGTCACAGTAACATGCTGTGAAATTTTCAGGAAGATCGGTCCAAGGGTTGGGTTTTCCTCAAGATGGGCGGTGCCACACCCCTTTGTCCAATCAAAACTTCATATAGCCTATTATTCCTTCCAGAGTCACAGTAACATGCTGTGAAAATTTCAGGAAGAGCGGTCCGGTAGTTTCGGAGCCTATTCATTTCAAACAAACAAACAACCAAACAAAAAATCAAATCTTTCCTCTTTATAATATTAAGTATAGATATTAGTTTAATTCAGCCCAAACACTTGAATTTGAACTATACTATTTTGTTTTTACGTAGACATTTATGCACTTGAATTTAAAGGGATGAAGTTTTAGTAATTAAAAGCTCGTGTCTTTCATTTATTGTGCCTTTATCCCATTAAGTTCAAGTGCTTAAAGGTTATGTAAAAACAAATTAGTACAGTGATGGGCATTTGCCAACAAACTTATTTTGACGAGGTCACCATATCGTGTACACACCATATTATTTTTATTATTTAAGTGACAAACATGTTGTTTGTTGAAAAGCTAATACAAGCTTTTCAGCTAATGCTCCATAGCATTTAACAATGGTATTTCAGTGCTGTTGGATTTTCTATAGTTTCACATAGTTTTTAAAGCTTAATGAATTTTACACTTATGGGCAATTTTTCCATATTTTTTTTAAACAAACAGAAAAATTAGAAAAACTTGATTTTCCAGTAAAAAACTGCATAGATAACATAAATAAAAAAAAAGACGTGTGGCTATCGGGGACTGCCGCGGTAAAGCTATTGCATTGCATTTTTTATCAACTTATGCAATTGCAATTTCAGTTTTCTAGCTACACTGGAAGTGCCCCATATAAAGAAGGGCACCCTAGTCCCCCCAGGTAAAAAGTGCCTTACCTTAGTATCCTATGTCCTTCTCCTGGTTCTAAGCTACCTGTCCACCAATTTACACCCAAATCTGTTCAGGCGTTCTTGAGTTATAAATAGTGTAACTAACACGACTTTCTTTTATACACATATATAAAAATCCCCTCAAAAACCCAGGAAATTTTTCGGGAAAAGGTGGAAACACTGGAGATTTTAAAACTTTCCAAGGCGGCAACACTGTATAGTCATCATACATAGACTATACCAAAAAGAAGTTTTCACTTCAAAAATCAAAAGACTTAAAAAACAAACTTAGTGCCAGGTTTTTTCATTTCAAAAACAAATGACAGACTTTTCCAGATTTTTTCGTTTCAAAAACAAATAACAGATTTCTTCCAGGCTTTTTCGTTTCATAAACAAAAGACTTAAGTAACAAACTTCTCAAAATTTCTGCATTCGGTCGCCTCAAAGTTCGTGATAGAAGCTATGCAATAGCTTAAAAAAATATCGTTTATTTAATTTATTTTATATATGTATACTTGGGTGCTCTGAAAATCACCTTTTCTACAAGTGATTTCAAATCACGCAAGTGCTGTTCTGCGAACAAAAAATATTGAAATCACGCGATTTTAAACCGGTGAACCAAATGATTGCCGTTTTCAAATCACTCGACGTCTTTTTTAATTTTTTCCAAATTGAATTTAAAAAGAACTTATTGTGTATTAGATGTGGTACGTTTTTCTATTTATTTCTGTAATTAAATAACGTTCTATATACACAAAAACATAAGTATTGATAAATTTCTAAGGGCTTCGAAAAGCTGCAAAATACAGATAAATCTGCACATATGGAAACGCTGCTTATGGCACCTCTGATAATAAAAAAAAAATGGTCGACACTTCTCCTCTCTTCTTCCAACCCGTTTTGATTTTTGTGTAAATCTACGTCGTTTTGATTATAGAAAAGAGTACTCTCAAATTAAGTTGCCATTTTGAACAAATTTTCTCACAACAAAGTTATCATCATAGGAAATTTAACGTATCGTGTAGACACAAACATTGTATGCTTAATCTCATGTTGAAATATCATTTGCTGGCATTTTTAAATTTTCAGCATATCGTATAGACGCTTAACATATTGAATATGTTGATAGAGTCATTTGCTGTTATTTTGAACCATATGACTGTAAGCATACATTTGCTGATTCTACATATCGTGTAGTCTAAGCTTAATCCATGAGAGATGAAATTATATGGAAAAAACAAAAATAAAAAAAAGACGTGTGGCACTCGGGGACTGCCGCGGTAAAGCTATTGCATATAATTTTTTATCAACTTATGCAATTTCAATTTTCTAGCTATACTGGAAGTGCCCCATATAAAGAAGGGCACCCTAGTCACCCCAGGTAAAAAGTACTTTACCTTAGTATCCTATGTCCTTCTCCTGGTTCTAAGCTACCTGCCCACCAATTTTCAGCCAAATCTGTTCAGACGTTCTTGAGTTATAAATAGTGTAACTAACACGACTTTCTTTTATAAACATACTAGCTGATCCCGGTGTACTTCGCTACCCCCCTCGTTATAAAATAAAATTAAAAGTATTTATATATCCTATTGTTACGATCGGTCCAGTAAATAAGACTATATTACGATTTTTAATTTTCCTAAAAAGGAGCGTGGTCCCATTCACTTTTCTCCCGGTACGTATTCCAAATTATGCCAATACCATATGTACCAAATATCATCTACGTAGGTCAAAAAATGCCCAAAATATGGCGATTTAAATTTTTGGGTTATATGGGTGGTGCCACGCTTCTTTGTCCAATCCCGCCCATATTTGCAGCAGCACTAAAAAAATGCACACCAAAACCGACGTACCAAATTTTGTTCAAATACCGTTATCAGGAGCAGAAATAATAGATTTTTAATTTGTGGTTTGTATGAGAGGTACCACGCCCCTTTGTCCTATCCCGCCTATATTTGCAACAGCACTAAAAAAATGCTCACTGAACCGACGTACCAAATTTTGTTCAAATACCGTTATCAGGAGCAGAAATAATAGATTTTTAATTTGTGGTTTGTATGAGAGGTACCACGCCCCTTTATCCAATCCCGCCCATATTTGCAGCAGCACTAAAAAAATGCATACCAAACCGACTTACCAAATTTTGTTCAAATACCGTTATCAGGAGCAGAAATAATAGATTTTTAATTTGTGGTTTGTATGAGAGGTACCACGCCCCTTTGTCCAATCACGCCCATATTTGCAGCAGCACTTAAAAAATGCACACCAAACCGACGTACTAAATTTTGTTCAAACACCGTTATCAGGAACAGAAATAATAGATTTTTAATTTGTGGTTTGTATGAGAGGAACCACGCCCCTTTGTCGAATCCCGCCCATATTTGCAGCAGCACTTAAGAAATGCACACCAAACCGACATACCAAATTTTGTTCAAATACCGTTATCAGGAACAGAAATAATAGATTTTTAATTTGTGGTTTGTATGAGAGGTACCACGCCCCTTTGTCGAATCCCGCCCATATTTGCAGCAGCACTTAAGAAATGCACACCAAACCGACATACCAAATTTTGTTCAAATACCGTTATCAGGAACAGAAATAATAGATTTTTAATTTGTGGTTTTTATGAGAGGTACCACGCCCCTTTGTCGAATCCCGCCCATATTTGCAGCAGCACTTAAGAAATGCACACCAAACTGACATACCAAATGTTGTTCAAATACCGTTATCAGGAGCAGAAATAATAGATTTTTAATTTGTGAATTGTATGAGAGGTACCACGCCCCTTTGTCCAATCCCGCCCATATTTGCAGCACCATTAAAAAAATGCACACCAAACCGACGTACCAAATTTTGTTCAAATACCGTATTTAGGAGCAGAAATAATAGATTTTTAATATGTGGTTTGTATGGGAGGTACCACGCCCCTTTGTCCAATCGGACCGAATTGTAAATCTAAACCACCCGGGCGCCACCCAAACGCCTACAAAAAAATTTATGCAAATCGGTCCAGTCAGCTGAAGTTTGTTTAAAGGTTTTTTTAGTCTTATTAACGAATTTCAAAAATATGGAAGAAAAGCATATTCTACACTTAAAATTAGCTCAATAAAGGCAAAAACTCACAAAATCTTGCAACTAACTTAATTTAGTGCTCATTTTCGCAAAATATTTGCTCAAAAATTAGCAAATATTTTTTCCATCGGATTGAGTAAAAAGATAAAATTGTTTTACTTCGCTTCCAGAATCGATTTCTTCGAAATTGGTTTTGGCGATATATGGACCGATTTCCCAATTCTCATTTTTTTCTAACTTTTTTTATCATCAGATTTACTCTGTATTCCCAAAAATTGTTTTACTTTGCTTCCAGGGCCAATTATATCGAAAATCGGTTTTGGCTATATCTCGGCTATATATGGACCGATTTCCCAAATTTTTTTTTTTTTTTGGTTGAATGACCTATTTCTATTATCAGATTTACTTTTTATCACCAAAAATTGTTTTACTTTGCTTCCAGGGCCAATTATATCGAAAATCGGTTTTGGCTATATCTCGGCTCGGAAAATTTTTTTTTTTTGCCTTCAAATCTCCATAAGAAGTGATATTACCAACTTTGGCGCAAAAAAAAATTTTTCAAAAAATTTATCAAAAAAATGCATAATTTTGACCCCAAAAAACCGGTTTTTTGGATATATCTCCGCTACCCGTGAACCGATATTGCTGAATTTCAATAGCAAACACATGACCGATATTTATAATAGATTGGCGAAAAAAAAAAGTTTCTAAGTCAAGCAGTTTTCAGTGTGTAGAAGTTTATCTACAGCGCCACCTAGCGGAGAGTTACGGAAAAATTGATAGTCCAAAAATTTATTCTATGAAAAATTACTTATACATGCCAAGTTTCAACACGATCGGATGAGCAATTAGGAGTTTATCGCTTACCAACCAACCAACCAATAAACATTCATTTTTATATATATAGACTAGCTTATCCCGGTGTGCTTCGCTACCCCCTCGTTATAAAATAAAATTAAAAGTATTTATATATCCTATTGTGAAAATTTAATGACGATCGATCCAGTAGTTAAGACTATATTACGATTTTTAATTTTCCTAAAATGGGGCGTGTTCCCAACCACTTTTTTCCTGGTACGTATTCCAAATTATGCCAATACCATATGTACCAAATATCATCGACGTAGGACAAAAAATGCCCAAAATATGGTGATTTAAATTTTTGGGTTATATGGGCGGTGCCACGCCTCTTTGTCCAATCAAAACTTCATATAGCCTTTAATTCATCCGAGAGTTCCAGTTATGTTCTGTGAAAATTTCAGGAATATCGGTCCAAGGGGTTGGCCTCCTATAAGGAACAAACAAACAAACAAATAAACAAACACACATTCGGTTTTATATATATAGATATAAAAATCCCCTCAAAAAACCAGAAATCCCGGAAAATTTACCGGGAAAAGCTGGCAACACTGGACGGGAATTCCAAAAGAGTTCCCGGTTTTTTCGTTTCAAAAGCAAATGACAGATATTTTCCAGGTTTTTTCGTTTCATAAACAAAAGACATAAGAAACATTCTTTTCAAAATTTCTTGCTTCGGTCGCCTCAAAGCCCGCGATAGAAGCTATGCAATAGCTTAAAAATTAAACATTTCTTTCGATTACAGTCTTTAAAAGTTTTATTATTTAGCATATTGTGTATGAGATAAATAAAACGAGGTGGAATTCCATAGTTTAATAGTTTAACAATTAAACCAGGAATCAATATGTTGTCGAAGGCCTTTTCAAGATCTATTAAGCAAGCACCTGTTGCTAGAGATTTGTTTAAATTCCAGTATATAATTGAAACTAATAAATTAATTGCATGCCCTGTGGAATGTTCGTCTTTTATTTCCGAACGTTTGCGAAATCAACTGCGACTTACGTCACATTCTACGAAGATAAAGATGTATCCTACTCCAAAAAAGATAGTTTCAATAAAAATCATTTGGAATTTAGGGAATTAGATGAAACTTTGAAGAGAAAAAAAAATAACATTCATCAGTTTTAAAAAAATGGTAAGATGTAGATTTTCATAAACACTGTAAGCGTAAAAACCTCCACCGAGTATTTCCATCGAATGATTTAGTAGTTATTAAAAACGAACAGCTACCAGCTACGTCATGGAAACTAAAAATCCTACATAAAGTTTATACGGGTTCTGACGGTCATTTTCGGTACGCTGATATTCGCACGCAAAATGGGAAAATTACTTGTTCAGTATCGAAACTTGTTGTTTTGTTGTTTTACATGAATCTTAATTTCTAATCACTTTGTTCTCAATTTACATTTAATAACAACAACTGTTCCTTGGATGAATGGTCATACCTGACCACACCAGGAGTCCTTCAATGCTCATTTCGTCGTATCTTGAATCTAAGTTATTAATACAGTCCACAGGAGTCCTTAATGACTCAATTTAATATTTTTTGTTATACTCATCAGGAGTCCTTAATAGCTTATCTTGTTATACCTTTTCAATTGTAACTTTATATTATTGTTGCAAGGTGGCCGGCAATGTTTAAGTATAAATTCGTTCAGTCGCGGTTCTACTGTTTTTCGTTAATTATAACATTTTTTGTTTAAAGTAATTTTTATTACAACCTTGCTGGAAACCTTTATAGGTTTTCAGCGAGTAAAACCCTAACTGCGCTTTAGTATTGTTGGCTGCCCTTGAGTTATTCAAGTCCACAACGATTACATAGTTATTATTCTATCGTTGGACGCCATCAAAGCATTACGTGCTAAATATACACAATCTATAACCTTTACGATGTAATATATGTATCTTTATTTTAGGCTAAATAAGGTGGAAAAATATTTCCTCATTTTAAGTTTTTTTTTGAAAACTTCTTGTGTTTTTATTTTTTCGGAAATTTCAGAAACTAAGGTTAAAGAAACATTCCTGCTGTTTGTAGCTTTATTGTTGTTATTTGAATATGAACACATTTACAGTTTTTTTTTTGTATTCGCTTATATGAATTTATGTATGCATGATATTAAGCTTAGTCTACACGATATGTTGAATCAGGAAATGGATGCTTACACTCATATGCTTCAAAATAACAGCAAATGGTTCTATCAACATATTCAATATGTTAAGTGTTTACACGATATGCTGAAAATGTAAAACTTTTTTCATGCAATATATGCCAGCAAATGATAATTCAACATAAGATATAGCATAAAATTTTTGCGTCTACACGATATGTTGAATTTTGTATGATGATAAGTTTGTTAAGTAGTGAGAAAATTTGTTCAAAATGAAAACCAAATTTGAGAGTACTCTGTTATAAAAACGACGTAGAATTTCATAAAAACAAAAATGGGTGAAAGAAGAGAAGAGAAGTATCGAACGTTTTCTTCAAGGCAAATTCATAACAGGTAAAATTAATTCAACAAAGTACAAACAATAAAAACATATGATATACCGGCCCCTATGCTTGCATGTACAAATTTTGACATGTCGGCCTCCATTATGCAAGAAAAAAATAGATCATCTGTGTTTTAAACTTGATTTTCTTATTATCAGAGGTGCCATAAGCAGTGTTGCCAAATGTGCAGATTTATCTGTATTTTACAGTTTTTCGAATCATTGATCAGTTGTGAATTTGGGTTTTTTGTACATATTTGTATAACTTTTTTATCAGGTCTGTTCTGAAAATCACACTGTTTTAGTGTTTTCAACGTGTTCTTAATTTTTTCGAAAACACGAGACAACAGCTGACTTTTTAATTTCTTTTTTTATTTTATTATATTTTAATTTGAAATAAAAAGTGAAGAAGAAGTGCAAAAAATGCCGGGAGCTACGTTATTGGCAGTAATTGCTTTAAGAAGGCAAGACATAAAAAATAGTGTTACAATACGGCATTTAAGGGAAATTGCACAAATCAAAATCATATTTAAGTAAATGTTATAATAATATATGAATTTATTAAAAAAGTTGCCACTGTTTCCATCGATGAAATTTTCTTATATTTTCTTTAAATCTTACATGACATTTTTTTAATTTGGCACTATGGCTACCTCTGATATATCTTCGAAAATACATACCAGCTGATAGCTAAATACAAAATAAAAAATATTGGGTAAAAATCAAAACAACATACATATTAGAAAATAAACAGTGCCATTAGATATTTGTCATTATTTTTGTTTTTGTGTAAGTTAAAGGACTTTAAACGATGTTCTACAAAAAAATTATTTTTTAAGCGCTTTCCACTGCGCCTTTTAATTAAAACACTTTATATTTGAAACACTGAATTTAATATTATAACTTGATTTTATTTTCTTTAAATATTTATTTAATTAAAAGAAAACTAAAATATTTATTTAATTTAAAGAAATCTACAACATGTCCGAACCGCTGTCCACCGTAGCCAAGACTGCTTGTTTTCAGCCAACTTCCTCGGCTCGTTCAATTCATGGATCACGTTGCACCAACATGAGCAAGTATGCAGACGCTGATCATGCAAAATTGTTTTCCTATCGTTTCAGTAAAAGGGGAATTTCGTAATTGGATCGGAAGCGCGTGTTAAATTAAAAATAATAAAATTGTTTAATTTGCTAAATTATTTTTTGGTGACGGTGTCGCCACCGTTGTTAACTCCTCCCTCCTTAAATGTCTGCGTCCCGCAGATCAGGGAGTCTATGGTTGGTAGTTGAATACTTAGCTTTGGGAGATTTAATTTTTTGTTTGTCTATACCAAAGCTGTTCGATGCAAAAGGTCATGGATGCAATGATCATAACGTTAATTCCAACGGTACCATTGAATCTTACCCCTAACTGGTTCAATCGGTTTATATTATTGAGGCTTACTTCATGGACATATTTGATGTCTAGCAACAGGTCGTCGTGTGTTATATTTGCAAGCACCGGCGGTAGGGCTTGAACCTTCGTGATTGAACTGCTTGAATAAGTATGATTCTTTATCACTACAGACTCATTGGAGAGTTGCAAAAGATAGGTGCCATTCAGAAACTCGGTTTTGCCATTTGACTCAATTGAATGTTAACAATACCGCTCTTAGCCAGCTGACAAGGGCGGACAATTTCATTTATTTCGTCCCTCAAGATAATGAACTCGTTGATGGTACTTTGCCCGATTAAGGTGTAGTCTTTACCGCTCGTGATGTTGTTTAATCTGGTGATGATTTCGTTGATCTTTTCTACAGCTTGGTTCGTCGTCTGCCGAAGCTCTTTGTTAATCCTGTATTGCTCATTGTTATTTGCGATGATGTTTTCTTGGCTCCTTAGTATATTATTCCAGTCTGTTGAATCAGGACTTCCAGAAACCCATGTCCAAGCCGATCCGATCCAATCAATTTATCTAAGCGTCCTTCTTTTTTACATTTGTCAATTCATTAAGGCGTTCTTGCACCTGCAGCATGTGGTGCAAAATGAAGTCTCTGTTTTTGCTTGGTGGAATATGCCTTTGAATAATAGATGATATATTTGCAGCCATGTACTGTTCCAAGTTGATGACGTGTACTTATTTAAGGTTCCCATCGACTATCCATCCATTGCCAATCTTGAATGAAACCAGCGATGTTTTATACTGATAGATTTGTACGCTGTTCGCAAACGCAATCAGGTTGAATGCATTTATAAATTCATTATATTGATAAAAATGAGCCAGTAGCATGACAATGAAAATGTTTAGATGACAAACAGTTAGATTTAAGGTTTTATTTTGCTTCAAAATGATTTAATGATTTATCTTTAGAAAAATGATCCAACGCGTTTTATTGTTTAGTGCAGACTGTCTCTGCCTTTATTCAGTCATCTCAATTTATCTATATTTTATCAACTTAACATATTAGATAAAATAGTTGTATAATATAGTATTTAATAAGTGTTGTGTTTATCAGAGATGGAAATCCCTTACACCTCCCCTTTTTATTTAAAAAGAAAAGAAGTAATAGCTTATTATCTAATTTGTACATAAAATTATTATTATGAGCTTTCCATAAAAGTATTAAATATTGTACGTAAAGTATTAACAACGAGAGTTCTATTCCTCCCTTTTCCAAAAATGAAGAAATAAACATGGGGTACCAAAACTTGTTTAATTCTTGCTTTTTTTTTATATATATTTTGTATATTTTGATTACTTCTTTTAGTTTGCTTTGTTTGTTGTTGTTGCTGGTTTTTTTTTTTTTAATTATGTAAGTAGTATCACATATGTATATAAAAATTTTTTCTTTTCTTGTTGGTGGTTGTTGTTATTAATAAAATTTAATAAATTTGTTATGGTTTACATACGATACAATATTTGTTAAATTATTCATTTTAGTATTTTAATATATCAAAAGTATTTAAATTTTTATACTTTTGTTTGCCTTTTTTTTATATATTATATACCAGATAAAATAAATTTTAATGTTGTTACAAAGATGATGAAAAATAAAGGCGATCAATCCTGGTTATTTGATGATCTTTATTATTATTATTAATTATTATCTTTATTGTTACATTTTAAATTATTTTTATATAGCGAGAAAATGAAAACTTAATTTTAAAATGTTTTAAGGTTCTTAGTGCCATGTTCTTTTCTTCTTTAAATTAATTACATATGTTTATTGTAATAAATAAATCTTATTTTGGCCATTCTGCTCTGCAAATGTTGTGATTATTGGCCGTAGCCTCGAAAGCAAGTAGACTCATCTATTTGTTTCGTTAATAATCCAAATTTGACAGGTAGCAGTTGTTTAAAATTTTATATACAAATCTTATGCGCTTTTTTTTTTTGTTGTAAGGATTTATGCTTTTATTTTTTTATAATTTCCCATGTTCCTCTAGTTCTTAACTTTTGTATTTTGGAAATAAAAAAGTATCATCTTCTGCCATTCTGCTTTATAGATATTGTGATTGTTGGCTTCTAGCCTCGAAAGCAGAAGTCTAAACTTACTGTTTCGTTTATAAACTCAATTTCCTTAAAATTTATTTAACATATATATTTATCTTTATGCGCATTATTTATCGAATTAAATTATTTATATTCTTATTTTATGAACCTTTTTATTAATTATTTATCATAAACTTTTAATCTAATAATACTTTATAAAAAAATTTTCTGTACATATGTATGTATTTATTTATGTATATTTTACATTATGTATTTATTCATACATATACATATGTATATGTTTAATCACATATATATGTTTGTTTATATGCATACACAGAAAAAAAAAGTGTAGTAATGCCAAATGTTGTTACTTCAAATACAATTCGGCAAATGCAGAAACCGTTTTACCAAACGCAATTGTCTTTGCCCCAAATACAATTCGGCAAATACAACAAATGTTTCACCAAATGCAATTGTCTTTGCCCCAAATACAATTCGGCATATACAACAAATGTTTCACCAAATGCAATTGTCGTTGCCCCAAATACAATTCGGCAAATACAAAAAATGTCGTACCAAACGCAATTGTCTTTGCCCCAAATACAAATCGGCAAATACAAAACCAGTTTTTTTCAATTTTAGATTTTATTTACATGTAAAGAATACAATTAGAAAACTAAAATTAAAATTTTTTCATGATTAAAATGAATTGGAAACTTAAAAATATATGTACAAATACATATATTTAATACATAGTTGAGCAATTCAAATTCAATATGAAAAAAAACGAACGTTTTTGTGAAAAATAAAATGTAAAATACGTCGCAATTTACTACGTGCCGATTTTAAAATAATTTTTTTGGGAAAACTAAAAAAAAATATAATCGTTCTGAGGCATAAGCTGTTCAAAGTATCAAGTGGTTTTTAAATACAAAATACGAGATAGAACAATATGTAAGCTCGCTTTGAATTACTCAATTAATAATAATAATAATAATAATAATAATAATAGTAATAATAATAATAATAATAATAATAATAATAATAATAATAATAATAATAATAATAATAATAATAATAATAATGATAATAATAATAATAATAATAATAATAATAATAATAATAATAATAATAATAATAATAATAATAATATTAATAATAATAATAATAATAATAATAATAATAATAATAATAATAATAATAATAATAATAATGATAATAATAATAATAATAATAATAATAATAATAATAATAATAATAATAATAATAATAATAATAATAATAATAATAATAATAATAATAATAATAATAATAATAATAATAATAATAATAATAATAATAATAATAATAATAATAATAATAATAATAATAATAATAATAATAATAATAATAATAATAATAATAATAATAATAATAATAATAATAATAATAATAATAATAATAATAATAATAATAATAATAATAATAATATATCATATATAATAATATATACATATATATGTATGTATGTATTTGCAGCAGTAATATTAAATTCTGAAAAGAGCACAATTTTATATTTTATTCGCACAACTGTGCTACCAATATTTAAAAGGACTGTTTTACAAGGTAACGAAAACTTTTCAATTTGTTCAATATAGTAACAATTAAGTGATCTTAAAATAATATGCGATTGAAATTTTTCTGAAAAATGTGTTTCCATTTCTTGCCCGATTAAATATATTTGATTTGTAGATTGATAAAATATATGTAATATGGTTAATAAAGCATTTTGTAATTTTATAATATCTCCTTTTTCGTAACAAACACCTTTAAAATACAAACTGAGTACTTCATGGCCGTTTGTGAAGTCACAAGATAAATTGGTATAATATTCTAAATCTGATAAATCAATATTTGAAATGTTTATTAGATTTAACAAATTATTTGAAAAAAATGTATTCATAATTAGGTTTTGTGAAAAGATGAGACTTTGCTTAATGGCTAAAGTGTACAATATGTTTTTCCGCGAAGTTATAATATGAGCGTATTTCTTGGATATTGCATGTTTACTTTCAAATCTGAAACACAAGGAGTTCCATATAGAATTCTCTCGAACTGATGTTTCTCTATTAAATTTTTCCAATTCGCTGGCATATTTAATTTTATTTCTTAGTTTTTCTGGATCTTCTACATAACTGCTTTGGCATTCTTCTTTAGAAGAAGTACAAATTTTACAAAAATAATTGCTATTAAAGGACTTTTGAAAACCCAAAACTTCATTGAGACCCAAGTTGTCACCTATATCAATAAGCCCATGCAACGTTGCATGGTTTCCAAAGAACCTGATGTCCTTAGCATTAAGAAAGCCAGCTACGAATATATTGCTTAATAAGGACAATTGATGCTGTGGAATAACTGCAACTGAGAAATAAATTCCACACACGGAGTGCTGACGTGTACCAAGAGGGTCATTTATTTGAAAATCATCAAAATAGAGGAATATTGGGAAAACGATCTTTTCACCAAAATTTTGAGCCTTTGACTGCCAGAATTCTCCTTTTATGAAGTGGTTCAATTTATTTGATGAAGTTATTGAATTTATATTCTCAAGGGTGAGCTGCAATATATTTGGTGATTGAAAATATTTTTGGAGTTGGTATTTTACAGAACAAAGGCAACCTTCTATGACGTTTTCTTTAAAAGTTGGGCGCCCACATACAAAAACTTAATCTAATTCCTTGGATATGGTAAATAATTTTGGAAGTTGAAACAAATCTAGCTCCTCTATTTTTTTCAAAAACCTGTATTCAGTAGAGATACTCGTACTGTGGACCGGATTTTTCGCATACTTAATTAAGTCCTTATATAAGTTTTGCATTTCAAGTTGAATAAAAGGTAGAAATTGTTCAAAGGCGTCCACCAAAGGTTCGACTATTTGGCTAACAACATCATTTAGGGTAGAAGGGATATTATTGCGAGCAATGTTTGGCTTTGCATGAAGTTTTAGTGCAAGTTGTATACTATTATAAATTATTCTTTTTCTTATTTCTGTTACGTCAACAATTTGCGCAGTGCTTTGAGTTGTTGGGCAACTTTCTTTAATGCAAGGCACTGTTGTTTGTTTAATATGAATGGTTGGTTGTGGCTGGTTTGTTTGCTGATCTAAAGTATCAAGTTGTTGATTGTTTTTAGTCTCTATTCGCGATTTTTTACAGGTATGATCCTTGTAATGTTCAATAATTTCGTTAAAATCATGACTAGTAATATGATACTTAAATTTAAAAAAATTTTGGTATCCTTTGTTGCAACTGTTGTACTGACATAAATACTTAAATGTAACAGGCGTCTTATGAAAATTTCTTAAGTGTTGTAGGAACTCTTGGGATTTAGTAAATATACAACTACAAATTGAACAAATATGTGTGGGATTTTTTACTAAGTTTTTAACATATTTATTTGACATTTTTTATTTTGTTTATAATATTTTGCACTTTGGCAATTTTTTCTAAAGATGGAATTTCGAAAATATACTCTTGTAAAAAAACCCACACAAATTTGCTTTTAGCCGAACACTTCAAATTAAAAGTAAAACATATTTTAATTACTAAATCCACAGCCCGCCGGAGTGTCTCTAATTTATAAGTTAAATCATTTACTGTTACATAATACTCTGTTAATTTGTTAACATCCTCACCAATAACGAAAATTTTAGGTTGAATGGTCGACTGCTCTTCGAAGGCAAGTTCCCGTTGCTCGTCCTTTTTTTGAATAAAATCATTTATATTCAACAAGTGGACAATCATGTCACTTTGAGCATCGGTTATGGACGGCTTTAAAGTTTTATTTACATGAGGCGGAAGAATTATCGAATGTAACAAGTAGAAAAGGTAGAAGTGCTTAGCATCTAAGAAATTAAAAAAAAAAAATTAATATAACATATTTTTTTAAGTAATGTGTACCTTACTTGTGTCTTTTGCAGTTTTAATTTTTTTAGGTATTGCATGTTGAGTTTGTCTTTAACATAAATTGGTAGAATTCGCTCGGTCATCACATTTTCAAGAGCTGATATTAGCTCAAACATTAGATTTCCCTTGCCTGGATACAAGGTCTCAAAATCGATGTCAATCAATGTGTAACCACTAGGATCTTTGTATCTAGGCCAATCGTTCAGGAAATTTGGTATTGATTCTTTATTTTCCTTCATTCGTAGGACTGATGTAGCTTTCCAATGGTTTTGTATATCGTTGGGGAAGCTGTGTGCCAACCATTTTTTTTTTCGCCTCGAATTCACTGACTTCTAAGGGACTGTCATCGACACCATTATTCACCCTATATAATTTTGCTGAAGCTGGATTTTCAATATTTTTTCTTTTATTTCTTTGGTTGTAGTAACGGTCGTATAATTTACCAGAAGCGTTCTTCTTTTTAGATCGTGGTACATAATAGGTATGTCGTCTCGCATTCGGTTGGAAAAAGCTTTGTTATGGACATTGCTATATTTTCCATAGATTCGGCGTCCAATTTAATGTTGTGGAAAATACAGTGGTCCACAATTATTCGAACTACCGAAGTTTGATCCAGTTCGCTTAATGAGTTTACGGCAAAATACTTTGAAATAATATCCTTTCCATCTATTGTTTTTTCCAATATATCCTTCACATTGAAATCCGAATTGGTTGATGCAGGGGAATAAACCCATTCTTGAGTGCCGGTTGAACTCATAAAAGTTCGATCGGACACACTGCATAATAAAGGTTCGTACTAAAACAAAAACAATTTTAAATTAAAGTGTTTTCTTTTTAATTAAAACAAACTAATTAAGACACAAAATATGTTTACTGCTTTGAGTTCCAGCGCATTCGCCACAATCTTTTGTGGTAAATACAACATTATTTCAATCAACAACTTTTTCATTGCGACAAATACAAATTGCTCAACTGCAAAAAGTATATGTTATAACTACATTTTTTTTTGTGCATGTACCTATTATTGTTGTTGTTTCCATTAAATTCTATAACGCAAATCATATTTGCGGAAAAAAGCCTTAATGTAATTAACTTTTTTTATCATGTTTTAAGAATTAAATTTTTTACATATGTACATAAGTATGTATAAACACACTCACTAAACTACTTACCTTATTTTCCATACGCCACTTATTGAGATTGTACCGAAAAATAATTTTTTCACCAATTAGGCTTCTTTTATTGAAAACTTCATTGATGTCACTTAGTTCCATCATTTTTAATTTTTCATATGTGTTTACACCACATTCTCTTAAATTCAATATCGTTTCGTCACTTACACCCCATGCCTTTACTAAATCAAATATTTCTAGCTCCAAAACATTTTCTTGAAAAATTTCCACGGCATTGGGGTTGTCTTCCATTTTTGCACATGTGCTTTCACTATAAAAAAATAAAAAAAAAATATATAAAAAAATTAACTGCGGATTGCATTTGAAAAAACAAGCCTACTGTTTGCACAAAAACGATCTGCATTTGGCGTAAATAATTTCGTCCATGTAATCTCAAATAAAAAACCTTTGATTTTACTAAATTGCTGTTGACATGCATTTTCAAATGCAATTGCATTTGATTTAATGAAAATCGAATTTGGATCAAATATTTTTGCTCTTGATTTTTGGCAACTGCAATTTTGCTGTTGCGATAAATGCTGCGCATTCGCCAATCCTTTTTGTGGTAAATACCAGAGAACTGCACGATCACAGGTTTTCGTGATTTAGGTATACTCGTCTTAAATGCGGTTGCGGTGTGATCGCCACCGCATTGCTTTTGTTCAAGTATTCGCCATATCCGTACACAGTGAGTATTGCTACGTTTGAGCTTCTAGCATACACAATCATATGCGATTGCGGTGACTGCTCTGCTTTACTTTTTTCACACATTCGGCAGTCGTACTCATACTTAAAGCTGCCCACACACGAGTGATTTGTGCGTGTGATTTTTTCGCGTACCATTTCTCCACAAACGACGAACAAATCACAATAACCTTATACGTGAAGAAGAAAACATGAATTGTGAAGCGGATGATGCAATTTCTCTTTTGATTATATACTTACATACATACATATGTACATAGAAGCAAACTAATGTTATTAAAAAACATGTATGTACATACATACAAACGAGTGCATAAATATGTAATAGGTATAAGAAGAAAACATTTGATGGAATTATTTTGTTCTTCATTTCTCCCTTTATATTTTTAAATTTTGTTTTGCCAAATGACATTTCCTTCTTTTGAAATCTTAATACATACATATATGTATGTACATATTAAATTAAAAATTCCTTAATAACCATCTTTAAATATATTGAACTCGACCACAAACAATATTTGAATATTTCATAGTTAATAAAAAATGCAGAAGAAACAAAAAATTTTTTGCTTGCTACTCATCTCCGCAGTACATATGTACATACATGCATACATGTTGCCTCTTTTACGTTTCGTTGTGCACTAAAATGAAAAATTTTAAAATGTTCGCGCACAAGTCCACTAACAATCTAACAAATCACAAGAAATTGAAAATTTTCAATTACTTATGATTTGTGCGCGCACAGCCCCATTAACTTGTAACAAGACGTCGAGTACGAACAAATCACTCGCACAAATCAATCGTGTGTGGGCAGCTTAACGTACACAAAAAAACAATATTTTTATACGAACATGCGAGCAGACTCATTTATATGAAGTAAATACAGCGTTGCCACTGTGTAATTATACAAAAGCTGTACTAATTTGAAAAAAAACTCTTATGTATTTGTATTTAACTTTTGTGTTTTGCAAAAATTGAAATATATGTAAAATAATAGCGACGCGTATATTCATATGAATATACATAACAAGTATGTATGTATGTGTAAATGCTGAATACCTCTATCATGTTTTACAAAATTACCTCTCTTTTTCGCTTCTGTTGTAATATAATAAAGTTGATAATTAGGGCATTTATCGTTTCAGGTAACGAAATGATAAATAAAGCCCGTCTTATTTGTAATGTTTATTTTATTAAACTCTCATAACACTTTCACATTGTTTTTCGGAATCGAAATTTGGTTTTTTGTAATGCTGCGCACTTGCATTTTTCAATCTCAGTAGAAAAAATAACTACGCTGAAGAACAAATTAAATTTTTGGGAATGAATTCTTGCATACAAATATAAGCAGATAGCGCCTTAAGAAATGTTTTGTGAAATATTTATTCGTAAATATATTTTTTGGGTAGTTTTGATTAATCTTAAATCTGGCATCACTGATTGTTTGTGGAGAAAACTTCCAAAAGCAAATATAAAAAAATAATAGAGTATGAAAAGACGAAATACTGAAAGTTTTGCTCATGCAGATTGCGATGTTTGGTGCTACTGGTTTTTGCGCTCATTGGTTTTATGTACGCAAACATCGCAAAGTAGCGAGCGTATTATGATCGCATCAAATCTCCGTAAATAAACGGCGAGTCAAATCAACACCGCAAATTTTTTTATGCGTTGTTTAAAGTGCTCGGATGTGTAAAGTATAGAGTACATATGCGGCGTATTTATGATTGCGGTGTGATCGCGCCGTTCTCTGGTAAATACAATATCATTTGAATCAACTACTTCTTATTTGCGACAAATAAAAATCGCTCAACTGCGAAAAGTATTTGTCACAACAACATTTTTTTTTTTCTGTGTATATTTATTTATATACATATATATATACATTTCTTTTGTTTTTTTTTTTAATTTTAGTTTTTAATATATATTGAATATGTAATAAATAATTAAATATATTTTCCTTTAACATTAGTGTTAAAAATATTTAAAAGAATTATTTTAAAAGAAAATTTATAGAGTAAAAATGATTTTAATACAAAGGTCTTCACAATCCTAATTGGTGTTGTGAGGGTTAAAGTTCTTTTGAGTTATGTATATACATATATATATGTACATGTGCATATATAAAAATACATGTTTTGAGATGTTTTCGTTTCTTTTATTTGAATTTTAGCTTTATTTGTCATTTGTAGTGAGGTATGTGTATGTTGTGTATTGTATGTGAATGTTGTTGAATGTGTTGTAAATAAATTTTAAATGTATAAAATATATATGATATTCATATATGTATGTCAATGTAATTATAAAATAAAAATTTTCAACAATAAAGGGTTACATATTTTCTGTTGTTATGCTGACATCTGTTTCGTTGCTGCTTCTATTGTTGTTGTTGATATTAATTATGGCGTCTTCTTGTTGATTTGTTCTTGTATTTTGTATTTATTTCGTAGTCTCCTGTTTTTTTTTTTTTGTTGTTGTTTCGCTGTCTGGCTGCACTGGCTTTGGCTTGTTGAATATTTATGTAGGTAGTTGATTGTTTTTGTTGGTTTTTCTTTTTCTTCTCTTAGGTAAATCGTTGGTTATTGTTGTTCGCTGTTTAATTTTAATTATTGTGTTGGGCTCTTTTTTTTTAGATTTGTAGTTTCTTGTCATGTTGTTTTTCATCTTTCTTTTTATACCCTTCACCAAAAATGGTAAGGGTATTTATAGGTTTGTCATTACGTGTGTAATTTCCACAATATTTATATGAGGTCCATATAGTATATATATTCTGGATCGTTATATATAGGGATGTTAACTGAGCCCTGTCCGTCTGTCCGTCTATCCGACTGTCCGTCTGTCTGTACGTGAAATCCATTTTCTGAAGACACTAGAAGAGCTAGAGAATTGTTTCTTAAAGTAAAATGTAGGGATTTTTCTAAGGATGCTTCGTATTGAAAATCAGCAAAAATAAAAATATCGATTCTGAAATGGATATATATACAAATAAATGAAGATATATATATATATATATATATATTCATTGCAGAAATAAATTTATAAATACAGTAGGTGCCTCAGCAGTATTGAATACGGGGTCAAGCGCATTGAATATTTGTCAGAGACAACAACTCAACACACGACCGACCCATCGTGCTACTGAGGCTGGTTAGTTCTTAGTGTATATTAACTTAATAATAACTCAACGTATTTTTTCGTACAAACCCCTTTTTGTCACACATCTAAGCATGTGTGTATAAAAATACAAGGCATTTGCTTTTGAAAGATCAGCAGACTAAAATCGTTAGTTGCTTTTACATACCAAGCAATATTCTACACACATAAAAAATTTCAATTTTTTTTTCACCAAAGCACATTATAAACATAAATATGTATGTATGCACACAAATCGTTTTTAGAACACTATACATACGTACCAGACAAGTAAACTCTGTGGAAAAAATGTCACACACTGATGATTACAAATATAATCTGATGTATTTATAAGTATGTATGTTAAAAATGCTTTTGTATTTATCTTTTAAAATGTTGTATATTTGTCAATTTGTTTTTCATTTTAAAAATTGAAATATATGTACATAGGCTTGTAACTATATTTGAAAATAATAAACAGGTTATTTTATACATATATATATATATACATATATATATACATATATATATACATATATATATACATATATATATACATATATATATACATATATATATACATATATATATACATATATATCTACATATATATATATATATATATATATGTAGATAAAATGAGCCGTCGCTAAAAAGTATTTTGTTACCAGTAAAATAACTTTTCCTTTTATGAGGTGTTTTTGATATGTATGTACATTGTACATACATAAGTACCTGTGTAATAGGTCAATAACGAAGAATAAATAACTTACATATGTAATTACTATTTGAAATAGCCCTACGTTAGAACAATGAATATTGTTTTAGCCTTCTCGAAATCGAAAAACTGATACGTTCTGTTAGGCTGATTGGATAATCTAAGTACATATGTACCTAATATGTATAATAGCTACATATGTATGTACATATGTATGTGTTTTTAAAAACCCCCTAGTAATTTGAATTTTCATCTAAGCAAGTAAGTATGTTTGTACTAAGCTTTAAGGTAACTCAAAATAGTGTTGACTTTTCAAATATCAAATTATTACCTACAGTTAAAATAATAGGTAATTATATGTGTAACAAATAACAATATACATATGTATGTAGGTACCTACATAGCAATTATATCAATATGTACAACAATATCAACTTTAAATCCGTGCTGAAATGAAAGTAACAAGCCAACATAAGGCAAACATATGTATGTACATATGTATGTAAAAATGTGCGTATAAATATAAAACAAAGTTACCCATCAAACCAAAAGCTTCGATTTTGTAACGAATTCGAAAGTTTCGATTTGTAAAAAAAAGTCTTAACAATGTCGTTTAGACTATTCTTAATGTTTTCGTAATCATTTTTAATTGACTAAAGATCTGCACGTGATAAAACACTATTTATCTTGTAAATTTTATTAAATTTTTCTTGTTAATTATATTTATCTATTGAACTAAAAATAATACAGTATTTTTCGGTTAATTGACCCTACGGTTAATTGGTTTCCACGCTTAATTGAACCACATGATCGGGCAAAAAAAAAAAAATTGCATTCGAAAACACCTGTAAATTTCCTCGGATAATTGAACTCGGTTAATTGATTTTCCCGCTTAATTGGTTCAAAATTCATGTCATCAAAAATAAATTTCCTCTTACTTTTACCCGGTTAATTGCATTATTATTGAAAAATAATCTGGCATTTTTGCACATATGTATGTACATATTTGACATCATTTGTGAAAAAATTTGTGTTTAAAGCTGCCCACACACGATTGATTTGTGCGTGTGATATGTTCGCGTACCATTTCTCCACAAACGACGAACAAATCACAATAACCTTATACGTCAAGAAGAAAACATGAATTGTGAAGCGGATGATGCAATTTCTCTTTTGATTATATACTTACATACATACATATGTATGTATGTATTTGTATGGGCAAAACCAAATTATATATGCATACATATGTATGTACCTATGTATATAGAAGCAAACTAATATTATTAAAAAACATGTATGTATGTATTTTCATACATTCATACATACGAGTATACACATAAATATGTCATGGTATAATAAATAAATAAATGTAAATATGTACATATGTATGTAATATAAGAAAAAATTTGATCGAATTATTTTGTTCTTCATTTCTCCCTTTATATTTTTAAATATTGTTTTGCCAAATGACATTTTCTTCTTTTGAAATCTTAATACATACATATGTATGTATGTACATAATAAATTAAAAATTCTTTAATAACCATCTTTAAAAATATTCAACTCGACCACAAACAATAGTAAATAAAAAATGCAGAAGAAACTAAAAATTTTTTGCTCGCTACTCATCTCCGCAGTACATATGTACATACATGCATACATGTTGCCTCTTTTACGTTTCGTTGTGCACTAAAATGAAAAATTTTAAAATGTTCGCGCACAAGTCCACTAACAATCCAACAAATCACAAGAAATTGAAAATTTTCAATTACTTATGATTTGTGCGCGCACAGCCCCATTAACTTGTAACAAGACGTCGTACACGAACATTTCACACGCACAAATCAATCGTGTGTGGGCACCTTAAGTTTAGGCTTTTTTTGTAAAACCAATATAAGTATGTAGGATGAGCTATTTCAACCACGTTCACACATACTCACACATTCTCGTACATAAACAACGACGCTGACGTTACTCTTAATTGCGACGAGACAAACAGAACAGTAAAAGACAAACAGCAAGTGAACAAGAGAGCAGTTGAAATATAGAAGTTGAAGGCAGCAGTTGAAGAATAGAAAATGTTGAGTGCATAACCAGAGTTGAGATTGTGAAGTGTCGAACCACAAACTATTTTATATCTATATATATAAAAGAAAGTCGTGTTAGTTACTTCGCTTATAACTCAAGAACGGCTAAACCGATTTAGCTGAAAATTGGCAGGGAGGTAGTTTAGAGCCAGGAATAGGCTAAAGGATACTTATGGGCGGGATTGGACAAAGGGGCGTGGTACCTCTCATACAAACCAGAAATTAAAAATCTATTATTTCTGCTCCTGATAACGGTATTTGAACAAAATTTGGTATGTCGGTTTGGTGCAAATTTCTTAAGTGCTGCTGCAAATATGGGCGGGATTGGACAAAGGGGCGTGGTACCTCTCATACAAACCACAAATTAAAAATCTATTATTTCTGCTCCTGATAACGCTATTTGAACAAAATTTGGTATGTCGGTTTGGTGTAAATTTCTTAAGTGCTGCTGCAAATATGGGCGGGATTGGACAAAGGGGCGTGGTACCTCTCATACAAACCACAAATTAAAAATCTATTATTTCTGCTCCTGATAACGGTATTTGAACAAAATTTGGTACGTCGGTTTGGTGTGCATTTTTTAAGTGCTGCTGCAAATATGGGTGGGATTGGACAAAGGGGCGTGGTACCTCTCACACAAACCACAAATTAAAAATCTATTATTTCTGCTCCTGATAACGGTATTTAAACAACATTTGGTATGTCGGTTTAATGTAAATTTCTTAAGTGCTGCTGCAAATATGGGCGGGATTGGACAAAGGGGCGTGGTACCTCTCATACAAACCACAAATTAAAAATCTATTATTTCTGCTCCTGATAACGGTATTTGAACAAAATTTGGTACGTCGGTTTGGTGTGCATTTTTTAAGTGCTGCTGCAAATTTGGTACGTCGGTTTGGTGTGCATTTTTTAAGTGCTGCTGCAAATATGGGTGGGATTGGACAAAGGGGCGTGGTACCTCTCACACAAACCACAAATTAAAAATCTATTATTTCTGCTCCTGATAACGGTATTTAAACAACATTTGGTATGTCGGTTTAATGTAAATTTCTTAAGTGCTGCTGCAAATATGGGCGGGATTGGACAAAGGGGCGTGGTACCTCTCATACAAACCAGAAATTAAAAATCTATTATTTCTGCTCCTGATAACGGTATTTGAACAAAATTTGGTACGTCGGTTTGGTGTGCATTTTTTAAGTGCTGCTGCAAATATGGGTGGGATTGGACAAAGGGGCGTGGTACCTCTCATACAAACCACAAATTAAAAATCTATTATTTCTGCTCCTGATAACGCTATTTGAACAAAATTTGGTATGTCGGTTTGGTGTAAATTTCTTAAGTGCTGCTGCAAATATGGGCGGGATTGGACAAAGGGGCGTGGTACCTCTCATACAAACCACAAATTAAAAATCTATTATTTCTGCTCCTGATAACGGTATTTGAACAAAATTTGGTACGTCGGTTTGGTGTGCATTTTTTAAGTGCTGCTGCAAATATGGGTGGGATTGGACAAAGGGGCGTGGTACCTCTCACACAAACCACAAATTAAAAATCTATTATTTCTGCTCCTGATAACGGTATTTAAACAACATTTGGTATGTCGGTTTAATGTAAATTTCTTAAGTGCTGCTGCAAATATGGGCGGGATTGGACAAAGGGGCGTGGTACCTCTCATACAAACCACAAATTAAAAATCTATTATTTCTGCTCCTGATAACGGTATTTGAACAAAATTTGGTGCGTCGGTTTGGTGTGCATTTTTTAAGTGCTGCTGCAAATTTGGTACGTCGGTTTGGTGTGCATTTTTTAAGTGCTGCTGCAAATATGGGTGGGATTGGACAAAGGGGCGTGGTACCTCTCACACAAACCACAAATTAAAAATCTATTATTTCTGCTCCTGATAACGGTATTTAAACAACATTTGGTATGTCGGTTTAATGTAAATTTCTTAAGTGCTGCTGCAAATATGGGCGGGATTGGACAAAGGGGCGTGGTACCTCTCATACAAACCACAAATTAAAAATCTATTATTTCTGCTCCTGATAACGGTATTTGAACAAAATTTGGTACGTCGGTTTGGTGTGCATTTTTTAAGTGCTGCTGCAAATATGGGTGGGATTGGACAAAGGGGCGTGGTACCTCTCACACAAACCACAAATTAAAAATCTATTATTTCTGCTCCTGATAACGGTATTTAAACAACATTTGGTATGTCGGTTTAATGTAAATTTCTTAAGTGCTGCTGCAAATATGGGCGGGATTGGACAAAGGGGCGTGGTACCTCTCATACAAACCACAAATTAAAAATCTATTATTTCTGCTCCTGATAACGGTATTTGAACAAAATTTGGTACGTCAATTTGGTGTGCATTTTTTAAGTGCTGCTGTAAATATGGGTGGGATTGGACAAATGGGCGTGGTACCTCTCATACAAACCACATATTAAAAATCTATTATTTCTGCTCCTGATAACGCTATTTGAACAAAATTTGGTATGTCGGTTTGGTGTAAATTTCTTAAGTGCTGCTGCAAATATGGGCGGGATTGGACAAGGGGGCGTGGTACCTCTCATACAAACCACAAATTAAAAATCTATTATTTCTGCTCCTGATAACGGTATTTGAACAAAATTTGGTACGTCGGTTTGGTGTGCATTTTTTAAGTGCTGCTGCAAATTTGGTACGTCGGTTTGGTGTGCATTTTTTAAGTGCTGCTGCAAATATGGGTGGGATTGGACAAAGGGGCGTGGTACCTCTCACACAAACCACAAATTAAAAATCTATTATTTCTGCTCCTGATAACGGTATTTAAACAACATTTGGTATGTCGGTTTAATGTAAATTTCTTAAGTGCTGCTGCAAATATGGGCGGGATTGGACAAAGGGGCGTGGTACCTCTCATACAAACCACAAATTAAAAATCTATTATTTCTGCTCCTGATAACGGTATTTGAACAAAATTTGGTACGTCGGTTTGGTGTGCATTTTTTAAGTGCTGCTGCAAATATGGGTGGGATTGGACAAAGGGGCGTGGTACCTCTCACACAAACCACAAATTAAAAATCTATTATTTCTGCTCCTGATAACGGTATTTAAACAACATTTGGTATGTCGGTTTGGTGTAAATTTCTTAAGTGCTGCTGCAAATATGGGCGGGATTGGACAAAGAGGCGTGGTACCTCTCATACAAACCACAAATTAAAAATCTATTATTTCTGCTCCTGATAACGGTATTTGAACAAAATTTGGTACGTCGGTTTGGTGTGCATTTTTTTAGTGCTGCTGCAAATATGGGCGGGATTGGACAAAGAGGCGTGGTACCTCTCACACAAACCACAAATTAAAAATCTATTATTTCTGCTCCTGATAACGGTATTTAAACAACATTTGGTATGTCGGTTTGGTGTAAATTTCTTAAGTGCTGCTGCAAATATGGGCGGGATTGGACAAAGGGGCGTGGTACGTCTTATACAAACCACAAATTAAAAATCTATTATTTCTGCTCCTGATAACGGTATTTAAAAAAAATTTGGTATGTCGGTTTGGTGTAAATTTCTTAAGTGCTGCTGCAAATATGGGCGGGATTGGACAAAGGGGCGTGGTACCTCTCATACAAACCACAAATTAAAAATCTATTATTTCTGCTCCTGATAACGGTATTTGAAAAAAATTTGGTACGTCGGTTTGGTGTGCATTTTTTTAGTGCTGCTGCAAATATGGGTGGGATTGGACAAAGGGGCGTGGTACCTCTCACACAAACCACAAATTAAAAATCTATTATTTCTGCTCCTGATAACGGTATTTAAACAACATTTGGTATGTCGGTTTGGTGTAAATTTCTTAAGTGCTGCTGCAAATATGGGCGGGATTGGACAAAGAGGCGTGGTACCTCTCATACAAACCACAAATTAAAAATCTATTATTTCTGCTCCTGATAACGGTATTTGAACAAAATTTGGTACGTCGGTTTGGTGTGCATTTTTTTAGTGCTGCTGCAAATATGGGTGGGATTGGACAAAGGGGCGTGGTACCTCTCACACAAACCACAAATTAAAAATCTATTATTTCTGCTCCTGATAACGGTATTTAAACAACATTTGGTATGTCGGTTTGGTGTAAATTTCTTAAGTGCTGCTGCAAATATGGGCGGGATTGGACAAAGAGGCGTGGTACCTCTCATACAAACCACAAATTAAAAATCTATTATTTCTGCTCCTGATAACGGTATTTGAACAAAATTTGGTACGTCGGTTTGGTGTGCATTTTTTTAGTGCTGCTGCAAATTTGGTACGTCGGTTTGGTGTGCATTTTTTAAGTGCTGCTGCAAATATGGGTGGGATTGGACAAAGGGGCGTGGTACCTCTCACACAAACCACAAATTAAAAATCTATTATTTCTGCTCCTGATAACGGTATTTAAACAACATTTGGTATGTCGGTTTGGTGTAAATTTCTTAAGTGCTGCTGCAAATATGGGCGGGATTGGACAAAGAGGCGTGGTACCTCTCATACAAACCACAAATTAAAAATCTATTATTTCTGCTCCTGATAACGGTATTTGAACAAAATTTGGTACGTCGGTTTGGTGTGCATTTTTTTAGTGCTGCTGCAAATATGGGCGGGATTGGACAAAGAGGCGTGGCACCACCCATATAACCCAAAAATTTAAATCGCCATATTTTGGGAATTTTTTGACCTACGTCGATGATATTTTGTACATATGGTATTGCCATAATTTGGAATACGTACCGGGAGAAAAGTGGATGGGACCACGCTCCTTTTTATTAAAATTAAAAATCGTAATATAGTCTTAACTACTGGACCGATCGTCACAATAGGATATATAAATACTTTTAATTTTATTTTATAACGAGGGGGGTAGCGAAGTACACCGGGATCAGCTAGTATTAGATAAAATAGTTGTATAATATAGTATTTAATAAGTGTTGTGTTTATCAGGGATGGAAATCCCTTACAGTACCCTTCCCCCTTTTTTCATATTCTTTTTTTATTAAGAAAATTGGAGAAGTATTGGTTAATTAAGTGAGACGAAAAAGGATCTATAATTATTTATAAAACAACGTTTTTCTTTGGACTTTTTCCATTTAATTTTTTTATATGTTCCTTGTGAATTTTCCTTCCACTCCTTGTCAGCACCTTTACCCTATTATCTTTCTCCACTATTTCTTTTCTATATACATAGATTCTATCACCCTTTCTATACTCTTTCGGGCTTTGTCTTTTTTTATTCATTCTTGCATTGCGGGCTGCCATATTTCTTTTAAGCAAATGCCTGAGATCTGTATTAACCTTCTTTTGTTCTGATAATAGTTTTTCGCAGTCTGTTCCAACATTTCTTTTGAAAAATAAGTCACGGGGTCTTTTTTTTGTTGTTGAATGGATGGTATTATTGTACCTATCGACACAGATTTCAATTAATTCCTTCACTGATAGATTCGGGTATTCAAATCTTAGGCATATATAAATATCAATTATTGTTGAATGCAGTCTCTCAACTTGCGCGTTCACCTCATTTCTTTGTACTGGCGTAAGATATAACTTAATACCTAGTGATTTGATGAAAGTTTCTATTAAAGGGCTTAAGAAGCTGCGTTCGTTATCAGTAACGAGAATTTTTGGCACTGTGAAATAATGCAGTACCTTAATTAATTTTTTCCTCACTTGTACCAATGATCTATCCTTGATACCAAAGAATTTAGCGAATTTTGTAAACTTATCTATACAGGTAATGAACTTTTGTCCCTGAATTTCCATAATGTCCATGTGAAATTCTTCTTTCTTCTTTAGGATCAGGTGTCTCTTGGTGATGTATTTGTGGAGGTTTCCTGTCATACTTACATCTATTACAAACGTCGCAGATGGCAACATACTTCATAATACCAGCGCGAATATGCGGAAAGTAAAATTGCTCTGAAATCTGTTCACCATTTTTTCTATGGTTCCGATGCGCTCTTCTATGTTCATTTTCGATTATTCCAAATAGACTTTCTTTTGAAGTAATGTCTGTGACTAACTCCTGCGTAATTCTTATTTTATATCTAGAAAAATTATCAATATAAACTTCTTGTATGGCACCAAGAAGACCTTCTGGTGCTTTCACTCCGTTAAGGATATTTGGGCGAAGTTTTTCCTTTAGCAAAGTTACGAGTTTTTCCTTAGACCAATTTTTTGAGGAAATAAAATGTCTAGTATATCCACGGTGTGGTTCCTCCATTGCTGTCATGTCCATTCCAATTCCTAGTATAATCTGGTTTCTAAAGACGTTTACAGGTACATCAACATGGGGTATTAAGTCAGAAGCATCCTGTTCTGCACTGTGGACTGTTGCCGCTGATGAAAGGTCATCATCTTTTCGACCCTCTGACGCAGTTGGAGTTTCATCTGCATTCATAGCCATTCCTTCACTCGCTGTATCAGTAGAAGAATGATATAAATGATTTGAAATGGTTCTTAATCTCGAGAGGGCATCTGCCACGTGGTTCGATTTACCAGGCATATAAATAAACTCGTGGTTATACTCCTCTATACGTGCTTTCCATCTTTTTAATTTGGCGTTAAAATTCCTATTGCCCAAAGCGAAAGTCAAAGGTTGATGATCAGTATAGATCTTGATTTTTTATTGCACTATATAAGTAATTTTTGAGATTAACAAGGGCCCATACAATGGCTAACATCTCCTTCTCGTTCGTAGCGTAGTTTTCCTCGGTTTTGTTGAGCGATTGAGAAATATATGCTATGGGTTTGTCCTTGCCGATTTCACCTTGTGATAAAACGGCATCTAGCGCAGTGTTAGAGGCATCCGTCGTCAAATTAAACGGTTTCTCAAAATCTGGGAAAGACAAAAGTTCGGCTGTAGTTAACATAGATTAAAGTCTATTCAAAGAGACTCATCATTTAAGGTAATTGGCACTTTCTTAGACTGACTGGCTTTTATCTGGGCATGTTCTCCTCTTGTAAGTTTTGTAAGGGGTTTTGCCACCTTTGCATAGTCGCGAATAAATCTCCTATAGTAGGAAGTCAGAAAACTTTTTAACTCTTTCAAATTCGTAGGCGGTAACAGGTTTTCAATGGACTTGACCTTGGAAGGATCCGGTTTGATACCCTCAGACCCAACGATATAGCCAAGAAATTCCACCTCAAATTTCATAAAATGTGTTTTATCAAGATTTACCTTTAAATTAGCTTCGCGAAGCCTCGCAAAAATTGTATCCATGTTCCTCAAATGATTCTCTATATTCTCGCCAATTACGATTATGTCGTCTATGTAGACAAAACAAATTTTTCCTACGTACTCGCGTAGGATGTCATCTATCATTCTCTGAAATATTGCCGGCGCAGTTTTGAAGCTAAAAGGCAATCTCAAGTATTCAAATTTCCCGTTTGCTGTTGAAAAAGCAGTTTTTGGTATATCCTTTGGTTTCATAGCTATTTGATGAAAGCCTGATGTAAGATTTATTGTTGTGAAATACCTTGCTTTACCTAAACTAGCTTAAGAGGATGTAATGTCTGAAATTGGGTAGGTATCGGGAATGGTCACAGCATTTAGACGTTTGAAGTCCACTACCATTCGATATTGCTTCTCACCATTGGGTTTTGGCTTTTTAGGCACGACCCAAATAGTTGAATTTTATGGACTTTTGGAGGGTCTTATTCCTCCCTCTGAAAGTAATTCCTTTACCTGTTTCTCTACCTCTTCCCTCATACAGACTGGGTACGGATAGCTCTTCGTATATATTGGTTCCTCCGTACTTGTCCTGATTTATGCCTGAACTTTTGTTGATGCAAGTTCGCTACCATCGAGTGGTCCAAAAAGTGGTTTGTATTTATTAATAAGACCCTCTATTCTTGTCCTAACCTTTGGTACATATTCCTCGCCTAATATATAATTAGACTCAGTTGTTACCCTTTCCTTTAACGGAATTTTAAAACAATTTTTCAAAACTAAAACATTTTCCTTTCTATCTAACTAAAGCACCTAACTTTTTAAGCGTGTCATCCCCAATAATCCCATCAAATGCTTTTAATGCTGGCAAAACATAAAATTAAATAGGTTCACTTATCCCTAAAAATTTAAAAAATGGTCCAATTACTTTCCTATCTATATTCACATCTCCTCCTACTGAACGCACCTTTATTGGTTTTTTAAAATTCTGCTACGGTATGATAACCGTGGGCTGCAAAAGTTCTTGTTAGAGCCCGTGTCGATCAAAAAACATAAAATATCGCCAGTAACGGAAGGGTATTCTATATAGGGTAAACTTGAGGGCCTTCCTCCATAAAATTTACTTCCCCTACAGTTTCTTCCTGACGAGAGTCTTCCTCCAGCCCATTCTCAGCTATGTGGTCCTCGTCAGAAAATGGTTCTATGTGATAAAGTTTAGGCTGTTTATTGCCTGTATTTCCTTCGAATGTACCTCTTTTTTCTGCTGTCCTAGGGTTGTTGTAGTTTACCCGTCGAGATTGTATTGTCCTGGATATCGTGGGGGTAACGCTGGCTTATTATTATTCTTATACCCGTTTACTCGAAAGTTAGAATAGTTATTGTTATGTTGCCAATTTCTAGGCCTAAAGTTTTGGTTCTGCCAACCCAATCGCATAGGAAATGACTTTGGTGGCCGTGAAGGTCCGGGACAATAAGTTGTTTCTGTGGGGATAGAATCGTGTAGCTTCTGTTTTGTATAAATTATGTTATTCCGCATCGTTAAATTTTGTAATTCTAAGCATGCGGAGTACGCTGCAGGGAGCGTTTCTGGTCGCTGTATAATAATCATACGGGAGAGATCCTGTTTTAGTCCGGGTATGAAAATGTCCAATGCTCTGTTTCTGTAAGTTTCTACTAGGGCTTTGATGGTTTCCTCGCTGTAGGATTCTGTCTTTAGTTTGTTGATAATAAGCGAAAGTAGGTGATTAATAGTGGAATAAAACTCGTCTATTGTTGAAGATCCTTGAGAAAGCTGATTGAGTTGATGCTGTACGGTTTGGATGTCCCGTTTATCAGCGTAGCGAAGTGAAAGTATCCTATTGATTTCAGCCCAATCACTATCGAATACATTATAGGACACAAGAGCTGTGTCTGCAGCGCCAATAATTTTTTGGCGAACGCTCTGTATTATTGCACGATAAATCGGCTTATCCCTGACAATTTCAAAGTTCCTCATAATGGTTTCCACGGAATGAACCCAGGATACATACTGAGTTGGATTACCCTCAAAAGTTCTTAATTCCTTTACGCTGTCAGGATGGCGGCTTATATCACCGCTTCAGTTCGTGGCCGTTGAAGAGAACCTTCATCCGTAACCACAGTGACTGCCGTTGCAGCACGCCCATTTTCATGACGCTCTATCCTACCTAAAACCTGTCCTAGTGCATTGTTACTGAGACTCGCTTCTATTGTTCCTATCCGGCTTTCAACTGACGTGATCTGTTCCATAAACCGATTCATGGCTCCAGTCATAATCGTTATTGTTGATTTTAATTATTCCATTGTTTTTATTTTATCCTGACAAGTGGGAAAGAAATTTTCACCTACCTGGAATATCCGGAACACTGATGAAAAAGATCCTTCGTCGTTGCACAATTTCACTTACTTCTTTTTCTTATTCTTCTTTTTTATATTTTCTCTTTGATTTATGCTTTTATTTTAAACTTTCAAAGGGATATTTTCAATGCAATACTTTTATTTTTTTTTATTTTAATTTTCAATTCTCTTATTTCATTTTTATTTTAGAGATAAATTTCGAAAGGATATTTTAAATTCAATAATAATATATTCTTTTCTACTTTAATTTTCGTTTTTATTTTTTTGTTTTATTTTCAATTTTGTATTTTACTTCAATTTTCAATTCTCTTCTTTCATTTTATTTTAGAGATCAATTTCGAAAGGATATTTTCAATTAAATAAAAATATTTTCTCTTCTTTTTTTTAATTTCGTTTTTCTTCTTCAATTATCAATTTTATATTCTCATTCCCATTTTTTATTTAATTTTTCCTTTAAAATTTCAAAAAAATGTTTTTGCACTGATGGCACTTGAGGAAAATTCTTCCTCATAAAATTTTAGAAATTATTGTTTATTTTCTTATTATATCTATATTTTTCTGTTTTTATGTCGAGCCTTGGCTATGGTACGCGCCGCGATCGTTTAAAATCCTTCTGTCCTCACGTATGATTCCGGTTTGGAGATCCACTTTTATAATTGTGGACACTTAGTATGGTACGGTTTACTTCACTTTCACCTCGGTAACCTTCTGTGAGGCTTTTTTGGTTTTTTAATCACCAGGAATACCGGATTAGCGAAGGAGGAGCAAAAGATATTGTTTTATAGTTATTTTGATATTATATGTCCTAAAAGGCCCCTTATGGGCCGTAGGCCAATAGTTATTTATTTATATTTTCACCGAGACACAGCAGCTTTAAGCTGGGTCCCTGCTCGGGCGCCAGTTAAAGGATTTTAAACGATGTTCTACAAAAAAATTATTTTGTAAGCGCTTTCCACTGCGCCTTTTAATTAAAACAAAATTTTATTTACCTTACATATTTATTTAATTAAAAGAAAACTAAAATATTTATTTAATTAAAAGAAATCTACAACACGTCCGAACCGCAGTCCACCATAGCCAAGACTGCTTGTTTTCAGCCAACTTCCTTGGCTCGTTCAATTCATGAATCACGTTGCACCAACATGCGCAAGTATGCAGACGCTGATCATGCAAAATTATTTTCCCATCGTTTCAGCAAAAAGGGAATTTCGTAATTGGATCGGAAGCGCGTGTTGAATTAAAAATAATAAAAGTGTTTAATTTGCTAAATTATTTTTTGGCAACAGTGTTGTTAACTTGTATATAGAACGTTATTTAATTAGAGAAATAAATATAAAATATATCACAACAAAAACACAACCAGTTCTTTATTAAATTCAAATTGGAAAACATTGGAAAATACTTCGAGTGATTTGTAAACGGCAATCATTTGGCTCAGCGGTTAAAAATCGCGTGATTTCAATGTTTTTTGTTAGCAGAACACCTTTTGCGTGATTTGAAATCACTTGTGGAAAATGTAATTTTCATAAAAAAAACGATGTTTATTTTGTTTTTGTTCTATATGCAGTTTTTTCACTGGAAAATCAGGTTTTTTTTTTCTTTACATTTTCAGTAAACTTTTTTTTTTTTTTTTTAATTAGGAAATTTCGCCTTACGAAAAGAACTTTCTGCTAAAAACAATATCCAAATACAAACGCGTTAACAAGACAGAGTTGTGTCTTAAACATGCCGGTTTTGACAGCAATGCGCCCATTTATGTAAATGAGAATCTCACGCCAAATAACCACAAAATTTACAAGGAAGCTCTAAAAATGAAGAAACCCCGGACTATAAAATCAGTTTATAATTTTCGTGGTCTGGTCTATGTCAAAAAACATAACACTGATGATCCTATTTACATCGAATTTTTTTAAGAACTCCAGCAGTTTTTTCGAAAATAAAATATTAATAGCCATGGATTATACTCCTTTCTACTGTATTATGTAAACAATTTGACATTTTGTTTAGATAAAAGAAAAATGCACACACAAACACATATTAAATTAAATTAAATCAAATTATATTTTTGATAAATATTTTTATTTGAAAATATTTATGCAATAAACTTTTCAAGCCAAATTAAATTTAACAAAATTCAAAATAATTAAGTTATTTATCGGCATATTTATGTAAAATCCAATGGCCGTCTTTTGCAGACCCGTAGCATTTTTTTCGTCATGCTGCAAAGAAACATACATTCGTATATTTAATTCAGTCCATATATTAGTATGTTGTCGTATACGTACATACCTTAAACCACAGATTTCAGGTGCACTTTTATTTTGTTGTAAAATTAAATAACTTTCATTATATAATTATAATTTTAACATTATTTTTTTACTGAAGTTACATACGATTGACAGCTATTTTGTTTCTTTTCAGAACACAAACTATTGTTCAATTCACAAGCTCAGTTGTTTGTCTTATGGTTTAAAAAAAGACGATATTTGTTTATGTGCTTGTGAACAGACAAATTTGTTGTATCGTTATTTTGTCGTATTTTAAATGTCAGTTTAATGTTGTCAATTCATATGAGTAAATAGTTTATGTCAAAAAACAAATTTCTTTTTATCAAATAAAAAAAAAACATGAAAAGTGAAACTGAAAAAAGTAAATTAATTAATGCCTTATGCCAACAATATACATATATATATATATGGAATACGTTATTTTTTTATATACACTCATATATCTTCTTCAACAATTGTTGACATTCATTTCATTTGATAGCATGAAATGAAACCAGGTGTGGGAATTATAGTTTGACGCGAAATATAACTTTCTTCTTTAGCGACAAGCAATTTTGATTAAATTAGTTTGAAAATTAAGTTGAATTGAATCATGTATATATTTATCATTAAGAAGAATGTATTTTCTGGTGTTACTTATCACATATATAAAATATTTTTACAAATTAATTTAACAAATAGAATATTCCCAGACCCGGCCTCAATATAACAATTGAAAAACATATAAAATTCAATCGTATAATTATAACACACTTTTGTATGAAAATTACCAACAACAAAAATACAATATTGTATAATTATACGATTAGACAACACATATGACGTTAATACGAGCTTGTGAATTGAACATATATATGGTCACAATATACATATATACTTTATTTTAAACAAACATTTATTGTTCTCATTTGCCAAAGATAATTGAAGAATGTTTAATGCAACCATATTTGCTTCAATGAATTATTATTTGTTTGTGGCAGATATACTTAGTTGACATGAATATTTTGCAATCATGTCTTTTATCTACGTGTATAACAGCTGAAGCCATAGTCATTATATGGAAGACTCATTTGTCTGGCGTGGCTACAGAAGATAGTCATGACGTTGCGCAAGTGCAACTTAGGGAAATTTAGGTGTTGCTTAGTTTTAATGTATTTAATCGAGGCCATATCGTTCATGATGTAGAGCAGGTTGGGTCATTGTTCCATCTGGTTTAAGACATCTGCATAAAAGCAACATCAATATGTGTCCAGAAGGATGAGCGTGGAAGACCGCATAGATTGTCAATATCGACATCCCAATGCTAGGTTCAACACTTAGCCAGAGCGTCTGCGATGTTTTTTTCTGTAGTAAATTAATGTCCACGTACCAATGGCTCTCCACAATGTATAGTAGTGGCATTCCGCTTACCAGCACCAAGCTGTATGCGATATACACACCCATGAAGCGTATATTATCGGTTGGCTATGATATGGTTATCTCTCTTTGATATCCGATTAAAACGTATTGAGTTCATTGGTTTTTAAATGGCAGATATTTCTGCTTGGAGGATGGTACATTCGTCCGGAAGTCTGAATTATATATTGATCCAGAAATTCGCAAATTCCGCCAAGTCTCGTTCCCGTTATACTAAATATATTTATACATGTATATATATATATATATATAAGTTAAACTTTTGTCCTTAAAAGTTTATTAAAAATAAAGTTTTTTATTTTATTTTATTTTATTTTGGTGAATTCCATACAAAAGTACACAACAAAGTAAAACTCTTTTAACTTTTTAACTCATTTTAATGTAACTGCACATCTTCAAAAAAGAGTTGAAGCGCTAAAATAAATTTATTTGTAATTCCAAAAATTAAATTAATCAAAAACTGTATAATCTTAACTTTAAACTTTAACTTTAACTCTACATATTATTTAGTGTCGTGTAAGTCACAATTTGTATGTCGTGTAAGTCACGCGAAAAAAACTATTTTTTGTGAAAAATAAAATAAATTTCACTAAGTTGAAGCCATTTTGTCGTTGTTTGTATTTCTCAAATATTTTTGGTGCAGTTTAAAAGGAATCGGACTACACAATTAACAGAATTTTTAAACTATCTTTGATTACCCTGAAATCAATGGATTTGATGTCGTGTAAGTCACAACTAATTAATTATATTAAAATTAAAAATATGTAATCGCAAATCAAAAATCAAAGTGCATGAATTAATACGTATGTTCGTGTAGATGTTATTTCTTAAAACGAAAAAATTAAAAAAATTATGATTGTACCAGAAATTTTATCAAAAATGACAAAACTTTTGGAATTTGTCGTGTAAGTCACACGTGGAATTGACCTTTTATTTTATTTTATTTTATTTAATTTTGCGTTCCAATTGGTTAAGTCAATTAGAGAAAACTTTACAAACTGAATTTACAATTTTTATTATCTTAATACCTAACTTAATATTATGTGCCAAAAATGCTGACGTAGTCCACGCGCCTGTCTTTCTGTGGGAACCGTCGCTTTGTCAAGATTTCATGAAATTTGAGTGTTTGGAATTTTTGTGTCTGATTTCATGCCGTCTTTAGTGGTCATAAACGTAATGTATCATTTCCAATTATTCCATGGAAAGTTTCTAAAGTTGGAAGGATATAAAACTTTAACTTGGGTGTGTTTGGACCAAAAATACTCAGAAAAGTATGATGGGTTATTCCAATATTTCCCGCAACAGTATTTATGTGGAATGGATTTTTATTTGGAATTGGGTTACGGATTCTAGTGGATTGAACATAATTTTTATTTGAGCCGGTGTCGATAAAAAAGTCTAATGTTTCCTGGCCCCTTCTAAGTTCGTAATATGGTAGAGAGGAAGGGACTAGTCTAAAAAATAGACGTTATCCGATTTCTTTTCGCTATTTGGAGTTGCATCAAATTCACTGCTATACAATTCATTAGGATCGGGATTAATAACTTCTGATTGTACCGCGTTATCCGTTGGATAATCGTAGTAATCATTTTGGCCGTGGCAGTGGCAATCATATGGAACCTCATTATTAGTGTTCATGAAATAATTTCGTTGTATTTTGGGCGGTATTCCGTTTTGATTTATGTTAGGGCGTTTCTGTGAAAATTGGAAGTTTTGGTAATTAACATTCTTTGATCTTATCGAACGGTCAACTTCCATCGGCTGAGGGGGTTTTTGAGGAAAGTTTTGCCTATTGTTAAATCCTGACGAAAAATTTGGTCTTTGATATTGCTGGAAGGATTGTTGCGAAGGAAATGGTCGTTGCGTGTTTTGGAAATGTGTTCTAGGTGGGTATTGTCTAAGATGTGGTGGCATGTGTGCCAGTTCTGGGTAAAATGGTTTCGCGAAATAATGTGGCCGTTGAGGCGCAGGTGGCAAAGGTTTATGTGTATTACCACGATCATACTCGTGATCGTGATGTGCGTAATTAGTCCTAAAGTATATATTGTTCAGCTTTTGGCACAGGTTGAGTGCCTGTGGCAAGGAAGTAGGTTCCCTAATGCTCAATAGTCGAGGTAAGTCACCGTTTAACCCACTCACAAATGTGTCTAGGGCCTTTTCTCGATAGGAATTTATCATGACACCTTTCGTTTCGTCTGAAATGTCCAAGCAAGACGCTTTATCTAAAAGTAGGGACAAGTGTTCAGATACACTTTTATAAAATACTGTTATAGGCTGTAGTGAGTGTGCTATTTTTATGCACACCACTATTTAGTTTGTAATTAAAGAACTTTGTTTATTTTAAGTATTTTTATTTTTCATTGTCACAAGCCAAATTTGTAAAAAAAAAACAAAAAAAGCAACATCAGCATTTCCCACGGTTTAAAAAATTTAAGTTCAATTAATGTAAACAAAATCAATTTGGGTAAATGCTGATGATAGGTAAAATTTAGTATATAAGCCATTGATTAATTTTAATAAAATCAGAAATAATTTTAGCATTCATAAAATTTGATTGTCTATTTTATTTCTCAACAAAAGGGCATTTTGATGCCAGGATAATGCGGCAGAAGTGCTCAGCAAATACTTAAACTTTTTTGAAACACACTTACACTAAATCACACCTCCATATATTTACATGACTACTACAAGGCATACTTTTCTGGAGAAGGGTCGTCATTTTGTGTTCTTATCTGAATAGTGCATCATTAGCACCTTTTTAATTTTGTTCCAGTCAAATGGGGTCCTGTAGGATTCCAAATCTTGTAATCTTGTGTCTTATTGTCCTGCCTAATTTTTTTAATACTTGGAATCTTTTAAAAATTCAAATTAAAAATCATCCTGCCTAATTTTTTTTAATACTTGGAATCTTTTAAAAATTTTTTTTTTCATCCTAAATTTCTTTTATCCCTAAAAATATTTTTTTAAAAATCAATGAAATCCCAAGAGGAAATCGACAACATTTTCAAAAAGTGGAAGAAACTATTAAAAACAGAAGAAGACGAGGAATATACTCCCGAACCCATAACTCAAACTACGGAAACACCACCAAAATACGTACCAACACCAAAAAACGCTGGTCCAAAACCTATATCAATAGAACAATATAGAGAAAGACAGAAGAAATACAGAACGAAATTCACTGAAGATCATACAGCTTACAAACCAAAAAAAAAAGAGGAGGGAGAAAGAAGAGATTCGAACAAACTTGTGCAGAATTGCAACGAGTAATTAATATTAGTAAAGGTTCGCAGAAAAGAAACTTGATCCTCAAATTAGACACATTAAAAAACGGATGGAAAAAATTTTAAATGAGCGATCATTTTAATATAACATTGGAAGACAGAATTCAACATAATTTGCAAAACATCAGAGCAATGGGCATAGGAGACACCAAAGTAGAAGGCAAGGCAAATGCATATGCCATAAACGAAAATAGGGTAGAGATAAGTTTAGAATTGATAGTAATTTTATTAATTATTTTGGTAATATTTGGTTTATGGAAATTCCTAAAACACTATGTTAAAAAACAAGTAATAAACAATAATGTAAGAAACTAGCAAAAAAAAAAAAATATAATAAAATTTTAATATAATTCCACATGGAACAAATATATGAAGAACTTCACAAAATTATAGCGAATGCAAAGAAATCTATCAATAGGAAATACACAAAAGAAACAGTAAACGAAAAATTAAATTTCATTAAAGAACTTAGTAGCAAATTCGAGAAATTAGTTTCTTATATAGACAAACAAACAAGGGAAGAAAATATAACAAAATTTAAAATAATAAAAAAGTCCGCAATTGAAATATTAGTGGAATATAATAGCGAAGACCCAATCATGTCGAATTTTAACAGCAAACAGGCTTCGGATACAATTTTAATCTTTGATGGGAGACATAAAAATCTTCAAACATTTTTATCCATGGTAGAATTAGTATCTAGCGAATTAAATGAACAGGGAAAAACCAACTTAATTAAATATGTAGTAGCTATGAAACTAAGTGAAAGAGCTAGGAACGTTTTGATAACAGAAAATATACCAACCACATTGAATGAACTTAAAACAACGCTTTCAAAAAATTTTAAATCTACAAAAACAGCAAGTGCCCTACATTCTGAAATTAGAAATACAAAACAAAGAGGCAAAGTCGAAAACTACAAAGAAAAATTAACTACATTAATTGCAGAATTGACAATAACACAAATGACAGACTTGGGAGAAAATCCTAATGAAATAGCACGTTCCACTATCAAAATGATGAATGAGAAACTGGCATTAGAAATTTTTCAGGAAGGACTGTACGAAGGAATAAGAACAGCAGTTGTTGCAGCGCAACCTAAAAATTTGGCGCAAGCATATGAAATTGCCTGCACGCAAGAACGACTACTAAAAACTACAGACAATTTAAATATATTACATATAAACAAGTATCACAACAAGAACAATGATAGGAATACAATTTTTTAGACCTTACCTTTACGGAAGAAAATTTACTGTAATCACAGATCACAGATCACAGACCACTTATCGCTTTATTTACACATAAAAATCCATCCTCAAAACTGACCAGAATTCGACTAGAACTATCAGACTATGACTTTGATATTATATATAAAAAGGGAGCAAATAACACTAACGCAGACGCGTTATCTCGTATTGAAATAAACTCAAAAATATTAAAAGAAATGATTCCACTCTGTATTGATGAAAAAGAAAGAAAAACTCTGGCAATAACACGTAGTATGCTTAATAAAAAATAAAGAAGATAAAATTGAAATAAAGAACAAGAAAAAGAATTACATATCTCAACAGGAGATTGATCACCTCCATATGTGGGAATGTATATCAATAAATGATATAAAGAAGCTTCAAAGAATACAATTTATATATGAGAATAATGATAATAATAATCTGCAGAATGAATATAATGATAAAATTACACGCCTGGTATGCAATAGAAGTGAAAATCCAATGTTTTCAGAAACATTTATGGAGAAACTTTTATTGAAAATAAAGAAATTGAAAAATAAAATGTACGTACTATATGATAATGATGAAATTTTTGAATATATACCGGTAGATAAATTGAAAGAAGAATATAATAAATTAAAAAACAATGACGTCGATATAATTATATACAAAATGCCAAAAAGAGTAAACAACAATATAGAACAATACAGATTAATTGAAGAATTCCATGATTCACCAACTAGTGGACATTTTGGAATTAGAAAAACTTTGTCAAAGTTAAAACAAAGATTTATTTGGAAGAATATGAACAGAATGGTCAAAGACTATATTATAACATGTAATTTATGCCAAAAGAACAAACAGACTAAACATACGAAAGAACCTTTTACTATAACAGACACTCCATCAAATAGTTTCGATATTGTCGTAGTAGACACTGTTGGTCCCTTAAGACCATCAAATAATTTTAGATATATACTCTCTGCACAATATGAATTAACAAAATATGTAATTGCAATTCCAATAGAATCAAAAGATGCCAAAACAGTAGCAAAAGCCTTGGTACCAAAAGCCTTATCACCACGAGACAGTAGGGACAATAGAGCGAAACCACCGTGTTCTAAATGAGTATATTCTAAATTTCGTGAAAGATAATAATTGGTATAAATGGATACCATACTTCACTTTCGCTTTTAACACAACTCCAAACGTAGATACTGATTATACACCCTTTGAATTGGTATATGGAAAACTTCCTAGGCTACCAGGTGATGAACTGAGCGACCCTAAAAAAATTTACAACTTAGACAATTATCTGAATGAGCTTAAGATTAGGCTTCGTTACTCACTACAAAAAGCAAGAGATATAATTTTAAAAGTAAAAACTAAAAGAAAACTAGAATCAGAAAACAAAAAACATAGTATAGATCTTAAAATAGGTGATTTAGTTTTATTAAAGGTAGAAAATAGAAAAAAATATGAACCTCCATACAAAGGTCCATATAAGGTTGTAGATATAGATGATTTAAATGTATTAATAGAAATTGAAAATTTTAAAATAAAAAGTGTCCATAAAAATAATTTAAAAACCCTAATGAAAAGTTGTATAAATTAGTAAATGATAATATAATTATAAGTACTCTAAGAAAAACTTCAAGTAATATTATTTCTTTTTGTTTAATTTTTAATAATACCCAAAACCAAAGAAGGGTAAGGATGTAGTGAGTGTGCTATTTTTATGCACACCACTATTTAGTTTGTAATTAAAGAACTTTGTTTATTTTAAGTATTTTTATTTTTCATTGTCACAAGCCAAATTTGTAAAAAAAACAAAAAAAGCAACATCAGCATGTCCCACGGTTTAAAGAATTTAAGTTCAATTAATGTAAACAAAATCAATTTGGGTAAATGCTGATGATAGGTAAAATTTAGTATATAAACCATTGATTAATTTTAATAAAATCAGAAATAATTTTAGCATTCATAAAATTCGATTGTCTATTTTATTTCTCAACAAAAGGGCATTTTGATGCCAGGATAATGCGGCAGAAGTGCTCAGCAAATACTTAAACTTTTTTGAAACACACTTACAGTACACACCTCCATATATTTACATGACTACTACAAGGCATACTTTTCTGGAGAAGGGTCGTCATTTTCTGTTCTTATCTGGATAGTGCATCATTAGCACCTTTTTAATTTTGTTCCAGTCAAATGGGGTCTTGTAGCACTCCAAATCCTGTAATCTTGTGTCTTATTGTATGCAAGATGGCATAGTACTTCGGAGTACCCTGTAATGAACTAAAAATTTCGAAAATCCAATCTACCGATTTTCTCCATGAACTAAAGTCGCCCTTTCTACCCGAAAATTTTCTAAGGGAATTAAATATATCAGGTATCTTGTCTACATCACGAATTGATCCGGTGGGGCACCTGTCGCTGGTAGTTTGTACCGCAAACTCCCTGAAAGGATTCAAGATCTCCTGCACTCTGGCAGTGATTATATTCTCTAAGTCCACCCAATTTCTGGACGCGGCGGCACTCGCTGCAGTGGCAGATGTACCAGCTGAGTTTGCTGCAAGTGACAATCTGGACAATGTGTCCTGTATTGCATCAATATTATCTTCGGTCATGTCTTAAAAATGGCTTCAAAAACAAATTATAAATGAAGGATTCAACTTACTTGATACCAGCTTTGGTTTAAGTTTCCTAATTTTTACAAAGCAATTTGCTGAAAACACTGGTTTACTATTTTCACACAGAAATTAAATTATATGATTCAAAGATAATATTATTTGTTTGCTTTTTTTTATTCTCTGTGAATAACCTTTTTTACTTCAGATAATAGTCAACAGAAAATTAAATTATATTCATATAAATTCGTTAACTATTTAATTTCAATTTATTGGATTTATTTAATCCTTATAATTTTTCCTTTCAAATTTATTTGTTTCAATATTTTCACTTAACTACTTTAATTTTTCTCAATGATTTTCATTAATTTATTCTCAGCTTAATTTTTTGATTTTTCAAATTTATTCATTTCACTTAACTGCTTTTGATTTACTTATTTACTTATTTACTTATTTTAATTTTATTTTTTTCCAATACTTTTAATTAACTTTTAATTGATTCTCAATTTTAATCTTTAATTTCTTATTTAGAATAATTATTTTGTATCTTTCCTTTTTTTGTTTAACATATTTTAATAAGTAATAACTAATATTTTAACCTTTTTCCGTTTTTAGTTACACTAGACACTTACACTAAACTTAATATTACACCCAACATCGGCGGAATTTTGTTGCTTACGGTACGTGGGTGAAGTCATCTTATCCTTTTCTTCCGCTGTTACTTAGGGACACTTGCACCACTAATCCCTTTTCCACAACTCAAGTGCTCAATTTTTCAAGTCCTTTACTTCCACTATTTTTTAAGAATTTTCTAGCTTTACTTTTAATAGCTGTTTTTAAGCTTCACTTTTCTTTAGTTTTCTTATTTGATAATAAGTGATATTTTGAAATTTTGTTATAATTTCAGGACTTTACTTTTTATATTGACACACTTTTCGCTAAACCGATGTGGGTCCCTGCTCGGGCGACAGTTAAACTTTCGTCTTTAAAAGTTTATTAAAAAAAAAGTTTTTTATTTTATATATGAAAAATAATACAATCAGGCTCAAGATCAGTTTTATTGAATTAATGAAAATTCAAAATTACTAAGAGTTTTTTATGTTGGAAAATATTATTATTTATATCCAATCAGTTTTTAGCAGAACGTATCAGTACTGATTTCAAGGCCGCTACACCTCTCATCAGCGTTCAATTGTCCATCTTTACAATTTTCGTAAAGTGGATACTAATTGAGTAGAATATCAACTTTTTCACCAGTTTTCAAGAAAAATAGAATATGAGAATTAATTTTTAATTAATTTTTTTTTTTTTGAAACAGTGCTGGTTAGTACGAAATTCCCTCATTACTGTTTGGAAAGTACTAATAAACAACACAAACTCATAGTCCGTTATCATCAAAGTATTCTACTTTGTATTTTAACGTTTTTGTTGTTTTTACTCTCTATTAGGGAAATTCACATATTACTGTGACCCTTGTTATTAGGGTATTTATAGCTCGTGCCCAAGCGGAATTAATATTTTTATATTATTATTATTACGAATAAACGTAATTATTATTTGAACTTATATTGATGTATATATGAAAAGTAATATTATCAGGCTCAAGATCAGTTTTATTGAATTAATGAAAATTCAAAATTACTAAGAGTTTTTTATGTTGGAAAATATTATTATTTATATCCAATCAGTTTTTAGCAGAACGTATCAGTACTGATTTCAAGGCCGCTACACCTCTCATCAGCGTTCAATTGTCCATCTTTACAATTTTCGTAAAGTGGATACTAATTGAGTAGAATATCAACTTTTTCACCAGTTTTCAAGAAAAATAGAATATGAGAATTAATTTTTAATTAATTTTTTTTTTTTTGAAACAGTGCTGGTTAGTACGAAATTCCCTCATTACTGTTTGGAAAGTACTAATAAACAACACAAACTCATAGTCCGTTATCATCAAAGTATTCTACTTTGTATTTTAACGTTTTTGTTGTTTTTACTCTCTATTAGGGAAATTCACATATTACTGTGACCCTTGTTATTAGGGTATTTATAGCTCGTGCCCAAGCGGAATTAATATTTTTATATTATTATTATTACGAATAAACGTAATTATTATTTGAACTTATATTGATGTATATATGAAAAATAATACAATCAGGCTCAAGATCAGTTTTATTGAATTAATGAAAATTCAAAATTACTAAGAGTTTTTTATGTTGGAAAATATTATTATTTATATCCAATCAGTTTTTAGCAGAACGTATCAGTACTGATTTCAAGGCCGCTACACCTCTCATCAGCGTTCAATTGTCCATCTTTACAATTTTCGTAAAGTGGATACTAATTGAGTAGAATATCAACTTTTTCACCAGTTTTCAAGAAAAATAGAATATGAGAATTAATTTTTAATTAATTTTTTTTTTTTTGAAACAGTGCTGGTTAGTACGAAATTCCCTCATTACTGTTTGGAAAGTACTAATAAACAACACAAACTCATAGTCCGTTATCATCAAAGTATTCTACTTTGTATTTTAACGTTTTTGTTGTTTTTACTCTCTATTAGGGAAATTCACATATTACTGTGACCCTTGTTATTAGGGTATTTATAGCTCGTGCCCAAGCGGAATTAATATTTTTATATTATTATTATTACGAATAAACGTAATTATTATTTGAACTTATATTGATGTATATATGAAAAGTAATATTATCAGGCTCAAGATCAGTTTTATTGAATTAATGAAAATTCAAAATTACTAAGAGTTTTTTATGTTGGAAAATATTATTATTTATATCCAATCAGTTTTTAGCAGAACGTATCAGTACTGATTTCAAGGCCGCTACACCTCTCATCAGCGTTCAATTGTCCATCTTTACAATTTTCGTAAAGTGGATACTAATTGAGTAGAATATCAACTTTTTCACCAGTTTTCAAGAAAAATAGAATATGAGAATTAATTTTTAATTAATTTTTTTTTTTTTGAAACAGTGCTGGTTAGTACGAAATTCCCTCATTACTGTTTGGAAAGTACTAATAAACAACACAAACTCATAGTCCGTTATCATCAAAGTATTCTACTTTGTATTTTAACGTTTTTGTTGTTTTTACTCTCTATTAGGGAAATTCACATATTACTGTGACCCTTGTTATTAGGGTATTTATAGCTCGTGCCCAAGCGGAATTAATATTTTTATATTATTATTATTACGAATAAACGTAATTATTATTTGAACTTATATTGATGTATATATGAAAAGTAATATTATCAGGCTCAAGATCAGTTTTATTGAATTAATGAAAATTCAAAATTACTAAGAGTTTTTTATGTTGGAAAATATTATTATTTATATCCAATCAGTTTTTAGCAGAACGTATCAGTACTGATTTCAAGGCCGCTACACCTCTCATCAGCGTTCAATTGTCCATCTTTACAATTTTCGTAAAGTGGATACTAATTGAGTAGAATATCAACTTTTTCACCAGTTTTCAAGAAAAATAGAATATGAGAATTAATTTTTAATTAATTTTTTTTTTTTTGAAACAGTGCTGGTTAGTACGAAATTCCCTCATTACTGTTTGGAAAGTACTAATAAACAACACAAACTCATAGTCCGTTATCATCAAAGTATTCTACTTTGTATTTTAACGTTTTTGTTGTTTTTACTCTCTATTAGGGAAATTCACATATTACTGTGACCCTTGTTATTAGGGTATTTATAGCTCGTGCCCAAGCGGAATTAATATTTTTATATTATTATTATTACGAATAAACGTAATTATTATTTGAACTTATATTGATGTATATATGAAAAATAATACAATCAGGCTCAAGATCAGTTTTATTGAATTAATGAAAATTCAAAATTACTAAGAGTTTTTTATGTTGGAAAATATTATTATTTATATCCAATCAGTTTTTAGCAGAACGTATCAGTACTGATTTCAAGGCCGCTACACCTCTCATCAGCATTCAATTGTCCATCTTTACAATTTTCGTAAAGTGGATACTAATTGAGAAGAATATGAACTATTTAACCAGTTTTCAAGAGAAATAAAATATGAGAATTAATTTTTAATTCATTTTTTATTCTACCTTGAAACAGTGCTGGTCAGTACGAAATTCCCTCATCGCTGTTTGGAAAGTACTAATAATCAACACAAACTCATAGTCCGTTATCATCAAAGTATTCTATTTTGTATTCTAACGTTTTTGTTATTTTTACTCTATATTAGGGATATTCATATATTACTGTGACCCTTGTTATTAGGGTATTTATAGCTCGTGCCCAAGCGGAATTAATATTTTTATATTGTTATTATTACGAATAAACGTAATTATTATTTGAACTTATATTGATGTATATATGAAAAGTAATATTATCAGGCTCAAGTTCAGTTTTATTGAATTAATAAAAATTCAAAATTACTAAGAGTTTTTTTATGTTGGAAAATATTATTATTTATATCCAATCAGTTTTTAGCAGAACGCGACACGCGCCTGTCTTTCTGTTGGAACCGTCGCTTTGTCAAGATTTCATAAAATTTGAGTGTTTGGAATTTTTGTGTCTGCATTTTGTTGTTTGTGTGTTTAGTACATGTTTTTTATATTTTAAACATGTTAATAGTTAATATATATATATATATATATATACATATATATATATATATATATACATATATATATATATATATTAATGTGGCGCCACCGACGTGTGAAAATGTGAGGCGTAGTAGCTGGTTTTTCCTTTTTGTACGCTACCAAATAAATTGTCTTAAATCTGTTACCTCTAAACTGCTCTTTGAATTTTAATAAAACTTGAAACAATTTTAAAGAAGGAGACAGTCCTTAAAACGCAGGCTTCAGTGGCATTCTTGTGTAAGACCTAGGGCAGCTACAGTAGGCATAATGGGACTACTGGGTCTTAACAAAACTTCTGAAGGTGTGTAAATTTTATTACATTGAATTATTCTTTTTTTACAGTACTGGGGAATTTTTGCACCAAATAAATGGTAATAAATCTATAACTTCTAAACTGCTGTTTGGATATTAATAAAACTTGAAACAATTTTATATATATATGTACTAGCCTATCCCGGTGTGCTTCGCTACACCGCCTCGTTATAAAATAAAATTAAATGTATTTATATATCCTATTGTGAAAATTTAATGACGATCGGTCCAGTAGTTAAGACTATATTACGATTTTTAATTTTCCTAAAAAGGGGCGTGGTCCCACCCACTTTTCTCCTGGTACATATTCCAAATTATGCCAATACCATATGTAGCAAATATCATCGACGTAGGTTAAAAAATGCCCAAAATATTGCGATTTAAATTTTTGGGTTATATGGGCGGTGCCACGCCTCTTTGTCTAATCAAAACTTTATATAGCCTATTATTCCTTCCAGAGTCACAGTAACATGCTGTGAAAATTTCAGGAAGATCGGTCCTAGGGTTTGGTTTTCCTAAAAAGGGGCGTGGTTCCACCCACTTTTCTCCTGGTACGTATTCCAAATTACGCCAATACCATATGTACCAAATATCATCGACGTAGGTCAAAAAATGCCCAAAATATTGCGATTTAAATTTTTGGGTTATATGGGCGGTGCCACGCCTCTTTGTCCAATCAAAACTTCATATAGCCTATTATTCTTTCCAGAGTCACAGTAACATGCTGTGAAAATTTCAGGAAGATCGGTCCAAGGGTTTGGTTTTCCTAAAAAAGTGACGTGGTCCCACTTACTTTTCTCCTGGTACGTATTCCAAATTATGCCAATACCATATGTACCAAATATCTTCGACGTAGGCCAAAAAATGCCCAATATATGGCGATTTAAATTTTTGGGTTATATGGGCGGTGCCACGCCTCTTTGTCCAAATTTTGTCTGTTCAAGTATTAGAGCTACTAGATTTTTCTTTCTAATTTAAATAATAATTTAATTTATAACAAAATTATATTTAGAAAAAACGAACTTAAGCCTGAAAAATTAAAAATTTCGTTGATTAAACATCATAAATTTTTTTAACGCACATTGTATTTACTGTTGTTAGTAGTGAAGAAGATATAGCACTGGTCACTAACAACTGTTCCGGCAGCGATTGACACAGCACTTTGTATATGTAAACAGCATCGCCCACCTTCGTCGGTTAGCAGAATCGTCAGTAAAAGCGAAGTAAAACAATTAATGCATTTACCGCTCAGACAGATTAAGAAACTTAACACCAGAAGCGCTGCAAGACTGCTCTAAAAATAAACAAAACGCGTAATAGCAGAATTATAAAATAGATAAGTTCTGGCACAATGCATTGCATAGTAGGGGATCATCCCCTGAGTGGTGATCCCAAAAAAAAAGCAAAGGAGAAATGCTAAAAACACATTTCTATATACATATACACATTTATGGAAACTTTAAAGTTATTTAAAATTTTTAATGGGCAGTTGATATTTTTATATTTAAACTTATAAAATGGAAAGTAGCCAATTAACAACCGTGCTAATATTTGCCATACTGCAATGTATTCTAGATAACAATGAAATCAACAGCTACCAAGAATGTGTTGGCAATGGTACATTATGTTTAATTCAGCGAGACGTTTGGCGCGCTCATCACCGGAGGACTAATTTGGACAAGCAGGTATTACCTATGCACCGAGTCGTTGTATCACACACAGCTTCAGAAACATGCTGGTCCTTAGTAAGTAATTGCCGTACTGATTAATCATTTATCAATTCTGAACAATTGTAGAAGGACTGCTCCGAACGTGTTAGAGTTATACAAGAATTTCATATGAATTCATTAGGATGGGACGATATTGGTTACAATTTTCTTATAAGCAGTGATGGTCGTATTTATGAGGGCCGCGGTTGGGATTTTGTAGGCGCTCACACTAAGGGCTACAACTATGATAGTGTTGGTATAACATTTATTGGTACATATATTTCTACGGAACCTACCGATATCCAATTGAATGCCTGCATCGCATTATTGGAAGAGGGAGTGAGAGTCAATAAATTGGCTTCGGACTATCGAATTTATGGTGCGCGGCAACTGGGAGCAACTGAGAGTCCAGGAGATGTGTTGTATAAACGAATTAAAAAATGGCAGCATTGGTCAGCGAATATAAATCTGACATAACTTCTGCCAATAATTTATACATTCGAGCACATACATATCTACATACATATATACAAATGAATATTAAAAACCTTAACACATGTTCTAATAAAATATAGATAATCATTATGCATAATGCCAAAAACTTAAAGTAAACATAACATTAAAAATAACATTATTACTTTCGATAATGTTTTCATTACGTTCGTCAATTTCCATATAATTGCTATTTGGTAACGCGATAAGCAATCTTAATTGCGTAATTATGATTTGGTAAGGGATTTTTATAGCTCTTATTGACGAGTTTTCGTTATTAGTCATGACTCCAATTTTCAGGAGTATAAATTTATAAAAATGAATATTAAAATTCTCAATTTCTACTTTTGTGAATATGCTAGGGTGGATAAAGTTATTTTTCGACGAAGCAATGTTGTCTTCAATTTTTTCTATTCTGTCCTTTAAAAAGGTTAACTTAGACAATTGATCTAATATCGTTTTACGATTTCATTACTACTCTTCCTGACTTGCGCCAGAGCAGATGTGATACTGATTCTATCTTGTTATATTGAGGTTTTTAACATAGTAATTGACTTATTAAATGAGTAATTTATAATAATCCGTTTCTATGATATTTCTATTATTTTCTATTGTTCCGAATAACCATATTTGAGCTGCAGCTATGAAATATATTAGACCTCTCCTCTTTCTCTGTTGATTTGCTTTTATTGTCAGAATATTTTCGTGTATGATCTGTATGGTTTAAAAGATAATCTGCATTGTAAATTAACTCCTTTGTTAATTTCTTCTAGGTTTTAACCACATCATATAAACTGCAGCTATATTCTGTAATTCTCGTAGCTAAAGCTAAATCTCGATTTTGCTAAAAAGGTATTCTGTAACTCTAATCGCTTAGCTAAAATTTACTATTTTCGCCGTAGCTAATTTGTTATCATTAGACCATTCCTTTCTTTCTTATTTGATAATATAATATTGAAAAGAGACAAATATATATGCGTGTATATTTGGCATTTTATATTACTGTTACCTTACATTATAATTTATAATCCGTAACAATGATTGTGTTTTTGTTAAAAAAAAAATTTAAATATGTTAAAACGTCTATTTTATAAAGCTATTTCACAAAGTTCTAGTCAAAACTTATTGTTTTTTTGCAGCACATGCATTTTGAAAATTGTAAAGCTTATGATTTTTGCGTAGTACTTTCTTAAGAAAGCATTACGTTCGAAAGTTATGGGAACATTTATAAGAGATGGCATTACTGTTAAGAAATAATTTCAGCAAACAATTTGTACAAAAATATTTTTAATCATAATAAATTTAAAATTTGTGTATAGAGTTTTGATTAATTTTGTAATATTGTAAAAATCTTTTTTTTTATTAAATACATTTTTATATAAAATTTAGTATTTGAGTTTTATTTAAATTAAACTACTCATAACAGCTAAAACACTTCAACCTATCATGGGCAAACTCTTTATGCTATTCCAAATACTAAATGAGCATTAGGGTCACAATGAAATATATGGGAAAAATTTTTTTCCAGAATTTTAAACAAAAATGTGAAGATTCTTTTGCCACTTAGTCTAAAACTTACTTGCTGAAAATTTCAGCCAAATCGGATAACTCTATGCCGTGCACCTTTGAGGTCAAAGTTCAAATATTGGGTAATTCTGTATATTTAACTATAATTGATCTAAAAATATCGTTTTTTAAGTATATTCATTTAAATTGTTCAGAAACTGGATGTTTTAGATATTTTTAAAAGTATTCTAAAATATTATGAGTAAATTTAACCCTTTTTTGCAACGGGGGTCAAAACAACATATTTGCTTAAATTAGCTATAAATCCAATATTTCAAAAAAGTGTAAAATATTATTTCTAAAAACGATAAACTGAAATTTTAAAACCAATATTTAAAAATATATATTTATGTGAATGTTTTTCGTATAGAAGCAAAAGCAGTATATTTTAATTGGAATAAAAATATGTTTTTAATATAAAAAGTAAGGCAACTTGAAAGGTCTTTTTCGGTAAGTTTGATTATATGTAATCATTTCTTAAATTATTTAAATTCGCATGCTTCGTATATTGTTGTCGATAGTTTTGAACAACCTAGAAAGAAACAATAATTATTTAAATGTAAACTAGTTAAATTTATATACATATAACTTACTTTGAATAAATATTGTCGCTGCTGTTCATCTTTTGTGATCTTCTCATGATAATCTTTAACCTTTAGTTTTTGAATAATAAATTTTCCTTTTCTATAATCTTCACAATCTTTCCAGCTACTTGGGTCTTTTTGTAAAAAATCCATTAAAATTTGGAATCTCTTCAAAACACTTTTCGTATTTTTGGATACAAGTTCAATCAAAATTTATGAATTATCTTTAGCGAAGAAAGTATTAAGATTTTCTTTTTTAATTAAAAACTTTTTCAAAATTTCTTCTTCTTTAAGGTTTTCTTCTTCCATAAAAGTCAAAATGTTTTTAGCCATTTTTTTTTGTTTCAAAGTATATTCTATAATCGAATAAACTGAATGCTACGCATTCTTCATTAAAGTAATATAGATGATTAATAAACTTTGTTATGGCTCTATCAGCAATTTGTGCATTTATTTTTTTATAATCTTCTAAATTTCTGAAAAATAATATGTCGTTTAAGGGAGCTTGCTCCGTTTTATCTGAATTGAACCAGAAAAATGCATAGCACTTTATAACAAAACCTGCAACTTCAACTAGACCATTTATTTCCAATTCTGTGATTTCTGGGAATTGATTGCGAAACATCAATATCTTAAGGCAATATATTCCCTTAGCCATCCATCTAGCTAAATGAAGAGCACCGGGTTTAAAAAATTTTATGCCACTAGGAGGACTTCCACCCAGAAATATGATAATCAATTCCAGGAAGTCTTTGTAGTCATTTCGTGGAAAGTCCTCTTTAACTTTTATATTTGCAAAATCTAAAATTTTAGCGCAATCATAACCTACTATTTCTTTTATTCGAGGTACGAGTATTGCTAATCCCGTCATATACTCATCCTTTTTTTTTTTTTTTTTTTTTTTTTTTTTTTATTAGGACCAGCACTCAGGGGATGACCCCTATGTATGCAGTGGATTGTGCCGGAACTCAGAGAGAGGGATAGAGTAAAGAAGATAGATGTTGAACATGTAGAAGGCTTAACTCTTTTACAACTCTGCTTTGCGCGTTATGTTATTTTTTATAGCAGTGTTGAGGCGCCTCCGGTGTTAGGTAGACGCATTAACTTTGTTAAGCTGTATTGGCAGTCATTTTATTAATTGTTTTACTTCGCCTATGTTTCTGCTAACCGACGAAGGAGGGCGATGTTGTGTACATTAGCTTGGAACATCATCAATCGCTGTCGGCACAATTTTTTAGTGACCAGTGCTATGCCTTCATCACATAAATAGTCCGATAACAATTAATACATGTCTCACTAATGTACATTACAGAAATTAATGATGTTGATTGAGTTGCTCTGGCCAGGGTTTGAACCCAGGCCCCACGTCATTGTTTGCTTAGTAGTCAACGCGCTAACCACTTAAGCCAACACCACCCTCGACCATTGTTTTTTGAATTTTTTAAATAAGCTGACTTCTGGACCAGTCGAAGAACAAATTTTTGTTCCATTAAAAACAGCTGCTAAAATTATTTCAAACACATGGTGTCTGAGTCCTAGGAACAAAATGTTAATATATTGCAGGCCCCATTAAATTTGCCAGTGTTTGAGGCGGTTGTGTCAAAGACAAATGCCTCGATTCTATCTAAAACTTGATACTCTTCTAATGAATCATATACTGCAGATGCTATTTCAACGCCAGTTCTAGCTGGTATATCAGGAATATTAATTATTTGTTCAAAATCGGGAGCGGTTGCAATTATTGACAGTCGGTCCTCGTTTTTTCCTGATATGCCAGATAACAGTTTTGTATCCCAGTGTATCATTAGTGGCTGAGTATTGGATTGAAGTTTTAACCCGATTCGAGTACTATTTGCTTTTCTGAATGAATCCCTTTGCTGATGAATAGACGTGCGGTTAATAACATACTCTGATAAGTTTAATCCAACTGCATCCAAAACTGCAATAAGCATGTGAACAGTATATCTAGAGCTTAATTTTAATTTATCTAAAACTGCAGCAAGTCTTGGCGTTAAAATTTCTTTAGATGGCCTTTTTGTGTTTAAAGTATTTTGTTTTTGTGCACTATTCAAAGTATCAGGACAACTCTTGGTCATTGGGTCTATTATATGATCATTAGCTTCCGTAGATTCACCGTTTTCTGACTCATCTGAACTTGTTACATATGTAGTAAATCCTATATTTTTTTTGTATATACTCATAATATTACAGAATACTTTTAAAAATACCTAAAACATCAAGTTTCTGAGCAATTTAAATGAATATACTTAAAAAAACGATATTTTTAGATCAATTATAGTTATATATACAGAATTTCCCAAAATTTGAACTTTGACCTCAAAGGTGCACGGCATAGAGTTACCCGATTCGGCTAATATTTTCAGCATGCAATTTCAACCGTATGTGACACATTAATCCTATTGGATTTCGGTATAATTTATATCGAAAAGCTATTTTATAGCTGCAATACAGGCGAATACACTATATTTCCCAAAATTTGAACTTTGACCTCAAAGGTGCACGGGATAGAGTTATCCGATTTGGCTCAAATTTTCAGCAAGTAAGTTTTAGACCAAGTGGCAAAAGAATCTTCACATTTATCAGCAAAAATCCAAAGTTGATTTTTCATTGTCACCCTAATGAGCATGTATTTTTGCCCTTTTTTATCCTTTTTGTAGTTTCCTACATTATTTTTCTAAAAAAAAGGCTAAACATGAATGATATAAAAAATATTTTGCTTAAATTACTTTTTAGCGCCTTCACAATATCGTTGCTTAAATTTTAGCGTTTCTAGCTAAAAAAGTTGCTTAAATGTGCTTAGAGAATACAAATGTATATCATTTTAGCGATGAGAGAGAGCATTGCTTGCTCTCAGAGCAAACGCCAAAATTGCGGCGAATTTAATTTTTATGACATTGCCTAATTTAGCAATACGCATTACAGAATTCAATATGTAGCTAAAATTCTCTAAAACGATTTTAGACATTTTTAGCGATGGAGATTTAGCTTTAGCGAGTTACAGAATATACATAGCTGCTGGATTAAAGTAAGAATTACTAAAACAACAAGCGGCACTTGAAACCGAGTTGTTTTCCAAAATAAATAATTGAGGCACACTTCTTGAATGTTCAAACAGAAATAAGGCGATCTTTATTAAAATTTTACTTCTTTTATACAATATTCCTTTTTATTAATTTTACATACTTGGCATTTTTAAATTTAAGTTCATTGCTGTGTGGCCATGAACATGAAACAAGCACAAAATACCTAAAATGCATTTTTGTGAATATATGTATGTATATTATGAATTGTATTGTATTTATAATTATAATTTTTTTTGTACAATTATTTACGTGGTCGCTGCGAGGTCCAGAGCAAATAAAATGATTTTTAGCACAGAATAATTTATATATGCACTTTATGATTGCACTTTAGGTAATATATTTTGTATGCACTTTAGGTAATATATTTTGTGACTACAACAGTACACGTGCCTATTGCCAAAAAAATTATGCTTGCCAAATGTCCGGGCATTACTACACCTGTAATTTGTTTGCAATGCTTTTGCACAAACAGAGATGCTACAAAAGTTTAAGTTAAATATCAAGGCGAATTTATTACCAGGTGGATGTAGTGGCGAATTCGGGCGAATTTGTAATTTTCCCACACTGTCAAATTTAGTACATATTTCCCGACGCCATTTTTATGTAAATTTTGACAGCGATGGATATGAATTCGCCTTTTACACAAGAAAATGCCTGTTGTCTGTTTTGTTGGCGAATTGTTGTATTTTATTCTAGTTTTGTTTGTTTATTGTGTTTGAATAGTTTTTTTTTATGATGTCTAGTTTTATTTTTATTTTTTTATTCTGTAGTTTGTTTTTCTATTTTTTTGGTGTGCTATTTTGTTTTGTTTTGGTATTCCCATAATTCATACATATATATGTATGGACGTAGGTTGTTGGTTATGTTTATTTGTTTTAATTGCGTTTGCAAATTTTCTTTTATTTTATTTAGTCTTTATATTGACCGATGCAATTATGTTCGATTTGTATCTGTTGGCGTTTTCTTTTCTGAAAAAAGTGTTGCATATATGCTACATTCTTTAATGTTCGTGATCCATTCTAAAAAATATGTAACATATTTAAAAGCGATTTCGTTCCTTTCTAATTATGTTGCACCAATAAATGACAAAATATGCAACATATTTTGCCCTCTACTATCAAGTCGGGGTGATATACTGCCCATTTTTACAAGTTTGTTTAGTATATTTTTATACAAGTAAGAACTTGTATTTTTGTCATTCTACTTACTTAAGCGAAAAAACTTATAATTAAAACGATAATTAATTAATTAATGTTAAGTAATGTTAAGCCTCAAATATTTTGTACCAATAAAAAATGTACCGCGTTTTAAAGGTAGGTGCAAACTGTAAAAAGTGTTACACATTGAAAGGTCAACATTTTTGTTCAGAAAAGAAAACACCATGTCTTTGTTATCATCAAAAAGTTGTTATTGGAAAATTGACTTACGAGTAGTAAAATTAAGGCTGTCTATATGAAGGCAAATTCATTACCAGGCATATGCACGACTACAACAATTCACCAACAAAACAACGGTCATTTAGTTTTTTTCCGGCGAATTCATATCCTACGCTGTCAAAATTCTCCATGCATAAAAATGGCGCCGGAAAATATGTACAAAATTTGATAGTGTGGGCAATTGATACATTCAACCGAATTCGCCACTGCATCAACATGGTAATGAATTCGCCTTGGTCTGTAGTCTATGTAACGTGCGTTCGTCTGCTATCAAGGCGTATCCAACAGGTGAGCTTACTAGCACAGCTGACTGCGCTCGCTTCATAGCAAATTATCATACAAACTGAAACAGTTTTAAAAGTAGACATAAATAATGGTTTTAAATTTGTTTGTATATTTTGATATGAAGCGAGTGCTCTATACCAACAAAATATATGCGCATCTCAAAAGCCTGTATTGAAGATTCCTGACAGTTGATTCCTGAGTTGAAGTGCCAAAAGCTGAAGTAACAAAAAAAACTGCTTGTTTAAATATGTTCTGTGAAATCCGATGATGTTTGCAAGTTGCGAGGAGCTGGAGTTGGTGTGAAGTTATATTTCCTTTTGATGATTAAGTAGACCAAGATGCGTCCGGTAATGATCTACAAAAAGAATCGCTCAACTTTATGGAAAAGAATGAAAACTAAAAATTAATAAATTTATAAAATTGTACAACATCCAAAAATAATACAATTATGAACATACTCCCCCCGTTGAGCGCAGCTCAAAAGCCTGTGTTTATGATGCTGGTGGTGGCAGTTTATGATATTCTTAGTTGAAGTGCCGGGTAAAAAAAAAATATTCTTGTTTAAATACGTACTGCGAAATCCGATGTTGTTTGCGGGTTGCGAGGAGCTGGGGTTAGTGTTGGTTTGAAGTTACATTTTCTTTTGATGATTAAATAGACCACGATGCATCCGGTAATGATTAATGTGGAATAGCCGATCGTTATGTGGTGGTAGTTGTGTGCATCAATTTGGTTTGGAAGCTGGAATATCTTTTGTTCTGCTAATGAAGTTTGTAATGCTGTTAAGTTCTGTATTTTTGAGATGTACTCGCTTTTATGCATTTCATGTAAAAGCGGTTTAACAAGTTCAGTATGTGTTTCTTCCGTGATTTTCCAGAACTTTATGTATGTTGTCTTTATCGGACTGGATATTCTCTGCCGTGCCTGCATGGTTGTGGAATTGTGCTGCAGCACGCATTCTGGTTCCAAGCTAAGTAAGCCTGATCCTTTTAGAGTTAAATGCGTGATCTCCTTTTTGCATACGGCGGTTGCATGAGATGAAGATGGTGTTGCATATATCCTCTTGTTCTGATGCCGTAGTGAGACCCACGCAAAATTTGCTGTTAACAGCTGTAGTGTACAGTCTGACATTGTTTTATTTCTAAACAGATTGACTTCGCAAGCGCGTGCTGCTGCACCTTGCCCGTATTGAATTTGACCCTTGGAGCATATATACATTTCTTTGAGAGTGATGCACCCGTCGAGTTCCGAGTTAATCATGGTAAAATGTTTGTTTTGAATACTATTGATTGCTTACAGCGGAGAACATGGTTTTATTGATACCAGCGTGTTGTTAATCCACCTTGGAATTGGTTCAGATTGAACAGATCAAATTTTTCACTCTCAATTAGTGGTTAGGTAACACTAAAAATTGCTGTGGTATTTGTGAGTGCTCCTGTGACCTTCATGAGTTTGTATAGTTGTAGGAAACATTCTCTTTTTGCGGGTAACTGAAGTGATTCGGGCAGATGAAGTTATATTTTGTCTATTTCATGTTTTAGTTGAATCGGAGTAAGTAATGACGGGCTTATAATACCATGATGTGTATTTGTTAGAATATCACGAATTAAGGATTGCGTTTGGTCTAAACTTGCTGCCATAATTGTAAGTTGAATGCTCAATGACGAGAAAATACGATAGGTTCTGTCTTCTTCATTGTTGTCACGTATCCGGTTGTATATTTGTGTTATTTGCAAATCCATGTTGTCAAACTTTTTCTTCACGGCTTCTTGGTCCAATTTAATAATTTTAATTGTAGAATCAAAAATTGTCGTTTGATTCTTTAATAGGTTTTACTCAACCTTCATTTTGCTTCATTTTGTTTAACTTGCGCTATTGTGTGTGCCATTCTTTTTGCATATTCGGCGTCTAGTACTCCAAATAATGTATGCGCAATATTTCCGACAAAATCAATTGCAGCTCTTTTATGCCTTTTCCCTGAAAGTAATGTGCTGTCCATTAGTAGCCTAGCCTCAGTGTGTTCAAAATAAGTGACTAGATCTGTGCATGGTGTCTTTTGCTGCATTTCTTTGCAGAAATGACTAAGTGCCTTGGTTCCACTTGAGAATAGAGCTAATTCAGACCAGAACCCTTCCAACCCATAATAAATTAAAAATTGCCATTCTGTAAGGTGAGATAAGTGTTGTTCCAATTCCCGCATAGTAAATGCGAGGCTGTGTTCCAAATTCTTTATTGTAGATATTTGTTCCTAGTAGCAGTGGAAGCAGCATAAGAGTCATTATCATCGTGGGACTTTCAGATTCATTATTGTTTTGATGGATGTTTAATTCAATTACATAATCTTGTGCAGATATGTCGTTAACGTCTTCACTATATATTGGTATCGGGGCTAAACGTGTAATTCGCCTTCTGTAGCAGCCGGTTGAGTTTTTAACGTCGGCTACTAGGACGAGATCGCCAACTCCTTGATGTACCTTTATGACTCTGCCCAAGGGCCACTGTAGCCGAGCTGTGTTGTCTTCTTTGATTATTACCATGTCCCCTGGTTTAATATTGGTTGCTTGAGTTTTCCATTTGTGTCGATATTGTAGTTCATTTAAATTGTGGACACTTAAGCCAACATATTATTGCATAAAAGATACATTTTAAATATTAATATAAGTTTCTTTGTCACTGTATCTCATTTTGTTAACATACATTTTAATAATTACTAATTTTTCCAAAAGGCAATATTGCTTTAACATGAAAAGTAGGTAATTTTATTTCCGCATTAAAATTATGATATTTATCAAATTACATACATACATAATTAAAAATAAGTTAAGTTAATCATTTTATTCTTTGTTATTATTAAGTTAAGCTAAGCATTTTATTCTTTGTTGTTATTATGTTAATTTTGTATAAAAGCAAGAATAAAAAAAAAGAATTTATCAATCTTCTTAAGGCATTTAAAGTGTTTTATTGATTGATCTTCTCAACGGTTTTTCAAGTTCAAGTGCTTGAAGGACATCCCGGCAAACAATATAGTATCAGTCGAAGTTTATGTAAATTTTTCTACATTCACTGATATTCCCCCCCCCCCCCCCCCCACCCACCCGTGGTAAGGATTTCTTTAGAGTTTTGAGAAAATAAACAAACACGCAACCACGTGTAGAACATCAGTTCGCACATCAAAATACAACAGAACCCACAAACAGTAGCACAGGGCTACAATCACAACTTCCAACTTCAAAAGAGTACAAACAGTAGCACAGGGCTACGACTGAAAACACATAAGAAACTACAAACAGTAGCACAAGCTACAATATCCAACTCTTGTAACTGTTTATATTGAAAACTCAACACTCTTCATCAAACGCAACACGAAAAACTACTCAAAATGTCATCAGTACAAGAACTTATGCAACAACAGAAGGCGAGTGCAAGCGATTTTGAAAGAATCATTTCAATCATAAGAAAAGCTCCGCTAGAAAGAAGAACAGAGGTATTTTACAAGCAAAGCAAAATGAATTAACTACCATATGGCAAACCATCGAAAAAATCGAATATAAAATTCGGAATGATGCCACCTTATCAGAGGAGGATCCATATATTACGAGGGACCTTTACAAATGTATTGGCGAACAATACAGTTCAACAATTGAATATATTGAGTGCCAACTAAAAAGTACACGACACCATCTACCAAACCTGTACCATCCGTAAGAACACCAGTAAATGATTCAGTCAACCAGTACAATCCCGAAGAAACACAAACACCAGAACTTGCCAGGTTAATAACTGCGCGTATGACAGCATTAAGACGTTTGTTACAAGGTTTGGAAACACTAACAGAAGAGCAGCCAAAACAATTTTATGAACTAAAATCAGAGACTATAAAAAAATTATGGTCTCAAGTTCAAAATTTATATGACGACGTGTGGCAACAAATCGAAGATCCATCAAGCCAAGGCTTACATCAAGATGATTACAACAACCTCGAAGACTCAGTCCACGAACAGTTAGTTAAACTCGCTGTTCTCGCAAATCAACACAAACAGCCTATAAATGATGAATCAAAATTGGGATGCAATTCAGCTATACTTAACCCATTGACTCTCCCAACGGTAACGATACCGAAATTTAATGGGGATTATCTGAGTTGGCAACCATTTTACGATATGTTCCATGAAGTGATTCACAAGAAAACTATGCCGGCCATACAAAAGATGTGGTTTTTGAAAACAAACATAACAGGTGAGGCCGGAAGGCTAATACAAAATTTAGCCTTACCCGAAACCAATTATGAAACGGCCTGGAAAACTCTTCAAGACCGCTTCAGTAATCCACGAATATTGACAAATAACATCATAAGTAGACTGTTGGTCCAACCAAAAATAGCTGATAGTCCCTCTGCTATAGCCATAAAAGGGTTACATGACACAACACACGAATGCATTTCAGCACTAAACAATTTGAATATTAACACATCAACATTGGACCCCATGTTGGTCAATAAATTGATCAAAAAACTAGATCAAGGCACACACATGTTATAGGAGCAATCAATACAACAACCAAGATCTTTGCCAACATTAGAAGAGCTGATGGGATTCCTGTAAAGCAGATTTCAATCATTAGAAGCAGTTGGACGATTACAAACAACGCCAAAAAGAACCTTAGCTGCAGCAACCACACCCCAGGAAAACAACCATTGCAAACTATGCAGCAATGGAAGTCATTATTTGTATTATTGCAACAAGTTTTTATCGATGTCAGTACCTAACCGACTGAGATGGATACAGCAACAAAAACTCTGTGATAACTGCTTCAAGGGCGACCACATGTCAAAACATTGCACAGCAAGTTCCTGTAGGAAATGTATGAAAACCCACAACACACTCGTACATTTGGAGAAGCATCCACAGAATACCAACACCTTAACTGTACCATCGAACAACTGTTCTACTGAAGGTAAGGGTTCAACTTCAAACGGTAGCCTCAGCTCATTGTGCTGGGACGAGGAAAAGTTACGTGCCACAGCTCAGGTAAAAATTTTAGACTCAGGATCACAAATCAACATTGTGACTAACCGGCTACTAAATCGCTTATCACTCAAGTCATCGCAGACATCCTTATGCATCGAAGGAATTGGCAGTCAGTCAAGAAATACAAATCAACGCCATAACGTTAATCTTCAGTCTACAACAAGTAACTACAATACAAGACTAGAAGCCTTTGTTCTTCCCAACATAATTCCGGCCCAACCTTCAACAGAATTCAACTGTATCTCCTGGCCAATTCCAGAAAACATCCAATTGGCCGATCCTGAATTCAACAACACCGCTAATATTGACGTTTTGCTAGGCGCCGAATATTACTTCGAGTTGTTGACCACCGGTAAAATTCACCTCTCACCAGAATTACCAATTTTAAAAAACACAAGGCTGGGTTGGATTGTAAGTGGAAAGATAAGAGAAAACATATTTTTATATTATTATTATTACGAATAAACGTTCAGTACTGATACGTTCTGCTAAAAACTGATTGGATATAAATAATAATATTTTTCAACATAAAACAACTCTTAGTAATTTTGAATTTTCATCAATTCAATAAAACTGAACTTGAGCCTAGTAATATTACTTTTCGAATAATAATTACGTTTATTCGCAATAATAATAATATAAAAATATTAATTCCGCTTGGGCACGAGCTACAAATACCTTAATAACAAGGGTCACAGTAATATGTGAATATCCCTTATAGAGAGTGAAAACAACAAAAACGTTAAAATACAAACTAGAATACTTTGATGATAACGGACTATGAGTTTGTGTTGATTATTATTACTTTCCAAACAGCGATGAGGGAATTTCGTACTAACCAGCACTGTTTCAAGGTAGAATAAAATATGAATTAAAAATTAATTCTCATATTTTATTTCTCTTGAAAACTGGTTAAATAGTTCATATTCTTCTCAATTAGTATCCACTTTACGAAAATTGTAAAGATGGACAATTGAACGCTGATGAGAGGTGCAGCGGCCTTGAAATCAGTACTGATACGTTCTGCTAAAAACTGATTGGATATAAATAATAATATTTTCCAACATAAAAAATTTTCTTAGTAATTTTGAATTTTCACTAATTCAATAAAACTGAACTTGAGCCTGATAACATTAATTTTCGAATAATAATTACGTTTATTCGTATTAATAATAATATAAAAATGCCCGCCTATAGAAATCAACACCGAGACTTTACCGAGACTAAGCGTTCATCTTGATCGTCGTTTAACCTGGAAATCGCACATAGACGCAAAGTTGATCCAACTAAAATTAAAAGCAGCCCCAAATGAATTGGCTTATTGGAAGAAATTCTATACTAAGGCTAGACTGTAAAATTCTATTATACAACGTGATCCTGAAACCAATTCAAAGGCGACAAAACAAAATTCTACGTACAATAACAGCAGCCCCCTGGTACATCCGAAATCACAAAGACCTTGATGTTCCGTTGGTGAAGACAGTATTTTCAAAACACGCGAAAAAATACATAGAAAAACTTGAGTTGCACCCAAATCCACTTGCGCGCAATATTCTACAGTATAGTGGTCACACCCGAATGAGAAGGAGCCGTACACGAGAGATGTAAATCTAAAAATATCAACCGTTGAAATTAAAAATTTTTTTTAGCATTGGCTAAACATATATTAATGTATTTTAAGATTTAAGATTTGAAAAACTTATTGATGTTCAAATTATAATTGAAGATTCAATAAATAATAAAGTTTTAAAAAAAAAGAATATATATTTAACTTCTTAAGCGATTCAAAATCAAAAAAGTACCAACAAAGGACTTTTGTGCCCCATTGCAATTAATAATACAACCAACACTGTTTACAATTGTCACGTAACATCGTAATGAAATTCTTTTTTCTGCAGGTTGGTACGCTACGGTAACATTTAATATCATTCAAGTAAGTATTTTCACAACATTTGCATATAACAGAAACAATCAGCTGACACATCAACATTTACATTTCTGGAGTTACGGTCGGCTAAAGCAGCCTTTACTCATTTAAATAGAATCGTTACAATATGTTTTATATGCTTACCCAATGAACATATCAATAATGGGTTTTATACAAGTGTATTAAATATACGTTACACCTTCCCATTTTGAGGAATGGCCTATAAAACTTAAAATAGTTTGATAGGTCATTACTTTATACAAAATTATATAATTTGTTGCTTATATCTTATATGTATGTTGTTTTACAAAATTATGCTTAAAAGTTTATGTTTTATGTTTATAATTTGAAAATTACATTAAGATTATGTTTTTATCAAAGTTTCATACTTTCATTGTTTAAAATTATATTAATTTAATATTTTTGATATGTACCATTATAAATTACGGGAAGCTTCTACAGGATTTTTATGAACGCTTAGAAAAGCTGTATCATCAGCAAATGTTGACGTGTAAATGTTACTGCTTAACGGTAAGTCAGAGGCATAAATTAAATGAAGTAAGGGACAGAAGATGCTGCCTTGGGGAACTCCGGCTTCGATCGACTGCGGAGGGCTTAAAAAATTGCCTTCCCTAACTACAAATTTTCGTTTGACGATGTTTGAGGGGAGATTTGTTTGTGGATAAGACCTTTACTTTACTTTATCGAAGGCTTGTGCAACATCAATGAAGAGTGCGGAGCAATATTTCTTTTTTTCAAAAGTGTCTCTTACAACATTCACAAGCCTGTGAGTTTGTTCAATGGTGCTATGTTGTCTGCGGAAACCAAATTGATGATCTGGAATGCATCCACTTCTACTCACTATAGGCATCAGCTTACTCATATACAGCTTTTCAAATAGTTTTGAAATGTTGGGCAATAAACTAATAGGCCGATAGGATTCAACCTTCGTATGATCCTTGCCCAGTCACCATTAGAGGCTCGTAATGGAGGTTTGCAAATCACTGGCCTTTTAAGTCCTCTGGCTGCACGCTACAGCGAATAGTGTAGTGTAGTATATTTTGGTGCTCATAAAAAACCAATGTCCGTTCGTTTTTGATTAACAATACTGTTTGTTGTAATAGGTCATTAATTAAGTTTGCATGACTCAAAAACAAATAAATGATCAAAATTCAACGCAGTTAAATTTGTTTAACAATTCAATGAACTTTGAATTATTTGAATATGAATATCGGACACTTGAGAAACCAATACACACACAAACCAATGTATTTTTATTAAATATGTTGTTCTTCTCTGGTTACAAAATACTTTGATTCTTCTTGTCTTCTATTGACTCACAATAAATAACAAAATTAAAATAACAAGTAAAATATGAAACCGAGTAGTGACCCAAATAGAAATTGTGATGAAAATGCAAATTTGGGTATTCAACTCTTTAAAAAAATGTTGTAATTAATAAAGAAACTTTGATTGTAAATAGTATTTAAGCGAAAGAAATTTTTAATAAAGAAAATAGAATATCATGAACACTCAAACTAAAATCTTGTGTTTAAATTTTCAACAACATTTCAATAGTCTGTTTGCGGTTTTTCATCGAGTTCTTGAAGAAATTTTTGAATTGAAGCTGTTTTTTGTGTTTGCAAAACTATCCTAAGCTGCTTGGTACACTCCTTAGCCTTAATTTTAGCTGGGGCGATCTGTAGCGTTGCCGTTCTCGTCGAGCTCTCCGTTTTTCAGTCAATAGCCTTTCTATATCTACAGAAAAAATATTGCTAAATCTTACTTGTTGATTTGTTTTATTTGAAGTAGCATTAAAAGCAGCTTGTTTAACGTGCGCTTCAAACAACCTGAGGGAATCGTCTATGTCAGAAGGTGTTCTTAGCGGTATTTTTTCTGAGCAATGAGCACTCAGATATTTTCTGTATTTCAGCCAGTTAATACGTGCAGATGTCATCGGTAAATTACATGTTGTTGTTACATTTGTGTATGAGTAAATACTGACAATTGTAGGCGAGTGATCTGAAGATAAATCCAAAGATGCTTCAACTTCAACCATCTCGCTGGTTACAACTTTTGCTATTCCAAAGTCAATAACATCAGGAATTTTGTGTCGATCTGTTGGCTGATGACTTAACACTACGTTCAAACCCATTTTAGAAACGACGTCAAACAAAACTCGTCCCTTAAGAGTGATTAAACGTGAACCCCAGAATGTGTGTTTAGCATTGTAGTCGCCAGCTGCTGATTTATTAAAAGAATAGACAGATTATATTACAAGTTTTTGATAGTAATTCTCAATGCAGATGTTCGTTGCTTGAAGATAATCTTCACAAAAATCATTCAACAGGTAGTGTTTTAATCGCGTTTTTATTAGAATTCTCGAGCCACCACAATCTCTACCTCGTGGATACTTTGAGTCTAAAAATTATATCCACTAATTCTGAAATAGCTTCGAGACGTCAAATGAGTTTCTGAGATAAGCATTACATCGATTTGATTATCCAGAAGAAAATACTCTACAGTAAACCCCGGTTAATTACCTCATCGAAAATGTTATAAGTTTTGGGGTAATTATTCAAGAAAGGCATTAAAGAGGATACGTTTAATAACCTCATATGGGTAATTATGAGAATACGCTTCAATACCTCTAAAAATGCATTTATCCGAACACACTGAAGTATGAAGTTGGTACATATTACTTTAAATAAAATGTACATATGTATTTCATCAAACAAAATATTTTATTAAATAACAAAAACTATTCATATCACAAAAAATAAATAAGGAACAAGAAAACATTCGATGACATCGAAAAAAAATTGTTGGAATACAAAATATGTACTATGTTTATATGTATGTACTACAAAATAAATTCGCCTGCAGAATTGCATAATTATGTACATATGTATGTGTAGTTAGTTTTGGGCAAATAAACGAGGAGATTTTAGGGAAAATTTCATTTTGGGTAAAATATTTCTGGGTAATTACCCTAAATGGGTAATTTTCGGTATTTTTAATATGTTTTCCATCCTTAGGAACTTTTGCAGTTGACTGCTGTGGCTGATTATTAGATCTACCCACAATTTTTTTTTTGTGAAGAGCTGTTAATGATGGGCGCATCTCTATGCAAAACATGAACACCAAAAGTGGAGCACTGCTAATCTTATGTGTTTCCGGTGTTTATTTAGTTGGCCCGAAAGATTGGAAATTGTTTGATTTCGGTTGAATTAGACATTTTTACATGACATTTATGTAATGCGCATTCCGAAAATGGTGGTTAAGATTGGTGTTGAAGTGGATATTCCAAATATAAATTTTTTATCATCAGTATCGAATGTAGAAAAAATTCAAAGGCGACAAAACAAAATTCTACGTACATTTATGGTAGCCCTCTGGTATATCCGAAATCAGCGAACTCACAAACATCTAGATGTTCCTTTGGTGAAGACTGTGTTTTAAAAATATGACAAAATATATTAAAAATTCGAGTTGCACCAAAATCCACTTGCTCGCAATATTTTAAATTATATATGTTACACTCAGTCGGTTGAAAAGGAGGGATACTCTTTCTCTCAGCTGTACACGAAAATTCTATTTATATTTGAAGAATCAATAAATAATAAAACTACAAAAAAAAAATACATCAAAATAATCTGAGAGAAACTGTATATATAGATGATTGTGCCGGCTTCGCTTGAAAGCTATTTTCCTATATGGGGGAACCATTCTCCCACACTCATATTAACTATTTGAAATCGAACGACGGCATGAGGCGGACGTAGCACCACCTGTCCTTCAACAACATATTTCAACAACATTTTGTTCTACTTGAAATACGTTGATACTTCTCGTGAATGAGACGGAAGTAGCGCCATCTTTCTGTCAATATGATGAGACGCTTCTTGTAAATAAAGCGGACATAGCGCCATCTGTCATTCAACAACAAACATAATTTTGTTATGTTTGAAATACGAATTGGGTTAATAGTTTAGTAAATACAGAATTTCCCCTCCCTTCCCTCCTCTTGCCACTACCAGTTTAAAATATACTTTAAAACCCAATCAAATATGCATAAAAGATTTCATTAAAATCGGTGAAGCAGTTTCGGAGGAGTTCGATAACAAACATCGTGACAGATGATTTTTATATATTAGAATGTGTATGTATATATATCTGTGGCGATAAATAATAATGGCTTAAGTCGAAATTTCATGTTTTGAGATATTAAGGGTTTTGTCTAAAATAAATTGTGTTTAGTTTTTATATAAAATTTTTAGCCAAAGAAAAAGATGCACATTCATTTAGAACAAAACTGTTAATTTTATAAAAAAAATTAGTTTTATAAGTTATTATTCGTTGTTTTTTAATTAAGATGTTATGAAAAAATCCATTGGCAGAAAAAAAACACTAAAGTGATCTTAAGATATTATATTGAAAGGCGAAATAATTTTTATTGGCAGTAAGTCGAGACAAGTGCTTTAGTTTAAATTGAAAAGTGTGAAAAACTGAAAATCTCTCGTTTTATAAAAGCTTAGTTAAATGTAAGGTCTTTTTTTATTTGAAGAATAATTTGAATGGACTGTTAGTTATTCAACTTAAATGTATACAAGTTTTAAAGCTCAAACATTTTAATATTTATGTAGCTACCTTAAAAAAAATTAAGTTGAGATAAGATATTATGGCTTATGTATTATTTTCCAAAAAGAATTAACTTAAAATATAATCGCGTATAGTTTTATTAAAAATTACATTTTAATGATGAAACAGAACTGGGGCTTGATTTTTTTCTTCATACAATTTGGCATATAAAAGACGCGGCTGAAAGCAGTCGTGAGATAGAATCTATTTTATTTTGCCAGCGACTTTGCTTATGCTCTCACTCTCAGAGTAAAATTCTCTCAACAATGCTACCACACTTTTATTATATTTCATACAATTTGTAAACAAAACCAAAGAAAAATAAGAACAAAAAAAAATCAAAAAAACATTTGAAAGAGCAATATAATTATAATTTTCTAAATTTGTAAATAATATGAGTAATATTGTCGAAAAATTGATTGCAGAAGTGCATAAACATGATTTCATATATAATTTGCAGTAATCAATGTACAAAAACAAGACTTGTGGATAAAAATTGGAAATGTGAATGAAGTTGAAGCCGACGATTCAATTCTGGGCATTTTTTCTCTGAGAGTCGTTTTTGCTTCAAGTTGCGGACGTGTTCTGTTTCATCATTTATACTTAAAATTTAGCTGAGTGATAGATCTTGAAGAGAAGATTTAGAATATGTAATAAAATGAAAAAGCACTTATGTCAACTTAAGCCATTATTATTTACTGCCACAGATATGTACATTAGGGTTAGGGTTGCCAGACAGGCCTGATTTGGCCTGATTGTCAAGTTTATTAATGCGCGTCAAGTGTCAAGTGAAAAAGTGATTTGTCAATGTTTTTGTAAGTTAATTTTTTTCTCAAATTTATTCTAGCTACATATGCAATAATTTAAAAAAAAAAAGTTTAAATTTCTAAAAAACACATCGAAAGAGCATATTTTTACTATCAATACAACTAAGGACTAATATGATACATAATTTTTTCTGTGCAATTATAATTTAAAAAATATAGTTCTCTTTAGGTATGTACAATTATAATAAAAGTGCTAACAATGATATTTACCCCATTACTCAGATGGTAGAGAATTAATTAAGTAATTCTGTATCTAAGAATACGAAATACATGTGGAAAATAAATAGAACCTATATTTTTTTTCTTAAGATAGTACCTATATTTTTTTTTAAATAACGCCTAAGTTTTCTTTAAAATATATAAAGACTGAATTTTTATTGTTATATTGTTTTTTGTTTCTTTTATATTGTTTCTGTTATTTTTACTATTTTAATATTATTAATATTACGAATAAACGTAATTATTATTTGAACTTATATTGATTTACATATGAAAAGTAATATTATCAGGCTCAAGTTCAGTTTTATTGAATTAATGAAAATTCAAAATTACTAAGAGTTTTTGTATGTTGGAAAATATTATTATTTATATCCAATCAGTTTTTAGCAGAACGTATCAGTACTGATTTCAAGGCCGCTACACCTCTCATCAGCGTTCAAATGTCCATCTTTACAATTTTCGTAAAGTGGATACTAAGTGAGAAGAATATCAACTATTTAACCAGTTTTCAACAGAAATAGAATATGAGAATTAATTTTTAATTCAATTTTTATTCTACAATGAAACAGTGCTGGTTAGTACGAAATTCCCTCATTACTGTTTGGAACTAATAATCAACACAAACTCATAGTCCGTTATCATCAAAGTATTCTACTTTGTATTCTAACGTTTTTGTTGTTTTTACTCTATATTAGGGAAATTCACAGTAATGAGGGAATTTCGTACTAACCAGCACTGTTTCATTGTAGAATAAAAATTGAATTAAAAATTAATTCTCATATTCTATTTCTGTTGAAAACTGGTTAAATAGTTGATATTCTTCTCACTTAGTATCCACTTTACGAAAATTGTAAAGATGGACATTTGAACGCTGATGAGAGGTGTAGCGGCCTTGAAATCAGGACTGATACGTTCTGCTAAAAACTGATTGGATATAAATAATAATATTTTCCAACATACAAAAACTCTTAGTAATTTTGAATTTTCATTAATTCAATAAAACTGAACTTGAGCCTGATAATATTACTTTTCATATGTTATTTTTACTTTTTATGATATTTTTGTTTTTATTCTAATAATTTTTATGAAAAAAAAAAATAATAAAAAGTTAAATAAAAACCAATAGTATGAGTGTATTTATTTGTCAAGTTTTTTTTTCAAAATCAAGTTTTTTTTTGGTCAATGTCAAGCTTTTTGGCAAATTGGATCTGGCAAGCCTAATTAGGGTCAACCAATTTTTTGGGATAATACCATGAGCTCAACCAAGTCCTAGTTACCACGAAAATCATAATTTTTAGTAATTTTTCTTAAAAAATCTCACGCACCAATTGGTTTTTCTAAACAGTTATTATATTGAATATTAATAATTTTATACGGTGTTTTTTTTATTAATTTTTAATTTGTTTTTTTCGTTAAAAAAGGTTAAAGATACATTGTGGTTTGCGAAAAAATCTCTTACATTAATCTCTAAACATTAATAAATGTTTCATTGCTTGAACATTTCAGCTTTTTGTATGTTGCAGGAAACAAAAAACTGCTATCTTGTGAAATATTGTTAAATTCTTAATAATAACGTCTTTTAGCAAAATTTTCTAATTTTCTTTAAAATTGTTGATGGATTCATGATCTTTAGTATTTACTTCCTCACACACTCGCTTTAAAATGTGAACATTGCCGATCGACTTGTCGTGCTGAATCTTTCAGTGGGGCGCAAAGCAGCTGCTTGTCGTTGACAATACAAGCGAGCGATATCGGTCTATATCGTGGGTCAGGCTGTTAGATTCAAAACCTAACAATATATTCTTGCAAAAATGTAATTTGTATATACTAAATCTAATAATATTAATATTATTAAATCAAATTTACTTACATTCATTTTGTAGTTTCTATAGGTATGCAAAATACCGTATGGACAGGAGAATTGTGAAAAGTAGAATATACATACATACCTACATAACAGCAAAACTTATTTCAAATACAATAACTTGAAAAATTCTTATTACTAACATCGAACACATTCATACATATGTCCACGTGTTCATGAGCAGAAGACATAGTCAATTAATAAATAAAAGACGTTTAAGATTTTACATTTTTATTTGCAAATTTTATCCACTATCATGAATCACTAGGATTTTTTTTTTTTTGTATAATGTAGTGCTACCTTATTTTTAGCACAGAAACAGAAATACTATTTAAATACATCTTAAATTTATATGAAAATTAGCTAAATGCGAAATGAACAACTGGATATAAGATTATCTGCTGTCACCGATCAAAATATATCGGCTGACTCTGATGTAATTAGGATGAAAGTATGATAGCACTACGTAATATAAAAAATTTCCCAAAAGAACAGCTGATTACAACAAATAAAGAAAAATTACAAAATATATATTTTTATTTAAGCTAGAACTATGAATAATGAAGAATTGCTATAATGTTTTAAAAGAATAAAAGCAACTTTCGAAATGATTATTAAAAACAGACAAAAATTTATGCAATTTGCCAGCAGCCACAAATTTTTTATTGGTTTTGTTTTAAATAAGAAGAACAAGCAGTCAAAAACATATGGACATACGTAAAACTTAATTATTATTTAAATACACAAGGTTATTCATTTAATTATTAATTAAGAACTATTTTAAATATGCACTCAAAAACACAATTTGGTATTTAATTAGAATTTACAACTAATTATAACTTAATATGAAGTCAAAAACTGGCTCCATGTCTTCAATCGTTATTGTTGATAACGCCTCTGCGATGAAATTATCTTATTCAATAAGATATTCTACTGTAAAGTGATATTTCTATAGAATAAGATAATGGACTGTGATCAGAACCCCTAATGGATAGCACTCAATTCTTTTTCCATTGTAGATTTATAGATTTTACCTTTGATAAAAACCTTTAGTGCGTATGCTTGTGGTAAATTTCCATCATATGCCTGTGTTAGTACGATTCCACAAACTTTTTTACTTGCAAAAGAAAATTTTAATTTCACCAGTTAATATTTTGTACGGCTGAGAGCAAGAGTATCCCTACTTTTCAGGCGAATATTACTGTAAATTAACTCTTTTGTTAATTTGTTATAGATTTTAATCACAGCACATAAAGTGGATTAAGGTTAAAATTATTAAAACAACAAGCGGCACTTCAAACCGAGTTGTTTTCCAAAAGAAATGATTGAGGCACACTCTTCAATGTTCAAACACAAAAAGGGCGATCTTTATTTAAATTTTACTTCTTTTATACAATATTCATTCTTATTAATTTTACATACTTGGCATTTTTAAATTTAAGTTCATTGGCTGTGTGGCCATGAACATGAGACAACCAAAAAATACCTATAATGCAATTTTGTGGATATAGGTGAACGCACTACATAAACAGTACAAAAAAATAAAAACTGCATAATAAACAATCGTCAATTACAAACAAATATATAATAAACGAAACTAATAAAATTGCATTCTAAGTATTTTATTACAATTTTATGAACAAGACAAATAAAAAATAAAAAAATGCATGATCTACAAAAAGAATTGCTCAACTTTATGGAAAAGAATGAAAACTAAAAATTAATAAATTTATAAAATTGTACAACAACCAAAAATAATACAATTACGAACATTCTCCCCTCCGTTGAGCGCAGCTCAAAAGCCTGTGTTTAAGATGCTGGTGGTGGCAGTTTATGATATTCTGAGTTGTGAAGTGCCGGGTAAAAAAAATCTTCTTGTTTAAATATGTACTGTGAAATCCGATGTTGTTTGCGGGTTGCGAGGAGCTGGGGTTGGTAGAATTGTGCTCCAGCACGCATTCTGGTTCCAAACTAAGTAAGCCTGATCCTTTCACAGTTAAATGCGTGATCTCCTTTTTGCATACGGCAGTTGCATGAGATGAAGATGGTGTTGCATATATCCACTTGTTCGGATTGTGGAGAAATGCAAATAAAATTAATAATAATGTAATACTACTTTAAGAAAGCAACAAGCACCCTGTATGCATTTCTACATCACTTCTTCAGTTTATGCAGTTACTCTCATTCTCTAAATTTGTCATTACTACTCTTTTTTTCAATTATATTATTGTACTGTAAATCAATATTAAAATGCACAGTCAAAATAAATTAGCAAGCTACAGAACGCACATAGACTTTGTTTTTTCCATCGATCAACGAATAATACATTTCGCAGCCGATTAAACAAACCTGTTATGGTAAAATAAAAAAGTAATAAATCATCATTACATAACAATATATGGGAAAAGCAAAACCTTATACAAAAAAAGCATATAAAAAACCACGTGGAAGACCACCATAAAACTGGAGAATTTTCTGGCAAAATTTTAAAATTTTTGCCACCGCAATTGAATTGGATGGGAAAGCAGAGGCAGTAAAAGTGGCTATATTTTTAAATGTGATTGGTCCAGAAGCTGTAGAACTATTTGAGTCTTTTAACCTCAGTGAAGCAGCTAAAGGAAAATATAAGGATGTTACAAAAGCATTTGAAGAATTTTGCAAACCCAAGTGCAACCAGGTATATGAGAGTTTCGTATTCCATAACCGATGTCAGGCACAGGGTGAACCTTTTTATGACTTCCTAATGGACATTAAGAAAATAGTGCGGCGATGTAGCTTTGATGACGATGATAGGATGGTGCGTGATAGAATTGTACTGGGAACGAATGACAAGGCGTTGCAAAAAAGGCTGTTAGATACACCAAATTTAACAATGGAAATAGCAATTGATATGGCGAGATCAGCTGAAGTTAGTAACAAGCAAATGAATACTATGCGAGGTGGAGAAGCAGAAATTAATTTAGTTAATAAGAAATCTCCAAAATTTAAAGTTAATTTTAAGGATAACCAAAATAATGCAAAGCACAATGTGCAAGAGAGTCGGCAAAATTATAACAAAAATAATAATTGCTATTTTTGTGATAAAAAGCACATAAAGGGAAAATGCCCAGCATATGGTAAAATATGTAATTACTGTAAAGGGAGATATCATTTTTCCTCTGTATGTTAAAAAAAAAATCTATAGGTGACGTAAAAGTGCAGACTAATGATACAAGTAATGCGAGTAGTTTAAGTTGGTATATAGATTCGATTAGAAAAGGGAATGATGCGCACACGTGGTATGAATATCTTCAAATTCAAAATAAATCTATAATGTTTAAGCTGGACACAGGGGCTATGGTTAACATATTGCCATATAACATAGTAAAAGACTTTCGTAACATTACCGTTGACAAATGTTCAGATCATTTGATTGCCTTTAATGGAACAGTTATAAATCATATGGCCATTGTGAACTTGCCGTGCAAAATAAAACAAAAATCAAAAATTATAAAATTTTTTGTAGTAAAGGATACAAATTCAGTTCCTATTTTAGGCCTAGAGTCTTGTATTGAATTTGGTCTGATTAAACGTTTAAATTTGGTAGAAATATTTAATAAAGAACAACTAAAAAAAAATATCGGGAACTTTTTGAGGGAATAGGCTGTTTCAAGAAAGACTTTGCAATTGAACTAAATGAACAAGTTACACCTGGCTCGAAACCTGCTACACGGATACCATTAGTTATTAGGGAACCGTTAAAAAAAGAATTAAAAAATTTATGTGAGAAAGGCATTATTGAAAAATGTGAAGATCCGAGTGAATGGATTTCAAATATTGTTATAGTGGAAAAACAAAAAATTGAGAATTTGTATTAATCCAAAGGAACTGAATAAAGCGATCAAAGATAATTACTATGAAATTCCAACTTTTGAGCGATTGAAGACGCATCTACTTAATAAAACAATATTTACAGTGCTAGATCTTAAAGATGGTTTTTGGCAAATTGCCCTTGATGACAATTCAAAAAGTTTATGCACGTTTAGCACTCCCTTCGGGTGCTACAGTTTCAAACGTTTGCCCTTTGGCATTAAAATAGCTCCAGAAGCATTCAAAAAACTTAATGAGGAAAATTTTGCAGATATTAAAAACGTTATTGTGTATATTGATGATATACGAGTACTTATTGCCGCAGGGAGTGATCAGGAGCATGATGAAACTGTAAAATTAGTGATGGAAAGGGCTAGAGAAAGAAATGTTAAGTTTAATTGGCAAAAAATTCAGTGGAAACAAAAAGAAGTAGTATTTTTAGGACATCGAATTTCAAGTAAGGGAATCGGTTGTGATAAAAGTAGATTGAAAGGCATTGAAGACTTGGGACCTCCAACATGTAGAAAAGATATCCAAAGGCTATTAGGTTTCATAAATTATATACGGGAATATATACCTAATCTTTCTAGTATAAGTAAACCCATAAGAGAGTTGTTGAAAAATACGGTTGAATTTCAGTGGTTGCCAGTTCATGACAAATGTTTGGAGAATATTAAACAGTTAATTCTAAATGCTCCAGAATTAAAATCGTTTGATAGGGCATCAAAAATTGCTTTACAAACAGATGCCTCAAAGGATGGTGTAGGGTGCGCATTATTGCAAAACAACCGACCAGTATGTTTCGCATCGCGTAGTCTAACCAACGTTGAAACAAGATATGCTCAGATTGAAAAGGAAATGCTAGCAATAGTATTTGCTTGTCAAAAATTTCATAATTACATTTACGGAAAGAAGGTAGAAATCACAACTGATCATAAGCCATTGCTAGGAATAATGAAAAAGGATTATAATAAAATACCTTCGGCAAAATTACAAAGAATGAAACTGAAATTAGAAAAATATAATTTGAATTTTACCTATGCTAAAAATAGAGATATCGAGGGTACATACAATCAATGTGAGTGATGAGAAGAAAAAATTGTTTTGAATAGAAACTAGAAACGACAATATTTTGAGTAACGTCTTGAAATACTGTGAAAGCGGATGGCCTAATGATAAAACAAAAGTAGAAAGTAATGTCAAGTTTCTATGGAGTAAAAGAATGAATTTATACAGTGAAGATGGGCTTGTATTTTTTGATGATAGGGTCTATATTCCTAGTTCTCTTCAACACTAAATGCTAGAAATTCTTCATAAGTCACACGTTGGAATTGAAAAAACTAGGAAGAGGGCAAAAGAACTACTGTATTGGCCATCAATGAATCATGATACAGAAGTATTGGTAGCTAAATGCCAAATATGTCAAAAAACTAGGTCCGCCAATGCAAAAGAGCCATTAATACCTCACGAGATATCAGAAGCACCATACGAAAAGATTGGTATGGCTATAATGGAAGTATGTGGCAAAGGCTGCTTGGTTATCGGCGATTATTTTTCTAAATATTTAGACATAGTTCCTTTGACGAAAAGTACGGCCAAAGCAATAATCGGTAAACTCAATATAATATTTTCTGTACATGGATATCCTTTGGAAATAATTTCAGATAATTTGAATTTAGGCAATGGGCTAAAACACTAGACATAAAAGATACCACGACAAGTCCACATTATCCAAAGTCTAACGGTTTTGCGGAGCGAATGGTGCAAATTGCGAAAAAGCTGGTATTGAAATGCAGCGATGAAAAAAGCAATTTATGGCATTCATTGCTCGAATATCAAAACAGCCCAATTAAAAATTCAAACCTGTCACCAAGTCAATTATTATTTGGTAGACAAACTAGAACGTTGGTGCCCGGAAAACTTAAATTTTATAGGAATAATGATATTAATGATCAAATATTACCCATTTCACGTCGGAATAATAAAGATAACAAAAAATACTATGACAAAAATGCACGCGACTGAATTGAGTTTGAAAAGGGGGAGAATATATGGGTAAAAGATGGAAAACATTGGTTACCCGCTAAAGTAATGGGAAAACATAATACGCCTCGATCATATATAATAGAACAAAATGGTAAAATTTTGAGAAGAAATTCATATCACTTGCGAAAGCGCATATAAACTTAAGAAGATGGAGAATATAGATATATTACACTAACCTATATTGAACTCTTACTAATTAATGATTAAATCGAAAATTTATTTAAATATCTATCATATTTGTATCCAAAATAAATGAAAATTAATTATTAGAAATCCTGAACTTTTTTTTATTATACTTATTATTATCATAATCTTATTTACAAAAAAGGGGAGATGTAGAGAAATGCAAATAATAGTAATAATAATGTAATACTACTTTAAGAAAGCAACAAGCACCCTGTATGCATTTCTACATCACTTCTTCAGTTTATGCAGTTACTCTCATTCTCTAAATTTGTCATTACTACTTTTTTTTCAATTATATTATTGTACTGTAAATCAATATTAAAATGCACAGTCAATCAATAAATTAGCAAGCTACACAACGCACATAGACTTTGTTTTTTCCATCGATCAACGAATAATACACTGATGCCATAGTGAGACCCACGCAAAATTTGCTGTTAACTGCTGTAATGTACAGTCTGACTTTGTTTTATTTCTAAACAGATTAACTTCACAAGCGCATGCTGCTGCACCTTGCCCGTATTGAATTCGACCCTTGGAGCATATATACATTTCTTCTTTGAGAGAGATGCACCCGTCGAGTTCCGAGTTAATCATGGTAAAAGGTTTGTTTTGAATACTATTGATTGCTAACAGCGGAGAACATGGTTTTATTGATACCAGCGTGTTGTTAATCCACCTTGGTATTGGTATCAGATTGAACAGATCAAATTTTTCACTCTCAATTAGTGGTAAGGTAACACTTAAAATTGCTGTGGTATTTGGTAGTCCTCCTGTGACCTTCATGAGTTTGTATAGTTGTAGGAAACATTCTCTTTTTGCAGGTAAGTCAAGTGATTCGGGCAGATGAAGTGATATTTTGTCTATTTCATGTTGTAGTTGAATTGGAGTAAGTAATGACTGGCTTATAATACCATGATGTGTATTTGTTAGAATATCACGAATTAAGGATTGCGTTTGGTCTAAACTTGCTGCCATAATTGTAAGTTGAATGCTCAATGACGAGAAAATACGATAGGTTCTGTCTTCTTCATTGTTGTCACGTATCCGGTTGTATATTTGTGTTATTTGCAAATCCATGTTGTCAAACTTTTTCTTCACGGCTTCTTGTTCCAATTTAATAATGTTAATTGTAGAATCAAAAATTGTCGTTTGATTCTTTAATAGGTTTTACTCAACCTTCATTTTGCTTCATTTTGTTTAACTTGCGCTATTGTGTGTGCCATTCTTTTTGCATATTCGGAGTCTAGTACTCCAAATAATGTATGCGCAATATTTCCGACAAAATCAATTGCAGCTCTTTTATGCCTTTTCCCTGAAAGTAATGTGCTGTCCATTAGTAGCCTACCCTCAGTGTGTTCAAAATAAGTGACTAGATCTGTGCATGGTGTCTTTTGCTGCATTTCTTTGCATAAATGACTAAGTGCCTTGGTTCCAATTGAGAATAGAGCTAATTCAGACCAGAACCCTTCCAACTCATAATAAATTAAAAATTGCCATTCTGTAGGTGAGATAAGTGTTGTTCCAATTCCCTCATAATAAATGCTAGGCTGTTTTCCAAATTCTTTATTGTAGATATTTGTTCCTAGTACCAGTGGTAACAGCATAAGAGTCATTATCATCGTAGCAAGGTTGAATTGATGATTGGACGTGCGTCTCCTTTTCGTGGGACTTTCAGATTCATTATTGTTTTGGTGGATGTTTGATTCAATTACTTGATCTTGTGCAGATATGTCGTTAACGTCTTTACTATATATTAGTAACGGGGCTAAACGTGTAATTGGCCTTCTGTAGCAGCCGGTTGAGGTTTTAACGTCGGCTACTTGGACGAGATCGTCATCTCCTTGATGTACCTTTATGACTCTGCCACTGTAGCGGAGCTGTGTTGTCTTCTTTGGTTATTACCATGTCCCCGAGTTTAATATTGATTGCTTGAGTTTTCCATTTGTGTCGATATTGTAGTTCATTTAAATATTCACGTGACCATCGCCTCCAAAACTCGTTTTTTAGATGAGTTACTAATTTCCACCTGGTCAGTAAGTTATCTCGTTCTTGTGTGCAATTTGCGTCAACTTGAGCATTTAGGGGTTCCCCAATAAGGAAATGTCCGGGAGTTAACGCTGCTAAATTATTCGGGTTTTCTGACATCGGGCTGTTTGGCCTTGAATTGAGAATTCCTTCAATTTCAATTACTACTGTGTCCAGCTCTTCATAAGTGAGCGATGCTGTTGTGGTACTTCGGACAAGAAGATGTTTTGCTGACTTTACAGCGGCTTCCCATAAGCCACCGAAATGTGGTGCTCTTGGGGGTATAAAATGAAACGTTATTCCTCTCGATCTACATTCTCTGTTAATTATGTCTTGAGCTGAGCCAGAATAGATAGTTTCTGATGGTTCTGTTAACTGATTTTTTGCCCCTACAAAATTGGTAGCATTGTCACAATAGAGATTCCGGCACTGACCTCGCCTACTTATAAATCTTTTTAATGATCCTATAAAGGCTTCGGTGGTAAGATCACTAACTAGCTCCAAGTGTACTGCCTTAGTAGCAAAGCAGCAAAACACTGCGATGTACACCTTTTGAGGCTTCGTCCCTCTCACCTTGTAATGAACCCAAAACGGTCCACCCCAGCCCCAGTATTGATGAATGGTCGAGCTGGTGTGACACGCGCAGCTGGTAAATTGCCCATGATCTGATTGAGTAATCTTGGCTTGGCCTTGACACATCGAACACAATGTTGTACAATAGATCTGGCTGCTGCCTTTCCCTTGATTGGCCAATATCTCTGTCTCATATGTGAAAGGAGTGCTTGGGGACCGTAGTGTCTATATTGGTCATGCACCTTTTCCATGAGTAATTTTGAAATTGGGTCAATGTAGGGAAGCAGCATTGGATGTTTGGCATCATATGAAAGCAAAGACGTGCTTAATCGTCCTCCTACTCTAATTATACCGTTCGAATCCAAGAATGGGCTAAGGTTGTTGAATGGACTTGACTTACTTACTCATTATTTCTTTTCTTTCAAAATCTGACTGCATTGCTCGTACAATAACTACCAGAGCTTGTTCTAGTTCCATAACTGTTAAAGAGATTTCCGCACGTTTATCATTTATTTTTCTTGTGTTGTTGATAAATCGTAGCATATACGCTACAATTCTTTGTAATGTTCGAAAAGATACTTTGTGGTTGATGTTGTAGATAATTGTTGTTGCATTCTCAATTGCGAGAACGGCAGCTGTTTTCTTTCGCTCCATGTTGTTTTCAAGTATTTCTGTGGCCTTTGAGTATTTTTGTGGCCAAGCTGCTTCATGCCCATGTAGGAAGATAGGCCCATAAAACCATAGATTGCATGCTGGTAATGCTTTCGGAGATAGTCCTCGGGATATGAGGTCCGCAGGATTTTCCTTTGAACTTACATGTCGCCATTGTTCGGGCATTGTCAACTCCTGAATTGCGGATATTCGATTGGCTACAAACGTTTGATATGATGATGATATGAATTTATCCAGGCCAAAAGAATCATTGAGTCTGTCCAAAGGAAAGTAGGCGTATCCTCAAATTTTAAATCTCTTTTTACCCTGGCCGTTAGTTGAGGACCCAAGTGTGCTGTGCAGAGCTCCAGACGGGGAAGACTTGGTTTTTAAAGGTGCTACTCGTGATTTTGCGCATAGTAGTCTTACTATTTTTGACCATTTTTTATAACTGACCTTATGTATATTGCTGCCTCATATGCCCTCTCCGAGGCATCAACAAATGCATGAATTTGTATTCCTGATGCAACCTGGCCTTGAAAAATATGTCTCGAAAACTTCAGGTTGTCTATGTGTTTTAAGTCGTTCCGAAAATTCATCCATCTAGTATGTAGCTCTGCTGGCAAGGCTTCATCCCATACAAGTTTCAACTGCCACAATTCCTGAATGAACATCTTTGCTGTCACTACGATTGGAGACACAATTCTCAGCGGGTCGAATAGTCGAGCCAAATCTGAGACTACTGTTCGTTTAGTAACACGACTTCTATCCCCCAAACGTACCTTTACACAGAACTCATCAACCTTTGGTATCCATGTCAATCCCAGAGTTTTGACTGTTTGATGGTTTTCGTTGTTAAAATCAATGTTTAGTTCTTCTCTTGTTGAGAGTAGTTGGTGATGATTTGCACTCCACTTTTGTAAATTTAGGCCATGCGGTTCAATAGGTGCTTTAATTCTTGCTGAATTGCGATTGTTGTGCTCAAACTATCATCTCCTCCCATTCCGTCATCGACGTAAAAATTATTGAGTAGAAACTTGGCTCCAATAGGGTACCGTCTTATATTCTTATTTGCAATTTTCTGCAGACATTTAGTTGCGTGGTACGGTGCAGCTCGTGTACCGTAGGTTATTGTGTTCAATTGATAATACTTGATTGCTGCAGTTGGATTCTCTCTCCAAATAACAGTTTGAAATTTCCTGTCTTCCGGGTGTATAAGCATTTGTCGATACATTTTTTCGACTTCCGTGGTGAAAACAAAGCGTGGTAGTCGAAAACGGAGTATGATGGAAAACAGTTCACTTTGAATTGTTGGACCGGTATACATTAAGTCGTTCAATGATATCCCAGTAGAGGTCTTAGCCGAGGCATCAAATACTACTCTTAATTTTCTTGTCGAACTTTCGGGCTTGAGTATGCAGTGGTGAGGAATGAAGTAGTTACGTTTAACTAAGGAATTGACATCTATTTTGGTCATATGGCCTAGTGACTCATACTCTTCCATGAATCGTATGTATTGCTTTTTAGTTTCTGGTGCTTTTGCAAGTCGGCGCTCTAATGCAAGAAATCTGTTGAAGGCTATACCCTGAGACTCCCCTAGTTCCTCAGGATTACTGCAAAATGGTAGTCTAACAACAAATCTTCCATTTTGATCAATTGTATAATTATTTTCGAAATGATTTTCACAAAGCTTTTCTGAAGAAGAAAGCGTCTTGTCTGCTGCTTTCACCTTTTCTAGTTCCCATATTTGAGTAATGGTTTCTTCTAGATTGATTTCTTCTTCAGTACAGATCCCACAGGTTGCCGATTATAGCTGACTTTCACCAACCCTTCCTGAAATGACCCATCCTAATACCGTATTTTGCAAAGGTGGCAACTCATTACCCAATTTTATTTGTCCGATTGACAATATTTGGTGATAGAATTCTGCACCTAGAAGCACATCTATTTTATCAGGGCGATTGAACTCCGGGTCTGCAAGTTTGATATTTTTGGGAATTGGCCAACTATGAATGCCAATTATTTGTGAAGGCTGTGAGGAGATTATTTGAGGAAGAACAGCTGCTTCGATTTGCGTAGTGAAGTTGTTGAGCCCCGAATGTAATGCGATATTGTCTCTGTGCCGAACCTTAGTGTTGCTTGCTCCAATGCCGCTTATACAGATCGAAGCTGGTTTTGTTGAAAATCATAAGCGCTTAAATAATCGTTCGCTGACAAAATTTAGTTGAGATCTAGAGTCGAGAATTGGTCGGCATTGTATTTCTTTTCCGCTGGCTTTAATGGTGATCGATGCTGTGCTGAGAAGAATATAATTGCTTGAACTGGAATTTTTAGCTTTGGGTAATGATGCAGCTTCTTGTGCTGCAAGAGTTAAGCTTCCTTAAGATGCACGAATTGTTTTTGAAGCCAAGTTGCTTCTGTTTTGTTCTGAGGTTTCTAGGTGAAGAAGTGTTTTGTGCCTTTTGTTGCACTTCATGCACCTTCTAGAAATGCAATTCTTTACGTTATGGCCCGTTTTTAAGCAATTAAAGCAATATTTTTTCTTTTGAACCAATTGAATCCGAGCTGCTGGTGATAATTGAAGGAACATCTTGCAAGAAAATAATGGGTGTTTATCGTTTTTGCACATGACACAAGCTTGGTCTTGAGTTACCATCGGTTGTGAAATGGGGCGTTTCTTTTTGGCTTCCATTGCTTCCATCGACTTAAAGTGTCTTTCCAAAAACTTCAAAAATTCCTTAATTGTTGGAACTTCTCGTGGTTGTGATAGCGATTGTTCAAAGCACAATCGTGTGACTTGGTCTATTTTTTTCAGTAATAAGTGCAGCAGAAGCGGGTCCCAAGATGTTGTATGAATTTGAAGGTTGTGAAGTGCTAAAAGGCATTCTTGAGTCTTGTCATGAAGCTCTTTAAAGTTGTCATTTACTCTATCATCTGAATCATCGACCAATTCATGAACTAGTCTGCTGACTAGTAGCCGCTTGTTGTTGTAGCGGTCTACGACCATCGTGCATGTGGCTTCAAAATTTTCTTCCGTTGCAGCAAAATGTTTTATTAAGTTTGCTGCCTCTCCTACGAAGTGCGTTTTTAAGTACCAAATTTTTTGTACTCTTGTGATCGGTTCGTTGACGACCAGTGATAAATAAAAACAAATCATGAAACTCCTGCCATTTTAACTGATTTCCATCAAATTTGGGCATAGTGATTTTTGGCATTGGAATAGCTTCTGCTTGATGATGAACGAATTCTGATGGCTGTGTTGTGGACCTGCTGGTGATCTTTCTCACCACATTCCTTACATTGGTTTCCAGTTATATGAATCGTTCCATATTATATGCATGGTCCGTTGGATCATCGCACAATTCGACAATCTGTAAATGTATGTCTGCAATATTTTGGCACAATGTAGTGGCAGTGGTGACATCTTTTTCTGTAAAATCATCCGTCAATAAGCGCTCGAGAGCTCCCATCATCGGCCCTGTCTACGGATTAGTTTTGTAATTTCACTAGAAACTTTTGCTTGGATCCCACTAGCTTTTCTTGATGCAGCTTCTGCACCTGCTGCATGAGCCTCTTGTCCTAGTGGTTTTCCTGATGTTTGTGTAATCTTCAACATTGCTTGTTGTAGTACTTCCTTGTATTGCTGAACGATATTTCGTATGGCTTCGTACTATTCATTGACGAAATACTCATGATCTAACATAATACTTAATAATATGTTCAATTTACAAGCTCAGTCGTCTGTCTTATGGTTTAAAAAAAGACGATATTTGTTTATGTGCTTGTGAACAGACAAATTTGTTGTATCGTTATTTTGTCGTATTTTAAATGTCAGTTTAATATCAAAAAATTTAAATGTCAGTTTTATATCAAGGTGTGAAGCCAGGTGTGGGAATTATAATTTGACGCTAAATATAATAACTTTTTTAGCGACAAGCAATTTTGATTAAATTAGTTTAAAAATTAAGTTGAAATGAATCATGTATATATTTATCATTAAGAAGAATGTATTTTCTGGTGTTACTTATCACATATATAAAATATTTTTACAAATTAATTTAACAAATAGAATATTTCCAGACCCGGCCTCAATATAACAATTGAAAAACATATAAAATTCAATCGTATAATTATAAAACACTTTTGTATGAAAATTACCAACAACAAAAATACAATATTGTATAATTATACGATTAGACAACACATATGACGTTAATACGAGCTTGTGAATTGAACAATAGTTGTTGTCTTAAACTACAATTATTCCAATGTAAATTAATTATATAAATTATATTATAATATAGAATACACTACAACGGATTTCGTTGTCGTTAGCCTCAAATGCCGACCACTCGTACTCCAACCTTTTCACTCGCTCTTGAAAATAACTTCTAGTTGTTTTCCTTGATGACGGGTCCTTCTTGTAATTTCGGATGACCGTCTCAATTCTTTCACCGATGGCCTTTTGTTTAATGATTAGTTCTTCATATGTTGCCATAGTTGCTGATTTCGGTTAGTTGACTTCTGGGAATTCGCACCAAATGTAGTCTGTTGTACCTTTTGGACTGATGTCGTGATACCGCGCTGAAGAATTTGCAAAAAATTGATTTAGGTTGATTTGGCCATGGGACTGTTAATGTCCTGCTGTAAGGACTGATGATGTCCTTGTATGCGAATTTGAGGATCCTGTGCCTTGTCACAGAATCACGTTGGGGTCACCAAAATGTAAATTAACTTGTTTGTTAATTTGTTCTAGGTTTTAATCACAGCACATAAACTGGATTAAAGTAAGAATTACTAAAACAACAAGCGGCACTTGAAACCGAGTTGTTTTCCAAAAGAAATATTTGAGGCACACTTCTTGAATGTTCAAACACAAAAAAGGCGATCTTTATTTAAATTTTACTTCTTTTATAAAATATTCATTCTTATTAATTTTACATACTTGGCATTTTTAAATTTAAGTTCATTGCTGTGTGGCCATGAACATGAGACAACCAAAAAATACCTAGAATGCAATTTTGTTGATATAGGTGAACGCACTACATAAACAGTACAAAAAAATAAAAATGGCTTAATAAACAATCGTCAATAACAAACAAATATATAATAAGCGAAACTAATAAAATTGCATTCTAAATATTTTATTACAATTTTATGAACAAGACTAATAAAATAAAAAAATGCATGATCAACGAGAAGAATTGCTCAACTTTATGGAAAAGAATGAATACTAATCTATATAAATAAAAATGAAACGTTGTAACAAATGCGGACAAAGGAAACGCAACGGTAGCATTAGAAAAATCAGACTATGCAGATAAAATGAATAACATAGTAGGAGATATGATGACATATCAAAGATTGAAAAAGGATCCCACACAAATTTTTCAGAAGAAGAACAAAGATTTTGTTGAAGAATTGCATATGAATCATTTTATTTCTTATAATGAGAGAAAAACATTAAAAATTGACGCTGCAAATGCTCCAAGAATATACGGGCTCCCAAAAATACACAAAGAAGGATGCCCCCTTAGACCAATAGTTTCTTCTATCAATTCCCCATGTATCAATTTATGCAGATATATTACAGATATATTGAAAAATGTTACTAACAACTCCAAGTACAATGTAAAGAACTCACTAGAGTTTAAAGAAAAAATCAAAAATTTCACAATTCAAGAAGATGAAAAACTAGTCTCTTTTGACGTGGTATCTCTTTTTCCAAGTATTCCGGTAGACTTGGCTTTAAATATTATAGAGGAAAAATGGTTAGAGATCACTGAATATACCAAAATTAACAAAAACTTGTTTATGCGTATTCTAAAAGTTTGTATAAAAGCAAATCGTTATTTCCAATACAACAACAAAATATTCTCGCAATGCAAAGGCCTTCCAATGGGATCTCCCGCATCCCCAATAGTAGTAGACATAGTAATGGAACAACTAGTAGAAAAATGCGTTGAAAAATTGAACAACAAACTAAATTGCTCACGAAGTATGTGGACGATTTGTTTGGCATAGTTCGTAATGAAGATATTGATGAAATATTACATCAGTTGAACAGTTTCCACCCCAGCATAAGATTCACTATCGAAACGGAAGAATATTGTAAATTGCCATACTTAGACAAGGAATAATGACCGACTATTGGTCATTTGGTACCAAAAACCAACAGCATCTAGTCGTCTCATTAATTATTTATCCAAACACCCTAAGAATATAATTATAAATACGGCGAAAAATTTAATTCGTATTGTAATGTCGTGAACGAGGAGGAGGAGAAACAAGAAGAACGACTTCAGTTGAATGCAGTTGGTTGACAAGTGAAGTTTTATTTCATTTTATCTTAATATCTACTTATATCTTAGTTGACATACGAGAAGCGCTGCCAGATTGTTTACTTATTAGAATTATATATTGTATATATACAACATGCACCCCTCTTTTTTTTTTGTTGTGATGCATGGCTTAAAACTAGTAATGAGAATTCAAATTTGTATTTTTAAGTGTTGTAATGTATATTGCTAATTGGTTGATAAAACATTAAGTTGGTAGCATTATAAGCTATTGTGGATTCTTCCTAAATATTCATTTATTGAGCGTTTTGTTGCATTTACGGTTTGACTACTTTGCCACCATGACGCGGTCTTAATTGACGCCCAGTAGCTCGTTTCTGTATTTCTCGCATCGTAAAGTTATCCGCATGAAACGAGTGAATTGCAACAAAAACAGTGTAAAATGAAACAAAATATGGTTTTTCTCACACAAGTGTTTCTGTATATGTACTTTGCGAGAATGGTCTGTCATTTTAATAATTTTCCAGCAATTATTGGAAGTATGTGAGAAAAAGTGTTTCTGTAACAACATTTTGCGGAAAGTTTCTCACAAGAAGTGTCAAAATAACTCACATTTTAAATTGGTGCGAGAAAATCAAAATTTAAATAAATATAAATATACATATCTATGAAAAGTAAATCTTCTAATATATAAAATTCTCGTGTCACGATGTTTGTTGTCGAACTCCTCCGATTTTAATGAAATTTTTTATGCATATTTGGTAGATATGAGAATAGGATCTAAAGTATATTTTAAATTGCTTGGGTCACGAGGAGGTTAGGGAGGGGGTAATTTCTGTATTTACTAAACTATTTGGCTCTATGTCCGCCTCATGCAGGAGAATCATCCTTGTTCGTATTTCAAACAGAACAAAATTATTGTTTGGTATTGTTTTCATCGGCGGTCACCGTCACACACTTAAGACATTTGCTATTTTTTATATATCACCCAAAATATGCACTAAAAATATTTTGTATGGCAAAACAACGCTTGACGGGTCATCTAGTATAATATAAATATATTTTAATTCGTATGTATAAATGTGGAACAGAAATCAACAGATAATGTATGTACATATGTATATACATATGTACTTAATGTGTACATATACATATATACATACATATTATATATGTAGCAAAAACTTTAAATAAACACAAGAATATGTTTTAAAATAATTTTTTTAGTTTGAATGAAAACTAGCACTGGTTTATACATTTGGGTTTTTATTTAAATAAAAAAAAATTAAAAAGAACAATTGTTGTTTTTTAATTTAAAAATTTTCAGCCTTTCATTGTTTTGCTATAATTAATTTCCCTCGTTGACGTTTCTTTTACATTTGACACTTAATTATTGGAAACATTCCAGTAAGAACAAAAGCAGCGCAGCCTGTTTTCGCATGCAAATACAGAAACACTTTTTTCTCACAAATCGAGAAACGATGGAATTTTTTGTTTCACACTTCATGTGAGAAATTTTACGATGCGAGAAATACAGAAACGAGGTACAGGTGTTACTACTTCGGGGTGGTAATGTGTGTGTGAGTTGGAATTTTCAGACGGAATTAGATTGCTTGAAGATTCTGCAACGTCATTATGTGTGATAGCTACGTCATGCACAGTGGAATTGTTGTTTGTGACATTTTGTTCCGGACTTCGTATCTGATTGAGATGCCTTTTAATTTGCCGATTGTTGTTATTTAAAACGCAATGGTATGTTCTAGGGCCAAGCTGTTTATTGATTGTTGCGGAAGACCAGCTTGCTTTATTAGGGTCTGAGTAATCGCGAACCCAAACCTTTTCACCCTTATGAAATTCAACATTTCGCGTCCCCTTGTAATTAATAATACTTTTGTTCTGGTTTCGAATTATTGCATCTTGCACTAATGAAGGTTTAATCAAACTAAATCTTGTTTTTGGTGTTCTATTGAGAAAGAGCTTTGCAGGTGTCTCATTTGTTGTACAATGCATTGCGATAGTCTGCTAAGAATTGACAGATAATAGTGTCCAACTTTGCATAATTGTTACATTTAAGATTGGCATAAATAGATTTTTTAACCATTTTTACAAAATTTTCAGCCTGGCCATTTGTTGCAGGATGACCAGGAGCTGTTAAAATATGTCTTACACCATTGATTTTTAAAAATTCTTGAAACTTTTCTGAAACGAATTGTCGTCCGTTATCAGATACAAACGTGTCTATTATACCATATCGTGCAAACAAATTTCGCATTTTGCCAATGATAAAATTATACGTTATATCTTTAGTGGGAAAAACTTCTACCCATTTTGAGAATGAGTCGATGACTATGAATAAATAATAGTTTTTGATAGGACCTGCAAAGTCGGCATGTACACGACTCCATACAGAATCAGTGGGTTTCCAAGGAATAAGCTTGCTTTTTTCGGGGCTAGCTTGCAGCTCTTGACAAGGAACACAATTCTTAATTAATTTTTCAATGTCATTTTCAAGACCAGGCCACCAAATGTACGATCTTGCCAAAGCTTTCGTTTTGACGATGCCCAAGTGTGAAATATGTAATTGTTGTAATAATTCCTGTCTAAATTTTGGAGGAATAACAGTCCTATAACCCCACATTATGCATCCATATTCTACGTTCAATTCATTGATCTTGTTACGAAATGGTTCAAAAACTAAATCTTTCATATTATGAAGAGTACCTGATTGAATTGACTCACTAATCTTGGAAAATATTGGATCACGACGCGTTTCTCTTGCAATGTCTTGGAAGTTTATGTGCATGCTGTTTTCTGAATCGATAAAGTTCACATAATTACTTTCATGGTAATCTTCAACAACGACCGATTGTGGCATTCTAGATAAACCATCGGCCTGATTACGCTCACCCTTCACATATCCGATAACATACTCAAAACCTGACAGTATTACTGCCCATCGCTGGATACGAGATGCTGCCATGACAGGTATCCCTTTTGTTTCACCAAATAAAGTTATTAAAGGCTTATGATCAGTGCGTATCGTGAACTTATTTCCCAAAAGATACTGTCGCAATTTCGAAACACTGAAAATAATCGCTAAACCTTCCTTTTCAATAGGTGCGTAGTTTAATTCACTTTTGGTTAAAGCACGAGAAACAAATGCTATTGGTCTTATGGAATCATCAGGAAGTTTGTGACTTAGCACTCCAGCAACGGCATTGTTGCTAGCATCAGTGGTTAGAATGATCGGCAATTTCGCGTTAAAATGAATTAAAACTTGATCCGAAATAAGATCCTTCTTGATTTGATCGTATGCCTGCTGACATGCTTTTGACCAAGTAAATTTTACATTTTTCGAAAGTAAATTATATAGAGGTTTCATTTTGTCAGCAAAGTTGAATACAAATTTTGAATAATAATTCACCATGCCAGCAAAGGCTTTAAGTTCGGTCACATTAGTGGGTGCCGGTGCATTTTTAATGCATGAAATACGCTCTGGTGTTTTTCGAAGACCAAATTTATCTATTTGAAAACCTAAATAGGTTACCTCAGACTTAAAAAAAATACATTTGTTCTCATTTAGAGTCAGGCCTGCTGAACTTAGCTTTGACAAGACAGAATCTAAAGTTTGTAAATGTTCCCGCAGATTTATGCCAGTGATTGTAATGTCGTCCTGGTAGACGACTACGTGTGGAATCCCTCGAAAGAGATTTTCGACGGTCTTTTTAAAGATAGACGCAGCTGTTTTAACGCCAAAAGGAAGACGTTTGACTTTTAGTGTGCCAATATGTGTACTCCACGTGCACAATTGTTGAGAGTTGGAATCTAAAACCAATTGGTTATATGCATTTGACATATCTAGCTTTGTGAAAAGCTGACCTCCTTCCAACGACGCGAAAATTTCCTCTATGCGCGGTAAAGGATACTTTACATCGTTTAAGTATTTATTTATAGTGACTTTGTAGTCCGCGCATATTCTTAAATCGCCATTAGGCTGGTACGAGAGGCGTTCCCCAGTCTGAATTATCAACGATTTCTAAAATATCCATTTTTATCATGTCACGCAGTTTTTTTTTCTATTTTGTCCTTACAAGGGAGTGGAAGCGACCGTGGTTTTCAGAAAATTGGATTTGTGTCCTCTTTCAAGCACAAGGACACTTCACTGAACCGATATCTGCCTAGTTCGTTACTAAAAACATTCGAATATTTATGTTTAATTTGTGTGATAATTTTATCATAATTGCCTTAGGTAGTTATCGAATTTACCTGCAATAATTCGAAACCGAAAGCGCGTAGAAAAGTTCTACACAGTAAAGGTGGATTGTTTGATTTCGAAACAATAACTTTTGACTTTTTCGTAATCCCTGAATATGAAACTAAAGCGTCGTACTCACCCAAAATATATATTTTGTTACCGCTGTAATTTACATAAGGTGAGGTGCATTTTGACAAGGTTTTGCGTTTTTGATTTTTGAAAAATGACTCAGCCACCAGAATGCATGGTGCGCCAGTGTCACACGTTGCTTCAATCTTGGTCCCATCTATAACCACTGAAAGGGAATACATCTCACTCACATTACCATCCGATTGAATACTGAAAATAGAATTGAATATATTATTATCACTATCATCCTCTTGTTTTATGTTTTTCTTAGATATATAATTTATTTTGTTAGACTTGGCTCGGCAAACTGATGCCAAGTGCCCAATTTTGTTGCAAAAATTGCATGTGCTGTTTTTGTATCGGCATTCATTGGATGATTGATTTTTCCAACCGCAGTGGGAACACGTGTTGAATTTCTTCTCTTTGCTTTTCTTGTTGTTGTTGTTGTAACTGGTGTTTTGTCTAAAGTTATTGTTGTTTTTGCTTTCTCCCTTAAATCCTCGCTGCTTGATATAATTGACTGCGCTAATGTCGACGTCGTTGTTCTTTGCTGCCAGTTTTGTCTCAAGTATCATTGCTTTACGTAAAGCTTCGTCTGCCGTTAGCCGTTCATCCTCCTCGCACATTCGTTCGAAAATTTTCTCGGGGAGCCCCATTATGAATTGGTTTAAGATGAATGCATCTAAATTGTTTTCGAATTTACAACTTAAAGCCAGTTTTTTAATTCTCGCGTACCACTCCGCTACACTTTCACTTGAGTCTTTTGTCGCTCCATGAAATCTCTTTTTTTCATGAAATACAATTACTGGTGGCATGTAGTGTGTATCTAAAAGCTTACACAATTCCTTGTAAGCCAAGGATATCGGTGCGTGTGGACTGCATACGCTATGTAGTGTATTATATGCTTCAGTACCTACTAGCTTTAACAAGGTTACCTTTTTGGCATTTTCTTCGGTGATATTTAACTCCATGAAATGTAAATCAAGCTTTTGCTTCCAAACCTTCCATTTTTCTCTTGATGGAGTGAACTCCGGCAACAACGTTGCGTAATATTGGTTTGGACCCGTCATTGAGGTTAGGTCGGGGTTTATGTTTGTGCCGCGTGTTTTAGAAACACTTTCAGTCATGTGATGATTCTTGTGATATTGGTGTTATGTATTGCTTATTAAGCTTCTTGGTTTTAAACAAATAGTAAAACAAAATTTTACTGTTTTAGTTTAATTACTTTTTTTTTACTTTTATTTTGTAATAAAAAAAATATTTCTACCAAAGACTAAAATGATTTGTCAAATCCTGCACGGAATTTTTACTTTTTCTCTTTTACACTCGTCGCCACTGTAATGTCGCGAACGAGGGGGAGGAGAAACAAGAAGAACGACTTTAGTTGAATGCAGTTGGTTGACAAGTAAAGTTTTATTTCATTTTATATCTACTTATATATTAGTTGACATACGAGAAGCGCTGCCAGATTGTTTACTTATTATAATTATATATTGTATATATACAACACGTATGATACTAGAAATTAGTGATAATAATTTCTACGATGAAAACGTACGAAAAATCACTAAGATATTACAGATTAATGAATTTCCAATAAGCCTGATTGGAAAATTAATCAAAGATTACAAAAAGGACATAAACTGCAAAATAACACGCACAAAAGAAGATAATACCAAAATTGGATACAAATCAATGATTTACTTACCACAGCTAACAGAACGTTTTAAAAACTCAGAACTTTTTGACATACAAAACTTCAAAGTGGCACGAAAAACGTCCAACAACGTTGGAAAAATTTATTCCCAAACAAAAGACATGATTGACCAGATGGATAAGTCTAATATTATATATAAAATACCGTGTAATGGTGATAACAACAAATGATGCGTGCCTATGTAGCACGACAAAAAATAAGCTAAAAACGAGAATTTCTGGCCACAAATCTGATCAACGATTACGCATAAATAATGTAACACAAAAAACAGCACTAACGTCCCACTGTGCACAAACAAATCATGTTCCTGATTTTGATAAAACAAATATATGTATTACAAAGTGAGAAAAATTACAAACGCCGTTACATGTTAGAAATGCTCCATATAATTAATACACGAGATTCGAAGAGAATGAACTTTAAAGCTGATACTGACTATTGTGCTCAAATATATAGACATTTAGTTAATAAAAAAATAACTAAGAATAGCCCAGCAGTCCGGCTACTCATTACAATTGAAAGCCATCCTCCGATTGTATAATATTATGTCAATAGGGAAAATAAAACGAAAATAGTTAAGCCCTTACAACTTGCATCTGATTCGGATTTGTCTTTTTCCCATCCAATTGTAAAGTTAAATGTTTATTAGAAATGAAGATCACAACAAACACAAATAAAAATTTTGCACCGCGTTAGCATCTGATTTGAATGGCTTTGTAATGTATCATATTGTCATTTGGTTTTAATTATGAATTTTGTTCTTTTTTCTGAAGTAATTTTTCCGTTATTCTATCTTTTTAATTTTTATTATTATTCCAAAGTAAAATTTGTATCAAGTACATAAGTGTTTTTAAAAGTGAAGTGTTTGCGGAATTTTTTGTAGTAATATATGTAGCTATAAATTAATACATAAAAATAATTAAAAAAGGTAAGTGACTGGTTTATTTTTATTTATGTGTTAATTTTTATACATACATATGTATGTATGTTTTGTATTTTTATTTGTTGTAAAGAATAAAATGAGTGGATTTAGTAAAAGAAATTTAAGAAGACTAAAGAAAATAGAAAGTGAACGTTTGAAACAAAATTCAGAAGTTACATCGGTGGAAAATGCTGAGCACAATCTCACTGATTTAAATTTCGAAAACAATCAAGAATGTTTCAATGAGTCATTTTCAGTTTGTGAAATGTTTCCTGAAGAACCATTGAAAAATAAATTAGCATATTGGTATAAAAAATACTTGCCGGGGAAATCATGCTGTAACGACTTGTTAAAGATTCTTCGGTCAGAAGGGTTGGACGTTCCACTTTCGGTCAACAGTTTTATTAAAAACAATGATATGATCATAAGGACTGCTGCACCTGGAAAATATCATCATATTGGCATTAAAAGTAGAGTACTTGCGCTGAAAAACGAAATTTTATCCGGTCAATTAGAAGAACTGTTGTTAGATATTGGAATAGATGGTTTACCGCTTTTCAAAAGTTCTAGAACAACTTTGTGGCCAATTATGGGACATTTTTATAACGTACCCGACTCTGAAGTTTTTCTAATTGGCACATATCTTGGCAAAAAAAACCCGCAAATGTTGATACATATTTACACGATTTAATGTATGAACTCGATAAAAATCATAGTATAATTGAATTAGGAAGTTTAAAAGTAAAAATTCTAGTCAGAGCTTTCATATGTGACAGTCCGGCACGAGCTTTTATATGCGGAATAGTTGGCCATAATTCTTTTCATGGTTGTTCCAAATGTATTCAATTGGGCCGCACACATGAAAGAACAGTAATTTTTTCTTCTCAGTCTGGCCCTTTGCGATCGAATGAAGACTTTTTAATGAGACAGGACCCATGTCACCATTTATCGCAATGGTGGAAAGGGGTGTCAGAGGAAAGGGGTGTCAGAATGGTTGCACAATTTCCTATCGAACCAATGCACTTATTGGATTTGGGCGTGTGTAAAAAAATTTTAAATTGCTTGGTAAATAATAAGAATTTGCATTTTAAATTGTCAACTGCAGACATAGATTATATCTCTGAAAAGATAAAAAGTCTAGCCAAGTACGTGCCCTGTGAATTTGGAAGAAAACCAAGGAGTTTAGCAGATTTACCTCGATGGAAACGAAACGATAAAAAGTATTTAGAATCCATCGCCAGTGATGCAGAAACAGCTGCAGGGTCAAACAACATGAAAGAGCTACATCAGATAATAAATCGCCTATCAAATCAAAATATGAATCGTAACCATGCTATAAAGGACTCTGATGGTCAGCTTCTTACAAACGCTGAAGAACAAACCCGAAGATGGAAGCAACACTTCGAGGAAATAAGTAACATTACTTATGAAGAAATTCCGGAAAGTTCTCAGAATATCGATTCACATACAATAATCAACAACGCAATAACCACAGAACACCCAAGCATCGAAGAAATTACGTGTGCTATCTCAAAAATAAAAAAGAACAAGACTCCGGGTGAAGATGGTATCCCTCCAGAGATACTGCAAACGAACCCAACGATAGCTGCAGAAATGATATACCCATATATACGTGATGCTTAGATCAATGAAGAACTTCCTAGTACTTGGACTAAAGGCACAATAATTAAACTACCGAAAAAGAACGACTACAGCATTTTGAAAGGGTAATACGAGACGAACAAGCTGGTTTTCGTCCTCATCGTAACTGTGTAGACCAAACCAACACTCTTCGTGTTATAATAGAGCAATCGGTTGAATGGCGCACACCATTGTATTTAGTTTTTATTGACTTCAAAAAAGCTTTTGATTCCATAAGACGAAGTGCAATATGGGCTGCATTAACAGCAAAAGGGGTACCAGTGAAGTTGATAAACATAATTAAAGCCATGTACAGCGACACAACTCTACAAGTTCGGCATAATGGCATGACCAGTGAATCCTTTCAGACAAACGCTGGAGTGAAACAAGGATGCCCACTATATCCTCTACTATTTGCTATTGTATTAGATGAAGTCATGTTAAAACTCTGCAGCAGAAAAAGAGTATCGTATGGGACTTCCAAAGACATCTAGAAGATTTGGATTTCGCTGATGATATTTGCCTCATGTCCAGGGTTACCGTCAGGAATTTTTAAAAAGTCGCACAAAAGGTCGTTTTATAAAAATAAAGTCGCACAAAAAAGTGGTTTGAGAAAATAAAAATAGCACATCTTTTTTAAATGTTTTTTTTATTAATAAAAAGCATAACAAAAAAAAAAAAAACAATTGAAACAAAACAAAAGCAAAATCCATTTTTATCATATTATATAACATATTCAGATGCATTGTTAAAATATTTTTTACAATATGTAAAAATCTCCAAGTAAAGCGCAGTGAGCTTTTTACTTTAATTCATTCGTTTGATCGTTGTTGTTGCCCTTATGTGATCACCTTATATACTTATTTCACCATGATACAAGGTTGCAAAAAAGTAATAAAAGTGTTGCCAAATGAACAATAACCTGCGAATTGCATTTAAATTTTGACGAATTTTTTTTTTATAAAAATAATAAGAACATTTTTTAATTTACTGCAAATTAAATGCTTTTTGTGAGAAACTACAAAAAAAGGTAAAAAGTTGCAACAGAATTTAAAAAGTCGCAAAAGTCGGTGATAAAAAAAAATCTCACAAAAAGTCGCAGACCACCGAAAAAGGGTCAAACTGCGACTTTAGTCGGGTGAACGGTAACGCTGCTCATGTCACACAATTTTACCGACACGCAGAGCAAAGTGAATGATCTGGGAACACTGGCAAAAGAAGTTGGATTAGAGATAAACATTTCAAAAACACATGCAATGCGAATCAACAACACAATCAACAACCACATTCTAATACAAAACCAACGCATATAATATGTTAACTCATTCTGCTACTTAGGATGTATAAAGTCGATAGATGGCGGCGTGGAAGAAGATGTGACAAACAGGCTGAAAAAGGCAAGATCAGCCTTTGGCCGCTTGAAAAGAACTTGGCGGTCACCCCAAATCTCGAAGAAGACAAAGATTCGAATATTTAACGCATGTGTGAAATCTACTCTTCTGTACGGTAGCGAAACCTGGCTGATGACAAGCGTCATAGCACAGAGACTACAGGTCTTTATAAATAAATGCCTGCGAATAATTTGTCGCATCTTTTGGCCAAACACAATAACCAATGCCGATCTTTGCAGATTGACGAACGAGGTACCTATAAATTGCCAAATAACAAAAAGGAAGTGGAAATGGATAGGGCACACATTAAGAAAGCCAAGCGGTAGCATCACGAGGACTGCCTTAGAATGGAATCCTCAAGGCAGCCGACGCCCCGGTCGTCCAAAGAACTCTTGGCGCAGAACACTTAACCAAGAACTTAAAATATTAAATAAAAGTTTTGATGAAATTAAAACTATATGTAACGATAGATTAAGTTGGAATAATCTTGTAGAAGCCCTATGTTCCCAAGTGGAATGAATAAAAGGAAAAAAAAAAACCTCAATGGAAAGCAATTGAATTCCGGCAATTTGTTTTACATACATCGATAATAGTACTTCGAGGAGTTTTAAATGAGGATTATTATTATCATTTTCTCTTATTTCAATGTTATTACCGAGTGTTGCTATCGAAAAATGCAGATAATTACCTGCCAACTCTGAATTGTATGCTCGAGGATTTTGTCAAGAATTTCGAACTTCTATATCCAAAAAAATATTTGTCGTACAATGTACACAACTTATTGCATATAACACAATGTGTGAAGGAACTCGGAAATATTAGTTCATTTTCTGCCTACAAATTTTAAAATTTCTTGCAAAAAATAAAAAAAAAATAAAAAGTCCTACAAATATTTTGCGGCAAATTAATAATAATTTCAATGAATTCATCCCTTTCAAAAATCACAAAAATTTCGGATTCAAAATTTCAACAAGCAACGTAATAACCAAGTATATTACAAAAGGGTTTACACTGACAAAAAAAATTCCAGACAATATATGTTATATAAAAACAGGTTTCCCATTTCACATTTCAAACTTCGAATCTCACAATGGAAATTTATCTGCTACAGGAAGGCGATACACAGACAAAACATCTTACTATGAAGCTCCTGTAACTTCTGCCGATTTTGGAATTTATGTAGTATCTAATAATTCTCTTTCGCACGAGGAAACAATACCTGTAGATGATATAGTTTTCAAATATGTTTCATTTCCAATTGATGATAATTTTCTTCTTATACCTATTATTCACACTTCTGATATTTTTTAGTCTGAAAATGGATTTATTTAACAAGAAACAATTTGGAGTCCCAACGAAGGAAAATTATGGTAATACATATTTGAAGGGCCACATAATAAATTATTTAATATTCATAAGGTTTTTTTTTTAAATTTCAGAAAAATCAAACGATATAATTAATAAATTAGACAACATTTTAAAAAATCAAGCTGATATATCACGGGAGATATCAAAAATAAACCACCGCTTGGACGAAATAGAGAAAAAAATTAATGTAAATACTGGTGCCCATTCCGAAGAACTGGCCATATTAAAAGGAATTATTAAGAAAAATATTCCGGTTCCCCAAACGACAAATTTCCCAATGAAATCTGACGAAGATATGACGGCTTTGGAGCAAAATATTCAAAAAGATTTCGAAAAATATGTAAGGATAACTAAGAGATCAACATATTCTTCTAATTTCATTAATTATTGGTGGGCTTGTAGAAAATTTTCAAAAAATTCTTGACATGCCTATTATATTAGCGTATAATTATGACGGGATGCAGAATAAGAAAGCATTTAAAGATTTTAAACTTTTAAATATGGCCATGTTCGGCAAATTCACAATATTATGTTTAAAATAAATTGTCATACTAAACAATGTTATCCTTTAATTCAGAAGCTGCCAAGGGCGAAGGATCTAATGAAAAAGATTACCGAAAAAATATTAGACAATGCTTCAAAGTGCATAAAGCCAGGCACTTCCGAAAACTTTCGTACAATAGAAAAATGGAGAAAAACTAAATAATCTACATATCATAAAAAAAAAATTTAAAGACGCTTCGTTTAGCATAATTGGAGTTTTCAACATTTTGTTGTATTTTTGCTCTCTTGAAAAGTTTGGAAATTTGAATTAAAGTGTTTTGTCAAAATTTCACACATAAACATATGTATTACTTTATCAATTATTTTCTTTAACTTTTATAATGAATTAATTATTTTTTATTTCTCTTATTAATCTATATATATCAAATTGTAACGTTATTGACTGATTCATCATCGCACAGCCTAAACGCCTGAAGGCAAAAACTTGAAATTTGGACCAGGGCTTGGTCTCTCCCCAAATCGATCCACTAAGACGGGATTTTTGAAAATTCGAATGTTTAGGGGGGAAAAAAGGGCAAAAACGAGTAAATTCGGTAACCTTATATCTCTAAAACTAAATGAGATACAAAAACATATAATTCTTATCGTTGTTCTTTAGAAAAATAAGCGGACAGGTGTCTGGTACTTTTTGGAAATTCAGACCTTTAACGGAGTAAACGGGTAAATCCTGCATTTTGGTATTGATTTGTCATCCCATCTATCTTTTAAACCCATAAACATAGAAATAAGGTTTATATCACATTTGAAACTTATTTAAAAAATCCAAATACATATTTGGTACTTTTTCGAAATTCGGACGTTTAAGGTGTAAAAAGCGTAACTATTTTTGGTACTTTTTTTATAAAACATTTTTTTTATTTATTGACATAAACGTATTAAATTATGGGCTCCCACTACGATAATTAAATTTTTCGTGCTTCAATGGGGAGAAAAAAGTACCAAAAAGGGGAAATACCGAAAATTTAATTTCTTACTTTAGCTTTTTGGTTCTACAACTGGCAATTTATTTTAATTATCGTTAATATTGGACCTAGAAACATAAACTTCAACATGCAATGTCCTGAGTGGATAATAACCTATGAGGGTACTTCTTGCTCTTCAACTGGTACTTTTTGAATTTCCGTTAGTTCTAATACTAGAAACATAAAATTAAACATGCAAAGTCCTGAGTGAATGAGAATTTGTTAGAGGGATCTTTGTGGTACTTTTTCGTTCTTTAACTGGTATGTAATATGAATAAAACAATTTAGTTATTCTTAGTGTTTGGGTAGTATTTTTATTGTACTTGGAAGTATTTAAATTGCCGGCGCTAATAAACGCCACTGGCAAATAAAAGTAAAAGGCAGATGAATGCCAGTATGAATTAGTAATGCCGATTGAAGGCAAAGTATTAATTGATTTCTTAAACTAATTAACATTGGCTTATATACTAATTATGAGAATAATTCTTAGGGGTACCTTAACATAAGAGTAAAAGAATAGAAATATATATTATTGTTGGGTAAGCATATTTAGCTTCCAACTATTTATTGTATGGCATGTGTTCAACAGTTTTAAAGTTCAACGAGTGCATACTTAAAAGCAACAGATACTTTGGGTTGCTTATATTTACAATTAAACAAATGCAGTAAATAAATGTTATTCATTTAAGTGCATTGTGCAGCTGCACTTGATTAAACGTACAAGTGTCAAATTACAGTCACACAAAATATCTTGCTTGCAGTTTGTCAATGCTTGCATGTTGCGGTACTATTGAATCGCAATGCATACTACACACTGTTGGCCACATGCTACACCTCAACCCTGTACAAGAATGTTCATATATCGTTAGTTTTATGGACATTCTTTTACAATTAGTTTTTAATTAGTCTAAGTATAAGTGTAATATAATATTTATTTTGTTTTTAAAGAAAAAAAAATTATAATATTTAGATGTACTTATTTTCTAATTTTATAGTAGTCGTATGGCCATACAATAATATTAAATGTTAGTTATTATTATATATCTTAAGTCTATTTTTATGAACTACTTGTTGTTTATTAGTTTTCTTATCAACTATGGTAACATTATTTCTTAAATCTATTTTCTTAATTTTATACGGACCTTTATATTGATTTTCCAATTTATGCCCTGAATTATTCCTAAGTAGAACTAAATCTCCTATTTTAAAATTATGTTCTAAAATATTCCTATCATAATTTAATTTTTGTGTTATTTTATTTTTATCTAAAAGTATTTGCGCGCGCTTATGTGCTACTTCTAACCTAAATTTTGCCTCTTTGGCATAGTTATCCACATTGTTTAGTGGTGTCACACTATCTACTTTAGCAAATTGTCTAAAATTGTTTGGTAATCTTAAAAATACTAACTCATAAGGACAGTAGTTATGTGCCGTTGATGGCGTCGTATTAAAGCAGTGAGTGAAATATTTTAACCATTCGTCCCAGTCCGTTTTGTCCACAGATATATAAGAACGAACATATTCGTTAAAAGTTCTATGACTTCTTTCTATTGTTCCTAGTGTTTGATGGTGATGTGCCGTGGAAGTTATATTTTCAATTTTTAGTAGTGTGCATAGTTCCGTCAGTATAGAATTTTTGTACTCTGTTCCCATGTCCGAGATGAACGTCTTCATTGGTCCATAGGTTAATACAAAATTTTCAAATATCGCTTTAGCGATTGTTTTTGCAGATTTATCTGGTGTTGGTATTGTCACCAAATATTTAGTAAGATCACATATTAAAGTGATTGCATATTCATTTCCATTAATCGATTTCGGAAATGGCCCTATTGTATCTACATACACCGTGTCGAATGCTTTTTCTGGTGTTTCTGTTATAGTCATAGGACTTTTATTATGGTTTACTGTTTTTGATTTTTGGCATTTTTGACATGATTTAACATATTTCGTTATGTCTTTTATCATATTTTTCCAATAGTAATACCTCTTTATTTTTTCTAATGTTCTAAATATTCCACAATGTCCTCCCTCTATCGGATCATCATGGTATTTCAGCATTATATCAAGAATTGCCTTAGCATTCTTATCATTTATATTGGTCACCTCATTAAGTAGCGCTACTTTTAATTTATTTAAATATTTATTGCCCATATTTTTCAATTCATTTATGGAGATAAATTCGAAAATTTTCTCACTGGGTGCCATTTGTAGTGTCTCTACACTAAGTTTACCGGCCACTTTCTCAAGCCTTGGGAAAAATTGTCCTAGGTCAATATTCCCATTAGTAAACAAATCATTTATATTTATATATGTAATAACAGATTTTCCTCGTTTGATGTAACATTTTACGGGAGTAATCTTCAATTTATAGTACTTTCTGACGTCACTGTTCTTTAGTGGTACATATATATATTGGGCTCTTTATCATTATTTTTAATTTTATGCTGAATATTTTCGGTATTACTTTGTTGTTTCTTTTTATATGCCATAGATCTTGTTGTAATTTTCAATATTGTATTAGTTTTTATATTTATGTCTTTTATTTTTATGTCTTTTAATTAGCCTTGCAGCTGTGTTTAGAAAATCTATTGCTGTTTGTGCCATTATGGATGTGTTTGATGTACAAATTTGTTGCAGATCTATTTTTTCGTGCAATGTTTGTGGTAGTTGTATTTTAATAGTTTTTCTTTCCGCTATCTGTATTACTCTATTCCTTATATCTTGGAAAAATGCTTCGGCTGCTATTTTATGTGAAGGTGTTAATCTTTGATAATTTACGTATAAAATAACCCTTATTTCTTCTAAATATTGTATAAGTTTTTTATAATGTTTATTGATTGTGTCCTCTTTTATTGGTCTGTCTATATTGAGGCATTTGTAACTTTTTTTAAATTCAATTTTGATTTTTCTGCAGTGTTCTAGGATGTCTAACCAGTCCATGTGAAAATTTTATACTTTGTCTAGATCAGTTGATCTGCTTAGATATTGCTTCCTTAGGGATCTTTTATGTAACAAGTAAATTTTTAATAGAAGACTAACTGTGTTTATTACCACCAATATTAATAGTAGTGTCCATAACGAGCCTATGTGTTCTGTATGGTCAATAATTTCTAAATTATTTACTACGTTAGCGTTTGGTTTTTCTATTTTGGATTGCGGTTTTCCCATTTTATTCTTATTTCTACGTATTTTGACAATATAAGTGACCGCTTACATTGAATTATTTGTATGGAATATCAATTTGCTTTATTTAAAATTTAGTTTTGAATTTAATTATTTTTGATTAAGTTTAATTTTATTTTTACTTATTATGAAGGTTATAAAAGTTAGTTAGTTAGTTAGTTTTTTTTTTTTATTTTTTTTTTTTATTTCAGTTTGATTCACTATGGCAACTCTTAAATTTTTTGACATTTCTTTTAATTGTGAAATTCTATTTCATAATTGTAATTTATTTAATTAGCACGGTAATAGTTAGTGTATTTTTTTAGTGAAAAAGTTTTGTGATCTTTTTATTTTTATATTGAATATAATATTGTTATGTGTATTTCAGCATGTGATTTAAAAATTCATGTTGTATATGTTTGTAATATATTATTATCATATACATACTTCATTATAAGTGTATGTATGCATACATGTGTAAAAAAGATTTCATTATTTATTTATATTAAAAAATTTAATTTGTAAAAAAAATATATTTGTGTTTGTGTTGTTCCATATCGGCTTCAAGTCGGCCGATTTGTGTCCATATTTCGGATGCAATGTCCCAGGATGGTGGTGGAGTTTGGTTAGCGTTCCATTAGTTGTTGTTATATTGACGCCTTTTGGCCAGGCGCTTCCACCTCAGTGTTTTTTTGGCTTAAACACTCTTCTGACGGAGACTTGGCTGTCCGTCAGGTTCCGTTTGGTGCTAATTTTAAAGCACTTTGTAATCCAGGACTGGCAGGATCGCCATGTAATATGATTAAAACAATTTAGTTATTCTTAGTGTTTGGGTACTTGTACTTGGAAGTATTTAAATTGCCGGCGCTAATAAACGCCACTGGCAAATAAAAGTAAAAGGCAGATGAATGCCAGTATGAATTAGTAATGCCGATTGAAGGCAAAGTATTAATTGATTTCTTAAACTAATTAACATTGGCTTATATACTAATTATGAGAATAATTCTTAGGGGTACCTTAACATAAGAGTAAAAGAATAGAAATATATATTATTGTTGGGTAAGCATATTTAGCTTCCAACTATTTATTGTATGGCATGTGTTCAACAGTTTTAAAGTTCAACGAGTGCATACTTAAAAGAAAGATACTTTGGGTTGCTTATATTTACAATTAAACAAATGCAGTAAATAAATGTTATTCATTTAAGTGCATTGTGCAGCTGCACTTGATTAAACGTACAAGTGTCAAATTACAGTCACACAAAATATCTTGCTTGCAGTTTGTCAATGCTTGCATGTTGCGGTACTATTGAATCGCAATGCATACTACACACTGTTGGCCACATGCTACAGGTACTTTTCTCATTTTCGTTAATATTGGACCTATGAACATAAAACTAAACATGCATGGTCCTGAGTGAATGAGAATTTGTTAGACGGATCTTTTTGGTATTTTTTCGTTCTTTAACTGGTACTTTTCTCATTTTCGTTAATATTGTACCTATGAACATAGAATTTCCTGAGCGGAAGCGAATCAAAGACAAGGACCGTTTTTGTTTTTCAACACGTACTTTTTAATCTTTATAAGTATTGGACCTACAAACATAAAATTAAACATGCAATGCCCTGAGTGAATGCAGCATAAGCTTTGGCGTAAAAATATGTCCACGAAAGAAAGGGATACGCTAACGAAGTAGCGGGTTAAATGCTATTTTAATATATAACAATAAAAAATTAAAATATTGAAAAAAATTAAGTTCCTAATTTAATTATGCAATAGTTAAAATTCATTCCAAGATCAATGGCATTCACATACATCTTATTGCACTCCGAATTCACCATAATAGTTGGACCCATCCAACCTTCCCTTACAATATATATTGTGTTGGACCCATCCAAACTTCGCTTACAGTGTATATTGTGTTGGACAAATCTTACGGCCTAGGCCATCGCTGTGTAAATGTAAATAGAAATTGTATACAGACGTTGGATGGGTCGAAGATGTATGTAGCAAAATTTCACTGGGTTGCTTGAGTGAACTTTTTGCTACATACATCTTCGATTTGAGACCAATGACAATGTAAGCACGACCCATCCAATGTGGAATAGCATCAAAATCCCTAGTTTTAAAATCCCGAAATGTCAAAAACCCGAATTTTTAAAAATCCCGAATTTCAGAATTATGAATCTCAAAATCCCGAACTTTAAAATTCCGAATTTTGAAATCTTAAATTTAAAAACCCCGATATCAAATCCCGGATTAAGAAAACCTCGAAAAATAAAAATCTTAATTTGTTCATATTATTTATTTAATTTTTATTTACATATATAATTAAATTGATATCTAAAAGGCAAGATTAATTGCTATGGCTTTTAAATACTCTGCTTTATCCATATATTCTCTGTTTTCAAGCACGGATTTTAAATTTTTGTTTTTTAAACAATATTTTTTATTTCGGGGTATTGTGTTCCCCGATTTTACTTTTTCGATTGCTGTTTTAGCAACAATTAGCTCTTTGGCTAGACTCTCGATTAGTCTGTAAAGTCCGGAATGCTTTTTGCCCACAACGACTTTAAGGCGTCTATGCCAAGCCTCGACAGAGTTTTGTGTGCGTGGAAAGTTTTCCTGCAGCATGTCACAGACCGACCAAAATGCGGTATCATACCCTCCTTCAATATAATTGGAATTTATCCAACGGGCTATTTTTTTTTAATCTTTATCAGCAAAGTTGCGGTATAAAGCTTCATAATATTCAGGAATTTCAGCACTTGGTACAAAAGCAAGGGCCCTTATCATCCGGATTTGCAAGCTAAATTCTTCAGAGCGGCCATATTTTGTACTTAAACCCTCCTTCTGAATCTTGCGCCAAATTATTTGGCCAAAGTGGAATTGACATCCTTTGCACTCAGCATACGGAAAAATTCTTTTGCTGTATTAATGATAGCTTTTTCAAAATCCGAAATAATCTTTAATGGCTTTAAGTCTATGTTCCATTCGCAAGCTAGTTTGGTAAGACTGAACAATACTTCCGAATAGGCCTCCGCGGTCTTACGACTCATCAAGCAGAAGACTAAGGGTACTATCTGGCCCTGAATATAACCGTGAATACTAAAAAGTTGAGCCATAATAGAAGGCACAACCTGAAACGTACCGTCCATCAACCAACATTGCGCTTCTGCCAAAAGTTTCATACTGGACTGCGTACCCAATAAAATGTTTTTCTCTCCGCCGAATACCTTTTCATCTAAAACAAAAAGTTCGCCTTCCAAGAATTTTAAGTTTTCCGGAATTTTGATTTCGTCCAATGTTTGCGGCTCTTGAACGAATGCGCTTGATTTTAGCTTTTTGCGCAACTTTGGTTGGCAAATAAACACGACAATTTTTATTGGTGTCAGCAATAGTATCTGTTATAATTTGTGAAGGTGGCTTTTCCATACTGTTTTTTGCCTTTATTTTTAACGAGTTGTTACAAAGAATCACATGTTTTTCATTAGACGCGGGCTCATGACTGTGGTCAGAAGGCTCCTTTTTTAATAAATGTTCATTATTAACTATGATTGTGTGCAAACGACTTTTACAGAACTTTTCTTTTCTATTTGCACAACACCAGTAGGACACTTTTTCTGTTGCTTTCTCCAAATGGTAGGAATAGCCATTCAAATTAAGTTTTTGTTTACCTTTGTTTGATATGAAAATTTCCAGACTCATTTTGCGTATTCGTAAAAAGTGCCGACATTATTAATTTTTCTTGTCTAATTTATTAATATTTGAAGTATGTACGGGTTGGGGTCATATGCCCGAAACATATTTATGTGAACTATGATTGAAAAATTTATTTATCGATTTTTAAAACCAAAACTGTACAATTATTCGGGATATTCAAATTCGGGATTTTGAAATTCAGGATTTTGAAATTCAGGATTTTGAAATTCGGTATTTCGAAATTCTGGATTTTGAAATTCGGGATTTTGAATTCGGGTTTTTGAATTCGGGATTTTAAGTTTCGGGCATATGACCCCAACCCATCCAATGTCTGTATACAATTTCTATTTACATTCACAATATACATTGTAAGCGAAGTTTGGATGGGTCCAACACAACATACATTGTAAGGGAAAATTGGATGGTTCCAACACAATATACATTGTAAGTGAAGGTTGGATGGGTCCAACTATTATGGTGAATTCGGAGTGCAATAAGATGTATGTGAATGCCATTGATCTTGGAATGAATTTTAACTATTGCATAATTAAATTAGGAACTTCATTTTTTTCAATATATAAATTTTTTATTGTTATATATTAAATTAATAAGAGAAATAAAAAATAATTAATTCATTATAAAAGTTAAAGAAAATAATTGATAAAGTAATACATATAAACCTTATTTCTATGTTTATGGGTTTAAAAGATAGATGGGGTGACAAATCAATTCCAAAATGCAGGATTTACCCGTTTACTCCGTTAAAGGTCTGAATTTCCAAAAAGTACCAGACACTTGTCCGCTTATTTTTCTAAAGAACAACGATAAGAATTATATGTTTTTGTATCTCATTTAGTTTTAGAGATATAAGGTTACCGAATTTACTCGTTTTTGCCCTTTTTTCCCCCCTAAACATTCGAATTTTCAAAAATCCCGTCTTAGTGGATCGATTTGGGGAGAGACCAAGCCCTGGTCCAAATTTCAAGTTTTTGCCTTCAGGCGTTTAGGCTGTGCGATGATGAATCAGTCAATAACGTTACAATTTGATATATATAGATTAATAAGAGAAATAAAAAATAATTAATTCATTATAAAAGTTAAAGAAAATAATTGATAAAGTAATACATATGTTTATGTGTGAAATTTTGACAAAACACTTTAATTCAAATTTCCAAACTTTTCAAGAGAGCAAAAATACAACAAAATGTTGAAAACTCCAATTATGCTAAACGAAGCGTCTTTAAAATTTTTGTTTATGATATGTAGATTATTTAGTTTTTCTCCATTTTTCTATTGTACGAAAGTTTTCGGAAGTGCCTGGCTTTATGAACTTTGAAGCATTGTCTAATGTTCTTTCGGTAATATTTTTCATTAGATCCTTCGCCCTTGGCAGCTTCTGAATTAAAGGATAACATTGTTTAGTATGACAATTTATTTTAAACATAATATTGTGAATTTGCCGAACATGGCCAAATTTAAAAGTTTAAAATCTTTAAATGCTTTCTTATTCTGCATCCCGTCATAATTATACGCTAATATAATAGGCATGTCAAGAATTTTTTGAAAATTTTCTACAAGCCCACCAGCAGTAATTATAATTTTAATGATACTAACTGTTATGAGATGATACCATTCATGCATAACCCTGTTAGGTTTAAGTACTTAATAATGCAACAATGGATTTTATTACTTACATTACCTCGTATTACATACATTATTGTAATTAGCTTTTTAAGTTATTCTAAAGCTAAGATCCCACTATCGGCGCAATGTACCAATTTTCGTCACAATGCACGTACCGATAGTGTGAACGCAAGCAATTTTTCAAATTGCGACAATCTTCGCCGAAATTGTGCTGAGTATTGACAATCAAAATCAACCTTGATGCGCCGATAATGTGAACACACTATTGCACAATGTTGACCAATAAATTTTTAAAATATGCTCCGATTTTTATCGGCAACTCGTACGCCGATCACAGTCGACAATCAGTGCCGATATACGGGATGGAAAATCGAATTTTGAAATTGCACCACCTTCTAGAACTAAATTTTTTTTAACTTAGTTGTACCAAAATTAATTTTTTATTATCTTTTATTCATATAAATTTTATTTATTTGTTTCGGGTTAGCAAATCTACATATATGCAACAAATAAATAAAATTTTTAAAAAACATAAATTCTTGAGTATTTGCTCGAATAAATATCATATTTTATTCATATATTTTTAAAAAATTGATATGGGTTAGGTAATCTATATGTATTTCGTTGTTAGCTAAATACCAACTGATCAGTAGATCTTTACAATTCATGTTTAAAAAGTCCAAAACTCATCTTCTCGTACATGAACTCGCAAAAATAAATTTGCGAATTACTAAAGCACACGCAAAATAGCGTTTAAAAAACTTTAAAAACATATACAAATGATTTTTTTCCATTCAATATAAATCTATTTACTTTTCTTATATATAACCTTTATACAGCTACACAACCTTTTGTTGGCAATAAAAGTATTTAAGCTAAGACCCCACTATCGGCGCAAACAGCACAATCTGCGACAATTTTTATCGTGCTATATCGGCACACATGTAAAAACATTGCACAATTAATTTTTGGGCGGTCCCATTATCATCGCATATTGCGACAATATTTTTCGGCTCATATCGGCCAAATCTCAATTGCGACACTAATCGGTACATTGCGATCACACTATCGTGCTTATTGGGCAAATTAAATCATGTATGTACGAGTATATATGTATGTGTTTGTTTATTTGCTTGTTGGCAGATACAGTTTAAAGTTTGGCACTTATTACAATGCAAAAGAGAAAACTGCTTTGGCCGTATATATTGTGTATATAATTAATGTATTAATTTATAATAATAGAAAATTAATGAATTTTAATTGAATTTATTACACACGTACTTTTTATTCTTGTTAATTTGTAAACAGATGTTTTCAGGGATGGTAAAATCATTACAAATGCAATCTTTTAGCGTCTAGGTTTTTTTTTCAACAGTACAAATGTTATATATAATGTTTTAATATATATGAATAAAATATAACATTTTATTAGAGCACATACTTAGGAATATATGTTTTTAAAATATTATTACTTGTTATGGGTTAGCTAATTTACATATATGCATTTCGTTGGTAGTTAAATACCAACTCATCAGTTGATCCTTACCAAAAACATAAATACTTGAGTAAAAGGTTATATTTTGTAAAAGGGAAGTTTGTTTTTATTTTGCCTTATAAATACTTTTATTGCCAACAAAAGGTTGTGTAACTGTATAAAAGTTATAAGAAAAGTTATAAGAAAACAGATTTATATCGAATGAAAAAAAATTATTTGTGTGATGTTTTTAAAGTTTTTTAAAAGCAACTTTGCGTATGCTTTAGTAATTCGCAAACTTATTATTGCGAGTTTATGTATAAGAAGATGAGTTTTAGAACTTTTTAAACATGAATAGTAAATATCTACTGATGAGTTGGTATTAAGCTAACAATGAAATGCATATACATATGTAGATTACCTAACCCATAACAATTTTTTAAAAATATATGAATAAAATATAACATTTATTCGAGCAAATACTCAAGAATTTGTTTTTAAAAATTTTATTAATTTTTTGCATATATGTACATTTGCTAACCCAGAACAAATAATTAAAATTTAAATGCATAAAAGATAATAAAAAATTAATTTTGGTACAACTAAATTCGGTTTTCCAGCCCGTGTATCGGCACTGGTTGTCGACTGTGATCGGCGCACGAGTGGCCGACAAAAATCGGCGCATTTTTTACAAATTGATTGCTTAACATTGTGCAATAGTGGGTTCACATTATTGGCGCATCAAGGTTGATTTTGATTGTCCATACTCAGCACAATTTCGGCGCAGATTGTCACATTTTGAAAAATTTTGTGCGGTCACACTATCGGCACATGAATTGCGACGAAAATTGGTGCATTGCGCCGATAGTGGAATCTTAGCTTTATAAGACAAAATGAAAAACACACTTCCCTTTTACAAAATATAACCTTTTACTCGAGCAAGTACTCAAGTATTTATCTTTTCTACTGATGAGTTGGTATTTAACTACCAACGAAATACATATACATACATATGTAAATTAGCTAACCTATAACATTTAATAATATTTTAAAAACATATATTCCCAATTATTTGCTCGAATAAATAGTTATATTTTATTCATATATATTAAAACATTAAATATAACATTTGTACTGTTGAACAAAAAAAAAACCAAGACGATTTTGCTAAAGATTGCATTTGTAACGATTTTACCATCCCTGAAAACATCACTTTACAAAATAACAAGAATAAAAAGTACGTGCTGTGTAGTAAATTCAATTAAAATACATTAATTATATACACAATATATACGGCCAAAGCAGTTTTCTCTTTTTCATTGTAATAAATCATATTCAGTTCAACTCCCGTAGTGAACAGACGCGTTTTTATAATCGTTGCAACTGAATATAAAAAAATATAAAAGAAAAAAAATTTTCAAGTCACAAAAAATATAAAAAACAAAACATTTATTGAACAGTTATTTTACTGGTTTTATTTTATTTTTTGCTTGTGTGCAATACACATAAATATTTGCATACACAAACTAATATACATAAGTGAAAATACAAAAAAGAGAACTCTAAATGAGTTCACCTTCTACCAACAACAATAAACCTACAAGCAGTAGGAATGTACAATATATAACTTTGGTTGCTAACGACGCGTCGACAAAAAAAATGAAGTAAACACAAACCTGAATACTACACAAAACACAAATACTCGTGCGCGATCATTATCTTTGAACATGTTAAATATCGATCAAGAAGCAACAACAATTGCACCTATAAGCAAACTTGTCAGCTTAGCTGTACAATCAAACAAACAAACAATAAATACCCAGGTGACCAACGTGCACAAAATTGTAAATGCAGTGAGTGAAAATAGTGATAATAAAATCCAAACTGGTATGGACAGATACATAACCGTGCTAAAAAAGGGAAGAAGTCCCAAATCAGCTGAAATAGCGTCAACGGCGAAAATGCCCCAAGATGGGAAAAATAATATTAAACATTCTGAAAATCGTTTTGCGATTTTGAATGAACAAGTCGATGAAGACACAAGTACAACAAGGTCCACTAAACCACCGCCGATATATTTAAGAGAACAGAACTCCAACCTTTTGGTAAAAAGCCTTATCTCATTAACTGGAGAAAACTAGTTCTATGTAACTCCAATTAAGCGCGGCAAAATCAACGAAACTAAAATTCAGGTAACACAAGAAAATAATTATAGAAAAATTGTCTCAGATTTTGAGACTAAAAACAAAAACTTTTATACATATCAACTGAAGTGTGCTAAAGGCCTAACAGTAGTTATAAAAGGAATAGATTCAAGCGTGGATCCGGAAGAGGTTTAATCTGGCCTTGAAAATAGTGGCTTCAAAGTCAAAAATGTTTCAAACATTAAAAACAGGGAAAAAATCCCCCAACCTATTTTTAGAGTCGAGCTACAGCCAGGCGACTTGAAAATTAAAAAAAATGAATCGCACCCAATCTATAGCTTAAAATACTTGTTGCATCGAAGAGTTACCGTTGAGATGCCACATAAAAAAACTGGACCTATCCAATGCATAAATTGTCAAGAATTTGGCCATACCAAAACTTATTGCAAGTTGCCTACCGTTTGCGTTGTATGTGGCGAGTTACACAGTACCGCTAACTGTGACAAAATAAAAGGTGATACCAAAGCAAAAAAATGTGGTAATTGCGGCGGAAACCACACTGCCAACTATAGGGGCTGCCCTCTTTATTCTCTTTTTAAAAATTCGTCGAACAGAAAAACTAATGCTACTCCCGCTCAGCCCAACACTCATTTAAACTACCCACAGTTACCTCAACCGTCGTCTAGCCATAATCAATACTCAAATGTTTTAAAGTCTAACACGACTCTTACTCAACAAAAACCTAATAGTCAATTTTCATACGCTAATATTTTAAAGAGTAACCAGATTCCGGCGCAAAAAACTGTACCAGTAAATGAAGAATCAGGGCATAATTTTAGTCGTATTGAAGCCTCGATAGAGATCCTAATACAAACAGTAAATACATTTACTCTCAACATGTCCTGTATGATGCAGGAAATGTTGAAAATGCAGACTACCTTGTTGCAGGCTGTATTGAAAAAACCATGAACTTAAGAATCTGTTTTTGGAACGCAAACGGCATCTGCCAACATACAAATGAAATTGATAGCCAGGCCCCCGATGTCACTCATTATCGTTCTCTTTTAATTTAAACGACAAACAGCTGATTTGTGGCCCACTAACATTTTTAGTCGCACGAAAATAAGAGCGAACCATAACGTAAGCAATTCAGTATAAAATTGCGGCCCACAATGTAGTTTTTCTGACATCTGTTAGAACACAAATGTCAAAATCAGTCACTTGTTTATTTGTTGTCGTCTCAATCGATCAAAGCAAAAGTTTTTGTTAAAAAATAATAAAAATTTATAAAAATAAACCAAAATGGAACACAAATGGTAAGTAAATGATATTACAAACAAGTTTTGTATATAATATTTATATATGTATGTACGTACGCAGCAAAAAATATAGTAACAACCAACTTCAAGCTCTAGTGGATTATATGGAAGAGCATCCTGATTTTGCTAGAGGAAATGTTGTCTATGGCGGCAGTAAAATATCGACAGAGGAGCAGTGGGTGCAGTTGGTAAGAAAATTAAACTCAATGGGGCCTCCTGTACGTACCATTCTTCAGTGGAAAAAGGTAAATACATAAACTTTTTTATAAACTTGATTCGCTTGTTATTTCTTGTATTTATTTGCAGACGTGGGCTGACTTGAAATCCCGTACCAAAAGAAAAATTGCGGAGAACAACAAAAGCATTCTTGAAACTGGTGGTGGTTTGTACCGTATGTGCACATTAACGCAATTGGAGCAAATTGTCGACAGAACACTGTGCTTATCGAAATCTGCAGCACCTAGTGGCGGTGTATTTGGATACGTAGATTGCGTAGCCACTAAAACAGGTGAGGCAACAAACACCTTGCAGATTTTGGCAGACACACCACCCAGAAATGCTGCAAATATAGCGGTAATTACACCTACCAGGCAACACGCGCAATACACGCTGTCGAATACACCAAGCGACACTCAACCGAAAACCATTTCAGACACAGCAGTAGCAAATGATTGGTTTATCCCAACAGAGGATAATTTACAAAAACGGAAACGTTGTGAAACTGAAGATGAGTTACCTGGATACTCTTCGGCCAAAAAGCTGAAAGCAGCAAATGATCAAATTTCACTTATTCGTCGTCAAATCCGGGTAAGTGAGTCGTCAGCTGCTATAGCCAGAGAACAGGCCGAAGCCACAAAATCATTGGCTGTGTCAACTAAAGCACTTGTCACAGCTGTAGCAAGAATGACAAAAGCAGCTGAAACACAAGCGGAAGCAGCAACAAAAAATGCCGAAACTCAAGCTAAAATTTTATCATCCATTGAAGCCTTTCGATCCGAACTTCATTATCACTTTTCAAAGAAGTAATTTTTTTGTTGTTCATTTTTCTTTTTATGATCTCATATAAAATAAAAACAATGAATTAAAACGTTTATGGGTTTATATGTTTCTATCCTATAGCAGCTACTGTGACAAAGCACCAGATATAAAAGACAGTAATTGAATTGTGAAAAGTTGTTTAACTTTTTATTAACTTTTTTTAACATTTACTTATGTATGTAGGCAAGTATTTATAATACAATTTTTAATATACTAATTATTACTATTCTATCAGATATGTAATGGAAATCGAAAACGAAAACGAAGCAATTTTGAAAGTTCGTTTTAATACACTTTAAACCCAGTTTGTATAATTTTATAAAATATATTATGTAAATGTTGCTCTATTAAAACTGATTTTGTAACAATAATTATAAAAACTGGGTTTAAAGTATATTAAAACGAACTTTCAAAATTGCTTCGTTTTCGATTTCCATTACATATCTGAATATTAATATAAAGTCTATATAATAATACAGTATTCTATAATAAGATAAATTATATATAATTTTAAATGTTTAAGGCTATACTGCTCCGTATGGCCACGGCAGTTCCCTCTCCATCATCGTCATCTTGAATTTCATTGATTTCATTTTCTGTTACAATTTCTATTAATTCTTGATGACAATTGAATTTAATGCACATATTATGTACAGCACAACATGCATTAATAATTTGCGTCGCTTTTTCAGGGCTAAAATGTAGCCCTCGGGAGCCAAGGATGCAGCGGAATCTGTTTTTTAAAATACCAAAGCACCGCTCCACTACATTGCGTGCACTGGTGTGCTTCCTATTGTATCGCCTTTCATAAACATCCCTTGGATTTCTGTATGGTGTCATTAAGAAAGGCTTTAGCTTGTAGCCACCATCCCCTAAAATAAATAAAATTGTTTTAGGTAAATACATATCATTTTTCAGGATCAATATTATACTACCTAAAATCCAAACATTTCGTTTTCCGTCGTCAAAAGCATTTTGCAGCTTTTGGTAAACCTCACTGTATTCCCATACAAATGCATCGTGGTTGGAGCCTGGGTACCTCGCGTCAACATATCGGATGCTCATTTTATGGTCACATATCTAATAATAAAAATGGTTTTAGTTATTTGATTTTGGATTAAGGAGATGTACTTACCATCATTGCGTTTATACTGTAATAACCCTTTCTATTATAATATAAACGCTTCACATTCTCGCCTGAAGACTTGATACGGATGTGTGTTCCATCCACGCACCCTATTACTCCTGGGAATCCTGTTCGATCAAAAAATGCCGCCATTATTTCCCGTTCTTCCTCCGGCATAGGCATTTTTATCCATTGGTGGCATATGCAGTCTTCAAATAGCTGCAGGCATTCTTTAATGATCCTGTATACAGAGGCCTTACCTGTAGAGGATACACTTTCGTTACCTATTGTACGCTGGTAGCTCCCTGTAGCTAGGAACCGCATGAACGTTGCTAGTTTAATGTCTGGTCGAATTTGTGTGCCTCGGGAACCAAGATTACACCTTTGCTGCATAACTCGCAGTATCATAGCAAATATATTCTTTGATATACGAAAGTTTGCTATGAATCTAGGATAAAACCAATGAATTATATTTACAGTTGTACTCTGTATATAGGGAAATATCACAACTCAATTACACACTTATGTACATATGTATATACGTACATATACATATTTTAATGAACACTTACTGGTTTGTCGGCATACTAAGAACATCTGAAATATCTCGTAACTGTCTGCGAGATATTTGTTCCACCTGCTCCGTTTCCTCCAAAAAAATGAACGGCAATCGTCAGATCCATTAAAAAAATTGGCACAACAAAAAATTCAATTATATTTTTTTCTTTTAAATAAACCATTTTTATATAGTTAATATTATTTCCAGCACTTTGTTTATTTTTAACAAATTTAATTTATTTTTGTTGCAAAATTTTTTTTTTAGTTTTGCTTTGTTTCCTTTTTTACTGTCAGATTCAAGAGAACATAGTTGCATTTTCCGTGCTATGTTTTATACCTTTAAACGATTTTTCTTATAAATTGACGATTAATTAGTAAAATTGTAGATATGGCAGCATAGCTACATTTTTCTTGTGCGTTAGAAACGTAAAGACAAGCGAACGATAAGTCGAACAATAGTGGGCCGCTTTTTCAAGCGAAAATGAGTGACTGGTTTTCTTGCGCCTTCATTTGCGTTCGAAATCGTGGGCCTGGCTGTGAATATTTTCTTCTGGATAAACAAATCGATGTTATGCTTATCTCAGAAACTCACTTGACGTCCCGAAGCTATTTTCGAATTAGTGGATATAATTTCTACGACACCAAGGATCCTCAAGGTAGAGCTTGTGGTGGCTCTGGAATCCTAATAAAAACTCGAATAAAACACTACCTACTAAATGACCTTCGTGAAGAATACCTTCAAGCAACGAACATCTGCATTGAAAATTTTTATCAAAAGCTTGTGATATCATCTGTTTACTCTCCTCCCAGGTTTTCAATTTCAGAGAGTCAATATACCGCATTTTATACAACACTGGGGTCCCGTTTTCTAGCAGCTGGCGACTACAATGCTAAACACACATTTTGGGGATCACGTTTAATCAGTCCTAAGGGTCGTGTTTTGTTTGACACAATTTCAAAAATGGGTTTGAATGTAGTTTCAAGTGGTCAGCCAACATATTGGCCAACGGATCGTCAAAAAATTCCTGATGTTATCGACTTTGGGATTATAAAAGTCGTCCCCAGCGAAATGATTGGAGTAGAAGCATCTCTGGATTTGTCTTCAGATCACTCGCCTACTATTATCACTATTTACTCACACACAACATGTGATTTATCGATGACATCTGCACGTATTAACTGGCTGAAATACAGAAAATAACTGAGTGCTCGTTGCTCGGAAAAAATGCCGCTGAGAGCACCTTCTGACATAGACGATTCTCTCAGGTTGTTTGAAGCGCACGTTAAACAAGCAGCTTTTAATGCTACTTCAAATGAAATAAACCAACCAGTGAGATTTAACAATATTTTTTCTGTAGATATAGAAAGGCTATTGGCTGAAAAACGGAGAGCTCGACGAGAATGGCAGCGCTACAGATCGCCCCAGCTAAAATTAAGGCTTAAGGAGTGTACCAAGCAGCTTAGGAAAGTTTTGCAAACTCAAAAAACAGCTTCCCTTCAAAAATTCCTTCAAGAGCTAGATGCAACACCACAAACAGATTATTCACTGTGGCGTGCAGCCAGAGGACTAAAAAGGCCGGTGATATGCAAACCCCATTACGAGCCCCAAATGGTGACTGGGAAAAAACTGATGCTGAAAAAGGTGCATTTTTTGTTAAACACTTAGAAAAAGTTTTCACTCCGAACATTTCTGCTGATATTGTTGAACTGCCACCAGTCGTCTCTTTACCAGAAATATCGCTCAAATTCAATATTGTGGAGATTGAAAAGGCTATTACTAGTCTTAACACCAGAAAAGCCCCAGGTGTCGACAAAATAAGCAACAAAATGCTTCAAGAATTGCCTTACACTGCAAAAAGAATAATACTATTCATTTTTAACAGTATTCTACGCCTAGAACACTATCCTAAAGAATGGAAGGTTTCGCTATTTACTATGATACCAAAGCCCGGCAAGGATCATACAAAGGTTGAATCCTATCGGCCTATTAGTTTACTGTCTAACATTTCAAAACTATTTGAAAAGCTGTATATAAGCAAGCTGATGCCTATAGTGAGCAGACGTGGATGCATTCCAGATCATCAATTCGGTTTTCGCAGTCAACATAGCACTATTGAACAAACTCACAGACTTGTGAATGTTGTTAGAGATACTTTTGAAAAAAAGAAATACTGCTCTGCGCTCTTTATTGATGTCTCACAAGCTTTCGATAAAGTATGGCACGAAGGTCTTTTCAACAAATTAACACAAAATCTACCAGAAAACATCGTTAAGCTTTTAAAAACCTATTTAATGGAACGTAAATTTGTAGTTAGGGGTGGCAATTTTTTAAGCCCTCCGCAGTCGATTGAAGCCGGAGTCCCTCAAGGCAGTATCTTCGGTCCCTTACTTTATTTAATATATGCCTCTGACTTACCGTTAAACAGTAACATTCATACATCAACATTTGCGGATGATACAGCTTTTCTAAGCGTTTACGAAAATCCTGTAGAAGCTTCCCGCAACTTACAAGAATATATATCCAAACTGGAAAAATGGCTCAAACAATGGCTTTTAAAAGTTAACGAGCAGAAATGTGCACACGTCACTTTTACGTTGCGCAGGGAAACATGCCCGCCTATAAAAATTAACACCGAGACTATACCGCAACACACTGTTGTCAAATATCTAGGCGTTCAGCTTGATCGTCGTTTAACATGGAAATGGCATATAGACGCAAAGTTAACACAAATGAAACAAAAAGCAGCCCAAATGAATTGGCTTATTGGAAGAAACTCTATACTAAGCCTTGACTATCAACTTCTCTTATACAACGCGATCCTGAAACCAATATGGTCCTATGGAATCCAGTTATGGGGCACTGCCTCAGCATCGAATGTCGAAAGAATTCAAAGGCGACAGAATAAAATCCTACGTACAATAACAGCAGCCCCCTGGTATGTCAGAAACCATCGAATTCATAAAGACCTAGACGTTCCGTTGGTGAAGACAGTATTTTCAAAACACGCGAAAAAATATATAAAAAAACTTGAGTTGCACCCAAATCCACTTGCGCGCAATATTCTTCATTATAGAGGCCACACCCGGCTGAAAAGAAGGGATACTCTTTTTCTCAGCCGTTCACGAGAGATGTAAAACAACAAAAATTAACCGTTGAAATTAAAAATTTTGTTTAGCATTGGCTAAACTTATATTTAATATTTTTTAGATTTAAGATTTGAAAAACTTATTGATAATTTAATTTATAATTAAAGATTCAATAAATAATAAAATTATCAAAAAAAAAAAAAGCTTTATAAAGAACATCTAAAGCTAAGATCCCACTATCGGCGTAAACAGCACAATCTGCGACAATTTTTATCGTGCTATATCGGCACACATGTAAAAACATTGCACAATTAATTTTTGGGCAATCCCATTATCGTCGCATATTGCGACAATATTTTTCGGCTCATATCGGACAAATCTCAATTGCGACAATAATCGGTACAATGCGATTACACTATCGTGCATTATTGGGCAAATTAAATCATGTATGTATTGTATGTACGAGTATGTATGTAAGTATGTATATGTATATTCGTTTGTTTATTTGCTTGTTGGCAGATACAGTTTAATTTTCGGCATTTATTACAATGAAAAAGAGAAAACTGCTTTGGCCGTATATATTGTGTATATAATTAATATAGGAGTATTTATATGTATGTATATAATAATAAAAAATTAATGAATTTTAATTGAATTTACTACTACGCAGCACGTACTTCTATTCATGTTATTTTGTAAACAGATGTTTTCAGGGATGGTAAAATCGTTTTTTCTTTCTGTTCAACAGTACAAATGTTATATTAAATGTTTTAATATATATGTATATATATATATACATATATATGTATATATATATGTATGTTATATATAAAATATAACATTTAATTCGCACAAATACTTAGGAATATATGTTTTTAAAATATTATTACTTGTTATGGGTTAGCTAATTTACATATATGCATTTCGTTGGTAGTTAAATACCAACTCATCAGTTGATCCTTACCAAAAACATAAATACTTGAGTAAAAGGTTATATTTTGTAAAAGGGAAGTTTGTTTTTATTTTGCCTTATAAATACTTTTATTGCCAACAAAAGGTTGTGTAACTGTATAAAAGTTATAAGAAAAGTTATAAGAAAAGTTATAAGAAAACAGATTTATATCGAATGAAAAAAAATTATTTGTGTGATGTTTTTAAAGTTTTTTAAAAGCAACTTTGCGTATGCTTTAGTAATTCGCAAACTTTTTATTGCGAGTTTATGTATGAGAAGATGAGTTTTGGAACTTTTTAGATATGAATAGTAAATATCTACTGATGAGTTGGTATTAAGCTCACAACGAAATGCATATATGTACATAGATTACCTAACCCATAACAATTTTTTAAAAATATATGTGTTTAGAATTAAACTTGTAGATGATTTTATTAGTATGACTGAGCTCAAACACTTGAATTTGAACTGTACTAATTTTTGTTTGTGTGGTTTTACTTTCAAGCACTTGTAACTTGAACGTAATGTGATCAATGAATAAAAAGCGAGTTTTTACTATTGACAAAGAAATATAATTTTATTGTGGTATTTATACTAAGATATTAACAATTAATTGTTGAGTCGACAAAATACTTAAAACTAAAATTTACGTTAAATTGACCAATCAAATTGAAGTAGCAATGTTTGCAGTTAATTCATTGTGTAATATGATATCCTTTTGTTAAAACAACATTAAGTTCACTAACGTTTATATTATCATTAACAATTATTGTGTGTTTACAACTTCTTAAACAATATGAATAAAATATAACATTTATTCGAGCAAATAGTCAAGAATTTGTTTTTAAAATTTTTATTAATTTTTTGCATATATGTAGATTTGCTAACCCACAACAAATAAATAAAATTTAAATGCATAAAAGATAATAAAAAATTAATTTTGGTACAACTAAGCTTAAAGAAAATAGTTTTACAAGGTGGTGCAATTTCAAAATTCGGTTTTCCAGCCCGTGTATCGGCACTGGTTGTCGACTTTGATCGGCGCACGAGTGGCCGACAAAAATCGGCGCATTTTTTACAAATTGATTGCTTAACATTGTGCAATAGTGGGTTCACATTATCGGCGCATCAAGGTTGATTTTTATTGTCCATACTCAGCACAATTTCGGCGCAGATTGTCGCATTTTGAAAACTTGTGTGCGGTCACACTATCGGCACATGAATTGCGACGAAAATTGGTGGATTGCGCCGATAGTGGGATCTTAGCTTAAGAAACAACATGGTGTCAGGTGAATGATGACTGCATTTCTTTTATATAGAAACAGTTAATATATTTATATATATATTATATATATATATATATATATATATATATATATATATATATATATATATATATATATATATATATATATATATATATATATATATATAAAGTAGTATACACACAGTCAAATAAAAAAAAACGTGGAAGTCAAAAGTAAGTCAAGTGAAAATTACCAAGTGGCAAAGTAATTATTTAACTTTACAAAAGTCAGTCAAAAGAAAAAACAAATCTTAAAATAAAAATTGTTCTAAAAGAAATAAAAGCCAACATGATTAAATCCAATGAGAGTATCCTCGAGCAGCAACAACCAATTGCAATTTCAACGGCGGTACCTCCTCTGAATAGGAATGTGACAAACATGTGCGTGGAGTGGAAGAACTGGAGCAGTGCCTTCAAGATTTTTTTGAGAGCGTCGGGGTTAGAAGATCAATCCGATGCACGTAAAGTGGCATTAATGTTACACCACATGGGCGCGCATGCACTCCAAATTGTCAATTCATTTAATGTTGACATAGACACCATAAAGTATGATGACTTATGGAAAAAGTTTGAGTCACATTTTGTCCCGAAAGCCAACACAGCCATGTAGCGCCACAAATTCTTCTTAAGGACGCAAAAAGACGGTGAATCAATAACGCAATATGCCACAGATCTGCAAAATTTAAGCATGTCATGCGAATTCAACAAATTGAGAGAAAGTCTCATTAAGGACATTTTTATTTGTGGTTTATCCCAAAAATTTTTGAAAATAAAGGAAAGACTTTTGAACGAAGGAGACATTCAGTGGCATAAAGCTCTGGAGATAGCCAAGGGTATGGAAGCAGCCCGAGAAAATGCTTCAGCGATTCAGCAAGTAGCTAACAACAATAACAACGCCAATATATGTGGCATAAACAAATACAACAACAAGTCAAAACTTAACAACAAGAAGAATAAACAAAATTTTCAACAACAACAACACCAACAACAACAATGTAAAAAATGTGGTCAGAAACATCACAACAAATGTCCAGCAGAAGGGGTAAAGTGCTTTGTCTGTGGTAAGCTCAACCATTTTGCAAAAATTTGTTTTGCTAAAAGTAACAACAACAATAGAAACAACAACAAATTTGTAAAAGCAGTGGAAAATAATGATAGTGAAGAAAACTTATTTATTGGTACTGTGTACAACTTAAAAACAAACGTTACAACTAATTCATCCCGTGAGTGGAACATTGAAGCGGAAGTTAACAACAAGAGACTAACATTCCTGGCGGACACTGGCGCACAAGCCAATCTGACATCGGAAAAAACATTAAGTATTTTGAAAATAAATAAATTGTTTACTAAGAATTGTACTAACATTCTTACGTTTAGTGGGGAAAAACTCCCTGTGTTAGGAAAAACTAATTTAAATGTTAACTCTAATAACAAAAATTATCTAACAACATTTTATATATTGAAAATGGACTGCAAAAATGTAATCGGGTTAGATTTAGCTATCTAATTTAATTTAGTCAAAACAGTTAAGGCTTTTAATTTAGAAACAGTTTTAGACAAATACAGTCAAGTATTTGAGGGCTTGGGTGAATTAAGAAAAGAATGTCATTTGCAGGTTAAGGAAGGCAGTGTGGCTATAGCTGAACCACCACGTCGAGTTCCAATTGGTCTTTTTCAACTTCTGAAGGAGGAACTTCGTAGAATGGAAAAATTAAGAGTGATAGTCAGGGAAGACGAGCCTACAGAGTGGGTGAATTCGATAGTTTTGATCACCAAGCCTAATGGTGCACTGCGGTTATGTCTGGACCCAAGAAACCTAAATAAGGTTATCGTGAGACCAAGATTCAGTTTTCCAAATATCATCATCATTGACTGATTGTCAATCGAACTATGCTCGGTTCCACCAGTATATATATGGGTTACAAATAATAGTGGAAACGGATCATAAACCGTTGGTATCACTATTTGAGAAGCCACTTTATAAAATACCGTCACGTTTGCAGAGATTTATGCTACGTTTACTAACATATAATATCAGGGTAATATATCAACCTGGTAAATATCTTTACATTTCTGACACGCTGTCAAGAGCACCTTTAGGGGAAATTGCGCTATTAGAGCTAAATAAAGAAATTGATTTACACTGCAATTTTATTATATCACAGAATTCTTTGCCAGACGTAATAATACAAAGAATTAGAGAAGTAACTGAGACAGATGAAGTTTTTCAAATTTTGTTAAATTGTATTAGAAACGGATGGCCGAACGATAAAAGAAAATTAAACGCAGTTTTACTTCCATATTACTCGACTAAAAACGACATTACAGAAGTTAACGGAATTTTTTTGATGAATAATCGAATATTAATTCCAAATAGTCTAAGACGGCAAATGTTGTCCTTTTTGCATGAAGGGCACATGGGGATATAATGCTGCCAGAACTTAGCAAAGGAGACAATATATTGGCCAAACATCAACAATGATATCAATATAATGGTATCAAATTGCGAAATTTGTAAGAAGTACAGGAATTCAAATTCAAAAGAGGAAGTTTTATCCCATGAAATTGCTACTATCCCGTGGTACAAAATTGGATGTGATGATCTCTTTGAACTCAACAAATTGATGTACTTGTTAGTAGTAGACTACTACTCAAAGTTTGTAGAAATTGAAATTCTGAAAACGGGTTACAGCACTAGCCAAGTTATTACTAAACTTAAATCTGTGTATGCCAGGCATGGCATACCTGCTATTTTTATGTCCGATAATAGACCGCCATTTAACTCGAAAGAATTCGCAAATTTTTGTACGAATTGGGGAATAGAACATATTTCAAGTCCTTATCTGCCTAGGTCCAATGGCCTTGCTGAACGAACAATACAAACTATAAAGAAAATGCCTTACAAATGTCTAGATGATTCTTCTGACCCATATACAGCCCTATTACAATATAGAACAACTCGTAGAGGTAAATTTCCAAGTCCTGCGGAAATGTTGATGGGTAGGGTTTTAAGAACCAAATTACCTTGTTACTCTGAGAATCTAAAACAAAAATAATAAGTTCTAAGGAAATTACTAAACAAATAAATGAACAAAATCAAAACGTGTCAAAGTATTACAACAAAACAACGACAAAATTGAAACCGGTAGAAGTAGGTGAAAGTATCATATTTAAAAAGACACCAACATCTACATGGTATCCTGGTACTATAGTGGGAAGGTGTAAGGAGCCTAGATCTTTTATTGTTAAAGACGAGAAAGGATCAACTTATAGAAGAAATAGGCAATATATAAACAAAAGTTCGAATGAAGATTGTAGAAAAGATAGGAATGAAAATCAAAAGGATAAGAATAATGATATTAAAATATATATTGATGAAAAGAGTGAAGAAAATGTAAATAAGAAACCTAACGTAAATTTTAGCGAAAAAGATAACATTGAGAAAAATCTTAATGAAAATGTAACTTTAGAAAGAGATATAAATTCACATAATAATGAAGATGGAAATAATATTGTTAATGAAAGAGTAACCAGAAGCGGTAGAATTTGTAAAATACCTAAGAGATATTTGTAATACACATACATATGTATCTTATTAAAGTTATAATGCCCAAAATATAATTTTAGATACATTTGTATCTTAATTTTAAGAAAAGGAAGATGTTATGAGATGATACCATTCATCCATAACCCTGTTAGGTTTAAGTACTTAATAATGCAACAATGGATTTTATTACTTACATTACCTCGTATACATACCTATATACATACATTATTGTAATTAGCTTTTTAAGTTATTCTAATAAAGAACATCTAAGAAACAACACTAACCTGATATAAAAAAAAAGAAAAATAATTAATGAAATTAGAAGAATATGTTGATCTCTTAGTTATCCTTACATATTTTTCGAAATCTTTTTGAATATTTTGCTCCAAAGCCGTCATATCTTCGTCAGATTTCATTGGGAAATTTGTCGTTTGGGGAACCGGAATATTTTTCTTAATAATTCCTTTTAATATGGCCAGTTCTTCGGAATGGGCACCAGTATTTACATTAATTTTTTTCTCTATTTCGTCCAAGCGGTGGTTTAATTTTGATATCTCCCGTGATATATCAGCTTGATTTTTTAAAATGTTGTCTAATTTATTAATTATATCGTTTGATTTTTCTGAAATTTAAAAAAAAAACCTTATGAATATTAAATAATTTATTATGTGGCCCTTCAAATATGTATTACCATAATTTTCCTTCGTTGGGACTCCAAATTGTTTCTTGTTAAATAAATCCATTTTCAGACTAAAAAATATCAGAAGTGTGAATAATAGGTATAAGAAGAAAATTATCATCAATTGGAAATGAAACATATTTGAAAACTATATCATCTACAGGTATTGTTTCCTCGTGCGAAAGAGAATTATTAGATACTACATAAATTCCAAAATCGGCAGAAGTTACAGGAGCTTCATAGTAAGATGTTTTGTCTGTGTATCGCCTTCCTGTAGCAGATAAATTTCCATTGTGAGATTCGAAGTTTGAAATGTGAAATGGGAAACCTGTTTTTATATAACATATATTGTCTGGAATTTTTTTTGTCAGTGTAAACCCTTTTGTAATATACTTGGTTATTACGTTGCATGTTGAAATTTTGAATCCGAAATTTTTGTGATTTTTGAAAGGGATGAATTCATTGAAATTATTATTAATTTGCCGCAAAATATTTGTAGGACTTTTTATTTTTTTTTTATTTTTTGCAAGAAATTTTAAAATTTGTAGGCAGAAAATGAACTAATATTTCCGAGTTCCTTCACACATTGTGTTATATGCAATAAGTTGTGTACATTGTACGACAAATATTTTTTTGGATATAGAAGTTCGAAATTCTTGACAAAAATCCTCGAGCATACAATTCACAGTTGGAAGGTAATTATCTGCATTTTGCGATAGCAACACTCGGTAAGAACAGTGAAATAAGAGAAAATGATAATAATAATCCTTATTTAAAACTCCTCGAAGTACTTTTATCGATGTATATAAAACAAATTGCCGGAATTCAATTGCTTTTCATCGAGGTAAATCTGCTAAACTCATTGGTTTTCTTCCAAATTCACAGGGCACGTACTTGGCTAGACTTTTTAGCTTTTCAGAGATTTAATCTATGTCTGCAGTTGACAATTTAAAATGCAAATTCTTATTATTTACCAAGCAATTTTAAATTTTTTTACACACGCCCAAATCCAATAAGTGCATTGGTTCGATAGGAAATTGTGCAACCATTCTGACACCCCTTTCCTCTAAGAGTGTTTTACACATTCTGAATTGCGATAAATGGTGACATGGGTCCTGTCTCATTAAAAAGTCTTCATTCGATCGCAAAGGGCCAGACTGAGAAGATAACATTACTGTTCTTTCATGTGTGCGGCCCAATTCAATACATTTGGAACAACCATGAAAAGAATTATGGCCAACTATTCCGCATATAAAAGCTCGTGCCGGACTGTCACATATGAAAGCTCTGACTAGAATTTTTACTTTTAAACTTCCTAATTCAATTATATTATGATTTTTATCGAGTTCAGACATTAAATCGTGTAAATATGTATCAACATTTGCGGGTTTTTTTTGCCAAGATATGTGCCAATTAGAAAAACTTCAGAGTCGGGTAAGTTATAAAAATGTCCCATAATTGGCCACAAAGTTGTTCTAGAACTTTTGAAAAGCGGTAAACCATCTATTCCAATATCTAACAACAGTTCTTCTAATTGACCGGATAAAATTTCGCTTTTCAGCGCAAGTACTCTACTTTTAATGCCAATATGATGATATTTTCCAGGTGCAACAGTCCTTATGATCATATCATTGTTTTTAATAAAACTGTTGACCGAAAGTGGAACGTCCAACCCTTCTGACCGAAGAATCTTTAACAAGTCGTTACGGCATGTTTTCCCCGGCAAGTATTTTTTATACCAATGTGCTAATTTATTTTTCAATGGTTCTTCAGGAAACATTTCACAAACTGAAAATGACTCATTGAAACATTCTTGATTGTTTTCGAAATTTAAATCAGTAAGATTGTGCTCAGCATTTACCACCGATGTAACTTCAGAATTTTGTTTCACACGTTCACTTTCTATTTTCTTTAGTCTTCTTAAATTTCTTTTACTAAATCCACTCATTTTATTCTTTACAACAAATAAAAATACAAAACATACATACATATGTATGTATAAAAATTAACACATAAATAAAAATAAACCAGTCACTTACCTTTTTTAATTATTTTTATGTATTAATTTATAGCTACATATATTACCACAAAAAATGCCGCAAACACTTCACTTTTAAAAACACTTATGTATGTAATGAAAAAGATAGAATAACGGAAAAATTATTTCAGAAAAAAGAACAAAATTCATAATCAAAACCAAATGACAATGTGATACATTACAAAGCCGTTCAAATCAGATGCTAACGCGGTGCAAAATTTTTATTTGTGTTTGTTTTGATCTTCATTTCTAATAAACATTTAACTTTACAATTGGATGGGAAAAAGACAAATCCGAATCAGATGCAAGTTGTAAGGGCTTAACTATTTTCGTTTTATTATCCCTATTGACATAATATTATACAATCGGATGGCTTTCAATTTTTAATGAGTAGCCGGACTGCTGGGAATATACTACATATAAGTTTATTCAACAGTACAATATTAGACGAGAGCAGTGACACTGCTTTGTTTTGATTTTAAGTGAGCTTAAACATAAATGTTAGTTTGTGTTTATATTATATTATGTTTTGTTACTATTATGATTTTTTAGTTATTATATACTTATTATTATTATTTTTCCTTGTATTTTTTATCCTTATGTTCTGTATTTTATTATCAATGGTGATAATTTGTATTTATATACATTTTTTAGAGTACTTAGCCCTGAAGATGCTACTCGATGTACGTAGCGAAATATAGGCAATAAAGAATAATTTTTACTCCACTGGCCTCGAGCTTAAATAAAATTTATTTTTCAACAATATTATAATAAATTAACAAATAACTAATAAATAATTTTGTATATAAAATAAATAGACCTTATTGCTTGATAATAAATATAGAAGTAAAAAAAATGGTTAAATTATTGTTTAACATTCATATCTATGTACATGATAGTTTTTATTATTAGTGGTACATATTATTTAAAGTTTTTTTTTATGTATGTATATACTTACGTACATACATAAATTGATATGCTTAGTTTGTAATTTTAAATATAGATGTACTTGTTCACATAAATACGTTTGATATTAACATATAAATTCTGTAAAATATAAGCACATGCTATTGGTACAGTCTCTTGTTACTTATTGAAGAAAAAAAAATGATTTAGAAAACTTTCTTTATTTAATAAATTAATTAATGTGTTCATATTTAACAACTCATTATTTAGTTTCAACTCTCGCAGTGTACAGACGCGTTTTATAATCGTCGCAACTGAATATTTAAAATTATCAAAAATTTAAAGTCACAAAAAATACAAAAACAAAACATTTATTAAACAGTTATTATACTGGTTTTATTTTACTTTTTTGCTTGTGTATAATACATAAATACTTGCATACACAAACGCTTATAAGTGAAAAAAAAATACAAGAGAACTCTAAATGAGTTCATCTTCTGGCAACAACAACAACAATAAACCTACAAGCAGTAGGAATGCATATTAAACTTTTGTTGCTGATGACGACAATAAAAAAATTGAAAACCTGAATTCTACACAAAACACAACTACTCGTGCGCGATCATGCTCTCCGTACATGTTAAATACTGATCAAAAAGCAACAACAATTGCACCTATTAGCAAACTTGTACAATATAACAAACAAACAATAAATACCCAGGTGACCAACGTGCACAAAATAAATAAAATTATAAATGCAGTAAGTGAAAATAGTGATAATAAAATTCAAACAGGTATGGATAGATACATAACTGTGTTAAAAAGGGGAAGAAGTCCCAAATCTGCTCAAATTGCTTCAACATCGAAAGTTCCCAGAGATGGAAAAAACAATATAATAAATTCCGAAAATCGTTTCGCGATTTTATCTGAACAAGGCGATGAAGACACAACTACAACAAGTTCGAGTAAGCCCCCACCCATATATTTAAGAGAGCAGAATTCCAGTTTGCTGGTTAAAAGTCTTATCTCATTAATTGGAGAAAATGAGTTTTATGTAACTCCAATTAAGCGCGGAAATATCAATGAAACAAAAATTCAGGTAGCTCATGAAAATAATTACCGAAAAATTGTTTCAGATTTAGAATCTAAAAATAAAAACTTCTACACGTACCAATTAAAGAGTGCTAAAGGTCTAACCGTTGTAATAAAGGGTATAGATTCTAGCGTGGAACCAGCAGAGGTCAAGTCTGGCCTTCAAAATAGTGGCTTCAAGGTGAAAAATGTTTCAAACATCAAAAATAGAGAAAAAATCCCCCAACCAATATTTAGAGTCGAGTTACAGCCAGGTGACATAAAGATAAAAAACAAATGAATCCCATCCAATTTATTATCCAAAGTATTTGTTTCACCGGAGAGTTACCGTTGAGCAGCCACATAAAAGAGCTGGACCTATCCAATGCCTGAACTGCCAAGAATTTGGGCACAAGAAAACTTATTGCAAGTTGCCTACAGTCTGCGTTGTATGTGGTGAGTTACTCAGTACCGCTAACTGGGACAAAACAAAAGGTGATACCATGGCGAAAAAATGTGGCAATTGCGGCGGAAATCACACTGCCAACTATAGAGGCTGCCCCCTTTACTCGTTTTTTAAACGCCTCTCGAACAAAAAAGAAAATAATATCCCAGCTCAGCCTATCACATTTTTAAGCTACCCTCAGTCTACCAGTCAGCAACAATATTCAAACGTATTGAAATCAAGCGCGACTATTGCTCTCAACAACCCAATAGGCAATTTTCATATGCTAACATTTTAAAAACTAGCCAGAATACAGCGAAAAAATCGGTACCAGCAAACAAAGTTCCAGGCTCTAATTTTAGTCGTATTGAAGCCTCAATTGAAAGCTTAAAACAAACAGTAAATACTTTTACTCACAACATGTCCTGTATGATGCAGGAAATGTTGAAAATGCAGAAACCTCGTTGCAGGCTGTATTAAAAAAACCGTGAACTTAAGAATCTGTTTTTGGAACGCGAACGGCATCTGCCAACATAAAAACGAAATAGAATACTTTCTTCTGGAAAAACAAATCGATGTTATGCTTATCTCAGTAACTCACTTGACGTCTCGAAGCTATTTAAGAATTAGTGGATATAATTTCTACGACACCAAGGATCCTCAAGGTAGAGCTTGTTGTGGCTCTGGAATCCTAATAAAAACTCGAATAAAAAAACCGTGAACTTAAGAATCTGTTTTTGGAACGCGAACGGCATCTGCCAACATAAAAACGAAATAGAATACTTTCTTCTGGAAAAACAAATCGATGTTATGCTTATCTCAGTAACTCACTTGACGTCTCGAAGCTATTTAAGAATTAGTGGATATAATTTCTACGACACCAAGGATCCTCAAGGTAGAGCTTGTGGTGGCTCTGGAATCCTAATAAAAACTCGAATAAAACACTACCTGCTAAATGACCTTCGTAAAGAATATCTTCAAGCAACAAATATCTATATTGAAAATTTTTATCAAAAGCTTGTGATATCATCTGTTTATTCTCCTCCCAGGTTTTCAATTTCAGAGAGTCAATATACCGAATTTTATAAATCATTGGGCTTCCGTTTTCTAACAGCTGGCGACTGCAATGCTAAACACACATTCTGGGGTTCACGTTTAATTAGTCCTAAGGGTCTTGTTTTGTTTGACACAAATTAAAAAATGGGTTTGAATGTAGTTTCAAGGCCAACATATTGGCCAACGGATCGACAAAAAATTCCTGATATTATCGACTTTGGAATTATGAAAGGTGTGCCCAGCGAAATGATTAAAGTTGAAGCATTATTGGATTTATCTTCAGACCACTCGCCTACTATTATCACTATTTACTCACACACAACTACAACACCAACATGTGATTTACCGCTGACACCTGCACGTATTAACTGGCTGAAGTACAAAAAATATTTTAGTGCTCATTGCACGGAAAATATACCGTTGAGACCACCTTCTGACATAGATAACTCTATTAGGTTGTTTAAAGCACACGTTAAACAAGCTGCTCTTAATACTTCTTCAAATCAACCAAATCAACAAGTGAGATTAAACAATATTTTTTGTGTGAATATAGAAAGGCTATTGACTGAAAAACGGAGAGCTCGACGAGAATGGCAACGTTACAGATCGCCTCAGCTAAAAATAAGGCTTAAGGAGTGTACCAAGCAGCTTAGAAAACTTTTACAAACACAAAAAACAGCTTCGCTGCAAAAATTTCTTCAAGAACTCGATGATGCACCACAAACAGATTTTTCGCTATGGCGTGCAGCCAGAGGACTTAAAAGGCCGGTGATTTGCCAACCTCCATTACGAGCTTTAAATGGTGACTGGGCAAGAACTGATGCTGAAAAATGTGTTTTTTTTTAAACACTTAGAAAAAGTAAATTCTCCGAACATTTCTGCTGATATTGCTGAACTGCTACCAGTCGTCTCTCTACCAGAAATACCGCTAAGATTTAATATTGTGGAGATTGAAAAGGCCTATAATAGTTCTAACACCTTAAAAGCCCCAGGTGTCGATAAAATAAGCAACAAAATGCTTCAAGAATTGACTTATATTGCAAAAAGAATAATACTATTCATTTTTAATGGTATTTTACAGCTGTATTACTATCCAGCAGAATGGAAGATTTCGATGATTATTATGATACCAAAGCCCGGCAAGGATCATACAAAGATAGAATCCTATCGGCCTATTTGTTTATTATCTAACATTTCAAAAATATTTGAGAAGCTGTATATGAGCAAGCTGATGCTTATAGTGACTAGTAAAGGATGTATTTCAGATCATCAATTCGGTTTTCGCAGACAGCATAACACTATTGAACAAACTCACAGGCTTGTGAATGTTGTAAGAGACACTTTTGAAAAAAAGAAATATTGCTCCGCACTCTTCATTGATGTTGCACAAGCCTTCAATAAAGTAAAGTAAAGGACTTATCTACAAATTAACACAAAATCTACCTCAAATATCGTCAAGCTTTTAAAAACCTATGTAATAGAAAGAAAATTTGTAATTAGGGAAGGCAATTTTATAAGCCCTCCGCAGTCGATTGAAGCCGGAGTCCCTCAAGGCAGTATTTTCGGTCCTTTACTTTATCTAATATATGCCTCTGACTTACCGTTAAGCAGTAACATTTACACGTCAACATTTGCTGATGATACAGCTTTTCTTAGCGTTCATAAAAATCCTGTAGAAGCTTCCCGAAATTTACAATGGTACATATCAAAACTGTAAACATGGCTAAAACAATGGCGGATAAAAGTTAATGAGAAGAAATGTGTACACGTCACTTTTACGTTGCGCAGGGAAACATGCCCGCCTATAGAAATCAACACCAAGACTATACCGCAACACACTATAGTCAAATATCTAGGCAATCATCTTGATCGTCGTTTAACCTGGAAATCGCACATAGACGCAATGTTGATCCAAATGAAATTAAGGAAGGAGGATAGGTTGGTGAGCCCCATGTTCGCCAGACTGTCGAGGTCTGGCAGAGTGTTGGAGCCCATAGTATCCGCCCTAATGCTGTTAAGCGCAGGGCATTGACATAGAAGATGAAGAACTGTTTCTTCTTCCTCCTCATCGTTACAACTTCTGCAGTAGTCATTGTAACTTAGGCCCATCCTTTTGGCATGAGTCCCGAAACACCAGTGTTCCGTTAGCACTGTTACTAGTCGTATTTTGTGACATATACCAAGGCTGAGTAGATCGCGGGTTCTGTGCAGGCTGTAGCGGGGCCAAGTGGACCTGGCAACTCGACAGGTATGCTGTTGTTCCCGCCTTTCTTGAGCAAGATTGTATGATTCCTGCTGGATACTTGCTAGTTATCTTTGGTTCTATCTTAGTTGTATAAATTAGTAAGTATAAATTGACGTAATATTAAAGCCAGGGATGCCAGCGCCAGTAAAGGCACTAAACTATACTAATTGTTATGTTTAAAATTAATACATTATTATTTTCTTTTATCTTTCAACTTTATTATTACAAAACTCCAATTCTATGACTATAAATATTGACTTCACTTTTACAACTCTTTGCTTTTACAACTTTTTGCTTTTTCAACTGTTTGCTTTTACAACTGATATTCTATTTCTTAAACCTAGCTTATTTATACTTAATTACTATTCAATAATTATTCTATTTTAATATTGCACAACAATTCCTACTCAGCTTATTTATTAGTATTTAATAATTATTATTCTTGAATATTTTAATGTTGCACAATTATTCTTAATCAGCTATTTATTAGTACTTAATAATTATTATTCTTTAATATTTTAATGTTGCACAATTATTCTTACTCAGCTATTTATTAGAATTCTTCTGACCCAGTTTGTATTTAATAAAAATAGCTTAGTAAGCTTTTGGGCATTTCGCAATTTATCAACGCAAACAGTTGCACAGCTGGTCAAGTCAATGCACTGATCAAGTCAATGAACTGGTGACTGTTTGTGTTAACAAGTTGCGAAATGTTCATGTAGGAGGGTTGATCAGGTCTGACTCATAACATTCCTCCCCCTTTGCGGAAGAAAACATCCAATTATAGATGTTTTCTCAATGTATGGTTTTCCTTGGGTCAGAAGATTTTTATTCTAAATCTTAAATGTAGTTGGTGTATTCTGAGTTTAAATCTATTGGAGCTTGTTGCTGTTGTTGTAGTTGTTGGTCTTAATGCTGGTACGTGTATTTGGATACTTCAACCGGATTCCGGTCCTGTAAATGGTTTCCCACAATTCTATTCAACTCTGGGCCACGTTCCGGGAATTCATTGTTTATTTTGACCCTTATTTGATTATGTCGTTTGCACAACACCCATATGATTATTATTATTGCTGCTGTCGTAATAACGATTATTGTTGTATACGTAATGTTATTCAAAACATTCTGCTGGAATTTCAGTTCACGGATCGTGTTGATGGTGCTGATCTGCTTTATGTGTAGATTCTCCAAGGTAGGTATAATTTCCGTGGCCACATTGTTGTTTCCTTTTACTAGCAGGTTCCAGTGAGGTTTAAACGTCGGTCGTCGCAGTTTGTTGACATTGGTGTTTTGTCTGCATTGCTGACAACGATCGTACCTTTTTCTATTAGCTTCACGGCTTCTGCTTTGTGTAGGATCAGATTGCACTTTCCTCTGAAAACGCATATTTTCGGTTGACTTAAGCTTTTGAAATCTCTTTCGTCTTTATGGTGGTGGCCGTCGTTTGGAATGGGTATTATCAGGAATTTTTTTTAAACTTATGGTTTCGATGGGCAATCTGATTATGAACATCAGGCTGCTATGCCTATGTAATGCTACTCCCATCTGCATGTCTTGTATAGTTTCCACATTTATTTTGTACTCCTGGATTTCTTCAATGGTCAATAGTGCTGGGTTGAAAATTTTTATTTTCGCTAATGCTATGGACTCTTGTACGGTCTTCACTTGGCTTTTCATCTCCATGAGTTTGAAAAGCTGGAAAATTGCAACGTCGCGGTAGTGCTGGCGCTCTGATTCCTGCTTGATCTGAGTCAAGCTGTTCAGAGTCTTCCTGTTCTCATTTCTTGCTTCCACCATCTGTTTAATTGACGTATTGAATCTATTGTTTATGTGGACCTGTTGATTTGACTGTTCTATGATTTGGTGCCCGTTATCGTTAATCACCTCGAAATGTTGGTTTATTAGTTGCCTGTCCTCCTCATCTAGAGTGCCGTAGAGCCACTTCATCACCTTTCGTCCAATGTTCTGCAAAGCACGTTTTACGCGGCCTGGCAGTAGTGTATGAATGCCGTTCTCAATTTCACTGTTTCAATGTGCATCTCTCCGCCCTTTCCTGCCTTCTTGGGTACTAACAAAAGTGGGGAATTCCAAGGTGAAATGCTGGGTATGATGATTCCATCTTTGATCATCTGTCCTACTTGTCTATTAGTTTCATTTCGGTGGACCTCAGACAGCCTATATTGCTTAGTATTAATTGGAGGTTGCCTGGGGTCGGTTGGTATCTTATGGCTGAGTACATTTGTGTACGGTAGGTTATCCCCGGATAGATGAAACACGTCGTCGTATGATTTCAAGATGTTCTCGATCGAGCCCCGCTCTTCCGGATTCAAATCTGGGCTAAGTTGTAATGTTTTCAATAGTAATTCTGTTCTCGCCGTATTGTCCGTGGTACCTGTAGTATTTATGTTTGCCGTTGATTCTATTCTGAAGTTTTCGGGGTTCTCATAATTCAGTTTTATTTTGTGGTCTGTGTTTACCGTAAAATCGTTGGTATTCAGGATAGGAATGAATGCTGTTCCCTCTTTGATGGATGTTAGGGTTTCCCCCCCAAAAACCCCTGGCATGATTTCTGCTTGTTTCACTATTATTTTTCCCTTGGCTGTTGTTATCGCTGCCACTTGATAGCCGTTTTTTCTGCTATATATAACTGTGGTGGTTCCGGAATAAGTGGTATAGAAGCTATCTCCTGCTGGCTCTCAAAAAATTTCACGTTTTTTGTAATTGTGTCCATTATTGATTTATTCCACATCATATCTCTGCCCAGTAGCCCATCTGCCGGCAAATTGCTACCCTTTGGTACTACGTGCATTTTTAAAGAAAGTGTGTCTATGCTTTTATGATTTACCGTTATGCTTCCCTCTGTACTTATGTTCCCTCCAAATGCTCCTAACAACGTCTTCCGCTCATTTTTGTTGATTTTTATGTGTGGTGCTAAAGCCTCATGCTTTACAAGTGTAGTATCTGCTCCCGAGTTCACTAACAATAGTAGTGTTTCTTTTCTTGCTTCTCTACAAGGAAAAGTTATGTATGCATCATCTGTCCTGCGTTCTCCGTTACTAGTATTACAGCTCTTCCGTCTATGTTCCATTTTGGATTCTGTGTGGTGTGCATGATATCGTAGGAAGTTCCTTTTTCCCTTTACCTTGTCTTTTAAATCATATTTTATGATTTTTATGTTACTCCATGCCACATTTACGTGGTGTAACATTATTGCCATATAATTCAGGAATTTATTTAAAATTTCCCTACTAGCGCGGCAGATCGATTTTCCCTTTAACTTGTCATTTATATTATATTTTAATATTTTCATATTGTTCCATGTCACCATTAGGTAATGTAAAATCGTTGCCATACAATTCAGGACTTTCTCTAAAACGTCTCTATTTTCGTGACATGTCGATCCTGTGGGTCTCGTGTCAGACAACAAGGTGATGCGGTTATTTTTCCTCCGACGTGGCTTACTTGGTGAACTGCAGCGTTTCTTCTCTTTCGTTGCTTTGTTGGTTTGGGTTGTTTCCGTATCCGGGTTCCTGTTCTCTGGTTCTTCTAATATATCTATTCTATTGATATCCAAATTTGTAATGTTGAATGTCTGATCTTGAGCGGCTACCAAGTGTGGCGTTCTATTTTCTTTCTGATTAGTACTGGTTTGATTTGTGTTATCTGTATTTATTGGCGTTCCAGTCAGCTAATTTTGACTGGACCGTTCCCCGTTTCCCGAATCATTCGTATAGTTTCTGTGCGTGTAATTGTTTCTATGCGTGTAGTTATTTCTATTGCCGTTATTATTGCTTCTGTTATTATTGTTGTCATTTCTGCTGCCGTTGTTACTATTTCCAGGGCAATTGGACGAAATATGTCCCTGTTGATTGCAGCTATAACACCGTCGTTCTCTATCGTTGTTGCCTTGAATACGAGTTCTGCGGGTTGGATCTAGAGTTGTAATCAGCATACTCCTGCCATCTGCCTTGATTATAGTGGGTGCTGTTTCTTTTGTTAAAACATTCGCTCAACGAATGACCTTGTCTATTGCAAAAACTGCAGTATTTTGTGGGGTTCCTCTGTATATTATTGTACGGTATGGAGTGTTGTTTAACCGTTTCGTGTAAAGGTTCTTCGCCTTGCACTGTTGTGACGTTTGGAAAATACATGCTAGTATCCAATAGATTTTGAGCATTCTTGGTTATTTTTAGCAGGGTAGATAACTCGTCGTTTTCCTGACCAATGAAGTTTGATACCAGCTTGTGATCTCGTAAGCTTCTTATGTAACTTCTTACAGCTGATTGGTTACAATGGTCTATCATGGATTTTCGATGGGAAACGTCTTGCCACTGTGATGCAATTAGATCTGTTGCATTACTAAGGAGTGCCTCTAGTCTCTCTCCGAATTCATACGCGCTTTCTGTTGAACTTTGCTTACTATTAAAAATTAATTCCTGTACCTCTATTAATGATCTGGTTCTCGTAAATTTTTCTCGGATAGCCTTGCAAAGCGCTTCTACTGTTGCGAATTCCTTATTGTGTAAATATTTGTATGCATTTCCAAACAGCCTCGTTTTTATACACCTAATTATGTCGACCACATCACCTGTTCCCCTAGTTTATCCTTTGCCAACATGCACCCTTCAATAAATTTATTCGCTTCGGTACTGAGGTCTGGTCCATCTGTTCTATAGAAAATCGGTACCACATGGGAAATAGTTTTCAAAATTTCACTGAAACTTGTCATGTTGTTGCTGATTGTAACGTTGTTAGTGGAAATCTCTTTTCTCGTTCTGCCTTCCTCTAATTCGTGAATCTGTGCCTTCAGAGTTTCGATTTGTCGGGTTTTATCTCTGAGTTCTTTTTTGTTCCCAATGGCCTGCTGCAGCTGATCCGTAGTCAAATTAGGGTTAAAACGCTGCACAAGATCTCTAAATACTTGCGTCTCTTCTTCGCTTTCCAGAATTTGCTGTTCCGCTTCCTCAACGGTTTTCTTTAAGCTGTCGTTTTGCTGCTTCAAGATCCTGTTCCCTTGGGAATATTCTTGTATTTCCGCTGATATAGTTGGATTTTTTGATGTTCCTGCAGCCCCTGTAATTCTTCTAATAAAATATCTATCTTCGCGAATTCGGTGATGTTCCCTTGGCTTCTTATTTTATGTTTAATTAATTCTGTATACTCTTTTGTGTTGTTAAGATACCTAATAAGACTCCACACTCGTTCTAAAATTTCCCTTGACTCTTCTTCTGTTCTCTTTAGTTTCGCTTGTAAATCCTCCATATGCTTTAAATCTCCCTAAAACTTTTATCCTATCTATTTAAATATATCTTCTCACGTAAATGTAAATTCCCTGCCAACAAGCTGTGTTTACTCCTTACTTTTAAATATCACAATTTAAAAATTCTATTAAATTAATTACCAAATATACTGGTCCCATTTGCGTCGAGTAGCTTCTTTGGTCGTTGTTTAGTTTACCAATAGAATCTATACAACTTAAGGCAGCATAAAGGTATCAAACCTGTACTTTGCAAATTGAACTACCGGCTGCGCCAAAATGCTATGTTTCAAATTAATACACTATTATTTTCTTTTATCTTTCAACTTTATTATTACAGAACTCCAATTCTATGACTATAACTATTGACTTCACTTTTACAACTCTTTGCTTTTACAACTGTTTGCTTTTTCAACTGTTTGCTTTTACAACTGATATTCTATTTCTTAAACCTAGCTTATTTATACTTAATTACTATACAATAATTATTCTATTTTAATGTTGCACAATTATTCTTACTCAGCTATTTATTAGTATTCTTCTGACCCAGTTTGTATTTAATAAAAATAGCTTAGTAAGCTTTTGGGCATTTCGCAATTTATCAACGCAAACAGTTGCACAGCTGGTCAAGTCAATGCACTGATCCAGTCAATGAACTGGTGACTGTTTGTGTAAACAAGTTGCGAAATGTTCATGTAGGAGGGTTGATCAGGTCTGACTCATAACATAATTCATCTGGCATAAAATGTATACGTGTACTCAGGTTTGTGTGTGTTTGTGTTTTTTTATTCATTTGAAGTTTGTCTTTCCTTGCATACACATTATTATTATTATACACATTACGGAACACACATAGTTGTCAGAAATATGGCGAGAATAATACTATGTTCACACGGACAGAAATTATAGAGGTTCGCGCTCTCATTCTTGGTTCGCGGGCCAACCGTGATTGGAAATGCATGTTTCGCCATACAAAATTTTGAGAGCGAACCTACGTGTTTCATTTTGAACCTTGTTGCGAACCCGTATAACTTACTAGCGTATCTAATTTCGATAACAAATAATCGGTAGTTTATCTGAACTAGTTGTCCATTTTAACAAAGAAAAACAATTGATAAGTGCTAAAATTTAATAAAAACAAATAAAAAGAATATATATATGTATATTTATGTAAATAATTCAATTAAATGGAAAAACAATAAATAATATTAAATAACGAAGTACGAACCAATCTAGAATGTGTCGTGTGAACACATAGGATCGCCATCGTGGTTCATGGAGCGAACCTAGTGTTTCAGTTCTTCCTCGTGAACATAGTAGAAGTGATGATGAATTTGCAATTATTTTAGGAAGAATTTCAAGTATAAGAAGCAAATTTACTGAATATTTTAAAAAAACTTAAGGCAACATTTTTCAAAGTCTTTAATTTAATTGTGTATGTAACTTATTGGTTCTCTTAGAACTTTTGTAGTTTTTTATTATTATTTTTATATTATTATTATTACGAATAAACGTAATTATTATTTGAACTTATATTGATGTATATATGAAAAGTAATATTATCAGGCTGAAGTTCAGTTTTTATTGAATTAATGAAAATTCAAAATTACTAAGAGTTTTTTGTGCTGGAAAATATTATTATTTATATCCAATCAGTTTTTAGCAGGACGTATCAGTACTGATTTAAAGGCCGCTACACCTCTCATCAGCGTTCAATTGTCCATCTTTACAATTTTCGTAAAGTGGATATTAATTGAGAAGAATATCAACTATTTAACCAGTTTTGAAGAGAAATAGAATATGAGAATTAATTTTTAATTCATTTTTTATTCTACCTTGAAACGAAATTCCCTCATTACTGTTTGGAAAGTACTAATAATCAACACAACCTCATAGTCCGTTATCATCAAAGTATTCTACTTTGTATTTTAACGTTTTTGTTATTTTTACTCTTTATTAGGGAAATTCACATATTACTGTGACCCTTGTTATTAGAGTATTTATAGCTCGTGCCCAAGCGGAATTAATATTTTTATTATTTACAAAAAATATTTTTTGCTTATAAATAAAATTAAATTTTTTTATTGATTTGTTATTAATAAATGTAAAGTTTTATCAAATAAAAAATATATATAAAATACATATATAAAAAATATTAAAAATGAATTGAGAATGTTTCATACTGTTTTATTACAAATAAATGCATAAAGTTTGTTGGCGCGACCAACCCCCTTCTTCTTTGTAATTCATGTTAACTCGACGATTGCTACAGGCCGTGCCGCACTATCCTACACAATTGTACGACTCATTCACAGGAAAATCTAGTAAAAATCTGACCGACTTTAAAAAATCGTTTCAAAATGGTGTTGTAGGTGCCACACTATCATACAAATCTTATGCCAAAACATCTGGTTGACAATAAATACTCTTCTGATCGCATGAAAACTATAATTTTATGAAAATTTTCATAAAATTTTACAAATCGACTGTGTAGGATAGTACGGCACGGCCTTAACTAAAGCTGGAGGTACATTACACGCGTTCTACGCGGCTGTCAAAAAAGTAGAATCAGTGTAATTGTATGTGGCAAGTTACACAACACAACGCGTAGTACGCGTGAACGCAGAGAACGCGTTGTAGTAGATCTACTTTCTTTTTCATAGCCATTTTGATGCAGTGATGGGAAAGTTAGTACGAACGTACTTTTTTTTACACTACTTGATAATGAAAAATACCGTGGTACTGCCCCAATACTTTTGAAACTCTAATACACTTATTTTCATTTTTAATTATTATATATAAAAATTTCCCCAATTCACTCCTCAGCAAATGTAAACAGTTTTATATATCACAAAAATTTCATAATAACTAAACAACCTACTAAGTTGCAATACAACTAATTTAAAAAACTGTACACACATGCGTCTTTCAAACACGTTCTTGAACTTGAATTGTCAAATCGTGGGCAGATGAAAAACGTATGTTCGACATCTTCCACAAAATTATCACTACATCTTGAACAAAACGGGACACTGGCATGTCGGAAACAATTTAAATTAGACCTAAAAGATCCATGTCTACTCAAAAACTGTTATACACACATATGTGTGTTCCAACATATCGATCATTTACTAATGCAACGTCATAACTCAAAAAAAAATCCATTTCGAGATAATTGCAGTTGAAGGTTTTGATTTGTCCTCACCATTTAGAAAAATTTCTGACATATTCTCTTAAAACATTGAAAGTACAAAAGACATTAAGATAAAACTTATACACAATATAAATTTGAAATTTTGGGGTATGACGTTTTATTAGTAAATATGCGATATATATGTATATTCCTAGATATGTTCGTGTGCGCTTTGTATTCTGTATATATGTACATAAATGTGTTAAATACATTTTATATAATTCTTTTAGTAAAATTAAAAAAGAAACGTGTGGTACTCGGGGACTGCCGCGGTAAAGCTATTGCATAGCATTTTTTATCAACTTATGCAATTTCAATTTCAGTTTTCTAGCTATACTGGAAGTGCCCCATACAAAGAAGGGCACCGAAGTCACCCCAGGTGAAAAGTGCCTTACCTTAGTATCCCATGTCCTTCTCCTGGTTCTAAGCTACCTGCCTACCAATTTTCAGCCAAATCTGTGTAGCTGTTCTTGAGTTATAAATAGTGTAACTAACACGACTTTCTTTTATATACATACTATCCCGGTGTGCTTCGCTACCCAGCCTCGTTATAAAATAAAATTAAAAGTATTTATATATCCTATTGTAAAAATTTAATGACGATCGGTCCAGTAGTTAAGACTATATTACCATTTTTAATTTTCCTAAAAAGGAGCGTGGTTCCACCCACTTTTCTCCTGGTACGTATTCCAAATTATGCCAATACCATATGTACCAAATATCATCGACGTAGGTCAAAAAATGCCCAAAATATGGCGATTTAAATTTTTGGGTTATATGGGCGGTGCCACGCCTCTTTGTACAATCAAAACTTCATATAGCCTATAATTTATCCGAGAGTTCCAGTTAAATACTGTGAAAATTTCAGGAAGATCGGTCTAAGGGTTTGGCCTCCTATAAGGAACAAACAAACCCAGAAATCCCGGAATTTTTTTTGGGAAAAGGTGGAAACACTGGACGATAATACCCAAAAATGTTGACAAAAATTCCGCAAAATTTTCCGGGAAAGGTGGCAACACTGGAAATTAAAAAAAATTTCCTAATCGGCAACGCTGTATAGTCATCATACATAGACTATACAAAAAAGAAGTTTTCACCTCAAAAAACAAAAGACTTAAGAAACAAACATAGTTCCAGGTTTTTTCGTTTTAAAATAAGTGACAGATTTTTGACAGATTTTTTCGTTTCAAAAACAAAAACAAACAATTAACAATTTCTTCATTCGGTCGCCTCAAAGCCTATGAAGAAGAAGCTATGCAATAGCTTAAAAACAAAATAATTTTTGGTACTCTGTGCATCAAAAAAGTACTAAACAAAATTGCTATTGGTACCGAAACACAAATACTGTTTTCTATCACTGTTTTGATGGTTATTTTGCTGCACAAAACGCGTCGTATGTAACTTGAAATTAATAAAAGCGTAGAATGCATAGAATGCTTGAAACGCGTAGAACGAGAGACGCGTAGAACGCGTGGTATGTAACTCCACCTTAAGGCCTATTTAGCCGACGGTTGAAATCGTAGATGTAAGCTAAATGTTGATGTAATGTAAGAGCCAACATTTTTGTAGTTATAGAATGCTTAAAAACGTGTCACGTGACACATGAATGTGCAACAATGCATATGTATGAACATACATACATAAAAAGAACAGAAATTCTTATTAAACATATTAAATCATATTTTTCTGTTCTTCTCCGAAATCTTGTGCCCCGGAGAATTGTTATTGTTCATTTTCCTTCACTAGTAGTATTAATTTCTTGTCGTCCATTGCAACTTTTTATCACTTTGAAAATTATATATAAAATACAAAACAACTGTTCCAAACGTTGATGGAAGTTCCAAATGTTTACAATATTTGTGATTGTTCGGAAATAGTACGATATTATTTAAAAGGTACCGAATCATATTATTACACATTTTATTTTTTTTTTTTTTTTTTGATAATTTTATTATTTATTGAATCTTTAATTATTTATATTAAATTATCAATAAGTTTTTCAAATCTTAAATCTAAAAAATATTAAATGTAAGTTTAGCCAATGCTAAACAAAATTTTTAATTTCAACGGTTAATTTTGGTTGTTTTACATCTCTCGTGAACGGCTGAGAAAAAGAGTATCCCTTCTTTTCAGCCGGGTGTGGCCTCTATAATGAAGAATATTGCGCGCAAGTGGATTTGGGTGCAACTCAAGTTTTTTTATATATTTTTTCGCGTGTTTTGAAAATACTGTCTTCACCAACGGAACGTCTAGGTCTTTATGAATTCGATGGTTTCTGACATACCAGGGGGCTGCTGTTATTGTACGTAGAATTTTATTCTGTCGCCTTTGAATTCTTTCGACATTCGATGCTGAGGCAGTGCCCCATAACTGGATTCCATAGGACCATATTGGTTTCAGGATCGCGTTGTATAGTAGAAGTTTACAGTCTAGGCTCAGTATAGAATTTCTTCCCATAAGCCAATTAATTTGGGCAGTTTTTAATTTCATTTGCATCAACTTTGCGTCTATATGCGATTTCCATGTTAAACGGCGATCAAGGTGAACGCCTAGATATTTGACTACAGTATGCTGCGGAATAGTCTCAGTGTTGATTTGTATAGGCGGGCATGTTTCCCTTCGCAACGTAAAAGTGACGTGTACACATTTCTGTTCGTTAACTTTTATACGCCATTGTTTAAGCCATTTTTCCAATTTGGATATATACCCTTGTAAGTTGATGGAAGCTTCTACTGGATTTTCATGGACGCTTAAAAAAGCTGTATCATCAGCAAATGTTGATGTCTGAATGTTATTGCTTAACGGTAAGTCAGAGGCATAAATTAAATAAAGTAAGGGACCGAAGATGCTGCCTTGGGGAACTCCGGCTTCGATCGACTGCGGAGGGCTTAAAAAATTACCTTCCCTAACTACAAATTTTCGTTCCTCTAAATAGCTTTTTAAAAGCTTGACTATGTTTGCGGGGAGATTGCGTGTTAATTTGTGGATAAGACCTTCGTGCCATACTTTATCGAAAGCTTGAGAAACATCTATAAAGAGCGCAGAGCAAAATTTCTTTTTTTCAAAGGTGTCTCTAACTACGTTCACCAGTCTGTGAGTTTGTTCAATAGTGCTATGTTGTCTGCGAAAACCGAATTGATGATCTGGAATGCATCCACTTCTAGTCACTATAGGCATCAGCTTGCTCATATACAGCTTTTCAAATAGTTTTGAAATGTTGGGCAATAAACCAATAGGCCGATAGGATTCAACCTTCGTATGATCCTTGCCGGGCTTTGGTATCATAATAATCATCGAAACCTTCCATTCTGCAGGATAGTATTGCAGCCGTAGAATACTATTAAAAATGAAGAGTATAACTCTTTTTGCAATATAAGGCAGTTGTTGAAGCATTTTGTTGCTTATTTTGTCGACACCTGGGGCTTTTCTGGTGTTAAGACTAGTAATAGTATTTTCAATCTCCGTCATGTTAAATCTCATCGGTATTTCTGGTAAAGAGACGACTGGTGGCAGTTCAACAATATCAGCAGAAATATTCGGGGTAAATACTTTTTCTAGGTGCTTAACAAATAGATCACCTTTTTCAGCATCAGTTCTTGCCCAGTCACCATTTGATGCTCGTAATGGTGGTTTACAAATCACTGGCCTTTTAAGTCCTCTGGCTGCACGCCACAGCGAATAATCTGTTGACGGTGTTGCATCGAGTTCTTGCAGAAATTTTTGCAGCGAAGCTGTTTTTTGTGATTGTAAAACTTTTCTTAGCTGTTTGGTACACTCCTTAAGCCTTAATTTTAGCTGAGGCGATCTGTAACGTTGCCATTCTCGTCGAGCTCTCCGTTTTTCAGTCAATAGCCTTTCTACATCTGCACAAAAAATATTGTTAAATATCGCTTGTTGATTTGGTTGAATTGAAGAAGCATTAAGAGCAGCTTGTTTAGCATGTGCTTCAAACAACCTAATAGAATTTTCTATGTCAGCAGGTGTTATCAATGGCATATTTTCCGTGCAATGAGCACTCAAATATTTTTTGTATTTCAGCCAGTTAATACGTGCAGGTGTCAGCGGTAAATCACATGTTGGTGTTGTAGTTGTGTGTGAGTAAATAGTGATAATAGTAGGCGAGTGATCTGAAGCCAAATCCAGAGATGCTTCTACTTCAATCATTTCGCTGGGCACGCCTTTCATAATCCCAAAGTCGATAACATCAGGAATTTTTTGACGATCCGTTGGCCAGTATGTGTGCTGACCACTTGAAACTACATTCAAGCCCATTTTTGAAATTGTGTCAAACAAAACACGACCCTTGGGACTGATTAAACGTGAGCCCCAAAAAGTGTGTTTAGCATTGTAGTCGCCAGCTGCTAGAAAACGGGACCCCAGTGTTGTATAAAATGCGGTATATTGACTCTCTGAAATTGAAAACCTGGGAGGAGAGTAAACAGATGATATCACAAGCTTTTGATAAAAATTTTCAATGCAGATGTTCGTTGCTTGAAGATATTCTTCACGAAGGTCGTTTAGTAGGTAGTGTTTTATTCGAGTTTTTATTAGGATTCCAGAGCCACCACAAGCTCTACCTTGAGGATCCTTGGTGTCGTAGAAATTATATCCACTAATTCGAAAATAGCTTCGGGACGTCAAGTGAGTTTCTGAGATAAGCATAACATCGATTTGTTTATCCAGAAGAAAATATTCAATTTCATTTTTGTGTTGGCAGATGCCGTTTGCGTTCCAAAAACAGATTCTTAAGTTCATGGTTTGTTCAATACAGCCTGCAACAAGGTAGACTGCATTTTCAACATTTCCTGCATCATACAGGACATGTTGAGAGTGAATGTATTTACTGTTTGTATAAGGATCTCTATTGAGGCTTCAATACGACTAAAATTGTGCCCTGATTCTTCATTTACTGGTACAGTTTTTTGCGCCGGAATCTGGTTACTCTTTAAAATATTAGCGTATGAAGATTGACTATTAGGTTTTTGTTGAGTAAGAGTCGTGTTAGACTTTAAAACATTTGAGTATTGATTATGGCTAGACGACGGTTGAGGTAACTGTGGGTAGTTTAAATGAGTGTTGGGCTGAGCGGGAGTAGCATTGGTTTTTCTGTTCGACGAATTTTTAAAAAGAGAATAAAGAGGGCAGCCCCTATAGTTGGCAGTGTGGTTTCCGCCGCAATTACCACATTTTTTTGCTTTGGTATCACCTTTTATTTTGTCACAGTTAGCGGTACTGTGTAACTCGCCACATACAACGCAAACGGTAGGCAACTTGCAATAAGTTTTGGTATGGCCAAATTCTTGACAATTTATGCATTGGATAGGTCCAGTTTTTTTATGTGGCATCTCAACGGTAACTCTTCGATGCAACAAGTATTTTAAGCTATAGATTGGGTGCGATTCATTTTTTTTAATTTTCAAGTCGCCTGGCTGTAGCTCGACTCTAAAAATAGGTTGGGGGATTTTTTCCCTGTTTTTAATGTTTGAAACATTTTTGACTTTGAAGCCACTATATTCAAGGCCAGACTTTACCTCTTCCGGATCCACGCTTGAATCTATTCCTTTTATAACTACTGTTAGGCCTTTAGCACTCTTCAGTTGATATGTATAAAAGTTTTTGTTTTTAGTCTCAAAATCTGAGACAATTTTTCTATAATTATTTTCTTGTGTTACCTGAATTTTAGTTTCGTTGATTTTGCCGCGCTTAATTGGAGTTACATAGAACTCATTTTCTCCAATTAATGAGATAAGGCTTTTTACCAAAAGGTTGGAGTTCTGTTCTCTTAAATATATCGGCGGTGGTTTAGTGGACCTTGTTGTACTTGTGTCTTCATCGACTTGTTCATTCAAAATCGCAAAACGATTTTCAGAATGTTTAATATTATTTTTCCCATCTTTGGGCATTTTCGCCGTTGACGCTATTTCAGCTGATTTGGGACTTCTTCCCCTTTTTAGCACGGTTATGTATCTGTCCATACCAGTTTGGATTTTATTATCACTATTTTCACTCACTGCATTTACAATTTTGTGCACGTTGGTCACCTGGGTATTTATTGTTTGTTTGTTTGATTGTACAGCTAAGCTGACAAGTTTGCTAATAGGTGCAATTGTTGTTGCTTCTTGATCGATATTTAACATGTTCAAAGATAATGATCGCACACGAGTATTTGTGTTTTCTGTTAAATTCAGGTTTTTGTTTAATTCATTTTTTTTGTTGTCGTCATCAGCAACTAAAGTTATATATTGCACATTCCTACTGCTTGTAGGATTATTGTTGTTGTTAGAAGGTGAACTCATTTAGAGTTCTCTTTTTTTTGTTCTCTTATGAGTTGGTGTATGCAAATATTTATGTGTATTGCACACAAGCAAAAAATAAAATAAAACCAGTAAAATAACTGTTCAATAAATGTTTTGTTTTTTTTATATTTTTTGTGACTTGAAATTTTTTTTTTTTCTTTTATATATTTTTTTTAATTCAGTTGCGACGATTATAAAAACGCGTCTGTTCACTACGAGAGTTGGAACTGTTGAGACACATTTTATTGTAATGAATTTGATAATTGGCTAAATTATAGTTTAACATTCATATCTATAAATGTATGTACATCATTGTTTTGATTATTAGTGTTACTTATTATTTAAAGGATTTCTTTTTGTATACTTGAATGTATGTATGTATATATGTATGTACATAAGTACACTATACATGAAATTACAAAGTAAGCATATCAATTAATGTATGTACATACATACAATTTTAAAAATTTTGTTTTTGTTTTAAATTTAATTTGTACGAAAGAAAAATTCGTTCGACATCATGTGCAAGGCAGTTATTATATAAAAGATTTTTTTTTGTATACTTGAATGTATGTATGTACATACATATGTGCATACATACATACATACATACATTCAAGTATACAAAAAAAAAATCTTAAATAATAAGTAACACTAATAATCAAAACTATGATGTACATACATACATAGATATGAATGTTAAACTATAATTTAAACAATTATGAAATTCATTACAATAAAATATATAAGCACAAACGATCGGTACAGTCTCTTGCTAGATATTGAAAAAAAATTATTTAGAAAACTTTCTTTACTCAATAAAGCATGCATGTGTACATATTTAACAACTAAAACTAGTCAAAACAAAAAAAAGTACCAACAAAGGACTTCTGTGCCCCATTGCAATTCAAAATACAACCATCCCATCACTGTCTACAATTGTCACGTAACCTCGTAATGAAATTCTATTTTCTGCAGGTTGGTACGTTACAGCAACATTTTATTTCAGTCAAGTAAGTATTTTCATAGCTTTTGCATATAACAAAAGCAATCAGCTGACACATCAGCATTTACATTTCTAGAGTTACGGTCGGCTAAAGCAGCCTTTAACGACTGAATCCGGTCTGTAAACAAAGAAAACAGAGAACCTGTGTATTCGCAAGTGTGTATGTATTCGTATTGTGCTGCTTGTGCGGGTATGAGCCTGGATGAAAAATTGTGCCAACGAAAAACCGCTCTCTTCACCCCTCTCGCCAAAAAACTTCCATGTTATGCCAGCATTATTAACAGCGTTGTCAACTTTGAAATTTCAAAAGGCACCAAAATGGAAAAAAAAACGCGCCATTTAACAAAAAACGCACCAAGTTCAGTGTTTTTTTATTGAAAATTTTTATTGAATTAAGTTTGCGTCTTTACAACATTTAACTTTAGATGATATAATATTGTGCCAATGCATGAAGTGAATCATTCTCCACCCTTTTTCAATACTAGATAATATTTCGATATTGTATTCAAATTGTACTGCTAATGACATGATATCATATTTGCAATGGGATAAAACATTTTGTAAAATGCTGGTTGTTGATGTCGGTTGTAGCTAAATGGGCTTAAAGCTGCAATGTGTTTCCGTGTTCCCGCATGCCGAACAAGGTTGGATATTTAAGCGTGATATCGCATTTGCAATAAAAACAACTTGCTTTTGTGTTAATATTTAGTCAAGGCCGAATCCATTGCTTAAACTTATATTGTGATTCCCAAATCCTTTTGTATTTCGCTTATGACTCCATTCTTGACACTAACTTTAAATATTTCTTTTAGTAAATATAAATTTTATTAATTTTAGTGTTACAACCCTTTATATGTATAAACTTTTACGCATTTTATAAAAAACGAACAATGATCGCAAGTCTCTAGAATACTTTGTTTTTGCTAAGTTCTTTAACAGACTTGACAACAACTTTTACGACAAAAAACAATTATATACTCTGAAAATCTAAAAGGGACAACAAATTTCTTTTAATGAAATGTTACAAATTATCTATAACAACAAGACGGTTTAACGGTTTTTGCGAATGTATTTTGGTGCCTCTTAAACATCATTAATGGTTGCTCTTATTATGGCCTGTAAAATTGAATGTAAAAATTGTACACAAATTGAAAGAAATGGTATTGAAACAGTTGTATTTTTTGTTCAAAATTCTTTTTTCTCATAATGAAAAAAACGCACCAAAATTAAAGAAAAAGCGCACCACGCACCAACTCAGATATTTTTCGGACAAAACATTCAGAAAAGCACCAAAAAAGGTGCGAAACGCTGATAATTAATCCAGTGTGAAAAACACCAATGAAAATTAGTCAAACACGTAAATGCAAAAACAAAAATGCAAATAGTTTTAATTGTTCATTTTTAAGTTCGATTTTATAAACAGTGAGTGAAGGTTTAATTTTAACGAGTTTTGTGAAACATTAAAAAAATTATTAAACGGTACGTACAGTACACATTAACCAAATGAAATTATAATAACTATGAAATTCTCAATACGAGTATATGTATGTACAAATTAAATTTATTTTTATTTGATTTAAGTGACCCTTGACCATGTGGTCGTCAACGACAAGGTGGAGGAATTTGTCGCTCATGCATTCGTCGACGATGAATTGCATGAATTTGTCGCTCATGCAATTGTTGTGCAAGAAATTTGTGGCCATTTGTTCGAAGATTTCGTCGACGATTTGCTTGAGCTGTCTTCAATATGTCTTTTTCTATTGTCTTGTACCCGTCGTGTAAGATGTCTTGCAGACATGGCCAACGGGGATGCCGCTATCAAACATACCAAACAATAACATATATGCCAGTCCAACCAAACACAAATTCGACTAGTTGACAAACATGCCGATATTACAATGACTAGCACTGCTGACTGAGCTTGCTTTATAGCAAATTTTCATACAAACTGATATAGTTTGAAGAGAGTACATAAATAATGGTACTCATACGTAAGAAATTGCTTTAAATTTGTTTGTGTATTTTGATCTAAAGCGAGTACTTTACACTAACAAAATACATGTTGTTTTTTGGATTATTGTAGTTGTTGTCGAACTGCGCATATCTGTTAGTTTTACCGTGACTAGTATTTTAAAATATTTCTCCTTGAATCAACAACCAGCACCTAAAAAATTTTTCAAAATATGCGTCGATAATTGAAGCACAGCCGCGAATAACGTTGTAAGTGACAAATTGCAATTTGTTCAGGAGAGTAAAAAAACTATTTTTAAAGGCAAAATTATATATTTTTTAAAAATTTGTTTACCTTGTCAAAAATAATAATAATAAATATTGAAAAAATAGAGAAATTTTAATTTGAAATTACATGTTTATTTACTGTTTAAAAATTATGTAATGGAAAAACGTTTTATATCCAAAGCGCGATGTCAGTTAAAACGTTATTCCACTACAGCAAGCATCATGGATGATGGCTTTTAAAACGTTATTCCACGTTGCAAAATGTTATTGTCGGAAAGAAAACATTCCTATTAGAGACAGTTTTGTATGATTGATTTATATTCTTTAAATAAAGGATAAATTATAAAATTTTATTTATTTATAACAAAAAAATTAATTCAACATCAAAACAAAAATTCTTTTCAAAGAAAATATTTCAAAAAGTAAAAAATCGAGCATATTCAATGTTTCACAAGATATAATATTATGTGTATTCTCATAACATTGTTGTTAGAAATAAATTTTCTATAACAACAATGCCTTGAAAATTAACATTATTTTATTTCTTGTGAAACACAGAACATAACCGTATATATTGGTTTGCTTTCACACACAAACTTTATTTGTATGTATCTTCATACGCATTTTCTTAAATTTAAAGGCAGATCGATTTATAGAACTCGGCGTACTTCTAAGGCAAATATGATGCCATAGCAAGGAGATCTTTTTTCTTTTCATCTCTTAACTTAATGGGTTCATCCCGAAGAGGCTGCATCGTATAATTTGTTAGGTTTCGTACTCTTTTGTTGTACAAATTGTAGCATGCCCACGTTTCTGCAATATTATGATTTTTCCGTACTCTTAGTATATTAAGATCATCAGTAGAAATCTGAAGCCATCTACCATCGGTTATTTTGCACTTGGGATCCTTATGTAAATTTTTGTTTAGAACATCAAAGTTTTTGAAATCATTTAGACCCATTTGATGTACGTTAAATGGATTTGATTGTCTAGTAGACTCAATTAACCGGGACACATCTTCCGGAATTAAAAGTTGTGATACTTTCTTCTTTTTTTCAATAAGCGCAAAATCTCGATCACATGGAAGAACACTATGCCCAGAAGTTAAAAATTTTTGATTGATTTCTGAAAAGTACTTCGTTAGAAGACTGTGACACAATGAAATTATTGTCTAGTTGTTATTTTGACCAACGCATCTATCGGACCATATAATTAGTTTTCTAATTTCTCCCTTTTTAAGCATATTGTAGTTACATGTAATATGTTTCAAAATACATGAAGCAATTTCCGCAGCTCCTCTTTTTGCAACAGTTTCGTGCCAATTGTACATGTCCACCTTGTTGTGTGGAAGAGTATGTACAGCGAAGTTATAATTAGAGTATTGGCGTTGATAAAAAAAACATCGGAATGGGTAAGATTTGGTGTAAAAATCACTTGCTGCAAATCGACACAAATAACAACAATATTATTAGAATTACCGGCGGCGTTGGAATCATCTCTAAGTTGAGCATAGCCTTTTTCTGCTTTTTCATGATGTGCTTTGGCAGATTTTTCTAAACTATCAAATGCAGCAGCAATCATTTGAATAAAAAACTTATCACAAACCTTACAAGTATCGCTTCTTGGAAAACCAAATCGTAACTTGTGCTTCGTATTGAAAATATGCCTGTATGTATTATAAGATATCAAAGTATCGGGATATTTTACTTTGAATAACTTATACATTGTATTAATGTTTAAATCCGGGCTTAAACAATTTTTCTTTGAAGAGGAACGCTCTGGAGCGTTTTTTTTAGGTATACTTTTATTTTTTTTTGTTATATACGCATTTCCACTATTTCTCAACGTTTTAATTTTATTGTCTTTCCAATTTTCAACATTAACTTTCCTTTTTGTACCTCTGTTACACTTATCAATTACTTTCGACAATTCCGTTCGCATCATTTTGAATGTAACTTACAACGTTCTTCCAAAAAAGAGCCAAAAAAATTATCAACACAGAATGAAACACAATACGTTCTTTGTCATAACATCAACTGCCCAATTAATTTTATTGATTATCTTTTATATTTTACAAAATGATTAAAGTAAGTATTTTAAATCGTAGGCATTGTTCTATTTAATTTTATTATTAATTTATTGACAAATTCTGAATTTTAAGCATAAGTTTTGTATTGAGGTCATTTACTTAATTCTTAACTTATTGGCAAATAATTTTTTAATTTATTATTTGTTCTTTTTATAAATGTAATTTGTAAGCTTAAATTTATGATTCGCTTATTGCGACATGCGAATAATAAAGACAATAAAATTAGGTTACTAAACTCAAGATACTTAGTCAGCAATACTTAGTTGGCGCGTGGCTAACAGTGGCTTAACTTCCTCCTTCTTAAGAATCTGCGTCTCGCAGGTTTAGTAGTTTATCTTTATTGGTTCTATGATAGGAAAAAACATGTTTTGCTATTGCATTTTTAAAAAAGATAGCAAATTATGACAGAATAGGCATTGTCTCGCGGTCATATTTGTTTGAAAGGCATTTTCGGAAAATAGTAGTTCTCTAAAATTTGTTGTCTGTTTTCTTTTGGACTTCTATGGGCGCGTTATTTTCCATTGGGTTTCTTCATCAGTAATGTCAGTAACAACTCTTTGTGTTATTCTTGCTTTAAATATCGAAAAGTTTTCTTTAAAAATCTCCTGAAGTAAGGGAAGGTGCTTTTTCTGTATTTTAATTCCGTTTATTATGTTTGGGTCTAATTTTTCTTTCAATATGCTTGTTAACACGACTTTGTTTAATTCAGGTACCCGTACGAAATGTCTGTGAAGGCTGGCATGCGTGTTCTCGTAGCAATTCATTTCGTTACCCTCAGACAGTAAGAGCTGATTTTTGAAAATATTGATTGGTGCTTCAACCTGTGGTATAAGCTTAGTGCTATCTCTGTCAGCGCTATGCTGTGAATTGAATGATGTTAGAGTATTCACTTCAACTGGTAATCTTGAGAGTGCGTCTGTTACTAAGTTGGTTCTTCCTGCGATATTACGGAGATCAGGGTCTTCAGGCATTTGATCCATATTGTTTACTTGTTTAGACCCACTAGCTTTTAGTTTTAGTTTAACTCCTGATAATAACACTAAAATCTGGTTTTTCCTATCTATAACTGCTTCTAATTCGCGAAGGGTGTCATCGCCGATTATACCATCGAATGATGATAGTCCTGGTAAAACAAAAAAATCAAGATTGTTGTTAACTCCTACACTTTTAAAGAATGGTCCTGCTACTTTCCTTGTGATAGTTATTTGTCCTGCTGCTGATTGAATTTGGAATGGGGTCTTAATTGGTTTTGAATTATAGCCTAACTTTTCGCTAATGAAATTTTTATTAGCTCCGGTTTTAGAAAAATATTCTATGTAGGGTACACTAGAGAGGCGTTTATTGTAAAATTTACCTCTTCTGTGTTCCATTCGCTACTCTCCTCAACTCCATCCTCAAACTGTTCAATATATTCTTCTTCTGGTTCTTCTACCTCGCTTGTTGTTTCTAAATTAAACAATCTTTGCTGTTTCCGTGGTATATTTGAAGACTCATAAAATTTAAAGAATAAATACTTGAGTACATGCTCAAATAAATGTAGAATTTTGTAAAGGAGAGATTTACTTTTCATTTTTTGCCTTATAAATACTTTTAATGGCAACCAGCGGTTGTCTAATTGTATAGGTGTAGAAAAGTAAACACATTCATAATGGAAAATTATTTGTTGTATGTGTTTAAACAATTTTGAAGGCTGTTTTTATGCTTTGGAATTCACAAAAATATATTTGTGAATTTTTGTATAAATAGATGAGCTTTAAAACTTAAAGGGTAAAACATCTACTGATGAGTTGGTATAGCTACCAACGAAATATATATTTATATATTGCTAACCCGCAACAAATAAATAAAATTTATTTTACAAATAATTTGAATTCTTTTCTGTTTTTATTATACTTTTGTTTTTTCTTGGTTTGTTGAAAAAGTTTTTCAAATTATTTTAAATTTTTTTCAGTTTTTATTATACTTTTTTTTTTCTTGGATTGTTGAAATATTTTTCGAATAATTTTAAATTCTTTTCCTTGGAAGTTAATCCTTTTTTTTTAAAAAACTTTTTTCTTAATTTTTAATAATCTATTTCTTGAATGCAACAAATTAGTTTTTCTTTTTTTTTTTCTTTAAAGGTTTTAATTTTTATTAAATATAAATAGATTGACTTACAGTATCAAAATGATTGACTGCTTCATTATTGACTTGATGGATGCTCCGTATTAATCCTTTTCCTTGGAAGTTAATCCCTTACTGCGGTACGGTTGGCAATCACGGTCGAGTGAGTTGAGTTGCGTGATATGCTGAGTTGGATGTGTTTTTTCCTTGTTGGCTTTTACAAGGCTTTCATTCGGTCTCACTTAATTTTGCTGTGTTTTAGATTCCTTGCGGATTAATCTTTGAGTCGATTTTCTTACGTTTTATTTTAGCCGCACTTTGGGTTCTTCTGCACAACACTTAAAATATTTCCGGACTATTAAATTTTGTTTTTTTAACAAGTCCTCTGATTTTTGTAAAGTTTTTCAGGAGTATTAAATTTTACTTTTTAAAAAGTCCTTTTTTCCGCGGGTAAAACTCTAATTTTAAAGTTTTTCAGGATTTTTAAGTTTTCCTTTTCAACAAACTTTAACTGCTCGGGCGCCAGTTATGGTTCTCTTGTACCAGAGAGCCAAAAAAAGGATCAACACAGAATGAAACACAATACGTTCTTTGTCACAACATCAACTGCCCAATTAATTTTATTGATAACCTTTTATATTTTACAAAATGATTACTTAGCTTATTGTATTGCAAAACAGTATTTTAAATCGTAAGCCTTGTTCTATTTAATTTTATTATTAATTTATTGACAAATTCTGAATTGTAAGCATAAGTTTTGTATTGGGGTCATTTACTTAATTCTTAACTTATTGGCAAATAATTTTTTAATTTATTATTTGTTCTTTTCATAAATTTGAATTGTAAGCTTAAATTTATGATTCGCTTATTGCGACATGCGAATAATAAAGACAATAAAACTAGGTTACTAAACTCAAGATACTTAGTCAGCAATACTTAGTTGACGCGTGGCTAACAGTTACTTAGAAATCACGAGTAACAGTTGCTACTAAATTTGTCAAGTAACTGCTACTTGCAAAGTCGTTCTTTTTTATTTGTTACACACACAAATTTATGATATATCACTGTTTGTGTAGCTAATAACGTTTTTTGCGTATGTACAATAACGGAACAAATAATGTTGCTATTTCTTTGCTTCTCTTTTCTTATTAGTATTTCTTTTTGAAAGCCAAAGTATATTTATTCAAGTATATGCTAGTATAGTAGTGTATAGTAGTGATTAGTATTACCCTTCTCTTGTTGTCAAACTCCTTATAAAAAAGCAAACAAAATTTTGTGTACAGTACAATACGCATATAAGAAACTTGCTTATAAGAAAAACTTTTTTATTTTTTGAAATAATTTTTATGAAAAATTATATTCCTTCCATAGAAAATTGTACGTGTATAAGAAAGTATTCTCACAATGAAATTTTTTTCAATTTGGGGAAAATTATAAATTTTTTGATTATATTTTACAATTTACATCTGTGAACACTGGTCCAAATGTCCAATGAAGTCGTTGGTTTTTGTGAAATCAGCCGGCTTCGTTGTTTTTCTTTTTTGTACAAAATAATGTGTATTAATTTTATTTCAAATATATATGTATCTGCATACTCCATAGGAAATTTTTTAAATTTTGTTTCTGACGCATACATATAAGAAAATATCTTTCCTATATGCGTGTTCTCTTTATAAGAAAGCTCGCATATAAGAAACAAAATCTGTACATTTTCAGACTTTCTTATATGTATGCGTATTGTACTGTATATGGAGTTTTATTGACAGTATGAGAATAATAATGTTTTTGTTATAGAGATTAGTGCTGGCAAATTCTACTACTTTTCATTACTCAATAATATTCGATACTTTTCATTTGGGTACTCAATACTACTCGATACTTTTAACGGATTTCTTGAATTTGTAACGCATAGTTTTTATCTGCATAAGAAACTACTTTCTTCAAAAATTAAAAATAGATCTACAACTATTATTGGTTTTATATGTCTGTATTATTAAATCAAAAATATATGTAAAGCTAACTTTTAATTCAACGTTAACAACCTAAGAAATAATTTAATTGTTATCAAAAAAAAAATTTTGTTACGCATATAAGGGTTCATTGAAAAATTAATGTTTTGATTTGTTTAAAGAATTGAAAATATTTACAAATGCATGAACATACATATGTGCCTGCATGTGTAATACATTGTGTATGTATGTAAAAATTAAAATATAATATTTACATGTATGTATATATACATATTTAACTAATATACATTTTTAAGTACATTTAAAATGTAATTTATCACATGTGGTTGTTCTATTTTATTGACAGCTTTACTCGTATTTCGGCGGTTGGTTTAATTTTGTACAGTGATGTATTTTTATACACTATTTTAGCCACTCAACTGCTTAAAAATACAACTCTGAAATTATCGAGTAACTACTTTTGAGTATTGAGTATCCAAAAAAAAGCAGAAATACTCGATACTCGGTACCCACTACTCAATACATTGCCAGCACTAATAGAGATGCGTTTACTTAAAAATATACCTCGCTAAAAGAATTGTATTTGTAAACATGCATGAGTTAGTATACAGTTGACTGCTTTCTCATTGTGCTTTGTGCTTTTCATCAAAATAAAATAAATTAAAACCGTGAATTTAAAAAATGGCTTGTGAATTAAAAAAAAGGAAAACTGAAAAAACGTGATCACAGTCACAGTTTTAAATCATAGTGATTTTGAAATCACGTTCACAGTTTACGATGTTCTTTAAAAATCACGGGATCGCTCATCTCTAATATGAATGTATATATAGGGAAAAAATAAAAAAATTCAATCCTTAAGTTATTTTTTTCCAATTTAGTTAAATATGCATTTTAAATTTAATTATTGGAAACACATTTTCTAAAACTGTATCATAACTACAATAAAATTTATACAATAAATATATAATTTTTTAAGAAAATATACATATACATATATATATGTATAATATATTTTACAAATATATATTGCAATCAACCATATTGATTAATTCTGCTAGATCATAGCAGCTACATATGTTTAATCTTTTGTATTTAATATTGCTTCCAAAGACGACGTTTTCAATGAATTTCTTACTTTAGCCTTAGTTATGTTTACCTGAATAAAAATTATTTCCACATTTGCTGAAGAATGTGGTTAAACTAGGATTTTTGTTATATATCTAGTCAAAACCGGAAACAAAAGACTATAATCCCCAGTTTGCATCTCTGATATTTTTTTTTTCCAAAAATCCAATAGTTATATGTTTTTATCAGGACAATAATTTTAATTGTCTGAACTCAGTTTCTAGCTCTTGGCTTTCATTTTCTTCATCAAAGTAGGAAAATTCCTTTATAATTTCAGAAAACAATTTTTTCCTACATTATTTATTTATTTCATATAGTAACACTAAGCCATCAAGGCCAAAAAATGTATTACAGAGTATTTAATATTCATATGTACTGAGTAAATATAATATATGTATAACAAATAAAAATATATGCATATATAAATTAAAAATTAAATAATATAAACATTTAGGGGCTTCCCAGCCATCATGAAGATTTAATCAATCCGGAAGAATGGTCAGACCAAACAGACAAAACAAGAAAAAAACTTTTAATGATAGTTCGTAAAATTATCTAAATCACTAAGTAAGATCAGTCGGTTACGCATAAAACGACCTTAAAAGTTTAAGACGAAAGACATTGTTGCAACTCGTATGGAAGAATGTTCCAGTATCGAGCCACCCTTGCAACATGCGACCTTTCGAACAAACTGCATGTTATTTTCGGTATAAGCACTTGCTTGTTCCTTGTAGATCGGGAAAAGGTAAACATATTCCGCAAAAGTTTGCGTACCCCACTTTTGACGATACGATGGACGAAGACAAGGTTACGAAAACGTATAAATTCATTAAAGTTGCATCGCAAGAATTTCCTAACAAATTCAGAGACGTGTTCACGCCGCCGTACATTAAAAACAAACCTAACAGTAGAATTAATAGCGTATTTCAATATTCTTTGGTTATTCGCAATAGAGCCAGACACAGCTTCTAGCCCATACAGTATATGAGGCATCATTAAGGCATGCGCCAATCTTCTCTTAACCTCCACTGGCAAATATATTCCCATGGTATAAATTCTACGTAGGGTACAAGTTACTCTTCGGTATACTAGATTAAAATGTGCATCGAAACTCAACCGACTATCAATTATAACACCTAGGCATCTATGTTGCTCACCAAACTCAATACGAGAGTTACTGATAAACACATCCAGGTTAGGAAAATTAGTTCTTGGTGAACCAAACAACATAGCATTAGATTTAGAAGGGTTTACAGAAAGTGAACTCTCTCGCAGCCATCCCGCAACTCTATTTAGGCTATAATTAATATTAGACTCCAATACGTCAGGAAAGTCACGGCTCGAGGCGAACAACAGAAATATGTCATCAGAAAACAAGAATGCTGAACATATATTAGAACTAACGACATTAGGCAGTTCATTAATATAAAGCAGAAACAATAATGGTCCCAAAACTGAACCCTGAGGGTCCCCAGACTTAAGCGACAACAATCCAGACCGTTTACCAAGAGTCTCCACAAATTGCATTCTTTCCGAAAGATATGACCAGATAAGTCTACATGCAGATCTAGAAAAATTAAAGGTTTCCTTAAGCACAGTAACCATGGTAGAAAAACAAATAGACTTGAATGCTTTAGTTAGGTCTAAGGATATTAAAACACATAACTTTTTATCATTCACATAGCTTCTTATCCTATCAGTTAAGCTCACCAACATCGAAGTAGTATTATAACCACGTCGAAAAGCATACTGGGAATCAACAATTTTGCTCCCAATTGCAAGAAGAATTTGATCCTTAATTATATGTTCTATTACCTTAGACAGTGAAGGCAATATCGAGATAGGTCTCAAATCAGCCGGACAAGTAACATTTTTATTTTTAGGTATAGGTACGACCCGAGCCGTCTTCCCAGCGGAAGGGAAAACCGACGTCGTTAAAACAGTGTTTATAAGGTGCAAGATAACATGGGAAATATGGGGATAAACTAGCTTAAGAAATTGGATAGTAATATTATCAACACCAACAGCTTTAGATTTACGGCCTGTTTCACACTGTCGACAAGTCGATGTCGTTCTCTTATTTATATCAAAAACAAAAACAAATTTAAATATTGTGTTTTTGTTTTCAATATAAATAAGAGAACGACATCGACAGTGTGAAACAGGCCGTTAACCTTGTTAAGAGATTCAAAAATATCTAATTCATCCACACAGCGAAAGGAAAACGCACCCAATGAATCGTAAAATGAGTCAAAAACAGAATCACCACGAGTATTATGCTCATCGCCTACACCACAAGCAAAAAACTTATTAACTTCATCCACATCACCATTAAACACCATTTCCTGGGAATCACTGCAGCCCGCGTTCTTTAAAATTCTCCACATACCAGAGGTGTCTGATTTTCCAAACATGTGGGAAAAATATTTTCTCTTCTCCTTCCTGATTATGGATTTAGCTTTATTGCGGAATCTACAGAAAATAAATATCATCACCAGTTTTAACATTAACACGCTTTATGGGAACGAATGAATAAAGGGTTTGGATCAGAGAGGAAAAGATACAGAACTTATTATTAACATCTACCTCATTAAAGATCTGAGAGAAATCAAAGTCAGATATGTAGGTGAGTAATCGACACCAATCTATCCTATTAATGTCACGTAACTCAACGACAGTATCCGTATATCGAACATTTATTCTCAAGGATGCAAAAATAAGGGCATGGTGAGTAACAGAAGGGCATTGTACCTATCTAGAAACATTTACCGCTAAGCCGTCACTAGGTAACATAAAGTCAATCAAGGAGGTAGAGGTGTGTTGCACAAAATGAGACGGAACAGAGTTGTGGCAAACAGATAAACTCATTCTATTACAAAACGAATGCACTTCATTTGATTTTGCAAAATCAAATAAATTATAGTTAAAATCTCCGGCAACAATAATATTAGAATAACTAAGAAATAGATCATGGTGGATCTCTTCGAACTTATTAAAATCAGAAGGAGGAGGCAAATATACCACTCCAAATAAAACTTTATAGTTATCAACGTATAGTTCTACAAAAATGGACTCACATTGATGAAGCACTGAAGATTTAAACACAATTTTAAATTTGAGTTTATTAGAAATTTACATTCCCACAACGCTACCCCGCATTCCTACACGATCATTACGAACAAATTTGTAGCCCGATATACCCACTGACTTACTGGAAGTAGTTCGTGTCAGCCAAGTTTCAGAAATTCCAATCACATACAATCCAGAATCAGAGAGAATATGTTTAATTTCATCAAATTTAGAAGATCCATAAGAAGGCCTAATACAATGAGCAATACTAAATTGACCCTTATACGGACGTAAAATATTTTTAAGATGTGTGTTGTCATGAACCACCGGACCAAGATTACCATTCAAACTCATTTACAAAAACATTTATGGTGGGGAGCAAATAAAAGGTATCAAACAAAACAGAAGGTACTATCGTTCTAAAGTTAAAATTCATTAAATATTAATGATATAATAATATAATATATATAACAGAATTATTACCAACGACTGATTAATTAAGAAATAACAAAACCAAAATAATACAGGATATAGAAAATTTTTGACTATGGTAACCCGACATTATGAAAAAATGAGAATAGAAAAAAGACAACTCTTTAGTACATCAGAGTCCATTATTCTAGCTTCTGATAGCACGAGAAAAAATATAGGAAAAATACGAAATCCGAAAAATATAATTATTAATAGATAATAATAGGAAAGCAGTTATACTAGAAGAACCCAGCATGATGGAACAACAAGATAAAAAGTTAAGTTTTCTCAGTGGAATTCATCATATCCGGTTCAGCCAGTGAGAAAAGCAAGAGGCGAGGGAAAGAAGATATTGAAAATATTTGGAAAAAGACCAATTCACTAGAGAACCCAGTATGATGGCACAGTCAAAAAGAGATCAAGCGAAAAGTATTTTTCATTTCAGTAGAGCTCATCATATTAGGTTCGGACATTAGATTAAGAGAAGAAGAAGATAATAACATAAGGGATAATAATAAGAGCTCATAATAACAGACAGCTAGTAAAAAAGCACCAAAAACAGTCTCACAGCTCAGCAGGAATACAGCCGCCATCATCACCACTCAATAGCTCCGCACATCGCATAGTCCATAGTCCAAGTCACTCTGCACACCATTTTTTAGCGTTACATTGGCAATAGGTTTAGCAGCATTTCTATCTGCAGCATAGAACTTCATATACAGCGCATTATTCTCAGCATCGAGCTGCGATATTCGTGCATTAGCATCAGATTCCACCTTAGTTATAAGACTAGTGTTGTTTACAATATCCAACTTCAAGGCATTCACACTCGTAGATAGTTGACTCCTAATATCCGACATCATAGCTTCAATCTTATTGTTAACCTGAGAAAACATGCCACATAAATCATCAAACTTTTGGTTGAGGTTAGCAATTCCCTCACGAGGGCCACCAGCTAAAAGGCTATTTTTGTACACAGAACATATAAAAGACATAGTGGGCAGCTTGTTAACAGCATCCATATTATCATCCGACACACCAGCACAAGTACCATCCGAGTGTTTACTTATAAGTTTTTAGTTTCCTTAAAGCATCCCCAACTGTTCAGCAATTAGTTTTTTAATTAAATTGTATTAATTGGTGTAGTATTATAAACTAGAAAATATTTTAATCAGCCGGTGTAAAAAATCTTGTCTACTCAGTCATAGCATTGCCAGATATTCCAGATATTAATAATATTAAGTGGATTAATTTGGCCAAGAGCTTTATATTTATTTTCAAAATCAAATCATGATAATATCTGATCACAAAGCTCTGTATAAAAATTAACACAATTATTACTACTAAAATATTTTTCTTTTGCATTTATTTGTGGTTCTTCCAATACGTCTCTGGCAAATATTCCTATATAAATGTCTTCAAAATTTAAAAAATTGTTTTTATGTTAATAATCAATTAATAAAAGTTTTCAGTTTTAAACAAACTAGTTTTTAAAAAGATTCTCATTACAATTTTCAGCAGTTCAAGGTTGCTTTAATAGTACAAATAAAAGATACAAACTTGAATTATTTAAAATTTTCAAAATTAGGGTATAAATCGACCCATCGTCACTATATCATTTTTAGGACCCAAAATCGTCAAATTGACGATAAATCGTCAAATCTGGCAGCTATGATTGTAAGCATTCTTTGAAAAGTGTTAGAAGAAATATTTTTTTTCCATTCGGAGTCTTTTAAATTAAAAACGTCCGTGCAGTGTGGAAAAGGCTGTTAACGGTCTGGAGTCTTTATCCAAATCAATTTGATGAAAAGTGCTAGTGATATCGAGTGTAGAAAACCATGTCGCTCTACCTAATTTGTCTAAAATATCCTCTAATCTAGTTAAAGGAAATTTATTATTGATAATTTTATCATTAAGTTTTCTAAAGTCTACAACGTCTCCATTTCTTTTTGTCTTCTAACTATAACTATAAATATCCATACTTCTTTACAAAAACTGAGAAGAATAACGCACACAGTTGATTTCCCGACGCCAAACATGTTGGCAATTGTGCGATACTCTGCGGATGAACCTAGTGCATATAAACTAATTGCAACCCTCTTCTCCAATTGTATTGCTTCACGCATATTGGTATCAGTTTTTTTAAAGCCAGAGAGCAAGTAGCAACGTTTTAAAAATGTGCTTCGGTTCAAACTGAAGTTGTTTTTGAAGAAGACATCATCTGCAATTTGGCAATCAATTTCCCAAAAACTTAAAGATCTCTCCTATGAAGATAACAAATTATTTATTTTGCGATCACACAAATACTGTAACTCACTTTTTTCCAATACAACCAGCTGATTTAAAAGTTGCACACACATCTCCTGCTGGTCCGCCAGCACCTGGAAGCTCATTTTAGTATCTTCTAAAAATTTAAGTTTTGACGACATCCTTCGGCACATCACAACACTCTTAACATTTTTCATCATTTTTATATTAAAAATATGTTTGTTTATTTCTTTTTAGCTTTAGTTTTTAACTTTTTTTTTTGTTTTTTATTGATTTTGCTAACATGCACTTTTTGTTTTGATTTCTTATTTATTTACATTTTTTGACACCTAGTACAGATAAACTAGCGATAATTTGTGATCAAAATTGGAGATGATAGTAAATTACACGGGTTAGCTGGTTGTTTCAAAATGAAACACGATGGTTCGCTCTCAAAATTTTGTATGGCGAAACAAGTAGTTTAAATCAAGTTTGGCCTGCGAAACATGAATGAGAGCGCGAACCTCTATAATTTCTGTCCGTGTGAACATAGTATTAATGTTTCTTCGTAAATTGTTATTATTATAGTTGTTTTGTCTATTTTAATTCTTTATGTTAGAGTTCTGGCTGTTGTGTGGCCTCTTATTGTTGTAGTTGGAGAATGTGTTATTATTTCTAGTGTAATTTTGTGATTGATACCGTGGTTTCTCTCTTCTGATATGTAAAATTTTGTTATGGGTCGCTTTCTTTTCATTTTCAAGTTCAATTGCAAGATCTTATGCTTCTTGTAGAGTGGTGGAGCATATATTGTCGATTGAAAGCATTCATTTAAACCTTTCTTGAAGTGTCCAACGCTAGTTTATTGTTTAATCTTCTTTTCTGCTACTGACGCGCAGTGTCTCCTAATTCTTCTGTCCCTAATTTGTTTAGACTATCTATTATGTATATATAATAATTTAAATGCATTAACTGACATCTTTCCTTGGTACAATGTGTTTTACTTATTTTGTAGTTCTGGTATTGTTTTATTGCTTTTATATCTTTGTTCTAACAAATTTTTTACAGTCTCAAAATTTTCTGGTTTGCTACAATTTCCTATTGCTGTTCCAACATTGGATGTTAGTTTGGCATGATAAATGTATTGAAGAAAATCTATGTTTGCTGTGTCTGATAGGGTTTTTTTGATTAGTACTGCTGTTATTAGGAAACTTTCTAATCTATATATATAAAAATGTAGAGCATTGTGTTTGGCATTGATGTTCTCTGTAATGCCTGAACCGATTTCAATTCTGTAAACTTCTCATGAAAGGTATTGACATCACCAAGGTTTTTATGTATATACGGTTTTTGTGTGTGGATTGGTTTATGAGTTATAGTCGCTTCAGTAAGCCCACTTTTTCCAATCTATATATATAAAAATGTAGAGCATTGTGTTTGGCATTGATGTTCTCTGTAATGCCTGAACCGATTTCAATTCTGTAAACTTCTCATGAAAGGTGACGTCAATACCAAGGTTTTTATGTATATACGGTTTTTGTGTGTGGATTGGTTTATGAGTTATAGTCGCTTCAGTAAGCCCACTTTTTCCAATACTATATAAAAGAAAGTCGTGTTAGTTACTTCACTTATAACTCAAGAACGCCTAAACCGATTTAGCTGAAAATTGGCAGGGAGGTAGTTTAGAGCCAGGAGAAGGACAAAGGATACTTATGGGCGGGATTGGACAAAGGGGCGTGGTACCTCTCATACAAACCACAAATTAAAAATCTATTATTTCTGTTCCTGATAACGGTATTTGAACAAAATTTGGTATGTCGATTTGGTGTAAATTTCTTAAGTGCTGCTGCAAATATGGGCGGGATTGGACAAAGGGGCGTGGTACCTCTCATACAAACCACAAATTAAAAATCTATTATTTCTGCTCCTGATAACGGTATTTAAACAAAATTTGGTATGTCGGTTTGGTGTAAATTTCTTAAGTGCTGCTGCAAATATGGGCGGGATTGGACAAAGGGGCGTGGTACCTCTCATACAAACCACAAATTAAAAATCTATTATTTCTGCTCCTGATAACGGTATTTAAACAAAATTTGGTATGTCGGTTTGGTGTAAATTTCTTAAGTGCTGCTGCAAATATGGGCGGGATTGGACAAAGGGGCGTGGTACCTCTCATACAAACCACAAATTAAAAATCTATTATTTCTGCTCCTGATAACGGTATTTGAACAAAATTTGGTACGTCGGTTTGGTGTGCATTTTTTAAGTGCTGCTGCAAATATGGGCGGGATTGGACAAAGGGGCGTGGTACCTCTCATACAAACCACAAATTAAAAATCTATTATTTCTGCTCCTGATAACGGTATTTGAACAAAATTTGGTATGTCGGTTTGGTGTAAATTTCTTAAGTGCTGCTGCAAATATGGGCGGGATTGGACAAAGGGGCATGGTACCTCTCATACAAACCACAAATTAAAAATCTATTATTTCTGCTCCTGATAACGGTATTTGAACAAAATTTGGTATGTCAGTTTGGTGTAAATTTCTTAAGTGCTGCTGCAAATATGGGCGGGATTGGACAAAGGGGCATGGTACCTCTCATACAAACCACAAATTAAAAATCTATTATTTCTGCTCCTGATAATGGTATTTGAACAAAATTTGGTACGTCGGTTTGGTGTGCATTTTTTTAGTGCTGCTGCAAATATGGGCGGGATTGGACAAAGAGGCTTGGCACCACCCATATAACCCAAAAATTTAAATCGCCATATTTTGGGCATTTTTCGACCTACGTCGATGATATTTGGTACATATGGTATTGGCATAATTTGGAATACGTACCGGGAGAAAAGTGGATGGGACCACGCTCCTTTTTAGGAAAATTAAAAATCGTAATATAGTCTTAACTACTGGACCGATCGTCACAATAGGATATATAAATACTTTTAATTTTATTTTATAACGAGCGGGGTAGCGAAGTACACCGGGATCAGCTAGTTCTATATAAAAACCAGTGAGTAGTGGTAGTGCTTTTGAAGCTGTTTCAAGATTAAACGCTGCCATTATATTGTCTTCTTTTTGGTTTTAAGTTAAATATTCTTTAATAGTGTTATATAACTTCTTAAATTCTAAATTTCTTTGAAAAAAAAAAAAAATTCTTTGATTAAATATTTTAAAAAAATATTTATTGATCTTGAAGGCTATATATAAAACTATGGCTATAATAATTACACGGTGCTACAGTGAAAATATACTTGGAAAGTGACCTAGTGTAAGTTGTAGGCATTATTTAGTAGATCATAAATCAATTTTTAAAAGTTCGGAAACACCCTCAAATTTCGGAGTTATTCCGAAAAACTATTTTCGGGTAGGTCCGAGTACTTATGAACACGTAACTTAGTTGATTTTAATCCGATCTTCAATTTTTGAACGCTTTATGAAAGACAAAGAATAGATCTTTCCAACCGTATACATTTTATGCTTTATTAATTAATTATTGGTAGTAATTTTCGTAATAACATCTGCAATTTTTTTTAATTTTTTATGTTTTTTTTAACTTTGAGTTCTTTTTTTTATCATTTTTTCTATAAAAGTCGAGTGAGCAGTACAGATATATGTTAGGCACTCAAGAAAATTTCACAAGTGCGAGAGAAATGCTAAATCACATTTTGTATAAGTGGTAAAGTTCATCTAAGTGAAGAAATCTTACTTTTTTATCATACTGTCCACCAGGGGCCGAATTCCGCAACGGTGAATTTTTTATCAATGAACGCTGAAACTAAAACTCACCAAAGCGATTCCACAAGAGCCGATGAATTTTGTTGTGCTGAATGTGTTAGTTCTAGCTGAATGATAAGCTGAATTGTCAAACTTGCTTGTCACATAAATTGTCTAATAGATTTTTTATTTTTGTTTGTAAATTACTTTAATAAAAAAGAATTTAAAAGTGTTTGAGCTATGGATTACATACATATGTATATATTAATAATATTCGACACAGAGTAGATCGATATATGTATGTACATAGAAGGAAAGTATTATGTTTAAAGAGCGCCTGTCTTTCTATGATGCGAAGCCTTTATTTTAATGAAATAATTATAAAAAGTTCAAAAAAGTTGTTTCTCATTCATTTGTTCACTACAAAATTTTCTCCATTTTTGTGGATCTTGGATTGATCCACCAATGCTGTTAAGTTTTTGGGCAAGTTCCTTCCACCTTTCATGTCGCAATCTTGCTCAATCTGCTGATTTAAATCTTAAAGAATAAAATCGTTAAACTTTAAAATTTTCTTTATAAAATAATTCATTTCTTGCCTATCACAAGCAAACTCTACATTAATTTCCATGTAATCCAAGACAGCCTCTTTTTGTGCCTCTGAAGGTTTTTTTAATCTATCTATCACTGAAATAAAATAAAAAATATCTTGTAAAATACCAAAATTTACCCCAAATTTTTTAGTAAACAAATTTTTTCTCTGGTGTTTACTAAAACTGTCAAATTTATTCATTCTCACCATTGCGGACACAAAAATCAAAAGTGAACACTAAAATTGGTGATCACTTCGAAATTCATCGTTGCGGAATTTAGCCCCTAGGCTTTATACTATGTTCACACGACCAGATGCAGCACTTGCTTCGCTTTCTGAAGCATGTTTATTAATCTAGCTGTTATAATTCAATTTTTCACCCTTAATTGAAGTTTGAGCTTTATTTTTTTTTTGCGGCTAGTTTAGATAAACTTCCAATAAAAATTAGAGAAGACAGTTTTTCACGCTTCGCAAGAAGATTCAATATAAATCTATCTATGAATCCTTGTTTATAATATTTTGATACAGCGATGCCAATTCAGCGTATTGCGCGCTTTTCAACTACCCAAAAGTCGCATTTTTCACCATCAACGCGTTTTTAAAAAAAATGGCTAAATTAGCTCTTTTTGTTTTTTAGTTTGGTGCTTTTAGCGCCTTTTTAATATAACTGTTCATATTTTTATATTATTATTACGAATAAACGTAATTATTATTCGAACTTATATTGATGTATATATGAAAAGTAATATTATCAGGCTCAAGTTCAATTTTATTGAATTAATGAAAATTCAAAATTACTAAGAGTTTTTTATGTTGGAAAATATTATTATTTATATCCAATCAGTTTTTAGCAGAACGTATCAGTACTGATTTCAAGGCCGCTACACCTCTCATCAGCGTTCAATTGTCCATCTTTACAATTTTGTTAAATTGGATACTAATTGAGAAGAATATCAACTATTTAACCAGTTTTCAACAGAAATAGAATATGAGAAATAATTTTTATTATCAGGCTCAAGTTCAGTTTTGTTGAATTAATGAAAATTCAAAATTACTAAGAGTTTTTTTTTATGTTGGAAAATTATTATTATTTATATCCAATCAGTTTTTAGCAAAACGTATCAGTACTGATTTCAAGGCCGCTACACCTCTCATCAGCGTTCAATTGTCCATCTTTACAATTTTCGTAAAGTGGATACTAATTGAGTAGAATATCAACTTTTTCACCAGTTTTCAAGAAAAATAGAATATGAGAATTAATTTTTAATTAATTTTTTTTTTTTGAAACAGTGCTGGTTTGTACGAAATTCCCTCATCACTGTTTGGAAAGTACTAATAATCAACACAAACTCATAGTCCGTTATCATCAAAGTATTCTACTTTGTATTTTAACGTTTTTGTTGTTTTTTACTCTATATTAGGGAAATTCACATATTACTGTGACCCCTGTTATTAGGGTATTTATAGCTCGTGCCCAAGCGGAATTAATATTTTTATATTATTATTATTACGAATAAACGTAATTATTATTTGAACTTATATTGATTTACTTATGAAAAGTAATATTATCAGGCTCAAGTTCAGTTTTATTGAATTAATGAAAATTCAAAATTACTAAGAGTTTTTTTATGTTGAAAAATTATTATTATTTATGTATATCCAATGATACGTTCTGCTAAAAACTGATTGGATATAAATAATAATAATATTTCAACATAAGAAAACTCTTAGTAATTTTAAATTTTCATTAATTCAATAAAACTGAACTTGAGCCTGCAACTGCTCTTTTAAAGTTTTTCAGTGGAAGAAAAAACAACACCGAAGATGTCATTACATTATACATAAATGAATTTGTAAATGATAAAAAGGAGATAGAAGAAATAGAAAACTGTCTTCAAAATTTGAAGTTTGTTGAATGGAAAAAAAGAGACAGAACTGATTTATTTTGGATTGAAGTACATAGCTTAAAAATCCATTTTTGAAGTTATCAACTTTTGTTCTTAATATATTATCATTTCCATATTCAAATGCAGAGGTGGAAAGATCTTTCAACGTAATGAATTTTTTTAAAACAAAAATAAGAAACAGAATGTGTCTAAATACAGTTAACTCACTAATCCATATAAAATATGGTCTAAAAACTATAAAATCATGTTGTTCGGATTACAAAATACCTGTAAATGTTAACGCAAAAATTAATGTAAATTAAACATACAGAAAGTCGAAATTTTATATGAAAACGGTTTTATGGCCTGAAGGTGAAAATGATAAAATATTATTCGAAAACGAACAATTCTAAATCGATTTTTTTATTTTACTTTACGTTTACAAAAATAGTATAATAATAACAACCGATCTCAAAGGTACAAATTAGCTAACTTTTTTTTAATTAATAAAAAAGCTTATATTTATATTAATATTTTTAGCGATTTTAGCGTTTTATTAATATTTAGCGCATTTTGGCGCTTTTTGTTAAACTCCCTTGCGCATTTTGATTAAAAATCATCACTGTTTTGGAAGCTGGATTTTGTACATGTTTCTGTGCTACCATATTTCAGTAAATTCAACCCACCAACATTGGCCGTTTACACTTTGAAGTAAAGCTTTAACACATTCGCCACAGCAGACTACCGACTACCACCTGTCAAAATTAGAATACATGTGTGCATATGAGAATGATTATATTGAAGACATCAAGGCAACACGGCAACAGGTTTTTGTCCATGCTATTTTTGTCCTGTAGTCGAATTAAACTAATTTCTATTTCTGATGGCCACAAAACCAAAACAATGTTGATAATATAACAAAATATGTGAAGCAAATTAGTGATTAGAAATATTTTTTATCTTAATATATAAAACCGAATAACACACATTTATTTGTTTGTTTGTTTGTTCCTTATAGGAGGCCAAACCCTTGGAGCGATCTTCCTGAAATTTTCACAGTATTTAAATGGAACTCTCGGATGAATTATAGGCTATATGAAGTTTTGATTGGACAAAGAGGCGTGGCACCGCCGATATAAGCCAAAAATTTAAATCGCCCTATTTTGGGTATTTTTTGACCTACGTCGATGATATTTGGTACTTATGGTATTGGCATAATTGGGAATACGTACCAGGAGAAAAGTGGGTGGTACCACGCCCCCTTTTTAGGAAAACCAAACCCTTGAACCGATCTTCCTGAAATTTTCACAGCATGTTACTGTGACTCTGGAAGGAATAATAGGCTATATGAAGTTTTTATTGGACAAAGAGCCGTGGCACCGCCGATATAAGCCAAAAATTTAAATCGCCATATTTTGGGCATTTTTTGACCAAGGTCGATGATATTTGGTACATATGGTATTGGCATAATTTGGACTACATACCAGGAGAAAAGTGGGTGGGACCACGCCCCTTTTTTAGGAAAACCAAACCCTTGGACCGATCTTCCTGAAATTTTCACAGCATGTTACTGTGACTCTGGAAGGAATAATAGGCTATATGAAGTTTTGATTGGACAAAGAGGCGTGGCACCGCCGATATAAGCCAAAAATTTAAATCGCCATATTTTGGGCATTTTTTGACCAAGGTCGATGATATTTGGTACATATGGTATTGGCATAATTTGGAATATTTACCAGGAGAAATGTGGGTGTGACCACGCCCCTTTTTAGGAAAATTAAAAATCGTAATATAGTCTTAACTACTGGACCGATCGTCATTAAATTTTCACAATAGGATATATAAATACTTTTAATTTTATTTTATAACGAGGAGGGGTAGCGAAGCACACCGGGATAGGCTTGTTGTAAAATAAAAAAAAAATTACAAAATTGAAATGTTATAATATTTATGCATCAAGAATTTTTATTAGCTTTATTGTTATATGGAATATTGACTTGAGTAAAAAATACCAACATTGTTAACGATTAAAAAAACTCACAGGGTTATAGCCCTTTTTACCTAAAATTTTTTATTTTTTTTTATTTTTATATTATTATTATTACGAATAAACGTAATTATTATTCGAACTTATATTGACGTACATAGGAAAAGTAATATTATCAGGCTCAAGTTCAGGTTTATTGAATTAATGAAAATTCAAAATTCCTAAGAGTTTTTTTATGTTAAAAAATATTATTATTTATATCCAGTCAGTTTTTACCAGAACGTATCAGTACTGATTTCAAGGCCGCTACACCTCTCATCAGCGTTCAATTGTCCATCTTTACAATTTTCGTAACGTGGATACTAATTGAGAAGAATATCAACTATTTAACCAGTTTTCAACAAAAATAGAATACGAAAATTAATATAAAAATATTAATTCCGCTTGGTCACGAGCTATAAATGCCCTAATAACAAGAGTCACAGTAATATGTGAATTTCCCTAATATAGAGTAAAAACAACAAAAACGTTAAATTACAAAGTAGAATACTATGATGATAACGGACTATGAGTTTGTGTTGTTTATTAGTAATTTCCAAACAGTGATGAGGGAATTTCGTACAAACCAGAATTGTCTCAATATGTAGAATGAAAAATGAATTAAAAATTAATTCTCGTATTCTATTTCTGTTGAAAACTAGTTAAATAGCTAATATTCTTCTCAATGTGAATATCAGTCTAAACTTCTCTAAAATACCTTTATAATGGTATAGGTACAAATTTTTTAAAACAATTTACCCATTACGAGTGAAATTTAATTTCAAAATTTTTTATCTGACTTTTCACTTTTACAGAGAACTTACCATACCTTAATTTGGTGAAAGCTGTCACCGATGAAATACGTAAGTTGTGCTTCTTTAATGATGATTTTAAGAATTAAATGAGTAATTTAGAGCATTTGAAATGATACCTATGTCGTTTATATTCATTCTATATTGTAGGAGTTATGATCAATAATATATTAAAGTTTTAAACCCCGAAACTGCGGAATCAAGAGAGAGAGAGAGCGCCGAAAAATTACACAAAAATTTTTAAATAAAAAAGAGCTATTACCCTGTGAGTTATTTGAAAACTTTAACAATGTTGGTTTTTTTGACTCAAGTCAATATTCCATATAACAATAAAGCTAATAAAAATTCTTGATGCATAAATATTATAACATTTAAATTTTGTTATTTTCTTTTTTATTTTACTATAAAAAATATTTCTAATCACTAATTTGCTTTACAAATTTTGTTAAATTGTCAACACTGTTTATGTTTTGTGGCCATCTGAAATAGAAATTAATTTAATTCGACTACACGACAAAAGTAGCATGGACAAAAACCTTTTGCCGTGTTGCCTTTCTGTCTTCAATATAATCATTCTCATATTCTAATTTTGACAGCTGGTAGTCGGTATCCTGCTGTGGTGGATGTGTTTATATCTTTAATCCAGATTAAAACTGTGTAAATCTCTGATCGGCCACCTAAAAATTCACTCTTACTTTGTTGAAATCTAGTAAGCTACTGAAAGTAAATTTCACTCACATGCACATTTTGTGCTGTAAACATGGTTGTCATCTGATAAGATTAATAAATAATTGAAAAACCAACAAGAGTTTTTGATTTATTATATAAAAATACCAAAGACCTCAAGCCAAACAACAACTTACTATTTACATGTAGTTAATTTATTTAAAATTTTTAAGTTTAGAACTGGAAAATAGCACTAAATTGGACCCTTATTGTAAAGGTAATAATTACAATAACAAATCACCGAATTTAGTACGGTATTTAAGTTGAAAGATAAAAGTAATAAAGATTATAGGTAGTTTCTTTTAGTAAATTTTAAGAATAATTGCGCTAGAAGAGTTTTCTTCTTTGGGTTATAAAATTCACGAAGAGAATAAATAAATAACCGAACAACTTCGTTAGCTCAGTAATACTGGCGGTGGATGCTGCTCTAAAATAAAATGATTACAACTTGAAAAAATTACTGACTATTTTATCTTATTGACTTAAAATGGAAGATATTAATGACCAAAAATGGAAAAGGTGTATCTTAAATTTTCTTTATTGTTTAAGCAAAAAAAAAATCGAGTAAAAGTAATTTTTAAGTAGCCGTAAATTCGTTATATATTTTTGGTGGACTTTAAAGTTGAATACCAAATTAATTTCAAAATTCGAGTTCAAAAATAACTAGATAAACCTTTTCTATTTAAATTCAACGATATACAAATACTTTTTAGCATGAAATTATAAAAAATAATTATATATATGTATATTTAAGCCAAGGACAATGTTGGTGGTGGATATGTGCTGCGTATAGTAGTGAGGGATGGTTGGCTAGCCCAACCACCAATTAATCCGGGGGTCAAGCTGAATCTTCCCGTTGAACGTGTTATAGTTATACCAACAAGAACTTCGGAATGTGAAACCCAGGTTGGTAATGCATTTTTTTTTTTTTTTTATATTATTGAATAAATATTATTTTTATTCAGGCTGCCTGTACTTATACGGTTCGCATTACACAAACTTATAACATTGAGTCTCAACAACAAGATGATATTATCTATAACTTCCTAATTGGTGGTGATGGTAATGTCTACGAGGGCCGAGGCTGGAATAATCGAGGATCTGTTATAAAAGGTTTCAATGATGACAGTGTAAGTATTGCCTACATTGGATCTTTTAAAAAGCAGCCTCCTTCATATAAGCAACTCAATGTTACCAAGCTGCTGTTGCAGGAGGGAGTTCGTTTAAAAAAGCTTTCATCGGACTATACAATTGTAGGAGCTAATAAATTGGATCCAACTTCTGTTTCAACTTTAGCGGATGCTTTGTATAAAAGTTTTGAAAATTGGTCACATTGGTCAACTTAGTAGCTATTTTCAATTTTTTTTTCTTAACCACAATAAACAGTAACAATAATTGTATTTAGTTTATAATGCTGTTGAATAGGTCCAAGGTCTATTAAAAAATCCCAACTTCGCAAGCTATCTGTTATAAATTTTACATGTATAACTGTGATTAGGGAATTAGATTTTCATGGAAAATGCGATGAAACACTTCCGTAGAAATTCCAGGTCTAAATTTTTAATAATCTAATTTTCCATAAGAAGTCGCTTAATCAGGTATTCTCAGAAACTAATAAATTTAAAATTTTTAAAGCTTTTATTTACACGAGTTAATTAAAAATGCTTTTATATGAGCCTTTTATTTTGAAAGAGGCATAAGTCACTTTTTTTTTGTTGATTGCAAATGTTTTACAAATGAAAAGATACCGTTTAATTTTATTTAGTGTTGCCATTAAATAGAGTTTTTTGAAAAGGTGACTTTTGCCACTTTCAAAATAAACGGCTCATATATTGGTAGTAGTTTAGCTTGACTGAATTCACAATGGCAGTTTCTTTATATTGATAATAAAAACTATTCTAAATTAAAAATATTGCATTTTTTTATTGCAATCAATGAATAAAAGTAAGAGTGTTTCAAGTCCGGTAGCCATATTGTCAATATTTTTCTAAAATAAATCCACAATACTCGTATATAAATAACTTTACTTCTTGGTGATTTCATGAGACACATGTAGTAACATTAATCGCGAACGATTTTTTTGCTCTTCCTAAAAAGCATTCCATTGTATTTTTTTAAATCTAGTAATTTATCTTTGTTTTCCTTTATAATTTGGACTATTTCTTGATACTCTAATGTCACGAACTCTGTGGTCTTATAATTTAAACGTTTGATCTCATCTAAGCTTGCCTACGTATTTTAAGCATTACCTGCTGTATTTTGTGAGCCTGTGCGGTAATCGATTTTAAAATTGAATGCCTGGAGCTGCAAAGACCAGCGACCCGTTTGAGGCTAGCGTGGTCGGTGACGATTACAAACTCAATAAGCTCAATATACGGCCTAAAAAAGTCCACTGTTATTAAAGGAGTGTTTACATATGTCAAAAATTTAAAAAAATATCATGTAAACGCAAAATATATGAGTGGGAGTAATACGGATACAAAATCATACAAGCGTTTGGTAAATGTTTATTTTCTAAACAATTTTAGAAACATACGTATACTCATTTTATCGGAGTTGTCTTTTTACTTGCGGGTTACACGTTCAAGTTTTCTTTCAATTTTTGTTTCAAGATTCAATACATTTACACTTTTTTACTAACTCACTCACACATTTGGAAATTGACTACCAACTTGATTTCAATTTTGCTTTCAAGTAAACAGCTGATGAGAGCTGTTGTAAATTAAGTTTCGTGTTTATTTCTAAGAAAATATATTATTATAAATAAAAAATTAATAAAATTAATAAAATTTGTGATGTGTTGCGATTTATAGAGCTATATAGAAGCCATGAGGTCTTGTGGAATATGAATATTTCGTTATATCGACGAAATGACCTTAAAAATAAAAGCCTCTGAATCAATTTCTACCGACATGAAAATCCCTGTGGAAGATTTAAAAAAAAAATAAAGTCTATTTGAACAGCCTACAGTGCTAAAAAATCTAAAGTAGAAAGAAGTAAAAAATCGGGTTGTAGCACAGACTCTATATATGTACATTCCAACTGTGTTTTGGTATAGCGAGATGACCTTTCTCGACGTATCCCTTATGCGCCGAACAAAAGTTGACACTTCTAACCAGGTAAGTGAGTGCACAAATGAAATAAAAAACAATTTTGTTTTGTAACAAATGTTAGTGCGTTTATTTAATATTTAATTTTTTCACTGATAGTCCACATTGCAAAATGTGGTTAAGTATTGTAACAATTAATCTTTAGCTCTGCTCGCATACTTATATGTTTTGTTGGTCTGATTTCCAATCGCTGAAAACGCTTCAACAATTAAGCTTTCTGTAGGTTCTGTTACTGCTGCTATTGTTCTGGGCTTTGTTTATGCAGGACACAACATCCATGTACTATAGCGTCCACAGTTTTCGGTTGTACTTCGATGGGTCTGTGAAATATCCGGAACCTATTAGACAGCCTTCCGCGCAAAAAAGCCTGTTATTAAAAATTACTTGTGGCACTGTTAAGTTGTTATTATCTTCGTTCTTTGGACTAAGTCAAACTATTCCGTAGGATTTTAATTTATCTTTATTAATAATTACTTTAACACTATTTACCTTTTACATGTCCATACGTTCTGTTTTTTTAAATAACTTAGCACTAGCTATTTATACTATCTTAAAACTAGTTACACAAAGGGAATATGCAATTCTTCATATTTGATTCTGACCCAAATATTTTCGCTATTGCGAAAGAGCAACATTGCACAATTTGTCAACACAAACAATACTTAAGTGAATGAACTGTTGTTGCATTAACAAATAAGTGCAATGTAGGAGGGTAGTTCAATTGTGAATCACAACATCCCTCCCCACTTTGCGGAAGAAAACATCTAGATATAAGTGTTTTCAGTTAGGAAATTGTTCAGCTATTTGGGACAGAATCATTTATATGCTATTTAAATAGTTACTGACAATTGTTTTGCAAATTATTTCAAGTTTAATGAATTAATATAAATATACTTCTGAATTACGGTTGATAACGTGTCTGAGAAAATCATCATTGGTTATTGGTTGTCTTTGATGTAGTTGGGTTTGTTGCTAAAAATCTCTTATGTCTGCTACTATTGTTGTGAGGTTGTTTAGGGTGAGAAGTTAGTTGCAGTTGGAAACTTCCAAACATAATGGTTGATATTTCTGCTGATGTTTCATCTTTAGTATTTTGGATAGTCTTCTATTTCCTCAAAAATTTTCTCTACTCCAAATGTATTATTTTTTTTGTTTTTCGGCTTGCTTCTCTGTTTCTTTATCCTTTGTGTCATCCGATTTTCTTGTGAAATGACTTATATTATTTCTTGTTTCTCCTCGTCTTTTTCTTTTCGTTTTATCTCTTTGATTTCTTGAATGTTATTTTCGTTATATTTCTTTATCGTTTTGCTTTTCATAAATTATTTATTTATTTGTCTCCGTAATTCTTTTCAGCCACTTGTTCAATCTCGTCCTTTTCGATTTCTTATTTTGATACCACTGGTTCCGAAGAGTCCATTTCTTCGTCTTTTTGTAATGACTTTCTTGTTTTAAAAAAAATGTTTAGTCTGCTATTCTTTGTAACCTATTCGTGTTTTCCCCTACTGTGGCTGTTTCGGGTTCTGACATTTCTTCATGATCTCTATGGTTTTTTTTTCTAATTTAACGTTCTTCAGTTTTCCCTATTCTTTTAGATACTCCGCGGCCGTAATATTTTCATCGATCCCACTTCTTTTTTCTGCATATCCATATCGTCCACTTTGTTTTTTGTTTCCGCAACTTCCCTCTCCTCCTTAACAACCTTATACATCCTCTTAGGCTGGCTGCGCTATCTTTGACGTCGTCCTTTTGGTGTGTGTCTTCCTTTATTTTATTTCTTTGTTTATTTATATTATTAATATTAAAAATTTTTTAATTTCTCCTTTTCAATATACGTTTTACCTAGTTTATTTGTTGTTTACGTGCCTTTTTATATTTTCTTATACAAGTGTTTTAATATTAAGTAATTATATAATTTTTTCACCAATTTTTATATCCTTATTCCTACGTTACACTAATTTCAATAAAGAATTAAATTAAAAAAACTACTTAAGTTTGTAAAAATTAAAACAAACTCTTTCTTTATGTGTATTACTTTACTGAAAAATCAAGTTTCAATTGATGGTAGTAATAAAAATGAAACTTTAATAAAATTTTAATTACTACAAAATTTTTCATTTTCATTTTCTTTTTAGTTAATAGTTTTTTAAATGTAGAAACTATAATTGGAAGGTTTTTTTTTACTTATTTACATTTACATAGTATGTATGTGTATATTCTCATAAACCCTTTTACAAATTATTTCGAATTAAATTAAGAATGATTTTTCTCATTTCTTGGAATTAGTTTTATTATTTATTAATTTATTTGAATATAGATGTGACTAATTGTTTACTTTCTTATTTTAATATCCCTGATTATGCATTTTATCAAAAATACCATTATTGCTTTGATATATATTTTTTTGATCTTTTCTCCAGTGATCACATATGTAACTGACCTATCTTAAGAAAACTCGTACAAATTTTTGCTTCAGTTGCAAAAACAAAGTCTGATGTCTGTGCAAATGGAGCCAGCTTTATAAACATTGTATGACGTTTTTTAATTGTTTCAAATTTCACAATTGTATGCATATGCGGTAAAAAAATAATTTTCTTTTCTGTTGTTGTAGAAATAATTCAGTAGTTAAATTATGTGTTTAAATTCGCAGTTTTTGCAAAATATATGACGCGACTTAACTCCGTTTTTTTTTTTTTTTTGTTTCTTTTTTAAATTTGGACGCAAATTATTACAAACAATTAAAGTTTAATGATACAATACAAGTTTAATACAATGAATTTTTTTGTTTTAAATATTTATACATTTTAGTAAAAATTGACAAAATAAAAGAACTAAAGAGAAATGTTTAAGAAAATTGATTTTAAAATATAAATGCTGCTTCGAATTTGGTTTATTTTCGGTTCTTTAAATTCTGTTGTTTTTAAACTTTCGAATAAAAGTTTCCCAGTAATTGACTTTTATTTGCAATGGAAAACTAAGTTACTGTGTGCGTTTTATTTTATCATTGTGTCTGCCTGTTTGTATGATATTATTTGAACTTTCAAAATTAAAGTTTTTCACTAAATGGAAAAAATTACTGAAATTCAAATCAAATTCGTGATTTTAAAGCATTTAAAAATTTAAATAATAATTACAATTAAATAATTATTACAATTTCTTACAGAAAAAAAAGCATTAAAGCTTAAAAACATTTAAAGTTTTAATTTAATGATCCCTACTTCCAACAGTTACGGTAAACCTTTTCTACTTTTTTAGATAATTTCAGCATAAAATGATGTATTTGTGTCAAAAACAGAAAAAAATTCTCTTTTTTTTTGTTTTTTAGGCGTCCATAAAAGTTTATAATAGCCTTACCGTTCCTGTACCGTGTCTGTCAACAGTCAATTGGTAGGTTATGTAGTTCATCTCTATATCTTTCCTCATATACTTGCCTTTTGTCCATTTTTCCTCCATGTCTTGCAGAAACACTGGACTGTGTTGTTGATGTTTGAGTTAGTACTGCCCCTGTCCCCTACATTCCTTTTCGACCATTTCCGCATGACTCTAGACGGCAAGCGTCTATCAATTGATGCAGATTTGGGTCGTGAGTTCGAAATGTCTGTTTGACGCCGATCCAGAGGTTGAGCATTGAAAAATTGTCTAAGACAGAAATCCGCATTCCTTACTACATGTAATCCGCAGTCCACCAGGTTTTCCTGTTGCGGGCATTCCGCGTACTTCACCGGTAAGAGTGTTTCTGTTGCCATAGTTCCAAGTTCAGGAAAAACCCCGTACATACTCCTTATTGCTTCTGCGGCCTTCTCTAGTTTGTGCGGTTTCAGTGAGTCGTACATTATTATTGCTTCCTTCGTGACCGCTGCGAGGGTCCAGTGGAACTTTTCATTAACTGGTATGAGAAATAAACGTTTTCCCATGGGGTCTATTCCTTTGAAAGCCCTACGGACCCTATTCTGGTTATTTATATCACTTGGGTCATGGTTGTACTGTTGCAGTGCCTGATAGAATGAACCACTAAATATGTGAATCTGCGTTGCTTGTTCCAATGTAATGGCCGTTTTGGAGACCCAGTCGAGAAATATATCTATATGGTTGTCGTTTTGATTCTGCATATTGTTGGGAATTGGGATAAAAATTTTTTTGTTGTCTCAATGACTTTCGAGGGAACCTTTATTTTTATACTCAGGTTGTCATTGACCCATTGTACTAACGCTGTCCTGATTCGCTCAAATCTTTCCAAATCGATCCCAAATAATTTCACTTCCTTTGGTCGCAATAGCTCTGGTGAAACTAACCCTATTTTGGCATTTGCTACCTCGTCCGCGATAACTCGTATTTTATTCTTTAAATTTTGAACCTTGAACAATTGAGTGACCGCGAATTCGTTATTAATGAATCTATTATTCAGATCCCCCATGTTCTTGGCGTATTCAGAGATACAGAGATAATCCGTCTGTCATACGTGATAGCTTCCTTTAGATTCATGATAGATTTATTAAATGCGTCATTAATCATTATCTGCTGATTCATCCCCTGTATCAACTGATGGTTATTTTCATCGATTACTTTCTGATGCTCTTCTATTGATTTTCTATCGTCGTCATCCATCACACCCCAAATAAATTTTAATATTGATCCACCCGCATTTATTAATCCGCTGCTATGGCGATGAGCCTTGAATATGTGCAGGATTATCCCCATTTCTGTGACTTCTTCAATGGCTATTCTACCGTAAACCGTATCCTTTTGTAGTTCAGTTGTTTCCTCCATCTCGTTTACCATGTCGTCCAGTTCTCCTATGTTTATTGTGTGGACAATGAAATTATATTTCCAAACCACTTTGGCATCTCCTATGCTAATTTCAACGAAGCCGTTGTCCGTTTTTAGTTTCTCTACATATAGGCTTTTCCCTGCGAAGACTTCCATCATCATCCAACCCATGATTACCTGTAAATAAGAAAATGGCATTTAATTTTTTTTTTTTTTTACTCTTTATAGGGCTTCACCAGGTTACGATGTAACGTCTTTAGCCTTACTTTTACCAACATTTGGACATTTACTGGTGTGGGAAAGCTTTTAACTTCATAGGGGCCTTCCCACAAAGGCGACAATTTGTTTTTCCGAAGTTGGTTTTTTATAAGTACTTTTCCCCCTATTATAAGTGTTATTGGCCTAATTCCTTTGCGGCTAATTTGGCCTTGTTTTGACATGTTCTGGCTATCTCATATGTTTTTTGGATTTGATGTTTTAATACCTTTTGGTAGTCATATGGATTGTAGAGTGGTGTACTGTTCTTGAGGTTTGCTGGTAAGGGTGTATCGAACCCGTACATTACCTTAAACGGCGTTGGTGGATGTATGAATTGTATGATTATGTACATGCATTGCTGGTGCCAACCATTGGTACCAGTTTGAGCCATCCTCTTTTGCGAATGATCGCAAGTACTCGGCCAAGGGCCGATGACTCCTTTCTAAGGATCCGTTAGCCTGGGGATGATAGGGAGTGATATGTTGCTTTTTAATTCCCAGCAGTTTACACACACTCCCAAAAAGTTTGGAGGTAAAATTTGTACCGTTGCCTGTAACCAATTTTGTTGGGAGACCATATTTCGCTATGATCTCGTTATAAAAAACTTTTGCCGCTGTTTCTGCCTCCGCGTCTTGCATCGGGGCAGATATAAAAAATTTTGACAAATCGTACTGAAAATTGAGAATATACTTGTTACCCGCAGTAGTTGTTGGTAGTGGTCCGACCATATCCATATAAACTTTTTCAAATGGTCTTCCTGGGGTGTCTGTAAGGACCATTTGCTCTTTGTTGCAGTGCCCACTTTTGTTTTTTTGGCATTTTGGACATCATCTTATGTACTTTCTAATTTCCTTCAGCATATCCTTCCATTTGTATTGTTTCCTTATCCGTTTAAACGTCTTATTGACCCCCTGGTTCCCACCAAGTGGCGAGTCATGGAAACTTCTCAGAACCTCCGGAATGTCCTTCTTGTCAGTTAAGGATACAGCTGTGTCCGTGGCTTCCTGATTTAAAGCGGGTTCTCCGATATCCTGCTCTACTATCCTTTCCTCCCTTGGATCCTTTTGACCACTAGCATTTTCTGATAGTTTCTGCTGTGCCCTAGTCAATACCTGTATTTGATGTCCTTCAGTGGCAGACGACTTAAAGCAACTGCATTCAAATTGTCTTTCCCTGGCTTGTAGACGATATCAAACTCATATTCTGAAAGTTTATGTCTAAACCGTGAAAGCCTCGACGTCTGGTTTTTGAGATTCGCTATTCCTCTCAGAGGTTGATGGTCGGTAAAAACGGTGAAATGCCTACCCAAAAGGTATGGCCAAAACGTATGCGTTGCCCATACCACACCCAATATTTCCTTCTCTATCGTTGAGTATCTCTTTTCTGTGTCATTCAGCGTTCTGCTTGCAAATGCAATAAGGTGGTCCTTGCCAACTCTTATCTGCGATAATACGGCCCCTAACGCAACATTGCTTGCGTCCGTAGTTACCCTGAAAGGCTCTGAAAAATCTGGGTAGATCAGAATGGGAGGGTTGGAAATACTTTCTTTCACCTTATTTAAAGCTTCCTGGCATTCTGGTGTCCAAACGAATTTGCTGTCCTTTCTTAGCAACTTCGTTATGGGCTAGGCTAATTTCGCCATTCCGTTGACAAACTTTCGGTAATAATTAACTAAATCCAACAAGGCTTTTACTTCTTTTACATTCCTGGGCGGCTTCAAATTTCTTACGCTCTCCACCTTAGCTGGATCTGGAAGGGCCCCTTTTTCTGAGCACTTGTGCCCCAGGTAGACATTTTCTCTTCTTAGAAAGTGACATTTTTTGGTGTTTAGTTTAAGTCCACTTTCGCGTAACCTGGATAAAACGTTGCATATTTTCCTCTCATGGTCTGCTATAGTTCTTCCGTATACCACAATATCGTCCACATATACGGCCTGTTAATATTCTATTCTTAATCATTTGAAACGTCGCGGGTGCACTTGTGAGACCGAAAGGCATTCTGTTAAACTCAAAATGTCCCTTGTAAGTGCTAAATGCTGTTTTCTCTTTATCATTTCCGTCCAATAGCACTTGTTGGTATCTACTGGCTAAATCCAGTGTTGTGAAATATCTGCTATTCCTTAGCTGATCCCGAATTTCGTCAATTCTTGGAATTGGAAAAACATTCTTTATTGTAACTTCATTTAGTTTTCTGAAATCAACGACCATCCTATATTTTTTCTGTCCACCCTGCGATTTTTTGGGAACCAGGAGAAGGGGTGAATTCCATGGAGATATACTAGGGCTTATTATACCATTTTCCAGTAAGTCTGAAACTTGACGGTTGATTTCATCCTTATGGATTCGTGGGAGACGATATTGCCTTTGGTTAATGGGCGGCATGAATACATCGTGGTACCGTTCACATATTCTGTCCACTGATTCTTTCTCGTCCCTGTTCCAATTTTCTTCCTTGACTAACATACTCTTTAACTCCTGTAATCTCTCTAAACACGGATTTTCTGGCGATCTAATTCCCTTATTTTCGGTATAATGGTTAAAGTTTGAGAACTCTACTTCAATTTCTTTCTCCAGAGGAACGTTGTGATCTGTTGAGTTAAGTATGGGTACTGCAGCTTTCCCATCCATTACGTTGACCAGCGTATTTCCCATATAAACTCCTGGAAAAATTTCTTGTTTGTGGACAATGACTGTCCTGTCCTTTGCCTGTATTCTGACTGGTACTATGGTCACCGTTCTTCCGCCGACACTCAACTTTCTCTGATTTAAAGTTGCACAATCGGTCATTCCATTGTGAAGTTTGAAGGTTTTTATACATTGGTTATTTTCATTGAACAGCTTCAACGTCCCATTAACTGAGTTTATTATACTCTTATTCCAAATGTTGTCCCTTCCGAGAATGCCATCCCCTGGGAAATCCCCACTGTATATTTTCTCTAGCGTGTATGTCCAACGTCATAGAAAATAATGTCGTGGCGTCTCCTCCAAATGCGCCCTTCAGTGTTTTTGTTTCCCTGAAATTCTTGTAAGGGTAAGCCTTCATTGCTCCTTCGTTTATTATACTGGAATCCGCTCTTGTAGATAACAAGCAATACGAGTTTCCCTTCCTTGGCTTCTATGCAAGGAATATTAATGAAAATTGTATCCGCTGATGCTGCATCATTGTTGCTAATATTTATATGCTGTGAAATTTTCCCAAGAACAATTCCTGTGCACTCCTCTACCTATGCATTTTTCCTATGAAATGCATGCCCAGGAATATGAGGGGTATCCTCCTCACTTTCCCTATGTACTACTGCTTTATGCGTTATTCGCACAGGTACGTCTTCTTCAGAGTCACTACCTGACTTCCTCTGTTTCCACTTTCACCTTTTGGCCTCTTTACCAATATTATCCGTTAACCCCTTCACATCCCTTTTATATTTCACCGTCTCCATTAATTTCTCACTCTCATTCTCATTGCCCTCACATATTCTGCTTTTGTTATCTTGTTGCCAATTAAGTTCGTCCTTTTTTTTCGGTTTCCCGGCTATTGGCTGTAGCTGTTACCAGTGTTATTTTCCTTATTTCTTACCTTCTTATCATTTGTAAACTTTCTGTCATTTGGTTCATTACTTGCGCCAAATCCACTCCGGCAGGCACGCGCAAAATGCCCTGTTTGAATGCATTTGTAGCATTTCATCTGTGGAGGTCCCTTAGAGTGTTGTGGTATATTTCCGTTTCTACATCTTTGCTGTGCTTGGCCCGTATCATTGGACTTATCTCTTTGCCTCTGGTTCACCCCTTCGGGCTGCCGTGGACTACAAAACTTATTTTCGATGTGGCCGTTTGTCCCACAAGTTCTACAGTAGAGCGATGACAACCTCCTACAACAGTTGTCGAAGGTGTGCCCTTTATTTCTGCAGTAAGTGCAAGTGCTGTAAAACTTTTCCCTATCGCCGCATTGAGGACCAACTTCATGGCCATATTTCCCACAGTTAATGCAATAAGGTGCATTTAATCGCTCCTTACAATTTAACCTCTCGTGTCCCTTTTTGTTGCAAAAACTACATGGGGTTGACTCCAACACTGTGTTGATCGTGCCTTTGTTTTCTCCAAACAACTCCTCCGCTTCTTCTACTATGGCTATAAGAGATCTCAGTTCCTGTCTTTCTTGTCCAATAAACCTTGCTCTGAGAGTTTGATCTCTAAGCCCTTTAATAAAGCTTTTCACAGCTATTCGTTTGAAGTCCTTTATCATAACCTCAACACTGTCTGCTGACCATTCTTCCTTTATTGTGTTGATCGCGTCATTGAGCATGACCTCAATACGTTCTCCGAATCCACTGGCTGGTTCTCTGATGCTCTGCCTACATCCTAATATCAGCTCCCTAATCTGGTCCAGGCTTTTTTTCTTCAAATATGCTTTTTTGATGGCATTACACAATGCATCCAGAGATTCGAACTTCTGTTGCGATATTCTAAAATATGCCATACCCATAAGCCGTAATTTTAGGCATTCGATGACATTATCCCGTGCGCTACTATCCTCTCCCGACAAAATTTCTCCTTCTAACATTTTACATCCTTGGATATATCTAAAGGCCTCAGACGATAAATCGGGTCCATCAGTGCCAAAGAGTGTCGGTACTATGTTATTTACTATTTTAGTAATATCCGATAAAGTTGGCATCCTGATTGTTTGCTGTCCTATATTTTCCCTATTTAATACTGGTCTTGGTGAGGATGTTTGCGTTTGCAAATAATTTTTTGTTTGTAATATTAATTTATAAAATTCCCCAATAATTCCAACGTCCGATATTTTTGTTTTGTCCAATCTATTAAATTCCGCTTTGTTTCTTTCAAGATCTTCTAATCTTCTTGCTCTATTTTCGGCCGTGTAGCCCCTACTGCCTGCCTTTTTTGCGTTAGTCAAAATTACTTTAGTTTTATCTAATAACTCTAGAGCAACTGCCTCTTCCCTATAAGTTCCTACTCCGTCTACTACTCCTTCTTGGTCCTGAGTTATAATTATTGAAAGAATTTCCGTATCTACTGCTTCTGATAACTCCTCGTGTAACGATGGTGTTGGTGACCTAAACCTATGTATTGTATTTAGCTCGTGCCGGGCGTTTTCCAGCGCTATTTGCAGTCTTTGAACCGTGTCGTCCTGTGTTTCTATCAGCTGTTTTTTCAGTTGCTTCTTAAACTCCTTTTCACTTAGCTCTTTTTGTTTTAATTGACTAATTAGTTCCGTATTTTCTGTGACTACTTCCTCGAGTAAACTTTCTGTGTAGCTTAGTTGCTCACGTTTTTTTCTGCTATGATTTTCAAGTAATTCTTTTGTTTCCTCTAATTCGGTTACCTTTGTTGAAAATTCGTCTGATTGCTCTTCATTAATCTCCAACAACACTTGTAATATGTATCCTACTTCCTCTAACTTTGTCAATTTCCTTTTCCGCACGATATCCCTATGCACGCTTGTAGAGCTCTTGTCTGACTTCAAATTAGCAAGTTCTGCCCATGCTAGAACTCGTAAGCTGTCTTCCTCAAAATTGTATGTCTCTAACCTTGCCACTAAATCGTCCATTCATATAATAAGGAAAACTATAAAAATGTACTAACCAGTTTCAGGCTTAAATTTATCATCTCTTCACTCGTTTTTTTAAAAGCTCGGAACAGTGAACCGTTTTTATTATTAGTATTATTCGGAAACTTTCTCGTTTTAGTTATTTGAATAAAAAAAAAAACCGTTTATTTAAGGTATGTATTTTTTTATAGTTAGGACATGGAAGCTTGTTAAGTCCTATACCCTCAACAATGCAGTATTAGACAGACCGAAGGTAGCTAGAATTTAGTCTCTTATCAGGCTGTCTATTCTGTACTGTTGAAAACTAACACTTAATCCGTTGAAATTTTGTTGAAGTTACCGGCTGCGCCAATGTTAAGTTGTTATTATCTTCGTTATTTGGACAAGTCAAACTATTCCGTAGGATTTTAATTTATCTTTATTAATAAATACTTTAACACTATTTACCTTTTACATGTCCATACGTTCTGTTTTTTTAAATAACTTAGCACTAGCTATTTATACTATTTTAAAACTAGTTACACAAAGGGAATATGCAATTCTTCATATTTGATTCTGACCCAAATATTTTCGCTATTGCGAAAGAGCAACATTGCACAATTTGTCAACGCAAACAATACTCAAGTTAATGAACTGTTGTTGCATTAACAAATAAGTGCAATGTAGGAGGGTAGTTCAATTGTGAATCACAACAGCACGCTTTATTTAAGGCTTCTGCTGTACGGCTTCATTAATTGACTGTCCAGCGCAAGAGCATCATCGCCAACAACGAAGAATGTAATTTTGTTTCCTTCTCTGGGAGCAAGCTGTGTAGGTTGTACATCGGATCGCACCGAATTATAATGACATTAATTTAGAAAATTCAACACAATTTGTGCGGAAATAAGTTCTGTAAAAACAAATCTTACCGATTGTTTTATTGTAAGGTAGGAATACGTGTTTTGTTGTTGTACAACTGAAACTACATCGGATCGCACCGAATTATAATGACAATTATTTAGAAAATTCAATACTGTACGTAGATGTAGATCAATTCGGTAATCTGCTTGTCAATGCTCATAAAAGAAAATAGGGGAACCAATGCTCGTTGGGAAGATCATGAGATAAGCTTTGCTCAAATTACGATATGTAATGAAATTAAACCTTCCATGCATTTCGTCTCTAAGTGGATGGAGCAGTATTAAAAATTTGCAGCCAGACAACAATATATGCATATACAATGAACTCACAGAAACAGTTCGAAAAATTAAACCTTCTGATAAAGAATGCATAATAATTTTTGATGAAGTATCTATTATCCGCACAAAAACACAAATGTGAAAATAAGGCCAAGTTCCTATCCAAAATATTTTGGCCGTAGAAAGTACTGAGATCAAAATAAGGACCAAGCTCTTAATAGGTACAATTCCATCTCATTTCTAGGCAACCTATAAGCTTGGCAATATTTTTCCAAGAATTCTTTTCCATATTAGAAAGGCAAAAAAATGTTGTCAAGCTTACAGGTTGCCTAGAAATGAGATGGAATTGTACCTATAAAGAACTTGGTCCTTATATTGATCTCAGTACTTTTGACGGCCGAAATATTTTGGATAGGAACTTGGCCTTATTTTCACATTTGTGTTTTTGTGCGGATCTCACTTCTTTTTTCTAAGTCTTTTTTATATAAATATTTATATGTATTGCTCATCTGGCTCTACCTGTGTAGGAAATTTCAGCTTTCTAGCTATACTGGAAGTGCCCTATACAAAGAAGGGGCACCATAGTCCCCCCGGGTGTAAAGTGCCCATTTTCAGATTTTTCTGGTTAATTTCTTACCAAACTATAGAAATTTCAATTTAACCTGTGAGGTCACCTCTGTGGGGAGACCTTATGTTTCAAGTTGCGTTCTATTATGGTAAAGAGGAGCAGAGTTATGAGGGGGTAAAAAGAGCTCGAATTGTTTCATGTAAATATACACACTGTGTGGCCGAACTTGGCCTAGTATACTGTCGTGCCCCTAGAAATAAAAACTACGGGTAGCACTCCGGGAATGCCGACAGAAGTGAAAACGTTTTGTGATTACAACAATACACGTGCAGTTGCCAAAAAAATTATGCGTAGATATAAACAATGATATAAATACATGCAACAAATTTAACCACTTATCAAGGCGTATGCAACAGGTGAGCTCACTAGCACAGCTGACTGAGCTCGCTTTATAGCAAATTTTCATACAAACTGATATAGTTTGAAGAGAGTACATAAAAAATGGTTACAGTTTGGTACTCATACGTATTAAAATGTTGTGTGTTTTGATATGAAGCGAGTGCTTTATACAAACAAAATACATGTTGTTTTTGGATTGTTGTACTTGTTGTCGAACTGCGCATACCTGCAAGTTTTGCCATGCCACTTATTGTAAATGCAAATGTAACTGTGCCCTAGAAGTTAACAACCTAATTTTTTTCGGTCAAAATGAAGAGAGCGCCATCTTAATCAGTTTCGCTCAAATTGAAGAGTGCGCCCTCTTTGGTGCACCTAAAAATAAGTGTTTTTCTCATATATGGCAACATCACCCACAAGAGAGGATGTTCGCTTCATTTTGAGCGATAAATTTTAGGTGTTAGGCCTTACTACGGTTCTCGAATCGACTTCAACTGTTGTACTAGATTAAAGAAACACACAACATTTTTCTTTAAACTATTATAGCAGTCGAAGTCGAATTGAGAACCGTAATAAACCCCAATATCTGTAGGTTGTTAACTTCACTCCGACTAGGCATTTGCACAAACAGAGATGCTAAAAGCGTGACGGTGTCGTGAGTTCTGAGGTTTTGTCTCATCCAAAACCCTCGTACCGCGTCAATAGAAGTTTTCACTTCAAAAATTGTACATATAATAAATGTGCAGATGTTATATATGGGGTTGTCGACTTAGGATATGAGCGAGTGAATGAAATGAGATCCCAAGTTTGCGTTTTCATGATGAGAGGAGTTGAAAGTTCGTTTTAAATTACTTTGTTACTGCTAGTTCCATATAAGGCAATAAACAAAAAAAAATCGTACTGTCAAATTTAGATATTTTATATTTTTAGATTATTTTAAAGCATTTAAATTTGTATCAGTGAAAATTTGTTTTTATTCATGACACCGACGTCGCTTGATGAAAAATAAAAAAAATTTATATATTGGGAATGCCTGATGTCAAGCACACTTCCTCACGTTTAATGTCAAACATTTTGACATTGTACAGGGAAATTGGACTAAATGTAAGTGGACTAACGTGTGACCAAGGTCCCAATAACAGAAAACGTTACGACTTGTTAGGCGGATCCAGCGAAAACACCTATTTTTGTCATAATAATTACAAAATCTACTTGATGTACGATATACCGAATATTTTTAAGTCGATCAGAAATGCTTTAATAAAGAGTGATTTTGAAACACTATATGGAGTAGCGCGCTTCGATGTTGTTAGAGAAATTTTCAATTGGTGTTGGCTGAAGTCGTAAGCGCGTTGACTACTAAGCAAACAATGATTTGGGGCCTCACTGTGGTTCAGCTTCATATGATTGGTGGCATTAAATATAAAGAATCATGTATGTATATATGAAAAGTAATATTATTGAGAAGGTGATCCCTCACCTTTATACTACTATGTGAATTATATTTCAACTACAATTGTAAACAACTATGCACAGTTTATCTATTCTACAAGTAGCCTAGATAAGTTGTTACTTATATATAAAAACTCACTAATATAATATCCATCGTGATACAAGTCAATAAAATACATTTTTTATAAAATAATAATAAACCAATGCTTATTATTTACATGGTGCCGAAACCCGTCGTAAAATAAAGAAAAGAATCCGTCAAATAATAAGAAAAGGAAATTTACCGAATCAATTTTGAAGAGAGAAAAAAAAAAAAAAAAAATTATAGAAAACATTCGTTTTTATTTCTCGTCCAAAATGGCGGATGCATGTAATTTTTTACGACCCCCGAAACCGCTGGTGATTGAACACGACAAAGATATGGCTAAGGAGTGGAAGCTGTGGAAACAACAATATGAATATTTTGAGGTAGCAACAGCATTAAGTACAAAACCGGAAAATATACAATTTGCCACTTTCATGTCAGCCATAGGGTATTCTGCAATACTAATATATAACTCTTTGCCAAGACCAACTACGGAAACGGTAGCTATGGCTAAAACACATTCGAGCGTTATAAATTCCATAAAACCGTCCAAAATGATGATGAAACAATTGATGAATACATTACAAGGCTAAGACTACAAGCGCAAAACTGTGAATTTGAACAATTAAATGCTAGTCTTTTACGGGACCAACTAATTTTGGGAATAAAAAGTGATGAAATTCGCACAAAATTATTGTCAGAAGATATAACGTTAGAAAAGGCAATAAAAATATGTCAAGCAACAGAATTAGCGAAAAAACAAACTGCTGAAATTCATAACGAACATGAAAAGCAAGTAAGTTTGGTACAAAAATTTGATAAAACAAAAACATTTGATTGCAATAACTGTGGAAAAAATCATGCCATACGTAGTTGCCCAGCATTTTTGAATATATGTAAAAAATGTAAAAAGAAAAATCACTACGAAAGTATGTGCAAACGAAACCAAGATAAAAACAAGAACAATTATAAAAATAAAAACAGAGATGTTGCTTGCTGCGAAGAAGCCGGGTACGACAGTGATGATAGCGATCATGAAATGTACATTGGCTGTGTTACCAACACTGTTAAAGAAACAGAAAAATATACTGAGACATTAATGATTGGTGAAGATAAATACAAAATTAAACTCGACACCGGTGCCCAATGCAATGTGTTGCCAAAAAATATTATCGATCGAATAAATTCTGTTAAAGCTCAGACAGTTATACATCCCTGTAATGTAAAACATTTGATTTCATTTGGTAATCATAAAATGAAAGTATTGGGTGAAGCACTGGTAAAATGCAAAATAGCACAAAAAATATACAAAATAAATTTTAAAATTGTAAAGGAAAACGTCAAACCAATTCTTGGGGCAGATGCCTGTGAAAAACTACAATTAGTCAAAAGAATTAATCAGCTGCAATTAAACGACAATTTGTTTGATGGTCTTGGATGTTTTAAAAATTTTGTTTACGATATTGATTTAGTGGAAAATCCTAAATTTGAAATCTGTCCGGCAAGACGAGTTGCGTTTAAAATTAGAGATGATGTCAAGAAAGAACTCGATAAGATGGTAAAAATGGATGTCATCGAACTAAATAACAAACCTACTTCTGCTGTTTCCCCAATGGTTGTGGTACGTAAAAACAATAAAATAAGAATTTGTATGGATCCATCAAGTGTTAATAAGAACATTAAGAGGCGTCATTTTCAAATGAATACGCTGGAAGAAATATCAGCGCAACTTCGAGGTGCAAAATATTTTACAATTTTAGATTGCAAAAAAGGATTCTGGCACATCCCAGTTTCGGAGCGTACTAAACAAATATTAACTTTTTCAACACCTTGGGGTAGATACTCTTGCAAAAGGCTACCCTTTGGTATATCGTCTGCGCCTGAAGTATTTCAAAGCGTTATGCAACAACTTTTTTCAAATTTACCCAATGTTAAAGTCGCCATCGACGATATCTTAATACATTCTGATACTCTTGAAGGTTTAAGACAGACCACAGCTGAAGTGCTTAAAATTATTCGAAACAATGGTATGAAACTAAACAAGGAAAAATGTGAGTTTGAACGCAACAAAGTAAAATTTTTGGGACACATCATAAGCGACTGCGGTATGTATCCAGATCCTGAAAAAATTGATGCAGTTAACAGACTCAAACCTCCAAAAAATCGTAAAGAGTTGCAGAGTTCTTGGCAAATTCACATACCTAAGTAAATTCATAAATAATTTTTCTCATATTACAGCACCGTTAAGGTCATTGCTCGAAAAATCAAATACTTTCTCTTGGGATGCAATCCAACAGCAATCTTTCGATAAATTAAAAAATATCATCAGTAAACCACCCGTTCTCAAACTTTATGATGTCAACAAAGATGTTAAGCTACAAGTCGATGCTAGTTCGTACGCAATGGGAGCCGTGCTGTTGCAAGATGACCAACCAGTTGCATATGCTTCAAAATCTTTAACAGATTGTCAATCTAGATATTCACAATTAGAAAAGGAAGCACTAGCCGTAAAATTTGGTTGCGAAAAATTTCACCAATATGTATGGGGTAAGCAATTAACGATTGAATCAGATCATAAACCGTTAGAATCAATATTTAAGAAACCGCTGCACGCATCACCTATAAGGTTACAAAAAATTAGATTAAGTTTACTTACCTACAATCTAAAAGTCGTATACAAACCGGGTGTAAAAATGTATTTAGCTGATCCATTAAGTCGAGATTGCCAAAACAAATTCAATGAAGAAATGGAAGAAAATTTCGAAGTTCAAATGATACTATCTATTTCTAATAAAGAATTTGAAAATTTAAAAAATCTTAACTTCTGGTAAGGTTCATTAAAAATGGGTGGCCAAAATCAAAAGATAAAATACCTCTTGAAATCCAACAATATTGGCATTTTAGAGATGAACTCTCGATTAATGATGATGGTATATTCAAGTCCACAAAAGTTTTAGTACCTCTAAGTATGAGACCAAGTTTTTTGAAATATATACATAATGGACATTTTAGTTATGCAAAATGTGTCAGCATGGCTAGAGAGTCAGTGTTTTGGCCACGAATGAGTCAAGATATATTCAATTACGTAAAAAAATGTGCTGCTTGTCAAGTTTTTCAACGTAACAATACAAAAGTAAAAATCGGCGAAAAAGAAATCCCAACTCACGGGTTTGATATTGGAGCTGCCGACTTATTTCATTTTAACAACAAAGATTATATAGTTTTCATTGATAGTTACTCAGGATACTTAAATTTTAAAAAACTTGCTGAAACGACAACTAAACAAGTTGTTTTGTTTCTGAAAGAAATCTTTTCAACTTTTGGTCCACCACTCACGTTAGAAACCGACAATGGTCCACAATTTTCTAGCACTGAATTCAAACTGTTTTCATCTACCTGGAAGTTCAATCATCGGACCAGTTCACCCTATCACCCAAGCGGCAATGGATTAGCAGAAAAAGCTGTTCAAATAGCAAAAAATATTTTAAAAAAATCTACATATGACAACAGCGATTACTATTTGGGACTCCTTAACTACATGAATACGCCGAGAGGAAATTTGGGATCACCCTCACAACGCCTGTTTGGTCATGAGGTTCGTGGGATGCTGCCAACAACCAAAGATAAATGATAACACCTCAACAAATTACAGTGAGTAATGCTTTGAAAGCTGAAAGAGCTAAACAAAGTTCTTACGCGAATCGTGGAGCCAAAGACGTCCCTCATCAATTCATTGAAGGTGATACCGTGGTAACTCGTATAAACAATCAGAGCAGTTGGAAACCGGCCACTATAAAGGCACAAATACGTCCTCGATCGTTCGTAGTAGAAGATAATAATGGTAATAGTTATCGCAGAAACTCTTTTAACATCCGTCCTACCCAAGCCAAAATCACTACATTGCCGGAAGTTGTTGTGGGTGATCAATCACTGAGCAGTGCTGAAAAATGTACCACAGCTACGTTTCAGGTGCCTACAACTATACCACCTCCACCACCTGTTCTTAGAAGATCATCTAGACCCAAAGTTGAACCTCAACGTCTACAGTATAGTTAGTTTGGCCTCGAAAAAGAAGGATGAGAAGGTGATCCTTCACCTTTATACTACTATGTGAATTATATTTCAACTACAATTGTAAACAACTATGCACAGTTTATCTATTCTACAAGTAGCCTAGATAAGTTGTTACTTATATATAAAAACTCACTAATATAATATCCATCGTGATACAAGTCAATAAAATACATTTTTTATAAAATAATAATAAATCAATGCTTATTATTTACAATTATCAGCCTCAAGTTCGGTTTTATTGAATTAATGAAAATTCAAAATTACTAAGAGTTTTGTTATGTTGGAAAATATTATTATTTATATCCAATCAGTTTTTAGCAGAACGTATCAGTACTGATTTCAAGGCCGCTACACCTCTCATCAGCGTTCAATTGTCCATCTTTACAATTTTCGTAAAGTGGATACTAATTGAGAAGAATATCAACTATTTAACCAGTTTTCAAGAGAAATAGAATATGAGAATTAATTTTTAATTCATTTTTTATTTTACCTTGAAGCAGTGCTGGTTAGTACGAAATTCCCTCATTACTGTTTGGAAAGTACTAATAATCAACACAAACTCATAGCCCGTTATCATCAAAGTATTCTATTTTGTATTCTAACGTTTTTGTTATTTTTACTCTATATTAGGGATATTCACATATTACTGTGACCCTTGTTATTAGGGTATTTATAGCTCGTGCCCAAGTGGAATTAATATTTTTATATTGTTATTATTACGAATAAACGTAATTATTATTTGAACTTATATTGATGTATATATGAAAAGTAATATTATCAGGCTCAAGTTCAGTTTTATTGAATTAATGAAAGTGCAAAATTACTAAGAGTTTTTTTATGTTAAAAAATATTATAATTTATATCCAGTCAGTTTTTGCAGAACGTATCAGTACTGATTTCAAGGCCGCTACACCTCTTATCAGCGTTCAATTGTCCATCTTTACAATTTTCGTAAAGTGGATACTAATTGAGAAGAATATCAACTAGTTAACCAGTTTTCAACAGAAATAGAATACGAAAATTAATATAAAAATATTAATTCCGCTTGGTCACGAGCTATAAATGCTATAACAAGGGTCACAGTAATATGTGAATTTCTCTAATATAGAGTAAAAAGAACAAAAACGTTAAATTACAAAGTAGAATACTTTGATGATAACGGACTATGAGTTTGTGTTGTTTATTAGTAATTTCCAAACAGTGATGAGGGAATTTCGTACAAACCAGAATTGTCTCAATATGTAGAATAAAAAATGAATTAAAAATTAATTCTCGTATTCTATTTCTGTTGAAACTGGTTAAATAGTTGATATTCTTCTCAATGTGAATATCTGTCTAAACTTCTCTAAAATACCTTTATAATGGTATAGGTACAAATTTTTTAAAACAATTTACCCATTACGAGTGAAATTTAATTTTAAAATTTTTTATCTGACTTTTTACTTTTTTTTCAAAAATTGTCCTAACTTTTTTTAGTTTTTTATACCGGGGCAAAAATGGGCAGCTGAATTTTTAATAAATTGTTAGCTGAGACTTCAAGCTTTAATTTGATTTAAGTCTCGGGCTGGGGTACGTTGGAGATCACTATGTAGATATAAGGCATAGAATTTGGAGAAAATAATAATTTTTGACAATTTCTAGTAGAAAAAAAAATTTTTTTTTTTATTTTGAAAATTTTTTTTTTGCAAATTTATCATTTATAACATCCAATTGTATAAAAAAATCATTATAGTGTCATTACAAGAGTATTTTAAAAGCGTGAAGCGATAAGAAGGTAGCATACATATATAATACGGTCATTTCAAACGCATTCACTTAGGTCAACTTTGAATGCATCTGGACAAAAGAGTAATAAAGATAGATATAAGCCTAATATTTTTGGCACATGATAATTAGAATGTTTTTTAAAAAGTTTGGAAAAATCAGGTAGATCAGAAGACATGAAAAAAATTAATTAATGCCGCTCTAAAACCTGGGTTCAAGCCCTTGCCATAGCAAGACATTCAACATCATTAATTTTCCTAATGTATATTAGTGAGACATTGGGTCTCATGCATAAAACGTGAGCTTGAGCTCGGACTCGATTTTTTGAGTAAAAGGTGCTTGTCGTATGCATAATAAAATTTGATGTATTTGCTTTTACTTACTGCTCACGTTTGATCTCGTCTTGCTCAGTTGGAACTAAGTTAGATGAGCTTTTGCTCATTTTCATATGCATAAAAACAAGCTTTTGCTTTGTTTTGTGAGCTCTTGCTCAAATTTTGTTGAGCCTGCCTTATAGTTGACTCGCGTACACAAAAAAGGAATCATGGCTGAATATTTTGTGCCACAAAGAAATACAAAATGTTATCAACAGCGTAAAACATATTTAGCAAGTGAGGATAAAAAATTATACAGGTTTGTATTCTTAATTATTAATTTTTTTTTTATATAATTAATAATAAAATGATAAATACATACATAGGTAATATGATAATAGCATCTGCTGGTTGGCTAATTATTTTTTTGAGGAGCAGAAGAAACACGTGGTGGTGACCTCAGCAACATTGATAAAATTCGATTGTATTTAAGATTTTGTGCAAATCCTGGATTCCAAAATGGTATAGCCACAGATATTGGAGTCCATCAATCAACTGTGTCGCGAACTATTGCGGAAGTTGCGAAACTTATATCTGCCAAAGCAAGCGAGTGGATAAAATTCCCGAAAGATGCAGATGAAATACAAGATGCTCAAAGGAAATGGCAAGCAAATTATTGCTTTCCATTTGCAATTGGAGTGATTGATTGTACTCACATAAAAATTAAAAAACCCACTAATCAAAGCGATGAGTATATTTGTAGAAAAGGCTTCCACTCTATAAATGTGCAGGCAACTTGTGATGGAAAAGAACTTTTAAGCGTTGACATATCCTGGCCTGGTTCAGTTCATGACTCACGCATCTCATCAGTTTCATAACGACTCAAAACTGCTGTTGACTTTTTGTTAACCTTCAAAAATAAACAACATAATATATATATTATAGCAAAATGTAAAATAAAAAAAAAAAAAATTACAGGTTGATCATCATTATCAGTGCAATGGCGCTTTCGCTTTCTTTGCTGTTTTGCTACTGATGTTGCTGTTGTTTTTGTTTCTGATGTTGTTGTTGCTGATGTCTCTTCTAATGTATCAAACGTACAGTTGTCATCATTGGTTCCAAGAGAGAGATGAACTGTAAAATAATAAACGAAGAGCGAAATCAACAACAAAATTTGAATTCGATAACGGTACACTTACCTGGAAGTTTGTTTGTTGAGGAATTAGAATTAGCACAAAGCAATTGTGACAAATCAGTTTCCCAGTTTTTTAAAATAATTTTTTTATTGCCTGTTTTATTCATGTCTATTTTATTTTTTATGCGACATTTATGTTTTATTTTTTCTACTAAAAATTTAGAAATGTCGTCAGTTTCTATTTTAATATTATTATTTAATTCTACTTTTACTTCACTTTCACTTGACGACATGTTTGCACTGCAATAACAATTAGACGTTTGATCTCCATTTGCTCAAGTAATTGCAATTGGTTTGAACTCATTTTTATGCATACGAAATTGAGCAAAAGCTGTTGCTTTTTGATTGAACTCGAATTACGAGCAATTGCTCACCTGCCTCAACTCAGCGCTTTTACTCGTTTTTATGCATGAGACCCATTGTATTAATTGTTGTCTGACTATTTACATAAGTTATGAAGGCATAGCACTGGTCACTAAAAAATGTTCTGACAGCGATTGATGCTGTTCCAAGCTAATGTACACAACATCGCCCTCCTTCGTTGGTTAGCAGAAACATCAGCGAAGTACATAATACGATTAACAAAATGCCTGCTAATACAGCTTAACAACAAAGTTAATGAATCTATTACACAGGAGGCGCCTCAAGACTGCTATAAAAATTGACATAACGCACAAAGCAGAGTTGTAAAAGAGTTAAGCCTTCTAAATTTTCAATATCTATATTCTCTACCCTATCCCTCTCTCTGAGTTCCGGAACAATGCACTGCATACGTAGGGTCATCCCCTGAATGCTGATCCTAAAAAAAAAAAACTGGAGTATGGAAGAGCAACTAAAATGACCAAATTAACAACAGTGCAGATAAATCCAAATCATTTTCAAAAGATGCGTGTTGGCATAGCTGTCCCAACTCTGAGTTCTTTCGTTGCTGGTGCAATCCAGTCCGATAATGAAAATCGCCAGTTTACACGAAGTTCATCAGCAGTAACAACTTCAACGTGCTCATTTATATACATACATAAAAGCTCTTCAGATATTTTGATTGCTTAAACAGTACGCATTTCAACAACTCAAAGTTCCTAAAACGTGGATTGAAGCTTAATAGAAAAACTTGGTAAGTGCTTGAAGAACTAATTACCTTTATGAAAGATGTTAAATATGTGGGAAACAAAATATTTTCAATCAACGGGCTAATTCAAACCACGAGGGCTGCTATCTTATCTTTGTCGGCGGAATTGTTTCACAAAAATTCTGATTTAATCTGCATTTTAGCGAGCCATTTAACAAAAAACATAAATACAAAAGAAATAAGTGATTTGCTATAAAATTATATACATATGTATGTATATTTAAAATAAAGACAATAGAAAAAAGAAAATCAATTTGTAAAAGGGTATCAAAAACATATCTTATACAGTGAATAATATTCAGTTTCAACATTGAGTGTAGGAAGTACACGAAAAACTGTACTTAACTGTACATTCCAACAGTGACCTAAATGACATTGAAAGAAACAAAAACCGGTAATTCGCGGAACAAACCCGTTATTCAAAAAAAAGACGGCAACTGAAAATAAAAGTGGGAAACACCAGAATCTGAAAAGAAAAATGGAAAACGAAATTTAAAAAAGTACAGCTACGTAAAAATACGATATGTACTGTAACGACACGATTTCGCTGGTTGCTTGGGTAGCTCAGTGGAAGCCAGCGATTCGTCGTTCCATAAATTAAAACGCAAGTTTTGCGTGGTAAGAATAAATTTCTTTGCTTTTAATCTTCGTCAATACAGGTACAGTTCTGACCCTTACTTCTAGTGGACGGCGTCCGTGGTGGTGGTTGGCTAAGGAGTCCACCAGCTGGGGCGTGTCTTGCCACTGGTTCTACGCCGATATAGTCACAGGAAAAATTCCCAACACGGTAGACTGAAACAGCCTGGTGTATTGGGATTCTCACCTCCCACTACTGTACTGTCGGTACGAGCGGTCGGAAAAGCGAAACGAACTTCCGACACTCTCGCAACTTCAGCTCGACTGTAGAACACAGTACTTGGGACCCACAAACAATTGTTCGGTAACTCAGCAGAAGAGAAAATCGTCCGGTCGAGTAATACCCTGATCATTCGATGTTTCTCCCCTACTAGGTCAATACGTTAGACTGAAGCAGCTGTATTGTGGTACCTTACAATTGCTATGTAACCACAAATAAGAGTAATTTGAAAAGCGAAACGGACTTCAAATTATGATCTTACCCGTAGCTCGGCTATACAGCAACAGCCTGTTTGTTGCTAATGTGTTGCCTTTTATACTTTTAGACAACATGCTTATCGATGCACAAACACACGCACACTCATGTGGCCGTACACGTCAGCAGCTGTTAGCTTTGTGTATTAAGCAACAGCTGTCTGTGTACAGTTGGCAGTGTTGGGCAACGTTGCGAACATTAATGGCATAATTCTTTGACACATAGATGGCGGCACTCCGAAACCATCCACCACTTAAATTTCTATAAAAACTTACACACTATTACTTCGTGATGAAGTATTATTATTAATACATTAGTACAACTAGGTATAAACAATATTCGAATGATTCATGTTAATATGCATAGGGAATATATAAATATGTATATATATATATATATATTTAGAAATATATATATGTATGTATCAAAATAGAATATATGTATATAAAATAGTAGTTCATATACAAGAAAATGGATTAATACATGTAATTCAGTGTATATAAATATATAGGTATATATATCAAAATAAAATATATGACATAGCAATTCATATAGAAAATAGTAGTTCATATACAAGTATAAATGGATAAAAATAAATGTATTTTAGTAATTTGCGTTGTGTGAGCCAAAAACGAGAGCTGTTGACTTTTGGAATCACAGTACCAAATATCATCGACGTAGGTCGAAAAATGCCCAAAATATGGCGATTTAAATTTTTGGGTTATATGGGCGGTGCCACGCCTCTTTGTCCAATCAAAACTTCATATAGCTTATTATTCCTTCCAGAGTCACAGTAACACGCTGTGAAAATTTCAGGAAGATCGGTCCAAGGGTTTGGTTTTCCTAAAAAGGGGCGTGGTTCCACCCACTTTTCTCCTGGTACGTATTCCAAATTATGCCAATACCATATGTACCAAATACCATCAACGTAGGTCAAAAAATGCCCAAAATATGGCGATTAAAATTTTTTGGTTATGTGGGCGGTGCCACGCCTCTTTGTCCAATCAAAACTTCATATAGCTTATTATTCCTTCCAGAGTCACAGTAACACGCTGTGAAAATTTCAGGAAGATCGGGTCAAGGGTTTGGTTTTCCTAAAAAAGGGGCGTGGTCCCACACACTTTTCGCCTGGTACGTATTCCAAATTATGCCAATACCATATGTTCCAAATATCATCGACATACGAAATGCCCAAAATATGGCGAAGTTCTTTGATAATCAATTATTGTGGCGGGCCATGACACGCCCTACCGCCCCCCCCCCCCCCCTTTCGACTCAACAAACAATTTCTAAAAACAAAAAAATATTTTGGACCTTTTCCATATGCAAAAAGAATTTTGAAAATTTTCTCAAAAATGGCGAAATTATTTCATAAACAATTATTGCGGCGGGCCATTTGCGACACCCTGCCCCTACGCACAATTTTCAAAAACAAAAAAATTTAATGCACCTTTTCCATATGCTGAAAGAATTTTGAAAATTTATCCACAAATGGCGAAGTTATGCTCACTTTACGTTATAAAATCTGTTAAAAATTACGTGGTAGGAGTAACATAATTTAAAAAAGTGGGCGTAAAAGTGGATGTGGTTGAAAAAAGTTGCCTATAATTCATCCGAGAGTTCCAGTTAAATACTGTGAAAATTGCAGGAAGATCGGTCCAAGGTTTGGCCTCCTATAAGGAACAAACAAACAAATAAACAGACACACATTCGATTTTATATATATATGTAGATTGTATGATTACCATTATACATACATACATACATACATACATATGTACATATTTTGATTTAAATTATAAAAAAAGAAGAAATAAACTACATACTTACATACATATACAAAATACCAATTGGTTACAACCATAGTGATGAAGATAAAAAACAACAACAACCAAAAATTCAAAACGAAAAAGAAACTGTTCTTTCAACTTAACAACTACCCGTAAAGAAAGAAAAAAACAAAGGTATGCAGTAATACCTTATATAGTAATTTTCCAGTACATGGTTCCCAGATTTCTTTTAAGTCGCATCCCCAATTTGAAAATTTTCATCCCCGAAATTCCCCAAAAAGCAATTTATACTGTCTCCAAAAATCCCCACTAAAAACAATACTACTTCAATTTTAATTCACTTAAGTATTAACTTATGAATACTATATTTGCACTGTAGTTCAATTCTAAGTATATGTTTGTATATGTGTTCTAACAAATTAGTTAAATTGACTTATAAAATCAAAAAGTTCGGAGTCCAAATCTTCTTTACCGTTGTCTGAAGAAATTTTTTGGTACATGCTTTTAACTTTAAACAATTTGACCATTTCTGGAGATGGATCAAAAGTTTCACAACAAATTCTATTATTTTTAAAATGTATATTAATTCTGAACAGAGATTCGAGCAATTCGTACTGCATTTTGTGTCTAATTTTTGTTTTTACCGTGTTCATTGCCGAAAAACTCCTTCAACGCAAGCGTTGCCCGTTGATACACAAAGTAAATTTAATACCACCTCTGCCAGGTCTTTAAACGGCCGTGATCCAGCGTCATCTTGATATGAGTAAACATCTGTCCAAAACATATGTATGTATTTAAGTTGTTTGTTATTTGTATATCAAATAAATCATTTCACCTTATAAATGGCATTTTTTTCCACTGTGACTCAAATATATCTCTTGGAACATTTTCATTTGACGCTGGTTGTAGTATTTTTATGATTGAACTAAATTTGTGTTGTCCTAATGGGTTGCAACACATGTTTGGAGAAAATTGCTTATATGTTTTGAAAATGTTGAGATTTGATTTGAAATAAAACCGTATAAAACAACAAGTGAAGAAACAACAGTCTACCAACAAAATTACAGCGTAAGATTGATAAAAACAACAACACCTTCATAACAAATTGAGAGACAGCAATAATCAACGGAGTTAAACAGTATACAAGCCGAAGCCAGCACATAGAAACAATAAGAAACAACACAGATACAACAACCAAACCAACAACATCAGCACAAGAAAATGTAAACATCGAAAACAATAAGGGGAAATCAACCACCACAACGAAGAGAGATGACATTATCGCCTCAGTACCCTGTCGGAAACTCAGTTAACTTTAAGCATTAAACACATTCGCCACAGTAGACTACCGACTACCACCTGTCAAAATTAGAATACATGTGTGCATATGAGAATGATTATATTGAAGACAGCAAGGCAACACGGCAACAGGTTTTTGTCCATGCTACTTTTGTCGTGTAGTCGAATTAAACTAATTTCTATTTCTGATGGCCACAAAACCAAAACAGTGTTGACAATATAACAAAATTTGTAAAGCAAATTAGTGATTAGAAATATTTTTTATTGTAAAATAAGAAAGAAAATAACAAAATTTAAATGTTATAATAAATATGCATCAAGAATTTTTATTAACTTTTTTCTTATATGGAATATTGACTTGAGTCAAAAATACTAACATTGTTAAAGTTTTAAAAAGCTCACAGGCTAATAGCCCTTTTTTACCTCAAAAATTTTTGTGTAATTTATTCGGCGCTCTCTCTCGATTCCGCAGTTTCGGGGTCAAAACTTTAATATATTATTGATCATAAGTCCTACAATATAGAACGAATATAAACGACATAGGTATCACTTCAAAATGCTCTAAATAACTCATTTAATTAAATTAAAATCATCATTAAAGAAGCATAACTTACGTTTTTCATCGGTGACAGCTTTCAAGTATACACCAAATAAAAGCATGTTAAGTTCTCTGTAAAAGTGAAAAGTCAGATAAAAAAATTTTAAAATTGAATTTCACTGGCAATGGGTAAATTGTTTTAAAAAATTTGAATACCAATATAAAGGTATTTTTTAGAAGTTTAGATTGATATCCACATCGCTTATATCCATTCCATATTCTAGGAGTTATGGCCAATAAAAAATAAGTTTTGAACCCGTAACTCCGGAGCCAAAAGAGATACATGAGATGAATTTTTTCTGTTTATGTTAAAGCGAATCCATACAAAGTAATGTGAGAGGCGAATTTAATTCGCCGTATACAATTCGCCCCAACGAACTTTAAAAAAGTAAAAGCGCTAAATATGCACCACTGTAATATACATAAATGAATCGTTGCAACAATTCAGGATCAGCTGTTTACTGTGTATCTGTCGTATCCAAAATAATTAAGTAGCTGCTAAACGGCTACAACGGTAGCTAGCAGCATTTGTGTTCTTGTGTTCGTGTAGTCTGCTGTGGCGAATGTGTTTATACCTTGATATTTATAGTCTTTGGTACCACAGGGTAAACAGAGATGACAAAAACAAAAAAAATTGGACTTCGATCATATTTTATTTGTCATAAGTAAGCTTCGTGAAAAAGAGACAACATTAGTGTGTTTGTTATGAAAGTAAACAAAACGAAAAGCAAAAAAAAGTTCAGTTTTTAGTGGAAAATGCTACATAAAAGCACGCTTAAATTTAATAAAATGTGATAATATTAAGTATTTACGGCATATAATTCCAAAATAAAGTGATAAAACAATTTAGTGTGTGCTTATATACTCTGTATATTAAATTTATATACATACGTACATACTTATTTGCTGTAAATTTGCCAAATGGTGGTGGTGTTTTGCTTACATACACACATACATACATACATACTTGATAAATTCTGATATTTTGCAGATGTAAGTATATACATAGTAATAAAATACAAACGATGAGTGAAAACCAACTTAAATTAATTAATTAATAATATTTTTAATGTAAATTATAGAAATATATGGATATTTTATTAGTTTTGTGATTTTAATATTAATTTGGATACAAAGACAGCACAAAGAAAAAAACGAAAACGAAGGATTGTATGAGTGTATACAAATCAGTATGCTAAATCTTCCGTCTCGTGTCATCTCTGGTTACCCTGTGTTTGGTACATTGATGATGGCTGTCGTCAATGTTTACCTGCAAAGCATACGAAAGTGTTGTTGCATTGCTCTTGCTTGTATACAGTGAGGAACGACAAAAAACAACTAATAAGACAAAATTTGTTTGTGTATTTCTCATTGAGGTTGCTGAAAGATGTATGAGTATATTAAAACACACAGCCTATAGCTAAGATTATTACAAAAACAAATGAGCATGAAGAGCATAGGGCCTGGGCACCAATGCTTTACACAATATCTTTTCCCAATTGCTCAAAATGCGATTCCCGTTAATATTATCAAAAAGTGTTTCATTCCATCTGTTGCAGTGTAACTTTATATCCATGTTATAGCCTTTTCACACTTATCAACATTTTCGTGGAACGAGTTGAAGATGTTGAAAATGTGAAACATGCGTTCACACTACAACATCTAACATCAACCATCACATATAGCTGTCAAAATAACTAAAGCCACGTTTTGTGTTAAAAAAATTAATTAAAATATAAAAAAATGGATTTTGAAGACAAATTAATAATAGGATTAGTAGTTAATTTGCAAGAGCAATCTCTACTACTGATGTATTGTATAGAACTCATAAAAAGTTTGCTGGAGGAAGAAGATGACGAAGACATAATTTTGGACAATATCATGCCAATTCCTAGGAGAGTTTGGACGTTTGTAAGCAAATAAATACTTAAAAATGATTAAAAAAATACAAGACATCTCTTTTAAGAATCGATACGGAACATTTTGGGAGAAAGATGTACACAATAACAATGACGACTTTTTCAAGGAGGCGTTTCGAGTAGAACGAAATTTGTTTCCAGTTTTAGTACAAAAGCTAAAAGTTTTGGAGAAGAAAAACACAAGATATAGAAGCGCTATACCTTTAGAAAAGCGTATAGCTATAGCTTTGTACACCTTAGGGTCATCGTCCGAGTATCGTACGATCGGAAGCCTTTTTGGCGTTTCAGCAAATAGTGTTTGCAACATATTGCACGAATTTTGTAAAGCATTTATTGCAGAATTCAACTCAGAATACATTCCATCCGATTTTTTAACTGAAGCTAAAGTTGATGAATGTGTAGAAGGATTTGAAGCAATTGGTTTCCCTCAATGCTTAGGAGCAATTGGTAAGTTAGTTATTCATTTGCATCTACAATTATTTTACACTGTTATATTTATGTGTTTACTTCAAAGATGGATATCATATTGAAGTGAAGCCGCAAGCTGCCGAAGCCGTCGACCACTACAATTACAAGGGGTGGTATTCAGTCGTACTATTTGCTTTAGTTGATTTTCGGTAAAATTTATAATACATTTATAAATACATATGTTTATATTTAACCTGCAATAAACTCCACTTCCAGTTATAGACTTTTGTATGTAAATGTTGGATGTCCAGGACGCTGCAATGATTCACAAGTTTACCGGCAGTCTCAACTGAGCAAAATGATTGAATCATCAACATTATTAAAAGAAAAGGCAAGGGACATATGTGGCACTCAAGTTCCGGTACTTCTTATTGGAGACTCAGCGTTCAAATTTTCTTCAACGCTAATGAAGCCGTATCCATTCTCAAATACAGCTTCTATAGAACAACAGATGTTCAACTACAATTTATCTAAAGCTAGGCGTGTAGTTGAGAATGCTTTTGGTCATTTAAAGGCCAGGTTTCGTCGAATTGGAAAAGGCTTAGACAATCATCCTCGATACCAAAGCCAAATAATTATGTGTTGCTGCATTCTTCATAATTTTTTAAATTGCCATAACAGTACGATAAATGAAAGTTGGTAAACTAATTCTAGTATAAGCCAACCACAACCAGACGGCAGCAACATATCTGGTGATTGGTCTGCGCCAGCAGAAAATATACGAAGAGCAATTGCTAAATATATACTTGAAAGGGGCCATTGAACATTTTTCCTACAAACTAATTTAATGTAAATGCCAATTGAATACAATATTTTCCAGCTCTGATATATAAACATATACTTACTTGTGAAAAATCTATGAAAATATACATTTTCGAATATTTTTCAATTATAAATTTCATTTATTAAAATATTAAATAAAAATTTCATTTATTAATATAATATACATTAAATAAAAAATCAATTAAAATAAAATATCAATTCAGATTATCAGAAATAACATACATATGTATGTATGTGTGCTTAACAAAATAAGAACTTAAAGTTATTTTGTACTTTGTACGTGGGCACAATAGGTAATTATTTTATATAAAGAAAGTTAAAACTTCATGTTAGACTATATTAGACTTATAGAATTAGTAAAATCGTATCGTATATTGTTCGTCACCTGAAAAAAATCAGTAACATAAATAAAACTTGTTGCTGGTTATTAAACAAAAAGTATTAGTAGAAAGAACTATCTACAGAAAATAGATTTTTACTTAAAAAAAAATCAAAAGAAAAAAATATTTAAATTAAAAACTTTAAATTCAAGAAATTTTCATCAAAACTAAAAAAAACGATATTTTTTACTTGAGGACGATACGATTTTACTGATTCCACCATTGCATTTAGCATAAGGCCAATTGCAATGCAATTCACAAACATGATTGGTTGTTGTTGTTTTCTAATTGTCTGTATGCCGACATTTCATAGATGCCAATCCAATCATCAACAGACTTGAAAATCTTGTTAAAAATAAGTTCAAAAACTTTAGTCTATATATGTATATGTATACTCGGTTTTCTTAAGTGGTGGTAAATAACAATTAAAAAGCAACAATTCAAACAATATCTTCAACAAACATCAACCACCACTTAAGAAAACCGAGTATATACCCTACAAAAAATGAGACTAGTCCATACATGCGTGTATGGACTACTCCACAATGGAGTAGAACTAATCCAAATGTATGGGAAAAATATGGTCCAATTTACATTGCGATGCCCTAGCGCTGGACCACGTAACCCAAAAACTACTCCATGTTACTAATCCAAGGAGTACACACAGGGGTTAGTTTCTAAACTACTCTATTTTGCTACTCCATGGAGTACCCACACGGGTACTCCGGTAAAAATTTATAAATACATGTACATATGTATCTCTGTCACTAGTTTAATTCAATAATATTTTAAGTACATAAAAATGTGCGAATTCAGCCCTTACATTACATTATATAAAAAAATACAAATTAAAATTCAGAAATTGAAAAAAGGCGACCTAACTTGTGTTTTTTAAGCTTCCATGAATTTGTTTTAATTTTAACAGGGGAGCTGCCAGAGTTTCAATTTAACTCCAAACATTTTTAGTGTTGCCAAATGGTATTTAACTTTAAATGTGTGTACAAATGAAATGGTCCACGGCTGCATTACATAGGAGTAGTCCAAAAACTACTCCTTTTATCTAAAATGGACCATGTACTCCAATAATTTTTGTAGGGTACATACATATATATAGACTAAAGTTTTTGAACTTATTTTTAACAAGATTTTCAAGTCTGTTGATGATTTGATTGGCATCTATGAAATCTCGGCATACAGACAACTAGAAAACAATAACAACCAATCATGTTAAATAAATACTTAAAAAAAAATTTAAAAAGCAATTTACTTTTTGTTGCGCCGAATTCCCAACAGTTGCGATTGGAAATCAGCATTTTGCTTTGAAATGGTATCCAACCTTTTCACCATTTCATTTGACTGTTGTTTTCTTTCCTCTTGTGATTCTTTTAAGAGCTCTATTCGCTCCTTTGCCAATTTCACCAGCTCTGCATTGGTATCTAAATTTCGCTTTTTACGTGGTGGCCCTTCATTTACTGCAAAGTCGCTGTTGGCATAGCTAGAGCAAGAAGCATTTAAATCAATTTCGATGATTTCGTTATCATCAGTTAAAGTAGACATATCTTTTTTTTTTTTTTTTTTTTTTTGATAATTTTATTATATATTGAATCTTTAATTATTAATTAAATTATCAATAAGTTTTTCAAATCTTAAATCTAAAAATATTAAATATAGGTTTAGCCAATGCTAAACAAAATTTTTAATTTCAACGGTTAATTTTTGTTGATTTACATCTCTCGTGGACGGCTGAGAAAAAGAGTATCCCTTCTTTTCAGCCGGGTGTGGCCTCTATAATGAAGAATATTGCGCGCAGTGGGTTTGGGTGCAACTCAAGTTTTTTAATGTATTTTTTCGCGTGTTTCGAAAATACTGTCTTTACCAACGGAACGTCTAGATCTTTATGAATTCTATGGTTTCTGACATACCAGGGGGCTGCAGTTATTGTACGTAGAATTTTATTTTGTCGCCTCTGAATTTTTTCTACATTCGATGCTGAGGCAGTGCCCCATAGCTGGATTCCATAGCACCATATTGGTTTCAGGATCGCGTTGTATAGTAGAAGTTTACAGTCTAGGCTCAGTATTGAATTTCTACCCATAAGCCAATTCATTTGGGCTGCTTTTAATTTCATTTGCATCAACTTTGCGTCTATATGCGATTTCCATGTTAAACGGCGGTCAAGGTGAACGCCTAGATATTTGACTACAGTATGTTGCGGAATAGTCTCGGTGTTGATTTGTATAGGCGGGCATGTTTCCCTTCGCAACGTAAAAGTGACGTGTACACATTTCTGCTCGTTAACTTTAATACGCCATTGTTTGAGCCATTTTTCCAGTTTGGATATATATTCTTGTAAATTGCGGGAAGCTTCTACAGGATTTTCGTGAACGCTTAGAAAAGCTGTATCGTCAGCAAATGTTGACGTGTGAATGTTACTGCTTAACGGTAAGTCAGAGGCATATATTAAATAAAGTAATGGACCGAAGATACTGCCTTGGGGAACTCCGGCTTCGATCGACTGCGGTGGGCTTAAAAAATTGCCTTCTCTAACTACAAATTTTCGTTCACTTAGGTAGCTTATTAAAAGCCTAACAATATTTGCGGGTAGATTTTGCGTTAATTTATGTATAAGACCTTCGTGCCATACTTTATCGAAAGCTTGAGAAACATCTATAAAGAGCGCAGAGCAATATTTCTTCTTTTCGAAAGTGTCTCTGATAACATTCACAAGTCTGTGAGTTTGTTCAATTGTGCTATGTTGTCTGCGAAAACCGAATTGATGATCTGGAATGCATCCACTTCTAGTCACTATAGGCATCAGCTTGCTCATATACAGCTTTTCAAATAGTTTTGAAATGTTGGGCAATAAACTAATAGGCCGATAGGATTCAACCTTCGTATGATCCTTGCCGGGCTTTGGTATCATAATAATCATCGAAACCTTCCATTCTGCAGGATAGTATTGCAGCCGTAGAATACTATTAAAAATGAATAGTATAATTCTTTTTGCAATATAAGGCAGTTGTTGAAGCATTTTGTTGCTTATTTTGTCGACACCTGGGGCTTTTTTGGTGTTAAGACTAGTAATGGCCTTTTCAATCTCCACAATGCTAAATCTTAGTGGTATTTCTGGTAAAGAGACGACTGGTGGCAGTTCAACAATATCAGCAGAAATATTCGGGGTAAATACTTTTTCTAGGTGCTTGACAAATAGATCACCTTTTTCAGCATCAGTTCTTGCCCAGTCACCATTAGAGGCTCGTAATGGTGGTTTGCAAATCACTGGCCTTTTAAGTCCTCTGGCTGCACGCCACAGCGAATAATCTGTTGATGGTGTTGCATCGAGTTCTTGCAGAAATTTTTGCAGCGAAGCTGTTTTTTGTGATTGTAAAACTTTTCTTAGCTGTTTGGTACACTCCTTAAGCCGTAATTTTAGCTGAGGCGATCTGTAACGTTGCCATTCTCGTCGAGCTCTCCGTTTTTCAGTCAATAGCCTTTCTATGTCTGCACAAAAAATATTGTTAAATCTCGCTTGTTGATTTGGTTGAATTGAAGAAGCATTAAGAGCAGCTTGTTTAGCATGTGCTTCAAACAACCTAATAGAGTTTTCTATGTCAGCAGGTGTTCTCAATGGCATATTTTCCGTGCAATGAGCACTCAAATATTTTTTGTATTTCAGCCAGTTAATACGTGCAGGTGTCAGCGGTAAATCACATGTATGTGTTGCAGTTGTGTGTGAGTAAATAGTGATAATAGTAGGCGAGTGATCTGAAGACAAATCCAAAGACGCTTCTACTTCAATCATTTCGCTGGGCACGCCTTTCATAATCCCAAAGTCGATAACATCAGGAATTTTTTGACGATCCGTTGGCCAATATGTTGGCTGACCACTTGAAACTACATTCAAACCCATTTTTGAAATTTTGTCAAACAAAACACGACCCTTAGGACTGATTAAACGTGAGCCCCAAAATGTGTGTTTAGCATTGTAGTCACCAGCTGCTAGAAAACGGGACTCCAGTGTTGTATAAAATGCGGTATATTGACTCTCTGAAATTGAAAACCTGGGAGGAGAATAAACAGATGATATCACAAGCTTTTGATAAAAATTTTCAATGCAGATGTTCGTTGCTTGAAGATATTCTTCACGAAGGTCATTTAGTAGGTAGTGTTTGATTCGAGTTTTTATTAGGATTCCAGAGCCACCACAAGCTCTACCTTGAGGATCCTTGGTGTCGTAGAAATTATATCCACTAATTCGAAAATAGCTTCGGGACGTCAAGTGAGTTTCTGAGATAAGCATAACATCGATTTGTTTATCCAGAAGAAAATATTCAATTTCATTTTTATGTTGGCAGATGCCGTTTGCGTTCCAAGTAGACATATCTAAAAAAAAGTTTTACAGTAGTAAATGGTGGAGCAAAACTAGAAATTATAGTAAGTAAAAATAATATATTTACCTACCTGTACTTTCATGCATATATTTTTCAATGTTGTGCTGCTTAAAAGAACCCAAAATGCTGTGCACTTTATTGTAGTGCACCCAACTTGAAGGCGCACCCCCCGTTGGCCCAATTTTATTTTTTTCAGTCCTACAGTAAAGTAAAGGACAATAAATTCAGTGTCAGACCAAAAAAGCATTCATTAGTTTACTTACTTGTATTTACGAGTTAAATTGTCCAATTTCGACCTTATGTCGCTCCACACACAGTTGAAACCAGCTTCATTCATGGTTTCAGCCATTTCTTGAAAAACATGAGAGTTTTTTCGCGACCCTCTGAGTTGCTCGATTTTTTCCTCCCACAAATCCAGCACCATGGCTTCCATTTCCTCCGTCCAACAAATTCGGAGACTAGTTTTCTTTTTTACTAAAGACACATACATAGATAAATACAAATGTTGGAATGTACATACAACAAAATGTTTGTGTATGCAATGTACGTATAAACAAAATGTTTGCAATACGTACAAATATTTCAAAATTAAAATACTTACATGTTTCGCTCATTTCAAATAACTTTGTAAATGTTTTTTTAATACCACCAAAAAACTAATTTATTCAGCATAAAATCAACAATATGAAATTTATTATGACGTTTGTTTTTATTTTATTTTTAACTGGATTTAAATGTCAAAATTTCCAGTGATGCCACTACATTTTTTGTAATTTTTTAGTGATGGCACTAAAATAATCGAAAGATGTTGAGTGGAACAAAATGAATTAGGAACATTTTATAAAGATGTTGAAAGATATTGTTTTTTTGCCCTGTATATTTCTTATGGAAAAATTTCAACATCATAGCAATCTGATGGTAGATGTTAGATGTTGTTAAGTGTGAAAAAGCTATTATTCAACTTGAAATGTCATACACAGAGAACGAAGTTGAAAAATTTCGATGCGGTCGGGAGTTAATCCTACAAGTTGAATAAGGAATAAAGATATACATACATATATATATATATAATCAGAGATATTATTTAATGTTTTATTGACAAAAAATATAATCGAAAAATAGTGTATAATCACACTTTTATACTATAACTAGCTGATCCCGGTGTACTTCGCTACCCCCCTCGTTATAAAATAAAATTAAAAGTATTTATATATCCTATTGTGACGATCGGTCCAGTAGTTAAGACTATATTACGATTTTTAATTTTAATAAAAAGGAGCGTGGTCCCATCCACTTTTCTCCCGGTACGTATTCCAAATTATGGCAATACCATATGTACCAAATATCATCGACGTAGGTCAAAAAATGCCCAAAATATGGCGATTTAAATTTTTGGGTTATATGGGTGGTGCCACGCCTCTTTGTCCAATCCCACCCATATTTGCAGCAGCACTTAAAAAATGCACACCAAACCGACGTACAAAATTTTGTTCAAATACCGTTATCAGGAGCAGAAATAATAGATTTTTAAGTTGTGGTTTGTATGAGAGGTACCACGCCCCTTTGTCCAATCCCGCCCATATTTGCAGCAGCACTTAAGAAATTTACACCAAACTGACATACCAAATTTTGTTCAAATACCGTTATCAGGAGCAGAAATAATAGATTTTTAATTTGTGGTTTGTATGAGAGGTACCACGCCCCTTTGTCCAATCCCGCCCATATTTGCAGCAGCACTTAAGAAATTTACACCAAACTGACATACCAAATTTTGTTCAAATACCGTTATCAGGAGCAGAAATAATAGATTTTTAATTTGTGGTTTGTATGAGAGGTACCACGCCCCTTTGTCCAATCCCGCCCATATTTGCAGCAGCACTTAAGAAATTTACACCAAACTGACATACCAAATTTTGTTCAAATACCATTATCAGGAGCAGAAATAATAGATTTTTAATTTGTGGTTTGTATGAGAGGTACCATGCCCCTTTGTCCAATCCCGCCCATACTTTATCGAAAGCTTGAGAAACATCTATAAAGAGCGCAGAGCAATATTTCTTCTTTTCGAAAGTGTCTCTGATAACATTCACAAGTCTGTGAGTTTGTTCAATTGTGCTATGTTGTCTGCGAAAACCGAATTGATGATCTGGAATGCATCCACTTCTAGTCACTATAGGCATCAGCTTGCTCATATACAGCTTTTCAAATAGTTTTGAAATGTTGGGCAATAAACTAATAGGCCGATAGGATTCAACCTTCGTATGATCCTTGCCGGGCTTTGGTATCATAATAATCATCGAAACCTTCCATTCTGCAGGATAGTATTGCAGCCGTAGAATACTATTAAAAATGAATAGTATAATTCTTTTTGCAATATAAGGCAGTTGTTGAAGCATTTTGTTGCTTATTTTGTCGACACCTGGGGCTTTTTTGGTGTTAAGACTAGTAATGGCCTTTTCAATCTCCACAATGCTAAATCTTAGTGGTATTTCTGGTAAAGAGACGACTGGTGGCAGTTCAACAATATCAGCAGAAATATTCGGGGTAAATACTTTTTCTAGGTGCTTGACAAATAGATCACCTTTTTCAGCATCAGTTCTTGCCCAGTCACCATTAGAGGCTCGTAATGGTGGTTTGCAAATCACTGGCCTTTTAAGTCCTCTGGCTGCACGCCACAGCGAATAATCTGTTGATGGTGTTGCATCGAGTTCTTGCAGAAATTTTTGCAGCGAAGCTGTTTTTTTTGATTGTAAAACTTTTCTTGGCTGTTTGGTACACTCCTTAAGCCGTAATTTTAGCTGAGGCGATCTGTAACGTTGCCATTCTCGTCGAGCTCTCCGTTTTTCAGTCAAAAGCCTTTCTATGTCTGCACAAAAAATATTGTTAAATCTCGCTTGTTGATTTGGTTGAATTGAAGAAGCATTAAGAGCAGCTTGTTTAGCATGTGCTTCAAACAACCTAATAGAGTTTTCTATGTCAGCAGGTGTTCTCAATGGCATATTTTCCGTGCAATGAGCACTCAAATATTTTTTGTATTTCAGCCAGTTAATACGTGCAGGTGTCAGCGGTAAATCACATGTATGTGTTGCAGTTGTGTGTGAGTAAATAGTGATAATAGTAGGCGAGTGATCTGAAGACAAATCCAAAGACGCTTCTACTTCAATCATTTCGCTGGGCACGCCTTTCATAATCCCAAAGTCGATAACATCAGGAATTTTTTGACGATCCGTTGGCCAATATGTTGGCTGACCACTTGAAACTACATTCAAACCCATTTTTGAAATTGTGTCAAACAAAACACGACCCTTAGGACTGATTAAACGTGAGCCCCAAAATGTGTGTTTAGCATTGTAGTCACCAGCTGCTAGAAAACGGGACTCCAGTGTTGTATAAAATGCGGTATATTGACTCTCTGAAATTGAAAACCTGGGAGGAGAATAAACAGATGATATCACAAGCTTTTGATAAAAATTTTCAATGCAGATGTTCGTTGCTTGAAGATATTCTTCACGAAGGTCATTTAGTAGGTAGTGTTTGATTCGAGTTTTTATTAGGATTCCAGAGCCACCACAAGCTCTACCTTGAGGATCCTTGGTGTCGTAGAAATTATATCCACTAATTCGAAAATAGCTTCGGGACGTCAAGTGAGTTTCTGAGATAAGCATAACATCGATTTGTTTATCCAGAAGAAAATATTCAATTTCATTTTTATGTTGGCAGATGCCGTTTGCGTTCCAAGTAGACATATCTAAAAAAAAGTTTTACAGTAGTAAATGGTGGAGCAAAACTAGAAATTATAGTAAGTAAAAATAATATATTTACCTACCTGTACTTTCATGCATATATTTTTCAATGTTGTGCTGCTTAAAAGAACCCAAAATGCTGTGCACTTTATTGTAGTGCACCCAACTTGAAGGCGCACCCCCCGTTGGCCCAATTTTATTTTTTTCAGTCCTACAGTAAAGTAAAGGACAATAAATTCAGTGTCAGACCAAAAAAGCATTCATTAGTTTACTTACTTGTATTTACGAGTTAAATTGTCCAATTTCGACCTTATGTCGCTCCACACACAGTTGAAACCAGCTTCATTCATGGTTTCAGCCATTTCTTGAAAAACATGAGAGTTTTTTCGCGACCCTCTGAGTTGCTCGATTTTTTCCTCCCACAAATCCAGCACCATGGCTTCCATTTCCTCCGTCCAACAAATTCGGAGACTAGTTTTCTTTTTTACTAAAGACACATACATAGATAAATACAAATGTTGGAATGTACATACAACAAAATGTTTGTGTATGCAATGTACGTATAAACAAAATGTTTGCAATACGTACAAATATTTCAAAATTAAAATACTTACATGTTTCGCTCATTTCAAATAACTTTGTAAATGTTTTTTTAATACCACCAAAAAACTAATTTATTCAGCATAAAATCAACAATATGAAATTTATTATGACGTTTGTTTTTATTTTATTTTTAACTGGATTTAAATGTCAAAATTTCCAGTGATGCCACTACATTTTTTGTAATTTTTTAGTGATGGCACTAAAATAATCGAAAGATGTTGAGTGGAACAAAATGAATTAGGAACATTTTATAAAGATGTTGAAAGATATTGTTTTTTTGCCCTGTATATTTCTTATGGAAAAATTTCAACATCATAGCAATCTGATGGTAGATGTTAGATGTTGTTAAGTGTGAAAAAGCTATTATTCAACTTGAAATGTCATACACAGAGAACGAAGTTGAAAAATTTCGATGCGGTCGGGAGTTAATCCTACAAGTTGAATAAGGAATAAATATATACATACATATATATATATATAATCAGAGATATTATTTAATGTTTTATTGACAAAAAATATAATCGAAAAATAGTGTATAATCACACTTTTATACTATAACTAGCTGATCCCGGTGTACTTCGCTACCCCCCTCGTTATAAAATAAAATTAAAAGTATTTATATATCCTATTGTGACGATCGGTCCAGTAGTTAAGACTATATTACGATTTTTAATTTTAATAAAAAGGAGCGTGGTCCCATCCACTTTTCTCCCGGTACGTATTCCAAATTATGGCAATACCATATGTACCAAATATCATCGACGTAGGTCAAAAAATGCCCAAAATATGGCGATTTAAATTTTTGGGTTATATGGGTGGTGCCACGCCTCTTTGTCCAATCCCACCCATATTTGCAGCAGCACTTAAAAAATGCACACCAAACCGACGTACAAAATTTTGTTCAAATACCGTTATCAGGAGCAGAAATAATAGATTTTTAAGTTGTGGTTTGTATGAGAGGTACCACGCCCCTTTGTCCAATCCCGCCCATATTTGCAGCAGCACTTAAGAAATTTACACCAAACTGACATACCAAATTTTGTTCAAATACCGTTATCAGGAGCAGAAATAATAGATTTTTAATTTGTGGTTTGTATGAGAGGTACCACGCCCCTTTGTCCAATCCCGCCCATATTTGCAGCAGCACTTAAGAAATTTACACCAAACTGACATACCAAATTTTGTTCAAATACCATTATCAGGAGCAGAAATAATAGATTTTTAATTTGTGGTTTGTATGAAAGGTACCATGCCCCTTTGTCCAATCCCGCCCATACTTTATCGAAAGCTTGAGAAACATCTATAAAGAGCGCAGAGCAATATTTCTTCTTTTCGAAAGTGTCTCTGATAACATTCACAAGTCTGTGAGTTTGTTCAATTGTGCTATGTTGTCTGCGAAAACCGAATTGATGATCTGGAATGCATCCACTTCTAGTCACTATAGGCATCAGCTTGCTCATATACAGCTTTTCAAATAGTTTTGAAATGTTGGGCAATAAACTAATAGGCCGATAGGATTCAACCTTCGTATGATCCTTGCCGGGCTTTGGTATCATAATAATCATCGAAACCTTCCATTCTGCAGGATAGTATTGCAGCCGTAGAATACTATTAAAAATGAATAGTATAATTCTTTTTGCAATATAAGGCAGTTGTTGAAGCATTTTGTTGCTTATTTTGTCGACACCTGGGGCTTTTTTGGTGTTAAGACTAGTAATGGCCTTTTCAATCTCCACAATGCTAAATCTTAGTGGTATTTCTGGTAAAGAGACGACTGGTGGCAGTTCAACAATATCAGCAGAAATATTCGGGGTAAATACTTTTTCTAGGTGCTTGACAAATAGATCACCTTTTTCAGCATCAGTTCTTGCCCAGTCACCATTAGAGGCTCGTAATGGTGGTTTGCAAATCACTGGCCTTTTAAGTCCTCTGGCTGCACGCCACAGCGAATAATCTGTTGATGGTGTTGCATCGAGTTCTTGCAGAAATTTTTGCAGCGAAGCTGTTTTTTGTGATTGTAAAACTTTTCTTAGCTGTTTGGTACACTCCTTAAGCCGTAATTTTAGCTGAGGCGATCTGTAACGTTGCCATTCTCGTCGAGCTCTCCGTTTTTCAGTCAATAGCCTTTCTATGTCTGCACAAAAAATATTGTTAAATCTCGCTTGTTGATTTGGTTGAATTGAAGAAGCATTAAGAGCAGCTTGTTTAGCATGTGCTTCAAACAACCTAATAGAGTTTTCTATGTCAGCAGGTGTTCTCAATGGCATATTTTCCGTGCAATGAGCACTCAAATATTTTTTGTATTTCAGCCAGTTAATACGTGCAGGTGTCAGCGGTAAATCACATGTATGTGTTGCAGTTGTGTGTGAGTAAATAGTGATAATAGTAGGCGAGTGATCTGAAGACAAATCCAAAGACGCTTCTACTTCAATCATTTCGCTGGGCACGCCTTTCATAATCCCAAAGTCGATAACATCAGGAATTTTTTGACGATCCGTTGGCCAATATGTTGGCTGACCACTTGAAACTACATTCAAACCCATTTTTGAAATTGTGTCAAACAAAACACGACCCTTAGGACTGATTAAACGTGAGCCCCAAAATGTGTGTTTAGCATTGTAGTCACCAGCTGCTAGAAAACGGGACTCCAGTGTTGTATAAAATGCGGTATATTGACTCTCTGAAATTGAAAACCTGGGAGGAGAATAAACAGATGATATCACAAGCTTTTGATAAAAATTTTCAATGCAGATGTTCGTTGCTTGAAGATATTCTTCACGAAGGTCATTTAGTAGGTAGTGTTTGATTCGAGTTTTTATTAGGATTCCAGAGCCACCACAAGCTCTACCTTGAGGATCCTTGGTGTCGTAGAAATTATATCCACTAATTCGAAAATAGCTTCGGGACGTCAAGTGAGTTTCTGAGATAAGCATAACATCGATTTGTTTATCCAGAAGAAAATATTCAATTTCATTTTTATGTTGGCAGATGCCGTTTGCGTTCCAAGTAGACATATCTAAAAAAAAGTTTTACAGTAGTAAATGGTGGAGCAAAACTAGAAATTATAGTAAGTAAAAATAATATATTTACCTACCTGTACTTTCATGCATATATTTTTCAATGTTGTGCTGCTTAAAAGAACCCAAAATGCTGTGCACTTTATTGTAGTGCACCCAACTTGAAGGCGCACCCCCCGTTGGCCCAATTTTATTTTTTTCAGTCCTACAGTAAAGTAAAGGACAATAAATTCAGTGTCAGACCAAAAAAGCATTCATTAGTTTACTTACTTGTATTTACGAGTTAAATTGTCCAATTTCGACCTTATGTCGCTCCACACACAGTTGAAACCAGCTTCATTCATGGTTTCAGCCATTTCTTGAAAAACATGAGAGTTTTTTCGCGACCCTCTGAGTTGCTCGATTTTTTCCTCCCACAAATCCAGCACCATGGCTTCCATTTCCTCCGTCCAACAAATTCGGAGACTAGTTTTCTTTTTTACTAAAGACACATACATAGATAAATACAAATGTTGGAATGTACATACAACAAAATGTTTGTGTATGCAATGTACGTATAAACAAAATGTTTGCAATACGTACAAATATTTCAAAATTAAAATACTTACATGTTTCGCTCATTTCAAATAACTTTGTAAATGTTTTTTTAATACCACCAAAAAACTAATTTATTCAGCATAAAATCAACAATATGAAATTTATTATGACGTTTGTTTTTATTTTATTTTTAACTGGATTTAAATGTCAAAATTTCCAGTGATGCCACTACATTTTTTGTAATTTTTTAGTGATGGCACTAAAATAATCGAAAGATGTTGAGTGGAACAAAATGAATTAGGAACATTTTATAAAGATGTTGAAAGATATTGTTTTTTTGCCCTGTATATTTCTTATGGAAAAATTTCAACATCATAGCAATCTGATGGTAGATGTTAGATGTTGTTAAGTGTGAAAAAGCTATTATTCAACTTGAAATGTCATACACAGAGAACGAAGTTGAAAAATTTCGATGCGGTGCAAGGCCGCATGCAAATATCTCTTACCTGCTTTTGCGGCTTTTACAACATGCAATTCTTTATTGAAATTTTGAAGTTGATTTTTCAACATATATTACATAATATACATAGCTTATGTTATAGAATATTGAAAAAATATTAGAAAATATAAAAAACAAATTAGCGGTGGTGAAGAAATTGTATGAACCCGACCGCAGGCGGCTACATAAGTAGGCAATTTTATTAATAGTCTATAATTACAGATACGGAGTTAATCCTACAAGTTGAATAAGGAATAAATATATACATACATATATATATATATATAATCAGAGATATTATTTAATGTTTTATTGACAAAAAATATAATCGAAAAATAGTGTATAATCACACTTTTATACTATAACTAGCTGATCCCGGTGTACTTCGCTACCCCCCTCGTTATAAAATAAAATTAAAAGTATTTATATATCCTATTGTGACGATCGGTCCAGTAGTTAAGACTATATTACGATTTTTAATTTTAATAAAAAGGAGCGTGGTCCCATCCACTTTTCTCCCGGTACGTATTCCAAATTATGGCAATACCATATGTACCAAATATCATCGACGTAGGTCAAAAAATGCCCAAAATATGGCGATTTAAATTTTTGGGTTATATGGGTGGTGCCACGCCTCTTTGTCCAATCCCACCCATATTTGCAGCAGCACTTAAAAAATGCACACCAAACCGACGTACAAAATTTTGTTCAAATACCGTTATCAGGAGCAGAAATAATAGATTTTTAAGTTGTGGTTTGTATGAGAGGTACCACGCCCCTTTGTCCAATCCCGCCCATATTTGCAGCAGCACTTAAGAAATTTACACCAAACTGACATACCAAATTTTGTTCAAATACCGTTATCAGGAGCAGAAATAATAGATTTTTAATTTGTGGTTTGTATGAGAGGTACCACGCCCCTTTGTCCAATCCCGCCCATATTTGCAGCAGCACTTAAGAAATTTACACCAAACTGACATACCAAATTTTGTTCAAATACCATTATCAGGAGCAGAAATAATAGATTTTTAATTTGTGGTTTGTATGAGAGGTACCATGCCCCTTTGTCCAATCCCGCCCATATTTGCAGCAGCACTTAAGAAATTTACACCAAACTGACATACCAAATTTTGTTCAAATACCGTTATCAGGAGCAGAAATAATAGATTTTTAATTTGTGGTTTGTATGAGAGGTACCATGCCCCTTTGTCCAATCCCGCCCATATTTGCAGCAGCACTTAAGAAATTTACACCAAATCGACATACCAAATTTTGTTCAAATACCGTTATCAGGAACAGAAATAATAGATTTTTAATTTGTGGTTTGTATGAGAGGTACCACGCCCCTTTGTCCAATCCCGCCCATAAGTATCCTATGTCCTTCTCCTGGCTCTAAACTACCTCCCTGCCAATTTTCAGCTAAATCGGTTTAGGCGTTCTTGAGTTATAAGTGAAGTAACTAACACGACTTTCTTTTATATAGTATTGGAAAAAGTGGGCTTACTGAAGCGACTATAACTCATAAACCAATCCACACACAAAAACCGTATATACATAAAAACCTTGGTATTGACGTCACCTTTCATGAGAAGTTTACAGAATTGAAATCGGTTCAGGCATTACAGAGAACATCAATGCCAAACACAATGCTCTACATTTTTATATATATAGATTGGAAAAAGTGGGCTTACTGAAGCGACTATAACTCATAAACCAATCCACACACAAAAACCGTATATACATAAAAACCTTGGTATTGACGTCACCTTTCATGAGAAGTTTACAGAATTGAAATCGGTTCAGGCATTACAGAGAACATCAATGCCAAACACAATGCTCTACATTTTTATATATATAGATTTCAGATGGTCAAAACTCTGAAAATATATGTAAGTCGATAGTTTAAAAATATCGAAAATATAGATAGGAATAATTATCGGTATCGATATTATTTAAAATACAGTTTTGAACCGTTCCTTTAGTTTAATTATATTTATTTACATTTTAGTTTTTTTTTTAAATAAAATGAAATTTTTTCAACGGGACTAATTCTAGTTGTTTTAAAAATGTTTTATTCAACTTTTCTCTTAAGTGCACTGGAGAGGATAAAAAAAACACATCAAAGTTCTAATTGTGTGCGTGCAGTCGTGCTTTTTCGGGTACACGTATACGTTGTATCGAAGTGTAGTTAGTAGAAAGATGGCAGCGCAGGCTTACTTGTTAATTTCTGCGATGGTATTTTTGTGTGTAAGCAGTGTCAAACGCGTGTACCGTGAAGTCACAACAAAAATGTTGATTGACGATTTTATTTGTATGTCTGCCTTTAAAAGACAAAAAAAAAACAATATTCACACATACGAACTGATTGACGTATTTCTTTGCTCGTCTCCAGGGCACTTTATAAGTAGTAAATAAAAACTTAATGCCGGGCGGGTGACGCCGCACACTGGGGATTTCGCGGAAAAAAGTCAAAATGTCAACATACTCTTCATGTAATATGCAGTGATATTTTGAAATAGTACAATCAAATAAAAAAGAATTACTCCGATCTGACTGCTAGTTTTTTTTATAGCCGTCTCAAACTCAGTACTTGTATGTTTTACCGAAACAACTTAATTTAAACCTAAGAATTTCAAGACGAATATTATTTTATTATGTGAGCTAACGTTTTTCTTTTTATTTAAAGTAGGATATTTCAGTATACTAATATTGAAAATTTTTTTTGTTGTTTATTTTTATGAACATATAACAAAAATCCCTTTTTTCTCCAAACATTTGGACCTGCAATTTAAGCCATACTTTCCCACAGTTCGAAATCACTTCTAATATATTGTCTCATATCTGATTTTATATTTTTAATTAATTTCAGGTGCCACCAGGTGCCACCTGTCAATTTGTTTAACATAACTCAAGAAACACTAGTCGGATTTTGCTTAAACGAATTTAGAAAAATCAAGAATTACAATTACTTTCATCTGTTTTTTATTTTGATGAAACTTTTTATATTTCTTAATTAAGGTAATATAGTTCTCTGTGCCAAATTTCAAAAAGTTTGGGCCATAAATAAATTTCGGGTTCTATGGGCGGTGGGAGGTGGACGTGGCCAATTTTGATGAAACTTTATATTTTTCTTAATTAAGGTAATATAATAATGCTCTGTGCCAAATTTCAAAAAGTTTGGGCCAAAAATAAATATCGGGTTCTATGGGCGGTGGGAGGTGGGCGTGCCCAATTTTGATGAAACTTTATATTTTTCTTAATTGAACTAACCAAAGGCTCAGAGAAAAATTTAAACGTTCTACGAGCACTCCTTATAGTTTTTTCCAAGCTTGTATGAACAAATCCTCACTGTGCGCCGCGGTGTGATGTAGTAACTTAAATAAAGTGTTAACAAAAAATTGCCTGAATAGTTAAAATTAGTTAAAATTTTTATACTTAAGTATAATCATACAATCCATAGTAAAATCGGAAATTTCAATAGCAGAAAAAAATCAATAGCACTAAGTCGAATACAATTTTTTTCTAATTATTTCTATTTATCGATACATTTTCCATAACATATGCTAATTGCTTTCTAGTTTAGGCCCGAGTTTATTCAGATGTGTTAGAATTTATGCGTTTCCGAGGCTTTTACTGCATAATAAGTTTTTCTTGCTTTTCGATTTTTTATCGCCTTATGTATTTTTTAAGCAGCCGGCTCTAAAACAAGTTAACCCGTCTCTTAGTTTATTTTTTTTTAAGCCAACACCAACTTTCTCTCTGCTTGGGTCTGTATACATAATTGTCAAACAACAAAAATAAATTACGTTGTACATGCGAATAATATATAAAAGTTGAAAATGTATGCATTATTTTTTTTAAATGTAGTAACAAATCCGTAAATACAGATACATATGTATGAATGTATGTATGTATTTGTGTAGGTATGTACATACTCATGTATAAATCAATTATTCATATAATATTTTTATTTTTGAACTCTATACATATGTATGTATGTACATACTTACATACTTATCGTTTGCAATATCGACATTTATGTTCTAAAAATTAATAAAAATTCTTTTTGATTTTTGCTTGTGCGCATTCCTTTTGCTGCTTTTTCCATTTTCGGTGACAAATTTTAATTGAAAAAAAAACGCGTCATATTAAAAGGTTTTAACATTTGTTTTCGCAGTTACATAAAGCTGTAAAGCTGAGAAAAAAATTGTTTCATTCCATTTGTTTCTCTCATTGTGAAAAGATTTTAATTTGTTTTAATTTCTTCACAGAACGGGAATCTGAAACAAAATGTTATCGAGAAAAATGTTTACATTACACGTTATCGCAGAACCAGAATCTACCCCTCAGAACCAGTAACACCACCTGTAAAGTGAATTCATCTTCAGGTCTGGGCAGTATTTCAAATACAAATACGTATTTTGTATTTTAAATACATACATGATGTGTAAGTATTTTGTATTTTAAATACATAACCTGAAAGTATTTTGTGTTTTATACTATGTTCACACTTATGTGTTTAACGTCTCATTCGCGTTTTTGTTACACTTCGATTTTGATATGTTTTACCATACATTGACTTGTTTTGTTAAACATGTCAAATGACAAGTTTTATACTATGTTCACACTTCTATGTTTAACGTCTCATTCGTGTTTAAGAGCTTAAACATTTCGATTTTGATATGTTTTACCATACATTGACTTGTTTTGTTAAACATCTCAAATGACAAGTTTTAGATTTAAACATCTAGCTAAACACGTCAAAAATTTTTGATCAACTCTGTCATTTTGCCATGGTATTAAATGACGTCACATCAAAAAAAAATTCTATATGCATATAAGCATGTATTTCACCTTTTAATAGGCTTGCAATTTTACTAATTTCATGAGAAAGAAAATAATAATATAATAATAGTTTTTTACTGATATTTCTTTCCAGTTGTAATATAATATTAGTTTCTCAATCTCGCAATATTACAAAAACACAATAATCAGCTGACGAAACGTCAATCTTCAACATCTTAAATGTAAAGTGAATGGTTGTGGTTAGATTCTAAAACATTTGCCTTAAACACGTTTAAAAACACAAGTGTGAACTTAGTATTAAATACCGCAAACCATGTATTTTGCCCACCTATGGTGTATGCAAATATTTATGTATTTACACAAAATATATACTTATATATATATACAGTTCTGAAGGTTTTGCGGAATTATCTACTGCAAGTAAATGGCAGCTATTATGTAATAAGACTGATGATTATTTATCAAATTTGTATCAATTTGTAAGTAAGCATTCACAGAGAGAGTTTTTTCTGTAATGAAGAGCAAATGGCGAGACGAAATAAACAAAGCGTCTCTGAATCTGATAAAAATTGAATTAATTATTTGCTTTAATTTAAATATGATAATTATTTGATAAAACTTTCGAAAAGCAATAAAAAATACGTTTTCAAATATAACAATAAAGAAAAATAAATTGTACTTTATTTTATACTATGTACTTTTTTTTCCTAACCTTTAACAAGCAATGTACTTTAATTGGAAAATAAAAGGTGGGAACCCTAAGCACAGCTGACTCAGATCGTTTTATATCATATGTTCATACTAACTTTTACTGTTTTAAAGCATACACACACATTTGTTACAGTTGCAAAGCATTCGTAAGAAATATGTTAAGTTTGTTTTTGTGTTCTTGATACCAACAAAATACATGTTGTTTTTGGGATTGTTGTACTTACTTGTTAAACAGCGCATACCTGGTAGTTGTGCCATGGCAGAATTGCACGCCATGATGAAAGTGGACCAGATTATCAAAAACACCTAAAACATAGTAAATAAGAAATGTGGTAGCATCACACATTTTATTTGCAAATAGCTCGTTATGTGTCCCATACACGTTTCAATTCAATTGTCAATTGAGTCTTTCAATTGAATTGATTTTTGGCCACACACTTCACAAACTGAATTGAAAGATTTCCATTCAACTGTCAATTTGCTCTAGCATTTTTATCCAGCCTTATGTCAAAAATTTCTCGATTTGTATGTATTTGTTGCCCTAATAATTATTTCATCATGCTATACACTTAATTTTGACACCTTATCAAGAGACTCGAGCACACACAGTACAATCGAACTGAAAGACTTGCTAGCCAACTTGAATAATCAAAATCTTTTGATTTTTCTTCAATCAACTTGACAACTGCCAAACTAATCAATTGACATGGCCATACACGCTTTGACTTGAACAACAACCGACTCAGTTGACAATTGGATTGCAACGTGTATGGGGTGCTTTATATGCAAATAGTTTTCGCAACATTTTAACTTACATACGTTTTAAATTTTATTTATTTGTTGCGGGTTAGCAATATCTAGATATATATTTCGTTGGTAGCTATACCAATTCATCAGTAGATGTTTTACCCTTTATGTTTAAAAAATTCCAAAGCTCATCTATTTATACAAAAACTCACAAATATATTTTTGTGAATTACAAAGCATAAAAATAGCCTTTAAAAAATTTTTTCAAACACACACAACAATAATTTTTCATTATGAATGTGTTTACTTTTCTACACCTATACAATTAGACAACCGTTGGTTGCCATTAAAAGTATTTTATAAGGCAAAAATGAAAAGCAAATCTCCCCGTTACAAAATTTTACATTTATTTGAGCATGTACTCAAGTATTTATGTTTTAAATTTTATTTATTTGTTGCGGGTTAGCAATATCTAGATATATATTTCGTTGGTAGCTATACCAATTCATCAGTAGATGTTTTACCCTTTATGTTTAAAAAATTCCAAAGCTCATCTATTTATACAACAACTCACAAATATATTTTTGTGAATTTCGTTGGTAGCTATACTAATTCATCAGTTGGGTTTTTCAGCTCAGTTGAGTGAGCGCTCTTTGCCGCTCAGCTCAGTTAACTGAACTAGTTCGCTCTTTTAGTTCAATAGCTCACTTTAGTTCAGTAGCTCAGTTTAGTTCAATAGCTCACTTTAGTTCAGTAGCTCAGTTTAGTTCAACAGCTCACTTTAGTTCAGTGTCGGGCACACACATACTCTCTCATATGTTTTGGTATGGGAAGCAGCAAAAAAACGAACGAACGTCAACAATTATACACTCGAAAAATTTTTCTGTTGCCAAAAGTAAAATACATTTCTTGCCTTTTAGTATTTTTATTTGATTTGAATTTTTTTTCAATAATACTTTTTATGTTAATATAATAATAACGAAAACAATATTCATTTAATAATAAACTACCCAGCGGTAAAAATTGTCATTATTTAATCGCTGATGTAAGCAATATTTAGTAGCTATCAGTGATGATTCTGTCGCTTATATTACTACTTAAATTTAGCATAGGAGTGTCATAGGTCGTTTAATCGGTGCGCTTTCGCTTAAAGAGTAAGCAGCGATGTCAGTGATTCGCATTTCAATTGCGTTTACTTCATAAGCGAAGTCTTAAGCAACGTTAATAATACATCAATAAATCTTAGCAAGTTATGGTGTAATGCACGTTCATTACGGTTTAATTTGCATTTGTAAGCGAAGGCTAGAACATAGTACCACTAATCCCAATGATTTTATATGTATGTAAATACCTTTTTAGAAATTTACTTGTGGTGTAAGCTTTATGTTCTGCGATCAACGATAAACTAACAAACAGAAAAAGAATTGAAACAATTTTTGTATTTTTTTTAATGCCACTATTACGGCATTTTTGTTTTTGCATTTTTTGTGTATTAAGAGTAAAAACATACATTAACCAACCCTTCGCTTATTTTGTAATGGAAGTTATAATGAGTGGATATATTTTTGCATTTTATGTGTACTAAAAGAAGACAAAAAAAATTCCTAAACATTTTTGCAAATATACTCAACCAACTCTTCGACTATATTGTAATTGAAGTTATAATGAGTGGATAAAATTAATTAGATTACACATAGATAACATTTTAAGTACTTATATCGTTCGCTTAAAATGTCATCCTGATGTCATTGATTATTATCTAGGTACTTCGTTCAATTTACCGCTGGGTAGTTACACAACGAATGAAATATAATATAATATTTAATAAGTAAAGAAATATCTAGAAAACATAATAAATAAAAATAAAATTTATGAAAAACGAAGCCCTCAAGCTTGATAATTTATTAAATTCGATAATTAAAATAAAAAGTTCGAATAAAAACAAAATTATAAAAAAAAAATCATCTTCCCATTCTTCATTGAACATTTTGCTTTGAGTGTAAACAAAAAATTATAAGCGAGGTCTTCCTCAAACAAGTGCTGATCAGCGACTGGTTTGATTTAATGATGAAACAGAACTGGGGCTTGACGTTTTTCTTCATACAATTTGGCATATAAAAGTCGCGGCTGAAAGCAGTCGTGAGATATAATCTATTTTATTTTGCCAGCGACTTTGCTTATGCTCTCACTCTCAGAGTAAAATTCTCTCAACAATGCTACCACACTTTTATTATATTTCACACAATTTGTAAACAAAACCAAAGAAAAATAAGAACAAAAGAAAATCAAAAAAACATTTGAAAGAGCAATATAATTATAATTTTCTAAATTTGTAACTAATATGAGTAATATTGTCGAAAAATTGATTGCAGAAGTGCATAAACATGATTTCATATATAATTTGCAGTAATCAATGTACAAAAACAAGACTTGTGGATAAAAATTGGAAATGTGAATGAAGTTGAAGCCGACGCTTCAATTCTGGGCATTTTTTCTCTGAGAGTCGTTTTTGCTTCAAGTTGCGGACGTGTTCTGTTTCATCATTTACTTTGACGAAATGATAACAAAGCAACAACCGAACGTTAATTCTCATAAGCTACACGAAGATGCTTATAGTATACGTGTGTCGACGTCGCGCAAACAGAATTTTCTTGCTAAGCACGCGTGCTTAGCATTTCAAAAATCGCCCGACACTGCTTTAGTTCAATAGCTCAGTTTAGTTCAATAGCTCACTTTAGTTCAGTCTATCTTTGTTACGAAAGTAAACAAAGCGAAAACAAAAAATGTTTCTGCTATATCAGCGTTACCATAACGTTTTTATTTTTAAACAACTAATTTGGAAAACAACTTAATTTTAATTATATAAACATAAGCTACAATATACAGCTAATTTTATATATTTTTTTTATTAAGACATAGCCTAACATAGGTGTCACACGATCAAGTTTTCATTTAATTTTTGTTTCAAGATTCAATCCTCTCTCATTTTTTTACCAATACACTCTCACTTTTAAAATTTGCTGAGAATTTGCTTTCAAATTTTCGTTCAATTGAGTGTTTCAAATTGCTTTCAAGAAAGCAGCTGATTGCCATTTTGATTATAAACTCTCGTTAGTTGTCATATACATACATAAGTACATATATTCTGCCGCCATAATTTTTGAGTTCTTGAAAGCAAATTGCGTGCAGCCTACGTCACAGCCTTCAATTTTTGTGAATTTTGACTAGCAGTTTGTGTAAATTTCTTGAAAGAGAATTGAATAAAAACTTAAACGTCTGACTGCAGTGTTACTTGAATGAAAAATTGAAACAAAACTTGAAAGCAAAATTTATATCAAATAGATAGTCAATTTTTAAATGTGTGACTGTTTATTAAATTGAAACAAATCTTAATCGAGTGACACCCATGTAAAAACACAAATATAAGAAAAATTCAAAATAATTAATTTATGTAAAAAAATTGTGAAAAAATATTCATGCATCAAAAAGTTTTAAAAATGAGTGATTTTTCGGAAAATTGCTTAAATATTTTCCTTTGCCCCAAACATATTTTTAAGTTTCTATTATTTGAGAATAATGATACTAAATTTAAAGTTGGTATTCCAATAATTCTGTTCCCAAAACTTATCAATAAATTTTTTTTTAATAATTCGTTATACCTAATGAGTATCAGTCATCATCATCTGTTTCATGATTTACGTTTGGCGTTAAATGATTTAATTCAAAAATACTTTGGTTGTTATTCTTCCCAATATTAGCAGGTATAAAGAAGTAAGTTTAAACCTTAGCACTGTGATATAAGGAAAATGAGGCAGGAATAATAGGTTCAGAAAATGGAATTAATATAACAAAATTCAGACCAATACGGTGAAATATAAATCCTGCAGTCGCTGTATTTATATATTTAATGTTTTAAATAAATTATTTCAAAATTGATCAATGCTTAGAAAAACTATAAAGTAAAGATAAATTAGCTTATTTGGCAACGCTGGCTATCAAAATCAACCCTTATTTAATAAAATACTGTAGATACTATCGCAAAAGTATTGTATTGTGCCAAATGTCATATTCCATACGAAATAAAAGCTCTTTAGGGTACGTAAAATCCAATTGTCATAATACATGAAATTGAATTGATTGATTGTAAAGAGCGCTCACTTAAGCTAGATTTACACGATTGAAGGTATTTTGAAGTCTTATCAAAATTTTGAAAATTTATTTTGATGTTCTATTTACACGTTTCAAAAATTTGATCAAAATATTCTTTCAATATATTTCAAAATCTTTTGATAAAAATTTGATCAAAATTTGTTGAAGCTAATTTACACTATTGGTAAACTTTTTATATTGAAAATATTGACCTTGATCAGCTGTTTTGTTTCTTTTGTTCAATAATTTATTATTATAAAAACTAATGTATTATTATAAAAAAACAATTAATAAGTATGGACGACTACACAATCATCATAGCATCAACATTTTTAATATTGGAGGAAGAAGTAGCTGATAATAATGCAAAAAAAAGAAGAAAACAAAAGGAATATTAGGTTCGACCTTTTCTTTTGGAAGGTAATGGTATGTATGTCCCTTTTAGGGAGCGACTGAAAAGGAATGATCCTGACCTATACAAAAACTTTGTGGGAATGTCACCAGACGATTTTCATTATTTGCTTAATCTCGTCACCCCATTAATAGAAAAGGCCAATACTAAGATGCGATATTGTGCCTGAAGTCTGCGCTGCATTATATAAAGTATTAAGGGATGAATTTGAATGATGGAAAACACATCGATATTATAGCACCAGCACACTGTGGAAGCGCATATTTCAATTATAAAAAGAAAAACAGCATTGTTTTGATGGCGCTTGTGGACGCGAACTACAATTTTGTTTACATCGACGTTGGTGCAAAGGGTAGAGAGTCCGATGGCGGAGAAGTTCCATGGCAATACAAGCATATTTATTAAAAATTAATTAAATACCCAATAAATCGAAATAAAAAGTTCAATTCATTTATTTGGGAACTTAAAATCACATTCTGTTTCTATGTACATATGTATATAAAAAATAAAATTAAAATATTAAAAAGAAATCACATTCTGTTCACATATACATACAGACATACATAAAATATTGAATCAAAAGAATGAACATGCTGTCAAATTATTTATAGTTATCAATATTGCCAGATGCGATTTTGATGCTTATTTACACGGCATCAATAAAATCTTCAAAAGTTTTGTTCAAAAAATTTTGATCAATAAATTTTGAAGAAATTTTGCTGTTTACACGAGTTTGAAGCATTTTGAAGAGAAATTTTGAAGAAAATATCAATCGTGTAAATCTAGCTTTACTGAGCTAAAAACGCTCAGTAAGGTGAGCGGCTCATTTAGCTCACTTGTGTGAATCGTTCAGTTGAACTAGTTCGTTCAGGAGCTACACACCTCTACAATGAATGAGGTTCTTTGTCGCTTTATTTTAGAATTTGCAACAACAAAACACAAGCAAAAGAGGGCAAGAACATATTTATTTTTTTTAGACTCTTTATTTGTTATTCACGGTACACTCTGAATATTTTAATTTTTCAGCATGTGGAATGTAGAGTGGGAAGAAGCTTTTTTGTACATATATGTATATATTTTTTAATGGAAAATGTTTGTAATTATATAAATTCATTCATTCGTTCATTCTTTTGTTTATACTCGTAAACACGCTAAACCTTTCCAGTGTGTATGCATACAAACTTTTAATATGATATTAGGCTACAATAAAAAAATAAATGTAACAATCAATTTCTACAAGTGTAAAAACACCAATACATTGATATTTCCTTCATGTTCTCTTTGTGACAATCGATGATCTACAGACCATCTCCAACGTACCCTGAAATTTTGGTGGAAATCGGTCAACCCGTTTCCACAGTTAGTGGTGACATCAAAGTGTACAATTCTTTTTATATATATACATATGTACATAGATACATACATATATACGGCCAAAGCAGTTTTCCCTTTTTCATAGCAATAAATGCCGAAAATTAAACTGTATCTGCTAACAAGCAAATAAACAAACACATACATACATATATACAGACTCGAAAATATGTACATACATGCATGATTTAATTTGCCCAATATTGCTAGATGGTGTGATCGCATTGTACCGATTATTGTCGCAATTGAGATTTGGCCGATGTGAACCGAAGAAATGGTGGCAATATGCGACAATTATGGGATCGCCCAAAAATTAATTGTGCAATATTTTTACATGTGTGCCGATATAGCACCATAAAAATTGTCCAAGATCATGCTGTTTGCGCCGATAGTGGGATCTTAGCTTTACAGACAAGCAATGTTATCCAAATTATTCTGTTTTAATTATTAAATAATTGGTAATGAACAATAAAATTCACTACAATTTTCTAAGCTTAAGGCTTGTCACAAGTTGATTCTAAACTTGTTGGCTGGTTGCGAAGTTTATGTACATACATAGGTACACACTTCTTCAAATTCAAATAATCATAATTTTAAGAATTGCATTGCAATAACATGGAAAAAATAATTATGTTATACAAGTTAACTCAAACAAAGTTAACGAACTCCGTACTTTTTACATTACCTATTTTTTATATTTTATTTCACAATAATTAAATTGCTTACTTATGTTTTTGCCCTAGTTTATATTTTGCAATAAGCACAAACTTATTTGTATTTCGCAATAATGCAATAATGCAATTAATACAAATAAGTTCCTAGAATAAAGTCACACCACTATTATATTTAGGTCATTTATATTAATATAAATTTAGTACTTTTAATATTAAGTTTGAGTTGTAATTTGAATATAATAAAGTACGGTCATTCTGACCAAAACCCATTTTTTTTTTTGAACTTTCAATTAAGAAAGTTCTTAACTGACGCCCGAGCAAATCAAAACGCGTATCTTTCGTTACGAGAAGCCCTAAAGTAGTGCGGTAGTGAAAGTAAAAATTATCCTTTCGTATCCTTGTAGTGCACAGCAAGGACGAAGATTAATATCTAAACGCGTATCCTTTATTACAGCAAGTAGTGATAAAAGAAATCTAGTAAAAAGGCTCCTGAGTAGCTCAGCAAGAAGGAAGGTATTATGTACCAGCCTTACTAGTAATAACAATATCCTGTATGAACTATCTGTAAATTAATTTTAACCCATAAAAAGTCAAATAAAGAAGTGCACGGTAAAATATAAAAACAAATAAGCTAAAACATTAGTGCGCAAAAGTAACTTATAAATAGAAAAGCATGAACTACCTGTGAAGTAATTATAAAAATTCTAACAATAAAATCGCAAAGACAATGGTGAAACTCAAAAACGATTAAGTTAAAATATTAAAGAGTGACTTGGGTGGAAATCGAATCAAAATAAAATTATTCGAAGAATAATCGCAAATCAACAACCCGTGGTAATACAACAACCCAAACAGGAGGCCGAGGTATTAATCATCGGGGTAAGAAAGCAAAGCAACACCCTCAGCAACACATAACAGTGCAACAGCCACAGCTATAAAACACCGTAAGGAAGACAACAAAGAAACTTCATCAATTCAAGGTAGAATAAAAATATAAATAGCAATAGATCTTTAAATGTTATTTGCTTATTATTATTATTTGCTTATTAGTATTGACAAATTATATTATTGTGCAAAAAGGTTTAAAGTAAAAGTTGTTGTACATTTAAATATAGTATATAATAAATAAAAAAAAGAAAAGAGGAGACAATCCATATGAAAATTTAGTAAATCCTTGTACAATCAATTTCGGAAAAGTGCTTCTTAAATTAAATAGAAAATTAAATAGAAAAGTGTAGATTTTACCAATAGGAAATTTTTTCAAACATGTCGAATCCTGAAAATTTAATACGACCTGCTGTCCTTCCCCAAGGCAGTAGCCATGCGCCTAATACGCAAATCAGTTTAGACGATCTAAACACATTAATTTCTAACATAGCGACAGAAGTTTTTACACGACAGGGTCCACAAATAATACAAGCAACCCTTAACCCTAACTCAGGACAGAACATAGTCAATGACCAGGCAATAGACGAACGGTTTAGGAATAATTTGGGAGATCTTGATAAGATTCCCGACATAGTGAAATGCTTACGCGAATTTTCCGGAGGGCAAGGTGAATTCAACTCTTGGAGGAAAAGCGTAGAGCGTGTTCTGCAAATATATGAGAACACAAAAGGCACACCCAAATACTACGGTATATTGAATACTGTCAGGAATAAAATAGTGGGAGAAGCCGATATAGCACTGGAGTCATACAATACTCCCCTTGACTGGACAGCCATTGTAAGGTGCTTATCATTGCACTATGCTGACAAGAGAGACCTAGCCACTCTCGAATATCAAATGACTTCGTTAATACAGGGTAGGTCCTCAGTACAAGATTTTTATCAAAGAGTTTACAAGCATTTGTCATTAATATTAAACAAATGAGAAAGCCTAAATGCGTCAAACGAATCTGTATGCTTACTGACTCAAACTTACAGGGTAATGCCCTCGATACTTTTATACGAGGATTAAATGGCGATCTTCCGAAGCTCCTTGGTATGAGAGAGCCGGTTAGGCTTGCCAGATCCAATTTGCCAAAAAGCTTGACATTGACCAAAAAAAAACTTGATTTTGAAAAAAAAACTTGACAAATAAATACACTCATACTATTGGTTTTTATTTAACTTTTTATTATTTTTTTTTTTTTTCATAAAAATTATTAGAATAAAAACAAAAATATCATAAAAAGTAAAAATAACAGAAACAATATAAAAGAAACAAAAAACAATATAACAACAAAAATTCAGTCTTTATATATTTTAAAGAAAACTTAGGCGTTATTTAAAAAAAAATATAGGTACTATCTTAAGAAAAAAAATATAGGTTCTATTTATTTTGCCACATATATTTCGTATTCTTAGATACAGAATTAATTAATTAATTCTCTACCATCTGAGTAATGGGGTAAATATCATTGTTGGCACTTTTATTATAATTGTACATACCTAAAGAGAACTATATTTTTTAAATTATAATTGCACAGAAAAAATTATGTATCATATTAGTCCTTAGTTGTATTGATAGTAAAAATATGCTCTTTCGATGTGTTTTTAGAAATTTAAACTTTTTTTTTTTAAATTATTACATATGTAGCTAGAATAAATTTGAGAAAAAAATTAACTTACAAAAACATTGACAAATCACTTTTTCACTTGACACTTGACGCGCATTAATAAACTTGACAATCAGGCCAAATCAGGCCTGTCAGGCAACCCTAGAGCCGGTAGATCACCCTCAAACTCTACACCTCTGTCTAAAGCTCGAAAATCAAACATATAGAGCAAATTACGCTCACAGTAGTAATCCTGGTAGAAACGGCCATAGCTCCCAAATGCAATCAACACGTAATCACCAGAATTTACATCAATTCCCCCGCAACCCACAACTTCCTCCTCGTTCGCGCCCAATGGCATTCTTTCCACAGCTTGCCCCTAATCCACAAACACCTCGCGAAAATTTCCAATTTAGCAATCCCCAACAAAGGTTTATACCAGATAGACGCTATGATTTCCAACCACAACCGCCCCCTAGGCCCCAAGGTCCCAGGCCACAACCTGCCCCAGAACCAATGGAGGTAGACGAAAGCTTACGCACTAGAAGAATTGCCTATATGAATAGGCCAAGTTATAACCGAGAAAGACCTCCACCATCGACTAATCAACCACAAAGAAAAATTGCACGGAATTTCCATATAGACTCCGAGTACCAACAATACGAAGAAAATATCGAAAATTCGGATGAACAAGAAGATCAAACTTTGAATGATTAGCTAGACTCGTCACAAGAGCCACCACAGCTCGACAACCAATATCTAGAATTTAATGATATTCATTTTTTAGAATGATGAGCTCTTCGTTGCCGTATATAGAGTTCACGACGAAGAGCGGTAAGACCTTGAAAATTTTAGTCGACACAGGATCAACAAAAAATTACATCCAACCACAGTTCGTAAGGAACACCCTAGTAAATAAACATGTTTTTTATGCAAAGTCCGTTGCAGGAGATGTGGAAATTAAGGAACACACTTTCGCTAATTTATTCAACCTTAAAGAAAAAATTAAATTTTACATAATGCCATCATTAAAATCATTCCACGGCATTTTAGGGAACGAAACGCTAAAGCAGCTCAACGCTGTTATCCATGTAGGTGAGAACTTTCTACAAATAGGAAAGGGCATTAAAGTAAAAATGAAGCAACAAGCATCTCATGCCCCTCTGAACTCAATAGAAATAAGAGACGAACACCTGACTCCGACACAAAAAGAAAAATTAAATATGTTAGTGAGAAAACACACCAAACTTTTTTCAGAACCCGACGAAAGGCTCACGTTTACAACAAAAGTAGTGGGTGAAATACATACAAACACTGATTCCCCTATTTATACTAGGTTTTATCCCTACCCTATCGCCTTAAAAACCGAAATCGAAAAACAAATAGAGAAACTATTACGAGATGGTATTATTAGGCCTTCGCGTTCCCCATACAATTCCCCAGTATGGATTGTAAGTAAGAAACCTGATTCAGAAGGCAACAAGCAGTATAGAATGGTCGTAGACTATAGGAAACTAAATTCTGCAACCATTTCGGATCGGTATGCCATACCAGAGATAAACGTTGTCACATCGCAGCTTCGCGAAAACAAATTTTTCACAGTACTTGATCTTAAGAGTGGGTTTCACCAGATACCACTGATACCAACTGATTACGAAAAAACCGCCTTTTCTGTTTGTAACGGCAAATATGAGTTCACCAGGCTGCCTTTCGGACTCAAAAATGCGCCGTCAATTTCCAAAGAGCCCTCGATGACATTCTCCGGGAACATATCGGAAAGAGATGTTATGTCTATATTGATGATATAATTATCTTCAGTAAGACAGAGGACGAGCACATGCATAATATCGAAAAGGTCTTTAAAACTTTGAAAGACGCTAACTTAAAGGTACAACTTGACAAGTGCAAATTTTTTCACAAACAAGTCGAGTTTTAAGGATATATTATTTCTGCGGAAGGAATAAGGAAAAACCCGCTTAAAGTAGAAGCAATAGCAAATTTTCCAGAACTTAAGACACTAAAGGAACTTCGATCATTCCTAGGTCTATCGGGATACTACCCGAAGATTTATAAGGGACTATGCGAAATTAGCCAAGCCCCTGACATCACTCTTAAGAGGGGAAGAAGGAAGAATATCAAAAAGAAAATCTTCCCTTGTTTCAATAAATTTAAATCCAACAGCTAAAGAGGCATTTAATAGAATAAAGAATACTTTGATATCCGAAGACATAGTACTAGCATACCCCGATCTTAGCAAAGAAATGGAACTCACAACCGATGCATCCAACTTTTCATTAGGCGCGGTTCTATCGCAGAACAACAAGCCTATTTCTTTTATTTCAAGAACGTTAAATAAGGCAGAAGAGCACTACGCTGCCAATGAGAAAGAATTTCTAGCTATAATATGGGCACTAAATTCATTCCGAAATTTCCTGTACGGATCAGCAAAAGTGAAGACATACACTGATCACCAGCCCCTCATTTATGCTTTGAGTAACAAGAATAATAACAGCAAAATGAAACGCTGGAAAGCTATTCTCGAAGAATACAACTATGAACTCCTGTACAAACCAGGTAAAGCTAACCTTGTCGCTGATGCTCTGTCAAGAATACCACAAGAAACTGATATCCACACACTCTCTATAGCAACAAATAGCGCAGAAAGCTCTGCTCACAATTTAATATATCATGTCAACGTTCCCATAAATGCGTTCAAAAACCAAATCTTTCTCAATAGCGGTCCTACATCCGAATACAAATTCGAAATTGTTTTCCCCACCTATCACAGGCATACTATAACTCAAACCGAATTTAATACGGATAATTTAGTACAAATTTTAAAAAAATACCTCTACCCATCAATCATAAATTGTATCAAAACATCCGAATCAAATATAGGTATGATACAAGACATATTTCTAGACCATTTCCGAAACTATAAAATTAGATTTTCTAACATACAGGTAAGAGATGTTAAAAGCGAACAAGAGCAAGAAGAAATTATCCTAAAAATACATAAGCGTGCACACAGAAACGCAAGGGAAAATAAATTACAAGTTCTTGAAAATAGCTATTTTCCCGCAATGACAAGAAAAATCAAAAATATAATTAAAAAATGCGTTGTGTGCAAAGAAAATAAATACGATCGGCATCCGATGAAACCACAAATCCAAGCCACGCCAATTCCTCAGTTCCCAGGACAGATAGTCCACTTGGATATATTTTCAGTCGGAAAGGATCTGGTTCTCACGGCAATCGATAAATTCTCGAAGTATACTATTGCAAAACCTATACAATCCAAAGCTGCCGAAGACATAAGACAACCATTGAGGGATATTCTCTACGCATTCATGCCCGAGACCATCGTTATGGATAACGAGAAGTCCTTCAGCTCGGAATCCATAAAATTTATGATTGAAAATGAATTTGGAATAAGAATTTTTCGAACAGCCCCCTATACTGGCTGTTCTAATGGTCAAATAGAAAGATTTCATTCAACCTTACAAGAAATTATGTGTTTTTTAAAAACCGAAAAAATACACCGGTCATTTCAAGAATTGTTGGATAGATCTGTAAACGAGTATAACCAATCGATTCATACGGTCACAAGAAAAAAACCCATAGAAGCATTTTTTGGCAGACGGGTTAGCACAAATCCCGAACTGCTGGCGAAAGATAGGGAAGAAACCATTAAAAAACTCGTAGAAAAACAGGAAAATGATCTTTCATATCATAATACAAAAAGAACACCACCAAAAAAATATGCAGAGGGAGACGTAATTTTCGTAAGAATAAATAAAAGTCTAGGAAACAAATTATCGGCTAAATACAAAAAAGAAATAGTGGCACAAGATTTCAATACAACAGTAGTAACTAAGTCAAAAAGAGTGGTTCATAAAAACAACATTAAGCAATCTAGAAAATCTATTTTTTTTTTTTAGGACAATATGGAACTCCTACTTACAATTTTTATGTGGGTACTAATGACGAAAGCACAACAATTGGACGTACAAGACCTGACCAACAATAATGGTTACATACCTATAAAAACAGGCGAACAGAAGACGATCAGCTACTACGATAAGGTTTTGCACTTTATAAACTTGACTGCATATGAGAAGACGATATTGTTGATCTCCAAAAACATAGAAACGTTAAATGCCACCACTTTTGAAGATAAACAACTTATTAGTACAGTAAATAAAAACTTTTTATTACTCAGAACACGAATAAATAACCTTCATATAAATTCTAAATCCAAAAGAGGACTTTTTAACATTGTAGGAAAATGCTTAAAGATCATAGCAGGATCGATGGTCAGTGATGACGAACAAGAAATACGAGAAACTATATCAAAAATACACGACAGCGAACAGGTTACTGACAGAGCAATTAATAACTTAACTCTCGTAAACAAATTAATAATATCACGAAACATATAAACAAACAACATGTTCTCATTAGTAGTTACATTAATAATTTTAGATCCCAAACACAAAATAGAATTGAAACACTCGAAGACGAAGTTCAATTTATCCAACACATATACAGAGTTAACAGTGACATATTACTTCTGAATAATCACGTCGAGGACATCGGACGGGTAATATTTTCCTGTAAGTTGGGCGTTATTCCCAGCGACATTTTGACACAAAAGGAATTAGACTTAATCACGGACTTCGATAGTTATAATAGCATAAAAATTGTAGTACTTTTTCAAATTAATAGAATCATATTAACATTACTAATACCACAATTTTCTTCTAATATTTTGTCAAAAATAAAATTTGAGCCTCTGCCAAATATCCAAAATAAATCAATAATATTAAACCAAACAGAAATATTAGCCGATAACAATAATAATATTTATACAATAAATATTAAAGATAACCTGGAAAAAAATTTAATTGCATTAGACAATAAATGCTTATCAAATATTCTAGATTTTAGAGAAGCTCAATGTGAGCTCGAAAAGTCAGAAAAAACCGGTTACAGAAATTATTCAAGGATTGATTATATTTAAAAATTTTGAAGGAATAATAACTCATGACTGCAGTAAAGTAAAAATAAAACAGAAAGGAACGTTTCTTATCAGATTCGAAAATTGTAAAATTAATGTACTAAATAAAACATATATTAATTCTAACCTTAAGATATACGATACACTTGTTTTACCTAGCCTAATTACAAGGATGAAAGAAAATAATAATACAAAGCTTAATTTGAAACTTGAAAATTTATACTTAAACAACTGCAGCATGAGGATAACATTAAAATACTAACAAGTAAGAATAAAAATACACATGTAATTAGTCTAAGTACAGATGTGGCAATTGTAATTCTCTTTTTTTTAACATTTGTAATAATTTTAAAACTTAAGCGGAAATGGTATATATTGTCAAAACCACAAATTAGCACGGGTTATATCCCAAATATAGAAAATGGACCATTTCTGCAAATTTCAAACCCCCAAATTAATAAATAATCGATTGCGGTCAATCGACTTAAGAGGGGAAGAGTTAACTCAAACAAAGTTAACGAACTCTGTACTTTTTACATTACCTATTTTTTATATTTTATTTCACAATAATTAAATTGCTTACTTATGTTTTTGCCCTAGTTTATATTTTGCAATAAGCACAAACTTATTTGTATTTCGCAATAATGCAATAATGCAATTAATACATATAAGTTCCTAGAATAAAGTCACACCACTATTATATTTAGGTCATTTATATTAATATAAATTAAGTACTTTTAATATTAAGTTTGAGTTGTAATTTTAATATAATAAAGTACGGTCATTCTGACCAAAACCCAATTTTTTTTGAACTTTCAATAAAGAAAGTTCTTAACTTACATAAGTATGTATGTATGTATGTGTGTCTTGTAAAAATAAAACAATGAAATTGAAATTATTTTAAATCGAACATATTTCATTTACATATATATTATTTTTATATTTTTTTATATATAATTCTAAAACTTTAAGATTTTGGTAGCTCGTCACAATATAAAAAGTTCAAGAATCCTTTACATGAAGCAGATTTTCAAATCGCGTATTTATCATATTTCGATAGGTAACCCTCTTATTTATCGATATAAGCCAAAAATCTAGTTATCTACGATATGTAAGTATGCATTACTGAAAAGTAAAGTTGGGATATTACCTGCACAAAAATAATTTAAGTTTTCAAAATTAAAATACAGCAAACTTTTTTTGTAAATTTTTATTTAAGCATTGAGATTAAGTTAATTTTATATAAATATTCGCAGTTTTCTTGTATACATAGATATAATTTTATATATTGTTTTTGTATGTATTTATTACTTGTAAGTAAGATTTTTCTTATTAAGTTTGGTGACTTCAATTAATATGGATAAGTTTATTAATCGCCCGTATTATTTTGTAGCTTCAATATAAGGCTAATTATTGATTACAAAATGAGCTTTAAAAATTTTTTAGTTCGAATAAGAACAAAATAAGTACATGCATATGTATGTATGTATAATAAGTTTGCTTTTAATATTAATAATCGTTTCCTTTCAATGCACCAAAGCAAAACCTTGGTTGGTTTCGTAAAAATTGTCACATTGCGTTTTGTTAAGTACTCTTATGTGACTTAAAATATCTGAAAAATTTCAAAATTTCAATCAAATAATTTGTGAATACATTGGCATTCTTATAATTTAAATCCTTCAGAAAAAGTCATCAATAAATAACTTACTACTTTTTTAAATTAACCAAATATATAAAACAATTAAAGCGATAAATATTTAATATTAAGCGATTAATATTTAATATGCATATAATAAATCTTATTATTAAAGGCAATTACAATGAAAAAAAAGTTATTAAGTTTAATATTAAAAAAATTCTATTATATGTGAATGCGTATTATACGGCTGCTACACAGAGAAAACAGTGCCTAATAAATACCTAATAAAATAGAACTAAATTAATAAGATTTCTCTATGGTTTTTTTTTTTTCAAGAAGGAAGTCTTATTATTTTAATAAGGAAAACCTTATTGAAAAAATCAATAAGGAATCTTATAATTTTTATTAGGTATTCTTATTGTTTTTTTCAATAAGGTTTTTTCTTGATTTTATTAGGTATTCTTATTGTTTTTTTTCAATAAGGTTTTCTTCTTGATTTTATTAGGTATTCTTATTGATTTTTTCAAAAAGGTTTTCTTCTTGATTTTATTAGGCCATCTTATTGTTTTTTTCAATAAGAATATCTTCTTGATTTCATTAGATTCACACTGTAGTCATAAGTCATAAAATAATAGCCGGCAACATGAGCTGAACTATTTTTTTGGGCGGCGGCAAGTGGAAAAACGTGCACAAGCTGCCAGGCAGATCACTTACACAAACACATATTTTCATTCAAAGGCGAATTAATTATAAGGTGGATGCAGTGGCGAATTCACGCGAATTTATACATTCCTACACTGTCAAATTTGTTATATATTTTCCGGCGCTATTTTAATGTTATTTTCGTGCAAAAGGCAAATTCATTACGACTACAATAATTCAACAACAAAGCAAACAACAGGCATTTTGTTTGTGTGAACGGCAAATTCATTACCTACGCTGTCAAAATTTTCCATGCATAAAATATTACATTAAAATGGCGCCGGAAAATATGTAACAAATTTGACATTGTTGGTAATGTATAAATTCGCGTGAATTCGCCACTGCATCCACCTTATAATTAATTCGCCTTGGTCGTGCATATACCTGGTAATGAATTTGCCTTGTTTTCATTCTTGTGCTATTTAAAAGTTGTGACGGCTTGTAAATTTTATCGCCGGCTCGAATAAGGAGTTACAGCTGCTCGAATAAGGAGTTACAGCTGCTCGACTAAGATTTCTACTGTTATTCTATGACAAACCATAAACATAACTCAAAATGTCTTATTATTATATGACTTATTTGCTTGAAGCACAGCAACAATTTTTTTATACTATTGTAAAATAATAAGATATTATGACAATATGACTGATATGACAACAGTGTGAACACCCCAAATATATAAGTGTTGAATTACGTCACTAGATTATACTGCAGTTAAACAACGTTCACATTTATCAAATATTTGTCCAAAAAAACGTAACCACTAGTTAAAAACGTAATCACTATTCCTAAGAGACATTTAAGGTAAGGCTTTTTATATTGCAAAATTTAATTAATTGTTCTACAAAAAAGTATTTTGCGACACTAAATTCAAAAAATATTGGAATGCAAATAAATAAATTATAATTTTCTTTTTTGGTTACGTTTTTTTCGCCAAATATGTGACATTGTGAACGTAGCTTTGGAAATAAAAACAAAAAATAATAAAAAATCAAAAAATTAATCAGTTAGTATTTTAGAACTTTACAGCCGCATCTTTAAATATTTGTCGTTGAAATCTGTTTAATAATTTGTAATTAAGATAAATGTTTTATTTTTTTAATGAATATTTGGTAGAGTACAGCAACAGTTCAGAATTTTTGTTATGGTTTAAACAAGTTTTCTCTTTCAGCAGCATTGGTATGTGGGAGAGACGATCCGATTATTCGACTATACGTGTTTTAATGTTTGAATTCTGTAATGAAAATTGAACTCGTTAATAAAAAAAGTAAACTACATATGTATAAGATGTATTCATTTTTTTTTTTTAATTTCTGAAATGAAAATCATCATTGATTGATTGGCAGTGGTTATATATGCGAGCAGTGCAGGTCATTAACAGGCTAAAAACACCGTTTTACACTGACCCAAACATAGAACTGACGCAAAGCTTTACGTCACGGGGAGAAAAGGTCCTAGCTCCTATCTTAATTATTTTAATTTTTCTTCGAATTTCCTCCAACTTACGAAGTTCCAATAAAACCATTATATGCTAAGTTTTATGTATTAATTCCTACAAGAACAATGACGGTCATTTGATGCATCATCTGATGGTCATTGCTGATGGGTATATACATCAGAAGGTTCTATCATTTTATTAAGGGCAATATGAAACATCTGATGATTTCGTGAAAAAGTAAAACATATATCTGAACTGCTCACTCCACAGTATTTTATTAATCAGTACTGATGTAAACATCGTCATAGCTGAGTATTCAGTACTGATCCAAACATAGGGCCTGTTCGGAAATGCATCACTGCGCAGCAACTGATGCGTATGTGTGATTAGTTTGCTCAGCTGATACAAAACAACATATGCAGTGTTACCAGCCGTTGATTTTCAGAACACACAACGCATCAGATGCGGCGCAGTGATGCATTTCCGAACAGGCCCATAATAGTCAGAGCTGACTAATCAGTACTGATGTAAACATAGTCACAGCTGACTTATCCGTACTGATGTATAAACCCGTCATAGCTGACTGGTACATCATTTATAAAGAAAACATTGTTGTTTTTAATTTTTTAAATAAATATTTTATTAAAAATTTATATTTTTATTATATTAACATTAAATTAAAAAAAACTAAAAATTAAATTAACAAATTAAAAAAAATAATTCAAAATAAATATAACAAAAAAAAAAAATTAATAAATAAATAAATAAAATTAATATAAATAAAAATGAACGCATTAAATAAAGAAAAAACAAACAAATTAAAAATGTAATTAAAAAAATAAAACAAAATATACAAATTAATTTTTATTTCTTTTTGAATACAGTTTTTGTTTCTGCCTATGCTAGTTTTTGTCCACTTCCTTCCTCAAACGCTTCTCAAATTCGATGGAGGATTGCTAGGAAAAGACATCTGAAATTTTAAAAGTTAAATTAAACAAGTGTATACATATTACTTATCTTATTGGTAGGCTCAAACGGTTACATACCTCTTAAAAGCTTTTTGAAGAGTGTCAAATTCCTCAGCGCTTTTTTCTCCTACCGCCCTTCCCAATTAAATTTGTCCATCAACTCATCCGTCATTAGTTTAAGGATGACTTCGTCGACGTCTTCTGCCACTACCTTCTCTTTAGACATAAACGTTCTCTGTAAGAAGAGTAAACTTGAAATTTTTTACATATATAATTCAAATTTAAGTTGCTTTCTACTGCCATTGTGAAGTCCGACGATTGAATTTTCTTCTCAAGGCTATCAACATCTTTCACAGTTTTTAATGGCAGCATTGAGGCGACTTCATTCAGAGAATGGTCTACAATTTCTTCCTTCATGTGGCACACTGACTGCTCTACCTTCCTTTTGGAGATCTTGTATTACATACATATCGATTTTCAATTGAGCCATAATCTCAGCTTTGGAAAAATGCTGTAAAAAGTTTAGAAGTGAATGAAGAAAGGAAAATTGGAAATTCTATATATGTATATGTACTTACATTTGTCTCACATCTCGCAATAGCCTCCAGATTGCTGACAAAAGCGGCCTGCCCATTGCTCAAGCAAGTATGGTTTTCCAGTACTTTGTTTTGCTTTAACATTTGAAAATACGAATAATGTAAAAAAGAAAGTGATTGTATTGAAAAGTCATAATATTATACATAAATTCTATTCTCTTTTGAGCCGGTCTTTGAGGCCTTTCTGACCTGCTACATTGTTTTGCCCCATTCAATATTGGTTTTAAGGTCGCAAGAATTTCTAAAATAAAATAAATAATGGTCGATCAAGTACAACTTAATAATTTAATTAATTAATTTAATTAACCTTCGTTTCCTTCTGGTTCCTTTGTTAAGGAATATGTCATCCTTAGCAATACAGCTTGGTTCGCTAAAAATTAAAAATAATGAATATGGGTGTACATTAAATATTAATATACATTTTTAAAGAAGTATATTTTTCTTACATTCTATACGCTAGGAAAGCTCTAGCTTCTTCGAAAATGTCATCTAAAAGATCCATGTATAATATTTTTATTTCAATTCGTTCTCCATTTTTTATAAAACTTTTTATTTTTCACTGCACAGTTTATATTCAAACTATCACCACGAACATTTAATTTTCTATTTGACAATTTTTTATCAGCACTCGGGGATTAACAAAAATTAATATGACATTTGCATGCTAAACGACAAAAAATGAAACCCTGCATTATACATGCAGTTGTCTTTCTCATACAGCCATACCTAAACAAGAGCGGCAAGCGTTTTTTAGCTGTCAAAAGTTCTCATGCCCATACAATTTGTATGGTGCATCGCGAAATAACGCGGCGGTAACGCGGCGGCAAAATTTTGCAATTGGAAAATCCGATTCTGACAGCGCGTTTAATAGTGAAGTTAGCTGCAAAAGACAAGCACTCATGATACAATGACTATAAGGTAGTCTTACCAGCCCAGCTGACAATTCTTGTAAATTACTTGTTTTTTATTTCAAGTGTTAAATTTTGATTTGTATTTATTTTTTCGTATTTGAATGAATAATTTTGATTTATATTTTTGTCACAGGTTGAAACACACACATACACATTTATACTTTTGACTTCTGAGGAATTTTTTTGTTGTGTTTGTTGTAGAGATGCATGTATTATTAGGTTATGAGTATACTATTATAATCAGGGTTGTTATATATTTTGTAATAACCCTGTTTTTATGACAAAGCGTTGACGCTCTTGTTTAGGTATGGTATTTCAGCGTTAACGCTAGGCGGTAGAAAACGTTCCGCTTTCCGCTCTTGTTTAGGTATGGCTGATACATACTTGTTAATTTTTCGCCTGTATGAAATGGCATTGCCATTACGCAAAATTTTTTATTAACAGTCTTGTTTAAAAAAATCCCCACAATTTCATGATATATATAAAATCAAAATATTTCCATGAAATTTATTTTAAAAAAGGACAAAAAAACTAAAACTTTCGAAAAATATATTCTGATGATCAAACACGCATATCAAAATGATGCCAAATTAAGATTGAGTAAAAGAGAAAATTAAACAAAATGTTAATCAAAATTTGGTACGAAAACCCCACTATGGCAATGACGACAGCAAAAATTTAATACAAAATTGCTGCAAGTGTGTTAAGCAATGTACAGACGATTGGCAGATCTTAAAATATTGTAAGATATGGCAATATGCTGACAACGTACTGACAATGAAAAATTGTTACCAAAAGGTAAATTGTAAGTTCAGACGATTGTAAGAAAACCTTACAATTTCATTGCCAGACAATTGTCAGCCAATAAATTTATCTGCTAACAAAAATTGTCAGTTCACACGGTTGTCAGATTGTTGTGTGGCAAAAATTGCCAGATGCGTTGTTAAGCATTGTCAGAACTGTCAAAGCTAATATTATTTATGGGCAGCGTTGCCAATAGAAAAATTATCTGACAATGGTTCCATTGTCAGATGCATTAATTTTAACACATCTGCCAATAAAAGAGATCTTACAATGTCTGACAATTATCTGACAATGGTAAAGTAGAGTGTTCTCACGACTGTCAGATGTCTGACAATATTATTGTCTTACAATGAACTGACAATGCTTTTTCTTGACGCGTTGCCAGACAAAAATTGTAAGTTCAGACGGTTGTCAGACATTTTCTGTAAATTTTTCTGACAATATTGTAAGATCTGCCAATCGTCTGTACATAGCTTTAGTAAATAAGTTTTGTGTGGGTTAGTTTCCATCAGCAATTTCTTGTAGGGAATGATTACATAACTTGAATAACTTGAAGCTTTTTTTTTTGTGGAATATTTCAAACGTAGGCAAAGTATTTGCCTTACCTTATCAACAGCCAGGCAATAACTCAAAGTTTCCTTGCTGTGCCTTTTTTACCTGCGACACACAGTCATACACATACGTACATACGCGGTCGATTGGCTGTGCATTGCGGTTTTATACTACAAACATATGTAAATATGTTGTTTCATGGTGTATGTACGCGTATGTACGAAACCAGCTTTAATTTTGACGTAACAAACAATTCAGATTTTTGAAACAAGGATTTTATTTAAATTCTCCAGAAATACGATTTTATGTTAAATATAATTTTCAAATGAATATTTGTATTGCAAACATTGAGGAAAAAAAAGAAGAAAAGTAAAATGGGTTAATTTAACTAAGAGTACTGTTTTTTTTTTTTTGTTTCAAGACTGCAAAAAACTGAGGGCCAAATTTACAGTAATTAGTAAACTAAAATGATAACTATTGTTTAACTAATACTTCATATTCACAGTGTATTATTTAACCAACACTCTTAATATGAACAAAAAATGGTAGCCCTATCAAACTATTAACAATTCTGTTATAGCATATGGCTTTTGTTTACATTTGATATATTATTTCTTAAAAAATGGCGTATACATTCAAGAACTTGCCACGCCACCTACTTGCAAAGACGGAATATATCCATAAAATCTTTTTACATTACGTTGGCGACGCTCAGCAACAATATTCCGCGTATTATTAGTATCAGTGTCTCTTTCAATATCGGACTCCGTGTTTTCAATTTCACATGCTATATCTAAAATTTTTCACAAAACAAAAATACTAATAATAAATTCCAACGAATCAGCTGTTGTCTAACTGTTAGTTAACCAATGACGTTTGATGGTTTAACTAATGTTAAACTAGAAGCTGTGAATCAAATATTATTAGTTAAACTATTGCTATTAGCTATGTAACTGATGACTGTGAATTTGGGCCTTAGAGGTACAGATATGTACATAGTTCAATTTATTTACTTGGTTTTTCTTTTATTTTTAAGAATTATGAATTTTTTTACGCCAGAGTACAATATACATATGTAAAGTTCAATTTTTTTGTAAAAACCTTTTTCAGTTTTGTTTGTGACACTCGTTTTGTAGTGCTCTTTTTTTACTGTTCACCTTATCACGTTTATCACCCTTTTAACGGCATTCAATTTTTTGTCCGTTAACGTACAGTTGTAAAAAACTATTTATTGCTCGGTAATGAATAACTTGAAGCTTTTTTTTTTGTAAGTTCGTTATGTGAATTTTTTTCTCTCGGCGCCAATGTAAGGACGTTTTTTTCGGCTGGGGTATGCTTCGTCGTGTCCAGCGTTCGTAACATAAATTTTTTTGATTTATGAGACCCAGATAATAGGTAGATAAATTCCCGTTCTGCGATAACGTGAAATGAAAAAAAGGGTTTAATTTTTGTTTTCATTACAACATTTACTATATCTTTTCACAATTGCACAAAATGCGATTCCCGTTTATAATATGAAAAAGTATTTAACTCCATCTGTTGCAGTGAAAATTTAAATCCATGTTATTCAACATAAAATGTCATACACAGAGAACGAAGTTAAACAACTTCGATGCGGCACAAGGCCGCATACAAATATATTTTACTTGCCTTAGCCGATTTTACAACATGCATACATTCGTCGTTGAAATTTGGAATTTGATTTTCAACATATATTACCCCATAAATATTACATTATATCGAGTCATAACCGCAAAAATAGCTTAAACGACAAAAACAATTTTAGCTTAAGTGACAAGCCTCTATAACGAAAAAATACAAAGAATCATTCAATGCGCTCTTAAAAAAAAATGATTTTGCTATAAATTCGTAGCGGTTCCGTGATGGCCATGAAATTGTAAGATATTATGCAAATGTTGCGAATTATTTCATTTATTACAAAAGAAAATTAAAATTGAAAACTATTTTTGCGGTTATGACTCGATATGTTATAGAAAATTTAAAAACAAGAATTAAATATTAAATAAGCAGACCACCGGTAAAGAAATTGTCTGAACCCGGCCGCAAGCAGTAGGCAATTTTAATAATAGCGTATAATCACAGATACGGCACTATGCTCCTTGTGAAAAAAAAAAATAAATATCGTCGATTGTGCATAATCACACTTTTACACTATAATTTCAGATAGTTATAACTCGGAAATATAAGTATATAGTTTAAAAATATCGAAAATATAGATAGGAAAAATATCGATATCGAATAAATACAGTTTTGAACCGTACCTTTAGATTGATTCTGTTTATTTCCTTTTTTTTTTTTTTAATAAAATGATAGGTTTTCAAATTAATATCTACGTACTTTCATATGAATGGTGCATATGTATGCTTGGTGCAAAGAGAAACAAATTTTAAAATGGAATTATTTCTAGTTGTTTTAAAAATGTCTCATTTTACTTTTCTCTTATAAGTAGTAGATCAAAATTCAATTCCACGCGGGTGGTGCCGCGGTTGCAGGTAGTAATTTAAATAAAGTGAACAACAAATTGCGTGAATATTTAAAAGAAGTCAAAATTTTCTTATATACATAAGTAAAAATATTCAGTCAATAGTAATATCAATAGAAGTCGGAACTATCGATAATATAATTTTTTTTTAATTATTTCATTTTATTATTACATTTTCCATAACACATGCTAATTGCTTTCTTGGTTTGGACCGACTTTATTCAGATGTGTTACATATTCAGTTTTATATGTTAATTTCACAGGTCTATAATTCGAAAACTATTAGCTTCCGAGACTTTTACTGCACAATAACTTTCTCTTACTTTTGGATTTTTCCAACTTGAACCCTACAAAAACTGAGTGTACTCTATACATGCGTGTATGGACTGAGTACTCCAAATGTAGCCCAAGTGTATGAAAAAAACATGGTCCAATTTACATTGCGATGTCTTACGGCTGGACCACGTAACTCAAAAACAACTCTGTATACGAAAAATACAAGTTTCTTTATTTAAAAAACACGAAATTATTTTAAGCTATTATTGTAACAATATGCAGTTATTGTAGAACAAATAACGAAATGTATGCGAAGTCACTCAAAAATAATATCATACGACTGTACTGTTAGCTTGTTAGTTTGATATTTATATAGAATAAGGGTGGTACTAATTTAAATATACATACATTATTAGGGTGTATGAAAAATGGGAAAAAAATACTAAATGCATAAAGATTCCACCAGCCTTGAACGGCATTAATGGAGTTCAATCATCCTTTGGCAAGGGAAACAGTTTAGTTATCGACCGTTGAAACGTCGAATTCGCCGTCTTGATAGTAGCCACTCGTACCAAACCATCACGACCAGCATGAGTTTCTACAACCCGTCCAAGTTTCCAATAGGCTGGAGGTACATTTTCATCTCTTAGAAGAACGACGTCGTCGACTTACAGGTTAGGTTTTTCCTTTAGCCACTTTGCTTTCGGTTGAAGAGAGAGTAGGTTATCTGTGGACCAGCGCGACCAGAAGTATTGAGTAAGTTGCTGGATATGTCTCCACTTGGAAAGGGTCGACGTTTTTAAACGGTTTTATCACTTTCTGGTAGGGCATTAAAGGGTCGGCCAATCAAAAAATGACCCGGACTTAGGTAGGGACGAACGCTCAGCAACGCTGCTAAAGCAGGCCATTGATTGCATAGGTGAAGTATGGCAGGGCGCTAGGCTGGATGCGGTTCCTATGGAGGAGAGTCCCAGGTTACCTAGAGCTTTCGCCATAATACCTGATGAACCATCGGCACCGGAGGAAATCCTTAAGATCCTTCGGTGCTGCAACGCTGTCCTACCAACCAGTGACTGGAAGGTAGCAAAGGTGTCTGCGGCCGAAGGGTGCAAAAGGAAGGTGATTCTGATCCTGAATCAGGAGTCGCTGGCGCTAGTACGGGAGAGGCAGAACAAGATGTTCTATTGCTTTAGCACAATTTTGTTACGCGTCTATCGGACTGACGCCAGACGGAATCGCGATCTGGGCCATGGAGGAAGTGATGTTGCCGCAACCTCATCCGACAGAGAAGACGCTCAATCAACCTCCTCGTTGGTTCGCAGCTTCTTTGAACGGTTGAACGTCGCGGATGGCGACGAAGACGACCTGCTGGCCTCTGATGAGGACCAGGAGGACGTCGACGTCACTTTAACTGAAAAAATGGAGGATGGTGAAGGTGACTCAAGTCAACCTACACCACTCTAAAGCAGCATCTGCTGCAATGCTCATCCGGGTGGTAGAGAAGGAGGAGGAGCTAATCATTTTCCAGGAACCTTGGGCCCATAAAGAACGGGTTTGTGGACTAAAACTCAGAGGCTACAAGCTCTTGGTTGCCAATGGTACAGGTAATATCAGATCGTGCATATTGGCTAAAAACTCTTTACGCATCTTCATTTTATCTGATTACAGTGATGAAGATACTGTGACCACAGCAATGGAGACCGAATCCGGCATCATCTGGGTAGTCTCCAGCTACATGGCCCATGACCACGGTGAGCGTCCACCAAACAACTTGGTACGTGGTATAGTGTCTAAAGCTGATACCACAAGGACGCCAATCATAATCCGTGCTGATGCGAACTCGCACAACATCACATGGGGCAGTAATAACACCAACGCACGAGGTGAGTCTCTTTTCGATTTTATTATCAATAATAATCTTGAAATAGTAAATAGGAGTTCAAAACCGACTTTTATTGTCTCAAATCGAAGTAAGGTTTTAGATATTACACTGATAAGTGCACACCACAACAGTTTAATTAGCGACTGGAAGGTCTCGGACGACTGTTCCTTTTCTGACCATCGTTATATTGATTTCTCCATAGGGTTTTGCGTGGATAGACCAAATCCTCTGCTAAACAGAAGGAAAACTAACTGGGAGTTGCAGAACAATCTCCTCCGTAACACTCTAAGCTCCGTTCCCGTTATAAACAACACTACGGATATCGATACGGCAATGATCTCTTCAATGAATCTTTCTGCTATGCAACAAATATGTCTTGCAAAGCCACGACACGCAAAGGCAAAAGTAAACCACCATGGTGGTGCCCTGATATCGCACACTCGCGAAGCGAGTGCGGTATACTTTTTAACGAGGCTAAGCAAACAGGTGACTGGTTGCGATATAAGTCCTCGCTAAACAGGTTCAAAAACTTGTTAGAAGCGCAAAAAGGAAGTCTTGGAGGAATTTCTGCAGTGGCGTAGAGAGCTCTTCCGAAACCAACCAATTGCGCAAGATATTAGCTACCTCACCGGTGGTACCCAGCTACATACAAAAATGTGGTAGCTGGACTCTAAGCAGTCACGAAACGCTCAGCGTACTTCTTGACACTCACTTTCCCGGTAACGCCCCGGTTTCTACTAAAGTTACCGCTACCGGTGATACAACTACTTCGCCTGGACAATGACAGAATCATATGGGCGATCAGTACCTTCGATCCATTCAAATCTCCTGGACCAGACGGAATTATTCCAGCGGACCTACAGAGAACTAGTCGTGCCCTGGCTCGCTGAAATCTTTACAGAATGTCTGAAAAGGGCATACATTCCGGCTTGCTGGAACCTGTGTAAAGTCGTCTTCATCCCCAAGGGGTGCAAGACGTCTAACACTAAACCTAAAGACTTTAGGCCTATCAGCCTGACGTCCTTTCTGCTCAAAACAATGGAAAGAGCTATATATATACATCTTAGAATGTCCATACCAAAGGAACTTCTATCCCCCTCACAGCATGCCTACACAAAGGGCAAGTCTGTCGAAACTGCTCTCCACTCAATGGTCAGTCACATAGAGAAATCTCTCGTACAGAAGGAATTCACTATGGTGGCTTTCCTGGACATAGAGGGCGCCTTCAATTTTGTCAAACCGGACTCAATCATCAACAGCATGATAGAGTTGGGGATTGACATCAATATCTGCAGGTTCGTAAAAAATCTGCTAACTAGAAGGGTCCTAAGTGCATCTTTTGGATGAATACAGAGCAGTGAATCGGGGCACCCTACAAGGGGATGTCTTGTCACCGCTCTTGTGGAATTTGACCATCAACTCTCTACTGCTAAGCCTAGAACGGAAGCTGGTTAAAACCGTAGCTTACGCTGACGACGTGGCAATAGCTATCTCTGGCAAATACCTGAGCACAATATCTCAGTGTATGGAATCTGCTCTGACACTCCTCAGCAAATGGAGTGTCAGCTGTGGGCTTGGCGTCAATCCGGCGAAAACCGAATTGGTGCTATTTACCAGGAGGCGCAAAATCGGAGACTTTCCGCCCCCCAAACTAAACGGGACCACACTGAAAGTCTCGGACAACGCTAAGTACCTGGGCGTAATCCTAGATAGCAAACTATCTTGGAACCTAAACACGCAGTATAGAGCAACTAAGGCCCTCGTGGATATTTACACCTGCAAAAGAGCAATTGGTCGCAGCTGGGGCATCGAACCCCGAGGGACCAACTGGATCTTTGAGACGGTAATTAAGCCCATAATTTTCTATGGGGTTATAGTCTGGTGGGAAGCGGTAGAAAAAGACTCCCACCGACAAACTATAGAGAAAATTTTTCGGCTAGCGGCGATCCTGATAACGGCAGCGCTCAGGTCTACTCCAACGAAGGCATTGTTCGCTATGCTGAACTGGCTTCCGGTGGATGTTCTGGCCAAACAGCTAGCTTTGACTGCGGCGATCAGACTGAACGCTACATGTTCATGGAAGAGAACCGATCTTGGTCACTCCAGGATTCTCCGGCAGCACCAAGCGCTCCATGACTTCACCGACTACTGCCCACCGGAACCTTATTTTGGCGGGCTTTTTCAATCCATTGTTCCCAATAGGGAATATCACTCCCTACTCCCTGCCACCGAAGGAGCCATCAGAGTTTTCACTGATGGCTCCAAAAGAGGCGTAAACACTGGGGGAGGCTTCTATGTGGAAAACTTCAACGTCAAGGTTCCATTCAGACTTCGGGATAGCTGTAGCGTCCTGCAAGCCGAAGTCTCGGCCATTACAAGAGCGGCTAGATGGCTTAGGTATTATAGGATATCGGAAGACATCCATATTTTTACCGACAGCAAAGCGGCCATTGCTGCTATCAATGGTGTATACACTACATCGACAGTGGTAAACGAATGCCGGAAGTCTCTAAACGAGATAGCAAAACCTTCAAGAGTAACACCAGTCTGGATTCAAGGGCACTCAGAGTGCACTGGAAACGATATTGCACACGAAACTGCCAAAAAGGGCACATCGTTGAGCAACTCGATGATATGTCACTTCGTTGGCATTCCTCTATCTCACTGCAAGCGATTGATCCAGCAGGAATCATACAATCTTGCTCAAGAAAGGTGGGAACAAGAGCACACCTGTCGAGTCGCCAGGTCCACTTGGCCCCGCTACAGCCTGCACAGAACTCGCGATCTACTCAGGCTTGGTAAATGTCACACAAGACGACTAGTAACAGTGCTAACGGGGCACTGGTGTTTCAGGACTCATGCCAAAAGGATGGGCCTAAGTTACAATGACTACTGCAGAAGTTGTAACGATGAGGAGGAAGAAGAAACAGTTCTTCATCTTCTATGTCAATGCCCCGCGCTTAACAGCATTAGGGCGATTACCATGGGCTCCAACACTCTGCCAGACCTCGACAGTCTGGCGAACATGGGGCTAACCAACATATCCTCCTTCTTGCAACAATCAGAATGGTTTGATTCGGCGACAGGGCAACTATAGGCAATTGAATAACCAATTGACTGAGCCCTGTCTGCTGTAGGGTAACACAAAGGGACCGAATTAACGGAACCAAGTGCGTCACGTTTCAGATGTGGCGGCCCTCGAATCCTTACCTAACCTAAGGTAGGGTAGGTCATCAGTGTCAGGTTGGACTAATGGCCTAGAATTAAGCATTGCCGCGATTCTTGTTAACAGGGTAGTTAACTCTTCAAAGTTTAAGGTAGCTTGACCAAGTGCCCTCCGTAGGTGATATTTTACACTCTTTACGGTAGATTCCCATGTGCCTCCAAAATGCGGTGCTGCCGGCAGTATGAAGTGCCATTGCACGCCTTTGGAAGAAAAAAAAATTGATATGTCAGTTTTAAATTCAAAGGTTGTTACCAGTTTGTAAATTTCTTTTAGTTTTTTTTCAGCTCCGTGGAAATTTGTTCCATTGTCACTGTAAATGTGGCCACAAAGGCCTCTTCCAGCAACAAATCGGTCTAACGCGGCTAAGAAAGCATCAGAGCTTAAATCTGATACCAGCTCCAGATGCACTGCTTTCGTGACTAGGCAGATAAATATCGCGATATATGATTTTACAACTGGTGACTTCCGACCATTATGCTGTTTATACATAATAGGCCCGGCATAATCACAACCGACTTGATAAAATGGATATGCAGCATTTACCCATAAGTTGATAATTAGACTTAGCGCTGTAGCGTTGACAGACTGTACAGTTATAGCAAACTCGTTTAGCCAGTTCTCTTACTCCCACAATCCAGAATCGTTGCCGCAGTGTTGCGATAACAGGAGTCTTCTTTCTGATAGAAGCTATGACGTTAGCGAAGTCTTTAATTTGATAATATTGGAAAAATTCATGTTCAGCGTTTCGTAGTTCGGCTACCTGAAGGGATAATACGTTGCGTGATTTGTTTCGAAAGTTATTATAAGCCCTGTAATAGTAAGCAAATGAACGAACCATGCATGATTAACGAGATTTCCGTTCATTTAGCAAAGCAATAACGTCCACTGAACCAACTGCTGTGAGAACAACTCGTTCTTTAACGCGTAATTCGTCTTTCGTGTGTACCTCTTGAACTGACTCTGACCACTCATATGCATTCTTTAGAAGTAATGGAGGCCTTAGGAACCACATCTGAAGACTTAAAAAGGCTGCTAGCTCTCATTCCTCGACTAGCACAGTCAGCTGGGTTAAGTTTGCTTGGTATATATCTCCACTTAACTTCACTGAGATTATCTAAAATATACCCTGTTCTATTACCTACAAATGTGTTCCATTTAGTAGGATGGGATGACAGCCATGCCAATACTGTTTTACTGTCGGACCATCACACAATGTTTCGTTTGTCTATATGCAGCACAGGCAACAAATATGTAAAAAGTTGGGCCAAAAGGTAAGCGGCACACACTTCCAGCCTGGGAATCGATACCATGGATATTGGCGCTACCTTTGTTTTGTCGATCACTATATTGGTAGGCACGTGACACCCAGCTCATACTTTACGGCAATATATAACAGCTGCATAGGCTGCACTTTACGCGTCGCAAAATCCATGATATGAAATCTCGGTCTCTGTTGAAAATATAATTCCAGGAATACGGATATTATTTAGTAAATAAAGTTCTGAAAACAATTCATCAACTAATGATTTGATGTCATGGGGAAGTTGATCATCCCAGTCCAAACTTAACAGCCAAAGCTTTTGAATAATTATTTTAACGCAATTGTAACCGGTGAAACCGATCCAAGATGGTCAAAGATTTTTGAGATTTCTGATAACAGCTTCCTTTTGGTGCCAAAACAGGAGTCAGTGATGCTTACCCAATAAGAAAAGAATCAGCTAATGGATTCCAGACGATTCCCAAAAGACATACAGTAATTTCTGTGGGCATATCAATAATACTCTCAATTTTGTCGTCTTTGGAAATATTATTTGGAACATTGCTTTCATTAGTAGCCCATTTTCTTAATCTAAAGCCACCAGCCGTGAGTAACTCAATTAGCTCTTCTGCTAGCCTTTGAGCCTCTTCTAATGTGTTAGCGTCCGCCATGCAATCATCTACATAAAAGAAAGTTTTTATGGCCTCGCAAGCTAATGGAAAACGTTCTCTCTCATCTTCACTCAATTGCAGCAGAGTACGGATAGCCAGATATGGGGCAGGGCTAGTTCCATAAGTCACTGTGGTGAGCCTATAATGGCGTATTTTTTCATTAGGGTTATCCCTCCACAGTATTCGTTGAAAATCTCTATCACAATTTTGCATTTCGATCATGCGAAACATTTGTTTTATATCTGCAGCGAAAGAGAATTTTTTACACCGATATCGAAGCAATACTCCCATCAGATCCTGCTGCAAAACAGGGCCCTTCAGCAAATTGTCATTTAGAGACCTTCCATTAGATGATTTGCTTGAGCCGTTAAAAACTAGCCGCAATTTAGTAGTTAGGCTATTATCTTTCACTACAGCATGGTGCGGCAAGTAATACACTTTAGATTCAGGTCTATTTATCTCATTTTCTGGTATAAGTGCCAAATGCCCCAGTGAGATATACTCATTTATAAACTCACAATATTCTGTTCTTAATTTATTATTTCAATTAAACTTACGTTCAATAGCTTTCAGCCGTCTCCATGCACCAGTATAGGACTGACCAAAGTTAGGATTCTGTTTGAAGGGCAGCCTAATAGAATATCGCTCAGCTCGTATTGTTGTGGCTCTGTAAATATCTTCAACTCTTTTATCATCTTCATTTAAGTAAGGTTCTGAGTTCTTCAGGCTTTCTATATCCCAAAATAAACGTAAAGTCTTATTTAGATCCTCATCGGGTGATGGTTGGCTCCTCACATGACACACAGTGATCGTTGGCTCCATCGAACAACCACTACAGACTATCCAACCGAAGGCTGTATTCTGTGCAATCAAATTGTTATCTTTCATAACACGGCCTTCTCTAATAAGTGAAAAGAAATAATCAAATCCGATTAAAATGTCAATTTCCTTTGGAGTATTAAACTTCTCATCAGCTAGAGGTAGGTATTTTATTTCATCCCAATAATTGATTTTTAGCTGAGAACATGGTAGTTTTGACGTAAGGCTCTTAAATATATGAGCGAGCACATACAGGTTATCATCACTGTACACAGATTTTATGTGTAGTTGAACAGTACCTTTAGTTGCACCAACTTGATTGTTACCCAATCCACTCACATAAATTTTTGATGGACTTCGCATCAGACCTAGTTTTTGAACAAATTTTTAAGATATTAGAGTATTTTGACATCCGGAATCTAAAAGAACATTGCCACTTTGATAATATCCTAAATTATCTCTTACTAACACTCTCGCCGTTGGCAACAACATATTTAAATCTCTCACCTTAGAAGATGCAGATAAATTTGCGGACGTATCCTTAGGAATAGTTAATGTCTCATTCATAATTAAATTACCCTTTAGTTCAACAGTAGATTTGCTTGGAGTCTTAGGCTCACTTACGGTTGGAACGTTTGTTGATGGCTTTCGATCCTCATGAATTAACGAATGATGATTCCCATGACAAGATTCACAAAGGTGTTGAGAAGGACAGTCTGAAACTCTATGATTTGGCTTCAAACAATTAAAACAAAGATGTTTATTTTTTATAAGCTCAATACGATTAGGTACGTCCAGTTTGCAAAAAGTGGGGCAATAAGACAGATGATGATTTTGTGAACACGCAGCGCAGCCCTTTTTCATAGAACTAGTATAAGCACGGGCAGATTTTTGACACACTTTCTGATAGGGTTTACTATTTTTCTCATTCGTGGAGGCGGGCAAGCGCTCCAAAGCATAACATCTTTTGTGTATAAACGTAATAAAGTTATCTATTGCTGGGAAAGGTACTTTATCACAATGTTCAGCCCAAGCTTGTAGTGTAAGCCTGTCAGTCAACCTTCTTACTTAAGAGGTGGACCAGCCATGGGTCTCGCCTTTCAGCGTCGGTACCTTTGTGCACGAAGGTCTCTTATAACTTTATCCGCAACATTAGAAACATTACGTAAACTTTGAATAAATGATATTTTAAGAACATACAAATGTGTGAATTCAGCCCTTCCATTACATTATGTTCTAACGTATTAGAGGAATTAGCAATACTTACTGAGATTAAGCGCGAATCTTAGTAAATAAAACTTTAGATTTTATTGAAACGTTATAAATTTATACATATGTGTTTATTGACCTGTGGGTTTAGGTATATATATATATATATATATATGTATAATATATTTTGAGCGGGTAAGTAAATATATATCAATTATTCATATAAATACATATGGCTATCTATTTTTTTTTTTTTGATGATGTTTAAATATAGTGCCACTGTGACTGTTCAAATTTATTTTGTTTATGGATTTTTTTTGATAAATTTAATGAATTTATTTCAACTGGTTTGGTGACAACTATTCGGGTGGAAAAAACGAACTTGAGTATCCAATTTGCCGATACCTTTTTACTTGACGTTGGTTGCAGTTATTGGGGTTGTTGTTGATACAGACAGGGTTTAAAATTCAATAATTTTCTGTTCACTGTGGTGAACATGCTCCCCGCGTCAAAGCTTAGGGTTTTGAATAAAAAGGGTTAGCCCGAGTAAGAGCCCATAATGAGCCAGCCAAGAAAGGAGTCCTGTGCTAATAGTGACCTGCCATCAACACGAATGATATTCGATTTTAGTATTTGACTGTAAAGGTCGCCACCCAATTCTATATTCACTGGTTCGTTGGAATAGAAGTTGGGATCGGCTAATGACAAATTCCCAAACTTTTCCTTGATAGTGTCGTTAATTTGCGTAGCGTAGGGGTTCTTTGGTAACTCCCTAGACACCAGAAAGTACATGTCATATTTTGTAGTCGATGACATATTAGGGGTGATGGTCAACCTGGTGTATCGTCTTCCATCTACATTGAAAGTGTGTAACCTGTTGGTTTCGACAACTGCTGATGCAATGCGTGACGTCGTGGAACTTGGATTCACTATTACTCTAAGTAGTTTGCATCCATCGTCTGTTGTAACATAAACTTGGCAGTGGGCACAAGCACCTTCTGTAAGAACGTTGGCAAACTAAATGGAGTGGCTGTGAGTGTGTTGGTGGCTGTTATCAATCGACGTGGTGCTGGGACGGGTGTCCTTTTGACAGATGTCGATGAGGGAGTGGTAGATAGGTCTTTCAAGATCCGTTCTGGACCATGCAGAGCAGAATGGTGTTTTCCACTACATTTTTGGCATCGGGCCTTACTGGTACACTTCCCTATCAAATGATTCCTTGCCAGGCAATTCACGCAGTAGTGAAGCTTAACTACCGTCTGGTATTTCTGAGCCAAGTTTAATTTGGCAAACTTTGTACAGCTCGTCAAACGATGATCTGCTTGGCATATACCGCAGCCAAAATATCGTTTGGGTTCTGCCCGTCGCGTTTTAGAGTCCCGTTGTTGTTTGCTGGAGTGGTTACGAGTTTTGTGGTTGTTGCTGGGTGCCATGATCTGTATTGAATGAATTTAGACTTATGTAAATCAATGTGTGTGAATATGTTAGGAACTTGAATACATGAGGGAGAGATCAGTGGATCAGACCGTGATGTATAAAGCTTGGGTTTGTGTAAACGGGTTAACTTTAAGGGTTAAGTATAAAAGTGCATGTTAGACATTATAAATAATTAACAAATGGGTAAAACCACAACTTTTGTTATTGGGCGTTTTAAAGTGCCGGTAGATGTGCGTAAATCAACGACACGATTGCGTTGATCAGAACCAGGGTAGGTATTTGTTACACGTCCAAGTAGCCATTCGTTCGGGGGTAGATTGTCCTGTCTAATAACAACAATATCGTCAATCTCAACTTGTCGCTTAGGGTGTTTCCACTTGTATCTTTTATGCAGTTCTTTAAGATATTCATCTTTCCATCGTCTGCAAAACGTATGATGCTGAATTTTTAGCTTTTGCCATCTATTCGCAAGGGTAATATTATCATTACTGCAATCGGGTTCTGCAGGGGTAAGTATTGGTGAACCTATTAAAAAATGACCTGGGGTTAAAGGGTTGAGGTCTTCTGGGTTCTTACTTGACGGGCTTAGAGGTCGTGAGTTGAGGCATCCTTCAATTCTAGTTAAAAGCGTAGCTAATTCTTTAAATGTATACCTCATTGCATTCAATTTCTTCAAATGCGACTTAAAACTTTTAACTCCTGCCTCCCATAGGCCACCCATGTGAGGAGCTCCCGGGGGTATAAAGTGCCACGTCAAGTTTTGCAAACTGTTGAAAGATGTTACAGACCCTTTTAACTGTTTCATGAATTCCTGTCGCTCTTTCCTTAGTAATTGATTCGCTCCAACAAAGTTTGTTCCATTGTCGGAGTAAATGGCGACAGGGCATCCCCGTCTCGCAAAGAATCGAGCGAATGCTGCCATAAAGGCTTGGGTTGACAGGTCTGATGTGGGTTCTAAATGTATAGCTTTTGTTGCAAAGCAAACAAAAACGCATACATAGCCTTTTGTTATTTTACAATTTCTACCATTATAAACTTTAATATCAAATGGTCCGGCAAAATCAACTCCAACGTTATGAAAGGGTCTCGTAATTTGGGTTCGTTCTGGTGGCAAGGCTGCCATAAATTGGGTAGCTTGTCGGTTCCTATACCTTGTGCACGGTACACATTTGTGTATTACTGAACTAATGAGATTCTGAAGTTTCGGAATCCAATAGCCAGACCGTATTACCCTCAACATAAGTTGATTTCCTCCATGTAGAGTCACCATATGAACATGTAGAGTTAATAATTTCGCAAGATGACATGAATAGGGTAATAAAATCGGGTGTCTTTCTGAGTATGACAAACTGTTGGAGCTTGCTAGTCGACCGTTTGCGCGCATAATATTGGCAGAGTCTAAAAATGGTGTTAGGGTGAGTAAGTGGCTCTTTCTTGGAATTGGGTGTTTCCTTTTCAGACAATGATATTCTTCTTCAATATATTTGGTCTGACATAGAATAATGAGTCTATCATGGGTTGATTTTATTTCGCTTGCATCAAGTTCAATGCTAGGGTGGGTTAATAATTTTCCAATCCTTTCTTCACTTGATTGAGAATTATTTCGATCACAATTAATTCTATTATTTCGTACTGCTTGTGTTCGAGTACATAGCTTGCGATCACAAAACCGATAGACATATGACATTAATCTTAGAGCCTTTGACAATTTGGAAAATCTTAACAATTTCTCGGTGTTATTTTCATTGTTATTTTCCAAGGGTGGGTTGATGTTGACTGTAGTTGAAAACGACTGATTAAATTTTGCTTCAGCTTGAGTTTCAGAACCAAAAATCTGCTGAACTTTCCCAAAAAACAATTGCGCAATCTTGTGGCCACGATCACGGGGCACTGCGCCTTCGGAACCCATGCCAGACGCATGGGTTTACCATACAACGAATACTGCTTCAGCTGCAACGACGAGGAGGAAGATGAAAGCGTAACACACCTCCTATGCCGCTGCCCAGCTATGGAGGATTACCGCCTTCGCTTTCTAGGCAACAGATCCTTCAGTACCCTCTCCGAGCTTTCAGTTACGGAACTTGGCTGTCTTAGCTCCTTTATCAGGAGCAGTGGATGGTTCGCCCAATAGTAGGCTGACATCCTGCCTGTTATACTGCAGAATTCACCCTTTGCCTCGACTTTTTCCCACCTGTTCTTCTCCTGCTCTTCTCTGTCCCTCTCTTTGCCTATTCTTCTTCCGACTTCTAATCTCCCTTTACTACTCCCTCTATTACTCTCCTTCATTACAGGTAGCACAATGGGACCATGCAAGGACCCAAGTGAGCTGGAATCTAATCTTCACTTTACCAGCAACCTGCTAACCTAACCTAACCTAACCTTGAGTTTCAAACGGTTTATGTGTTGTTGGCCAGTTTGATTGAGTTTCTTTTAGCCATAGTGGTCCATTCCACCACTGACTGTTTTCTTTTAACTCTTCCGAATTACAGCCTCGGCTAGCAACATCAGCTGGGTTATCGTGTGAGGCAACATGACTCCAGTTGTTCGCGCCTACAGTATCCACAATTGCAGAAACTCTGTTTGCTACAAAGGTGTTCCATGAGTTGGGTGGTTTACTGAGCCAAGCCAGGACTATTGACGAGTCCGTCCAAAAGTATGTGTTATGTTGTGGTAAGTTGAGTTGGGCTACTAAATTATGGGTAATATTAACTAATAACACAGCACCACAAAGTTCTAGTTTTGGTAACGAGATGACTTTGATGGGTGCAACTCTCGTTTTAGCGAGAAGTAGGGATACGGTACAAGGTCCATCTATGGGTGTAACTCGTACGTATAATACTGCTGAGTAAGCCTTTTCAGAAGCATCTGAAAAGCCATGAAACTCTATTTTTGCTGAGGGTGAAAATTTAATCCATCTTGGAATACGAATTTGTTCTATATTGTCATAGAACTGCAAAAACTTATGCCATTTAATTAGGGTAAGTGGGGTTAGACATTCATCCCAAGCTGTATTGTCTTGCCATATTTGTTGCATAATAATCTTAGCAGAAATAACAATTGGCGCTAACCAACCAGCTGGGTCAAAGAGACGAGCTATGTCTGAGAAAACAGTTCGTTTTGTGTATGCTGATTTCCTTTCAATTATTGGCACACTAAAGAAAAATGAGTCTTCCTTCGCATTCCACCGTATGCCTAATGTTTTGGCATTGTGAGAATCTGGTAAGGTGAGTAATTCGACATCAAGTAGGTGTTCTTCGGGAATATTGTTTAATAATTCTTTAGTGTTAGAAGTCCACTTTCTTAGAGGAAATCCAGCAGAGTCAAGAGCTGTTATTAGTTGAGTTTGAGCAATTTTAGCTTCTTCAACTGTGTGATCACCAGCCAAAACGTCGTCTACATACATGTTATTCTTCAGAATTTTTGAAGCAATTGGGTGGGTAATTTGAATGTCTTTGGCTAATTCGTGTAGGGTTCTAATAGCCAAATATGGAGCGCAATTGACTCCAAATGTCACTGTTTGCAGTTCAAAATCTTGAATGGGTTCATTAACACTTTAACGAAAAAGTACGCGCTGAAAGGGTGTGTGGGTAGGGTTTAAAATGATTTGTCTGTACATTTTTGTAATATCGGCATTAAAAACTATCTTATAAAAGCGCCACTTCAAGATAAGTACAACTAAATCTTGTTGTAGAGTAGGACCAGTATATAAAGCATCATTTAAGGTGTTACTGTTAGATGTTTTGCTCGACGCATTAAAAACAACTCTAACTTTTGTCGTAATACGTTCTGGTTTAACAACAGCATGATGAGGTAGGTAATAATGGGTGTTTGAAGATGTGTTCGGGTTAAATTTTATGGGTTTCATATGACCTAGGTCAATATATTCTTGCAGCACGCTATCATATTCAGTTTTTTGATCGGGTTTCTTCATTAAACTTTTCTCATTCCTTAAAAACTGAGCCATTGCTATATGACGTGAGTTTCCTAATTCGACTGGGGGGTAGCGAAATGGAAGATTAACCTGATATCGGCCACTTGATAACTTACGAGTAGTTATAACATAATTCTCCTCGCAAGATTTTTCTTCTTCAGAAGTATTGAGTTTTTTGGGTATTTCTTCAATTTGCCAGAATTTTGTTAAAACTTTATCAAGTGTGACAGAACTGAAATATGAAACTATGGGTTGTCTTTTATGCGAGTTTTGAACAGGTCCGGTCAGAATCCAACCAAACTTGGTTTCCTGAGCAATTAATGTGTTTAGAAAGTCTTTCTTAACTCCAGATTTCAAAATTTGTGGGTAAAAATCACTGCCAATTAGAAAATCTATTGGTCTGCTTTCGTAAAACTGTGGGTCAGCTAACTGAATATTTTTCAACTCTTCTACGGGTATTGGGTTTAAGTTTTGCGTGGGTAGATTTTTTGTAAGGGTTTTTACAACAATCGCTTGAATATTCAACTTAAAATTGCTATGGGTGTTTGACCGTAACAAAACATCACATAGTTTATTTGATCGCGCTGACACAACTTCATTAATTCCCGAGATTTCAGCAAGAATTGGGGTAATGGGTAACTGCAATTTGCGTCTAAATTTATCTGAAATAAACGAGAAATCAGAAGCTGGGTCAATGAGCGCTCTAGCTGGAAATTTCTCTCCTCTAACTTCAACGTTTAGAATCGCTGTTCATAATAACTTCACTCTGTTATCTAATATGGGTTTGCTTGAGTGGGTGTGTGTAGAGAAAGACTGTGCATTTCTTGATGTTGAAGGTTGATTATCATCAACTTGTGTGTTTGGGTTCGAATTGGGTTTGTGTAATAGGGAGTTATGTCTTCCACCGCAATATCTGCATGTGAAGGTACTACGACAATCTTTGATGATATGTGCGATAGCCAAACAATTGTAACATATTCCATTCTTTTTGACAAACTCTATTCTCTCGTTTACGTCCATAGACGTAAACTCTGAACATTTTCTGAGGGTGTGATTACTTTTGCATAGTTTGCAAATTGATCCATCGGGGTTATTCTTTGGACTTGTGTTATTTTGCAACCTTTTTTGGCTTTGGGTATAAGGGTGGTTTGTGTTTGAGAGTTTATGTTCATTTTGGGGTTTTGTTTTTGGGTGGGTGTCTTTATTTGAATGGGTTACATTGTAAAACGTTTTTCCTCTTCTATCGTAGAGATTCTTATTCTCTTGAAAATTTTTGGGTTTTAGGTTGATGTTGTGGAAATTACTCTGATCTATCACGTCATTCACCGATGTGAGCTCTTTATACGTATTTGTTAAAAACAGATGGAGATCAGTCCACGATGGCATTTTCGAACAGTCCTTAAGTGTTTTTTCAAATTCTCTTCGGACTTCTCTGGGTAGCTTTGTCGAGCATAAATATACAAATATAGGATCCCAATGATCTGTGTCTATCTCTAATGCATTTAAGTTCGAAATACAACAATTTATCTTTCTCTGGAGTTTTCTTATTGAAACACATGGTGTTCACCGTGGGTAAATTGAAAAGTGTTTTTAATTGGGCATTTATTTGCATTCTTTTGTTCTCATACTGAGAAACCAATTGATCCCATGCAATAAGGAATTTATCATTTGTTAAGGGTGCGTTGTCTACTATTTCTTTGGCTTCATCGCTAGTTTTTTGTTTTAAGTGGAAGAGCTTTTCCACTCCACTTAAACGGGTATTATTGCCGTAAATGGCTTTAAAGAGGTCTCTAAATGAAGCCCAATTTTTGAAATCTCCACTAAATATTGGCATGTCGCACGGGGGTACACTAAATGATACTGAATCTTTGGGTTGTGTCACTAGAGTATCAGGAGCAGAGAGACGCTTTTCATTTTCTTTAGAAATTTTCTCAATGGACTCCTCAATTTCTATCATTGAGGTTCTTAGCAGCTCTGACATTTCGGGTTATTTGGGTAAATTGAATGGTACCAGCTTGTTTCGGGTCATTTAAATCAGGAGATTCCCTAATCTGTTTAAATTTGTTGTCAATATCTGACCATAATTTTTCCAATTCCCTTTTTTTGAAGTTAAGGGCGGATATACATAGATTGGGAATACTCCTTTGCACCTTTATAGTCCTCTTCAAAAGACTGTAAATCTGCTATATAATTTTTTAAAGCATTGGCCAACCTTGTTAGTAGACATAATTGAGTTTTTATTTATTTAGATTTGGGTGAAAAAATGAGGTTTGGGTAATAAAAGGGTTAATAAAAACTTGAAAAAATATATAAATTTTTCCAACTGGGTCTTTTACGGCAGTATTTGTTCTTGAAAAGCAATGAATTTTAAAGTTTTCTATGTATTATGAATGGGGTGTGGGTGAGTTGTAAAATAGTTTTGCGATATTTTTTGCTTTATTGCTTTTCTCTGAAGACACAAATGTACTTCTTGTTTGCTGGGTATAGTGTACAAACCTGCACAAGAGTTAAAATCTCTTTTTTTTGCTTTATACTATGTATACACATATGTAAGTATGTAAAAAATATTTCTGGTTTTTTTTTTTTTTTTTTTTTTTTTTGTATTTTTTATATTTGTTTAATTGTTCTTTAAGAACTAAGTATATATTTACCTTCACTTATTTTGTGTTTAATTAATTTTAATATATACTTATGTAGTACATAAAACGTAAAACACAATTTTTTAATAAATATATGTACGTATGTATGTAGGGTTTTTATAATTTATTCTGCTTTTAATTCTTATTGTTGTAGTTGTTTTTGTTAATGTTTTCAATAAAATCCTTTATATTTAGTAGATTTTAAGTATTTATTTATTTATTTTTATGAGTTTTATATGTTTCAAATATACATAGGTATTTTGTTCGTTCTTTAAGTATTATTTATTTATTTAATTTATATTTTTAGTTCAAAAATTTAATTTGTGGACTGTATATTTTATGTATATATATATATATATAAGTTCACTGTTTCATTTTTCACTCAAAAGGACCATGTTCTAACGTGTTAGAGGAATTAGCAATACTTACTGAGATTAAGCGCGAATCTTAGTAAATAAAACTTTAGATTTTATTGAAACGTTATAAATTTATACATATGTGTTTATTGACCTGTGGGTTTAGGTATATATATATATATATATATGTATAATATATTTTGAGCGGGTAAGTAAATATATATCAATTATTCATATAAATACATATGGCTATCTATTTTTTTTTTTTGATGATGTTTAAATATAGTGCCACTGTGACTGTTCAAATTTATTTTGTTTATGGATTTTTTTTGATAAATTTAATGAATTTATTTGAACTGGTTTGGTGACAACTATTCGGGTGGAAAAAACGAACTTGAGTATCCAATTTGCCGATACCTTTTTACTTGACGTTGGTTGCAGTTATTGGGGTTGTTGTTGATACAGACAGGGTTTAAAATTCAATAATTTTCTGTTCACTCTGGTGAACACATTATATAAAAATACAAAATAAAATTCAGAAATTGAAAAAAACGAGCTAACTTGTGTTTCTTTAAGCTTCCATGAATTTGTTTTAATTTAAACAGGGGAGCTGCCACAGTTTCAATTTAACTCCAAACATTTTTAGTGTTGCGAAATGGTATTTAACTATAAATGTGTGTACAAATGAAATGGTCCACGGCTGCATTACATAGGAGTAGTCCAAAAACTATTCCTTTTATCTAAAATGGACCATTTACTCCAATAATTTTTGTAGGGAATATGTGTCGTTAAACTATATTTGTTTCGAAATCTTTAATATTTTAATATGTATACGTAATTATGCCTATTGTTGTTAATAGAGCTAAAAATTATCTTCAAGGCACTGTAATTGTACTAAAGTGTGGCATTTCGATATCTTATTAATCATTGAAAGATGTATTACCGATGGGTGGGGTGCAATAACGCCTTACGAAATAAGGCCTTAAAGGCTTTATTTCACTTCCAATTGAGAAATAAGGCCTTTATTGCGAAAAGGGCTTTATTGCACTCTGAAAGTGACATAAGGCCTTTATTGAAATTTAGCCAATGGTGCAATAAAGCCTTTATTTTAAAGTTTTTGCTTTTTTTGTTACAATGTTCAATTTATTGTTTTTTGTTGTTGTTGATAACAGCATTTCGCATACTAAACTGTGTCACACAAATAGTGACATAATGTCCATGGACTTTATGCACTACGTAGGAAAAAGCCACCTAAATCTTCACTTAATACAGTTTTTCTGCGTGGCGGCCTGCGGCCGATCTGAGGAGTTTTCTCCTCCATAGGACGCGGCAGGTGGCTTCGCTGAATACAGTTTTCCTGCGCGCGTCTCATTATCTTCCGTAGTGGGACGCGCGCAGGGATACTTTATTCAGCGAAGCCACCTGCCGCGTCCCATGGAGGAGAAAACCCCTAAGAGGGGCCGCAGGCCGCCACGCAGAAAAACTTTATAAAGCAAAGATTTTCAATATTGTTGCAGTTAAATTAATATTTGTGTATGCTTTTTTCCAGACATTTCCTTTTATGTACATTTTAATGTCAAGCAAATCTTTCAAAGCATATATTGCTTCATTTAAAAAGAAATTTAAGTGAAATAAGACCTTAACGGCTTTATTTCACTTTCAAAGTGCAATAAAACCTTTTTGAAATAAAGGCCTTATTTCACTTTCCATTGAGAATTAAAGCCTTTAAGGCCTTATTTCGTAAGGCGTTATTGCACCCCATCATACCGATGAACATACCCTTGTAAAATATTGTAAACACTGAATTACTTATTAAAAGCGCAAAGTACGTATGTAGGTAAAATAATTTAGAAATGCTCAGTAGTGGTCTTTACATTCGGCATCTCAATATCATAATAACGATATATGCCTAAAGTAGTGTGACTGGTTTTTTCAATTTATTATTAGCGAGGGATTTTTTCAAATTAAATTTGAAATATTATGAGGCTCTAAACTAAGGCGAATTTATATAAGGTGGGGGCCAGAATAACACAAATACAACACGAAAAACAACAGGCATTTTGTTTGTGTAAATTTCCAAACGATTGTCAATTTGTTTTGTAAAGAAAGTGAGAAATAAAGAAATGAAATTATGTATTAGTGCGTCCATCTATAAGGCCATTTCCAAAAACTGGGGATATTTTTTTGTAGTTGGGATTAAAAAATGAACTCTATACATACAACTTTTGCAATGTTCATAAAAACATAAAAAGTTAAATAATTTGAAATATGTACATGTTTTAATACAAAATGTCCATTAAAATTTTTTTTGTAAAACAAATCAAATTTATATTGATTTTTAATGAATACTTCAGCTAGCATCTAAATGTTACATACCTCTCTATATCCTTTGAAAAATTTGCGTCGATTAAATTAAGAAATATTTTGAATGCTATTGCATAACAAATAAATAGTTTACAAACAAACATAAACTACGTAATTCTCTTTTTTTGGCATATATGTATGTACATATTTGTTATATAAAAAATACATATATTTAATCGGATACTCAATTCGTCTTTTAAAATTCCACATCAAAATGTTTTTGTTTTGAAGATTTCGATGTCCTAAGTATTTAGATATATGTAAGTTGTGTGTATTGAGTTAACCCTAATAGGAATTTTCTAATGACTAAAAAATATTATTTTAGTAAACAATATAAATTTCTAACAAAGTCAATATTCTTCATACCTATTATTGAATTTGTTTTCAAAAAACAAATTTGGGGATTTTAGGAGATAATGGAATGAAAGTGTAGAATAAAAATTAAAAAAGTTAACCCAGAAACAAATAAAATTCTCTATTTGTATACAATTTGTTTTTATTAATTAATTGATATCAATTACATAAAATTAAATGCATGAGGCCAAGTGCAAGGCTCATGAACGATAAATTACATTTAAGCACTAATTTAAAATATATCATCAGTCATTCTATCCACGGGGACCCTGCGTTTCAGTGACTTCTGGTGGCCTTGAAATACAAAGATTTAGTTTGTGATTTTTCAGAATGTTTCCAATTATATAAATCTTACCTGAACTTTGAATTCCATATCCTTTTTCGCTTTTTCACGTTTGCTTCCTTTTTTCACAATTATTTTCATTTTTGCATACACTTTTTTTAATTCATATAAAAATTTTAGCTTTAAAAATTTTAATTTACAAAAAATATCAAATTTGTTTGTAAACAAAGAATTTAATAGAGAAGGAAATACTACAAAATTTGACAATCGTTTGGAAATGGCGAATTTTTGAATTCGCCATTGCTCCCACCTTGTATAGATTCGCCTTGCTCTAAACCTTAAAAATAATATTTGTATTCGGCGAATATTGTTTCAAATATTCGTATTAGTATTCGCGAATACTAAAAATTGATATTCGTAACATCACTAGTACATATGTATAAATAAATTATAAAGTTTTTTTTTATTTTTGAACTATATACAATATATACATGTGTAGGAATGTATGTACATACAAACATATGTACATAATTAATTATCGTTTGCAAAATCAACATTTTGTTTTAAAAAATAAATAATTATTTTTTGTTTTCGCTTGTGCGGTTGTCTCTTGCAGCGTTTTCCATTTTCACTGAAAAATTTTAAATGAAAAAAACGTTTCATATGAAAAGGTTTTGACATTTGTTTACACATTTACATAAAACGAGACTCAGTCTTGCTTGTTTTTATTTCTTCACAGAACGGGAATCAGAAGCAAAATGAAAACGTGAAAAAAGTTTTTTAACGAGAATCGACACCCAGCTTTAATAAATCGCCGACAATTGAACAGCTAGCTTTTTATGTTCGACTTATACAAAAAAATCGGCTTGATTTGAATAATTTTATAACAATGCAACGTTCACATTTATTAAACATTTGTCCAAAAAACTGTAACCACTAGTTTTGCTTACGAATATTGTCATTTAACTTGGTTTTTATATTGCAAATTAAAACTAATTATTCTACAAAATAAAGTATTTTTATACAGTTCTTAAAAAATGCAAACCAATAATAAAAAATATATTGGAGATTAAGGATATAAATAATTAGTTTCTGTCTTAGTTACGATTTTTCGACAAGTGTTAATAAATGTGAACGTTGCTTTAGTAGTTCGCCCAATTTTTCGAGCATATAAATAAGTACATATCTCATGATATCTAATCATTTGCAGTTATTTTAAATTATGTATGTGTATACATATATGCGAGTATGTGAATTTTACAGAAAGCAATTGAATTTTTATTCCGGACGATGCTTTTATTATGCATTAAAAATACATACATATGTACATATAATTACATATAACATTATTTTCCTCTTTTGTAAGAATTATCACACATTTTTAAGAAATTAAACATAAAATATAAAACAGATTTCAAATGCGTTTTAATACAAAATTTTAATATAAATTTCTCTTAAAATTAATATCAAATCAATTTTCATGATTTTGGGGTTAAACGTATGTAGATATGTACATACATACATATCGCTTTTTTTATTGCAACATCCTTCTTTATTTGTAAATAATTTTTCATAGACATATCTCTATCTAAACTGAAGTTATAACCACTTACATACATGCTCAAGCCGTCCATATATGTACATATGTATGTACATAAGTGCTTACGTTTTGAAAATTTTAAATGCATTTTGCCACGTTGAAATCCCTATAAACCAACTACCTCAGGTCATGGCAGAATTTTTCCATAGTAATGGACATTGGCAAGTATGGAAAATTTTTAGAAATGATTTCTTGGCATTTTTACTCCCGTCAAGACTACAGCGGGCCAAAAAACCTTTCAAAGACTACGTCCTGGCGTTGCAACATTTGATGCGACACTCCGACTTATCCGAGCAGGAAAAACTAGAGCAGATTTTCCAAAATGCGCAAGCGGACTACAAATGGTATATCCGCAGAAAAGACTTTCCAACACTGGCCGAACTGTTACAACTCGCCGAAGATTTGGAAAGTATTCCGCACACATCGGCTGCCACTAGAATCGAACACCATCGACCACCCAACAATCTCACATTTCCGCCTCGAAATCGGTGCTATCGTTGTGGAAATGATTGCCAGTGCCCCGAACACTCGCCAGACCGCAAAAACCAACGCCAGGGAAACGCCATAGGAGGTCGACGGAATTGAGGAACGTCGTCCTCCCAGACAAACCAGAGCACCCTCAAATTCAACTACCAGATTAAGCAGCGAAGCAACAAGGCTGGTCGCTTCAATGATGAATGCAGGAAAACCAATCGACGCTGTGATAGACACCGGGGCTAACAGAAATTTCATAAGACAGGATTTCATCCCATCTCTGAGCAAAAATCCCAGGTACGTATAGGAACATAACGAAGTAACTTAAGCCGATGGATCTACACGAGCGGTAAAACAGGCGGTGGAATTCCCCACCATACTAGGAAACAAATCAACGGTGAGCAATTTTCTAGTGATGCCAGAAACCACGGAAAATGTCATCGAGGGGTTAGAATTTTTACGGCAGTCCCCTTTTACATATTGGCAATTGAAAGGCAGACAGACGAATTTTGTTGAAGAAGGGGTGAAGATGCAGAGGGTATAGTACACGACCCACTGTACCGGACATTTTTCGTTTTTCTCTTTCACTCTTCGCATTTTTTATGTTATTGCTTCATATCACTTTTCTCACACCATTGTCATTTCAGTATTACTGCATGTGGTGCGTAAAATTATGTGCATAAACAACAACAGCGAAAAAGAACGAAAAGTGAATACGAACAATTTCTGTCTGTCTATTAATTTCCAATATGTAAAAGCTACATTCAAGTACAAAAATGTCTGCCTTTCAATTGCCAATATGTAAAAGGGGACGCAATATAAGACAACCATTGAAGTAGATGTGTTGACACTAACTTGTTCAACCATAAACGCCTCGTGTGGGTCTTTGCAGGAGACCGCTCCGGATAAAGTTACACCCCAAACTCCAACGAGCAAAAAGGGCAATGTCAACTGTCGGCGGCTGAGCAGAAGGTGGTGAACGAGTTCCTAGGAACCGAACTACCAATGTTTGACCAAATTAAAGGCCTGTCTACCGTAGCCACCCATAAAATTGTGATCACTGACGACCGACCAGTGAAAATACGGTATGGTCCTCGTAATTCCCTCCACCTTTATAGTGCGCTAGTTGCGTTTATTCGCATATCAGATGCGAATGCTATACTTTGTTAGAGTTTAGGTAGTTGCGTTTTGGAATATGTTACATTGTTGCACTGCAAAGCAACATGCGTTTAGGAAGGCAGCCATTGTCATTGGCTTAAAATTCTTTAGCTGCTTTTTTCTTAAGTTGTAAACACTAATAACACATTTATGTCCTCTTAAATTATTGTATTTAGATACTTAAATAGAAACATTTGACTCTGATAACCATTTTTTAAACAAATATAAAGTACATTAAGCTGACCTTCATAGATGCTGCGCCATAAAATTTGAAAGTCAGCTTACGCATGTCTTTCTTTCTTAATAGGTTTTCCACATAAACTGGTGTTTACATTTTGAAAGCCTGAATACGAATGTCTTTACCAAGAGTTTTTTCTATATATACATATGTTTATATTTTAAAAAACATATCGCTCCTTTATTGCAACATAGTCCAAATTAAAGGCCTGTCTACCGTAGCCACATAGTCATATTTTCATATCATATGAGATATGACTATGTTGCAATAAAGGAGCGATATGTACATATGCATGTATTTCTTTAGTATTTTTGTCTACAATCAGATTTCAAGATTTTAAAAGCGTTCACACGCATGACTAAAAATAAAATTAACAAGTAATAGGGTTTTGTCTCACTTTACTAAAAATTTTTTTTCTTTTAATATATTCTATGTTACAGTTAAACAAAAATTGGGTTGGTAAATATAAATTAGCTATAGTTTAGTTCAAATATTACAAGGCCATTTGGACATTGAATGCCTTTGTTAATAATTGACCAAAAATCTTGTTAATTTTACCTTAGTAAGGATTCTCTCTATTTAAATACTTGACGGTCCTCTATGGGAGATAAAGCAACTTGTTTTTCCCTAATATTCTAGTTAGGGTTATTAGTTTGTTTTCTTCATAGTGAAAGAAGGGCTGGGTAAAGCTAACATGTTGTCTCACATTATTGACACTGGAACAGCCAAACCTATTAAGAACGACTTTTTTCTCTTTCTCCTGCTATTGAAAAGCTAATGTATGAAGAACTTGACCGAATGTTATCCCTTGGGGTAATTGAAGAATCAAGTAGCGCTTGGTCTTCCCTAGTGGTACTTCAGCGCAAGCCAGGAAAAAGTCGACTATGGCTAGATAGTAGAAAATTAAATGCGGTCGCTATGGGCGACGCACACATCCTTCCGCATATTGATGGCATTCTGAGTCGCTTGCCAAAGGCCGAGTATATAACAGCCCTACACCTAAAAGATACCTTTTGGCAGATTCCATTAAATTCAGAATCTAAAGAGGAAACGGCATTTACGGTTCCTAGGAGACCACTGTATCACTTCAACCCCAAACGATGTCACGCCTGATGGACAAATTTATACCTCTGGCTCTCAGGACAGAGGTGTTCGTTTATCTTGACGATCTACTTATAATATCGGCTTCTAGTAGTCCTAAGGTCAATGGCTAATAGAATAAAAAATTCAGGAATAATCATTAATATAGAAAAAAGTAAATTTTATGTGCCCGAAGTAAAGTACCTAGGCAATTTCTTAGGTAATGGCTGTATTCGTACTGATCCTGAAAAAGTTTCTGCCATAGCAGAGTTCCCAGTACCCAAATCTGTTAAACAAGTCCGTAGGTTCCTGGGTATGACAGGAAGGTGTCGTAAATTCATTCGGAACTATTGTTATAAATGAATAATGCTTTTATTAGTTTTTGTTATTAGCTAACAGCCGCTTGTGCGACTGTTCGCTTTAATGTTTCTTTATTAACTGTACAATTCATTATTCTGTATCTTAAGTCTAACTTAAACATTCTATATTTTAATACTAATACATACACAGGGTATGTGTGGGAATATGCATGATCAGCATAATACATTCTGTATACTCTGATGATGCAGTCATAGCATGGACAAATATTTAAACAATAACAAGAGTGTTATGTTTCACTTGCTGCATGCAGACGGCATGCAGTAGTGGTTAGTCAAACACACTACACCTCCCTTTTTCAGAAAGAATAATCAATACTGAGTTGATTATTCTTACTGGTAATTAAAAATGTAAAAATTAAAAATATGGGGGTTTAAAATTGTAAGATTAAAAATTAAAGAGATTTAAGATCAAAATTATAGGGATTTAATATTAAAATTATAGGGACATTCTTCCCTTCCCTTTTTAAAAAAAATTACGTTATTATAAAATTATTTCATAATTTTGATTTTATGATTATATTAAAGATAAATGATAAATTGAATTGTATTAAAATGCTTTACCACAAAATCACATTTTAACCAATGTATTCAAAAAAATTTTAATTGATTCTTTTGATTCTATTTTTGTGGACTCTAAATCTTTTTTTGTTTTCGTCCATTAGTTCAACATTGTTATTTTCGTCAAGGCCTATTACCTTGTATGGACCTTTATATACATTTTCTAATTTGTGTCCAGCTTCATTGCGAACTAAAACAAGATCATTTATGGCCGTGTTAATTGATTTGGCCTTTTCACTGGAGGTTTTTTGTCTTTCAAGCTTTGCATTTTCAATCATAGATGCTGCTCGGTGTTGAGCTACTTGCAATCTAAATTTAATTTCTTTTTCATAAGCGTCAATATTATATATTGGATCTATAGTGTTTGTGAATTCTAAAGTAGGTGGCATTTTTCCGAAAACTAGCTCAAACGGGCAATATCCGTGAGCTGTGGATGGAGTTGTATTATAACAATAGATGAAAAATTTTAGCCAGTTATCCCAATCAGATTTATCTGATGATACATAAGATCTTAAATACTCGTTGAATGTTCTGTGAGATCTCTCAACAGTACCGAGTGTCTCATGATGATAGGGAGTAGAGTTTAATTTCTCTATCTTCATTAATTCACATAATTCTTTCAGAACTTGATTCATATATTCAGTACCCATATCGGTAATTATTTTATTCATAGGACCGTATATTAAAATAAAACCTTCCATAATTGCTTTTGCAACTTCTCTGGATGATTTATTTGGTATGGGAATTGCTACTAAATATTTAGTCAAGTCACACATCATTGTCACAGCGTATTCATTCTGTGAATCTGACCTTGGAAGTGGTCCAATGGTGTCTATTATGACTGTTTCAAACGCTTTTTGAGGAGTTGGTGTTAAAACAAAGGATTCTTTGCCTTTAAACGTTGTCTTATTTATTTGATATTCTTTGCATTGCTTGACATACTTTGCGATGCCTCTGGTCATACCTTTCCAATGGTATTGTAGTTGTATTTTCTTTATCATGCGTGTTACTCCTGGATGTCCTCCAGTTATTGGATTATTATGAAATTTTCGCATGATGTTTAATTTCTTTGAATCGGTGGTGACTTTAATTAATTTTGGTGTGAGCACAATAGTTAAATTAGAATCTTGCAAGATTTCATTACCTTTCTCTTTGAAGGTTTCTATATTTGTTCCTAGGTTATAAAGCGTACTATCATCTAGTGAAAGTCGCAATGTTGTTAGACCCATATTATCAGCTACTTTTTCAAGCTTTAGAAAGAGGTGACCTAAGTCTACATTTCTATTTATAACTGTGTCGTTCAACTTAAATTCGAAAAGTACTCGCTTTCCTTTTTTTATTATTATTTTATCTTTAGTAAAATACAATCTTGGTATTTTACGGTGCTCTTGGGCATTTATCCCCTCATATACTTTCAAACCAACCGATGTTTTACAATTAGGGTTTGTTTTAACCTTATTGTTACAACTATTTTTAGACTGAAGTCTTGTTGTTACCTTCAGTATTTTATTGATCTCTGTATTTTTTATATCTTCAAAATCTATTCGTGACAGCGCATCTGCCACTGTATTGTCTTCACCCCTAACATACTCGATTACAAAATCATACTCTTCTAAATCCAATCTCATCCGCATTAGCTTTGATGAAGGATTTTTTAATGAAAATAGATAAGTTAGTGGTTAGTGGTCACTTTTGATCACAAACTTTCTTCCATAGATATATGGCCTATAGTATTTTACAGCCCAATGTATTGCAGTTAGTTCCTGCTCTATTGTTGATTTATTACTTTCACCCTTTGTAAAAATCTGGATGCATAAGAAACAGGTAGTTGAACACCTTGTTTTTCTTGACTGAGAACAGCTCCGCAAGCGTGCTTGCTTGCGTCTGTAGTGATACAAAATTCCTTAGAAAAATCTGGATATTGAAGTATTGTATGACTCAGTAAATGTGATTTGAGGGTTTGGAAAGAATGTTCACATTCTTGAGTCCATTCAAATTGTATGTTTTTCTCGACAACCTAGTTATGTGTCGTGATAATTCGGCAAAACCAGGTATGAACCGTCGATAATAGTTACAAAAAGCTACAAAGCGTTTAGCTTCATCACCATTTTTTGGTGTTGGATATTTATCAATAATAGAAAATTTACTGTCGTCAGGTAAAATACCTTTGTCAGTACATTTGTGACCAAGGAACGTCACTTCACGACAAAAGAATAAACATTTATCAGGATGCAATTTAAGATTATATTTTCTACATAAACTGAATAAATCTTTGAGATTACGCAACATGTGTTCTGTAGAACAACCAATCACAACTGAATCGTCCATATATACGAAAGCTTGTGTTGGTGATAATCCGGCAAAAGCCAAGGACATCACTCGTTGAAATGAGTTTGGAGCTATTTTTATACCATATGGCAATCTGTTAAAACGGAAGGATCCTTTTTCTGTAGAAAAGGATGTAATATCTCTAGAGTCTTTGTCTAGTTCTATTTGATGAAAACCTGACATTAAGTCAAGGCAAGAAAAAAATTTAGCTCGGCCCAATTGGTCGAGCATATCATCTATACGTGGTAACGGAAACTTATCAGCTACTAAGTTTTTATTCACTGCCCTATAATCTACTACTAGTCTCCATCTTTTCTGATTTGTACCTGGGAGAGGTTTTTTAATTACTAAAAGAATAGGACTATTATATTCAAACACTGATGGCTCTATTATATCATCTTTTATCAATTTATCAACATGATTGTTTACTACCTCTTTATGTGAGTGAGGTATTCTGTAATTTTTTATATAAACCGGTTGTTTATTGTGGAGCTTAATCTTTTGCTTATAAAAATTATTAACCGTTATTTTTTCAGTTTCTAAAGCAAATACGTCTATAAATTCATGACACAGTGTTTTTAATTCTTTATCAACGAATTCTGGAAAGTTTTTTGATAACCTTTCAAGTTTTTCTTTATTTTTCTGTGGGTCATGGTTCTGCTTTACGATTTTATAGTCATTCAGACTTTCTGTTAATATTTGGACATTATTAATGATCAAATCATTTTCAGTTGTATTGATAATTCTTACCAAAGGCTTTGATTTTGATGTAATTGTGTTAGCAATGTATACACCATCTTGAAGCATTTGTTGCGGTATCAATACCTCTGTTTCAGTAGAATCAAATCTAATTGGTCTGATCACTTCTGATCTAGCTGGAACTGATATGCAATTAATATTAGGAGCACTCATAAGTGGGATAGATATATCATATGGAACATAATTTGTTCTCAAAGTGATAATATCTGCATTGTCTTGAAAATCTAATACACATCTGTATTTTCTAATAAAGTCTCTTCCTATTATTCCATCAACTTGAATAGGGAATTCATTTCCGACAACATGAAATTAATGTGCTATAAGAAATCTATCTATTTTGAAATCAGTTCTCACTTTTCTCAATGTAGTTATGAGACCTGTCCAATACCGTTTATATTAGTTCTTTTTGTTACATTTATTGGTTCGTTCAGAACTTGATTATGTTTGATAACTGATATGTCTGCGCCAGTGTAAATTAAAAAGGTTGACCTATTGTCATTTAAAGTAGTTCGGGATATCAAATAGCTATATAAGTTTAATTGTATGCTATGAATTGTTTCATCTAAGAAGTATGTTGGGGTGGCTGTACGTTTCCCGAATTATTTTCATCGGTAATACATCGTACATTATTGTTATTTCTTGAATTGTATCCATTATTATTGTAATGGTTACTGTTATTATTTGTATAGTTATTTCTTCCTCTGTTAGGATTTCTATTAAAATTCTCGTAGTTGGGATTATTATAGTTCCTTGAGTTGGAATTATTATTTCTAGGACCATAGTTTCTTGAACTATTAAAGTTTCTAGGATTTGAATCATCAAAATCTCTACGATCAGAGTTATTAAAATTTCTAGGATTTGAATTGTTAAAATTTCTAGAATTGGAATTATTAAAATTTCTAGAATTTCGACTATTAGAAGGATTGTTATTACGACTGTTTTGTGAGCCGTAAGCTAGGATAGAATTTGGTTGACCATATACATCGGTACAACTAGTGATAAATTTTCATATTACATCATTCATATTATTAAAGGTGCCTGATTCCATGATCAGTTTTACTCTATCATTTGAGGCATTCTTTACTATAGCTGTAACTGCTGAGCGAGTTGCATATTTATTTGCGGTTTCATTAGACAGACCATCTGATATATATGCTGTTTCTAATTTCTTTAATTTTAGCAGTAATAACGTCTACTGATTCTCCTTTAACTGAAGATCTCAGTTTCAATATTATATCTTGTAAAGTTGTCTCAGCCGACAATAAATTTCTGGCTGTACCCTTCAGCTTGGTCTTTACTAGATTTACGGCGACTGATTCATGACTCTCTTTTATTGAGTCCACTAAATTCAGCGCGTCAATAAAACTTTGTAAGTTTTCAGGGGTGCCATCGTAATCAGGAAGTAGCCTATGTGCGGTCCCTAAAAACTCTACTATAGTTTGAGGCATTATTAAATTACTTTTCAATTCAGGTATCAAAATTTGTTCATGCAAGGAATTGGGGATTACGATATCTATTCCCTTTTTAGTTGCTACTGAGAGAAGTTTTTCTCTAACGTCTGCATAGAAAGCGTCCGCTGCCGCTTTATGACCTGTAGTTAGACGAAAATAGTTTACATTAAGAAGTATCCTAATGTTTTCCAATTGCTTCAGTAAATTCCTTATGTGTTTGTTTATCGTTTCTGGCTTTGTCTCTCTGTCTTTATTAAGACATTTGTAAGATTTCAAGAATTCTTCTTTAAGTATTCTTGCCTTTCTCACAATATTCTCCCATTCCATTTACAATCAATCTCAAAATTGCCTGCTATAATCAGAATGAGCAGAAGAGAGGCCAAACAAAGACAATTTTAAGGATCACTCGATAGCAATGAAAGCAAACTTAGTCTTACCAAGGATATGATAGTTCGATAGTAGGCAAATATATTCTATTGCAAGGATTTATTTCTGGAAATAAGAGGTCACAACGTGCACTCTAATGAATTTGTTGAAGTCTATCCAACAAGAAAACAAAAGCAAAATATTGCAAAAATCAAAACATTTTTCATCACAAATGCAGGAAACAATAAATTTGACCAGATGAGTATTCAAAACAGAATTTGTATTTCAGGATAGTACTGAGTACTAAAACAATATGGTATCATTAATCAAGGATTACAAGGATTGTATGACGTTCTCCTTGAACGCATAACAAGAATAATAAAATTGTTTTTCAATGGAAATTGTATACATCTATACAATGTTTCATTCGAATGAACAATGAGGAGAAAAGAAACTGTTTTCTTTGATCGCTTATCAAAGGATAACAATTTTTGACAATAACTGTATATATTTATACAATGTATTATTCGATCGTGTTATGAAAACTCTAAAATTTGTAAGGATTTATTCCCAATTTGTTTCACCATTCATTCGTCTCACTAGACTTTGTCGAGTCCGGAAATGGTACTGAAGTTCTTCACGTATTTATTTTTTAAAGATCTTTTGTGAAGTTGGTATAAAGTTGTTAGGAATTGCAGTAAAAGTATTGCAATAGTTATTGCTAAGCACACTACTGGATATTCAACTTTGACCATTACTTCATTAACAACATTTGCGTTGGGATTTTCTATTTTTGATTCTTTGCCTCCCATTATGAAGGAAAGATATTAGAACGATATATTATGGATCAATTTAAAAGCAACTATTAAGTTTGCTCAGTAAATGAAGGAAATTTCTCAACTGAATTCAACAAATAAATATAAACGAAGTAAATGAAGAAAATTTCTCCTGAAATTCTGATACAAAATGTGAAATTCTTTGCTTTTACACCAATGTGTTTCAGCTCTGAATTATTTCACCGTTTAAAAAAAGGATTATGAGGATTTGAATTGACTCAAATCAAAAGAAAAAAAAAACTGGTTTTAAAACTTCTAATCAAGGAAGCTTTATATTTCACGAAGTTATTCTAGAATAATCATAAATCAAAACTTAATTTAACTCAAAATAAACAAATTAATATTTCAAATCTCTTTAACCGGTCGAGTTTGTCCTTCACACAGTTGTTTACATATACAAAATCAAGTTTACAATAGTTTTACTTAAAGTTAAGTTTACACAACTGTATGAGTATTAGTATATCCCTTTTTATGTCATGGGTCGTATTAGTTTAAAAAAAAATTGGTACATGTGTCTAAGTTTCAGCACTCTGTATACTCTGTATACTGAGGACCGGTCATCAGACATAAATCGATCAGAACCAATTACTGATCGAAACGGTTACCCTTATATAGTAGAATATATATATATATATCAACTGGAGGGACTCGTGAGTTTCTCAGTGACATACATATTAGTTATAATTTTATTTAATTTATTTTTGATATTATCGACTGGAGAGACTCGTAAGTATCTCAGCGATAAATCTTATATATATATTTTCTTTAAAGCGAAAAAAAATAAAAGACAAAACACAACTTTATATTTTTTTGAGAAAAAATATTACATTATTCAAAAATATATGCATGTATATTCAAATTTAATTCAAATTGAGAGGAGAAAAAAAAAAAGGAAATATTACACTATTCAAAAATATATGTATGTATATTTAAATTAAAAGATTAAACATAGAGCACAAAATTATACTTATTTAAGGATGTAATCACTGTTAGCAATCTCGGCATTTATGACTCCATTGATGCTTTCATCTTTATAACCATCAACTTCCATTCATTGAGTTGCTCGTTGCTGCGATATGTTTACAAAATATGGAGCAGGATACAATTGCTTGAGATGTTGCTCTTGCTGCTGTTGCATTATCAAAAACGATTTTCACTAAAGTGAACACAATTCATTTGCAGTGTCTGTGCCTTCATTTGGTGGACTATATTTGGATGTGGAGCATGGTCGTGTTTGTGGGGGTTTATTTTCACAATTGTTACTAGAAACTTGACTCATGATTTCAGAGAGGATTTTAGGTACTATTTAATTTTATGTACTTTCATCTTCTTTTTTTATTTTATTATTATTTTATGGAATGTTATTTTATATTATTTTTATTGATACCTATTAACTTTTTAAAGTCTCTTTAATATAAAACTCAATAAAACTATTTGATACATTTTGTAGAACTGCTGTTGTCAAATTATTTTACACACAAACTGGCAGGATCGCCATGTTATAAATGAATAATGCTTTTATTAGTTTTTGTTATTAGCTAACAGCCGCTTGTGCGACATTTCGCTTTAATGTTTCTTTATTAACTGTACTATTCATTATTCTGTATCTTAAGTCTAACTTAAACATTCTATATTTTAATACTAATACATACACAGGGTATGTGTTGGAATATGCATGATCAGCATAATACATTATGTATACTCTGATCATGCAGTCATAGCATGGACAAATATTTAAACAATAACAATGCAGACGGCATGCAGTAGTGGTTAGTCAAACACACTACACTATGCTGCTATCACTAGACCTATAACTGATTTGTTGAAAGGGAAAAGAAACATTGCTTGGTCTTGCATAGTCCTGATTTTTCGACACCGTTTTTTATGCATTGCGATGCAAGCAGAACAGTTATTGGGAGTGTGTTGGTGCAAAAAAATGCAGAGAGTGAAGAAATTCCCATTGCATATATGTCAAAGAAACTCAAACAAGCACAAAGTAATTACTCTTTTACTGAACCAGAATGCTTCATTGAAATGGCTTATGTCACAGACTGATCTTAGTACCAGATTGGCTCGGCGGGCGTTAAAACTTCAGGGTTTTAGATTCAGCATTCAGCATAGGCGTGGTACACAGAACATAATTCCTGATACTATTTCTGGAGCCAAAACCGAAGACTTGTTAGCTGTAGGCATATGCAGTGTGACTGAACTGTAAAATGATAGTGGACTTTTTGTGGACCTTAATTCTCAATATTTTAAGTCAGACGAATATATGGAAATGTTGGAAAATATCCACCAGAATATTGATAAATTCGTAGGTTTTACTTCCGAAAGAGTAAATAGATCCATACTGTCAGCAATAACATCATACGTACTACGTAAGACCTGCAGCTATATTCTGTAACTCGCTAAAGCTAAATCTCCATCGCTAAAAATGTCTAAAATCGTTTTAGAGAATTTTAGCTACATATTGAATTCTGTAACTCGTATTGCTAAATTAGGCAATGTCATAAAAATTAAATTCGCCGCAATTTTGGCGTTTGCTCGCTTCGCTAAATGTTATACATTTGTATTCTCTAAGTAAATATAAGCAACTTTTCTAGCTAGAAACGCTAAAATTTAAGCAACGATATTTTGAAGGCGCTAAAAAGTAATTGAAGCAAAATATTTTTTATATCATTGTTGCTTAGCCTTTTTTTAGAAAAATAATGAAGGAAACTACAAAAAGGATAAAAAAGGGCAAAAATACATGCTCATTTAGTATTTGGAATAGCATAGAGTTTGCCCATGACAGGTTGAAGTGTCTTAGCCGTTATGAGTAGTTTAATTTAAATAAAACTCAAATACTAAATTTAATAAAAAAATGTATTTAATAAAAAAAAAGATTTTTAAAATATTACAAAATTAATGAAAACTCTGTACACAAATTTTAAATTTGTTATGATCAAAAACATTTTTGTACAAATAAATACTTTCAAATACCTATGCCACAGTACCGCCATCAAATACCACAGTTTTAACATAGAAAAAAATTTATGTAATTTGTGCGATTTTGCTAAAAAGGTATTCTGTAACTCTAATCGCTTAGCTAAAATTTACTTTTTTCGCCGTAGCTAATTTGATATCATTAGGCAATTTCTTTCTTTCTTATTTGATAATATAATATTAAAAAGAGACAAATATATATGCGTGTATGTTTGGTATTTTATATTAGTGTTACCTTACATTATATTTTATACTCCGTAACAGTGATTGTGTTTTTGTTAAAAAAATTTTTTTAAATATGTTTTAAAACGCGTATTTTTTACAGCTATGTATTTCACAAAGTTCTAGTCCAAACTTATTGTTTTTTTGCAGCATATGCATTTTGAAAATTGTAAAGCGCATGATGTTTGAGTAGTAATTTCTCAAGAAAACATTAAGTCCGAAAGTTATGGGAACATTTATAAGAAATGGCATCACTGTTAAGAAATAATTTCAGTAATATATATATATTTAAAAATCGCACAAATTAAAAGGAAAATTGTATTCTAGAGACCAAAAGTCGAAGGAACCATACCTCTACAATATTTTGAGGTCAATCGAGTCAAAATGTATGACCGACCCCCACTAACTTTGGAGGGCCGAGCCACCTATGCCAGTGGCACACCCCCTGGAACCACCCCTGGGGTTCTTTTACCATCCTAGTATGATACTTCTCATTAATTTTATGTCTCGTTAAAGTATCATCTTTTCTGCCACCGAATGAAAACGCTAACAAATTGGTATCATCTTACCGTTTGCGAAACACATTTCTCTTTTTCTCTGCGAACTTTCGATTTATCCATGATGAGAGGTTCGCCATGCTTATCTTTCATTTTTAAATCTTGGAAAAGAGCGGTTCCTAATGCTGATGCTACTCTATCAGGCACACCAAATCTGTCGCATATCAAGGCAAAGTTAAAACAATCGTATCTTTCTGTGTATTGTGAACTTGTGCTTGTATCCATATCTTCTTGAACCGATGGCGGTGCGTATGTTAAATCATCGGGATATTGGTATGTTAACATTGGTAACATAGACCTTGCTACTTGCTCTTCAATTTCCATCATAAATGCAGCCACTGTTAGTCTGCTCTGATTATGTTGCTCGTGCATAAACTCTTTGAGGCGTTCTGGAACCAAGCCGCATGCACAATGCATTGCACATGCAGCTACCTACAAATCGTATTTAAATGTTCCAATCTGAAAAATTGTTTCCAGAGATTTTAGAAACTCTGGAAATTTTGGGTTTTTCTTTTTGCTCTTGATTTGGTCTTGATATTTGTCAACCAATATATTCAACTTAATATATACACAAATTTTTGCCATTATTTCCATAACAAGTATTTCCCAAATTCCAATCAACTTATTTTGTCTTCAATAAAGAATGATTTGTAGAAAAACTTTTTTGATCTGTTTTAGCACGTTCGCTCAAGTAAAAATAATATCACAAGATATCCAGATTGGTTGGTAAATTAAGATTACTCAACTCTAAAAACAGTAACATCATGCTTGGGTATATGACTCATTGGGTTTTCGATAGTTTTTGTTGCTTCATCTTGCGGTGTACAGGATGGTGGATTCATTATAATAGGATGATTGTTTAAATAATAAACTATGTAGCTTACGCTTTGAGTAGTTCTAAAATACTGAATTTTTATTATAAAAAATTGGACTTAAATACTAAAAATGAGAACCTTAAAACTAAATAGTACATATGCGCACCTGATTGTAGGCATGCTCTTTACTGCATATAGCTACATATTGTAAACACATGGAAGATACATTTTATTACCTAGCTATCAGGGATTACCAGTATTTAACCCAAAAATAACACAAGATTCTTAGAACGACACAATTAAAAAGTAATAACCATTTTCTATTCTGTTGCTAAATACACTTCTTAAAGATATTTGTTTACTTTTATCTCGTTTTCAGGTAAACAAGGGTTGTATATATAACTTTTTAACTTAACAAAAAAAACCTAGCCATTTCGCTGAGTTTTTCTTGTAAAGTGCCAAAAATGGTAATTTTTTGAAATGTTTGTATTGGCAAACCCCCAGGGGTGATTCCAGGGGGTGTGCCACTGGCATATGTGGGTCGGCCCTCCAAAGTTATTGGGGGTCGGTCATACATTTTGACTCGATTGTGGCACTCTAAATAGGTCAAAGTGAGATTTTTCAAAATTTGTCCCTTCGCCACAGCAGGCTACACGAACACACGACTACAAATGCTGCTAGCTTAGGGCTGCCAGAAGTATGAGACTGTCAACCAGGACACTCAAACAAACCACAAACTAAAGTACATGAGAAACTTATACATGCATATAATCCAAGAAATAATTACTTAAAAATTACCTCAAACAAATTTTTATTTTGATACATGTATCAACCATATATTTCAGATTTAAGTCCAACAATTACTATAGATACAAAACAATAAACAAAAATAAAAAAATCATTTAAATTCATACAAAACAATAAACAAAAATAAAAAATTTGTTTAAAAACATCCTTAGATATTATAAATTTGTATCTAAATTGAGTATAGTAGTTTCAAACTGTTGAAAAACAACAAACACACGTAAAATTTTGCCTGTTTGTCAAACAGCTTGTGTAGTTTATTTTGCCCTTTAGTTGAAAGAAAAATTGAATCAGAGTAGCTCTCGTTTAACTTTATTGTATTTGAATGTACCAAAAAAACCAGGACAATTTAAGAATGGACCAGGACACCAGGACAATTTATCTAAATCCAGGACAAATCCTGGAAAACCAGGACGTATTGCAGCCCTATGCTAGCTACAGTTGTAGCCGTGTAGCCATCTACTTATTTGTTTTGGAAACAACAGATACATACTGAATCAATTATACTGTGTTCTCACGGAACATGCTTCGCTCTCTATTCATGCTTCACACCCCAATAATGAGCGAAGAAACAAGGTATAAACACATTCGCCACAGCAGACTACACGAACACAAGAACACAAATGCTGCTAGCTACCGTTTAGCCATGTACTTAATTATTTTGGAAACGACAGATACTCAGAGCGGATATAAGCGATATGGATATCACTCTAAACTTCTTTACCTTTATACTGGTATACAATTTTTTAAAATAATTTACCCATTGCGAGTGAAATTCATTTTTAAAATTTTTTTATCTGACTTTTCACTTTCACAGAGAACTAACCATGCTTTTATTTAGTGTATACTTGAAAGATGTCACCGATGAAATACGTATGTTATGATTCTTTAATGATGATTTTAAGAATTAAATGAGTTAGGTAGAGCATTTGAAATAATACCTATGTCGTTTATATTCATTCTATATTGTAGGACTTATGATCAATAATATTTTAATCAAGAGAGAGCGCCGAAAAAATTACACAAAAATTTTTAGGTAAAAAAGGGCTATTACGCTATTAGTTTTTTAATCTTTAACAATGTTGGTATTTTTGACTCAAGTCAATATTCTATATAACGATAAAGCTAATAAAAATTATTGATGTATATATATTATAACATTTCAATTTTGTAATTTTCTTTTTTAAAAAAAATTTCTAATCACTAATTTGCTTTACATATTTTGTTATATTGTCAACAGAAATGGAAATTAGTTTAATTTGACTACACTCATCCCGTTTTAACTCTCGCAGTGTACAGACGCGTTTTTATAATCGTCGCAACTGAATACTAAAAATTATTTAAAGTTAAAATCTCAAAAAAATAAAACAAAAACAAAACATTGATTAAACAGTGGTTTTATTTTCTTTTTTGCTTGCGTGTAATATACATACATATATATTTGCAAATACAAACTCATATAGTGAACACAAAAAAGAGAACTCTAAATGAGTTCATCTACCAACAACAACAATAATAAACCTACAAGCAGTAAGAATGTTTATTTAACTTTGGTTCATGACGACGAAAACGAAAACCTGAATTCTACACAACACACAAATACTCGTGGGCGATCTTGCTCTCCAATCCTAAATATTGATCGAAAAGCAACAACAATTGCACCTTTTAGCAAACTTGTCAGCTTAGCTGTACAATCAAACAAACAAACAATAACTACCCAGGTGACCAACGTGCAGAAAATTAATAAAATTATAGAAAGTGAATATACTGATAATAAAATTCAAACAGGTATGGATAGATAATTTACCGTGCTGATGATAGAATAGACTTTGAAACAAAAAACAAAATCCAACATCCCTGAAGAAGTTGGAAAATCCCAACGTAACGTAGGATGAAAACCTAAAATACATAAATAATCTTTTAATTGTTATTTATATATTCTAATAATGATCTTGAAAGCCTGAATTTTGGGGAATAAAACAAAACCAAAATAAAATATAAATCACATATAAAAATTAAAAAGGTCGAAGAATAACTAAATTTAAAATCACATTTTCACAAAAAACAAAATGGCTAAAAACATTTTGACTTTTATGGAAGAAGAAAACCTTAAAGAAGAAGAAATTTTGAAAAAGTTTTTAATTAAAAATGAAAATCTTAATACTTTCTTCTCTAAAGATAATTCATAAATTTTGATTGAACTTGTATCCAAAAATACGATAAGTGTTTTGAAGAGATTCCAAATTTCAATGGATTTTTTACAAAAGGACCCAAGTAGCTGGAAAGATTGTGAAGATTATAGAAAAGGAAAATTTATTATTCAAAAACTAAAGGTTGGTAATGACTGCGCCGAACAAGGTATTAAGCTTGTTGAAGATTATCATGAGAAGATCACAAAAGATGAACAGCAGCGACAATATTTATTCAAAGTAAGTTATATATAATAATTTAACTAATTTACATTTAAATAATAATTGTTTCTTTTTAGGTTGTTCAAAAATATACGAAGCATGCGAATTTAAATAATTTAAGAAATGATTACATATAATCAAACTTACCGAAAAAGACCTTTCAAGTTGCCTTACTTTTTATATTAAAAACATATATTTATACCAATTAAAATATACTGCTTTTGCTTCTATACGAAAAACATTCACATTAATATATATTTTTAAATATTGGTTTTAAAATTTCAGTTTTTCGTTTTTAGAAATAATATTTTACACTTTTTTTAAATATTGGATTTATAGCTAATTTAAGCAAATGTGTAGTTTTGACCCCCGTTGCAAAAAAGGGTTAAATTCACTCATAATATTTTAGAATACTTTTAAAAATATCTAAAACATCCAGTTTCTGAACAATTTAAATGAATATACTTAAAAAAACGATATTTTTAGATCAATTATAGTTAAATATACAGAATTACCAAAAATTTGAACTTTGACCTCAAAGGTGCACGGCATAGAGTTATCCGATTTGGCTGAAATTTTCAGCAAGTAAGTTTAAGACTAAGTGGCAAAAGAATCTTCACATTTTTGTTTAAAATTCTGGAAAAAAATTTTTCCCATATATCGTTGTCACCCTAATGTATATACATATGTATATAAAAAACAAAAATTCTTATTGAACATATTAAATCATATTTTTCTATTCTTCTCCGAAATATTGTGCCCCGGAGAATATAAATGAATTAATTTTCCTTCACAAATAATATTAATTGTTCGTCATCCATTGCACGTTTCTATCACTTTGAAAAACATAAATAAAATACCAAGCAGCTGTTCTAAACGTTGATGGGAGTTTCAATATGTTTAGATTATATATGATTGTGTTCAAATAGTACGGTATTATTTAAAAGGTTCCAAAACATATTATTGCACCTTTTATTGTAATGAATTTGATAATTGGTTAAATTACAGTTTAACATTCATATCTATGTACATCATAGTTTTGATAATTAGTGTTACTTATTATTTAAAAGATATATTTTTGTATACTTGAATGTATTGTAATGTGTGTATATATTTAGTGGGTTTCAAAAGAAATTTTGAAACATTTTTGCCCTTCTGGATAACAAACTTTGTTATCCGGGTTTGTTAGTTTCCCTGATTATTTCTATTGTTGCCAGATCTATTCGAGAAGCTGTTTCTATTGTTATTATTAAATGGATTATTACTTCTTGCTGCACTACTTCTATTTGCACCATTGTTATTATTTCTATATCTATCAGGGTTATTGTTATTATTGTTATTTCCGTACCCATTACGATTGTAATAGTTTGTTTCAGCACGATTAAAACTGTTATTATGATTATTATAATTTCTATTATTATTTTGATTATAATACCCTTGATTTCTGTACCCTGTGTAATTTCTATTATTTCTTTGTGAATTATAGTTATTAATGCGTTCATTTTCACGCCTGTTGATTCTGAAAATGCTATTATTATTATTATCTGTTTGTAACGATCTCTCTATAGTTACACATTTCTCAACTGCTTCGCTAAGCGTTTTGGGACTACTTGCCACTAATACGTTTTGTGTATTTTATATTAACACCTTTCGTAAATACATTTAACGCCATATTTACGCTCATTTTAAAAATTGCATTTTTTGTCTCTAGCGTTGGATTTTCTATTGCTTTTAATTCAAAATTACTTAATTGTTCTGATAGTAATGCAATTTTTTCCCTGGAGGCTAAAATACTCATGTTTCCTTGCTTCATTGTGCCTAACTCATTTAAGACTTGTTGCAAAGTTCTAGGGTTTGGGTACGCATCAATTAGCAACTTCTTCAACACCGCAAACGTAGTTGGTCTGTTGGAACGTCCTAAGACACCTCGGACATGCGCAGCTAGTTTGAAGTTATAGACGTACTTGATGAATATCTCTCGGTCTTCTGTTCTCGAAATAGCATGTAATAATTCTGTTTGAACTATAAAATCTTCCAACACCTAATATGAACCCTTAAAAACATGTAGGTTTTTACCTACGACATTTATGTCAAAATGTGCCATATTGACATTTTTTTCTTCAAGTGTATCTCTTGGTAATTCTTTAGTTTCTTTTATGACTATACTATTGATCAATTTCTCAACCTTTGTGTATAATTCTCTAAATTTTAATATAACTGACTTAGTCTCTTTTTCCTCAAAATGTTCACTAATACTCTCTACTTCTTCTTTAATATGCGACAAACGCGATAATTTTTCTAATTTATACGCAGAGGTGTAAATTCTGTCTTTACTCTTTTTTAAATTTTTCTCTAGATTCTCTAATGCAATACAATATTCGTGTACTATTTCCATTTAAAATATAATATATATAATATATATTTTCTTTTTATACTTTAAAAATGCTGGCAACACTTAATTTATTTTTAACATTTTATATTTTCTAGCTTCTATATATATTTTGTTATAATTGTTTAATGTGGCAACTCTTAAAATTCCGACATTTTCTTTTCTTTAACTTCTCTCTTTCATTTCTGTTTCTTTTAATTTCATTTGTGCAAAAATAATTTGTGTATTTTACTTTTATTCGTGTATTTTTAAAAAAAATTTGTTCTTTCTTTGATCAACAAAGTGATAATAATTTTGTTTAATTTGTGTAAAATTAAGTTAGTGCATTTTAGTATTAATTATATTTTATTATATATAAATCAGCATGTGATTTAAGAATTCATGTTTTATGTACATATATAATTACAGCCAAACCCACGATATCGACCGACAAGTCGATAGAGCGACAGCCACTCACTCATTATCGTTCGTATAAGCGACCCACTAACTATCGACTTGTCGGTCGTCTGGCTTTACGTTTTAACGTAATCATTGTCAAATGACTATATTGCCACATCAAATATTCCATGTAAGTTGAGCCATAAATATGGCCATTTGCACGTCGCACAATTACTAGGTACGCTCACTTCGATAACTAGTACAACAAACCAAAAACAACTAGTATATTGTTGGTATAAAATACTCGCTTTTTTATAAAAACAATCAAATAAATTTAACAATTTCTTAAAAATGCTTTACAAACTGTAACAATTATTTGTGTATGCTGTAAAACTGTATCAGTTAGTACGGAAATTTGATGTAAAGCTATCTGAGTCAGCTGTGCTAGTAAGCTCACCTCTTGAATAGACCTTGCTTCAAATGTAAACACAAAATATATGTTTTCAATAAATTAATTTTGTGAAAACTAATTTTTAACCGCTTTTTATCTTCCATTAAAAAAAGTCTAGTTAAAGATAAAATAATAAATAATTTATATATAAATTCCAAATATATATAGCAAGAAATATATATACAATATATATAATATTGTAAATAAGGACGAAGAGGTACAAGGGGGACGTCGTAAGGCATCGAGAAGAAATCAGGGAGTGTGCGAGAAATTAAGCGATAGAGACGTAGCAGCAGAAGGAGAAGAAAAAGAAAGAAGGACTCGCTAAAAGAAAAAAAAAGAACTCATTTATTTAAATAAGCTTTAATTTTATTGTGTGTGATATTTAAACACAAGTTTTGCATAAAAAATAATAAAAAAGAGCCATTAAAAAAATTATCCAAACATTTTTTGTAGTTATATTGGGCATTACTACTTCTCCAGCTTTCCAAGGCAAACAAACAAGTTTATTATTTATTTTGTCGACAACAAAACTTTCGTGACTGATTTTGACAGTTGTTGTCGCACAATATTTCTTAGTGGGGCGGAAATTTGTATGAAAATGCTTACGTTATCGCTCGCTTTCATTGTCGATCGACTTGTCGTGCTGAAAACTTTTAGTGGGGCGCAAAACAGCTGTTTGTCGTTGAAAAGGCAAGCGAGCGATATCGATCGAAATCGTGGGTTAGGCTGTTAATTTATTTAATATATTTAATATACACAGTTTAGAAGAAAAAAAAGCGTGTTTAAAAAAATTGCATGCTTTATGCAAAAATAGAAAAAAAATTTGTTTAAAAAGGACAGTTTATTTATGCCTGTGTTGGTCCATGTCTGCTTCAAGCCGGCCAATTTGTATCCACATCTCTGACGCAATTTCCCAGGATGGAGGCGGTGTTGAATTTACGTACGCACGTACTCCTCAACAGGTATTTGCTCAATATTTGGCAGGATCGCCATGTAATGTGTGTATATATTTAGTGGGTTTCAAAAGACCTGCCTATCGAGGGTGCCGGCGCTAATGAACGCCACTGGCAATAAAAATTAAAAGGCAGTTGAATGCCAGTGATAAAATTGCCGATCTAGGCAAAGTAGAAATATTTTTATATTAGTGCCGATTCAAGGCAAAGTATTGATTAATTTATTTTCAAAAATTCATGATCTTAAATACTAACATAACAGTATCTTAAAACTACAAAAATTTCCAAAAGATTCCAATAATAATTCCAATAATAATAATAGTTAGTGTAATTATTTATAAGGAGTTTATACAAGAATTTAAATACAGTATTCTACGAGGGTAGATCTAATTATAGGTAAATAATATATTAACAAATACTAATCATATAAAATATATATGTATACTAATCATATAAAATACACTACAGTATGTATGTACATAAATTGATATGCTTAGTTTGTATTTTCATATATAGATGTACTTATGTACATACATTCAAGTATACAAAAAAAAAAAAACTTTTAAATAATAAGTAACACTAATTATCAAAACTATGATGTACATAGATATGAATGTTAAAATATAATTTAACCATGTATGAAATTTATTACAATCAAATATGTATATAAGCACAGACGATCGACACAGTATCTTGCTAGATATTGAAAAAAAATTGATTAGAAAACTTTCTCTACTAAATAAGGCAAGCATGTGTACATATTTAACAACTAAAACTTTTCAAAACAAAAAAAGTACCAACAAAGGACTTGTGTGCCCCATTGCAATTCAAAATACAACCATCCCATTACTGTCTACAATTGTCACGTATCCTCGTAATGAAATTCTATTTTCTGCAGGTTGGTACGTTACGGCAATATTTCATTTCAGTCAAGTAAGTATTTTCATAGCTTTTGCATATAACAGAAGCAATCAGCTGACACATCAGCATTTACATTTCTAGAGTTACGGTCGGCTAAAGCAGCCTTTAGCTTACATCTACAATTTCAACGGTCGGCTAAATAGGCCTTTACACGAAGCGGGGAATGCTGTGGTAATTTCTACGTTTGAAATGTGCTCTCACCACATTATTTCCTAGCCACCGCTCTCGTTATATGCAAACTTTTCTGTTATGTCCTGAGGCATCTGCAATATTGTAAATAAATCCGTACGTTTTATAACGATTTATAAAAGCTGGGGGTTGATTCTCGATTAAAAAAAAATGTTTCACGTTTTCATTTTGCTTCTGATTCCCGTTCTGTGAAGAAATAAACAGCAAGACTGAGTCTCGTTTTATGTAACTGTGTAAACAAGTGTCAAAACCTTTTCATATGAAACGTTTTTTTCATTTAAAATTTGTAAGTGAAAATGGAAAAAACTGCAAGAGACAACCGCACAAGCGAAAACAAAAAATAATTATTAATTTTTTAAAACAAAATGTTGATTTTGCAAACGATAATTATTTACTATGTACATATATTTGTATGTACATACATTCCCACATATGTATATATTGTATGTAGTTCAAAAATAAAAAAAAAAAATTAATAATTTATTTATACATATGTACTAGTGATGATGCGAATATCAATTTTTAGAATTCGCGAATACTAATACGAATATTTGAAACAATATTCGCCGAATACAAATATTACTTTAAAGGCTTAGAGCATTGATGTTCAGCCCATACAACAATTGTTTAAAAAAAATTCATACACATTTGTTACGCTCTTTTAAAAACTCATTCATTCATCGCTGAGCAAGCGACGAAAACACATGCGTCGGAGTATCGTCATTTTTTTCAGGAATTTATTAAGCATTGTTGTTGGTTTTTGTTGAACAAAGCACAGTAAACACACACGATTCAATTACAATTGAACACACAAAAAACAAAGTAAAAAAAATAAAAGCTACACGTCTACGAAATGAGATGTGAACGGTATTTTATGATAAATGATGCTTTTCATAACATTCAATGCCTTTTATGCTACAAAATATTTAGGGCTGGAAATGAAAACGTTTTGAAAAGACATTTTTATTCATATCATTATGAAATTTGTTTTAGGTGTTTGCCAATATGTTTGCTGGGAGTTAGGGTTGCGAGAGCGAGCGCTAATACATCTCATTTTTATTTTTGATCATCTATGGTTTAGAGCAGTGATGGAAAATGTGGCACAATTGTGCCATTTGTGGCACTTTTGAATGTTTGATGGCCCTGTGGTACTATCTAATCTATTTTGGCCCTTTCAGCTCAAAACTCAACTAACTGCTTCAAATCGTTAGAACGGTTTGAAATGTACTGAAAGCGTTCAGTACATTTTTAATGTAATTTTTTCCCTGTTTCGAACCCTAGTTTTGTTTACAACATTGTTTTGTTTGTCAAGAAAAAACCCTTACTTTTATTTGCAAACTGTCTTGTGCTAGTTCCAAAGGCGAATTCATTACAGGTGAACTTGTAAGTACAGCTGTTAACTTTTTTTTTCATTTTCATCATTTTGGGATGTCAAAATACACTTGAGTTTGACATTGTACAATGATTTTACAAAAACAAAATGCTTGTGGTTTTTCGTACATGTTGTACTTGTTTTATTATTGCGATCACCATATATGCATCTGAATTCGCCTTGACTAGTGCCAATATCAAATAAACACAAAAAAAACCAAGTAGACTGTCTAACGGTAAAATTTGTATTGAACAATAAAATTTCGTGTTGCTTTTGAGTAATGGTATTTGTTTAAATTTATTTAACATAAAACACATCGAACCTTTGCTGCAATAGAGTCATAACTCAAAAAATAATGCAGAATTAATTCTCATATCGTGCTTCAGAATGTGTAAAAATTTCATTCAAATATCTTGCATACTAAACTTTTGAGACAAATATTAAATTTTCGTTTATCATTAAGTTGTTAGCGAATGCGCAACTTTAAACTCATTTTTATGGAGTTATGACTCTATTGCAGCAAAGGCTCGACATATACTGTATTAGTATTACTACTGTTTTATTTCAATAAAAAGCTTGTTATCAAATATATTATAAAAAAGTTTTGTTGGCCCTCTCGAAGCTATTTTGGCCCTTTTAAATTGTCAATTTGGCCCAAAACAAAAAAACTCAAATTCCATCACTGGTTTAGAGCCACATAATATTTCAAATTTAATTTGAAAAAATCCCTCGCTTTGCGTCAGTAATAATAAATTGAAAAAAACCGTCACACTACTTTAGGTATATATCGTTATTATGATATTGAGATGCCGCACTTGGAGACAACTACTTAGCATTTCTAAATTATTTTACCTACATACGTGCTTTGCGCTTTTAATAAGTAATTCAGTGTTTACAATAATTTACAAGGTTAAAAGGGAAGAGGTATGACATCTTTCAATGATTAATAATATATCGAAATGCCAAATATAGTTTAACGACGCATCTTTAAGTTGGAAAATACATAAGGCGATAGAAAATCCAAAAGTAAGATGAAGTTATTATGCAGTAAAAGACTCGGAAACGCATAGTTTTCGAATTATAGACCTGTGACATATAAAACTGAATATGTAACACATCTGAATAAATTCGGTCCAAAACAATAAAGCAATTAGCATGTGTTATAGAAAATGTAATAATAAAATGAAATAATTAAAAAAAAAAAAAATTGATTTTATCTACTATCGATATCTATCGATAGTTCCGACTTCTATTGATATTACTATCGACTGAATATTTTTACTTATGTATATAAGAAAATTTTGACTTCTTTTAAATATTCACGCAATTTGTTGTTCACTTTATTTAAATTACTACCTGCAACCGCGGCACCACCCGCCTGGAATTGAATTTTGATCTACTACTTATAACAGAAAAGTAAAATGAGACATTTTTAAAACAACTAGAAATAATTCCATTTTAAAATTTGTTTCTCTTTGCACCAAGCATACATATGCACCATTCATATGAAAGTACGTAGATATTAATTTGAAAACCTATCATTTTATTAAAAAAAAAGGAAATAAACAGAATCAATCTAAAGGTACGGTTCAAAACTGTATTTATTCGATATCGATATTTTTCCTATCTATATTTTCGATATTTTTAAACTATATACATACTTATATTTCCGAGTTATCACTATCTGAAATTATAGTGTAAAAGTGTGATTATGCACAATCGACGATATTTTTTTATTTTTTTTCACAAGGAGCATAGTGCCGTATCTGTGATTATACGCTATTATTAAAATTGCCTACTTATGTAACTGCTTGCGGCCGGGTTCAGACAATTTCTTTACCGGTGGTCTGCTTATTTAATATTTAATTCTTGTTTTTAAATTTTCTATAACATATCGAGTCATAACCGCAAAAATAGTTTTCAATTTTAATTTTCTTTTGTAATAAATGAAATAATTCGCAACATTTGCATAATATCTTACAATTTCATGGCCATCACGGAACCGCTACGAATTTATAGCAAAATCATTTTTTTTTAAGAGCGCATTGAATGATTCTTTGTATATTTTCGTTACAGAGGCTTGTCACTTAAGCTAAAATTGTTTTTGTCGTTTAAGCTATTTTTGCGGTTATGACTCGATATAATGTAATATTTATGCGGTAATATATGTTGAAAATCAAATTCCAAATTTCAACGACGAATGTATGCATGTTAAAAAATCGGCTAAGGCAAGTAAAATATATTTGTATGCGGCCTTGTGCCGCATCGAAGTTGTTTAACTTCGTTCTCTGTGTATGACATTTTATGTTGAATAACATGGATTTAAATTTTCACTGCAACAGATGGAGTCAAATACTTTTTCATATTATAAACGGGAATCGCATTTTGTGCAATTGTGAAAAGATATAGTAAATGTTGTAATGAAAACAAAAATTAAACCCTTTTTTTCATTTCACGTTATCGCAGAACGGGAATTAGGTAGATAAATTCTCTGGGTCTCATAAATCAAATAAATTTATGTGACGAACGCTGGACACGACGAAGCATACCCCAGCCGAAAGAAACGTCGTTACATTGGCGCCGAGAGAAAAAAATTCACATAACGAACTTACAAAAAAAAAAAGCTTCAAGTTACTCATCATAATCAGTTTTAACTCTCGCAGTGTACGGACGCGTTTTTATAATCGTCGAAACTGAATATTAAAAATTATTTAAAGTTAAAATCACCAAAAAAAATAAAACAAAAACAAAACATTGATTAAACAGTTACTATACTGGTTTTATTTTATTTTTTGCTTGCGTGTAATATACATATATGTATGTATATTTGCAAATACAAACTCATATAGCGAACACAAAAAAAGCGAACTCTAAATGAGGTCATCTTCTACCAACAACAACAATAATAAACCTACAAGCAGTAAGAATGTTCATTTAACTTTGGTTCATGACGACGAAAATGAAAACCTGAATTCTACACAACACACAACTACTCGTGCGCGATCTTGCTCTCCAAACCTAAATATTGATCGAGAAGCAACAACAATTGCACCTATTAGCAAACTTGTCAGCTTAGCTGTACAGTCAAACAAACAAATAATGAATACCCAGGTGAATAACGTGCACAAAATAAATAAAATTATAGATGCAGTAAGTGAAAATAGTGATAATAAAATTCAAACAGGTATGGATAGATACATAACTGTGTTAAAAAGGGGAAGAAGTCCTAAATCTGCTCAAATCGCGTCAACGGCAAAAGTTCCCAAAGATGGAAAAAATATAAAAAATTCCGAAAATCGTTTCGCGATTTTAACTGAACAAGGTGATGAAGACACAACTAATACAAGTTCGAGTAAACCACCACCGATATACTTACGAGAACAGAACTCTAACTTTCTGGTAAAAAGCCTTATATTATTAATTGGAAAAAATGAGTTCTATGTAACTCCAATTAAGCGTGGGAAAATCAATAAAACAAAAATTCAGGTATCTAAAGAAAATAATTACAGAAAAATAGTCTCAGACTTTGAGACAAAAAATAAAAATGTTTATACATATCAGCTTGAAAGTACTAAAGGTCTTACCGTTGTAATAAAAGGTATAGATTCTAGCGTGGAACCAGAAGAGGTCAAGTCTGGCCTTGAAAATAGTGGCTTGAAGGTGAAAAATGTTTCAAACATCAAAAATAGAGAAAACATCCCACAACCAATATTTAGAGTCGAGTTACAGCCAGGTGACCGTTGAGCAGTCACATAAAAGAGCTGCACCTATCCAATGCCTGAACTGCCAAGAATTTGGGCACACGAAAACTTATTGCAAGTTGCCTACAGTCTGCGTTGTATGTGGTGAGTTACACAGTACCGCTAACTGTGATAAAATAAAAGGTGATCCCAAGGCGAAAAAATGTGGCAATTGCGGTGGAAATCACACTGCCAACTATAGAGGTTGCCCCCTTTACTCGTTTTTTAATAATTCATCAAACAAAAAAACTAATGCTACTCCCGCTCAGCCTAAAACCCCTATTAACTACCCACAATTACCTCAACCGTCCAACAGCCAGAATCAATATTCAAACGATTTCAAGTCTAACGCGACTAGTGCTCAACAACAAGCTAATAATAAATTTTAAAACTGAAAAAGTGAACATACAATTCACGAAACGTCGGGAAAAATATGGAATAAACAAATGTTACTTTTATTTACATAAAATACGGTAGGCCAATAGCTAAATTTATAAGTAAAAAATAACAAAATGAATTACATCTGGCCAATAATAATAATATAAACAAAAAAAACTAATAAATGTTGTTTAGCATTGGCTAAACATTTATTAAACTTTATTTTTATTTCTTAGATTTAAGATTTGAACAACTTATTTATGTTTCATTTTATATTTAAAGATTCAATAAATAATTTAATAAAAAAAAAAAAAGTTATTCATTACCGAGCAATAAATAGTTTTTTACAACTGTACGTAAACGCACAAAAAATTAAATGCCGTTAAAAGGGTGATAAACGTGATAAGGTGAACAATAAAAAAGAGCACGACAAAACGAGTGTCACAAACAAAACTGAAAAAGGTTTTTACAAAAAAATTGAACTTTCCATATGTATATTGTACTGTGGCGTAAAAAATTCATAATTCTTAAAAATAAAAGAAAAACCAAGTAAATAAATTGAACTATGTATGTACATATCTATACCTCTAAGTTTTTAGCAGTCGTGAAACAAAAAAAAAAAAAAAAACAGAACTCTTAGTTAAATTGAACCATTTTACTTTTCTTCTTTTTTTTTTCTAAATGTTTGCAATACAAATATTCATTTGAAAATTAAATTTAACATAAAATCGTATTTCTGGAGAATTTAAATAAAATCCTTGTTTTAAAAATCTGAATTGCTTGTTAAGTCAAAATTAAAGCTGGTTTCGTGAAAAAAACATTTCACTAAGCTATAAATAATCATACAAAAATAAAAAAAAAAAATAATTAATAATAATGTTGCGAACCACTTGGATAGACGCCATAAAACGTGATGTTTTGGTGACATACATACCTAACTGCATTCAAGTTAGATTCCGTTTGGCAAGTTTCGTGAATAGTGAGAAAAACGAAGCAAAATTCCAAAAATTGCTAGTGCTTCAAGGAAAGCACGAAGCAACATCCACACAAGGCGTGCGTAACACGAAACGATCATCAACATATGAAGCACGAGAGTAAAAGAGCGGCAACCAATTCAGTGTCCAACAAACCCATGGCCACTAGCACCTTAATGGATCATGTACCTTAGTGCGGAATATGATCTATTGGAATTTATAGAGCGTCTAGACGAACTGCCGGAAATTTACGCAATCCCTTTGAACCGACTACCTCGTATCATGGCAGAATGTTTCTAACAACGATCACTAACATGATTTCCAAATAATAATGAACATTGGCAATTATGAAAATTTTTAGGAATGATTTCTTGGCATTTTTCCGTCCCTAACTGCAGCGAGCTAAAGTGGGTCCATATGAGCAGAAACAGAGGCTGTTGAATTCCCCACCACAATAGGAAACAAATCGGAGGTGTGCAAATTTTTAGTAATGCCAGAAGCCACGACAAATTTCATCGTGGTAAACCCACGCGTTTGTACGACAATTTGGGGCAACCATTCAAGTGGCCGTATTGACGTTAACTTGCTCAACTGTAAACAGCTCGCGTGAATTCTTGCAGCAGACCGTCTCGGGAAAGGTCTCACCCCAAACACAAGTGACCGAAACGCCCGAGTTACCAGAATACAAATGGCTTTCCAGTCTGCGAGCTGAAATAGCAGAAGATTCTCGCAAGTATGCTTATTATGCGATTATTGATAACCAATTGTACCAACATTTTCGAAGGCAATTGTGTTGCCAGTCACCAACGACAACGAGTCCGGAAGAGAAGCACAATACTGTCACAGCAGGCCATCTCGGAATCCGCAAGATATAAAGCGGATTATAAATCGATACCACTGGCCCGGCATTTTTCGCGAACCGTCATGTGCGACAGTGCGAGTTCTTCCAAGAATTTAAGTCAACAACAAAACCCGCCGGTAAAATGCTAACGAAAATCCCCGAAGAGACAAGTGAAGTATTGTGAGCCGATTTTGTGGGGCCACTACCTTGCTCAAATGTCAAAGTATGGAAATAATAATGCTATTAGTGTTTTTCGACAAAGTTTTAAGGGGAACGGAGTTAACACCCATAAGAAAAGCAAGAGCCGTAGGCGTTATCAAAGCATTCATGGAACGTATTCTATGGATTTGGAGTCCCCAAAGTGCTGACTACGGATAATTGTATACAAAAGCGAAAACCCTTACTCCAGAGGTCCGCCAAGTGTATTGTAAGAAGTAAATTTAGTCTTTAGCGACTTGGTAAAGAAGAATTTAGTCCAAGCAGCCGAAGACCAAAAGCGACACTACAATTTACGAAGGAGGGCCTGGAAGCTTAAAATTGGTGATGTCGTGTTACTCCTGAAACCTTTGCGGCACAATTGGCTCCTAAATTTGTTGGGCTATACATTGTAAATATATATATCTCTGTTACAAAATTTTTACATTTATTTGAGCATGTACTCAAGTATTTATGTTTTATAAATAAATAAAATGTAAAACACAAATACTTGAGTACATGCTCAAATAAATGTAAAAATTTTGTAACGGGGAGATTTGCTTTTCATTTTTGCCTTATAAAATACTTTTAATGGCAACCAGCGGTTGTCTAATTGTATAGGTGTAGAAAAGTAAACACATTCATAATGGAAAATTATTGTTGTGTGTGTTTGAGAAATTTTTTAAAGGCTATTTTTATGCTTTGTAATTCACAAAAATATATTTGTGAGTTTTTGTAGAAATAGATGAGCTTTGGAATTTTTTTAAACATAAAGGGTAAAACATCTACTGATAAATTGGTATAGCTACCAACGAAATATATATCTAGATATTGCTAACCCGCAACAAATAAATAAAATATAAAATATATATATCTCCTTTAATTATACAAATACTCAATAACAATAAAAAAAAGAACATAAAAACAGCCCATTTTACCGATATTAAACCACGACAGTAAAGTAATTTCTTGCACTGTTCTTATACTTGCATTACCGATATTAATAAGAAAAAACCTTAGCAGCTCCCCGGCATAATCGCCAACTACGAACGCAAACCATCCACCATCGCAAGGTATTCCAAACCCCAAACACAGCCAGGGGCTTGAAAAACAAGTTCTGCTACAGCAGTGCACTCAGCCCTGCAGGAATTCAACCAACGGCGGAAACCGGCAATAAGGTGGTAACATCGTCGCCACAAGAAATAAGCAGCCTCATCGAGCAAGTTTTATAAATATACTAGCTGTTTCCCCAAAATGAAGCATAAAAAAGAGTCATTGAGTGTTTTTTTTAATACCCAAGTAAGTGTTTTATTGAAAATTTAAGTTTAAAACTATTTGAAAATCAGCTTGATGATAGGACGCTTCTATGAACAACGTTAAAAGTTTTTCCGCTTGGAGCAAAGATGTACAAATTTCTCCTACTTGAAACTCTTGAGCATGCCACATACAGTTGGCCATGTGAAAACCATGGTGTCTCCAAATGTAAACCGGCAATTTTTAATGTTTGTCCTTGGGACTTATTCACTGTAATTGCAAACGCTAATTTAATTGGAAATTGGAGTCGTTTGAACAGAAACGGTAAATCCGTTGGTATGAGGGGTATGCGTTGAATGAAAACATCTTCTCCGTTGCTCGGATGAGATTAGGGCTGAGATGAGTTACCCGTAATCGTGTGCCGTTGCAAAGTTTTGGTGCATTAAGATTTCGCATGAGAATAATTGGAACTCCAACCTTAAGTTCCAATTTATGTGGAGGAACTCCTGACAACTCAATAGAGTTAAGAAACTCAGGGGGTATGTAGTACATTGATTTTCATCCATAACGGTATCAATGGACTTAAAAACTGTGGATTTTCCGGTAATTTGACACAGAATTTGATAGTTTATGTGATCCACAATACTATTTTTGGGTGCTAACAACGCTCTTTCACATAACCATGTTTCATTGCACATATTTCTGTTAATCTCTGGATAGACTTTGGATAAAAGCTCTTCTTCCGACGATACCAAATTGCAGAAAGCTGGTTTAAAAGATATTTCTCCATTGACGTCTTTAATTACTTCACCATTTCCAATTTTAAGTAATTCAGCAGCATGTGCCCCGGCAGCTGAATCATTAAAAAGATGCACTCGCATGTTGGTGGTTAAGGTAAGCTTAGAAACTTGGCTCCCAAGATTTGAAGCTTTCAAGCAAGCATTGATTTCGTCAGCCGGTGTTCCTCTTGGAATTACTGGCAGTGTTTGGCGAAAATCACCTGCAAGAAGCACAACTAAGCCTCCCATAATAGTACTGCACCTACGTATGTCCTGTAAACTGCGATTTAAGGCCTCAATTGCTTGCTTGTGAGCCATAGTGCACTCGTCCCATACCAGTAGTTTGCATCTTTGAAGCAAAGTTCCCAGACTTCTGTTTTTTCGAAGATTGCAAGTGGGTGAATCGGTTTGGGCAAAATTGAGTGGTAACTTAAGAACAGAGTGTGCAGTTCTACCACCCCTTAGAAGAGTTGCTGCAATTCCTGATGAAGCTACAGCAATGGCGATGTTGGAGTCCTTGCGTATGTGCGCCAATAAAAGATTCAAAAGGAACGTTTTTCCTGTGCCGCCGGGTGCATCTAAGAAGAAAAGTGTGCCTTTATCGCTGCTAATTTGCGTCAATACCTTATCCAAAACCATTTTTTGTTCCGGTACTAATTTAGGGGTATTTTCCGCGATTTGTGCATTAATTTCTTCAAGGTTGTAGTTTAATTCGCGTGACAGCTCGTTGGAAGCATTTTGTAATCTAACTGGTCGTGGAAAACCAAACTCGCCTAAATCTTTTCCCACCATCGATAACAACTTGTCTTCAATAATAGTTAAAGCCTCGTTGTAGATGTTGTCATCGAATGTAGCATCAGAATCTGTTATGTGCCTCCTATGGAGAATATCTTAAGACAAATCATTTCTGTAGCGCTGCCAGAGTTCCAGAGGTTTGGATAGTCCACACATACTGATTAAAATAGCAAAAAGCTCCCTTAGTTTGCATGGGAAAGAGCATAACACAGCCTCTTGCATGGCTAGGTCCCACTGTGAATCGTTTTCCATCAGCCCAAGTTCTTCACATTCTTCACGGAATGTTTCGCATTCCCGACCATTGATTACTCTCAAATCTGTAAAGCAAGTTGGTCCCTTTACAATATTCAGTAGCGTTCGTAGGCAAAAACACTCCAAATTTGTTACGTGAACTGTATACATACGACCAAGGGCATCTCCAGCTTTAACTCCAGGCCAGTTGCTAACTGATACACCAATTTTGCGGCGCTTCCATTCTTTGGATGATGAGTTCCAAGTAAAATATCGCGGAACTTCAGCATACGAAAGAGTTTTAGCGAAATTGTCGGCTCTACATAGTTCAAAGAAAGCGGTTAAAGTTGTTTTAGGAGGAGTCCCTACTCTTGGTTGGAAGTTTTGTTCATTAAAGAAAACTCTTTGTCCTTTGTTTAAATGCACTGCCAAATGTGTTACGCTCGGGTACCGCTCATGCAACGGAAAGCTGAGTAAACGCCACGCTGCTTCATTACTGCTAATGTATCGTCCTGCTTGGTACGTTAAAACTTCATTTCTAACCTCAATATTGTTATTCTCCTGCTGTATATTAAAAATTGCTTCATCGCTTCCTTTATTTATGTACATACATATGTATTTTATGGCCTTTACTGAACTACAAAACTCGATATTAATGTGGGCTTTAAAGGTTTTTGACAACAGGGGAGAGTATGGCACAACCCAAGTGTTGTCAAGAATTACGCCCTGTTGTCCACCACGAATATTTATTGTAGTAGTATGGCCGCCATCGTTTGGAGTTCTGCGACTGTATAAAGGATAGCCTTTATCATTGTGCTGAGTTTCTGGAATGAATGCTCTGGGGTATTTTTTATTGCACTTATTATTTTGCATACAGGGTGATGTTGGGTTAAGACTGCCACAAGGTCCATGTATCATATTTTTAACCACAATATCGTGCAGCTCCTTATCTGCTTGTGGATCAGGTATTTCGGCTGAAATTATGGCATCTATCTCATTTGGGCGTATTTTTGCTTTCATCCACAACAATAAATGAACATGTGGTAAACCTCTTTTCTGCCACTCTATTGAGTACATAAAACACTGGTGCTCTCCAAAAATCTTATCTTTAGTGAGAATGCCAGCAAATTTTTGTAATTTTTGACGAAATACGCGCGCAATTAAATCATGTCTATCTGTGTGCCTCTGACCTGGCATTAACTCGTCAGTCAGTTCTTTCCATCCCGGATTACATGTAAACGTCAAAAAAAAGATCAGGTCTTCCATACGCACGTACATACGCGAATGCATCTTGCGTATATTGATGCAAATATCGAGGGCTGTTAATGAAGGATGATGGCAGTATGGTCAGTTGGCCTATATCGCTTGGGTTTACATTAGCATCGTTGTTGAGAGCATCTTGCAAATGTACGTATGACTCAGATCTCAGTTTTTGGTTAAGCGATATAAAACGCAGTCGTTCACTCTCAACTTTGACGTACATGTCGACCAAAAATTGATGCAAGAGTTGATTGTACCGCAACAACAAATTGAAGTTATGGGGGCGCACCATTATATGAAAAGCGTAAAAATCCATGCATGAAACCTTTTTGTTTGGAAGGGGAACCCTTGTTAGAGAATTTATTTGTGGAATTTGGAAATGATAACCTTCCTGCCCAGCCCAAAAAATTAATGGTTACTGAAGAGCATCGTAAAAACGATGAGTGTCATACACTGTTGACAAATCGCCACTCCTTGCTTGAATAACAATATCACGGGGTGAATCGTGATTAGCAACTATTAATGTAGCAATTTCATTGACAACAGGTGCGTTATATCTCCGTTCATGTTCTCCACGTGGAGTGCGATCCGAGTAAATGACGACTTTATAATGCTCATTGGCATATTTTCAACTGCAGTCCGAAATGATCTGATCAGTTCATTATGCTCGTGAAGCATTCGTTGCAGACCATCGACAATATTTCGATGTATAGCTGGTATAACCTGACATCTCCTTTCAGCTTCCGCATCATCATCGCCCATAAAATAAATTTGCATAAATAAGGATTGTTTATTTTCTGCGGGAAAAATTGAACCGATTTTGTGGTATATCTGGCCCTGTATGGTAAAGGTTAGCGAAAAACCTGGTAGCGAAACATCTTTATCCACTCTGAAAGAAGTCATTTGGAATGAGGAGTTCTATTTGCGAATGTTTTTTAAAAAGTGCTTTGAAGTGAAACTTTCCCTAAAAGTGTGTGATTTGGAAAGATGGATGGTATGAATGGCTATTAGAGTACGAAAATTAAAAGGTTAATGCATTAGGTGTTAGTATTGGATAAAGAAATCCGGAAAGGAAGGTTAATGATTGTATTAAATGCTCTGTAAACAGTGTAGTTAATAATATTTAAGGTTCAATTTGGGGAAAAAGTAACCAAAATACTATAAATACTGAATACATAAATTTAAGTTGTTGTTTATTTTTTAAATTTCACAAAAATCAAAAAAATAAACACTTAAAAATCAGCAGATTATGTGCCTAAATTTCTGATTAGTTTCGTAGTTTTGTTGTTTGTTAATAATTGTTTGTTGGTTTATGAAAAAAAGTGAATCTTAAAAAATATGTGGGAAAGAAATATTTGTCGAATACCTGAACTACCAGGGGTTTCAGCTTTCCACTTTAATGCTGTGCAGTAGGCGCATTCTGCATCCACTCGTCCAATTTTCAATTGATTATTGTTTGAATAATCCAAAGTGGGGTCGTACTCAAAGCCAGCATTGTTAAACAGCAACCAGCTCAATCGTTTGAAGTTACGTCGACGGGTTGCCATGTTTTCGCCGGGCATTCGCTTCATCTGACGTTTCCGAATCCCTTAATGCCGCCTGACGTTGGGCTTGTTGAGAACGTCGATTATGTGCTTCATCAAGAGTTTCAGAAGCTCTTAAATCAGCCTGACGTAGGGCTTGTTGAGAACGTCGAGTAGATGCTTCTTCCCGAGTTTCAGAAGATCTTAAAGCTGCCTGACATTGGGCTTGTTGAGAACGTCGAGTAGATGCTTCTTCCCGAGTTTCAGAAGATCTTAGATCAGCCTGACGTTGGGCTTGTTGAGAAAGTCGATTATATACTTCTTCAGGAGTTTCTGACGCCCTTAAATCAGCTTGACGTTGGGCTTGCTGCGACCGGCGATTGTTTCTTGCGCTTTCATTTTCAGCAACCCGTGACGAATGTCGACGCTGAGATTCAACATAGCGGCGAACCTCAGTCTGTTCTGATGTTTCGGCAGCTCTTAACAAACGCTGGCGTTCTGATTGATTTGTACGTCGCTCTTGTGCTTGCCGGGATGTTTCAGCACTTCTGGCATTTCGAATGGCAATGGCTTGTTTTGAAACTTTGCCTAAAGCTGATTTCTTTCTTCTCGGCATATCGATAAACGTGTATCACTTTAAAAACTTAGTAAATTTTCGATGCTAATGAATTTGTAACGTTGTACCTGCTGTGAAGGATTAATTTTGAAGCAGTGGCAAAACCATATTACAGGTCTATATTCGAATTAGTAAAATATTTGGCAACATCAAATAATGGGAGGTAGAAATATATTTTGATTGTTTTCACTATTCCATCTCTGATTTGAATTGCTTTAATTAATTGTGCTCCTAAAAGTATGCCAAATAATTTAAAATTTTGCACAGAGTATTACTGGTTTAAAAAGTGTTAATAAAAGTGGACTGTATTTTAGTTGATATGTGACTTAAGGTATGCAGTGATAATTTTGTCAGTATGTTAGCTTTTGTTTTTGTGTATATCATTGTGGGACGTATTTAAATCATATGGAGAGTGAAAAAAACAGTAGAATTTTAGCTGATGTTTAATTTGTTAAAATATTCAGCGGCGTTGAATTCAAGAAAGATATTTTAAAGATATAAAGTGGAATGTTAAAGAAAACAAACAACCAATATATTGTAAAATGTCGAATTGATAAAAAAGTGGGCGTAAAGCCACTATTCAATCAAGATGCGGTCTGGCTTATATTGCCTTCCAGAAAACTCACTTTATGCCAAATTCCTTTTGAATCGGTAACATCATTTTGGCGTGAAAACGACACAAACTAACAAAAGTGGGCGTAAAAAAGGCGGGGTATCTAATCCGAATGCGGTAAGGCCTATATTTACTTCCACAAAAAGCGTAAAAGGGGGCGGACCATCCAATCGAGATGCCATTGGTCGAATTTTTCATTCCAGAAAATTCTCTATCTACATGCCAAATTTCATTTCAATCGGCTCAGTAGTTTGCTTCTGAAAGCGACACAAACAAACTAACATGTCATTTTTATATATATATAAGGATAAGGATATATATATATATATATATTTGTTTTATGGAATTATCCAATTATTTATTAACGATAAAAGAATTTTTATTTGCCCTTTGTAGAATTTTGATATTTCCCATTATTTTACTAAACATTATTTTATGACGAAAGGGACCTTATCTTGCCAGGGGTCAAAATCCAGTTTTTGATACATACATATATAGTTTTTGATACATATATATATATGTATATATATAAAGTGTAATTCATAAACGATTCACAAAGTTAATGTGCACATTAAAACCGGTTTCCTCATACAAAATTCGTACATTAACAATATATTTAATAATCATATATGAATTACACCTTCAATATATACCGAAAAACAACGTTTGCTTCTATTCAGTTAGTGCTGTTGAAAAATCTACAAAAGGGATGTATAAATATTAAATTTTTCCTTTGTTGCTCGAAATATGTTAACAATGTCTACCTAATGTTTCTCTGATTATAAAAATTTACGAACTTTAGCCTGTACAAATATTAATAATAAACAGTTCGTAGTAATTAAAAAAAAATCCCAATTAATATGCATATACGAAGTTACAGCATTTTGAAGTTTTTATTTCAAGAAGTGTAGTTTCGAGAAAATTGAGGTTAAAGTTTGACTACACGACGCGAAACTTCAAAAAGACGCACCAAATGGACTTTTATGCCATCTTACGGATAAAAAAAATCTAATAATCGATCAATTATAGTTCATCTTGAGATATGTATGTAGGTAGCGTTAGGTGTCAAAAACCCAAAACATGAAATTTAGAGTTTAATTCACGTTTAGGCCTGTACTGAAAATTTTACTCCGGCAAGATAAGGTCCCTTTCGTCATGTCGCGTCTCATATATACAGGGTGTCCCATAATTAGTGGTACAAACGAATTGTGTCGAGAGACGAGAACATACTCTATCAGAATAACCCAACATAGGTCTGTAAAACTGTTACGGTTTTCGAGATACTCGCAATTTTACGAGTTTTAAAAAAATGCAGCCCCTTTCTCAGATTTCTGTAAGCCGTTGCCAGGGGAATTGTCGTAAACAATGAGTCGTATGCTTCAATTTTACAAAACGTTCTCAATTTTTGCAGGAAACAACCAGAAATTCGCAATTGAGATCCTAAATAATTTTTCCATTTAAGTTCAAGACACTGCCGTATAAAAAAAAGTACCACGACTTCCGTTAAAACTTCTGTATTTAATGTAGATTTGGAAACAAAAAGAATTGTGCCAAAATATTTTATAAAAAAAAGTTATTGCTATTTCAATAGTTTGAAGGCAATTTCATAAAAATATTAATTTAAAAAAAAAACAGATACCATTGACTATTACATCACTGATTATTACATTTGATTTGCTTATTGATTTGGACTGCTTGTTTTGGTGTTAAGCCTGGTACTCTGTTCGAATTTGATTATTTCCTACGAAAATTTTGACACAGAACTCATACATATGTATTATTCAAATCATATCCAAAAGATGAGCTAGAAAACGCAGCTGACTCAATTCGCTTTATGTTATACTAACTTTATATTCATACTAACTGATACAGTTTATAAGCATACATGAATAATTGTTATAGTTTTGAAAGCATTCGCAAGAAAATGTGTTATAGTGCATTTACATTGTCTCGAAATCTAGTACTTACGAGATTTCGAGCTAAATCTAGTTTTTTTTTTACTAGATTTCCCATACAAAATGAAATCTACTATGTCAATTGATTTGGACGAAATCATGGTCTAATAATCAGGTCTGCGCAAGAAGGAATATGGTTTTTTGTAGGGTTGTGTTTTGACCGTTAAATAATCTGCAAAAATATGGTAAGTTAATTCGGTCTTGTCAAAAGTTGTTTACATTTTTGGCCGCCATCATGAATATTATTGTTTACGTTATGCTTTTTGTTTTTGCATAACCAATAAATACATACAAAACAACTTTTGTTTTGTTTTGTATACAGCTTTGTTTTGACAATGTTGAATTAATTTTACACAAACAAAATGCATGTCGATTTTGTTGTTGCGTTGATACGCGCACCTTATTATTCCACCATGGACGAAATCTACCTAAATCTAGTAGTACTTAGTGATGCAACTATGGTTTCTTTCCAAATTGTACAAAAAAATACTACGCTGTACAAAAAAAAAAAGAAAAAACTGGATGTTATTGTCTTTATGTACTTAAATGTACCCATTCCATTCTGCTGTTTAACAATTGTGTGTAGCAATACATTTGAATTGTTTTCTGAAATTTTATATTTAACAGATGCTGGCGCTTCTTTTTACGCAACAACATAATTTCCGATTGGATTTTTTTCGCTCTGGATGAAGAAAATACTAATAAATGTTCGATATTTTTCATTGTTGTTTATTATCAAATACAATTTGAATATACATATGTATGTATAACAATTTTTCTTTTACATTTTAGTCAGCTGTTTTTGTTAAAAATATAAAATCTAACTAATGTCAAAAACATGCAATGTAAAGAAAGCTAGATTTTGAGAGAGATTTAAAATCTAATCCACTAGATTTCGAGACAATGTAAATGCACTATTAAGTTATTTGTGTTTTGATATAAAGCCAGTACTTTATAACAACAAAATACATGTTTTTTGCATTGTTGTACTTGTTGTCGAACTGCGCATTCCTGGTAGTCTTGCCTTAATTACAATTTATACATTTGTCAGCTGTAGACTAAAATTTCCTGCGAAAAAAGTACTGGCCATGCATAGCTGCCAGATTTTAAGAGGTAATATCGTCATATTTTTGGGCAAAAATCGTCATTATCGTCAATATAGCTTATTGAAATCGTCATAAAAACGTCAAATGAAAAAAACGCCTTTTTACCAACAAAAAATATTTTATCAGAGGCAAAATATAACAAAACTTTTAAATAAACAAATCTTATTAAAAAAAACAGCATTCTTTAAATACAGAGATCAGATACTTCACTTAGAATTCACAATAAAATCACATGTAAATAGATTGCATGTTTTTCACTACTTTGAAATATATATATATATACTAGTGCTGGCAAATTCTACTACTTTTCATTACTCAATAATATTCAATACTTTTCATTTGGGTACTCAATACTACTCGATACTTTTAACGGATTTTTTGAATTTGTAACGCATAGTTTATATCTGCAAATATAATATTTACATGTGTGTATATATACATATTTAACTAATATACATTTTTAAGTACTTTTAAAATGTGATTTATCACATGCGGTTGTTCTATTTTATTGGCAGCTTTATTTCGGCGGTTGGTTTTATTTTGTAGCTTACACATTGTTGTCTTTCTGTTTTTTTATACACTATTTTAGCCTCTCAACTTGCTTAAAAATACAACTCTGAAAGTATCGAGTAACTACTTTTGAGTATTGAGTATCCAAAAAAAAGAGCAAATACTCGATACTCAGTATCCACTACTCAATACTTTGCCAGCACTAATATATACATATATGTACATATATGTACATTGTACGGAAAAAATTCAATCCTTAAGTTTATTTTTCCAATGTAGTAAAATATGCATTTTAAATATCATTTTTGGAAACATTTTTTTCTAAAAATTTATAAAAACTGCAATAAAATTTATACAATAAAAATATAATTTTTAAAGAAAATATGTACATTGTACATATACATACATTTATGTATGTATAATATATTTTACAGCTTTATAGCAGCTACATTTGTCTAGCTTTAAATAATATTTTGTATATAATATTACTTCCAAAGGCGACTTTTTCAATGAATTTCTTACTTTAGTCTTATATATGTTTACCTGACTAAATATTCTTTCAACAATTGCTGAATAATGCGGTAAAACTAGGATTTCTGTAATAAATTTAGTCAAAACCGGAAACTAGATATTCTTTCCAAAAATCCAATAGTTATGTATATGTTTTTATCAGGAAAATAATTTTAATTGTGTGAACTCAGTTTCTAGCACTTGGCTTTCACTTTCTTCAACAAAATGAAAAATTCTTTTATAATTTCAGAAAACCAACTTTTTTCTCATTAAAAATAATAAATGGCTTAATTTGGCCAAGATAATATCTGATCACAAAGCTATATATAAAAATTAACACAATTATTACTACTATCATATTTTTCTTTTGCATTTATTTGTGCTTCTTTCAATACGTCTCTGGCAAATATTCCTAAATAAATGTGTTCAAAATTTAAAAACTTGTTTTTTTTATAATCATTCATTTCATTTTTCCATTTGGGGCTTATTTCGTGCCACCCAAACTGTGTTGTGATGGAAATGTCTAATATTAATTTTTTTTAAAACTACTCAAACAAGAGATCGTTCTACTGTTTCTTACGGCAAAAATATCTAATATTAATTTCTCTTCGTGAATTTTTTCTAATTTAATTGATTCTTATAGAAAAAAGTTTTTATCGATACGACTCATATTTTTCAATTGGGTTGATACGGAAAACTGTATTTAACAGAATGATCTTATTTTCTAAGCTTAGAAATTCTAGATTTATTAATATTTTTTTGGCGAAAGACTTACTGTACACTGTGATACTCAATGTGCGCTAACAACAGACTAGCATGGATGTAGTGGTGCATATATTCCCATATTTAATTTTCATTATATATTTATATAAGAATTTTTAACTAATAAGTAGTGAAAGTATGATACACATGAACACTGATGATGACTGAGCATCTTCTTCCGAAAACAAAGTTGTTTTATTCAACCGTGTATGTTGAAATCTTAATCGATGTTAGATATAAATTTTCCCTTGTTTCTAATTCCTTCCGAATAAATCGTTACAAACGTTATCCTACAAAAATCACTATAGAAAAATAAGTAAATGGTGATTTCGAATTAAATTACATGCATATAAAATTTATTATGTGTTTTATTTGCATATAAAATGTATTAGGGTTTTATTTTTATAAATTTTCATTTCCCAATATGGTAGAAAATTGTGCGGACACATATTTTTATTTATTTATAACAATATGTGAGGAAGTAGTTATAAATTGCTTATGCCGTATATATTTAAACATTATCTACAGTATTCTTAATATTTCCATAAATATACAAATTTAATAATAAATAAAGTCCCATAAATATCAAAATTTCATAATAAATGTAGTAATTTGTAATACGAATACATCTAAAAGTATTTAACTTTACTAAGTATGAAATTTTGTATATAAACTTAAATATTTTTTGATTATATATATATAGATATAAGTTCGCATATATCTTCCTATTTATATATTTTTAATTAGCAAGCGTACAAAGTAATTTAAATAGATCTTACCTAAAACTGTTTTTGAAGGTGTAAAAATATTAAACAATAATTTTGTTTTATTCATGAAGGGCTGGGTGATCTCTCTTGCTAAAAGCACCTTGCTCATTGAAATGAATGCCTTCTCTCAATGTTTCATCCGTCCCTCCTTCTGAAGTGGTAGTAGTTTGTTCAATGTTACTAATTTGATTTAGCGACCTGGAAGGATAATCTGTTGACATCACAGCGTGTGCGGTGATATCAAAAGATTTACTGATGGCGTCAGTTTCTGAAAGTTTTTCAATTATTCGTGTGGTATGTCCATCTACATCTGTACTTGTGATTGAAGTTTGGACCGTGTTCGTGATATCATTTTCTAAAGTTTTGTCAAATTTGGACATCACATTATCCATATAATGTAATGCAATAGGTTCTATGCTTTCTTCGCGCATCACTTGGCGTTTATTAACTACTGGGGAATCTATATCTGATTTTGTTTTGCCATCTTTTGATGTTTCGAAGCTATCGTTTACACTCCTATTACCCATATTTAGACTTAGATTAAGTTCTAGAGTATCCATACTTCCTCTGTGTAAATCTCTTTTTTTTCCGGCTATTTGGGATATTCGTGCGGAGCTTTGATCACTTTCACAGTTTTGCAACTTTTGCTTTAGAACAGCTTTGATATTTGGAGGATCATTTTCTAGCTGAATTTCAGTATATTTTACAGCTCCAGTTACCTTTGAAGGATCTACATAGTCCTCGGAATCGCTTTCATTAGATTTTTTAGATTCGTCTGAACGACATAATAATGCCGCTTCTTCTCTGGCTTTGATTTCAATAAGATGTGCTTCAATACAAGCATTTTCAAGACCTTCAAATTCTGTAAGACTAGATATAGTTATATCGTCACCCTGAGGTGCAGTCGCACCAAGGTTATTTCTCATTATGTAGCGACGCTGAAAGCTTCCATTGCTTGAATCGGTTGATCCTTGTTGTGTTCGGTTTCTATTTTCCAATGAAATGGCTTGTTCCAAAGATTCGAACTCCTGCAAACTGCTTATAGACATATTATCATGTTCCCCACGAGCGGCGTAATATCGACGGGCCCCCATTACATCATTCTCTGGTGTGCTTGAAAATGAATCCTTAAAGCTGCTTATGCGGCCGCTTCCTATTTCGAATTCAGCGTCTTCTTCTTTGATGTCTTCCAAAACACATCCTGGCAGATCATACGGATATCGAAGCTGATTATCAGTTAATTGCGTTTCAACCCAACGTTTATTATTGGTAGCTAGGTCTGATCCAGAATCGCTTTCATCTTTTGGCTCACTGCCCGTACCGCCGCTACTGGCAGTTGGGGGGCTTTCTTCGAAGTAGAAATTTAAATCGTCGCGGAGTATTTGGGAACCTAGTTTCGGATCAGCTGGTGCAGATTTAATTATGATCTTCTCTACTTCTTCATCATGTTGGGACTCATATTTCGTGGCAGCAATACTTATACGTTTGCCTCCCATATCAACTTCATTCGCTTCTTTAGCTACCTCTTCAACAATAACAAATTCTTCTGAAATATCAGGCTGGTCGACCATTTCGAAAGAGTCAGGAGAGTCTGGTGCTTTGTTGTAATCATAATCAGAATCTCTAATCTCAGATTTTTTTAATTCAGCTAACTTTTGCTTATACTGCTCTTCAACAAGTCTTTGAAAATTTTTTTCCTGTAAATTAATATTCATTTCCTTCTCCTCATGTAGAGAGCTATCAGCCGTCGCCTTGTGGAATTGCTCTTCTGTTTTAACTTTAAACAAAGCTTTCTCCTCGAATGCATTTTCTTTTAAAATTGAAAACTGTTTCTGTGCATCTACTGAAACAGTAATGTTTGGTGTAGCTGCATAGAGAGGCATATTCGGAGAAGATCTTCGCTTTTCTAGCAGACTATTATCAGCTTCTAACTCTTCAGTAAGACTATCTTCAACTATAACATCAGTCACCAGGTGCGATCCATAATCCATTTCTGCAGCTGCTTCCTTTTTCTTCTTACTTTTTCGATCTGATGGAGATCGAAATTGGCGTGCATATTCTGTTTCGTAAGGGTCTGTATCTGATTCGCTTTCCGACTCCTTACCTTCGCATTGTATTACCAGTCTATCTCTATCGGGAATAACTATAAGATCATCTCCACTCATAGATGGTGCAATAGGTGATAAATCTTGAAAAGACAAATGTAAATTTGCTTCCTCCATCTCCATTACAAATGTTGCTTCCTCTTGAAATGGTGATGAAGAAAACCCCTCAATACCAGCCAATGAGGATGCGCCAACAGAACCGACAATAAGTTCCAAGTTTTCTGCCACAGTGACTAAGTTTGATGTACTTGAGGGACTAACGGAAAAAATAGTTCCTTCTTCTAAGCTAGACGCACACTTAGACTCATCAAGTGAATGCCTTATATCTGCATGATACAAAATTAAATCTTCAGCATCTTTTAAATCATCTATAGTTGATTCTTCCATTGGGTACGTTAAGCCCCATGATTTTTCGATTTCCTTTTTCTTAGGAGATTTATCATTTTTCATATTCAGGGTGGTATTTTCTTGCTCCTCGACCTCAATTATGCCTTGAATTTCATCAGCTTTTGCTTTAAAAATCATTTCTTGAGACCTCTTCATTTGAGACTGCTGTTGTATTTTATATTCGCTCATAGCATCATCGGTTGCTTCAAAATCTAAACTATCATCACTGTCTTCTTCGCCAGCCAAATCTCTTAAGCATTTTATATCTTCAGGCTCTTCTGTAGACGATGCCACTAATGTTTGTGACAACTCTGAAAGATCTATACTACCTAAATTTGCAGATACTTCAGACTGTGAGTCAAGACTGCGCATGCTTTCACGAGAACTTATAGTTTTTCCAGAGCTGTGATCGAGCGTACTAAGTGCACTTACAAACTCTGTTGTTTCCTTATAACTATATAACACATCTGCTGCAGTCTGATACTCTGACGAGTTGGCTTGCGTCATTACAATTTCAATATCTGATGACAAGGGAAGACTTTCGCTTATTTCACTACTTTTGTAGAAGCTTTCACTTGAACTAGATTGATCAAATTCTGGAACAGACCAGCGACTCTGTGCACCACTTGTACTGTCACTTTTAGTGCAATGAAGCACGTCCTCAAATGGTTTTATTGTTAGCTCATAAGATATATCACCAAAAGAGCCAGGATTTTTAGCAGCCAATGCTGTAGAAGTTTCGCTTTTTTTTTTAGCTTCACAGACAACATTGGCGTTGTCTAATTTTTTTTCACGATATTCCTTCATTGAGCTCAAATCTTCTTCAGTTTTACTAGAACCGAAATTCAAAAAAGTTGTTTGCTCTTTAAGTATATCTTTCGGAGAAGTTTGTAAGCCCTGAGACACTGCTGATCCAGTAGATATATTGTGAAGATAAGTTTCTTCTTTCTGTATTCTATAATCTGTTTTGGAAAGTTTTTCCCCATCACTTGCCGCTTTAGTATCAATAATTGGGTGCGAAAATGGGCGAAACTCAAATTCAGATGGGGACTCTTTCACAGATTTAGCGTCCTTCAAAATTGACTTAAGCTCATCTTTTGCAACATCTAGGGATTCTTGAACTTCCTCGAGGGTTTTTTTCACTATTTCTTTAGTCAACACCTCTTTTTTTAAGCTACTATTAGGAGGCGCTTCTGGCGAATGTACAATTTTTCCTTTTCCTGGCGGAGGAATATCTTTTTCTGAACTTTCCGATTTACTCTTATCTAAAGATAAGCCGGTAGGTCTTTCTCTTTCAATATCAATGGATTCAAAGCTTTCTTGGACCGACTGACCTTCTCCAATTGAATGAATGGCTTCGATAAGTGCCGAATTTATAGTACTTGCCGATGCAATTAAGTTTTGTTCTTTCCCCGATTCACGTACCGTATGCTTTTTACCAAGCACTCCTGCTGACGTTGCTGCACCTACGCTAATAACTGACGAATTAGTTGTTTCCTTAGTAGCAGTATCTTCCTCTAACAAATCGTTTCGAGTCTCTGAGCTTTGACGACGAATTCGATTATCTGCTTCTGCGTCCGAAGGCTTAATTTTTACATATTTCTTGAACACATTGTTTTCTTCATCGGAGTCTTCAGAAAATTCTTTTATTAAGGATATATCTGTTGTTTCTATATGAACTCTTTGTACTGTCATTGGCTCATCAGCATCGCCTTCACTGGCACTAAGTTTTGTTGGAGTTGTTTTAGTAATAATATTGCGGCTAGATTCTCCTATATAAAAATTCGTCTTGCGATCCTTTTCGACATTGTTATCATGAATTGATAATTCAGTAGGTGGATCAATGGATTGCGTTGCGGGATCTTCAAGTGTTGTTGCTGTCGAAGTATAATCAAGATGTTGTGATTTTAACGAAAGTGACGGATCATCCGTACGTGATGTGTCCTCAGTATAGTCGAAGCTGCGTAAGCTAACACTGTCGGATTGTGAATGCTGATTTTGTTGTATTTGTTGGTACTGAATTTTATGTTCATTTAAAGACTCCAGATCCTTCAAAGAATCTGATGTTTTCATTTGACCGCGTGGTTTTGGTACAGGGACTACTGATACATCGCAATGATCCGAAATATCTAAAAATGAATCGCGTCTATCTGTTTCTGAAGGTAATCGAGATTTTGTTCTTTCAAATCCTTGCTCTTCATTATTTTCTTCACAGGTCGTAGCAGTTTTTACAGATCGTGGTTTTGGTTTCGGTAGATCAGGAAGTTTGTTACTTGAATCAGCTTCAATAGACGTCGTTGGAGTTGTTACTGTGCTCGTTGGGATGAGTAAAATATCTGTAGATTTCGTTTCTACAAAAAAGTAATGATTATGTGATAATATAAAAAAACCATCATAGGAAGTATTTAGTGAAGTTAAACAAAGAATAAAACTACAAATAGTTCAAAGGTAGTATATATTTAAAAGGATAAAATATAAGAAGCAGCGAAGTATTTGTCATGGAATAATTTCAAAAGTTCGAAACAATACTATTTACTTGCATTTGATATAAATTAGTCTATTAATCTACTCATTATGCATTACATTGACTAAAGAAATTAAGGTGACTTTTCTAAAAATTGCCGATATTTGGCAGTACGGTCAAGTATCACTTATTTAGTTGGGGGTTCATTTCCGTCAGAGGGTCTAATAGTTTCTTCCATATATATACATATCAACATTCTTTACCTTCGGGCTTTTCATGGTTAACTTTATTTTTTGTTTTAATTACGACTAGCTCTCAGGGGATGATCCCAACGTATACAAAGCATTATGCCGGATTTAGGAAAATATGTTTTAGGATGAAGGGAGTAGTTATTGTGGACATTCGATTTGAACCCTAACACACTGTAAGTGGCTGGAAAGACCTCTGCGGGGAGTACATTCCACATACGAATAGTTTAGCGAAAGCACGAATTCTCTCGTTGTGCGGTTTACTTGCATATCGACCAAGAATGATGTGCTCTTAATGAAGACCGTGTAGTTCGTTAAAAGTGACGGGTTTCGGGAACAAGTTCCCTGATTTCATTATAACACATTCCGTTGTAGTAGCGATAGAATAATGAAACACACCGAATATTGCGTCGATACTCCAGTGAGTCAATAGAGTTGGCTACCCTACTGTCACCTGAATTTTCTTAAACTCGTTTGATGATATATAATCTACAACAACTCGTATAGTGCGATCTCTGAGAAAACTCAATACAAATCGAGTGAAGCCATCACCGACACCAAAAGCAATTAGTTTTGGCAAAAGAGCTCCATGCCACAATCTAACAAATGCCTTGGAAATATCTGGAGCCACCACATTACTTTCGCTTAAATGATGTATGCTATTACACCACTTTTCCGAAAGGAAAGCTAGTGGATCCCCGTAGAGCTGCCCCGACGAAAGCCATACTGTCTGTCGCTAAGTAAACTGTTGAGCTCAAAATATTTCACAAGATGGAAATTCAACATACTTTCCATTACTTTGGAAAGCGCAGAACAAATTGCAATTGGGCGGTAATTTTCAGGGTTGTTGGGATTACCTTGGCAACCTTCCAACACTTTGGAAATTCTCCAGCATGGTACAAAGTGCTGAACAGGTGTGCCAATGGACATGCTAACGTCGAAAAGCACTGTTTTAAGACCATCCATATTGGAATACCATCCGGCCCAGGAGACTCATTTTTGTTAAGATTTGCTAAAACTTTTAACTGCACAAGTTAAGGTGAGTCTCAAGGTCACTAGTATTATGTATTTAGGTAAGGTAAATATTAAGAAACATTTTATATATTGAAACAAAGAAACATTTGAGTTAAAACACGTCAATCCATCACGAAAAAATGGCATTTTCGGCATCATCACCTCCGATTTCAATGAAATTCAACAGAAATGTCATACACTATAAGAGTATAATTAAACAAAAAATTTTGACCCCAGATTCTTTCGGGTTCCGAAATATGACATCAGAAAAGTTGTAAAAAATGTTAAAAAAAACACAAAAGTCTCCTTACAAAAAGCGATAGAACTTTTGAACTATGCAAGATAATTTATTTTTTTTGGTATCGTTTGAAAGGTGAAAGTGCGCCCTTTAAAATTATATGCATATTGTGTTTTTTTAAGAATAGTTCAAAGGTCATTTTTTGGGGTCTTGAGTTCAAAGGTCTATATCTGAAAAATTATATTTTTTAAAATTCTTAAAAAAAAAATATATGTCAAGTATTAGACCCTCTTCTACATTTGCAGAAAATTTAAAGGTAGACACTCGATTGGTGTCAGAATTATAGACTAGAAAGTGATCCTAAGTATGTTTTGTTTTCATACAAGACAAACCTTTTATGTTGATTTTTTAGATTTACTCTCTGAAAAACTAAAAAAATGACTTCCACATTCTTTTATATCAAAAAAACAGAATGCCTTTTTAACATACTGTAGCGTGTCAACACTGGCAATATTCTAGAACAAACTAGAAGTTCTCGTTTTTACAGTGTTGAAAAAAGGTGGCAACACAAGTCAGAAAAAGTAAAATAAGAAGCCGAGCCGAAGTCGAGAACGTGTTGTATAAAAAATATGTTGTATTAGAAATCAATTGAAATAAATAAAACTATATTTTATCAAAGCATTCCTCTTTAATTATTTGTGTTTTTTCTGTTCGGTACTCCACATTGGTGACCCCGAATTGAGTTAACATGGAAGGAAGCGACGGAATAGAAAATGCTGCCGAAACAAATGGTAGATCACCTGATAAGCCAGATGATCAAAGAAACAGCACATCAAATTTGCACAATGCAAATTCTGAAATTTTTCGTGTGGGCGTCAAACCGCCAATCTTCTACAAAGAGCAACCAGATCTATATTTCATACAAATGGAATCACAATTTGCTGTCGCAGGTGTAAAATCTGATGAAACCAAATATCAGTAGCAGATATAATTCGATAACCTCCGCTAAAAGGTAAATATGAGGTGTAAAGCGTGCCTTTATCAACGAATTCACTGACTCTGATCAGAGAAAATTAAGAAAGTTGATCAGAGAAATAGAACGAGGCAACTACTCAAATGCATGAGGGACCTAGCATGTGATAAAATAGCAGAAGATGCCCTGAAGTCATTATGGTTAGAGCGATTGCCCGATAACGTTCGTGCAATAATTTCAATTGTTGATGGTAACACCATGAAAATGGCAGAGCAGGCGGACAAGTTGATGGAGATGCAATCTTACTCCTCTATATCTTCAATACAGTCAAACCCAATTCAAATTGAAATTGACAAGTTGAGAAAAGAGATAGCGGAGTTGCAAAACTAGTAATTTCTCTGTCAGAGACGGCGGACAGAGGAGAAACTGCAATAAGCCGTCGTTTATTTATTACAGACAAAAAAACCAAAGTGCAATACCTTATAGACACCGGAGCCGATTTTTCCGTTTTGCCGCCGTTAAATAAAAACAACGATCACTCGAGCTACGTCTATGCAGCAAACGGAACTCCCATCAAGACGTATGGTCTAAAAGAGTTGCAGGCTTCGGTCTTCTTCTTCAATTAATAAAACGATTTAATTTTCTCAGTTTCATCTCTTTTTATTTTCTTTCTACCGACGTTAGTCGTTAGAAGTCTTTTCTTCGATTGATTTACTTATAAATATTTACAAGTTTTTATACTAAAATTTTACTTAAAACTATAATGCAGTCGCAGCATTTGTGCGTGATTTTGCAAAACACTATTTGGAATTTTTATGTCACATTTTAGTGACTCATATGAGTTAAATGACTTTTTGGTGGTCAAATGACACACACAAACTTTACATACTATCGTCATAAATTATTATTAGTAACGATTCAAATTACTATAAGAACAATTGAAATGTGAGACCCTTTAGTTTGTTCTGTTTTGGGTTTTGCAAGTTTTAGAAACATATTCAATTTGTTTTTATTTTGGTTTTTCTATATTTGCCGACACCAAAGAATTTTATTGTTAACATATGTAGTTCAGTGTTCTCAAGTAACGCTTATACAAAATCACGCTGTGCCTAGTCTTCATGCATTGTATGAATACCCTACAGTATGCATATACTACAATGGTAGTAAAATATACTCTGTTGATCTTGGCTTAAGAAGACAAATGGACTTTGAATTTGTACTTGCTGATGTGATAAAGCCCATTAGAGGTGTTGATTTTTTACATAAGTACGACCTATTGGTGGATGTGCGTGAAAAAAAATTAATTGATAGGAAAAAAAATGTTACTACAAATGGTTTGCACTATTAACGTTGAACAAATTTACACAGTATCGCCTGTCGCTGAAAATTGGGTTAAGCAATTGCTTGACGAGTATAAAGATGTAACTCAACCAGTTTAGTTCACAGCTGTTAACGAAAGTGCAAATGTTTATCACCACATAATCACCGAAGGCCCGCGAGTTTTTGCAAAGCCAAGGCGACTAAACCCGGACAAGTTGTCCATTGCCAAGAGAGAGTTCAACTACATGTTGCAACAAGGTATATGGCGACCTAGCAGTAGTCAGTGGGCCAGTCCACTGCACTTGGCACCTAAAAAAATAACTGGTGAGTGGCGTCCGCGTGGGGACTACAGGCGGCTAAATGTAGTGTCCAAGCCGGACAGGTACCCAGTTCCCCACATGCAAGATATTTCGCATAGATTTAATGGAAAATAAATTTTCAGCACACTGGACTTAGAGCGTGCTTATAATCAAGTCCCAATCGCACCTGAAGATCGGGAAAAAACTGCAATCATAACACCCTTCGGACATTCCAACGGTACATGGATCAAATCTTTCGTGGTTTAGAATTCGTTACGGTTTACATAGACGACAATTGCGTCGCATCATCAAGCATCGAAGAGCATATAGAGCACCTTCAAATAGTTTTTCAACTTTTACGAACGAATGGTCTAAAAATAAAAATTTCTAAATGTGTTTTCGGACAACCTGAAATGATTTTCTTGGGCCATGCAATTTCAAGCAACGGCGTAAAAGTGGAAGTAATACTAAATTTTAAGAAACCCACAGTTGTACATGAACTCAGACGTTTTCTTGTGTTAATAAATTATTATCGCCGTTTCATTCCACATGCTGCTTATAAAGAAAGCAAATTGCAAAAATTAATAAAAGGCAATAAAAAGAATGATAAAACAGTCATTAAGTGGAACCAAGAAACATCTCAGGCATTTGAAGAGTGCAAATCTCTGTTGGCTGAAGAAACCCTATAGGGCCATCCGTCAATGAATACAAAGCTAGTCCTTCACGTCGATGCAAGCAATTTTTGTGTGGGTGCCGCAATTCACGAAATGGTAAATGATCAATTAAAGCCACTGGGATTTTTTTCAAAGAAGATGACAGATTCGCAACAAAGGTTAAGTACGTATGATAGGGAACTACTAGCTAAATTCCAGTCGGTTTAATATTTTGCTCACAGGATTGATGGGGGAGACTGCGTAGTGTTGACTGACCATAAACCACTGATATACGCTTTTAAGCAAAAACCAGAAAAGTTAACACAGAAGCAGGCAAGACAACTAAGTTTCATCAGTGAGTTTATAACTAATATACAACACATCGCCGACAAACAGCGGATTTATCATCGCGTATTGAGAGTGTGTATGAGGGTGATCAAATAGATTTTGAGCTGCTATCCTCCGAACAAAATGACGACCCGGAATTGAATGATACATACATAACTCAAGTCTGCAGCTTAAGCTAGTTCCAATAATTGGCTCGAATGTTTTAGTATGGTGCTATACTTCTGGGGCGCGAATACGAGCATATGTCACGTCTAATTTCAGAAAACAGGTATTTAACTCAATACACAACATGTCTCATCCAGGTAAGCGTTCGACCATAAAATTAATAACTGAACGCTATGTATGGAAAAATATGAAAAATCACATTTCCGAAATGGTTAAAACTTGTGTACCTTGTCAAAGATGTAAAGTCACCAAACATAACAAAAGTGCCCTGGAACAATTTAAATGTACCAAGTGAAAGATTTAGACATGTAAATATGGACATCATAGGTCCACTGCCGTTATCAAATAATTACAGATATTGCCTTACATGCATTGACCGATTTACCAGGTGGCGAGTTGCAGTTCCTATTGAGGACATTACTGCCGAAACAATCGCTAGAGCTTTCTTATATGGATGGTTCGCAAATTTTGGAATGCCCAGTGCAATTACGACCGATCGTGGACGACAGTTCGCGTCGACATTATTCAAAGAACTATCCCGTCTTACCGGCTTTAAGCACCTCCGCACAACCGCGTATCATCCACAAGCAAATGGGTTAATAGAGCGTGCACATCGAACAATTAAAAGTGCTATTAAATGCCACACATCAACCGATTGGGTTGACAGCCTCCCTATTGTTTTACTTGGTCTAAGAGCTACTTTCAAAGCTGATATTAATGCTTCGCCAGCCGAATTGGTGTACGCATCTCCACTAAGACTACCGGGTGAACTTTTTGCAAACATATCTGATGAACATGTCAATAGTGACTTTATAAAAAACCTGCGTAACACAATTGCCCAGCTGAAACCTGTACAGACGTCCTTACATTGCAAAGAAAAAATTTTCATACACAAAGATCTTTCAAGTTGTTCGAACGTATTTTTAAGAGACGACACAGTGAGGATGCCATTGAAACCGCCGTACGATGGTCCCTTTGAAGGCACGGCCAGGGATAACAAAACGGTTACAATAAGAGTTGGCAGTAAATTCAACAAAGTCAGTATTGATCGAGTTAAACCAGCATACTTGGACAAGGATGACTTTCAGAATCATCCCCATCAACGCATCAAATCAAATCAGGTACCACCAATCCACGATGAAACTATGAATCAAGAATCCGAAGATGTACAGAAAAATCAGCCGAAGAGAGCCAGTGAAACAAAACAACCTTCAGAACCTCCAGAACCTCCAGAACATATGCGCACCAGCCGCCGCGGTAGGGAAATAAAAATTCCCAGAAAATATGTCCATTTCCAGTTGGAGACTGTCATTGAAGGGGGAGTGATGTAGCGTGTCAACACTGGCAATATTCTAGAACAAACTAGAAGTTATCGTTTTTACAGTGTTGGAAAAAGGTGGCAACACAAGTCAGAAAAAGTAAATCAATAAAAAGCAATCAATTGAAATAAATAAAACTATCTTTTATCAAAGCAATCCTCTTTAATTAAAGAAAAAACACAAATAATTATTTGTGTTTTTTCTGTTCGGTACTCCACAATACAAAAAATCATCTTTAAAAGAAAAACGTTTATTTTTTACTATTCAAGATTCTGTTCAAGGATTTCATTGGAACAATGCACAAGCAACAATGTATCCAATTGTCATTTATTATAAATCCGATGGAATACTGAAAAACACAAATTTTATAATTATATCGAGCTGTCTTGTACATAATGCAGTAGCGGTCCATTTATTCCACAAACACCTTCATATATTTTTAAAAAATTACTTTAAAAAAAAACCTTGGAGGCACAGTCAAAAGATAGGTACCTAAAATTAGCTTACAACGACCACTATACAACCAGATCACAACGCCACAACTCTTGGTGTCAAACAAACCTTAAAAATTGCAATTTTATATATCTTTCTGAAGATGATCATAGAGAAGAAGATGAATTTTTAAGAGAACGCTTTTTTGGGCTACACACAATTCCAGGTACACAAAAATATCATTGTTTCATTCCTGAAGGACAAAATAAGTTAAGAGTAAGATTTTTTCAAATGATAGCGGTTTTTTAATTGAAAATGTTCGTTACTAATTTATGTTTTACTCTGAATAAATGTTATATTTAACTCAACCTTTTAAAGGTTTAAAAACAATTTTTGTAATAAATTTTAAAAATTATCAATTAAAAGCTTTAAATAGTATTATATATAATAAATTTAATACCTGAATTATATTATTGTTTTGTTCAATACTTACTATTTTTGTTCTACATTTTAAGGCTGTAAACAGTATTATTTTACAAAAATGAATTGAATTATTTTAATGTTTTGTTCAATAATTTGTAATAAAAAATAAATGAAAACTATAATGTCTTGTTCAATAATAAAATATAAATAATTCGCATGGGAAATACATTTAGAATAATAAGCCTTAATGTCATATTAAAAATCCAACATAAAAGGTTTGTCTTGTATGAAAACAAAACATACTTAGGACCACGTTCTGGTCTATAACTCTAACACCAATCGCGTGTCCACCTTTAAATTTTCTGCAAATGTAGAAGAGGGTCTAATACTTGACATATATTTTTTCAAATTAAAAAAAAAACTTTTTCAGATATGGACTGTTATATGATTAATCATTATATTATTTTATTTAATACTAGCATTTAACCCGCACATGCATCCGAACCATAATTGTAACGAATTTGAATGTTGGAACAAAGGAAAACGCCTTGTTCTATTGTACTGCAAGCGCTTAATTCAGATTTTGTGAAGGGAATGTATTGTCTCTGCAAAGTAGATATGCCCAAAAAATTAGCACATGGTTTAATGGCCACTACTGTATTGTTCATTATGTTGGGTACAGGAATCAAATGAAACAGCTTGAATTTTTCACGTTCAACTAATGGTAAAGTCATTTTGAAAACTGCATGGCGGCGTGTTAGTCTGCCCTTTATGTTCATGAGTTTAAATAGCTGGAGTAAGTCAGTTTTTTCTCTCACTGGAAGATTCACTGACGGTGGTGAATGCAGAATGATCTGATTGACTTCATTTTGTAACTGTTCTGGAGTGAGTAACCATGGACTGATCTGTCCATGATGGGTATCCATGAGAGTGTCAAGGATTACGGATTGTATCTGTCTTATATTGTTTGCGATCAGTGTTAGTTCAAGAACCGCTGAATGGAATAGTTGATTTAGTTGTACTTGTACTAATGTATTGGAGATGTCATTTATATCATCTGAATATATTTTAATTTCTTGCTCCAATCGTTCGAATCTTGGCTTAGCTGTTATTTGATTTTGCCGGATGATATTAATTGTAGAATCTACAATTGATGTTTGATTCTTCAATAAGTTTAGCAAATACGACTCATTGTCATTGACTTGTTTTATTGTTTCTGACATCTGTTCAGCGTATTCAGAATCCAGGACGCCAAATAATGAATGAGCAACGTTACCAACGATATCCAGCGCCCCTCTTTTAACTCGTAGTAGTCAGTTATCTAGCTGTAATTCACTTTCCATGTGTTGAAAATGGTCTAGAATACCGTGACAAGACGAATTTGTTTTCATAATTTTACATAAGGTTTGTAACGACGGTGTGCCATTGACAAGAATTGATGATTCTGTCCAGTAAGGAGCTAAATCATAGTATACCAATAGATTCCATTCCGTAGTTGAAATAGGTCCTTCTGGATCATTATGTATGGGCAATAATGCCAGTCTATGTATTGGACGTTTGAATATTCCTGACTCTTGCTATACAGTCATCACCTGGGTATACTTGAACAATTCTACCTAAAGACCATTTCATAATAGGTATATTATCCTCTTTAATTATTACCATGTCTCCACTTTTGAGGTTAACAGATTGCTTTCGCCATTTACATCTTTGCTGAAGTTCGTTTAAGTATTCTGTTGACCATCTTTTCCAAAAATCCTGCTTTATGTGGGTCACATGCTTCCAATGGGATAATCCTGACACGTTTGTTGGCTGTGCTCTACTATATACTTGCGATGTAAGTGCTTAGCCAATCAGAAAGTGACCGGGCATTAAGGCTTCAAGATTTTCTGGATCAGTTGTTATGGGTGTTAGTGGACGCGAATTTTGTATAGCTTCAATTTCGACCACGACTGTCTCCAAATCTTCATATGTTAGTGATGCATTTGCAGCACTCCGCAGAAGAAGATGTTTTGCAGACTTTACAGCTGTTTCCTACAGACCTCCAAAATGTGGTGCTCTTGGAGGAATAAAGTGAAAATGTATTCCTTTTGAGCTGATTCCTGAGCCTGGCTTGAATAAATGCTATCGGCTAATTCTGCTAGTTGATTCTTTGCCCCAACAAAATTGGTGGCGTTGTCAGAGTAAATGTTCTGAAACCGTCCACGACGACCAATAAAACGCTTTAAGGCGCCTATAAAAGAATCTGTTGATAAATCCGAATCAAGATGAACTGCCGTGGTGGCAAAACAGCAGAAAACGGCTATATACGCCTTTGTTGGCCGTTTGCCTCTGCCCCTGTAGTGAATCCAAAAGGGTCCACAATAATCTACCCCAGCATTGATAAAAGGTCGTGCTGGGGTAACTCTAGTTTGTGGAAGATTGTCCATAATTTGTTGACACAGTAGTGGCCGAGCTCTGGTACATCTAATGCATTTTTGAACCGTAGAACGTGCCATAATTTTGCCCTTTATTGGCCATGTTTAGAATTAAACGTGTAAATGATTTTATTAGTATGACTCAGCTCAAACACTTGAATTTTTTTACTATTGACCACATTACGTTCAAGTTACAAGTGCTTGAAAGTAAAACCACACAAACAAAAATTAGTACAGTTCAAATTGAAGTGTTTGAGCTGACTCATACTAATAAAATCATTTACACGTTTAATTCTAAACGTTTTGGTGACCCCGACGTGATGGCTATGTTGTGCTAGCAACAGCAAAAGTCATAATTACAGCCTCAAATTGTGCATCAGGTAAATTTAGAGCGGTATTGGATTCAGGATCACAGGTCAACATTGTATCTAAACGCCTTTGCCGAAAATTATCTATTTTACCATTAGGAGCTTCCCTTTGTCTTGACGGCGTTGGCGAAACCAAAAAGCATTCCAAGTATCGCCAAATGTTCAAATGAAGTCCAGAGATCTCAGTTTTTCAGCAAATGTGGAAGCATACATATTACCAAGTATAATTCCCGCACAACCAAGTCAACATATTAACAGTTCTTCTTGGAATATTCCCAACAACATTCACCTAGCAGATCCTCATTTTGATCAGCAGGATAAAATAGACTTGCTACTGGGGCTATGTCGTGCTATAAACAGCAAAAGTCATAATTTCAGCCTCAAATGGTGCATCAGGTAAATTTAGAGCGGTATTGGATTCAGGATCACAGGTCAGCATTGTATCTAAACGCCTTTGCCAAAAATTATCTATTTTATCATTAGGAGCTTCCCTTTGTCGTGACGGCGTTGGCATCGGCCCATTGGTGACCAAATTCATCTCCAATTTTATTGCGCTTAAACAGGCAGTTCCATATCGTACACAATGGCGGCAGCAGAGTTATTGGATACCCTCTTGAATACAGGCGAAATAATTCAAGCAATAGTGCGAAACTTTAAAATGGATTCTGCGGACAGAAAAACCACCACATAATACTTTAAGGAGCGTAACCGTAAACTTTTGCAAGCCTGGGAGAAATTTAAGGCCACGGATACAGAATTGCGTATGCTTGACGATTTTGAAACGTTAAAAGAAGAGCATGAATACTTTACTAAGGACTATAATCCAAAAAATTAGTGAGCTAACTAATTTGTATCAAAATCTGTTTACAACAGAGGCTAATCGTCTTAGAACATTATCCCTACAAAAGCTACCATCAACTAAAACATCTGGTGCATCAGTGCCTCTTCAGGAGTCTAATGAAAACCAAGGCTTGATTCGGAAGGCAAAAGCTAGAATGACAGCCTTAAGTAGGTTTTTAAATGTATTAAGCAATAGTGACGAAATACAACCACGTCCATTTTATGACATCAAACTGTCAAGTATCAACAATCTTTGGGATCAGATTCAAGACTAATACGACTGTATATGCGAGCGCTTTGATGATCCATTGAATTCTGGCTTTGATGTTACAACATTTTATGAATTGAATGACAAAGTTCAAGAACAGTTGGTCAGACTGTCCATATTGGCTAAAAAGGCACAAAACGTTGGTGAAAATCAGCCAACTCAATCAAATCAGCCAACTCAATCAAATCAGTCATCTTCATCGTTACATCTTCCAAAAGTTACAATATCGAAATTTGATGGCGACTATTTAAAATGGCGGAAGTTCTATGATTTATTCTCTGAAATGGTGGATAATCAGCCGATTCCAGCTATTCAAAAATTTTGGTATTTAAAGAGTAATTTGCCGGGAGAAGCTGAACATCTGATAAGTCAATTTTCTCTATCAGAGACAAACTATAGCACTGCCTGGGGAACCTTACAAGATCGCTACAATAACAAGAGAATTTTAGTAGCGAATCTAGTAGAAAAAATACTCAATAAACAGTCCGTGACGTCATCCGCACAATCCATCAAAGCTATGCATGACACCACCAAAGAATGCTTACTGGCATTAAATAACTTGGGAATTGAAACAGATTCTTGGGATGCTATTATTATTCAGTTATTGATGAAAAAACTTGACAAAAGCACACACATCAGGTACATGCAATCACTAACTAATCCAAGGGATGTGCCAAGTATAGCTGACTTCTTATCGTTCCTTGAGCTTCAATTTCAATCTATGGAAGCAATTGTTCCTAGGGAAAAATCAACGTATAAAGCGGTGGCAACAATAGTAACATCTAACGCTCACAACATTAGCATATGCAAATTATGTAATAACAGTAGTCATAAACTGTATCACTGCAACAAATTCCGGCAATTATCAGAAGCAGAACGACTACGTAGGGTACAGTGACAGAATTTATGCGTCAACTGCTTCAAAGATGACTACACGGCGAAAACCTGCAAGTCAAGTAGCTGCAGAAACTGCGAGAAAAAGCACAATACATTAGTCCAAAGCAAAACGCAAAAGGATAAGCCAAAGAAAGACAACACGCAAAAGGATAAGAAATCAATTTTCAGTTCACAATCAAATACAGCCGAAAGGAAGACTGCTTCTAATGTCGTAGCAGTTACATCAGCAAAAACTGAAGTTTCTGCGGGCTGCCAGGGCTACGTTATGCTATCAACAGCAAAAGATATAATTACAGCCACAAATGGAGCATCAGGTAAACTTAGAGCGGTATTGGATTCACGATCAGAGGTCAACATTGTATCTAAACGCCTTTGCCAGAAATTGTCTATTTCACTATTAGGAGCTTCCCTGTGTCTTCACGGCGTTGGCGAAACCAAAAAGCATTCCAAGTATCGCACAAACGTTCAAATAAAATCCAGAGATCTCAGTTTTTCAGCAAATGTGGAATCATACATATTTCCAAGTATAATTCCCGCACAACCAAGTAAACACATTAACATTTTTTCTTGGAATATTCCCAACAACATTCACCTATTAGATCCTCATTTTGATCAGCAGGATAAAATAGACTTGCTACTGGGAGCAGAATTTTATTACAAATTAATTAAAAGTGGGACAATACACCTTGCTGATAATCTACCAACTCTACAAAATACAGAACTAGGCTGGATTGTAGGGGGTGCAATAGGAAGAAATCCAATTCATAATCCACTATATTCATCCACATGTGCAATATTTGGAGACACCGCTTCATTGGAAGAAGCGATAGAGCATCTTTGGAAACTTGACGAAATTGAGGTTAGCGAAAAGGCACTTTCGCCATCGGAAAAACAATATGAATCACATATCACTCATCATGTGCACACCAATCTAGATGGCCGCTTCACTGTCAGTCTTCCGTTTCGAGAAAACCCAACAGCATTAGGAGAATCCCATAAGATGGCCGTCAACAGATTTCTTGGCTTAGAGCGTCGACTTCTAAAAAATGAAGACATTCGGACGCAATATATAAAGTTCATGCAAGAATGTGAGCATCTAGGACACATGCAAAGGGTCAACATTGATACAGTGTTAGATCTTAAATGTTTCATTCCGCACCATTGTGTGATGAAACCCGATAGCACTACAACGAAATTAAGAGTAGTCCTTGACGCATCAGCGAAAACATCAAAAGGCCTCTCGTTGAACGATCTAATGTATACGGGGCCAACGGTACAGAGTGAATTGTTCTCGATCCTACTACGTTTTCGAGTACCGAAGTTTGTATTCACCACCGACATTGCAAAAATGTACCGACAAATACTACTTGATCCCGATAATCATCAATATCAATTGATAATATGGAGAGAAGACCCTGGATTGCCAATTAGCTACTACAAACTTAACACGGTAACTTACGGAACTCGGGCAGCACCTTACCTCGCCACAAGATGTTCACAGAAAATTGCTGATGAAAATATTATCAATTATCCGTATGGTGCGAACATGCTTAAGAGTAATTTTAACGTTGATGACGGCCTTGGAGGCTCTGATATTCTCAACATCGCACTTGAGACTCAACACGAACTTATAACGTTAGACTGGGATGAGCCATTGCCTAAGGACCTTGAATAAATTTGGACTAAATTCAGAAATGATTTAGACAGTTTAAATCATTTCAAGGTGCCTCGATGTTTAAGGGACAACTTCCAAACAAAACAGAGTTGCACATATTTTCAGATGCCTCTGAAAAGGCGCTTGGCACCGTTGCCTATCTTCGAGCGACTCTTAAGGATGGTGCAATCATGGTACAATTGCTTTGCCCAAAGACAAGGGCTGCACCACTCAAACAGCAAACACTACCTCGGCTATAGTTATGTGCTGCAGTTATGGCTGCTCAACTCATGCACAGAGTAAAAACGGATCTCCAAATAAAAATTCAGCCTGTATTTTTATGGCCTGATTCCGAAATAGTACTATCCTGGATAAACGCTCAATCTTCCTTGTATCATACGTTTGCGGCTAATCGAGTCTCCAAGATCCAATCATTGACATTACCCGATCAGTGGCGCCATGTCAGATCGAAGGACAACCCAGCTGATATACTGTCCAGGGGCTTACCAGCACACAGCCTTTCTGCATGCAATTTATGGTTTTATCGACCACTTTTTCTGCACGGACGAGAAGAAATGTGGCCACGCAAGTTCTCACAACAACTCCAAATTCCCAACGACGCTTAGAAAAGGAAGACAACTATAATTTCAGGAGTCAACGTTGTCAACGATGACTTGATATACAGAATTCCACACAAAAATTCCTTCAGAAATTTGCAGAAGGTAGTTGGATACACTCTAAGATTCATCAGAAATATCAGGAAGAAAAATGAAGACCGATCACCTAATAAGTCATTAACTCTGACTGAGCTAGATGATGCACTGTTCCTGATCATAAAGTCCATTCAGAGGTCCGACTTTTCTCCAGAAATCAAACAACTGCGAGAAAACAAAGAAATCGACAACAAAAGTTCCATTGTAAGTTTGTCCCCATTCCTAGACAAATCAGGCATTTTACGAGTAGGAGGACGACTAGAGGCTTCATTATTATCATACGACGCGAAGCATCCAATGCTGGTTCCATATAATGACCCCCTAATAAAACTCTTATATACAATGATTCACGAAGACAACAAACATTGTGGACCACAAGCTCTTTTGTACATTATACGACAACGATTCTGGCCAATAAAGGGAAAAATTATGGCACGTTCTACGGTTCAAAAATGCATTATATATACCAGAGCTCGTCCACTGCTATGTCAACAAATTATGGGCAATCTTCCGCAAACTAGAGTTACCCCAGCACGACCTTTTATCAATGCTGGGGTAGATTATTGTGGACCCTTTTGGATTCACTACAGGGTCAGAGGCAAACGGCCATCAAAGGCGTATATAGCCGTTTTCTGCTGTTTTGCCACTAAGGCAGTTCATCTTGGTTTCGGATTTATCAACAGATTCCTTTATAGCCGCCTTAAAGCGTTTTATTGGTCGTCGTGGACGGTGTCAGAATATTTACTCAGACAACGCCATCAATTTTGTTGGGGCAAAGAATCAACTAGCAGAATTAGCCGATAACATTTATTCAAGCCAGGCTCAGGAATCAATTATCTCCGCGTTCAGCTCAAAAGGAATACATTTTCACTTTATTCCTCCAAGAGCACCACATTTTGGAGGTCTGTGGGAAGCAGCTGTTAAGTCTGCAAAACATCTTCTTCTGCGGAGTGTTGCGAATGCATCACTAACGTACGAAGAATTGGAGACAGTCGAAATTGAGGCTATACTAAATTCGCGTCCACTAACACCCATAACAACTGATCCAGAAAATCTTGAAGCCTTAACTCCTGGTCACTTTCTGATAGTAGAGCACAGCCAACAAACATGTCAGGATTATCCCATTGGAAGCATGTGACCCACATAAAGCAGGAATTTTGGAAAAGATGGTCAACAGAATACTTAAACGAACTTCAGCAAAGATGTAAATGGCGAAAGCAATCTGTTAACCTCAAAAGTGGAGACATGGTAGTAATAAAAGAAGATAATATACCTATTATGAAATGGTCTTTAGGTAGAATTGTTCAAGTATACCCAGGTGATGACTGTATAGCAAGAGTCAGGAATATTCAAACGTCCAATACATAGACTGGCATTATTGCCCATACATAATGATCCAGAAGGACTTACTGAAGACAGCAATACGAATATCAACAACTATACACCCAATTCTCCCTCTCTGCATTCTGCTCCAGCCACAGTCTCTCTTAATCAAGCTCCAATCCCGACAGAAGAACCTAAGCCGAAAAGACGCAAAATGCCAACCGATCTTCTAACCCTGACGTTACTCACGTTACTACTACTAGTACCAGTGGCCCTTGGAACTCCAGTCAAAAATAAGACATTTGGATCAAGAGTCGGAATCCATTTTGAGCAAATTGGAACAACATCTATTTCAACTACGGAATGGAATCTATTGGTATACTATGATTTAGCTCCTTACTGGACAGAAACATCAATTCTTGTCAATGGCACACGGTCGTTAAAAACCTTATGTAAAATGATGAAAACAAACTCGTCTTGTCACGGCATTCTAGACCACTTTCAACACATGGAAAGTGAATTACAGCTAGATAACCGACTACTACGAGTTAAAAGAGGGGCGCTGGATATCGTTGGTAACGTTGCTCATTCATTATTTGGCGTCCTGGATTCTGAATACGCTGAACAGATGTCAGAAACAATAAAACAAGTCAATGACAATGAGTCGTATTTGCTAAACTTATTGAAGAATCAAACATCAATTGTAGATTCTACAATTAATATCATCCGGCAAAATCAAATAACAGCTAAGTCAAGATTCGAATGATTGGAGCAAGAGATTAAAATATATTCAGTTAATATAAATGACATCTCCAATACATTAGTACAAGTACAACTAAATCAACTATTCCATTCAGCGGTTCTTGAACTAACACTGATCGCAAACAATATAAGACAGATACAATCCGTAATCCTTGACGCTCTCATGGATACCCATCATGGACAGATCAGTCCATGGTTACTCACTCCAGAACAGTTACAAAATGAAGTCAATCAGATCATTCACCACCGTCAGTGAATCTTCCAGTGACAGAAAAAACTGACTTACTCCAGCTATTTAAACTCATGAAGATAAAGGGCAGACTAACACGCCGCCATGCAGTTTTCAAAATGACTTTACCATTAGTTGAACGTTAAAAATTCAAGCTGTTTCATTTGATTCCTGTACCCAACATAATGAACAATACAGTAGTGGCCATTAAACCATGTGGTTATTTTTTGGGCATATCTACTTTGCAGAGACAATAAATTCCCTTCACAAAATCTGAATTAAGCGCTTGCAGTACAATAGAACAAGGCGTTTTCCTTTGTTCCAACATTCAAATCCGTTACAATTATGGTTCGGATGCCTGTGCATGCGATATTAATTTATTCAACAACAAAACAAAACCAAATTGTATCCTCCAAAAAACTGATATCAGATGGGTACCCCTAAGCAAAGGCAATCAATGGATATATGTTGCGTCACCAACCTCAAGAGCAACAGCAGTTTGCAACATGGAAATCATTCTTATATCACTAAAAGGCTCCGGTTTGCTGACACTTGATCCAGAGTGTATCCTCAGGCACGAGTTTGTCAACATGAACGGACTAAAATCTATATCAAGCACAGTGAGGTCTTCATACACAACCCTTGGCCAAATCTCAGCCTTATCATGATCAAAGAACTCTACAGCCTTCACAAATAATAACGAATCAACCTCAACAAATTTGGAGAGTGTATATGCCAAGAATATTAAGGACCTAAAAACTCTACAACAGTCGCTGGAACAACACGAAATCGCTGATCTACCTAATAAGTTGAAGACCCACCAGACACACAGCTATATAATTGGCTACCTAGCACTTGTAGTAAGCATCATAGCTCTAATCATTCTGCTTTCCAGATGCAAATCCGATAAAAATGCACCAAACTCACTTCCAACTACATCAATTGAATCCACTAGAGAAAACATTGAGCTTCAACCACACGCCGAAGAACGCAAGATGACCCCATTACCAATGCCACGCCAGCAGCCCAAATTCATCCTTGATGTCTAGCAGCTGATGACAACAATCAATCAATTCATTAATAATTTAGTTTAGCTTATACTCCTGTAACTAATAACTTTATTTTCCAACATACTTTGAAATTTCATTTTTACTTTAAACTTTCTCCCAATGTTTATTTTTTATTTATTTTGTTTTGAACAGTCGTTCAACGCGGGGGAGAATGTTTAAGAAGTTGTGAACACACTTAATAATTGTTAATGATAATATAAACGTTAGTGAACTCCCTAAATGTTGTCTTAACAAAAGGATATCATATTACACAATGAATTAACTGCAAACATTGCTACTTCAATTTGATTGGTCAATTTAACGTAAATTTTAGTTTTAAGTATTTTGTCGACTCAACAATTAATTGTTAATATCTTAGTATAAATACCACAATAAAATTATATTTCTTTGTCAATAGTAAAAACTCGCTTTTTATTCATTGATCACATTACGTTCAAGTTACAAGTGCTTGAAAGTACAACCACACAAACAAAAATTAGTACAGTTCAAATTCAAGTGTTTGAGCTGAGTCATACTAATAAAATCAATTACACGTTTAATTCTAAAGAGGCCAGAATCCTTGTCGTATTATGTACAAAAGAGCTGGTGGTCCACTATGTTTGTTGTCTTCGTGAATCATTGTATATAAAAGTTTTATTAGGGGGTCGTTATATGGAACCAGCATTAGATGCTTCGCGTCGTATGATAATAATGAAGCCTCTAGTCGTCCTCCTACTCGTAGAATGCCGGATTCGTCTAAGAATGGGGACAAACTTACAATGGAACTTTTATTGTCGATATCTTTGTTTTCTCGCAGTTGTTTGATTTCTGGAGAAAAGTCGGACCTCTGAATGGACCTTATGATCAGGAACAGTGCATCATCTAGCTAAGTCGCAGTTAATGACTTATTATGTGATCGGTCTTCATTTTTCTTCCTGATATTTCTGATGAATCTTAGAGTGTATCCAACTACCTTCTGCAAATTTCTGAAGGAATTTTTGTGTGGAATTCTGTATATCAAGTCATCGTTGACAACGTTGACTCCTTAAATTATAGTTGTCTTCCTTTTCTCAGCGTCGTTGGGAATTTGGAGTTGTTGTGAGAACTTGCGTGGCCACATTTCTTCTCGTCCGTGCAGAAAAAGTGGTCGATAAAACCATAAATTGCATGCAGAAAGGCTGTGTGCTGGTAAGCCCCTGGACAGTATATCAGCTGGGTTGTCCTTCGATCTGACATGGCGCCACTGATCGGGTAATGTCAATGATTGGATCTTGGAGACTCGATTAGCCGCAAACGTATGATACAAGGAAGATTGAGCGTTTATCCAGGATAGTACTATTTCGGAATCAGGCCATAAAAATACAGGCTGATTTTTTATTTGGAGATCCGTTTTTACTCTGTGCATGAGTTGAGCAGCCATAACTGCAGCACATAACTATAGCCGAGGTAGTGTTTGCTGTTTGAGTGGTGCAGCCCTTGTCTTTGGGCAAAGCAATTGTACCATGATTGCACCATCCTTAAGAGTCGCTCGAAGATAGGCAACGGTGCCAAGCGCCTTTTCAGAGGCATCTGAAAATATGTGCAACTCTGTTTTGTTTGGAAGTTGTCCCTTAAACATCGAGGCACCTTGAAATGATTTAAACTGTCTAAATCATTTCTGAATTTAGTCCAAATTTATTCAAGGTCCTTAGGCAATGGCTCATCCCAGTCTAACTTTAACTGCCATAACTGCTGAATGAATATCTTTGCTTTGACCACTACGGGTGTTAGTAGTCCAAGATGATCAAATAACATCTTGTGGCGAGATAAGGTGCTGCACGAGTTCCGTAAGTTACCGTGTTAAGTTTTTAGTAGCTAATTGGCAATCCGGGGTCTTCTCTCCATAGTATCAGTTGATATTGATGATTATCGGGATCAAGCAGTATTTGTCGGTACATTTTCTCACTGTCGGTGGTGAATACAAACTTCGGTACTCGAAAACGTAGTAGGATCGAGAACATTAGATCGTTCAACGAGAGGCCTTTTGATGTTTTCGCTGATGCGTCAAGGACTACTCTTAATTTCGTTGTAGTGCTATCGGGTTTCATCACACAATGGTGCGGAATGAAACATTTAAGATCTAACACTGTATCAATGTTGACCCTTTGCATGTGTCCTAGATGCTCACATTCTTGCATGAACTTTATATATTGCGTCCGAATGTCTTAATTTTTTTGAAGTCGACGCTCTAAGCCAAGAAACCTGTTGTAGGACATCTTATGGGATTCTCCTAATGCTGTTGGGTTTTCTCGAAACGGAAGACTGACAGTGAAGCGGCCATCTAGATTGGTGTGCACATGATGAGTGATATGTGATTCATATTGTTTTTCCGATGGCGAAAGTGCCTTTTCGCTAACCTCAATTTCGTCAAGTTTCCAAAGATGCTCTATCGCTTCTTCCAATGAAGCGGTGTCTCCAAATATTGCACATGTGGATGAATATAGTGGATTATGAATTGGATTTCTTCCTATTGCACCCCCTACAATCCAGCCTAGTTCTGTATTTTGTAGAGTTGGTAGATTATCAGCAAGGTGTATTGTCCCACTTTTAATTAATTTGTAATAAAATTCTGCTCCCAGTAGCAAGTCTATTTTATCCTGCTGATCAAAATGAGGATCTAATAGGTGAATGTTGTTGGGAATATTCCAAGAAAAAATGTTAATGTGTTTACTTGGTTGTGCGGGAATTATACTTGGAAATATGTATGATTCCACATTTGCTGAAAAACTGAGATCTCTGGATTTTATTTGAACGTTTGTGCGATACTTGGAATGCTTTTTGGTTTCGCCAACGCCGTGAAGACACAGGGAAGCTCCTAATAGTGAAATAGACAATTTCTGGCAAAGGCGTTTAGATACAATGTTGACCTCTGATCGTGAATCCAATACCGCTCTAAGTTTACCTGATGCTCCATTTGTGGCTGTAATTATATCTTTTGCTGTTGATAGCATAACGTAGCCCTGGCAGCCCGCAGAAACTTCAGTTTTTGCTGATGTAACTGCTACGACATTAGAAGCAGTCTTCCTTTCGGCTGTATTTGATTGTGAACTGAAAATTGATTTCTTATCCTTTTGCGTGTTGTCTTTCTTTGGCTTATCCTTTTGCGTTTTGCTTTGGACTAATGTATTGTGCTTTTTCTCGCAGTTTCTGCAGCTACTTGACTTGCAGGTTTTCGCCGTGTAGTCATCTTTGAAGCAGTTGACGCATAAATTCTGTCACTGTACCCTACGTAGTCGTTCTGCTTCTGATAATTGCCGGAATTTGTTGCAGTGATACAGTTTATGACTAATAATTTGCATATGCTAATGTTGTGAGCGTTAGATGTTACTATTGTTGCCACCGCTTTATACGTTGATTTTTCCCTAGGAACAATTGCTTCCATAGATTGAAATTGAAGCTCAAGGAACGATAAGAAGTCAGCTATACTTGGCACATCCCTTGGATTAGTTAGTGATTGCATGTACCTGATGTGTGTGCTTTTGTCAAGTTTTTTCATCAATAACTGAATAATAATAGCATCCCAAGAATCTGTTTCAATTCCCAAGTTATTTAATGCCAGTAAGCATTCTTTGGTGGTGTCATGCATAGCTTTGATGGATTGTGCGGATGACGTCACGGACTGTTTATTGAGTATTTTTTCTACTAGATTCGCTACTAAAATTCTCTTGTTATTGTAGCGATCTTGTAAGGTTCCCCAGGCAGTGCTATAGTTTGTCTCTGATAGAGAAAATTGACTTATCAGATGTTCAGCTTCTCCCGGCAAATTACTCTTTAAATACCAAAATTTTTGAATAGCTGGAATCGGCTGATTATCCACCATTTCAGAGAATAAATCATAGAACTGCCGCCATTTTAAATAGTCGCCATCAAATTTCGATATTGTAACTTTTGGAAGATGTAACGATGAAGATGACTGATTTGATTGAGTTGGCTGATTTGATTGAGTTGGCTGATTTTCACCAACGTTTTGTGCCTTTTTAGCCAATATGGACAGTCTGACCAACTGTTCTTGAACTTTGTCATTCAATTCATAAAATGTTGTAACATCAAAGCCAGAATTCAATGGATCATCAAAGCGCTCGCATATACTGTCGTATTAGTCTTGAATCTGATCCCAAAGATTGTTGATACTTGACAGTTTGATGTCATAAAATGGACGTGGTTGTATTTCGTCACTATTGTTTAATACATTTAAAAACCTACTTAAGGCTGTCATTCTAGCTTTTGCCTTCCGAATCAAGCCTTGGTTTTCATTAGACTCCTGAAGAGGCACTGATGCACCAGATGTTTTAGTTGATGGTAGCTTTTGTAGGGATAATGTTCTAAGACGATTAGCCTCTGTTGTAAACAGATTTTGATACAAATTAGTTAGCTCACTAATTTTTTGGATTATAGTCCTTAGTAAAGTATTCATGCTCTTCTTTTAACGTTTCAAAATCGTCAAGCATACGCAATTCTGTATCCGTGGCCTTAAATTTCTCCCAGGCTTGCAAAAGTTTACGGTTACGCTCCTTAAAGTATTATGTGGTGGTTTTTCTGTCCGCAGAATCCATTTTAAAGTTTCGCACTATTGCTTGAATTATTTCACCTGTATTCAAGAGGGTATCCAATAAATCTGCCGCTGTCATTGTGTACGATATGGAATTGCCTGTTCTGTATGAGGTGAAGTTAAGCGCTAGAAAAACTGGAGATGAATTTTGTCACCAATGGTCCGATGCCCGTAGTCAGTGCTCTAATCAAATTGCTGGAGCTGCTGATGTTTGTTGCACTAATGGTGTATTGCTCCTAGTATATGTCCACTGAAACTTCGTGTTAGTGGAACTGATGAAGTTGGTCACCAATAAACCGATGCTTGTTATCAGTGCTCTAATTTGCTGGAGCTGCTGATATGTGTTGCACCACTGGTATGATGTTTTTTATAGCCTCTGCTGAAGACAAGGATTCGCTGGGCAGATTTTATGTTGCAAATCTTCCACTTGAACACCAGTGTTAACGGGTAGGCTGCGTGCTGTTGTAAGTCACCAATTTAACTTTAAAACCCCTTACCGCTGGTGGGGGGAAGCTTTAAAATCAGTGGTGGTCGGGGTCACCAACTTTTTTAAAACTAAACGTGTAAATTATTTTATTAGTATGACTCAGCTCAAACACTTGAATTTGAACTGTACTAATTTTGTTTGTGTGATTTACTTTCAAGCACTTGTAACTTGAACGTAATGTGATCAATGAATAAAAAGCGAGTTTTTACTATTGACAAAGAATTATAATTTTATTGTGGTATTTATATTAAAAATATTAACAATTAATTGTTGAGTCAACAAAATACTTAAAACTAAAATTTATATTAAATTGACCAATCAAATTGAAGTAGCAATGTTTGCAGTTAATTCACTGTGTAATATGATATCCTTTTGTTAAACAACATTAAGGGAGTTCACTAAGTTTATATTATCATTAACAATTATTAAGTGTGTTCACAACTTCTTAAACATATAGCTTTACCATTTTATTTCTTAAAACTAACACACACACAAAGTATGTGTGGGAATATACATTACGATCATGCAGTTGGAATGTGAACAATTATTCAAACAGTAACAAAAGTGTAATGTTTCACTTGCTACATGCAGACGGCATGCAGTAGTGGTTAGTCAAACACGCTACACCTCCCTTTTTCAGAAAGAATAATCAATACTGAGTGGATTATTCTTACTATTATCAAAAATATTATAAAATTAAAAATTACAGGGATTTTTAGGGGATTTGCCTTCCCTCCCTTTTAAAAAAAATGTTAAGATATTCAAAATTTTATTATTATTATAGTAAAAAAAAAATATATAGAATTATTACTAACAATTGTAGCTTAAGTATATTATCCTTAGTACAGTAACATAATAAAAATATTTTATTATATTTAATTATTAAAATAGAGCAAAAATTATATCTTAAAGAAAAAAATTAAAGTAAAAATTAAATATTAATTAGTTTGTTGGGTATAGAAAAAAATATGTAATATTTATAAGGATAAAGTTTCAATTAATAATCATAAGGAATTTGATTATATTTAATTATAGAGTAAAAAAAAATTATATATTAATATTTTTATATTATTATCCTTACGAATTACTTTTCATATGTACATTATATATTAATATTTTGTTGAATAGATTAAAAATTATATATATTTTAATGTTTTGTTGGATAGAACAAAAATTATATATTTTTATGTTTTGTTGGCGCCAATTTTTTTTATATGCATGCATAAAAAATTATAAAATTGTGTTTTTCTCTTAAAAAAATTCTTAACTATTCATTATTCATTATCAATAACCTTATTAAACTATATCTTCATTACATGTCTATCTCAATTATTTATTATGCAATTAAAAAAATGTTTAAAGTTGTTAAAGATTGGTTTACAATGGAAGTATGCTAAATTAATAATTGTTACATTAATGCAAAAACAAAATTTTACTTCAAACAACACATTTTGAAAATCAGTTGGAAAATTTTATTCATTTACTTCGTTTATAAGATATTTATTTGTTGAAAATCAGTTGAAAAATTTTATTCATTTACTTTTATTTATTTTGATCGGTGGTTATTTTATTTAATTTTTGTGTGAGCACAACAGTTATATCTGCAGCTTGCAAGATTTCATTACCTTTCGCTTTGAAGGTTTTCAATATTCATTCCTAGGTTATGAAGCGTACTATCACCTAGTGAAAGTCGCAAAGTTGTCAGACTAATATTATCAGCTACTTTTTTAAGCTTTAGAAAGTGGTGACCTAAGTCTACATTTCTTTTAATAACTTTGTCGTTCAACTTAAATTTGGAAAGTACTCGCTTTCTTTTTTATTTTCATTATTAATTTAGTGAAGTAGTCTAGGTACTTCACAGTGCTCATGGGCATTTATCGCCTTATATATTTCTAAACCAACCGATAAAATTTATGTTTGAATTCATTTACTTTATTTTTTATTGTATACATTTCTTTTACAACATTTCAAAATCCTTCAAAATTCGAAGCATGTCGAAGCACTACTTTATATTAAAAAATATTAAGGTATTATCAAAAATGTATTTAATCCAAAAGAAAAATCTGTTATTAGGTTTTCAAAAAAATTTCTATATTTTTTTCGGATTATTTCACCTTATTATTTTTCAAAATTCGAAGTATGATCATTAATGAATTAAAGTTTCAAAGTATCTAATCTATTATTAAATCTGTTCAATTTATTATTATGGAATTATTTCACCATATTCTTTTAGGAAAATTCGAAGTACAATCATAAATTAAAATGTAATTCAATTTTAAAAAAATATAAATCAATCAATATCTCAAATCCCCCACCTGTATAACAATCTTGTCGCGATGTGGTGGCTTAAGTACTGGCTGTGGTGTCTGTCTTTTGCTCAGAAACTATGGGCCAACGCTAAGTTGGTGCCTCTGAACAAAAGACACGAAACTATAAAGGCCGGTACACTAAAGGTTATCCAACCCCTAAACCGAGGTGTTACGCGATCCGTGCCTATCGGATCTTTGCAGTCGGGGGTAAGAGACTGTATTATAACGGAGCTTTGCAGATACCTGGGCACCTCAGCAAATAACTGTCGCCCTTGCGACGTTACAGGGGACTATGACGTAGCGGACATACTGACCCCCATACTCGTGGGAACTCATATGGATACAACAAACAAAAACACAAAACCAACAACAACTGGCCTCAAGTGGGACTTTGACGACGGCGAACGGGGTGGCTGCACCAGACCCTGCCAACCTACGGACTACTGGCGCGGCGAAGAGCCAGGGTGGCCAACCCAACCTGGCGTTTCACAAAAAAACCTCGCGGTGAGGTACCTGTGGACTTCCGGCCCAGTACCTCCAAAGCCGCCAAGACGGCTAAACCTCCCTTTTCAGGGGCCAGGTCGGTCAAGGCTAATCCAGACAATCCTGGTGCACTCAATGTGTGCACTGCAGGGGAAGGTACAGGTAGGATAACCTCCGGCCCCAATACCCTGTCACCCCATGCCAACTCCGGCAAAACAACAGCACCCGGGCACATTGTACACTCTAAAAGGGCTTCAACAACAAGGCGTTCCGACTTACGCTTCATTTCGATCCTAGGATCCTTACCGCCTGATTAGCTCACGAATGAGTAGACAACTTCTCTCTCATGGGCGAAAGCCCACATGGCTGCACTGCGTAGAAACCCTCCCCCTGCTGCAGGGCCTAAACGGCAACGTTCAGAGGAGGAAAACGCAGTTTCATCTAACCACCCGAGGACCCAACGTCCTAAACACAGCACTGTCGGCAGTGGGTCCTACAGTGAGGTGGCCAAAAATCAACCAAATCAACAAGTAAGATTCAACAACATTTTTCTGTAGATATAGAAAAGCTATTGACTGAAAAACGGAGAGCGCGACGAGAATGGCAACGTTACAGATCCCCCCAGCTAAAGTTAAGGCTAAAGGAATGCACCAAACAGCTCAGAAAAGTTTTACAAACACAAAAAACAGCTTCGCTGCAAAAATTTCTTCAAGAACTCGATGCAACACCACAAACAGATTATTCGCTATGGCGTGCAGCTAGAGGACTTAAAAGGCCAGTGATTTGCAAACCTCCGTTACGAGATTCGAATGGTGACTGGGCAAGAACTGATGCTGAAAAAGGTGCTCTTTTTGTTAAGCACTTAGAAAATGTATTTACACCGAATATTTCTACTGATATTGTTGAACTGCCACCAGTCATCTCTTTACCAGAAATACCGTTAAGATTTAACATTGTGGAGATTGAAAAGGCCATCACTAGTCTTAACACCAAAAAAGCCCCAGGTGTCGACAAAATAAGCAACAAAATGCTTCAACAACTGCCTTATATTGCAAAAAGAATTATACTATTCATTTTTAATAGTATTCTACGGCTGCAATACTATCCTGCAGAATGGAAGGTTTCGATGATTATTATGATACCAAAGCCCGGCAAGGATCATACGAAGGTTGAATCCTATCGGCCTATTAGTTTATTGCCCAACATTTCAAAACTATTTGAAAAGCTGTATATGAGCAAGCTGATGCCTATAGTGACTAGAAGCGGATGCATTCCAGATCATCAATTCGGTTTTCGCAGACAACATAGCACAATTGAACAAACTCACAGACTTGTGAATGTTATCAGAGACACTTTCGAAAAGAAGAAATATTGCTCTGCGCTCTTTATAGATGTTTCTCAAGCTTTCGATAAAGTATGGCACGAAGGTCTTATACATAAATTAACGCAAAATCTACCCGCAAACATTGTTAGGCTTTTAATAAGCTACCTAATTGAACGAAAATTTTTAGTTAGGGAAGGCAATTTTTTAAGCCCACCGCAGTCGATCGAAGCCGGAGTTCCCCAAGGGAGTATCTTCGGTCCATTACTTTATTTAATATATGCATCTGACTTACCGTTAAGCAGTAACATTCATACATCAACATTTGCCGATGATAAAGCTTTTCTAAGCGTTCACGAAAATCCAGTGGAAGCTTCCTGCAATTTACAAGGGTATATATCCAAATTGCACAATTGGCTCAAACAATGTCGTATTAAAGTTAACGAGCAGAAATGTGTGCACGTAACTTTTACGTTGCGCAAGGAAACATGCCCGCCTATAAAAATTAACACCGAGACCATACCGCAACACACTGTTGTCAAATATCTAGGCGTTCATCTTGATCGTCGTTTAACATGGAAATCGCATATAGACGCAAATGAATTGGCTTATTGGAAGAAATTCTATACTAAGCCTAGACTGTAAACTACTATTATACAACGCGATCCTGAAACCAATATGGTTCTATGGAATCCAGTTATGGGGCACTGCCTCAGCATCAAATGTCGAAAAAATTCAGAGGCGACAAAATAAAATTCTACGTACAATTGCAGCAGCTCCCTGGTATGTCAGAAATCATCGGATTCATAAAGATCTAGATGTTCCGTTGGTGAAGACAGTATTTTCAATAAACGCTAAAAAATATATAAAAAAACTTGAGGTGCACCCAAATGTACTTGCGCGCAATATTTTAAATTAGAGAGGCCACACCCGGCTGAAAAGGAGGGATACTCTTTTTCTCAGCCGTACACGAGAGATGTAAAACAACATAAATTAACCGTTGAAATTAAAAATTTTGTTTAGCATTGGCTAAACTTATATGTAATATTTTTTAGATTTAAGATTTGAAAAACTTATTGATAATTTAATTTATAATTGAAGATTCAATAAATAATAAAATTTATCAAAAAAAAAAAATCTGGGTAGTCTCTAGCTACATGGCCCATGACCACGGTGAGCGTCCACCAAACAACTTGGTACGTGGGATTGTGGCTAAAGCTGAAAGCACAAGGACGCCAATTATAATCTGTGCTGATGCGAACTCGCACCACATCACATGGGGCAGTAATGATACCAACGCACGAGGTGAGTCTCTTTTTGATTTTATTATCAATAATAATCTTGAAATAGCAAATAGGGGTTCAGAACCGACTTTTATTGTCTCAAACCGAAGTGAGGTTTTAGATATTACACTGGTTAGTGCTCACCACATCAGTTTAATTAGCGACTGGAAGGTCTCCGACGACTGTTCCTTTTCTGACCATCGTTATATTGATTTCTCCATAGGGTTTTGCGTAGATATACCAAATCATCTGTTAAACAGAAGGAAAACTAACTGGGAGTTGCAGAACAATCTCCTCCGTAACACTCTAAGCTCTGTCCCCACTATAAACAACACGACGGATATCGACACGGAAATAGATCTCTTCAATGAATCTTTCTGCTACGCAACAAACATGTCTTGCAAAACCACGACCCGCAAAGGCAAAAGTAAACCACCATGGGTGTGCCCTGATATCGCACACTCGCAAAGCGAGTGCCGTAGACTTTTTAACGAGGCTAAGCAAACAGGTGACTGGTTGCGATATAAGTCCTCGCTAAACAGGTTCAAAAACCTTTTTAGAAGCGCAAAAAGGAAGTCTTTGAGGAATTTCTGCAGTGGTGTCGAAAGCTCCTCCGAAACCAACCGATTATGCAAGATATTAGCTACCTCACCGGTGGAACCCAGCTACATACAAAAACCATGTGGAAGCTGGACTCTAAGCAGCCATGAAACGCCCACTTTCCTGGTAACGCCCCGGTTTCTACTACAGTTACCGCCACCGGTGATATAACTACTTCGCCTGAGCCAGTTATTGTACCGCTGGACAATGACAGAATCAGATAGGCGATCAGTACCTTCGATCCATTCAAATCTCCTGGACCAGATGGAACTATTCCAGCGGACCTACAGAGAAATATGGACCTAGTCGTGCCCTGGCTCTCTGAAATCTTTACAGAGTGTCTGAAAATGGCATACATTCCAGCTTGCTTGAACCTGTGTTAGGTCGTCTTCATCCCCAAGGGGTGCAAGACGTCTCACACTAAACCTAAAGACTTCAGGCCTATAAGCCTGACGTTCTTTCTGCTCAAAACACTGGAAAGAGCTGTAGATATACATCTCAGAATGTCCATACCAAAGGAACTTCTATCCCCCTCACAGCAAGCCTACACAAAGGGCAAGTCTGTCGAAACTGCTCTCCACTCCTTGGTTAGTCACATAGAGAAATCTCTCGTTCACAAGGAATTCACTATGGTGGCATAGAAGGCGCCTTCAATTTTGTCAAACCGGACTCAATCATCAGCGGCATGATAGAGTTGGGGATTGACATCAATATCTGCAGGTTCGTAAAAAATCTGCTACCTAGAAGGGTCATAAGTGCATCTTTTGGATCTGCCACTGAATACAGAGCAGTGAATTGGGGCACCCCACAAGGGGGTGTCTTGTCACCGCTCTTGTGGAATTTGACCATCAACTCTCTACTGCTAAGCCTAGAGCGGAAGCTGGTTAGAACCGTAGCTTACGCTGACGACGTGGCAATAGCTATCTCTGGCAAATACCTGAGCACAATATCTCAGTGTATGGAATCTGCTCTGACACTCGTCAGCAAATGGAGTGTCAGCTGTGGGCTTGCGTCAATCCGGCGATAACCGAATTGGTGCTATTTACCAGGAGGCACCCCAAACTAAACGGGACCACACTGAAGGTCTCGGACAACGCTAAGTACATGGGCGTAATCCTAGACAGTAAACTATCTTGGAACCTAAACACCCAGTATAGAGCAAATAGGGCCCTCGTGGCTATTTACACCTGCAAAAGAGCAATTGGTCGCTGCTGGGGCATCGAACCCTGAGGGACCAACTGGATCTTTGAGACGGTAATTAAGCCCATAATTTTCTATGGGGTTATAGTATGGTGGGAAGCGGTAGAAAAAGACTCCCACTGACGAACTATAGAGAAAATTTTACGGGATAACGGGATAACGGGAGCGCTCAGGTCTACTCCAACGAAGGCATTGGGGCACTGGTGTTTCGGGACTCATGCCAAAAGGATGGGCCTAAGTTACAATGATTACAATGATGATGACCTCGACAGTCTGGCGAACATGGGGCTTACCAACTTATCCTCCTTCCTGCAACAATCAGAATGGTTTGATTCGGCGACAGGGCAATCACAGGTAATTAAATAACCAAGTTACTAAGCTCTGTCTGCTGTAGGGTATCACAAAGGGACCGAATTAACGGACCCAAGTGCGGCACGTCTCAGATGTGACGGCCCTCGAAACCTAACCTAACCTAATAGCTCAAATCATTTTAACTGTTCGCGTTATTCTTTCATACAGTAGCTTACATAGGCAAAATCAAGTTTACAATAGTCTTACTTATATCTAACTTTACCCAACTTCATGAATATTAATATGTCTCTTTCTGATGTTATGGGTCGTGTTAGTTATAAAAAAAATTTATGTACATATGCCTAAGTTTCAGCACTCTGTATACCGAGGACTGGTCATTAGACATATATCGATCAGAACCAATTACTGATCGAAACGGTTGCCTTTATATAGTAGTATCTCAGTAGTAGTTCTCAGTGATTAATCAAAATATTTAAAAAAAAATTTTTTTTGTTTCAAAATTACTTTTGAAAGATTTTATTCAGCAAATAAATTTTCTTCTTTTCTTTTTCTCTTTTTTTTAATCATTATTGTTATTTTTATAAAATTGAACAATATACAAGAAACCTTATAAAATAATATTGCTACTTTCATAAAACAGTTTAAAACAATATACAGGTAATTTTTACAATTTAACAATTTTAGCATTATTTCTTTTCAATTCACAATCACTTAAAAAAAATTTATTTTTTTTTTTAATAAAATAATATTGCTATTTTCATAAAATAGCTCGAAACTGAACAAAGTACAAGAAATTTTATAATTTAACAATCTTAACATTACCTCTTTTCAATTCTTAATCATTTCATTTAAATGTTCCCCTTTAGATGTCAAATCCATGTTGATGTGGTTGATCATTCATTATTGTCGTTGTTACTTTTGGTTCCCAAGCGATAGAGGATTCATGATGATTATGATTGATTTCTTTGTTTTTGGTATTGGTGTATTTGCTGATTTGGAGGTATTTATCTTCGTAAGAATGAAGTTGAGCACAAAAGCAATCTAGAAATTCTTCACCAATCTCATCATACAATGATTCTCATAGGCCCACTATTTCATGCGGTTGCTCCTGCACAAGCAAATTTATGTCGCATTGCTTTTTGATATTTCACAATTACTTTATTTCATTCTAGTTTAAGCTTATATATAGTAATGTTATATTTTTCTTCCATTATATTTTAATATTTCATTATCATTTTTATATATATTTTTTGGTTTTGCCGCTTGTGCGACTGTCCAGTTTGAGACACACTTATGAACTTAACTTTCGATTAATATAAAATCTTAATATAGCTTAAAAATTCTATTTCTTAAAACTAACACATACACAAAGTATGTGTGGGAATATGCATGATCAGCATAATACATTCTGATCATGCAGTTGGAATGTGGACAATCATGCAGTAGTGGTTAGTCAAACACACTACAGGACCTTTGAACTCAAGACCCCAAAAATTACCTTTGACCTTTTTTTAAAAAAACACAATATGCATATAATTTTAAAGGGTGCACTTTCACCTTTCAAGCGATAACAAAAAAACTAATTATCTTGCGTAGTTCAAAAGTTCCATCGCTTTTTGTAAGGAGACTTTTGTGATTTTTTTAAATTTTTTACAACTTTTATGACGTCATATTTCGGAACCCGAAAGAATTTGGGGTCTGAAAATTTATGTTTTGTTAAAGTCCAATAACATACAACAGTTGTGGTGAATTTCATAGAAATCACAGGTGTTGTATCCGAACGGCATGATGGTTTGACTTGTTTTCACTCCATAAGAAACAAAGAAGTAGATTTAAGAATATATCTTAATTCTTTGTAATGGTAATATTTTTGTTAATAACAAATACATATAGTTTTCTAAGATAATAAATACAAAATATGTTTTCCATAGATAAAAAGGTAAGTTCAATAATAAACATATTTTCTTGTTTGTTTAGGATAACAAGTAAAACATATATTTTTTGTAAGCAAGTAAATGATAAGAAAAAATAACACATGTACTTTTATTGTAGGTAAAAAAAAGTAATTAGTATTTAGACACATGTTAGATAATTTAATCAAATACATCTTAGTTGTAAGAACATAGAAATAATTATAAGGTAATTTAGTATTTAAGAAAGTATGATACACTTTGTTAACTTAGTTAAGAAAATATAGTGAATAAAGAAAGACGCAACCCGTCGGAAAAAAAAATATTTTTTTTACTCAAAGTAAAAGTGAAAACTTTAATTGATCTTGCCAAGAGGTATAATAAAATTAATACCTTTTCGGAGCGGACAACGAAAATCCGTTTGACGCAGCAAAAGGCCAATAATAAAAAAGCACATAGAATTACAAATAAATGATTAATTAAAAAAAAGAGAGAAATACAATATGACGAAAATCGTACAATGACGACTAACGAGGTACAACGCTAAGAGGTACGAGATGGAACGCTATTGTCATACACTAACCGAAAAACTAAGTAGCATAAGAACCAACCCACTACTAAATCAAGCCCCAATAGATGTATAGGTGGATATATCAACAAAATATAATACCGCCACTGATATTTCCCTAGAAGTTTTTAAGGCATTACCTACATTTCATGGCAAACAGTCTGAATATATAGCCTGGAGAGAGGATGCTTCTAGACATATGAAAGACATTGATCAATCCAAAACAGATAAACACAAAGATTAGAGGTCAAGATTCAGACATACTAATTAACAACAACACACCTTTCAATTTTGAAGTCATACGCTACAGATTCAACTACATGTATGCAGACATGCGTCCACTCTATTTGGTACAAGAAGAAATGAGAATTACGCAGAATAAATCATCTCTGTCAGAATATCACGCAAAGATAAATCAAGCTCCCAACCAAATCAAGCTCACATCATAAATGTCTGGTGAACACCCAATCGTAATAGATGCTATGACGAGGAATGCGAAAGACGAAGCAGTACGCATAATTTTCACAGGCATTACAAATGCATTCGTAAGATCAACTTTATATGCCAATACCCTTGGCGATTACGAACATGCATACGCTAGAGCCAAGTATATAGAACATGACAACCAACACCAAAATCTTCGGCTGTCATACGATTACGGGTTCCATTATGATGTAAAGAGGGAAAAACAACACAACCACCACCCACAACATAATAAGCGTCCCAACTTTGTACAACAAAAATCACTGTTTCAACGAAACCAAAATCATCCGAACAACTATCAACAACCAAAACCTGTCCCTATGGAAACGGACTCCAGACAAATCGTACAGGGGCATAGAAACACTCAAACACTCTCAAAATCAACCTTTTACAGATAACCAACCCTGGAAAAGAGAAGGCAGTGGCAAATACAATGCACATTTAAACAATATTAAACAACAAAATTAAACAACAGCGGATGAACCACTCATAACAAGAAGATAACTCCAGCATTTATCCAGAACAGGATCAAACGGTAAATAATGTTAGATTAGATAATTTAAACTAAGAGATGGGGTGCCCTACCTTACATTAACTAGTGATTTAACAATTAGAAAATGTGATATTTTAATTGATACAGATGCAAACTACCAAACTTGGCTCTAAAACCTACCAAACTCCTTCCTTTTTTAATATTGAAAAACATATATGTATTTTTCATATAAAGTATGAATTTAATTCGATAAAGTTTTTAAATTATAGAAAAAATAACATGACAAAGCGTATAGCAAGGTCGTAATTTACGGAAAATTCTAAGAACTTTTTCAAAAGAAACCATGGTTCTAAAATCAAAATCGAGCTTCCGGTTTTTTAAGAGAAAATATATTAATAATAATTATATTAATAATAATTATATATTAATAATAATTATAATAAAATCAATTTATTATTCTAACGTTAGTTTTCTATTTTTTTTATAAAATGTGTTTAATAACTCTTCTGAACTTATTTTGTATTTGACTATTTCATGTTCAATATTTAAAACTGCTAAATTTGAAAGTCGTTCCTGAAGCATTGCACTACGTAACCATGTTTTTATTCTACGCATAGCTGAGAAACTTCTTTCACAACTAGCAGAACTATTAGGAAGGCTGATTGCCACTTGTAAAAGTTTGTAAATGTTTGGATAAATATTCTTGCCAATTTTGGATTTTAGCTTATCAAAGTTAAATTTTTTTCGCTGGATATATTTTTAAACATATTCTTAAGTACTAGTGCTTCAGCTTTCATTGAATTACAAGAAATTTGCAAAACATTTTTGTAATTAATAATGAATTCGCTAGCGCCCTCCAAATCTAATTTAAAGAAATCGTTAACAGCCTTAGCTAATGGAATCGGTATTCCATATTAGAAATTATGGAATCGACTACTGGATAATATATATTTAACTTTCAATAATCAACTGAAGGAATATCTGAAGGCAGATCCAAAAATTTTGTTAAATGCAAACTATACACTTATGTTTTGCCATTGAAAATATGAATACACTTACAAAAAATTTTGAACGAAAATAGCAATTGAGAAAAAAGGAGATAGTCTGGGGTGGACAGAAGCGGGTCTGGGTGGGTTTTGCCCACTCCAGCCCCCCACCCTATCTCCGCCAATGCACACAATACATGCATCATTATTTTTCATAAGTTCTTTACAGAGCATTATACTGCTAAGTGTATTTATTTCAAGTTTATTCCTTAACTTTGTTTTAATTAAAAAAAGCGTTAAAAAATTACGTTCAGCAGCTGCAGAGCTATGTGGGAGCGAAAGTAAATTAAATACAAAGCTAGCAAGATCTCCAAAGCTTTTTTGATTTAGTTCGTTTATAATTGAATTAATTTGGTCCCAAAATAAATCAATATTTAAGTCTGCGGAAAGATTCATTTCTGTTAAGCGCAACAACTTCCCACTGTGTAATAATGATATCAGGGTCACAATCAACAAGGTTGGAAATTATTAAATTAGGGGCAATATAGGCAAGTCTTCTTTAGACAACACTTTAGAAGGAGTAATTATTTGTAACATTTTAATGTCTTCACGATTAAAGTAAAATCTAGATTTTATTTGATTTAGAAGCTCAATATAAAATTTCAGAATGTGTTGTTTAACTTCTAATATGACGTTCGAACTAATATTTTTTTCAATGTACATTTCAGCTTCCCATTCAGTTTCAACTCTTACAGTGTACAGACGCATTTTTCTAATCGTCGCAACTGAATATTAAAAATTATTGAAAGAAAATCACAAAAAAAAAAATACAAAAACAAATCATTTATTAAACATTTATTTTACTGGTTTTATTTTATTTTTTGCTTGTGTGTAAATACATAAATATTTGCATACACCAACGTATAAGTGAACACAAAAAAGCGTACTCTAAATGAGTTCATCTTCTAACACCCAATTTACACGGTGATTTTTAGTCATGACTAAATATCATGACATTTTTTTTGGTAGGCGAGCGGGGTAGAGAAGAAAGAGGGGTAGCAAAATTATCACATTTTCTGTTTTCTATGAATTTTTTTTGTATTTCCTTTTACTTTTGTTTCGATTTTTTGTTATTATGTTTTATTCTTTTTCTACTTTCAAAGAATATTGAGCGATTATACGCTAAAAACTCAACACCTCATGAATTCATGAATTTTTAATCACAGTCTAAATTGGGTGTTACAACAACAATAACCTACAAGTAGTAGGAATGTACAATATATAACTTTGGTTGCTAATGTGCGAATAAAATTAATAATCTTTAATAAGTTTAAATAAATAGAACTTTTTAGTAAATATAGAAAGCTTTGAGTAACGTTCAATACATATTTTTTTAGCATTATTAGCAGCCATTACTATATATTTTATTTTATAAAATTGCTCTGCTTTTTCTTTTAGTTAATTGTAAACATTCGCCTGCTGTCTCTGTTTATTTATTAGTAAAAGGCAGGACTGCCAATCTTGCGGCAAAACAATAATAAAAATCCGAAAAAACCCGTGTGCTTATAAAATAAAACTGAAAGTATTTATTTAGTCAAGAATTAATTTTTTCGTAAGAATACCTTATTGTGAAAAGTTAATGACGATCGGTCCAGTAGTTAAGACTAAATTACGATTTTTAATTTTCCTAAAAAGGGGCGTCTTCCCACCCAGTTTTCTCCTGGTACGTATTTCTAATTATGCCAATACCATATGTACCAAATATCATCGACGTAGGACAAAAAATGCCCAAAATATGGCGATTTAAATTTTTGGGTTATACGGGCGGTGGTACGCCCCTTTGTCCAATTAAAATTTTATATAGTCAAGAATTTATTATATCGTAAAGGTGTAATTCATAAACGATTCATAAAGTTAATGTGCACATTAAAACCGGTTTTCTCATACAAAATTCGTACTTTAACGCCACAATAACTTTAATAATCATTTATGAATTACACCTTAAGAATATCCTATTGTGAAAATTTAATGACGATCGGTCCAGTAGTTAAGACTAAATTACGATTTTTAATTTTCCAAAAAAGGGGCGTACTCCCACCCACTTTTCTCCTGGTACGTATTCCTAATTATGCCAATACCATATGTACCAAGTATCATCGACGTATGTCAAAAAATGCCCATAAAAAAAAAATTTAAATATATTGGCGGTGGTTTACTGGACCTTGTTGTATTTGTTTTTTCCATCGACTTGTTCATTCAAAATCGCGAAACATTTTCTGAATGTTTAATATTATTTTTCCCATCTTTGGACATTTTCGCCGTTGATGCTATTTGAGCTGATTTGGGACTTCTTCCCCTTTTTTTTTTTTTTTTTTTTTTTTTTTTTAATTAGGACCAGCACTCAGGGGATGACCCCTACGTATGCAGTGCATTGTGCCGGAACTCAGAGAGAGGGATAGAGTAGAGAAGATAGATGTTGAAAATGTAGAAGGCTTAACTCTTTTACAACTCTGCTTTGCGCGTTATGTTAATTTGTATAGCAGTGTTGTGGCGTCTCCGGTGTTAGGTAGACGCATTAACTTTGTTAAGCTGTATTGGCAGGCATTTTATTAATTGTTTTACTTCGCCGATGTTTCTGCTAACCGACGAAGGAGGGCAATGTTGTGTACATTAGCTTAGAACATCATCAATCGCTGTCGGAACAGTTTTTTTTAGTGACCAGTGCTATGCCTTCATCACTTAAATAGTCCGACAACAATTAATACAATGTCTCACTAATGTACATTACAGAAATTAATGATGTTGATTGACTTGCTCTGGCCAGGGTTTGAACCCAGGCCCCACGTCATTGTTTGCTTAGTAGTCATCGCGCTAACCACTTCAGCCAACACCACCCTCACGGTTATGTATCTGTCCATACCAGTTTGGATTTTATTATCACTATTCTCACTCACTGCATTTACAATTTTGTGCACGTCACCTGGGTATTTATTGTTTGTTTGTTTGATTGTACAGCTAAGCTGACAAGTTTGCTAATAGGTGCAATTGTTGTCGCTTCTTGATCGCTATTTAACATGTACAGAAACAATGATTGCGCATTGTATATGTGTTTTGTGTAGTATTCAGGTTTGTGTTTATTTCATTTTTTTATTGTCGTCATTGAGCATTTTCAGACTAGTCTAATTTTTAAGCCTCACAATTTTTGTTCTTTCAAATTTACACTGCTTATTTCATTTTTTAAAAATTTGGGGCTTATTTCATACAATTTTTTGGGGCTTGTTTCACTTTATTTGGGGCTTATTTCATATCCGTAAAATAGATCTAAAATCCTTGCGCCCTGCCGTAGGCCGGTTATGCAGAGAATACTTTGAACGCGGTGTTCGATATACCATAGAGGATAAATTCCTTGCGCCCGGCCGTAGGCCGGATATGCAGAAAATACTTCGAACGCGAAGCCTGTGTTCGATATACCATAGAGGATAAATTCCTTGCGCCCGGCCGTAGGCTGGTTAGGCAGAAAATACTTTGAACGCGCAGCCTGTGTTCGATATACCATAGAGGATAAATTCCTTGCGCCCGGCCATAGGCCGGTTATGCAGAATGCTTGGAACGCGAAGCCGGTGTTCGATATACCATAGAGGATAAATTTCTTGCGTCCGGCCGTAGGCCGGTTATGCAGAGAATACTTGGCACGCGAAGCCGGTGTTCGATATAAATTAGAGGATAAAATTTTTGCATTTTATGATTTCTTCTTAAGCTTACATCATAAAGTTAACAAATTTGGGGCTTATTTCATTTTTTTGGGGTTTATTTAATTTTTTAAAAATTTGGGGCTTATTTCATAGAATTTTTTGAAGCTTATTTCATTTTATTTGGGGCTTATTTCGTAAATTTTGTTTGGAGCTTATTTCATTTTTTTTTTTTTGGGGTTTATTTCATAAAATTTTTTGGGGCTTATTTCATTTTTCGATTTGGGGCTTATTTCGTGGTGCCGTCTGCTAGTGGTTAATTGGGCACGTTCAGCAGAAAACCCTGCTACTAAGCAGTTTAGATGTAGCAGCTGTTGATTTGAGTAATTTTTATGAACGATCTGCTCACTTTTTTGTCAAAAATATCCAAAAATTTGACTTTTCAATAAAAATTATTGAATTTTATTTTGTTAAAAGTTTCACAATATTTATTTGTGAATTTAAATGAATTAATATTTAAAAATATATTTTGAAATTGGATTCAAAATTCAAACTGAACTGAAAAATCGAAATTTGATGAAATGTATCGTACTTTTTCTTTGCTACCAAAAACAGTGCGCGCTCAATCAACATGTTCGCTCATCGCTCAGCAATCAAAATGTTCAGCAGATTGTTGAGCAACAGTTGTGTATCAAACTGTGTCTGCTGAACGCACCCATTGACATAACAATTTCTGTCACATAACAAATAAAAGGTGATACCAAGGCAAAAAAAATATGTGGCAATTGCGGTGGAAACCACACTCCTAACTATAGAAGCTGCCATCTTTACTCTTTTTTTAAAAATTCGTCGAACAGAAAAACAAATGCTACTTCCGCTCAGCCCAACACCCCTTTAAACTACCCACAGTTACCACAACCGTCGTCTAGCCATAATCAATACTCAAATGTTTAAAAGTCTAACAACCCTCTTACTCAACAAAAACCTAATAGTCAATTTTCATACGCTAATATTTTAAAGAGTAACCAGACTACGGCAGAAAAAACTGTACCAGTAAATGAAGAATCAGGGTCTAATTTTAGTCGTATTGAAGCCTCGATAGAGAGCCTAATACAAACAGTAAATACTCGTACATTTACTCTCAACATGTCCTGTATGATAAGGGAAATGTTGAAAATGCAGTCTACCTTGTTGCAGGCTGTATTGAAAAAACCATGAACTTAATAATCTGTTTTTTAAACGCAAACGGCATCTGCCAACATGAAAATGAAATAGAATATTTTCTTCTGGATAAAAAAATCGATGTTATGCTTATCTCAGCTCTTTATGCTCTTCCCTGCAGTCTATTGCTTAGCACTGCCTTAATCGTATTTTGATGTTCTGCCGGCGTCAGCTGCAACACAGTTGTGACGACCCTCAAATAACGACTAAGCTTATAATCGCTGTCTCCATTAAATGCAGGTAAACTGCGCGCTTCGCTTAGACTCTCTGCTAATGTCAACGCCATGTTGTTGTTTTTAATTTCTAAATGCAAATTGTTATTGTATTTTTTTTTTTGTTATTTATTTAGAAATTAGTTCAAGGTCAGCGTTTCTTAATATTTGTTTTAATGTTTTTTTCTTAATACAATTTTTCTTATTGTTTCTTTAAGTTACAGTTATAGTGGGTACAATGATTATTATTCTTTTTCAATACCTTTAAGTTAATATATTGTTGGTAATTCAAGTTGTTGTTAGTGATTGTTAAATATTTGCTGTTGATGATTTTTTTTTTTTGTGTTCTGTATGCAGGTATTTAAATTGCAAGTAGGTATGTAGCGTTCAAAAGGGTTTTTTTTTGTTTCTTTTTTTGGTTTTCTTTAACTTGTCTTTAGTGTTTGACCGTTTCTATGTCTTTGTTTTATTATTTACTAGATATACCCGGTGCGCTTCGCTACCCCCTCGTTATAAAATAAAATTCTTATTGTGAAAATTTCATGACGATCGGTCCAGTAGTTAAGACTATATTACGATTTTTTATTTTCCTAAAAAGGGGCGTGGTCCCACCCACTTTTCTCCTGGTATGTATTCCAAATTATGGCAATACCATATGTACCAAATACCATCGATATAGGTAAAAAAATGCCCAAAATATGGTGATTTAACTTTTTGGGTTATATGGGCGGTGCCACGCCTCTTTGTTCAATCAAACCTTCATATAGCCTATAATTCCTTCCAGAGTCACAGTAACATGCTCTGAAAGTTTTAGGAAGATCGGTCCAAGGGTTTGGTTTTCCTTAAAAGGGGCGTGGTCCCACCCACTTTTTGCCTGGTACGTATTCCAAATTATGGCAATACCATATGTACCAAATATCATCGATGTAGGTAAAAAAATGCCCAAAATATGGCGATTTAACTTTTTGGGTTATATGGGCAGTGCCACGCCTCTTTGTCCAATCAAACCTTCATATAGCCTATGTCACCCGCCTGAATATTCTCTGAAAATTTCATCAAAATCGGCCCAGCCGTTTTCGAGTCCATTTCTTACATACATACACACATCCTCTTTTATATATATAGATTTAACAATTTTTTAATATTTGAAGTTAATAAGTTTATTTATTAAATTCCAATTAATTGTTTTGGGTTCGTTAGGCTTTTACAAAAAAAAATTTCTATTTAATACCGAATTATCACTGGATATGTTTTTTCACCACATATCCCATCCTCGTCGCCAGTTATATTATTCCCTTTGCACACTTAAACATTGAAAATTTCACGCTTGCACAAACATTAAATAAAATGGGACCTTTACTTTTAAGATTTCAACTAAACGCTTTGATCACAATTCAAAGACTAAATTTTATTCTTCTTTCTTTAATTGCTTAAACTAAGTGACACAGAGTACTCTTAAAACTTAACCGTTAATTTTAAGAACTAAAATGCTAACAACAAAATATAATGATATGCAATTGCAATATTTACTTTAGAGGAGAAATCAAGGTGAACATCAAGGACGTAAAGAATAAATAATTTAGTAATAAAGCAAAATGTGATTAAAGAGAATAGAGAAAATATTAAAATTGGGAGTTCATAATTGAGAATAATCTGATTGTATTTAAAATAAAGAAAATGTTAGTAATATACAACTCGTTTAAATACTTACATACATACATATACATACTGCATATATGTATATATATAGATACAAATATTTATATACTATTTAAATACCTATTTGAAATATATATCTGCAGAGCTATTAATCAAAAACAATTTTTTTAATAAAAGAAAAAAAAAAGAAAAACAGAACAAAAACGAAAAAAAAAAACAAATGAGAAAAATACAAAAAAAAAAACGAAAATTTTAAACAACACAATTTCACTTCATTATATTACATTCTACTTAAAGGCTGGATTTTAATATTTTCTTTTTCACTTCATCATATTACATACATACATATATACCACAGCAAACAAAACCGAAAAGTTATAGAATGAGAAACAAAAACCAAATTAAATTTTTGGTATAACAAAATAAGAAAATTCGAAAAGAGTAGAGAAACATAAACAAAAATATTTAACGAAAACAGTATAAAACCCAATTTAGACGATGCCATGGGATGCCATGTTTTCATGGGATTTTTTCATATTTCTCTTTACTCTTTTCTTGATACGTTTTATTATTATTCTATTCTTATTGTATTGGCGTCATAAATCAGAAAAAGAGTTGGAAAAAAATCCCTTCGTATGAATTCAAATAATTATTGGTAGCAACTTCAAAAGGGAATCAAGAAAAAGAGACGTCATATATGGCATCGTCTAAATTGGGTGTTAAAAGATATAGAAACTTTTATTTAAATGAGAGGAATAATAACTTTTGTTTGTATTTAAAGTTACATATGTATATTTTACCAACTTCAATTGTTTGGGCACTACTTTTCTTGAGCTGCCCAGCCCTGAAGATGAATTCACTTTACAGGTGGTGTTACTGGTTCTGTGGAGTAGATTCTGGTTATGCGATAACGTGAAATGAAAACATTTTTCTCGTTTACATTTTGTTTCTGATTCCCGTTCTGTGAAGAAATTAAAACAAATTAAAATATTTTCACAATGAGAGAAACAAATGGAATGAAACACTTTTTTCTCAGTTTTACATCAAAACTGTGTTGTTTCTTAGATGTTCTTTATTAGAATAACTTAAAAAGCTAATTACAATAATGTATATATGTAGGTATGTATAGTATAAATCCATTGTTGCATTATTAAGTACTTAAACCTAACAGGGTTATGGATGAATGGTATCATCTCATAACATCTTCCTTTTCTTAAAATTAAGATACAAATGTATCTAAAATTATATTTTAGGCATTATAACTTTAATAAGATACATATGTATTTGTATTACAAATATCTCTTAGGGATTTTACAAATTCTACCGCTTCTGTACCTCGTTTCTATATTTCTCGCATCGTAAAATTTCTCACATGAAGTGTGAAACAAAAAATTCCATCGTTTCTCGATTTGTGAGAAAAAAGTGTTTCTGTATTTGCATGCGAAAACAGACTGCGCTGATTTTGTTCTTACTGGAATGTTTCCAATAATTAAGTGTCAAATGTAATAGAAACGTCAACGAGTGAAATTAATTATGTATAACAAAAGCAAAACAATGAAAGCCTGAAAAATTTTAAATTACAAAACAACAATTGTTCTTTATATTTCTTTTTGATTTAAATAAAAACCCAAATGTATAGTGCAGTGCTAGTTTTCATTGAAACTAAAAAAATTATTTAAAATTTTTGCTACATACATAATATGTATATATGTATGTATATATACATATTAAGTATATATGGACATACATATGTACATTATCTGTTGATTTCTGTTCCACATTTATACATACGAATTAAAAAATATTTATGTATATTTATTTATGAGGCGGACATAACCCATCTGTTGGGTTAATAGTTTAGTAAATACAGAAATTGCCCCCTCCCTAACCTCCTCGTGCCCCAAGCAATTTAAAATATACTTTAGATCCTATTCTCATATCTACCAAATATGCATAAAAAATTTCATTAAAATCGGAGGAGTTCGATAACAAACATCGTGACACGAGAATTTTATATATTAGAAGATTTACTTTTCATATGTATATTTATATTTATTTAAATTTTGATTTTCTCGCACCAATTTGAAATGTGAGTTATTTTGACACTTTTTGTGAGAAACTTTTCGCAAAATGTTGTTACAGAAACACTTTTTCTCACATACTTCCAATAATTGCTGGAAAATTATTAAAATGACAGATCATTCTCGCAAAGTACATATACAGAAACACTTGTGTGAGAAAAACCATATTTTGTTTCATTTTACACTGTTTTTGTTGCAATTCACTCGTTTCATGCGGATAACTTTACGATGCGAGAAATACAGAAACGAGCTACTGGTTACTCTTTCATTAACAATATTATTTCCATCTTCATTATTTTGTGAATTTATATCTCTTTCTAAAGTTACATTTTCATTAAGATTTTTCTCAATGTTGTCTTTTTCGCTAAAATTTACGTTAGTTTTCTTATTTACATTTTCTTCAGTCTTTTTGTCAATATTTATTTTAATATCATTATTCTTATCCTTTTGATTTTCGATCCTATCTTTTCTAAAATCTTCATTCGAACTTTTGTTTATATGTTGCCTATTTCTTCTATAAGTTGATCCTTTCTCGTCTTTAACAATAAAAGATCTAGGCTCCTTACTATAGTACCAGGATACCATGTAGATGCTGGTGTCTTTTTAAATGTGATACTTTCACCTACTTCTACCGGTTTCAATTTTTTCGTTGTTTTGTTGTAATACTTTGACACGTTTTGATTTTGTTCATTTATTTGCTTAGTAATTTCCTTAGAACTTATTAGTTTTTGTTTTAGATTCTCAGAGTAACAAGGTAATTTGGTTCTTAAAACCATACCCATCAACATTTCCGCAGGAATTGGAAATTTACCTCTACGAGTTGTTCTATATTGTAATAGGGCTGTATATGGGTCAGAAGAATCATCTAGACATTTGTAAAGCATTTTCTTTACAGTTTGTATTGTTCGTTCAGCAAGGCCATTGGACCTAGGCAGATAAGGACTTGAGGAAATATGTTCTATTCCCCAATTCGTACAAAAATTTGCGAATTCTTTCGAGTTAAATGGCGGTCCATTATCGGACATAAAAATAGCAGGTATGCCATGTCTGGCATACACAGATTTAAGTTTAGTAATTACTTGGCTAGTGCTGTAACCCGTTTTCAGAATTTCAATTTCTACAAACTTTGAGTAGTAGTCTACTACTAACAAGTACATCTCTTTGTTGAGCTCAAAGAGATCACATCCAATTTTGTACCACGGGATAGTAGCAATTTCATGGGATAAAAGTTCCTCTTTTGAATTTGAATTCCTGTACTTCTTACAAATTTCGAATTTGATACCATTATATTGATATCATTGTTGATGTTTGGCCAATATATTGTCTCCTTTGCTAAGTTCTGGCAGCATTGTATCCCCATGTGCCCTTCATGCAAAAAGGACAACATTTGCCGTCTTAGACTATTTGGAATTAATATTCGATTATTCATCAATAAAATTCCGTTAACTTCTGTAATGTCGTTTTTAGTCGAGTAATATGGAAGTAAAACTGCGTTTAATTTTCTTTTATCGTTCGGCCATCCGTTTCTAATACAATTTAACAAAATTTGAAAAACTTCATCTGTCTCAGTTACTTCTCTAATTCTTTGTATTATTACGTCTGGCAAAGAATTCTGTGATATAATAAAATTGCAGTGTAAATCAATTTCTTTATTTAGCTCTAATAGCGCAATTTCCCCTAAAGGTGCTCTTGACAGCGTGTCAGAAATGTAAAGATATTTACCAGGTTGATATATTACCCTGATATTATATGTTAGTAAACGTAGCATAAATCTCTGCAAACGTGACGGTATTTTATAAAGTGGCTTCTCAAATAGTGATACCAACGGTTTATGATCCGTTTCCACTATTATTTGTAACCCATATATATACTGGTGGAACCGAGTACAGTACAATACGCATATAAGAAACTCGTTTATAAGAAAAACTCGGCTATAAGAAACACTTTTCCAGACACCATGTACATTTCCATATAACTACGTGCTAAATAATCCTTATATAAGAAACTCGCTTATAAGAAAAACTCTGCTATAAGAAACAAATTTTTATGAAAAATTAAATTCCTTCCATAGAAAATTGTACGTGTATAAGAAAGTATTCTCACAATGAAACTTTTTTTCAATTTGGGGAAAATATAAATTTTTTGATTATATTTTACAATTTACATCTGTGAACACTGGTCCAAATGTCAAATGAAGTCGTTGATTTTTGTGAAATCAGCCGGCTTCGCTGTTTTTTTGTACAAAAAAATGTGTATTAATTTTATTTCAAATATATATCTGCATACTCCATACGAAATTTTTTAAATTTTGTTTCTGCCGCATATAAGAAATTATCTTTCTTATATGCCTGTTCTCTTTATAAGAAAGCTCGCATATAAGAAACAAAATCTGTACATTTTCAGACTTTCTTATATGCGTATTGTACTGTACATCCAAACAAAATAGCAAATAGCTCTTTTTCAATTTGAGCATAGTTCGATTGACAATCAGTCAATGAAGCCGAAGCATAGGCTATTGGATTGTCACCGTGCATAATTGTAGCACCCACAGCAAATTTAGATGCGTCAACGGATAGCTTCAGTTCCTTCTTCGGATCAAAGTAAACTAACACAGGAGAATCTGTGATTTCCTTCTTCAGTTCTAGAAACTCCTTTTCCTGTTCCGTGTGCCATTGCCACAAAACATTAGTTTTGAGAAGATCTCTCAAGTGTTTAGTCTTTGAGGACATATTTTGAATGAATGAGCCTAAGTAGGTCACCATTCCCAAAAATCTTTGCAGTTCTGCAATATTCTTTGGTCTTGGCATTTGTAAAATCGCTGTTACTTTTTCACTATCGGCTTTTACATCATTGCCATTAAAAATGTGGCCGATAAACTTAATATCAGTTTTTAAAATTTTCGACTTAGATTTATTAAACTTAAGACCGACAGCTTTGGCCCTTTCCATAACATGTACGAGTATCTCATTATGTTTGTCTAAAGTAGGTGCATGAATGAGAAAATCATCCATATAAATGATTAGACCCCGGATGTCACCAAAAAGTCGAACCATTTCTGAATGAAAAATCTCTGGTGCCGCATTGATACCAACTGGTAACCGAAGAAATCGATAACGACCCATAGGCGTATTGAATGTACACAATTTAGATGACTCCCTATCCAATGGGATCATCCAAAACCCTGAATTAGCATCAAGGGTACTAAAAAATTTTGACCCGGTTAGCTGAGCCCTACATTCATCAATATTTGGAAAACTGAATCTTGGTCTCACGATAACCTTATTTAGGTTTCTTGGGTCCAGACATAACCGCAGTGCACCATTAGGCTTGGTGATCAAAACTATCGAATTCACCCACTCTGTAGGCTCGTCTTCCCTGACTATCACTCTTAATTTTTCCATTCTACGAAGTTCCTCCTTCAGAAGTTGAAAAAGACCAATTGGAACTCGACGTGGTGGTTCAGCTATAGCCACACTGCCTTCCTTAACCTGCAAATGACATTCTTTTCTTAATTCACCCAAGCCCTCAAATACTTGACTGTATTTGTCTAAAACTGTTTCTAAATTAAAAGCCTTAACTGTTTTGACTAAATTAAATTAGATAGCTAAATCTAACCCGATTACATTTTTGCAGTCCATTTTCAATATATAAAATGTTGTTAGATAATTTTTGTTATTAGAGTTAACATTTAAATTAGTTTTTCCTAACACAGGGAGTTTTTCCCCACTAAACGTAAGAATGTTAGTACAATTCTTAGTAAACAATTTATTTATTTTCAAAATACTTAATGTTTTTTCCGATGTCAGATTGGCTTGTACGCCAGTGTCCGCCAGGAATGTTAGTCTCTTGTTGTTAACTTCCGCTTCAATGTTCCACTCACGGGATGAATTAGTTGTAACGTTTGTTTTTAAGTTGTACACAGTACTAATAAATAAGTTTTCTTCACTATCATTATTTTCCACTGCTTTTACAAATTTGTTGTTGTTTCTATTGTTGTTGTTACTTTTAGCAAAACAAATTTTTGCAAAATGGTTGAGCTTACCACAGACAAAGCACTTTACCCCTTCTGCTGGACATTTGTTGCGATGTTTCTGACCACATTTTTTACATTGTTGTTGTTGGTGTTGTTGTTGTTGAAAATTTTTTTTATTCTTGTTGTTGTTAAATTTTGACTTGTTGTTGTATTTGTTTATGCCACATATATTGGCGTTGTTATTGTTGTTAGCTACTTGCTGAATCGCTGAAGCATTTTCTCGGGCTGCTTCCATACCCTTGGCTATCTCCAGAGCTTTATGCCACTGAATGTCTCCTTCGTTCAAAAGTCTCTCCTTTATTTTAAAAATTTTTTGGGATAAACCACAAATAAAAATGTCCTTAATGAGACTTTCTCTCAATGTGTTGAATTCGCATGACATGCTTAAATTTTGCAGATCTGTGGCATATTGCGTTATTGATTCCCGTCTTTTTGCGTCCTTAAGAAGAATTTGTGGCGCTCCATGGCTGTTTTGGCTTTCGGGATAAAATGTGACTCAAACTTTTTCCATAAGTCATCATACTTTATGGTGTCTATGTCAACATTAAATGAATTGGCAATTTGGAGTGCATGCGCGCCCATGTGGTGTAACATTAATGCCACTTTACATGCATCGGATTGATCTTCTAACCCCGACGCTCTCAAAAAAATCTTGAAGGCACTGCTCCAGTTCTTCCACTCCACGCACATGTTTGTCACATTCCCATTCAGAGGAGGTACCGCCGTTGAAATTGCAATTGGTTGTTGCTGCTCGAGGATACTCTCATTGGATTTAATCATGTTGGCTTTTATTTCTTTTAGAACAGTTTTTATTTTTATTTTAAGGTTTGTTTTTTCTTTTGACTGACTTTTGTAAAGTTAAATAATTACTTTGCCACTTGGTAATTTTCACTTGACTTACTTTTGACTTCCACGTTTTTTTTATTTGACTGTGTGTATACTACTTTTTATATGTACATATATATATGTATATTAACTGTTTCTATATAAAAGAAATGCAGTCATCATTCACCTGACACCATGTTGTTTCTTAGATGTTCTTTATTAGAATAACTTAAACAGCTAATTACAATAATGTATATATGTAGGTATGTATAGTAATGTATGTAATAAAATCCAATGTTGCATTATTAAGTACTTAAACCCAACAGGGTTATGGATGAATGGTATCATCTCATAACAAACTGATTCTCGTTTTATGTAACTGCGAAAACAAATGTCAAAACCTTTTCATATGACGCGTTTTTTTTTTTCACTTAAAATTTGTCAGTGAAAATGGAAAAAGTAGCAAAAGGCATGCGCACAAGCAAAAATCAAAAAGAATTTTTATTAATTTTTAGAACATAAATGTCGCTATTGCAAACGATATGTAGTGGCAGCACTGTCGCCTACTACCTCTTCAACTCATCCCTGTTAATTACTACTATATAAGCAACTAACTATATATAAGGAACAGAATTATCGAGTAAGAAAAAATGAAAAATAAAATAAATCACTCTTCACACACAAGTCAAACGAGTAAGTTCTCATTTATACTACGCGACCGTGAAGGCAGAATTTGCAGAAGGAAATTTTATTAAATAAAATATTTGCTACACATTTAATAAACAAAAAAAAAAAAACTTATTGGAACTAAAATCGAGAAAAAATTTATTATGAAAAAGTTGCTAAAGAAGCAAAAGAAGAAAACAAAACACACATAAAATTTTACACAAACAATACAATAAAATAATTTAACAATTTCAATGTCAACAAAAGTAAAACAAGTAAAATCATCAACACGCCATCAAGATGAGACATGGTACAATTCTAGAAAAATTTTGCGCTACACTCAAATAACTGAACATTATAAAACCTGAAAATTGCAAAAAAAAAAATAAAACAAACAGTTAAAAATACCATTAAAATACTATAAAAAAGTGACAAATAAAACTGATGAAAAATGATAAAACTGATAAGATGAAATATAACCGCTACAAGAAAAATAACACTTAGGCCCATTATTATAACTTCCCTTTAAGGTATGTGTTAGTTAAAGGTAACTTTTGCTAAAGTGAACGATAAAGTGACCTTTAACTATTTTTGGTTATTACAACTTCCTTATAAAATAAAATTAATTTTTTTGAAAATATGGCATTACCAGAGCCATTACATTACCAGATCGTACTTTTATTTATTTATTTACTTACAAAAAACTAAAGATTAACCACAGACATAAACCAAACAACCAAATAGGTATATTTCCTTGCTGTTTGCGGCAAAAAATAAACTAAACCTTCAAAGAACAGAAAATTTGGCAACTACAAATGCAAATGCTTACGTTAAAAGTTAAAGGTAAGATGAACTTCCCTTTAGCTTATCGGTCACTTTTAGCTTAAAGTATACTTATAACAACGGAAAACGATTTATCTGTCCGTTAACATCCTAACTTTAGTTATTGGTAAGTTATAATATCGGGCCTTAGTAACAAGAATGCAGTAAAACGAAAAAGGAAAAATTGAAATTTACAGAAAAAAAACTGTTTAACTAAAAATAACTAAAAATTACAAAAACAAGATGAAAAGAAACAAAATGAAATTGGAACAAAAAGAATACCTATGGATGAAATATATTATAAAAACCGTAAAGAAAATCGTCGTATATAAATAAAAACAAACATTTACATATGTACATACATATGTACATAAATAATTAAAACCAAAATTCTTCTACACCATACAACAACAAAATTTACAAAAAAAGCAAAAACATTAATTGTGTAAATCATTAATCAAAATCAGTTATTATCAACTTGTAAACATATATACGTACATAACATTATAAAACATTTAAAAAGTAAAACAACAACAAAAACCAACAATTCAAATCGAAAAAGAAACAATGTTCTTTTAATTTCAGCATACATATGTACATTAGTGTGTCCCAAAAAAAATTTTTTTTTCGATTTTTCTAGGTCCCCCACCTTTTTTTGAAAGCTTATAGGGTAAAGTATTTTTGTGATTTTTTTCAGATTTTTCGGAAGAGGTTTAGAGGTCGCTAAAATCGAATTTAACCAAAAAAGCGGGTTTTCTCGACTTTTTTTGAATTTTGCGCATTACTCGGCCCATTAGCACGATTTTCTTTGTTACTAAGTCAATTTTTTTAAAGAAAACTGTTCAAACTTTACTTCTCTGTGCAGATATTATAAGTTTCGGTAATATTTTTGCTCATTTGGGTACCCTTTATGACATTTTTTTGTAAATTTAGCATAAATTTTAAAAATAATGCTTTGTAACTTTTAAAATTTCTATTGAAGTTAAAAAAAACTAATGACACAGTTTAAAATGTGGATAAATTCTGAGTCATTTAAAAAAATAAATATTGAATTTGCTCTTAACGTTCCAAAGTTATACCCTTTTTAAGTTTTGTACTCATTTTGTGTATATACAAAAATCTATTAAAAAATAATAAATACTAATTTTGTGAAATTAAAAATATTGTAATGTGTTTGCCAGATGTATCGGATTTGTTTTAATGTGTAAACTTAAAAAGGGTATAACTTTGGAACGGTAAGAGCAAATTCAATATTTATTTTTTTAAATGACTCAGAATTTATCCACATTTTAAACTGATTCATTAGTTTTTTTAACTTCAATAGAAATTTTAAAAGTTACAAAGCATTATTTTTAAAATTTATGCTAAATTTACAAAAAAATGTCATAAAGGGTACCCAAATGAGCAAAAATATTACCGAAACTTATAATATCTGCACTGAGAAGTAAAGTTTGAACAGTTTTCTTTAAAAAAATTGACTTCGTAACAAAGAAAATCGTGCTAATGGGCCGAGTAATGCGCAAAATTCAAAAAAAGTCGAGAAAACCCGATTTTTTGGTTAAATTCGATTTTAGCGACCTCTAAACCTCTTCCGAAAAATCTGAAAAAAATCACAAAAATACTTTACCCTATAAGCTTTCAAAAAAAGGTGGGGGAACAAGAAAATTTTTTTTTGGTATACACTAATGTACATACATATGTATAACAATTAAACAATTAAAAAAAATAAACTAAATTAATATATAATAAATATATGTATAAGTATATTAAGAACTAGTTATGTGCATATGTACATATGTATATGTTAAAAATCTTATAAAATGAACACAAAAAAGGAAAAATGGAAAAAGAGGAGGAAAAAGGTACAGTTACAGAAAGAATTTGTGCTACAAAAAAAAAAAAAAAGATATCTGACATAAAAACTGAAAATTTCCAGATATAATAAAGGAAAATATACAATTTTTTTTAAATAAAATGATATCTGAAAAAAACTAAAAGTTAGACATTTTTAGACATATTGCTTTTTGTATAAACCAAACATTTCACCCTAAATAAAACAATTAAAAACTCAATCTTCCTAACAAAAAAAATTTTATATAAAATTTTGTAAAAAAAAAATTTTTGAAAAGAAAAATGAGAAATGAAAAAATAAGTACAGTTGAAAAAAGGTTACAAATTTTCACTTAGTAACAAAAATAGAAAAGTTAGTACAAAATGAAACTAAAAATAAAAAAAAAAAAAACCGAAAAAAACTGAATAAGAATATATAAAAAAGAATAAAACCGACAAAAAAGCAACTGAAAAGCAACTGAAAAGGAAAAAAAACGAAATGAAACTGAAAGATTAATGAGACATACGAAAGAAAAATAGAGAAAACGAAACGAACTTAAAATGAAATAAGAGAAAAAAAAAAGAATGAAACGAAACCAAATGGAAATGAAAATATGGAAGAAATAAAATAAAAACGTTGAACAAAAATATTACATGATATTACACAAAAAATTTGCTTGTTTTTAAATAAATTAAAATAATCAAAACAACAACGAAAAGTAAGAAATAAAAAAAAACAAAATTCAAGAAATATCAACAGACATTTTATACAATAAAAACCAGTTAAGAAACAGACCCAACAATAGCAACAACAACAACCAATTCAAAACGAAGAAACAAAGAAGACAGCAAAAACGTATAGCAACGTGGGTAACTGAAGCATGCAAAAACAAACATACATATATCTTGAATATTATCATTGTTTATTATTTACATCTACATGTATATACATATATATAAAATATATTTGTACCATAAATACAAAATATTTCTTATTATACATACATATTTACAAATACTAACGAGTAATACAATTTATTAAAACTAATTCTACTTAAGCTAACGAACTTCATAACAAATAAATACGTATAAGAATATTTTATTTTTATATATATACCTACAAAAACATGCGATTCATGTACATACATAAGCCTGTCAAACAATTTAAAATAAATACATTTTTTTTTTTTTGTGGTAGTTTTATTATTTATTGAATCTTTAATTATAAAAATTGAAACATCAATAAGTTTTTCAAATCTTAAAATACATTAATATATGTTTAGCCAGTGCTAAACAAAATTTTTAATTCCAACTGTTGATTTTTGATGTTTTACATCTCTCGTGTACGGCTGAGAGAAAGAGTATCCCTCCTTCTCAACCGGGTGTGGCCTCTATAATTTAGAATGTTGCGCGCAAGTGGATTTGGGTGCAATACTAGTTTTTCAATATATTTTGTTGCATGTTTTGAAAATTCTGTCTTCACCAACGGAACATCAAGATCTTTGTGAATTCGCTGATTTCGGATATACCAGGGGGTTGCAGTAATTGTACGTAGAATTTTGTTTTGTCGCCTTTGAATTTTTTCTACACTTGATGCTGAGGCTGTGCCCCATAACTGGATTCCATAGGCCCATATTGGTTTCAGGATCGCGTTGTATAACAAAAGTTTACAGTCAAGACTTAATATAGAATTTCTTCCAATAAGCCAATTCATTTGGGCTGCTTTTAATTTCATTTGTGTCAACTTTGCGTCTATGTGTGATTTCCATGTTAAACGACGATGAAGATGAACGCCTAGATATTTGACTACAGTGTGTTGCGGTATAGTCTCGGTGTTGATTTGTATAGGCGGGCATGTTTCCCTGCGTAAAGTAAAAGTAACGTGTACACATTTCTGCTCATTCACTTTTATCCGCCATTGTTTAGCCAATTTGGATATATACCCTTGTAAGTTGGTGGAAGCTTCTACTGGATTTTCATGGACGCTTAAAAAAGCTGTATCATGAGCAAATGTTGATGTATGAATGTTATTGCTTAACGGTAAGTCAGAGGCATAAATTAAATAAAGTAAGGGACCGAAGATGCTGCCTTGGGGAACTCCGGCTTCAATCGACTGCGGGGGGCTTGTAAAATTGCCTTCCTTAACTACAAATTTTCGTTCCTCTAAATAGCTTTTTAAGAGCCTGACGATGTTTGCGGGCAGATTTTGTGTTAATTTGTGGACAAGACCTTCGTGCCATACTTTATCAAAGGCCTGTGCGACATCTATAAAAAGCGCTGAACAATATTTCTTTTTTTCAAAAGTTTCTCTTATAACATTCACAAGTCTGTGAGTTTGTTCAATAGTGCTATGTTGTCTGCGAAAACCGAATTGATGATCTGGAATGCATGCACTGCTAGTTACTATAGGAGTCACCTTGCTCATGTACAGTTTTTCAAAAAGTTTCGACATATTGGACAATAAACTAATAGGCCGATAGGATTCAACCTTTGTATGATCCTTACCGGGCTTTGGTATCATAGTAATCATCGAAACCTTCCATTCTGCAGGATAGTATTGCAGTCGTAAAATACTATTAAAGATGAATAGTATTACTCGTTTTGCAATGAAAGGCAATTCTTGCAGCATTTTGTTACTTATTTTATCAATACCTGGGGCTTTTTTTGAGTTTAGACTTGTAATAGCCTTTTCAATCTCCACAATATTAAATCTTAGCGGAATTTCTGGTAAAGCGACGACTGGTGGCAGTTCAATAATATCAGCAGAAATATTTGGAGTAAATACTTTTTCTAAGTGTTTAACAAAGAGAGCACCTTTTTCAGCATCAGTTCTTGCCCAGTCACCATTTGAAGCTCGTAATGGAGGTTTACATATCACCGGCCTTTTAAGTCCTCTGGCTGCACGCCACAGCGAATAATCTGTTGATAATGTTGCATCGAGTTCTTGCAGAAATTTTTGCAGCGAAGCTGTTTTTTGTGTTTGCAAAACTTTTCTAAGCTGCTTGGTACACTCCTTAAGCCTTAATTTTAGCTGAGGCGATCTGTATCGTTGCCATTCTCGTCGAGCTCTCCGTTTTTCGGTCAATAGCCTTTCTATATCTGCACAAAAAATATTGTTAAATCTCGCTTGTTGATTTGGTTGAATTGAAGAAGCATTAAGAGCAGCTTGTTTTGCATGTGCTTCAAACAACCTAATAGAATTTTCTATGTCAGTAGGTGTTCTCAATGGCATATTTTCCGTGCAATGAGCACTCAAATATTTTTTGTATTTCAGCCAGTTAACACGTGCAGATGTCAGCGGTAAATCACATGTTGGTGTTACATTTGTGTATGAGTAAATACTGACAATTGTAGGCGAATGATCTGAAGACAAATCCAAAGATGCTTCTACTTCCATCATTTCGCTGGGCACACCTTTCGAGATTCCAAAGTCGATAACATCAGGAATTTTTTGTCGATCCGTTGGCCAATATGTTGGCTGACCACTTGAAACTACATTCAAACCCATTTTTGAAATTGTGTCAAACAAAACACGACCCTTAGGACTGATTAAACGTGAACCCCAAAAAGTGTGTTTAGCATTGTAGTCGCCAGCTGCTAGAAAACGGGACCCCAGTGTTGTATAAAATGCGGTATATTGACTCGCTGAAATTGAAAACCTGGGAGGAGAATAAACAGATGATATCACAAGCTTTTGGTAAAAATTTTCAATACAGATATTTGTTGCTTGAAGATATTCTTCACGAAGGTCATTTAGCAGGTAGTGTTTTATTCGAGTTTTTATTAGGATTCCAGAGCCACCACAAGCTCTACCTCGAGGATCCTTAGTATCGTAGAAATTATATCCACTAATTTTAAAATAGCTTCGAGACGTTAAATGAGTTTCTGAGATAAGCATAACATCGATTTGTTTCTCCAGAAGAAAATATTCTATTTCATTTTTATGTTGGCAGATGCCGTTTGCGTTCCAAAAACAGATTCTTAAGTTCATGGTTTGTTCAATACACCCTGCAACAAGGTAGACTGCATTTTCAACATTTCCTGCATCATACAGGACATGTTGAGAGTAAATGTATTTACTGTTTGTATTAGGATCTCTATCGAGGCTTCAATACGACTAAAATTATGCCCTGATTCTTCATTAGCTGGTACAGTTTTTTGCGCCGGAGTCTGGTTACTCTTTAAAATATTAGCGTATGAAAATTGACTATTAGGTTTTTGTTGAGTAAGAGTCGTGTTAGACTTTAAAACATTTGAGTATTGATTATGGCTAGACGACGGTTGAGGTAACTGAGGGTAGTTTAAAGGGGTGTTGGGCTGATCGGGAGTAGCATTTGTTTTTCTGTGCGACGAATTTTTAAAAAAAGAGTAAAGAGGGCAGCCTCTATAGTTAGCAGTGTGGTTTCCACTGCAATTGCCGCATTTTTTGCCTTGGTATCAACTTTTATTTTGTCACAGTTAGCGGTACTGTGCAACTCACCACATACAACGCAAACGGTAGGCAACTTGCAATAATACATGTTAATAACTATGTATATACATTCATACATTGAATTTTGGATTGTTAAATACATATACATAAATGGAAAAAAATCATAGTGACTTATATACATATGTATGGAAAAAAAAAGTTTATTTTTATATACTATACACAAAGATGAAATGAAAAACAGTGAAGAGCAAAACAATACACACTGAAAATTTATTATAGATTCTGACTTGATTTCAGCAAAAATCTGCCAAAATTAGAACAAAATTATTAACATTGATGAAAGAAAAAGCGCATAAAACTCATATAAAAAAAAATTTTTTTAAACAACTGCTACCTGTTTAATTTGAGTTTATTAACGAAACAAATAGATTAGTCTAATTGCTTTCGAGGCTACGGCCAATAATCACAACATTTACGATGCAGAATGGCCAAAATATAATTTATTTCTTACAATATATAAACAATTTAAAGAAAAAGAACATGGCATTAAGATTTGAAATCATTTGAAATCATTTTAACATTTTTACATCACTGTATAAGCAATTGGGTGAAGGCGCTTCCTGGTGGGACATTGGCTCACCAGTCGAAGGGGTGGTGTCTAGTGGGCACTATCCCCTGATCCCAATTGTTTCGCTGTGTTTGTTATACAACAAATTTTTAATAAACATGACATTTTTTCATAAAAATAAAACAAAATTTGTAAACGAAATTTTTTATATATTCATATTTGAAATGTTACAATAACTTTATTAATAACTAATAATAATAACATGTTATGAAAGAAAAAAACATAAAAATTTATATTAAACTATAAATTTGTTTATTTAAAAACAAAACCTTTTAAAAAACCTTTTTTTGGAATTAAACCTAACAAAAATAATATATTATATATATTATTAAACTAAATTTGTAGAAATTGAAAACAAATAATATGAATAAAAGCATTTCGTTAGATATGCACTTATATAGAATATAACAAAACTTTATTATAATAACGTCGTTATATATAACAACCCAAAATTTAAATTAAATCTATTCATATATTTATTTAAAGACAGAACTTGAAAAAATATAAATTTATACCTTAAATAACCTAAGGTCAAATATATACTCAAATAGAAGAAAAGAAAATTAATTAAATAATATCAAAATAAATAGAAGCACATTGAACAAAAACTTTTTATTAAAAATTAAACTAAATTTTTAAACAAACAAACAAAACAAAAATAAGAAATAAAATTTTTTTTATTTTTTTGCAAAATCAAACATTTAACATTAAACATATTTTTAGATACTTACACATATAAAAAAAATCAATCCAACTTTGTAGAAAATTAAAACAAAATATAAATTTTTTTTTCTTTTATATACTGTTGGAAAATGCTGAATCTAACGAGACTGATCACCTCGGTTTGATTCAACATTTTTTTATAAAAAGGGAGGTGCATAGGTAAGTGGCCAATGCTTATGTTTCCAAACTTTAAAAACAAAATACAAATACTTTCAAATTATAAATATTTTCAAATAGAAAAAAAACCAACATATCAACATTTTCAATAATATAAATATTTTTAAAACAAAAACAAAAATAAATATTTGCAAAGTTATTATTGTATTATAAGTTATAATTAATTTATATTTTTTCTTTAAAAGAAGGGAGGTGTTGTGGCAGCACTGTCGCCTACTACCTCTTCAACTCATCCCTGTTAATTACTGCTATATAAGCAACTAACTATATATAAGGAACAGAATTATCGAGTAAGAAAAAATGAAAAATAAAATAAATTAATGATGAAACAGAACTGGGGCTTGACGTTTTTCTTCATACAATTTGGCATATAAAAGACGCGGCTGAAAGCAGTCGTGAGATAGAATCTATTTTATTTTGCCAGCGACTTTGCTTATGCTCTCACTCTCAGAGTAAAATTCTCTCAACAATGCTACCACACTTTTATTATATTTCATACAATTTGTAAACAAAACCAAAGAAAAATAAGAACAAAAGAAAATCAAAAAAACATTTGAAAGAGCAATATAATTATAATTTTCTAAATTTGTAAATAATATGAGTAATATTGTCGAAAAATTGATTGCAGAAGTGCATAAACATGATTTCATATATAATTTGCAGTAATCAATGTACAAAAACAAGACTTGTGGATAAAAATTGGAAATGTGAATGAAGTTGAAGCCGACGCTTCAATTCTGGGCATTTTTTCTCTGAGAGTCGTTTTTGCTTCAAGTTGCGGACGTGTTCTGTTTCAGCATTTACTCTTCACACACAAGTCAAACGAGTAACAGCCATACCTAAATAAGAGCGGAAAGCGGAACGTTTTATACCGCCTAGCGTTAACGCTGAAATACCATACCTAAACAAGAGCGTCAACGCTTTGTCATTAAAACAGGGTTATTACAAAATATTTAACAACCCTGATTATAATAGTATACTCATAACCTAATAATACATGCATCCCTACAACAAACACAACAAAAAAATTCCTCAGAAGTCAAAAGTATAGATATGTATGTGTGTATGTTTCAACCTGTGACAAAAATATAAATAAAAATTATTCATTCAAATACGAAAAAATAAATACAAATCAAAATTTAACACTTGAAATAAAAAACAAGTAATTTACAAGAATTGTCAGCTGGGCTTGTAAGACTACCTTATAGTCATTGTATAATGAGTGCTTGTCTTTTGCAGCTAACTTCACAATTAAACGCGCTGTCAAAATCGGATTTTCTAATTGCAAAATTTTGCCGCCGCGTTATTTCGGGATTCTCCATACAAATTGTATGGGCATGAGAACTTTTGACAGCTAAAAAACGCTTGCCGCTCTTGTTTAGGTATGGCTGTAAGTTCTCATTTATACTACAGATAAGTATGTACATACATACATACAAACATACATACTTAAGTATAGAGTTCAAAAATTAAAAAAATTATTTGAATAATTCATTTATACATAAGTACATACATATGTATGTATGTACGTATCTTTATTTACAGATTTGTTACTACATTAAAAAAAAATAATGCATACATTTTCAACTTTTATATACATACATACATACATATTATTCGCATGTACAATGTATTTTTGTTGTTTGACAATTGTACAGACCCAAGTAGAGAGAAAATTAAGGTCGGCTTAAACAAAAAACTAAGAGGCGGCTTAAACTTATTTTGGAGCCGGCTTCTTACAAAATACATAAGACGATAGAAAATCAAAAAGTAAGAAAATCTTATTATGCAGTAAAAGTCTCGAAAACGCATAAAATTGAATATCTAACACATCTGAATAAACTCGGTACAAAACTAGAAAGCAATCAGCATATGTATGTTATGGAAAATGTATCAATGAATATAAATATTTAAAAAATTGTATTCAACTTAGTGCTGGGATGCTATTGATTTTTTTCTGCTATTGATATTTCCGACTTTACTATCGATTGAATGTTTGTACTTATGTATGAAAATTTTAACTAATTTTAACTTTTCAAAAAATTTGTTATTACTTTATTTAAATTACTACCTGCAACCGCGGCGTTGCCTGCCTGGCATTAAGTTTTGATTTACTACTTATAAAGTGCCTTAGAGACGATCAAAGAAACACGTCAATTAGTGCAAATGTGTGAATATCATGTTTTTGTCGTTTAAAAGGCAACGTACAAATAAAATCATCAATCATCATTTTTGTTGTGACTTTGCGGCGTCTTGTGCAATTTTGTCAAAAAATACTTGCGTTTGACACTGTTTATACACAAAAATACCAGAGCATAAAATCAACATGTATACCTGTGCTGCCATCTTTCTACTCAATATACTTCGATACAAAACAACTGCATTTTCTTTGTCAATCATTGCAATAATTGCTGATGGAAACTAACACACACAAAACTTATTTACAAACACTCTTGCAGCTATGACTATGTTTACATCAGTAATAATTAGTAAAATACTGTGGAGTGAGCAGAGTTCAGATATATGTTTTACTATAGTTCACGAAATCCACAAGTATGAAAGAGAAACAAAATCACACGTACACGAATGTTTACATCAGTTTTTTCATATTGTCCTTAATAAAATGATAGAGAATGCTGATGGGTATACCCATCAGCAATGCCCATCAGATGATGCATCAAATGACCGTCATTGTTCTTGTAGGGTATTAAAATAATTACACGTCAAAATAATATATCAAAAGTTTTTGATTTTCATCAATCAGAGCCGACAACGTATACGTGTACCCGAAAAAGCACGACTGCACGCACACACTTACGTTGATGTGTTTTTTATCGTCTCCAGAGAGCACAAGAGAAAAGTTAAATAAAACATTTTTAAAACATCTAGAATTAATCCCGTTTAAAAATTTGTTTCTCCTTGCAACACGCATCCATACATATCTATATTTGTATATAAGTATAATCAAAGAAAAAATAGCACTAAGTCGAATACAATTTTTTTTTTAATTATTGATACATTTTCCATAACATATGCTAATTGCTTTCCAGTTTTGGCCTGAGTTTATGCAAATGTGTTAGATATTCAATTTTATGCGTTTCCGAGATTTACTGCATAATAAGTTTTTCTTACTTTTCGATTTTCTATCGCCTTATGTATTTTTTTAGCAGCCGGCTCCAAAATAAGTTTAAGCAGCCTCTTAGTTTATTTTTTTTAAGCCGACACCAACTTTCACTCTGCTTGGGTCTGTACAATTGTCAAACAACAAAAATAAATTACGTTGTACATTGGGATAAATGTATAATAGTTTAAAATGTATGCATTATTATTTTTAAATGTAGTAACAAATCTGTAAATACATATACATATGTATGTATGTACGCACATACGCATGTATACATAAATATATTATTCAAATGATTTTTTTTATTTTTGAACTCTATACGAGTACTTATGTATGTACATATGTACATATACATACTTATCGTTTGCAATAACGACATTTATGTACATATTTTCCAAAAATTAATAAAAATTCTTTTTGATTTATGCTTGTGCGCATGCCTTTTGCTGCTTTTTCCATTTTCGCTGACAAATTTTAAGTGAAAAAAACTCGTCATATGAAAATGTTTTGACATTTTTTTTCGCAGTTACATAAAACGGAAATCAGTTTTGCTGTAAAACTGAGAAAAAAGTGTTTCTTTCCATTTGTTTCTCTCATTGAGAAAATATTTTAATTTGTTTTAATTTTTTCACAGAACGGGACTCAGAAACAAAATGTAAACGAGAAAAATGTTTTCATTTCACGTTAACGCATAACCAGAATCTACCCCACAGAACCAGTAACACCACCTGTAAAGTGATTCATCTTCAGGGCTGGGCAGCTCAAGAAAAGTAGTGCCCAAACAATTGAAGTTGTTAAAATATACATATGTAACTTTAAATACAAACAAAAGTTATTAGTCCTCTCATTTAAATAAAAGTTTCTATATCTTTTTACACCCACGTCTCTTTTTCTTGATTCCCTTTTGAAGTTGCTACCAATAATTATTTGAATTCATACGAAGGGATTTTTTTCCAACTCTTTTTCTGATTTATGACGCCAATACAATAAGAATAGAATAATAATAAAACGTATCAAGAAAATAGTAAAGAGAAATATGAAAAAATCCCATGAAAACATGGCATCCCATGGCATCGTCTAAATTGGGTTTTATACTGTTTTCGTTAAATATTTTTGTTTATGTTTCTCTACTCCTTTCGAATTTTCTTATTTTGTTATACCAAAAATTTAATTTGGTTTTTGTTTCTCATTCTATAACTTTTCGGTTTTGTTTGCTGTGGTATATACATACATATGTATGTATGTAATATGATAAAGTGAAAAAGAAAATATTAAAATCCAGCCTTTAAGTAGAATGTAATATTATATACATATGCTTATACATATACAATACATATACATATATATATACATACATATACATATACATAAATGTACATAATAACATACATACATATACATACACATACATATATATATATGCATATACATATATACATATGCTTATACATATACAATACATATACATATACATGTACATATGTATACATATACATGTACATATACATATACATGTACAACATATACATATACACACACATATACATGTACATATACATGTACATATACATGTACAAAATATACATATACATATGCATACGAGTATAACATATACATATACATATAAACATACATATACATACATACACATATACGCAAAAATAAGTGAACATACATATATGTACATAAAAAACATACATATACATATATGTACATATAAACATACATATACATATACATACACATATACATTTGTGTCTTTGCTAAGACTTTGTGTCTCGGCTAAACATGTATCATGTGTATGCGTTATTGTTGTCGTTGTTAGAAAGGAACTTTTATTCATTAATAACAGTGTTATTCAGAAAAAGTTAAAGTATGTTTAATATCCACTATTAAGTAAAATTCCTTAAAGTATTATTCACAAACGATTATTAGCTTAATTTACAGAATTTAACGCCATATTAAATGTTGAAATTTTAAAGTACGTGGACCCCTACTTTAAACCTAAATTAAAGTAAAATAAGATTTCTGTGCTGCTGACATTCAGTTGTTTAAATGTGCGCCTTTTTATAAAAACTTGTTAAAAAATAATTTTTGTGGTTAATTGTGTAAAATATGGAAACATTAAATTTTATTAGAAGAATTTTTTTAATTCTGTTGCACTTAAACAGAATACATCACAGAAATTTCCAACTCCAGTCAACCGAGAATATACAAGAAGAGGGTTGACCCATTCTTTCTTCCTAACACGGAATTTAAAAAAAAAATACCGATTCAACAAAGAAACTGCAAAAAAAATAATCAAATTTAATAAAAAAAAAGATATATTGTTGGACAGTAGAGGATGCGGCACATCAGCGGAATTGCAAGTTTTAGTAGCTTTGCGCACTTGGGGAAGAAGAGAGGTAGGTCTCATATTCTATGATGCATATATAAGTATGTACATACATGTACATATGTACTTGATACATAAAACACAAAATTGTTCTTTAAGATGCAGGATGATGCAGGAGATATTCATGGCCTCTCCCAAGCCACGTTAAGCAGAATTTGTGCTAAAGTCTCCCGCGCCATTGCGAAACTTGCAAAAGACAAAATCAAAATGCTCGCATCTATAGAAGAAGAAGTAAGAATATCTAAAGAATTTAAAGAAATACGCAACTTTCCTACTGTTATCGATGACATTGACGGAACCCATATAAAAATTAAAAAACCGGGGGATTTATAAGTATATCATCCAAAGAATTCGCAAGTATTTTCAACAAAAACTTTTACTCAATTATAACAATAGCTTTACTTACTTTGTCCTCCTCGTTCAAATTTTTGGATCTTTTTTTTTTAATATCCTCTGCTTTATCCACTTCTTTATTAAATTTTCAAAATATTTACCAAAAATTACTTAGCAAAGTAATGGAAATCTACAGAACATTTTAGTGATGTACATACAACAAACTCAAGTAAGCAAAGCTCGTACTTCAAATAATCGGATTAAAATTTTTATCCGATTATATGAAGTAATTTAAATCCTTTATAAAAAATAGCCGTATTTATTTATTTTACATTACTATAAATGTATTTAGTTTATGTTGTTATGTAATATAAATATTAATTTATATCTTTAATAAGAAAAAATTTAATTTTTTATTAAAACTATACAAAAATGTATTAATATATCCGAATATCCGGATGAATTAATAATCGTTTTTTTGCATCGTTAACTATAAAGAGACAAGAGAGAATGATGGTATTGCCAGTATCAACATGTTAAATTTATTAAAGCTTACATTAGTTAATATGGTGTTTTTGCATACTATTTTTTAACATAGGTTTGTTAGCGTTAAAGTCGATGGTAACTAACACGAACTTCAAACCTCAATTAAGATTTTTTTTTTGCATAAGGCTGTAAATCATTAAATTTTTCTTATTGGAACGTTAAGCTCGCCACATGCTTTTTTACCTATCGGTCGAATTTATTTAATTCATTCCAATACTTTTGGTCCAAACTCATTTCATCATTTCAAAAGAAATTTTAAGCGCATTTACACAAAAAAATTTTAAACTTTCCATGTAAGTAACAAAAATCGAGTTACGCCCTTTTTATATCAAGCCATCGATATAAAAATATATAGCGTCAAATTTATGTTGTTTTTTACGTATTTGAAAATTCTATTCTGAAATTCGTTTAAGTTTGAATTTGTTTTCTAATGAAAAAGGAGAATTCACGTGCATTGAAGTCATACGTAAGTGTTATTTTTGTTATTACTATGGTGCTTTTATGCAAATCAAAAAATTTTTGATTTTATCCATTTTGAAAGTAATGCCTCGAGCTGTTCGATCAAATATATGTAGGTCGGCGTACACGTCGTACCAATAATATATTACTCCAAAGGAGATCACAAACTGAAGACCAACGATCATCTCAAAACCAATTGCAAATCGACGTACGATCTCAAACTACATCTGCGAATCCAATTCCAAATCCAAGAAACCCAGCATCACGACGATTGACACGCCTTCCACGTCGAGTTGTACGAGACATGGAATATGCTGCTCTTAATTATAACTGCGAAATTGATTACAGTCTACATGGATGTATAGGTAGAATGACGGTAAGATGTCCACATTGTAATGCAACCAAATTTCCAAGTGAAACCACTGGTATGTGTTATGCTAACGGCAAAGTGAAATTGCCACCATTTGAATCTCCACCCGATCCACTCCATTCATTGCTGTTTGGAACGTCACCAATGTCTAAGCATTTTTTGGCTCATATTCAACAATATAATACGACATTTCAAATGACTTCTTTCGGTGCGACAAAAATTATACGAGATCATTTTATGCCGACGTTCAAGGTAATCACTTCATGCGGAATACCTTACCCAAATGTCAATCTGAGCAGCATTTTTTTCGTGCTTTAAAAAATTCTGATCCAGCATCTAATTCCATTTCTCACACATTATAGATTCAGGGTCAGATTTATCATCGAGCTGGCTCATTGTTACCACTTCCTAATGCTGATCATCAGTTTTTGCAATTATATTTCATTGGAGATGAAAATCGTAAATTGGATCAACGCTGTACAATTGCTTCGCATACAAGACGAGGAATTGTTTCCCATCTTAAAACATTTTTCCATCAGCACAATGAATTAGTTCGATTGTTCAAAATCGCTCTCGATCGTATGCCATCCCATAACCACAAAATCGTAATAAGAGCCAACAGAACCCCTTCTGGAGAGCATGCAAGGCGATTTAATGCACCATCGATTGATGAGGTGGCAATTTTAATTGTTGGCGATCAGTTTCAATCTCGCGATATTGTAATACAACGTAGAAGTGACCAATTACAACGTGTTTCGGAGCTACAACGTAGCTATGATGCATTACAATATCCGTTACTGCATTGGAAAGGTGACGACGGCTACCACATCAATATACCAATGATTGACCCGCAAACTGGTAAAATACATATGTACATTAGTGTGTCCCAAAAAAATTTTTTTTTCGAATTTTATAGGTCCCCAGCATTTTTTGAAAGCTTATAGGGTAAAGTATTTTTGTGATTTTTTTCAGATTTTACGGAAGAGGTTTAGAGGTTGCTAAAATCGAATTTAACCAAAAAATCGGGTTTTCTCGACTTTTTTTGAATTTTGCGCATTACTCGGCCCATTAGCACGATTTTCTTTGTTACGAAGTCAATTTTTTTAAAGAAAACTGTTCAAACTTTACTTCTCAGTGCAGATATTATAAGTTTCGGTAATATTTTTGCTCATTTGGGTACCCTTTATGACATTTTTTTGTAAATTTAGCACAAATTTTAAAAATAATGCTTTGTAACTTTTAAAATTTCTATTGAAGTTAAAAAAACTAATGATTCAGTTTAAAATGTGGATAAATTCTGAGTCATTTAAAAAAATAAATATTGAATTTGCTCTTACCGTTCCAAAGTTATACCCTTTTTAAGTTTACACATTAAAACAAATCCGATACATCTGGCAAACACATTACAATATTTTTAATTTCACAAAATTAGTATTTATTATTTTTTAATAGATTTTTGTATATACACAAAATGAGTACAAAACTTAAAAAGGGTATAACTTTGGAACGTTAAGAGCAAATTCAGTTTTTTTTAACTTCAATAGAAATTTTAAAAGTTACAAAGCATTATTTTTAAAATTTATGCTAAATTTACAAAAAAATGTCATAAAGGGTACCCAAATGAGCAAAAATATTACCGAAACTTATAATATCTGCACAGAGAAGTAAAGTTTGAACAGTTTTCTTTAAAAAAATTGACTTAGTAACAAAGAAAATCGTGCTAATGGGCCGAGTAATGCGTATAATTCAAAAAAAGTCGAGAAAACCCGATTTATTGGTTAAATTCGATTTTAGCGACCTCTAAACCTCTTCCGAAAAATCTGAAAAAAATCACAAAAATACTTTACCATATAAGCTTTCAAAAAAAGGTGGGGGAACAAGAAAAATTTTTTTTTGGTACACACTAATGTACATACCAATTGCATAAGTAATCACTTTAACACATTCAAATGTTATAATAATGCACTTCTTACAGGTTGCGATGTACAAAAAAAAGTTAGTTGCATGAATTTTTATTCCTACAGGTTTATGATTCGCCCACAAGAAGACAATTTCATTTTAAAATGTGGCAATCTTTTCCATCAATATGCTGTTGATATGTATGCGAAAATTGAAGCAGAACGCCTTAATTACCTTCGATTCAATCAAGCGAAATTACGATCAGAAGAATACATCCACTTGCGTGATGCAATTGCGAATAATCACAACGTTCATGATGTCGGACGTTTAACAATATTACCATCGACATATGTTGGCAGTCCGCGTCATAAAGATATTGTGTAAAGTTGTAATGAAAACGAAAATGAAACATATTTTTACATTTCACGTTATCGCAGAAACAGAATCTACCCCCAGGTTTAATTCGCCTTGGATGGAATGATAGCAGATATAACGATTTTTGATTCCATAATATTAAAAAAAAAAATTTTAATATCGATATTATCGATAGAACTATCGATATTTTGACACCTCTTCTTCATACTTATAAGAGCAAAACATATTTTGGTTTTGACACAAGCCAGAATATTTAAGAAAAGGGTTGAAGAATTATTTTCTTTATAACATCTAACTTTTCCAATAAAAACTGCTTCAATATTAATTTTCATATATAGGGTCCGCCATGTAACGTTTTTTTTTTTTTTTTTAAATGCTATCAAAAAAAACTACTCATTATTTTCTCAAATTTCTTTTGTTAATTAAAAGTACAATCCTTCCAGTTAAGAATGAAAAATAATTTCATTCAAATAGCTTGCTTGGCTGGCCATCCAGTAGACTACACGATCGGTCCAATTTTTAAGCACATTATCGATTGTGTGAAGCTGTATTTCACCAATGGCTTCACGAATATTGTCCTTTAAAGCGTCAATTGTCTCTGGCTTGTCGGCGTAACACTTATCTTTGACGGCACTCCAAAATTAATAGTCCAACGGTGTCAAATCGCAGCTCCGAGGTGGCCAAACGACATCAGTTCTGCGGCTGATAATGCGATCTTCAACAACAGGGCGCAAAACATCGAGTGTAGCTTCGGCTTTGTGGCACGTAGAGCCGTCTTGTTGAAACCAAATGTTACCAATATCCTCCTCTTCAATTTTGTGAACAAAAATTCGTTCAACATTCGTTCGAAGAAAAATGGCCCAATTATGCCTCTGGACCAAAATCCGCAGCAAACAGTGACTCGTTTTGGGTGCGTCGGCTTTTCAATGTATGCGTGCGGGTTTTCTGTGTCCAAAATGCGACAATTTTGCTTGCTTACATACCCGCCAAGATCAAAATGAGCTTCATCTGAAAAGATGATTTTTTTTTGGCAAAATCGGTATCTTCTGTAAGTCGATCGCAGGTCCACTTAGCGAAGCGTTGTTCAAGCGCACACACAACCATATTCGTTCAGCGGAAGTGATAAAACTAATTATCTGTCAAATCAGACATGACCTAAGTGTTACCATTCACGAAATAAGCACTAGTTGAAAAAAAACGGTAAATGGCGGACCCTGTATATATATGTATGTATCTCGGAAAAACCCTTGTTGGAATTTTTTTTTTTTTTTTTTTTTGTGTAAGGAAAATAAACACCAATAATGCTTTGAAAATCTTCATAATAAATAATAAACAAAATTGAATATTGACTAAAAATACAATAAGTATACAAAAAAATTTTAAATCATGATAATGTTTCTTTAATACAAATAACAAGTTCAAAATCATTTTATATGAAAATTTAACATTTGCACATGTCAGAATTTGACAATCTAGAATTTAATAGATTGGTTAACGAATTTTATAACGTCAAGAAAAGAATTCTTCAAAATCGGTCAATATCCACTGTTGTTGTTAATTGAAAAGTACAAGTCAATTCTAGAATATACAAAAGCAAATTCTTTAAATTTATCACTTGATTTAGAAACACCAATTTTTGGAAAATTAAGACACTGTCGAGAATTGTTAGTGAAATGCTTTGGCAAGCTTAACTGCAAAATAAAGGTTTATGAAAACGTAAGGCTATTAGAACTTATAAACCGAGACGTTTTCACCGATAGTGAAAGCGATTCTGAAGAAGAAATTACGTCAAATATCGATAAAGAAAATACTTTAGAAATTGAATTTAAAATGGCAACATTTGATCAAAAGAAATCATATGTCAGTATGTGTGCATCTATTATTAGGGATACCTACGATGGTAATCCATTATCACTAGATTCTTTTTTGGACAAGATTAATTTAATTGAAGACCTTACAGATGAAAATATGGCACCTACTCTCTTTCGCTTTATTAATGGTGTTTTCTTTTCTAAACAAAAATGTTGCCCTTTCAATGTGTAACACTTTTTACAGTTTGCACCTACCTTTAAAAAGTGGTACATTTTTTATTGCCACAATGGTACAAAATATTTGAGGCTTAACATTACTTAACATTAATTAATTAATTATCGTTTTAATTATAAGTTTTTTCGCTTAAGTAAGTAGAATGACAAATATACAAGTTCTTACTTGTATAAAAATATACTAAACAAAGTTGTAAAAATGGGCAGTATCTCACCCCGACCTGATAGTTGAGGGCAAAATATGTTGCATATTTTGCCATTTATTGGTGCAACATAATTAGAAAGGAACGAAATCGCTTTTAAATATGTTACATATTTTTTAGAATGGATCACGAAAATTAAAGAATGTAGCATAAAAGCAACACTTTTTTCAGAAAAGAAAACGCCATAAGTCTAAACTTGAAGGGAAAGCTAGAGAAGCGTTACCAGAAGATGTTAATACAGTAAATGACATTAAAATTTCTCTTAAAAATAGGATCAAACCAGATAACTCGAAAGTTATTGCTGGTAGGATCTCAGCATTAAATGTCAAGAATAATAACTACTCAGATTTTTCAAGACAAGCAGAAGAACATGCACATGCCCTAGAACGATCGCTAGTAATCGAGGGAATGACTAGAAATAAAGCCCATGAAATGGCGATATACCAAACCGTCAGCATGTGTCGTTCAAATGCTAAATCAGATTTAGTAAAATCAATTCTAGCATCATCGAATTTTACGGACCCGAAGGAAGTTGTGGCGAAGCTAGTAATCGAGCAAGCAAATGAAGCAAAAGAACAACAGGTCCTTAGTCTACGAACAAATAATCCAAATTTTCAAAGAAGTTCAAATCAACCTCAAAATTTCAATAACCCAAGAACTAATAACTTTTATCGTGGAAACTTACGTGGTACAAATTTTTATTCCGCAAATAATCGTGGCAATTAAAATTTTAATTCCTTCCGTAATACTTACCGTAATAACAATTCTTATCGTGGCAATAATCGGGGAAACTCTTCACGCAGTTACAAGAACCAAAGGGCTTCGGTTAGATATTTAAACGAGGAAGCCCCTCGACAAGCCACATTGCAGGGGGAAGAAAACTTAATCTAGACTCATCAGAAATTCTTCAATCAGTTTATAGTTTAAATCCTACTTATTCCGACTTTATCAAATTAAATTTATCTCAAAGCAAGCAGAAACACACTTTCCTTTTAGATTCGCAAGCAGACATTTCGTTAATAAAGGTATCATGTTTGGAACATAACGTTAAATTGAATGAAAATAAAAAAATAAATATTACTGGCAGTACGACATCTAAAGTATCAACCTTAGGCACAATTTCCACTCAACTAAATATCACCAATTTTTCAATTACTCAAATATTTAACGAAGTAAATGATGATTTCAATATCCTATCAAACGGAACACTTGTAAAGGATTTCCTAAGAAACAATAAATGCAAGTTTGATTATGAAAACATGATAATATCTTTTTACATTCATAATACAAGACTAACGATACCAATGTTACAGAAGCAGAGACTACGTTTAACAGATTCTAATCCTGTTTATATAAAAAACTACAGGTTAGCCAAAAAAGAGTTTAGACGAAAAAAAAACTTACAGAATGTGTGTCGACTATCGAGCAGTTAACAAAAAGCTTATTGCCGATAAATTACCTCTGCCTAGAATCGATGACATTTTAGATAGCCTTGATCGTGCAAAATATTTTTCAGTAATAGACTTGTATTCGGGTTTCCATCAAGTACCATTACATCCTGAGTCTCGCGACGTAACATCCTTTAGTACCGATAGTGGATCATATCGTTGGAAAGTTTTGCCTTTCGGGCTTAACATCGCTCCAAATTCTTTTTCCAGAATGATGTCCATCGCTTTTTCGGGTTTGGAACCGAACAAAGCTTTTCTTTATATCGATGACGTGATTATTGTTGGGTGTAGTAAACAGCATTATATACAAAATTTAAAAGTCGTTTTTGAAGTTCTAAGAAAATATAATCTCAAAATAAAATCTTATATGTAAGTGTAATTTCTTCCGGCGGGAAGTCACATTTCATGGCCACAAATGTACTTCAAAAGGTATTTTACCAGATGACTCTAAAATCAGTACAATAGAAAACTATCCAGTTCCTACCGATAAGGACGCGGTAAAAAGATTTGTTGCGTTCTCCAATTACTATAGGAAATTTATACCAAATTTTGCTATTTTAACAGCACCTTTGAATTCTGTTACTAGGAAAAATATACCATTTAACTGGTCTGAACAGTGTCAACATTCTTTTAATAAATTGAAATCTCATTATTATCTCCAAAAATTTTACAATACCCAGATTTCACAAAACCTTTTGTAGTTACCGTAGACGCATCAAAAATTGGGTGCGGAGCAATTTTGAGTCAGAACTTCAATGGCGACGATATGCCAGTTTGTTTTGCTTCTTGGGCTTTTAGCCAATCCGAACAGAAGAAAGCTACAATAGAATTCAAACTTTTGGCAATTCACTTTTCTATTACTTATTTTCGACCATATATATAGGGCACATCTTTTACAGTACGATCAGATCATCGACCATTAGTACGTTTATTTAATATCAAAAACCCGTCGTCCAAGTTAACTAGAATTAGGTTAGATCTCTCGGAATATAACTTTGTAGTTGAATATATAAAGGGTAAGGAAAACGTCGGTGCAGACGCTTTATCACGTATCTCCATTAATGAATTGAAAGAATCTTCTAACAACATATTTTCAGGATACTCTTTCTATCAGCCGTACTCGAGAGATGTAAAAACAACAAAAATCAACCGTTGAAACTAAAAATTTTGTTTAGCATTGGTTAAACATATATTTATCTTTTTTAGATTTAAGATTTGAACAACTTATTGATGTTTCAATTAAATTGAAGATTCAATAAATAATAAAATTTAAAAAAAAAAAAAATATTTTCAATTACAACTCGTTCCATGGCTAACAAAGTTAATCAAAGCAAATCTACATCAAAACACACAGAGAATTTCGTTCAGTTAAAGATTTATGACAAATTTTCGAGTAAATTTGACAAAAATATCGCTAAAACTTAAACAGAATTATTTTATACAAACAACACATTATAAAAAATACGCATTAATATATACAAGAAATTTAAAAAAAGCGCTATATATCGATTTTAACATTGTTAACGAACAATATGCTTAGGTAAATTGCTTTCGAGGCTAGAAAGAGAAGCCAACAATCACAAAATTTTCGTAGCAGAATGGTGTAAGAGCGATTCATTTTTTACAATCTTTTCAATACGGAATCTGAAATATAAATGGAATTAAAAACTTAAAGAGTCTTGAAATACAACTAATAGAACCAACTGAAGTCGTTACTGAAGAAGATAATAAACTAAAATTAATGAAAATATACCACAATGATCCAATAACAGGTGGACAAAAAAAAACTATACGCAAAAATTAGGGCAAAGTATTATTGGAAAGGAGTGACGAGAGATATTTCGAAATTTGTCAAAGACTGCCGCGAATGTAGTTTAAATAAGGTTAGACCTGGTAATTTAGAGTAACTAGTTCTAACCCCAACGCCTATTAAAGCATTTGACATTGTAGTCTTGGATACTATAGGTCCTCTACCAGAATATATCTATGGTAACAAATATGCTGTTACATTAGTGTGCGACTTAACTAAATATTTAGTCACGATCGCAATATCAGATAAATCGGCTCAAACCATTGCTCGTGCAATATTTTAAAATTTTATACTTATATATGGGAGAATGATCACCATAAAATCTGACCAAGGACCTGAATTTAAAAATGAGCTATTTACTGAATTGTGTAAACTTTTGAAGATTGACTTGGATTTTTCAACCCCATATCATCATCAAACTTTGGGTAGGGTGGAACGTAACCACCGAGTTTTTAATGAATACATACGACCCTATCTGAAAGATAATATAACAGACTGGGACACATACCTACAGAACTTTACATTTTGTCACAACACAACACCAAACAGTGTATTCGACCATAAATTCACCCCATTTGAGTTGGTGTTCGGGAAAAAAGCAATACTGCCAAACGAGGTGAAATCTAAACTAGACCCAGTCTATAACTTAGACAACTACAGCAAGGAAGTAAAATATAGACTTCAGAAAACAGATATATTAGCTAGCAATTTGTTAGACAAACAGAAAGTAAAAAAACAAGAAACTGCATGGTAGGATTGCAAAACCATTCAAACTTCAAATTGATGATACTGTTTTACTAAAAAAGCAGCCATACGAAAAACATAAGAGCATATATCATGGTCCTTATCTTGTCAAAAATATAAATAGTGTAAATGTAACAATTTTTAATGGTCTTACAAAAAAGGAAAAAAACTGTTCACAAGAACAGAATTAGAAAATTTTAAATGTCAAAATCAAAATACAGAAAAAAAAAAATATATATATATATGTAAATATATTAAATAAACTAATATATTGTTATTTAAAAACCAAGAAAAACAAATAAAATATATAAAAATAGACATGTTTAATATACAATTTTTACCAACCACTGAATAATTTAAAAAATGTAAATAAATAATCAACATCATATAAGATTTACCGATTTACTAATGTAAGAAAATTTATTACTAAGAACATAAAACAATCAAATAATTAAGCCTGGTGATCACCCTGCTTAAATTATAAATTCTAAAAAAAAAGGGAGGTATACTTACCGATACTTTTATTTATATCTATTTGCTAACCTAAGTCTAGTACATAATTCATATTATTACATAAGATATTATTTTGTAAATGTAAACTTTCATGAACACAAAAAAAAAAAGGGAGGTATAGTGCCCGACTCTGGAAATTAATACCCTATTGTTACAACTCTAAATAATAATACTTATCTATAATACTTATCTATACAACTATGTACCTAATAAAGACGAGAAGAATTCAGTCACATTCGTTATACAAAAGAGCAAGCAACAAGTGGTTTTCATTAAATGGTGACAGGAATATTAAAACACTGTAGTCAAATATCTAGGCGTTCACCTTGATCGCCGTTTAACATGGAAATCGCATATAGACTCAAAGTTGATCCAAATGAAATTAAAAGCTGCCTAAATGAATTGGCTTATGGGAAGAAATTCTATACTAAGCCTAGACTGTAAACTTCTACTATACAACGCGATCCTGAAACCAATATGGTCCTATGGAATCCAGCTATGGGCACTGCCTCAGCATCGAATTTAGAAAAAATTTAAAGGCGACAAAATAAAATTCTACGTACAATAACAGCAGCCCCCTGCTATATCCGAAATCACAGAATTCACAAAGACCTTGATGTTCCGTATATGAAGACAGTATTTTCTAAACACGCGAAAAAGTACATTTAAAAACTTTAGTTGCATCCAAACGCACTTGCGCGCAATATTCTAGAGTATAGAGGCCACACCCGGCTTAGGAGGAGGGATACTCTTTCTATCAGCCGCACACGAGAGATGTAAAACAACAAAAATCAACCGTTGAAGTTGGACGACTATTTACATTTAGTTGAAACGAATAAAGTAAACAGCGGAAAATTAAATTTCATATAGCTGCTATCTGCCTCTCTCTCTCTCTCTCTATTATTTAGTTAAACTTGTGTATTTGCCTACAGATGAATTTTGGGTGGCACGAAATAAGCCCCAATGAAATAAGCCCCATCTCGAAAAATGAAATAAGCCCCAAAAAATTTTTGTTTGGGGTTTATTTCATTTTTTTGGGGCTTATTTCATTTTTTAAAAATTTGGGGCTTATTTCATAAAATTTTTTGGGGCTTATTTCATTTTATTTGAGGCTTATTTCATATCCGTAAAATATATACTTTGAACGCGAAGCCGGTGTTCGATATACCATAGAGGATAAATTCCTTGCGCCTGGCCGTAGGCCGGTTATGCAGAAAATACTTTGAACGCGAAGCCTGTGTTCAATATACCATAGAGGATAAATTCCTTGCGCCCGGCCGTAGGCCGGTTATGCAGAGAATGCTTGGAACGCGGTGCCGGTGTTCGATATACCATAGAGGATAAATTTCTTGCGCCCGGCCGTAGGCCGGTTATGCAGAAAATACTTTTAACGCGAAGCCTGTGTTCGATATACCATAGAGGATAAATTCCTTGCGCCCAGCCGTAGGCCGGTTATGCAGAGAATGCTTGGAAGGCGAAGCCGGTGTTCCATATACCATAGAGGATAATTTCCTTGTGCCCGGCCGTAGGCCGGTTATGCAGAGAATGCTTGGAATGCGAAGCCGGTGTTCGATATAATTTAGAGGATAAAATTCTTGCATTTTATGATTTCTTCATAAAGTTAACAAATTTGGGGCTTATTTCATTATTTTGGGGTTTATTTCATTTTTTAAAAATTTGGGGCTTATTTCATAAAATTTTTTGAGGCTTATTTCATTTTATTTAGGGCTTATTTCGTAAATTTTGTTTGGGGCTTATTTCATTTTTTGGGGTTTATTTCATAAAATTTTTTGGGGCTTATTTCATTTTTCGATTTGGGGCTTATTTCATTGGGGCTTATTTCGTGGTGCCGAATTATGTATGTTAGTAAATGACGCAGTAAAACGAATGCATAATTCAGATAATTGAGGGTGGTGTTGGCTGAAGTGGTTAGCGCGTTGACTACTAAGCAAACAATGACGTGGGGCCTAGGTTCAAACCCAGGCCAGAGCAAGTCAATCAACATCATTAATTTATGTAATGTACATTAGTGAGACATTGTATTAATTGTTGTCGGACTATTTAAGTGATGAAGGCATAGCACTGGTCACTAAAAACTGTTCCGATAGCGATTGATGATGTTCTAAGCTAATATACACAACATCGCCCTCCTTCGTCGGTTAGCAGAAACATCGGCGAAGTAAAACAATTAATAAAATGTCTGCCAATACAGCTGCACAAAGTTAATGCGTCTACCTAACACCGGAGACGCCTCAACACTGCTATAAAAAAAAAATAACATAACGCGCAAAGCAGAGTTGTAAAAGAGTTAAGCCTTCTACATTTTCAACATCTATCTTCTCTACCCTATCCCTCTCTCTGAGTTCCGGCACAATGCACTGCATACGTAGGGGTCATCCCCTGAGTGCTGGTCCTAATAAAAAAAAAAAAAAAAAAAAAAAATTTAAACATGATTTTAGCGCATTTTGGGTGATTAGAAAAAAGCGCTCTTTTATGTAAAAAACAAGAGCTCCAAAGTGGGACGGGAGAGATGCTTGTTGTTGTTGTGCTTACTGCTGCGAAAAGCGCTTCGAACATGCATGATTTTTGTTCACTATGTCCCACTTTGGAGCTCTTGTTTTTTACATAAAAGAGCGCTTTTTTCTAATCATCCAAAATGCGCTAAAATCATGTTTGAATTATCTGAAGTATGCCTTCGTTTTACTGCGTCATCTACTCACATACATAATTCATCTGTAGGCAAATACACTACTTTAATTAAATAAGAGAGCGAGAGAGTCAGAAAGCATCTAAATTAAATTTTATCTTCCATTCGTTGTTTATTTTATTATTCGTGTAAACTAAATGTAAACAGCCGACCAACTTCAACGTGCTTAAAAAGAAGTTGAGCGATCTCTCTGCCTTCTTTTTGTGCAGCCTCGGAAGCGCTTCAAAACAGCGCGTCTCGAAAGCATGAAATTTTGTTACTGCTTCCAGAAACATAACAATTTTTTGCTGGGTCCCTCTAAAGAAAGCCATCTTGTATAGGAAACACCTAATATATTATGCTGTGGCACAGAACAGTATTCCTGAAATTCTTTTAATTCGGCTATTCTTTTCGGGCTATGGGAAAAAAGCTGTAAATATTACGACAAAGAAGTAGGGAGTGAAACGCGCACTTAATGTAAAATAAATCAACTTCATTGCTTAATTAAGTTTTAAGCCCACCAATATTACCAGCCATTACGTTAGAACTTTTTTTTGTCAATTCGATCAAATTTTTTAAAGGAATATTATTTGTTGATAAAAAGTTTTTTATAAGATGAAAAATTGAAACAGCATCTGACTTATTGAGCTCTAATAAGGCAACAAAACTGTCTTTTACGGAACTTACACTGTCAAAATAACGTGCAACTAAAACAACACATTTTTTCATTGCTACATCCGTAGTTTCATCAACAATCAAAGAAAATCTCCTTTTTTGTTAATTAGAAATTACATTTTCACTTGCCTGCTTTGCGATATAGTCAGCTACTTGAACTGACTTTGTCCTACCACATTTAATAAGCTTTGCTATAGTTGAATCTTGACAACACCCAACCTTAACGTTGGTTAGTAGTCCATTAGAAAAAATGGTAAATTATGTGCTATGCAAAATATAACATTTCGATCTTTTTGACTTTAATAAAAGCCGTTATAATTGGTTTGCTTACACCTATAGATCACACACAAAAACTCTTAAAAATGTAGTGGTATCATACAAAAGCCTCAAGAAAAAAATAACAACAAAATTTCTTTTGTTCTTGTTGCCGTTACCGTATTTTTTTTTACATTTTTACAAAGAAATCTTTGATATTTGCTTTTCATGCTTGGAAGTAAATAGGACTGCTTGCAGCCTAAAATTTTTGTGGTGATCAGAGTTCGGAGTTTCCTAAAATGTATAGAGTTGAATATTCTCAAAAAAAAGGTTAGCCGACCAGCCGACCAAACGAATAATGTCCGACCAAATTTGGTCGGAAAAGACCAACAATGGCAACGCTGTTCCTCATCTAGAGTAAAAATAAACCCAATTAAAATTAAGACCATATGTACATGGTTACTCGGTGATAGGTACTAAAAGAATTATTAGGCTAACGAATAGTGAAATAACATATTTTTAATTAAAAAATATTGAATAATTTGACATGATTTTTAGAATTAGAAGGATTGGGAACAATAAATGCTGAAGTAAACCTTAGGGAGATGACCTTAACCACCATGAATAGTGACAATCAGCCCAAGTTTAACTACATCATAGGAGTAGAAAAATATAGGCAGGAAACAGACAGAATAATGAAACAGAATAATGCATAGGACCACTACCTTTCACAACGACTATACAAGGCACTATTAGGACGAGAAACGCAGACCCAATATGGACGAAACAATATCCATATCCAATAGCAGACAACGAATTACAACTATCCAATATGGACAGTTCCAAAAAAGGATATGGACGAACAAGGAAGACAGAAGAAAAGATTGGTGATAGAGTTTCAGAAATTAAATAGTAACACAATCAGAGACAGACACATTATTCCAGTCGTCAATATGACAATACAGAATCTAGGCAAAGCTTAGTATTTTACTACCTTAGTTGTAGAATCTGGTTTTCACCAAATAGGAATCTCTGAAAAGGATAGGGAAAACAGCTTTTTTTGTTGACAGCGGCAAATACGGAATAATTCGTATGCCCTTTGGTTTGAAGAATGTAACTTCAATCTTTTAAGGGTCTATATAGGAAAATTTGCATATGTGTATATCGATGATGTTCTCATTTATTCCTCTTCACTTGAAGAACATATGGAATGCATAAAAATAATATTTGCGGCTCTAAATAAAGCAACGTTAAAAATCTCTAACGAAAAGTCTAAGTTTTTTCAAACAGAGGTAACTTATTTAGGACATATTATCAAACATGAGCGAATTACAACTAACCCTGAAAAAGTTGAGGCAATAAATAATTACCCAACTCCGAAAACACTAAAGGACTTTATAGGATTTTTAGGAATGACTGGATATTACAGAAAATTTATAAAAGCCTACGTGAGCACAGCCAAATCTTTGACTGTACACTTAAGAGACAACGGACAAGTAGTTTTCCTAAGAGCAAAAACAACCCTGTAAACTTCGACGAACAAGCAATAAAAGCTATAGATATCTTAAAAACTTGTTTGAGGGGGCAAGTGGAACTTTTTCAGCCAGACTATTAACAACCGACGCATCCAACGTAGCACTTAGAGCAGTTCTTAGTCAAAATAAGAAACCGATACATTTTTTGTCACGAACCTTAAGCAAAACAGTAGAAAATTATAGTACAAATGAAAAATAACTTTTAGCAATAATATGGTCATTACAGAAACTAAAAAATTACATATATGGTGTAGCTAATTTAACAATTTACACTGATCACCAATCCCTAACATTTGCAACATATGAGAAAAAACCAATCACTAAATTAATTATATAGAAAATTATAATCGGGGACTTTGGTGTATAACTAGTATATAAACCGGATCATTTAAATGTCATAACCGATGCCCTCTCAAGGCAACAAAAAAATTCGTCAACGATTAATACAGTTCATTCAGCCGAAAGCTCACCCACAGAAGTCTTTGATACTGTACTACAACCATTTAATACGTATGTATGTCGCATACGTATTAAATGGTAGATTGAACTAATACAATGTTCCCAAGGCGTATCCAACAGGTGAGCTTACTAGCACAGCTGACTGAGCTAGCTTTATAGCAAATTTTCATAAAAACTGATAGAGTTTGAAGAGACTACATAAATAATGGTACTCATACGTAAGAAAATGCTTTAAATTTATTTGTGTATTTTGATCTAAAGCGAGTACTTTACACTAACAAAATACATGTTGGTTTTTGGATTATTGTAGTTGTTGTCGAACTGCGCATACCTGTTAGTTTTACCACGAATGTAAAATGCAAATTCAAAATTCTTTGCACAAAAGTGCAAAACGAAATCACACGTATTTGTCACACATATTCTTATGCTCTTTTATTCAGTCGTCGATTATCAAGCGACGAGTACACATGAGGCGGATGCTTATATATTTTTATTAATTTTTTACATTTTTGTTGTTGTTTTGTCTTCACATTTATTTACAGGTTTAATACAATGGTGCAAGTTGGTATACATATATTTCATGCATGTTAATGCTTTTGGCAATATGCAATCATAGCTGCCAGATTTTTTTTGGTAATATCGTCATATTTTTGGGCAAAAATCGTCATTATCGTCAATATTACTTATTGAAATCGTCATAAAAACGTCAAATGAAAAAACCGCTGTTTTACCAATAAAACATATTTTATCAGAGGCAAAATATAACAAAACTTTTAAATAAACAAGTCTTATTAAAAAAAACAGCATTATTTAAATACAGAGATCAGATACTTTAATTAGAACTCACAATAAAATCACATGTAAATAGATTGCATATTTTTCACTACTTTGAAATATATATATATACATACATTTTATAGAAAAAAATTCAATCCTTAAGTTATTTTTTTCCAATGTAGTAAAATATGCATTTTAAATATCGCACTTGATCAACAAGAGGGTATTAACTCAAAATTTTAAAATTTTCAGTAGAGGCAAAAAACTTTTTTTAATACTACTCTTCTATCATAAAAAGAGATACTGTATTTTTTTTTTTTTGGTGAAAGAATGGATAAAATGGTGTAAAATTTTTACAGTGGGTTGATATGACCATCGATTTCTTGCAAAAAACGAAATTTTAAAAATTTTGAGTTAATACCTCTTGTTGATCAAGTGCGATATCATTTTTGGAAACATTTTTTTCTAAAAATGTATAAAAACTACAATAAAAATATAATTTTTAAAGAAAATATGTACATTGTACATATACATATATGTATAATATATTTTAGAAATATATAGTGCAATTAAACATGTTGATTACTTCAGGTACCACTGTGATCTTTTGTATATAATATTGCTTCCAAAGGGACTTTTTCAATGAATTTCTTACTTTAGTCTTATTTATGCTTACCTGGCTAAATATTATTTCTACATTTGCTGAAAAATGTGGTAAAACTAGGACTTTTGTAATAAATTTAGTCAAAACCGGAAACAAAAGACTAGAATCCCTAGTTTGCATCTCTGATATTTTTTTCAAAAAATCCAATAGTTATATGTTTTTATCAGGACTTGACTTTCACTTTCTTCAACAAAATGAAAAATTCTTTTATAATTTCAGAAAACCAACTTTTTTCTTCATTAATAATATTAAGGGGATTAATTTGGCCAAGAGCTTTTATTTATTTTCAAAATCAAATCATGATAATATCCGATCACAAAGCTCTCTATATAAAAATTAACACAATTATTACTAATATCATATTTTTCTTTTGCATTTATTTGTGCTTCTTTCAATACGTCTCTGGCAAATATTCCTAAATAAATGTCTTCAAAGTTTAAAAAATTGTTTTTTTTAAATAATCAGTAAAATAAAAGTTTTCAGTTTTACGCAAACTAGTTTTTAAAAAGTTGCTCATTACAATTTTCAGCAGTTGAAGGTTGCTTTACATAAAAGTTGCAAACTTGAATTATTTAAAATCGTCAAAATGAGGGTACAAATCGTCCCATCGTCACCATGTTATTTTTAGGACCCAAAATCGTCAAAATGACGATAAATCGTCAAATCTGGCAGCTATGTATGCAATACCTCTTATTAGGCTTGCCAGATCCAATTTGCCAAAAAGCTTGACATTGACCAAAAAAAAACTTGATTTTGAAAAAAAAACTTGACAAATAAATACACTCATACTATTGGTTTTTATTTAACTTGTTTTTATTTTTTTTTTTCATAAAAATTATTAGAATAAAAACAAAAATATCATAAAAAGTAAAAATAACAGAAACAATGTAAAAGAAACAAAAAACAATATAACAATAAAAATTCAGTCTTTATATGTTTTAAAGAAAACTTAGGCGTTATTTAAAAAAAAATATAGGTACTATCTTAAGAAAAAAAATATAGGTTCTATTTATTTTGCCACATATATTTCGTATTCTTAGATACAGAATTAATTAATTAATTCTCTACCATCTGAGTAATGGGGTAAATATCATTGTTGGCACTTTTATTATAATTGTACATACCTAAAGAGAACTATATTTTTTAAATTATAATTGCACAGAAAAAATTATGTATCATATTAGTCCTTAGTTGTATTGATAGTAAAAATATGCTCTTTCGATGTGTTTTTTTGAAATTTAAACTTTTTTTTTTTTAAATTATTACATATGTAGCTAGAATAAATTTGAGAAAAAAATTAACTTACAAAAACATTGACAAATCACTTTTTCACTTGACACTTGACGCGCATTAATAAACTTGACAATCAGGCCAAATCAGGCCTGTCTGGCAACCCTACCTCTTATGCTATAAAACATTCACAAATAAGAGTGAATATATTTTATATTTTCTTAACTTTCATTCATGCAGAGAAATATAAAAGGTATTCCTAGATTTCTTTTATATATATTATTTTATATCAATACACTAAAATAATATTGATTTTCAAATATTTCTTTAAGTCGATTTAACATACCTATTATGAAACATTACTTCAATAATTCACTTATTCCCATGTACTTTTTGAAATAGACAATTAAATTTTTTTGGGAAAGTTCTTAATAATTTCCTAAGGAAAATAACGCTTAATATTGTTTGCTGGGTGTATTCGCATACTCACTAATACTAATTAAGCAGAAATCCAACCATATTTTGAATTTAGCGGAACACTGAACTAATACCTAACACAAATTTCAATGACACGATCACATACATTTAATGGAATAAGATTTGTTTATACCAGCGACAGGCAAAAACAGGGCGCCGCGCCTTTTGGATTCTCTTTTCTTATATAGTACGTGTGTACACGCATTGTAGAGAAATAAACAACTTTAATCAGTCTAGCTTGAGCATTCAAACAGACAGGTTGTGTGTATCGCATTCTTTAACAATCTCAACGTTGCCAGAAAAAAAATTTTTCCCAACTTTTTTTGTAGGGATAGACTTCTGGAAAAATATTTCAACAGATACATACCCAACATTAAAAAATAAAATTTTAAAACTATATTCTATGTTTGGGTCGACCTATATATGTGAATCAACATTTTCTTTACTGCGACATATTCAAAATGTATACGTGTACTTAGCTTTGTATGTGTTGGTGTTTTGTTATTCATTTGAAGTTTGTCTTTCGTTGTATACACATTATTATACACATTTTTTTTTTTTTTTTAATAAGGCCAGCACTCAGGGGATGACCCCTACGTATGCATTGCATTGTGCCGGAACTCAGGGAGAGGGATACGATAGAGAAGTTAGATGTTGAAAATTTAGAAGGCTTAACTCTTTTACAACTCTGCTTTGCGCGTTATGCTAATTTTTATAGCAGTGTTGAGGCGCCTCAGGTGTTAAGTAGACGCATTAACTTTGTTAAGCTATATTAAGCAGGCATTTTATTAATTGTTTTACTTCGCCGATGTTTCTGCTAACCGACGAAGGAGGGAGATGTTGTGTACATTAGCATGGAACAGCATCAATCGCTGTTCGGAACAGCTGTACATAGTTGGCAGAAATATTATGGCGAGAATACGTGATGATGAATTGGCAATTATTTTAGGAGGAATTACAAATAAAAAAACTTTAGCCAACATTTTTCAAAGTTTTTAATTTAATTGTGTATGTATCTTATTAATTCTCTTAGAACTTTTTGTAGTTTTAATTTTGTCAATGAATCTTTTAAAAAACATAAAATTTTTTACCGATTAATTATAAAAATTCTCAGAATTTACTTAAGTATGTAACTTAATAATTCTTTTAGAACTTTTGTAGTTTTTTAAGTAAATTCTGAGAATTTTTATAATTAATCGTTAAAAGATTTTATGTTTTTTAAAAGATTCATTGACAAATTTAAAACTACAAAAAGTTCTAAGAGAATTAATAAGTTAAATACACAATTAAATTAAAAACTTTGAAAAATGTTGGCTAAAGTTTTTTTATTAGTATAGAAGTTGTGAAGCAATTTAAAAATTTTTTATATTGACGTTTAAAATTTTCCCTCATTCCAAAAATATTCAGTAAATTAGACTCGTGTGTGAATAAAAGAACAAAAATTGTGCGGCTTATAAATTCATCTCGTCTGTGAAACCCCAATGATTATAAAAATAACGCAGATTTCTAAACAGGGAACAAAGCAAAACAAATAACTAGTACTATGGATATATATTATACTGAAAACAAAATCTTCTTAGTCGCTTTTGACAAATTCTCAAAATATATAACATTAAGAAAACTTGACTCGAAAGAACAAATGAGTGATAAGATAGAAGAAATACTCGCAAATAATTACCCAGATTGTAAAATATAACGAACTCTGTCTGGCGACCCCAGCAATAGAAGGAATGTGTATAAAACATGGCATTAGAAAAATAGAAACACAAATCTATAGATCGACATCGAATGGACAAGTCGAGAAAGCTCACAGCACTATATTAGAACTAACCAGTAGCTCGTTTCTGTATTTTTCGCATCGTAAAGTTATCCGCATGAAACGAGTGAATTGCAAAAAAACAGTGTAAAATGAAACAAAATATGGTTTTTCACACACAAGTGTTTCTGTATATGTACTTTGCGAGAATGATCTGTCATTTTAATAATTTTCCAGCAATTATTGGAAGTATGTGAGAAATAGTGTTTCTGTAACAACATTTTGCGAAAAGTTTCTCACAAGAAGTGTCAAAATAACTCACATTCCAAATTGGTGCGAGAAAATCAAAATTTAAATAAAATGAAAAGTAAATCTTCTAATATATAAAATTCTCGTGTCACGATGTTTGTTATCGAACTCCTTCGATTTTAATGAAATTTTTTATGCATATTTGGTAGATATGAGAATAGGATCTAAATTATATTTTAAATTGCTTGGTCACGAGGAGGTTGGGGAGGGGGCAATTTCTGTATTTACTAAACTATTAACCCAACAGATGGGTTATGTCCGCCTCATAAATAAATATAAATATTTTTTAATTCGTATGTATAAATGTGGAACAGAAATCAACAGATAATGTACATATGTATGTATGTACTTAATATGTACATATATATACATATTATGTATGTAGCAAAAATTTTAAATACAAGAATATGTTTTTAAATAATTTTTTTAGTTTGAATGAAAACTAGCACTGCACTATACATTTGGGTTTTTATATAGATAAAAAAAAAATAAAGAACAATTGTTGTTTTGTAATTTAAAATTTTTTAGTCTTTCATTGTTTTGCTTTTGTTATAATTAATTTCCCTCGTTGACAATTCTATTACATTTGACACTTAATTATTGGAAACATTCCAGCAAGAACGAAATCAGCGGAGTCTGTTTTCGCATGCAAATACAGAAACACTTTTCTCACAAATCGAGAAACGATGGAATTTTTTGTTTCACACTTCATGAGAGAAATTTTACGATGCGAAAACGAAACGAGGTACAGGATATTTAAAATACAAAATACGACAACAATATCAGATGCTTTGTAATTCGCAAATCTGTTTGTGAGTTTATGTATAAATTGATGAGCTTTGGAACTTTTTAAACATAAATGGTAAACATCTACTGATGAGTTGTTATGGCAACCAACGAAATATATACTATGTACATATTGTTAACCCGGAACAAATCAATAAAATTTAAAAACCTAAATTCTTGGGTACATGCTCAAATAAATGTAAAATTTTGTAAAGGGGAGATTTGCTTTTCATTTTTGCCTTATAAATACTTTTAATGATAACCAGCGGTTGTCTAATTGTATAGGTGTAAAAAAGTAAAAACATTCATATTGAAAAATAGTTTGTTGTGTATGTTTGAAAAGTTTTTTTGAAACGCTATTTTTATGCTTTGTAATTCGCAAATCTGTTTGTGAGTTTATGTATGTATGTATAAATAGATGAGCTTTGGAACTTTTTAAACATAAATGGAAATCTACTGATGGCGACCAACGAAATATACATATATATAGATATTGCTAGCCCGCAACAAATAAATAATATTTAAAAAAATGAGAAATAATATCAAAAAATTTAAAAGAAGTATAGTTTTCATACAATTTGTGTGGAAATGAGCTCTGTAAAAGCAAATGTGACCGATTGTTTTTTTTGTACGGTAAGAATACGTGTTTTATTGTTGTATACCTGAAACTACATCGCACCGAATTATAATGACATTAATTTAGAAAATTTAATTGTAGTGACTTCTACCGTAAACAACGTTTTTTCTATTCGGCCAGTGTAGTTCAAATCTAAAGAGATGTTAAGATATTAAATATTTCCTTTCTTGCTCGAAATATGTTAACAATGTCTAATTAATATTTCTCCGATTATTAACATTTACGAACCTGTACTCTATATAAATATTAGCAAATATTAATAATAAAGCAGTTTGTATAGTAATATTTTAAAATTACATATACATACATAATAAATATACATATGAATATACGATATCCATAATAGATGTGTATTTCAAGCTACAAAGCATTTGCATCCTTTTTTTAAATTACGTATTTAAAATATATATAATAATATTAAATATACAGATATGAACATATGTACAAAATTAATGTAGATAATTATTTGAATAAATCTTACCTTGTGTTGCTATGTTGTTTATAGATACAAGCTGCTGTGGTTCGGGTATATATGTTTGCAAAGTTTCTGTACCACATAACAAATATTTCCGTATAAAAAAGCCATTGATAGGGTAGAAAAAGAGAAAGAAAGTTATAAAAAGATAAGTACAATCATGTGATTTAATAACTATTTTAGTTTTACAATATGACATATGTACATATAAAATGGCACTAAACGACTAATTATTAGTAGATATTTTAAAAATTTATGATACGTAATACAGTGCACTCGTGATAATATGAACACCATTGGCTACTCTAAAATATGATCTTAGTGCGAAAGCTTTAAAATGTGAACAACTTATTTTTCTATTTTTTTTAACGAATTTTTATCTAAACAGTGATGAAATCTTTGTAAACAGGGTTGTAGCTAAATTTTGCTTCAACTGCATAATAATTTTGGGATTTCCCTATTTGTTTTTTAATTGCTTACAGCTGTCAATCAAAATTTCATACATACACTTTTAGTTAATGCTCAAGGCGAATTAACACAAGGTAGTCGCAAGGCGAATTAAAGAATTCGCCTTGATCTGAGCTGTCAAAACAAATGCGTCACTGTGTGGTATAAAATTCAACATTAAAATGTAAAACAAAGAATATTTCGTAGTCTATGATGTAAACTTTATTGAAAGAAAGATTAACAAAGTCCGAACAATGGTATAATAAACAGGAAGGAGAACTTGGAACATACATTAAAATTTCTTTAATGTAGTCCTACTGACTAAAAAACGTACCCATCAATATGTCTTATGCCTGTGAAGTTTTAAGTTTGCAATTTGGAAGCTATGCAAATCATGTTGGAGCTCACTGGTGGAACATACAAGTAAGTAAGTAAAAGTGAATGAAATAAACATATGGAACATATAATTGATAAAAATTGCATTACTGTTTTAAAGGAGTCGGAATTCATGTATGATCAGTCCGCTGAGCCAGGAGATACATATATGCCATTATGTGTTATATAGGCAAGGTGTTAATCACAATGTAAGTTAATTTTATTTAAAAAATTAGATAAAATATCTTGCAGTCCTTCCCAACTTTTAGAAACAAACAAACTTACACTCCGCACTTGTTATTGGTCGCTCTCTTAAGCATTTACCACGCGAGGGTAAACTTTACGGCAATAGGTTGAAGAGAGGCGGCCTGGATGATATTGCAAAGGCGGAGTGAAAACAAAATGAATTTCAATCAGATCTGGACAAATCGGAAATATGCGTTGGTGAAAAGAATTCTAATCTAGCAGATAATGTTGACACATGGGCTGATTTTCTCCACTCTCGCTATCATCCTCGCACTGTAAATATTATCAAACAATACCGGCATGATAGTGAAAAACAAACGCTAGACACTTTCCCGCGGCGTTGAACTATGGCAGACAGAGGAGTTTCCAAGATGATTTTTGCGATCGTATACGTCAGTATGTTGAGATATGTATGTGATTTTTTGCAGGATTTTCAAACGACTTTTGATTCCTTTAATGGGTTTTCTGGTTTGGCTACCAAATGTTTAGAATACACAAATCATGAATAAAAAAAGTATGCCCATACACAAATACAGTGTATATTGAAATTAAATATTGATTTATTATATACATATATTCGGCTTAAGGTCATATGAAAAAATTAATAAAACACATATATATTATGTTTTCGTACATGTACATATATATATCACATCTTTTTTCAATACTTTGTTATATGTACATATGTATTTTAAACAATAAAAAAAAGCCAACCCAACTTTTAAACATAATCAATTTTTGACACTTAAGATTCGCAGCTGATCTCTGTTTCGGCTAACGAGGCCACCTGGTCTTTAATTCGCCTTGTTAATGCTCATATTCAGCTTATTAATACATATAAATAAATTTAACATTATTGAGGCAGTTAGCCGTTTTAAAGGCGATTGAGCAAAAGAAACAGCAAAAAGAATCACAGATTTTTTTACATAATTTTGTGTTTTCAAAAACAAATTATTTTTAAATATGTACAATAAACAACAATAAAAAATTTAACATAATAAACTTTTGTTTTTATGGGAAAAATGTTTCCAAGGGGAAACTAGATGCCATTCGCAAATAAGAAAAATCTTGAAAAAGTGAACTAGCTTGGTTTTAATTATATCATATTATCGAGAGCGCACTGTATGTGCAAATCGTACTCTAAATCATAAACAGTCACAACTCAAGAACTATGTATATCATAGATGATCAAAAATAAAAATGAGATGTATTAGCGCTCGATCTCGCAACCCTAACTCCCAGCAAACATATTGTCAAACACCTAAAACAAATTTCATAATGATATGAATAAAAAGGTGTTTTTAACAGAGACAGTAACCATTATAATGTTTTTCCAAATAAATTATTTTTTAATGAATAGCTGTGATGTAATATTGTATTGTATTGTATTGTTTTATAAAATAATTTTAGTAATGATTATTTTCGGTCTCTGATTATTAAAACGTAATTTTATTACAATTTTTAAAATCGCTTTGAAGATTTTAAATTAAACTTTCCGTGTTAATACTTGCACGACAATTGCAAATTAGCAAAATATTTTTTAAGTTCACCGAGGTCATGCGATTGCGCTGCTTGGAGCAAATGTTTTTCATGTCTGAAAAAATTTGTTCACATAAGTATGTTGAGGAAAAAAATGATAAATATTTTAAATGCATTCGTTTGAGCTGAGGACACAAGGCACCATCTACATTTTTCTAAAACTCAAGAGAATTAATTTTATCGAAAGCTTTTACCTCAGATCTAAGTATTATTATCTCTGATTGAATGTGTAAATCGAACTTGCTTATGTCACAATTTAAAGGGTTTTTGAATACATCAAGCAAAGGCTGTATACATTCAAAATCGTTAAATCGGTCTTCAAAATTAAAAAAAAGAGTTTCTAATAATCAAGTTTTTTAGTATAATTTTGTTTGTTATATATAAGAGAAGTTTTGGTAAAACTAGAGAAATCGTCAGATCGAATTTCTGTTAGCAGCAAAAATAATTTTGTTTTAAAATTCAACAGAAATTCAGACATATACACCCCTATCGTGAATAATTTTCCACATGAAATGTTTTCACTTTTCACGTAATTGCAATCGTGAACAACTCGCATGAAAAAATTTTTTTCAGTCCAGAATAATAACGTAAAAAATTTTCACTTAAAAACATTCCCCTTATCGTGAACAATTTTTTCCCATGATATTTATCACTTTTCCCATCAATTTATTCACTTTATTTTTTTGATGGGGAACAGAACAAAACATGTAGGTTTTTTCTTATAATTCGAATATTAAAGCTTAAAAAGTTTATTTTAATGAAAAGATCTGATAATAAGGCCCAAACTGATGTATTCCTCAAGAAAATGCAAAAAACAGGCCAATTGCCTGCTGATTTGTAAAGCTTTAATTTGTTGGCATTTTTTCGTTTTGTTGGCTTTCCAAAAAGTAGCCGAATTATTTTACCACATAAAAGTTAGAATGCAATAAACAGACGGAGCAACCAAACTAAAGCTCCAACACTGAATATTTAACTTTTATTTTTGCAGTTTTCTTTAAAATTAATATGGTCGTGCATATTTTTGAAAAAAAGGTTCTATGATTTTTTATTTTTTTAATCTTCTTCCCTTTTTTACATTCACTAAGAACTGATACCGGGAATAATTTTTCACGGGAGATTCACGATACCATTTTTCCCTTCGAGTGGAATTAAAATTTCAAGTGAACAAAGATTTCACTTCTTATTTACGATAGGGGTGATAAAGTATACTTTTATCTTTTCCTTGAAGTTGTAAATTAAACTCATTCAAGAAGTTAGTTATATCTGACAAAAATGCTAAATCTAAGATGAATTCATATTCTTTTAGTAATTTTACTTCACATATATCTATATTTTCTAGCTCTAAAAACTCTACCACCTCTTTTCTTAAGTCAAACAGTCTATTTAGGCAATCACCTCGGCTAAGCCATCGAACGTCAGTGTACATTTTAAGGTCATGATATGCAGCTTTTCTAGTTTTTAAAAAAGTTACAAATTTCCTATGCGTAAGGGAATTATGTCCACCACGTATTCTATTAATTATGCGCTCTGCTGATTTCATAGCAGAATGATCTGAAAGAAGTTTTGATGCAAGAACTACTTGGTGGATTATGCAGTGAAAATTTTGAACTGACAAACCATGTTTTTGTAGTTGTCCGATAAAGCCTTCATATCTACCAGTCATTACGCTGGCACGATCTGTACAAACTGCTGCAAACTTGTTTGTGTCTACAATTGAAAATAGTTTGTCACTAACGATGTCGAACAATAACTTGCCTGTTACGTTTGCATAAAAACTTTCAAGGGTGAACATTGTTTCAAAAACGTTGTAATTGGTATCTACACAACGAATACAAATTATAAGTTCACAAACGTCGTTAATGTCGGTACTTTCGTCTAGAAAGACTGAAAAGAATTCGCAACTTTTCAATTTTTCAGTAATAAAATGTTCTAAAGAAGATCCTATTTGTGTAGTGCGCCGAACTAGAGTAAATCGGGATAAAGGAATAGATTTAATGAAGTCAGTACTGTAGCTTAGCTTTTCAAAAATCTTAATAAGAACTTCTTTAATGAAGATCCCATCAGAAAAAGGTCTTCCATGCCAGACGACATTTAAACTTACTAAGCTTGATATTCCACTTTTTAGGTTCTGATTTTCTGAATTGTTTTCAATTCCATTAAGCCATTCCTTTAATTGGAAAAAATAAATTTTCTTCTTTTCATTAAGAAGCTCCTCCTTCTCTTTACAATTTATTTTTTCAATTTCATAATGATATGAATAAAAATGTCTTTTCAAAACGTTTTCATTTCCAGCCTTAAATATTTTGTAGCATAAAAGGCATTGAATGTTATGAAAAGCTTCATTTATCATAAAATACCGTTCACATCTCATTTCGTAGACGTGTAGCTTTTATTTTTTTTACTTTGTTTTTTGTGTGTTCAATTGTAATTGAATCGTGTGTGTTTATTGTGCTTTGTTCAACAAAAACCAACAACAATGCTTAATAAATTCCTGAAAAAAATGACGATACTCCGACGCATGTGTTTTCGTCGCTTGCTCAACGATGAATGAAGGAGTTTTTAAAAGAGCGTAACAAATGTGTATGAATTTTTTTCAAACAATTGTTGTATGGGCTGAACATCATTGATGTATATAAATATGAATGTTCAGGAGAGTTAAGGAACGCAAGTAAAATGAAATCCAGTTAAAAAGGCGGTATCGAAATATATATTTTTATAGTCGGTAAAGATTCGGTCTGTAAGCTGGTTTGTGACTGTTTATGATTTAGTGTGCGATGTGAATCTATATGTTCTAATAAATTATTTAAAACAGATATTAAATACTTAAAAAATTCTTATTAAAATAATGTTTGTTAATGAAGTAAATGAATCCAAAGACATTTAAATGTGTGTATATATATAATAAGAAATCGTTCGTAATAAGGAGAGGTTAGTAGAATTATAAACTTTAACAGTATATAAAAAAGACAAGAGTACGAAAGTGATAGCAAATGAGTATTCTGGCTAATTGACATACATATGTATCTGAAATATTTACATATATTTTTTTATATGTTATTATATTACATTGTATTTTTACTTACGAAAAGGTTTTGTTATTATGATAATTTGTTTAGGATTCAATATTAGTATTATAAATTGTTTTCGTTGAAATATTTGGATTAGAGGGCTGCATTAGACATTATTTATTGCTTCTAGTGGCTGGTTCATCCGACTCTACATATTCAGTATCAGTGTGAGATTCCCGTAGCATACTCTTAATATGAAGTTTTTCGGCATTGACACTGAAGTTGTTGCCGCATTTTTCGTGAACGGTTGTATAGCTTTCGCCAAGCATTTCGTTTATTTCTCGCCAAGCATAATCGGCTACCGGTACGTTGATGTTCATACCTTCCTTTGAATCTGATGGAAATTGTACATCTTTGATGTTAGTTTGCTCTTGCTGAAAATTTTGATTTGTAGTAAGGTAAACTGACTTTAGCTCGGTATTGATTGCATTGTTGACAGTACTCTTCCTATTGCACTTTATCGATCCATAAGTTCCCATTCTTTCCTCAATATTTTTGCTACTGACTATCTTGTCTTTCAAGTAAGTTGTATATGAATCTATTGGAGAAAATTTTGTCTCAGATACGTATGAAACATCATCAACACTTAAATCTTCTATATCTGTTCCTTTCTCAAAATTAACCTGAATTGAATAACGATTTGTTTCGTCTTTGTTAAAGAATGTATTCGGTACCAACTCTCCGCCTTTATCTCCAGTAAGAGCAGTATTATATATAGTAGTAGATTTTATAGTTTCAAAAAATTTGGATTTAGTTTTGGGTACGGCTCTTGATTTAACTTTTTTCTTCCGAACATTTGGACCTGTCAAATAAATCTCCTCTACATCAGTAAACGACTCGGTATTAAAACTAATTGCCAACCGTTTGCTTTTTTGATGCTTTAGCAATTCGTTGGCTATAGTTATTTCAGACTCGATTCGTACATTATTTGGTGATGGTGATATTGAATGCGAAGACGGATCGGCCAAAGGTATTTCCATATCATCAGTATAAGAAATATCTTCAGTATCGGTTAAGCATTCATTTTTAGATGTCGCATAAATCCCTAACTGGTATTCATTATCCATAGGCATAACGCTAGCAATAGTGCCTCCAAATTTGTCTTCCTTAAGCATAACTACCTCTTTCTGCGGTTGAGGCATTGCACTAAGTTCAACAGAAATAGCTGACATTTGACCTGATGCATCTTCTTCGCATACATCGTCATAAAATAAGTCTTCACAATCTGTAATACTTCCCCAATCGTCACTTAAAGTTAAAATTACTGCTTGAGGTATAGGTTGCTGACCATCATCTTCATCCTGAAAGCTGTCATCATCCACGCTTTCTGCAACCGAGTCGTCGAAACGTTCAGTCTCGGTTAAAACTTCCTCCTTTTGTTTTCCTTCCACTTCAAGAAACATATTCTTTCGTAAACTATCTTTTGAAAATGAACTTCGCGGAAATGAAACGTTGTTTAATGCAGCCCAATTTGTGCCATGGATGGCAGTGCCATCTATTCGCTTCAAACTTGTACTACTTAGTAAATCTTCTTCTGATATATTGCCTGAGTTTGATATTGAATTAGATTTCGAAGAATATATTTCAAAATCTTTCGCATTGCTTGATAAATACAGTATTTCGTCTTCCGATATGCCCAGAACTTCTTTGTTCATAACTTCAACTAGAGCTGAAGCCGCACTACTTAAATCGCTTGTAAGGGAGATTTCGGCGAGGTCGGAATCAAATTCAGCGCAATTTTGAATTTTTGCTGCTGAATCTGCGATATTGAGGTTACACAATTCAACAATTACATCTTTCAAATCAACGCATGCTGATTTTTCAAAATTGTTTTCGATTTCAGAGTCTGTGTTGAAGTCTTCAAAGTCTGTCAAAAAATCATGTATAGTATTCCAGTTTTGGGCTTGCAAAAAGTTGCCCGATTTATATTGTACTAATTCCTTTACACCATTATTGGTCGAAAAATGTTCTTGGAAATCATGTTGCAAAAATTCTCGTAATGACAACTTAAAATCCGGATAGGAGTTACTCTTATCATCCTCTTCTTCCTCACTATCATTATAATCTTCAATATCAGTTACATCTCCACCAGTATTTGGCATTTTCTTTAATATTACCAAGCTATTTCTAAAAGATCTTCCAAAAATGGGTTTTGCTGCATCTGTATAACTATCAATGTCTTCTACATCCGTTAGACCTCCAAAATTTTGATTATATTCCAAGTCATTACTAAAATTATAATCTGAATCGGACGATGCCGAGGAAGAATGGTGCTCGTAACGTAATGAGTCAGCTGTAACTGATATTATTGGTACATTTGTGGACATACTGATATCAGCAATTTATTTTCTGTTATATTAATAATCTGAATTAATTTTATTTCCTGCGTTTGCAGGGGAATTTTCAGAATTGTTGTGTAGTGTACATACAATGATTTTCTATGTGAATATTAGAAAAAAATAAATATATGATTAGAGAGCTCAAAAGGAAGTTTAGAGATGTTTTCTTGTACCAAAGGAAGCTTTTCTTAGAGCCCTACAAAGAAAAATCTGTTTCACGAACAAATTGTTATTAACAAAATAAATTTTTATGAAAAAAAAAAAAAAAAATAATCATTATAACACGAAGAGTATTAAGTCAGTATTTACAAGAAACTTTTCCTTCGTGTCTTCATTTCCTTGAGTTACTAACACCCAACCTATGTGGAAAGGGCGCGTCGCCAGGTGGCGGATACGGGAAGTGACATGCCAGGGGCTTATTGACCAGAATACGGTTAATAAATCAAAGGCATGACTCGGGTCGGGCTTAATGCTACGTACATATACTCTATACACCAGTGGTATACGTGGAATAATGTTGGTGTTTGGGACGAGTGTGGTCATGATGGAGGATCATACCCTTGCGACTTCTGAGCACGATCGGCATTCCATCAAGAATAAGCTCTAGGGCTAGAGTGCAGCGGAGTGTTTCCACGGACGAAAGTCCAGGCACCTCTGCGGCTGGTAAAAACCGAGTAAACAAACAAACATCTGCGGTCAAACCAGCTGTGCCAAATGCATCAGCAAACAATTCTAAAGGTGCGCTGACTGGACATGCTCCAGTTGTGCCGACTGCACCTAAAACCATCAATGCGGATACGCCGGTTGTAGTTATGTCAACTGTGCCTTATGTATCCCCCCCGAAAAGTTCGCGAGACAGAAAGTTCTCGACGTTAAAATCACGAGCAGGTCTTACAGCGAGGTTGCAAAAATCCGCTGATAAGAGCTGTTCTTGATCGCAGCAACAGCGACGGATCAATCGAACATGCTAAATGGGCATTGATCTGTGAAAGGCTGGCTGGGTCCAGGGCCGTGTAAAACTGGTTAAGAAAGCAAAACGTATCGACAGTACATGATGTTGGGTACACTCTCCTAAAAATAATACTAGCAACTTTTGAACACAGACTTATGTATGTATGTAGTCCTTCATAATTTAATTTAATATATCCTAAAAGTAAAATTAATACGTAAGAAACAAAATTGATACAAACAATTTAACATCGATTTTAAGAAAACAGATTCCACCATTTTTAATTGCTTTTGTTAAAATATTTTAACAACTTACAGTTATTTTATTTGTATGTATTTATTTTTAATTTAATAAATTGCCCCCATATTTCAAAACGGCATGTGAAAACTAGAAAAATATTAACCTGATCACAAATCCATTTAGTTTTCTAAAAAAAAAAAAAAAATATGCTTGTAAACTAAATCCACACAAAAACATAAATGTGAAAATAAGGCCAAGTTCGTATCCAAAAAGTTTCGGCCGTAAAAAGTACTGAGATCAAAATAAGAACCAAGTTCTTTATAGGTACAATTCCATCTCATTTCTAGGCAACCTGCAAGCTTGGCAAAATTTTTTCAAGACTTCTTTCCCACATTGCCTAGAAATGAGATACAATTGTACTTATAAAGAACTTGGTTCTTATTTTGATCTCAGTACTTTTTACGGCCGAAACTTTTTGGATAAGAACTTGTCTTTATTTTCACATTTATGGTTTTGTGTGGATCTCACTTCTTTTTTCTAAGTTGTTTTTATATAAATATTTTTATGTATTGCTTATCTGGGCCTACCTGTGTAGAAAATTTCAGCTTTCTAGCTATACTGGAAGTGCCCTATTCAAGGAAGGGAACCCTAGACCCCCAGGTGAAAAGTGCCCATTTAAAAATTATTTTTGTTAATTTCTCATCAGGACCTACCTGTGTACGAAATTTAAGCTTTCTAGCTCAACTAGAAGTGCCCCTTATAACAAAAAGGGCATGATTGTCCTCCCAGATGAAAAGTGCCCGTTAAAAAATTATTTTCGGTAATTTCTCAGCACTACCTGCCTGTGTACCAAATTTCAGCTTTCTAGCTATACTGGAAGTGCCCCATACAAAGAAGGGACATGATTGTCCCCCCAGATCAAAAGTGCCCGTTACAAAATCATTTTCGGTAATTTCTCATCACTACCTGCCTGTGTACCAAATTTCAGCTTTCTAGCTATACTGGAAGTGCCCCATACAAAGAAGGGGAACCCTAGTCCCCCCCGGGTGGAAAATGCCCGTTTTCAGATTTTTCTGGTTATTTTCTCACCAAGACCTACCTATGTACCAAGCTTCAGCTTTCTAGATTTACTGGAAGTGCCCAATAATATTGATGAGTCAGTCAGTGCATATGTACTAAAATATGGACTTTTCACACCTTAATATCTCGGGAAGCTTTTATGGTAGAACTTTCAAATTTAACCTCTGAGGTCTCCCCTGCGGGGAGACCTTATGTTTCAAGTTTAATTTTATTCTGACCTGGGGGAGCAAAGTTATGAGGGGGGTAAAAGCAGCTCGAATAGTTTCGTGTAAATATACACACTGTGTGGCCGAACTTGGTCTGGCGCACTACCGTGCGCATAGATAATATATTAAATAGCTTACACGCCAGAAATTTGTCCATAGTAAAATTTTTCAATAGCACACAAAATGATTATAAATATTATCTGCTATCAAAATTGGAAACCGATCATATTTTCTCAGTATTCGGTAGTGTAATAAATAAAAAAAGATACTAATTTTAAACCCTACATTTGACAAATATGTATACATATGTAGTACATACATACATATGTATGTCCAAAAAGGCGAAACAGCAATGAAAATGTTCTTGCTTTATACATACATATGTATCTTTTTATGATTTATTAGTTAAGTTAAACGGTTTTCAATGATAGTTAATTCAATTAAAAACGTGTCTGAATCAAAAGGTGTTTTAATTAGTATTTATTGGTTAGGGTTTTTAAGCAAATGTTTGCGTAGTATAATCGTACCTTAGGAGTTTATTAATATTATTTTATAATTATTTAATATTTAATTGGTATTTTCTTAAACTATGCACTTCGAAGTATACGTTTAACTTTTAATAACACAATTGGAATTAAAAGCGATCTTTTCTTCTTCAAATTAAAAGTTTCACTAAATTAACAAATTCATAGGACACAAAAAGTAGTCTGCACAAACCTAGCTACAAGAGAATTAAAAATGTGATATAAAGAAATTATATTAAAATGTATTAGTTGCGGCTCAAGTTGGAACTGTAAGTAAGCGTTGTCTAATAATCAGTCTACAGACAAATTAAATTAAAGAATTGTAGCCATTGCCTTTAAATGACCCTGAATTCGATGTGTTGAAAACATTTTGTATTTTCATTTCTCTTATTCGCTTTTCAGTATTGGAATATTTTTCAGATTTTGTTCATTATGTGTAATACAATAGTTCTACTGCAAAGATATTAATATATTAAGGCATTTGTTTGTAATTACCTTTGCTTTACTACAAACCTCATTGAACTTTGCCGTCTATAAAATTTATTCTATGCACATGCATAAGTACATACTGATGTATCAGTATGTACTTATGTATCTGTCTACATACCAGTATAGCCATACATATGTAGAGGTTCGTTCCCAAGTCGAGGTCATCAGACTCATATGCATAGAAAGTGATTTGGGGATTATTCATACCTTATACATACGTCAACTTCTAAAGGCAATTTTTGCTTTTATTATACATATGTATGTACATAAACACACATTTGTATGTAGGTACATACATATGTACATATATCACTACTAATTCTAAATACAATTAAAAAACTCATATAAGAATTGAAAATAAAAAGTGTTTGTTGCGTAGTTTATACAATTTTTTTTAAACTATTTTTGCTTGTACGAAATATAACATTTTATTTGAGCAAGTACAAAGAATTTATGTTTGCAACTATGTACTTATGTATATAATTTTTGCTTGTACTTTTTTTGTGAACTAGCACTCAGGGTGTCCTCTACTTAAGCAATGCATTATACTATGACTAAGGGAGAGCGATAGGATAGATAGAAGACACATGTTGAAAATGTAGAATGCTTAATTACTTTATAGCTCTGCTATTGCTTGTTTTGTTAATTTTTAGTGCAGTGGTGGAGCGCTTCCAATGTTAAATAGACGCAAAATATTTCTTAAGCTGTCTGATCAGTTAATTATTAAATGTTCTTGTTCGCCTAAGATTCTGGTGTGCATAAGCTTGGAATAGTATCAATCACTGTCGGAACTGGTTTTTTAGTGACCAGTGCTATACCATCATCAATTAAACAGTCCAACAACAATTAATACAAGGCAACACTAACGTAAAGTAGATTAATTCATGATGTTAATTACTTGCTCTAACCAAGAATCAAAACCAGGCCCTAAGCCATAGTTTGCTTAGTAGTCAACGCGTTAACCAATTCAACTAACACCACCTCTTTTGCTTAGGTAATTCTAATTTCTAACTTGGGAATTTGTGTATAAACGAACGAGCTTGAACAAATTTCAAGCATGGTGGTAAAGATTATTTAGTATTTAGCAACCAATGCAGCATAAAGATTTGCTAACCAATAAACAATAAATAATTTATAAAGATTTGCTAACCAATAAACAATAAATAATTTTTGGTACTAATATACCACGAGGAACTTTCCAGAACCACCAGCCTCTGATCTTTAAAACTCTTTCAAAAAAATGTTGAACTGGTACATATTGTATGGAGAGTGAAAGGATGTGGTGTACTAATGTTTTGAGAATGTTATGGCAGGATCGCCATGTGGAGTAATAAGGATGTTTATATTTTATTTCCCTATAGCCCTTGGTTTATTTTAAACAGCTGGAAGGGTTCCAGCTAGTAATTAGGCGTTCAAAAGAACTGCCAGAATATTCTTGAAACTAAATTAAAAACAAAGGCAAGCGAGTGCCGAATTATGTTGATAGTTTAAGTCTGTTTTATTATGATTTTGTTTGGTCTTATATACTACTTATGAAAATAAATCTTAACCTTTCTAACTTATTCTAAACATACAATTTTATCATTCTTCTCTTTCAGTACCATGAAGGATCATATTCACATTTCTGTTTGACCAATCATGTACTTTGTATTTACAATTTCACTCAAACAGAAATGTGTCACTCAAATAGTTCCTCATAAGCAATTTGCATTGCACCATGCATAGAACAAAAGAAATGTTATTGATACTTAATTATTGTTTTCGTTGTGTTCACTATACAAGCATAATAGACTTGTGTGATACACTACACCCTCACCCTTAAGAGAAAAATTAGGGAGGAATTTTTCTAATCAACTTCATAGTACTGTTACAATAATTCTTATGGTTTACTTATATACATAATTAGTTTGAATATTTACATATGTGTATATCTTATTTTTACGTATATATGTTAGTATTTTATTCTATAATGTCTTAAATGGTTTTAAATTGTTGTTGTGGTATGTTTTCTTTATTCCCCTGTAATCTATCGTGGTGTTCACACCATCCCTACTTACTATTTTAAATGGACCTTTATATGGACTTTGGTGTTTTTTTCTATCTTCTACTTTAACTAATACTAAATCTCCTACATTAAGATTAAGTTCATTTTTATTTTTATCATTAATTGTTTTTTTTCTTTTGTTTTTACTAGTAATTCCTTTGCCTTATTTAACGCAAATTGTAATGTGACTCGTAGCTCTTGCACATAGTCATCATAATTGTATGTGGTCATTTTATTATTTATGGTGTCAGATGGTAGGCTTGGTAATTTCCCATAAACTAATTCGAAAGGCGAGTAGCCCGTATCTATGTGTGGTGCCGTATTGTAAGCAAAAGTGAAATATGGAATCCACTTATCCCATTCATAATCATTTGCGGTTGTCAACAAGAACTCATTAAGAACCCTATGGTTTCTTTCTATTGAGCCTAATGTTTCATGATGGTATGGTGTTGAAAATATTTGCTTGATTTGTAGTAATGAACATATGTTTTTCATAAGTTCATTTGTAAATTCTGTACCTCTGTCGGATTTAAGTATCTTAAATTGGCCATATTTCAAAATAAACTGTTCAACCAATGTTTTTGCTGTTACAAGTGCATCTTTTGTCGGCATTGGGTGTGCAACGACAAATTTTGTCAGTTCGCATTGCATTGTTAGAATGTAGCGGTAGCCGTTTGAAATACGAAGAGGACCAACGGTGTCGATTGAAATCACTTGGTGTGTTTGTTAGTGTAAGTGGTTCTTTTATGTGTCTTGTTTGTTTATTTTTGTTACAACTGTCACAATATGATACAAATTGTTTTACCATCTTGTTCATGTTTTTCCAAATATATCGCTGTTTTAATTTAATTATTGTTTTTCTTACTCCTAAATGACCTGCGTGGGTGGTATTGTGGAATTGGTCAATTAGTTTGTATTTTAAAATGTCATCTGTTATTCTTTTTGGGGCATTGTATATTAATATTTTTAGTTGAGGACTTTTGTTATTTATTCTTAATTTTGCATATGCTTCTTTTAATTCTTCTTTGTTATATATATTAAATATTTTATCTTCATTTGATAGCGCTAATTCATTTATATTCTTTTTACTCATTTTAGATATCAGTTTCCTCAGTATCGAATCTAGTTTCGCTGATTTATCGCTGAATCTTGCATGCATATTATTTTCATTTTGTATATTTTTGGCATGTAACTTCTTCATAATCGAATCTTGTTTCGATGAATTATCGTTACATCCTATATTCATATCATTCTTATTTTGAGTACGTGATTTCTTCATGGTCGAAACTGGTTTCGATGAATTATCATCACGTCCTATGTGCACAATATTATTTTCAATAATTATATCTTTATGTTCTATATTTTCAAATTTATTGAATTGCAATTTTTTCATATTTTTGACGTCATTAATGGATATACATTCCCATATTTGAAGTTGATCAGGCTTCCGAGAATTACATTTTTCCATACTCTTTTCTTCTACACGTGTTTCACTAAAATTGTTATTTGCCTCATTATGTTCTTTATTATTTGCCTCATTATATTCTTTATTTGTCTCTTTATTTTCTTTATATGTATGTCATTATGTTTTAATTTCAAGTCATCCAAAAATTTGTTGAACCGTTCGTTGTCGTTTATATTGTTGAAATTTAATATGTCATAGTTTTTTAGTGGATCAGTATGCAGTTTAATGCCCTGTAAAATTTGTGTATCATTTGTTGTGTTTAAAATTTTAATGTGTGTCATTCCGTTTTTTGGTGCTATTGAATTACTTAAAAAAATACCGCTTTTTAATTCATTATTAAGTATTACGCAATCTGATGTAAGGTTTAATTTCAATGGTTGTATGATTTCTGTTCGTGGTGGTATAGTTATTTTTAATGTGTCGAATGCTTTTGGTTGCATTGGCAGAATTATGGTTTCATTATTGGTAAACAAAGAAATTGTGAATGTCTCGTAATCTATTTTGCATAAGTATTCTCTTAAGAAGTCTCTCCCTATTATTCCGACTGTCTCTATTTAGATATAATTTTAGTGCTTGTATGATTTCAATTAATAATATCTTGTAATATCTTAACTTGATTTATTTAATAAGAAGACTTGGTTTGTTGATGGTTAAGTAAAGAGTATGTGTACATGAATGTTGGAAGTTGTGTGTATTTTGTGTGTAAGTTAAAAATGTTAAGAAATAAATAAAAATGTATATATGTATGTATAATTAATTTATATTTTAAACTACATATATATAATAATAATAATATTCAATAGGTTTTCAGTTAAATATTCATTATTTCATTAAATTCCCATTTGTTTTTATATATTCAATTAATTAATTTGTAAGTAAAATTAACGTATGTATGTATTTATAATTCAATTTCTTTTGTATATTTTTTTTTTTTTTTTGCAATTCATTCATATTATTTGTTGTGCTTGCTTTTTTTTTGTTGATTTTTATATTATTTTAATGCTGTTTTAAGTTAAGTTTGTATGTATGTATAATTGTAAATTATTTAAGCAAAACTTAAAATATTGAAACTAGAGAACATCTTACATTTGCGATTTTTATAAACCAAACCCAAACGTGTTTACGTCGTTTTAGATTGTCAGTGCTTTGTTCAGCCAAATTTTTGGTGTTCTTTTGACAGGCTAAGTCACGTTGATTTCCACGAGTCATGATTGGTACTTTCTATTACTAGCAAATTTTTAATTTCTGGATTCTTTATTCTGGACAATTTATTTTTAATCAAACAATACTTTTAAACAATTTTACGACTGTGTCCGTTTTGGGTTTTCTTCTCTTCTACTTTTTGAATTGTAAATACACATTGTAAATAAATCATCTTTATGTGGTGGCGGCAGGATCAGTTCGAAGTCCGCAGGATTGTAAGATTTTTGCAGGATCATAAAATTTTTGATAATAATTTTTTTTTGTATGGTTGGTCCGAATCGGCAGGATCGCCATGTGGAGAGTGAAAGGATGTGGTGTACTAATGTTTTGAGAATGTTATGGCAGGATCGCCATGTGGAGTAATAAGGATGTTTATATTTTATTTCCCTATAGCCCTTGGTTTATTTTAAACAGCTGGAAGGGTTCCAGCTAGTAATTAGGCGTTCAAAAGAACTGCCAGAATATTCTTGAAACTAAATTAAAAACAAAGGCAAGCGAGTGCCGAATTATGTTGATAGTTTAAGTCTGTTTTATTATGATTTTGTTTGGTCTTATATACTACTTATGAAAATAAATCTTAACCTTTCTAACTTATTCTAAACATACAATTTTATCATTCTTCTCTTTCAGTACCATGAAGGATCATATTCACATTTCTGTTTGACCAATCATGTACTTTGTATTTACAATTTCACTCAAACAGAAATGTGTCACTCAAATAGTTCCTCATAAGCAATTTGCATTGCACCATGCATAGAACAAAAGAAATGTTATTGATACTTAATTATTGTTTTCGTTGTGTTCACTATACAAGCATAATAGACTTGTGTGATACACTACAATTGCCACGTTAAAGTGCTTAAAAAATACTTTTTGTTATTGTATTAGCGGAGATATATTTTAATAAAGCAGTACCTTATAATAAATCATAGGGTATATTTGTTGAAACTGTAATCTTATTTAAATTTTATGCATCAAAAATGCTGGCAGCACTTTTTGTGTGTTTATTTTATGTTGCACTTTTTTTCTCATTGCCTAGCATAAATTTTCTTACATGCAGTTTATAACAGAAATAGATAAAGAAGTTTGTGTTCTAGAAAATTCTGTTTAGTTAACTTGCTAATTTACATTTTTATACTTTCTTACTTGAAATAAAAACTATGAACTCTAAACAAGTTCTTTGGTAATTTTTCTTTTTATTTGGTGCTGCCAAGGCGAATTGACACCAGGTTGCCTTATCCCTACAAATACAACATTCAATCCGACATGTCAAAACTAATGCGACAATGTTTTGATATAAAATTGTAAAGCGCCATGGCCACGTATCAAATTGGCTTGACAAAGAACATGTATGTGTTGGTAAATATTATTTTGCTTAACACAGCAACGTGTCAAATTCATGCCGTCAAATTTCATTTGAAAGTTATTTTTGAATGATAAGAACGTGTGATGTTTTTGGTCGCAAAATATTTTTTGCTAACAAAATTTTCTTAATTTTATTTATTAATATTTATAAAATCAATTACCTTATATTTTTATATGCGATTGACTTACAGAGCCTTTAAATTAAATTATTATGAAAATAATTATATATATTTTGTTAATTTTATTTCAATAAATATAAAAATTTTTATAACATTTACATTTTTTTCAACATTTGGTTTATTTTTAATTGCTCTCCATAAAGCAGGCAAACAGCGATAAAATTTAATTAATTCCAGTATGAAATTTTTTTCATCCATTTTTTATTTATTGCGCTATAAAATTTTCCGCGTACGATATTGTCGCTGCGCAAACTAAATAAAAATGAGATTTGATGTAATTACGCAGCAACACATCAAATTTGCTTCAAATTACAGTATCGACGGCAGTGAATATCTAATGCCCCTATTACGGTTTACAACTTAACCAAGTTGAGTTGAAATTGAAACAACTCAACTTTAAAACAACTTAACTCATTTTTGGTATTATGAATTACAACTCATTCTAGTTGAAGTTGTATTGATGTTGCCAGCCTCAAAAGCAACGATTTGACAGTTGATAAAGCAGTTTATGGTATTTTTGAGACAAAAACAAAAAAAATGGTTTCTTGTTAAAGTGAGCTTTTTGTTTTGTTTAATAAATTATAAAATTGTACTAAGTGAAAAAAATGGATATCTCTTATTTTTTGGACTCTGAAGAAAGTGATGATGCTAAAATTGATGAGTTGGGCATACAAAAAAATCTTCGTAATCACTCCAATCCCTTGGAACTTCCCGATGCTATGTAAGAAAAAAATTAAGTTATAATTGAATGGCTTTTTAATTGTATATTTAATATGATTTTATAATGAGCTGAAGGAACATTTCCAGAAGCCTGTGCGAGGTATGGGTATACCTCACATATTATAACACTATGTGAAACTCATAGGTTCCTTGCTGACGGCAGTTATGTATCAAAAAAGTTGTGGAAATGATGCAAACGTTGTATTGGCACATCCTAGAATACATATGTGTAGTGATTAAAGAAGTATTAAATATCTTCGAGCGATATGTTTGTGCAAAATGGATAACAACAAAAATTATTGAAGAAGATCAAAGCGCTCTGTTTTCTCGTTATAACTCTATTTTTTCTATAAATAACTTCTCAATCGTTAATAAATTCATGTAAGGCATTTAAAAAAAAACTTGACTTACCCCATTTCCATTTTATTTGCTTAAGATTTTTTTAACAACTGCTACTGAGCAGTTGTAATTTTTTGGCATTTTAGACAACCTCACTATCACTGAGTTGTAATCGATAATACCTCAAAAAAGTTGTAATGCGAAATAATTTCAACTTTTACATTTTTGGCAGGTTGAGTTGTAATCGATAATACCGATTTGAAAAATTTCAACTTAATTACAGTTGAGTTGTAAACCGTAATAGGGGCATAAATTGTTTTGATTTTCGTCAAACTCACATGGACATATACGTGAGAGTTGTTTTACACTAACACAATCAAAAAACCCTTGATTTGTCAAGCCAATTTGATACGTGGCCATGGCGCTTAACGCTAAATGACGTGCCCTCGTTTTTAGCGACACAACTGTATTACTTTCCTTGTATTTTCTTTTAATAATAAGTTTGTATTTCTTTATAAATAAATTGAATTTATTCACTGAATTGTTAACTTTTGTGTTCCACGTATTCCATACAAGTTATATAATAATACAGTAGCCGCTCGGTTATATAAATATCAAGTTATGTAAACTTCCAGAATAGTGAACAACAAAATTTAAACACAGGAGGTTATAAAGAGTAAACACAGCCTATCTCTATTATGTGAACAGATTTCAACCGTTGATTTTTTTAAATGTTTGTCTTTATATAAGTGAAGAACCTGCAACCGTTGATTTTGTTTTAATGTTTTGAGTTGTTGAGTGATTGTCTGTTGAGATCATTAGTGTTTGTTACATACTGCTTCGAAGATAAAGCACAAGGTGTTAACGTTATCTGACAAAAGTGACATTTTGATGCAGTTATAAACCTAAGTTTGGCATGTACACGAATGGTGTACAGCTTTCACGGGAAGATATTCAGACGTGGAATCAAGACATTGGCAGCAAAGATATAGATATCGAAGTTGAAGATGATGATCAAAAGCAGTGCATTGTAACAACAGCTGAAATTAGCAAAACGGAGGCAATCGATGCATTCAATAAAGTTATTGCTGGGAGTGAAAATAATATATCTGACATTAATGATGTTTCGGCATTGCGAAAATGCATAAACAAGGCACTACAGAAATCCCTTGAAGCAAAAAAAGTACAAGAAAAATATAACCGACTACTTTCTTGTGCATTAATTATGAAAAATCTTATTAAAAATAAAAACAATGAAAAGTAATATTATCAGGCTCAAGTTCAGTTTTATTGAATTAATGAAAATTCAAAATTACTAAGAGGTAGAATAAAAAGTGAATTAAAAATTAATTCTCATACTCTATTTTTCTTGAAAAACTGGTTAAATAGTTGATATTCTTCTCAATTAGTATCCACTTTACGAAAATTGTAAAGATGGACAATTGAACGCTGATAAGAGGAGTAGCGGCCTTGAAATCAGTACTGATACGTTCTGCTAAAAACTGATTGGATATAAATAATAATATTTTCCAACACAAAAAAACTCTTAGTAATTTTGAATTTTCATTAATTCAATAAAACTGAACTTGAGCCTGATAATATTACTTTTCATATATACATCAATATAAGTTCAAATAATAATTACGTTTATTCGTAATAATAACAATATAAAAATATTAATTCCGCTTGGGCACGAGCTATAAATACCCTAATAACAAGGGTCACAGCAATATATGAATATCCCTAATATAGAGTAAAAATAACAAAAACGTTAGAATACAAAATAGAATACTTTGATGATAACGGACTATGAGTTTGTGTTGATTATTAGTACTTTCCAAACAGTAATGAGGGAATTTCGTACTAACTAGCACTGTTTCAAGGTAGAATAAAAAATGAATTAAAAATTAATTCTCATATTATATTTCTCTTGAAAACTGGTTAAATAGTTGATATTCTTCTCAATTAGTATCCACTTTACGAAAATTGTAAAGATGGACAATTGAACGCTGATAAGAGGAGTAGCGGCCTTGAAATCAGTACTGATACGTTCTGCTAAAAACTGATTGGATATAAATAATAATATTTTCCAACACAAAAAAACTCTTAGTAATTTTGAATTTTCATTAATTCAATAAAACTGAACTTGAGCCTGATAATATTACTTTTCATATATACATCAATATAAGTTCAAATAATAATTACGTTTATTCGTAATAATAATGATATAAAAATATTAAATAAAAACAATGTAATAAAAATCATTTGAATTACTTATTTTATATTCTCTCGATTATGTGAACTTCTCCATTTAGTGAACAGGGGGTAGATACTGGTTCTGCGATAACGTGACATGTAAACATTTTTCTCGTTTACATTTTGTTTTTGTTTCCCGTTCTGTGAAGAAATTAAAACATATTAAAATCTTTTCACATTAAGAGAAACACATGGAATGAAACCATTTTTTTCTCAGTTTCACAGCAAAACTGATTTTCTGATGAAATAAAGCCATCATGCTTTATTTCGCAGGTATTTTAAAATGTTGCCAGGAACATTTCATATGTTTATCTACGAAAAAAAAGAGTACTACTCTTGCAACATTTTTTCACGAATTTTCGACGCAAATTTTGTATACATACATATGTGCAATTTGACAGCATTCCGCGTGGAATACTGAACAGAATACTGGGCTTAAAGCGGGTAATAAGCAACAGACACAGAAACAACAACAAAAGCAGCACGAACATAAACCATAGATGATCAAAAATAAAAATGAGATGTAGTAGCGCTCGCTCTCGCAACCCTAACTCCCAGCAAACATATTGGCAAACACCTAAAACAAATTTCATAATGATATGAATAAAAATGTCTTTTCAAAACGTTTTCATTTCCAGCCTTAAATATTTTGTAGCATAAAAGGCATTGAATGTTATGAAAAGCTTCATTTATCATAAAATACCGTTCACATATCATTTCGTAGACGTGTAGCTTTTATTTTTTTTACTTTGTTTTTTGTGTGTTCAATTATAATTCAATCGTGTGGGTTTACTGTGCTTTGTTCAACAAAAACCAACAACAATGCTTAATAAATTCCTGAAAAAAATGACGATACTCCGACGCATGTGTTTTCGTCGCTTGCTCAACGATGAATGAAGGAGTTTTTAAAAGAGCGTAACAAATGTGTATGAATTTTTTTGAAACAATTGTTGTATGGGCTGAACATCATTGACATAAACACCAAGGAAGCATCAACAATAGCTATAATAGAGAGATGACAGCAAGAGGCCTAACCAACAACAAAAAAAATGGGTATCATTAAACATACATATAAAAACAAAAAATATTTTTATATACTCGTAAATACCAGAGCTGTAAATGAATAATTTTTTTTTATTTTAATTCGTTACGAATTAGCATATTTTGAATTAATTCTTTTGACACAAATCGCATGAAATTTGAGTCAATTCAAATGAATTTGGTAAAAATGAATGGCAATTAGTTTTTAATTCAAATGAATTTGCCTAAGTGAATTGCAATTCGTTTCCAATTCTAATGAATTTGTAGAATGAATTGCAATTCGTTTCTAATTCAAATGAATTTGTCAAAATGAATTGGAATTCATTTCCAATTCATTTGAATTGAATTGAGTTTGAATTAATTCAAATGAATTAGAAAAAATAATTAGCAACTCAAATGAATGAAATAAAAAATGAGTTGCATTCAATCAAATTCAAGAGCAGATCTAGGGGAAATGAAAAATCGAAATTTCTACTACTAAAATGAAAATATTCAGTACAAAAGTTGAAAAGCCTTGCCCTCGATTCGCGCCAGATCAAAGAAAACATAGTTTTTGGAGTTTGTTTCATAAATATGCTAAACATTTACCATAATAGTGCCATAACTAAAAAAGCACAATTCAGATATACAAAATAAGAGTGATGCTTGCTGTATTTTACATAGAAATTTAGTTGAATAACAAAACGACAGTGATGCTTACAGCATATTTACTTACAAAATCAATTCAAATTTCAATCAATTCAATTCAAATGAGTTGGTAATGAATAGCTAATTATTTGGAAAGAATCATTTAGAGTTCCACTGTTTAAATCTGGTAAAAAAGCTGATGTTGAAAATTATAGAGGTATAGCAAAGTTAAGCACTATACCTAAACTTTTAGAAAAACTAATTACGGAGCATTTAAATTACCAAACCTCAAATTTAATTTCTCGTTCTCAACACGGATTTCAAAAGGGTTGCTTGTTCCACTTTACAACCACAATTAATCGTGAATTTTTTCACAGAAATCAAACAGATTTCTTATATACAGACTGCAGCAAGGCCTTTGATAAGGTAAATCATTTACTACTTTTGAAGAAACTATGTTTGTTGGGGTTTACAGAACCTGCTATGAAGTGGATTCAATCATATTTATCAAACAGGACACAAAATGTTCGTTTCAATAACATATTATCAAAGTGTATACAGGTTACTTCAGGTGTACCACAAGGTAGTCACCTTGGCCTACTGCTATTCTCTTTGTATATTAATGACCTGCCAAAAATTATAAAATTTTCAAATATCTTAATGTACGCGGATGATGTAAAGATTTTCATAACCCATTACCAGCTTTCAAATGAACTTGGATTCATTTTATGAATGGTGCAATGTAAATTTAATGAAGTTAAATTTAGAGAAATGCAAACTTATGCGATTTTCTAGAAATAAATCAACTGTTATAAATTATTTCTTAGGTAATTATTAAGTAGATATTGTGACTAATTTTATTGATCTGCAGCTATATTCTGTAACTCGCTAAAGCTAAATCTCCATCGCTAAAAATGTCTAAAATCGTTTTAGAGAATTTTAGCTACATATTGAATTCTGTAATTCGTATTGCTAAATTAGGCAATGTCTTAAAAATTAAATTCGCCGCAATTTTGGCTTTTGCTCTGAGAGCAAACAATGCTCTCTCTCATAGCTAAAATGATATACATTTGTATTCTCTAAGCACATTTAAGCATCTTTTCTAGCTAGAAACGCTAAAATTTAAGCAACGATATTTTGAAGGCGCTAAAAAGTAATTTAAGCATAATATTTTTTATATCATTGATGTTTAGCCTTTTTTTTAGAAAAATAATGTAGGAAACTACAAAAACAATAAAAAAAGGGCAAAAATACATGCTCATTTAGTATTTGGAATAGCATAAAGAGTTTGCCCATGATAGGTTGAAGTATTTTAGCTGTTATGAGTAGTTTAATTTAAATTAAACTCAAATACTAAATTTTATATAAAAATGTATTTAATAAAAAAAAAAGATTTTTACAGTATTACAAAATTAATCAAAACTCTATACACAAATTTTAAATTTATTATGATCAAAAATATTTCTATACAAATAAATACTTTCAAATAAATACTCCTACAGTACCGCCAGCTAATACCACCAGAAAAAAATTTCCATTGTTTACTGAAATTATTTCTTAGCAGTGATGCCATCTCTTATAAATGTTCCCATAACTTTCGAACGTAATGCTTTCTTGAGAAATTACTTCGCAAAAATCATGCGCTTTACAATTTCAAAATGCATGTGCTGCAAAAAAACAATAAGTTTTGACTAGAACTTTGTGAAATAGCTTTAAAAAATAGACGTTTTAAAACATATTTAAAATTTTTTTTTAACAAAAACACAATCATTGTTACGGAGTATAAATTATAATCTAAGGTAACACTAATATAAAATGCCAAATATACACGCATATATATTTGTCTCTTTTCAATATTATATTATCAAATAAGAAAGAAAGGAATGGTCTAATGATAGCAAATTAGCTACGGCAAAAAGAGTAAATTTTAGCTAAGTGATTAGAGTTACAGAATACCTTTTTGGCAAAATCGCTAAAATTTTCGCCCTAAAAATTTTAGCGATCGAGATTTAGCTTTAGCTACGAGAATTACAGAATATAGCTGCTGGGCGTTTTATTTGATCCGAAATTGAATTTTGTTCCTCATATAACAAGTGCAATTAATAAGGCTCGAGCTACACTTGGCTATTTAAAATTCTGGGCAAAAGAGTTTAACGATAACTAAGACTTTATATACTTCACTTGTACGCCCAATTTTGGAATATGGCTCGATAATATGGGATCCTATCTATTAAATTCATTCAAATTCGATTGAGTCAGTGCAAAAGCAGGTTCTGTTGTTTTGTCTGCGTGGACTACGTTTTAACCCTCTCAACTTACCATCATACTCAGCTAGACTTGCTCTTATCACGCTGCCCACTCTAAAGAGCCGTAGAACTATGTTGAACGTGTCATTTATTACGAATGTTATTAGAGGAGACATATGCTGTGGATTTCTAATAAATGAAATTTCTTTTAATATACCCCAGCCACCATCACGTTACTTTATTCCACTATCTGTCACATTTCGCAGAGCTAGCTTACCTGATGCTGACCCACTTAGAAAGACGTGCAATAAATTTAATCACTTTTATATATTTATTGACTATTCTTCAAATATCAATGTTATAAAAAATTTAATTATCATTTTTCTAAACAAATAGCATATTAATGTATGTATATAATTGTGTCTTAACTCTTTGTTAAATTTAATATTGTTGTATTAGCATTGTGGCGGCAGTGTTAAGCTGATGTTAATTTATAAAAACAATCGACTTCAATTTTTATGTTTAATAAATTAATATTTATTTAATAAATTAAGTTTTTATTATTTAGAAAACATGATTTGACAAAGAATGATTTTCTAGAACAAAAATGGTTGACGACTTTTCGTTAAGCGTGTGTTGCTCTCTATATCGTTATCTATATATGTATCTGTTATCTAGAAAAATCGTTTTTTAATCTCTTACGTACGTCATGGCTTGTAAACACAAGTAGCTGCAAAGTTGTAAATATCAGTAGGTTGATTTTTAGTCAAGGCAGGTATGTATATGAGGGAACGTACGCCATATTACTCCTCCTTTCGAGCAAGACAGAAACGTATTTTTCGGCCATGAGGAGAAATGATGGTCCTAGGTTTTCCGTTAGGGTCGAGAAGAATGTTAGGATGGTCTTCAGCTGGTTGTTTTTTTCTTGTTGTAGTTTTTGTTACTACTTGTTCAGTTGTTGATTCTTTGTTTGCTGTTTTTTTATGTTCGGTTTTGTTGAATTTTGATTATTAGGAGCATCGGAATTTAAAATTAATGCGGCATTTAATCGGTCTATGGAGATGTTCATTCTCTTACCTTTTACATCGATGGTAAAATACTTATCATGTCGTTTTAAAACGGTGAATGGTCCCTCGTATGGAGCTTGAAAAGGTTCGCAGACCATGGTATTACGTATAAAAACTTGAGGAGATGTAAACAAATCTTTTTTAATTGAATGGTTTTTCCTTAGCGTGTGATGATGTCCCAGTTGGCCGTAGATCGTTCATGAGTTTTTTTAATTTATTGACAAAATTGTAATGACAGGTTTGGTCTATGTTTTCCTTTGTCAGGAATTCACCTGACAGACGTAAACTAGATCCGTAGACTAGTTGTGACGGACTTGCTTTTATATGCTCTTTGTAAGTGACTAGGAAACCTAAAAGGATCACCGGTAAAACATCGATCCAATTTTCGGTTTCATAACACTTGATGGCTGCTTTTAAAGGACGATGAAACGTTCGATTAGGCCATTTGCTGCCGGATGGTATGCTGTCGTTCTTAAATGTTGAATGCCGAGGACTTTGGTTAGTTCTTTGAAAAAGTTGCATCCGAATTGACGCCCCTGATCCGTAGTGACTCTTAACGGTACTCCGATTCTTGCGATCCACGTTGAGTAAAATGCAAAAGCTACATTTTCAGCTGTGATGTCTTCTAACGGGCAAACTTCGGTCCAACGGGTAAAACGATCTATCATCGTTAAACAATACTGGAATCCCCTTGATGGTGGGAGGGGTCCTATTAAGTCGATGTTGACGTGAAGGTCTTGCTACGCCTGTTGAAATATCACAATAAATTGAGAAATTGGTGCCTGGCAGTACGAAAGTTTTGAGCTCTAAGTTTGATTTGGAGTTGAGTATTGACTTGATTTCGTCGTCATTAGTTTGTTGGTGACATAAATCTTTACGTGAATAGCCTCAATGCGTGAGATAGTGTCAGCTACTATATTTTCTTTACCCGGTATGTTTTTTGTTATTATTTTTATTTATTATTTATCATATTCCATTCTTAATATTAATTTTAATTAATGTTAATAACCTGCGAAGCCTATTGGCTTGTCTGCAGGTAAATTAATTTAATGAAATTATTTCTTACATTTTACATTATTTTACATAATTACATTTTACATTTTATTGCGAGGATAATAAATATTTCTTAATATTTTTCTTGATTTTGGAATGCTCGGTATTACCCATTAAGCTCGTTGGCATTTCGTTATACATCTTTGGCAATAATACTTTTAATGTTCGATCACCGTATCTGTTTTTTGTAGTCGCAATTTTAAGACGACCTTCTGATCGGAGTCGAGTGTTGTATTTGTGAGTGATTGGTTGTAGTAGTTGGGAATCGTTCAGTTCTGTCAGATCAGTTAAACGATATATATTTTTAACGTTCAGGATATTAAGTTGACGTGGTAGGTTTTTAAATAGCGTGTTGTTGTTGTTGTTTGAAAATGATTGTGTGTTGTTTCCTACTTGATTACGGTTTGTTTCGTTGCTTTGTTCAATTGGCTGCATGTTCAGAGTGCTTGTAGCGTTATTTACAAATCTAGTATTGTTATTATTTGACGAATAGTTATTCGATTGTGTATTGCGGTGGTTGTTGTTGGGAGTTTGGTTGTAGTCATATTCGGTGTTTGTTTTTTAAGCAGTATTTTAAGAAGACGATTTTGGGTGTGTTGGAGATTTTTACAATGTGACGAGTTTCCCCAAGCTGTTATGCCATGCCGTATATAAGATTCTGCCAGGGAATAGTATACCTGACGAAGTACCGTCTTCGTAGCAGCGTAGCTGAGGTGGTATAATGAATAACGAGCTTTTCGAAGTTTCTTTTGCAGCTCTTTTATATGTGTCTTCCATTTGAAGGTGCTATCTACGTGTACACCTAGGTATTTATATGTGTTGACAGTTTCAATTTTGGTGTTACAATTGTCATTGATATCATTTGCCTTGTTATGTATGCATTTAATATCATGATATTTCAATTTTATACAAATTTGCTTCACATGTGGCTGTCTAATATGCATCAGTTTTGTTTTGGATGCGTTGATCGTTAGACCGTTATCGTGACACCATTTCGATACAATATCCAGCTGATTTTGCAACTTTATTGTAGCTGTTTCAATGTTTTTATGTGTAATAACAATTGCTGTATCATCAGCATATGCATAAGTATCGCAATCCTTTAGAGTATTGAGCATATCGTTTGCGTACATCAGGTATAGAATTGGGCCTAGTTTAGATCCTTATGGGACTCCGTACTGTGATTCAATTGCGCTACTTAAATTATTTTCAATTTTAATGCGATAGCTTCGGCAACTTAGATAGTCCTCAAACCAAGATAAAACATTTCCTCGTATTCCGTTTCTATGTAGCGTTGACAGAAGTTTTTTGTGTGAAAGAGTGTCGAATGCTTTGCTGAAGTCGATGAATAAAACTAGGCACTGTTCATTTTTACTGAGAGCGTTATTTATTTTATCGGCGAATTTACCTAAGAGTTTATTTATATTTTTATCTTTCTGAAAACCGAATTGATTTGGGTGTATTATTTTATATTTGTATAAGAAATTATTTAGTCTATTAACAATGACTTCCTCTAATACCTTTTCTATCACCGATAGTATTGATATTGGCCTATAATTATTAACTTTGCCTTTTTTCATCACTTTTGTAAACAGGTCTAACTATGGATGTTTTTAAGAGCTTAGGTATTGCAGATTAGTTGATGCTTTGGTTAATTAATGTCGTAATTACAGGTGTTAGAATTACAGCATTGTTTTTAATATCTTTGGGTCTGATTTCATCGATACCTGCACCTTTGTTTTTATTTAACTTTGTTAAGATATTAAAAATTTCATATTCATTTGTGTGTTCTAAGTACATCGAGTTTTGAATAGTGTTTTCTGTGTGTGTATTTGTTTTTACATCGCATGAGTGTATTATTTTTATCACGTTTTCATTAAAATTCATAGCAAATTTGTGTAATAAATTTTCAATATTGTAGTTTTTAAAGTTCTGTATAGAACTTTTTATATCTTTTAGTTCCGATTGTACCGAAACTAAGCCAGAGTTTAAGGAACTTAATGTTAGTCCATCTTTAAATTTTTTACTGGAGCAGTTGCTTTCCTCATCTTCTTCTCTTTGCTTTTTTGCTGGGATATGTCTTCGTACACAACGCTCTGATTTGCATTGTTCGATTCGGATCTTGTTTGAGCCTTGCCTTATATCGGTTGAAAATTGGCTTTAAAAATCCAAATATCGGATTTGTCTAGGGCTCGCCTTATCTAATTTCTGTTTAAATGCGAATTGTAGTGGCTTGTGAACTGTATATATACAGAATTCACGACCTTCTAACATATGTTGAAAATGTTTAACTGCCTTGTATGCGCTCAGAAGTTCTTTATCATAAGTGCTATATTTTCGTTGGGCTTCTGTTAAACGCTCTGAATAAAAACCAAGTGGTTCGAATTCTTTGTTTGTTACTTGGTACAAAAAAGCGCCTACGGCGATATTTGAAGCATCCACCATGAGTGCAAGTTGGGCTTTCGATATGGGAAAAACGAGAAATGTTGCATCACGTAGCTGCGTTTTACACTGTTCGAATGCAAGTTTTCCTTCTTCAGACCACTTAATGATTGATGTGTCATTTTTTTTTTGTTACCGCGGATGAATTCAAATAGTATTGCTTGTTGGGTAGCGGCATTTGGTAAAAATTTTCTAAAGGAATTAATCACCCATAAAACGTTTTAAATCACAGACGCGTTCAAGTAATTTGTACTGAGTTATTACATCTACTCATTCCGACGGTGGGATCGTACCATTCTTACTAACGGTGAAACCAAGAAATTTTACTTCTGACTTACCAAAATTGCACTTAGATGGGTTGATAACGATTCCATTTTCTTTAAGTTTTTTAAGGACTTCTTTTACGTGATCTTTATTTTGTTCGGCGTGTTTTGAAGCAATTAGTATGTCGTCCAGGTAAGCATAGGCGAAATCAATATCACGAAGAATATGATCCATCAAACGTTGAAAAGTTTGTCCCGCATTTCTCAAACCAAATGCCATCTGGGTGAATTCAAACATGCCGAAAGGTGTCGTTATGGCAGTTTTTGACACATCGTGAGGATTCACAGGAATTTGATGGTCTGCTCGCTTCAAATCAATCGTCGACAAAATATTGCAGCCTTCCAGCAAGTGCGTAAAATCATGAATGTGTGGAATAGGTACGGTGACCATCCGTCCTTTTTTTAAAAGGACAGTCCTCTTTTTTGACACAACGTCCTTTTAAATTTAAACAAAATAAATTGTCCTTTTTTTAATTGAATTGTCCTTTTTTGTCCTCTCTTTTTGATGGCTAATGTTCGTCTTCAGTATCCAAAATTAAAAGTTTTATTTTCTCAAAATACCAACGTTTTAAACTCAATACAATATAAATTTAGAACCACCCAAGACAGGAATTGCCTGGCAACACTGAAAAGTATATGTTCAATGTGTCAAATTTTATGTCGGCTTTCAAATGGACTGTGCAGAATTTAAATTGTTTTTATCAAATAACATTGATATAATAAAAAAATACATTCTTCAGAAAAATATCAATAATACATACATACATATATAATCTTCAAACTATTGTTTTTAGTTATTTTTATTTATTGAATTTTGTTATTTTTGTATTATTGGCTAAATTTAATTTCTTTGTTAATTTTGATTAATTAATTAGATTTTAGTTTTAACGACGTGTGAACTTCTAGGCATATTTAATTTCTGTTTTAAACATTAAAATAAGTACATACATATGTATGTATGTAACTACTTGTACTAGACACTAATATTACATTTTTTGAATTATGTATATTTTTATTTTATTGATATAAAGTATATAAGTAAATAAATTTTGAGTGTCCTTTTTTTTTTTGTCGAAAAATATGGTCACCGTAGGAATAGGGTACCGGTCTGGTTCTGTGATGGCATTCAATTTTCTGTACTCACCACACGGCCTCCATTTTCCATTTTTCTTTTTAACCATATGGATTGGACTTGCCCACGGACTGATGAAGGGCGACAGATACCGGCGTCGAGTAAAGTTTGAATCCCGGCTTTGGCAATTTTGAGCATATGAAGTGCGAGGACACGGGGTTTAGCAAAAACTGGTTGAGCTGTTGGTACGATATAATGAACAACGTCGTGTATTGTTTCAGTACTTTTTTGTTGCGTTTTTAAAATTTCGGGAAGATTTTAGAAGTACTTGAAACTCGTCGATAGATAGGTGAATCAATATTTGTTATGATGCAGTTACTTGCTAAGTTAGTCCCCATCCAAAATTTCACGTTGTCGCATATTTATAGTTAAATTGTAGTAACTTAAGAAATCTGTCCCTAAGATCGGTTGAGAGATTTGTGCGATTATAAATTTCCATATAAAATCTCGGCGCAAGCCTATGTTGAGCGTGAGATTTTTTTCTCCAAATGTTTTTATTGGCGATTTATTTGCAGCAAATAAAAACATGTTATTGTCTGGATGTTTCAGTTGTTTTTGTGTAGGGGGAATGACACTTACTTCGGCTCCGGTGTTTACAAGAAAATTTAATTTAGAATTTTTATCAAAAATTATGAGGCGGCAGTGTGAAACGGTGGGTCTGCCATTAACCGCCGTTAATGACAGACTTTTTAGTTTAACTTTTCGCTGCATGGCTCCCGGCATTTAATTGCTTTAGAGCCGTATTTTTTTATGATAGCAACATTTTTCGTTTGTTTGAGTGTGCAAATGAGAATTTTGGTTGCGTCTAGCGGATGTTGATCTGTTGCGGCTACGTGAGCGTGTATATTGTGTCCTCAGACTGTCTATTTCTTTTGTTAGTTGTTGTATTTGTTGTTGTAGCGCATTGCTACTTGTTGTAGGGTTAGATGTTGATACTTCATGTTCACATTGTCGTTCGCTTCAGAAATTTTATCAGCCATAATAGCAATTTTATCAATAGGCTCGCTGCTTATTGAAATAAAGCTACGCATATGATTTGGTAGACGTGTCATCCACATGGATTTTAAAAAATTGCCATCGACTTGGTACCCAGCCAAATTTTTCATCTCTCGAAGTAGTTGGGATGGTCGTAGAGCTCCAAGTGCGATGTCTTGCAATAGTTTTTTAAGGCGTTTTTGCTCCGAAACTGAGAATTCCTCCAGCATGCGTTTTTTTAGGGCTGTATATTGGTTCTCATGTGGCATGTTTAAAATAACATCGCTTACCTGTGACAAAATTGTACTATCGATTGCTGCTACCACAGTATGATATTTAGTCTGCTGAACGGTTATGCCGGCTGTGGCAAATTGCGATTCGATTTGAGCAAACCAAAGTTCTGGTCGAGCGTGCCAGAATGGTTGTATCTTAACTGAAATGCGTGCCAATTCTTCAATTTTTAGGTTTAATAAATTAATATTTATTTAATAAATTAAGTTTTTATTATTTAGAAAAAATGATTTGACAAAGAATGATTTTCTAGAACAAAAATGGTTGACGACTTTTCGTTAAGCGTGTGTTGCTCTCTATATCGCTATCTATTATCTGTTATCTAGAAGAATCGTTTTTTAATCTCTAACGTACGTCATGGCTTGTAAGCACAAGTATCTGCAAAGTTGTAAATATCACTAGGTTGATTTTTAGTCAAGGCAGGTATGAATTGGGCGAACGTACGCCATAGCATCATTATATTTTATTTTCTTTCAATATGTCTGTTAGGATATTCTCCATAGACAAATAAACAAATATAATTTTTTTATTAAAAAAAAAAAAAAAAACAATAATATTCAGTATATTATTATTTTTTATTTCATTCATTTCAATAATTGTTCCCGACTCCATGTAATTTCCTTTTGCTTGAAATATTTTTGTTTTATAATTTTGAATAAAATTATTCAAAATTGAATAAACAAAATCGGCTTAGCACACTGCGTATCAGCTGTTGTTTTGCAAATAAGTGTTGAATAAGTAGACATAGCAGACAGATTTTTTGAGGTAATATCGTCACATTTTTGGGCAAAATCGTCATTATCGTCAATATAGCTAACTGAAATCGTCATAAAAATGTAAAATGAAAAAACCGTTTTTTTTTACCAACAAAACCTATTTTAAATGAAGCAAAACATAACAAAACTCTTAAATCAAGAAATCTTATTAATAAAACAGCATTCTTTTAAATACAGAGATCAAATACTTCACTTAGAATTCACAATAAAATCACATGTAAAAAGATTGCATGTTTTTTAATAATTTGAAATACATATATTTATACATTGTATGGAAAAAAATAAAAAAATTCAAATCATTTAGTTATTTCTTTTAACTTGTAAAATATGCATTTTGGAAACACTTTTTCTAAATATGTATAAAAGCTACAATAAAATTTATACAATAAAAATATATTTTTTTAAGAAAATAGACATATACTTATACCCAATTCACACCATGAAATAAAACTCACGAATTTTCTTTAGTTCTCTTCAAAAGTTGCTTCCAAAAACTTTACAGATTCATACGATGATTTTTCCCCATGATTTAAATGTTGATTTTTTTCTCCGTAATTGGTTATTCTTCTTTACTTTATTATTTGTATAAAAACAATCTGACATGTGTATGTAAGTATGTACATCAATTTGTTATTTCCGTACAAACTTCGTGCAAACGAATATGCGTATTGCCACATGAAAATGAAATATGAAATAAAGCAAAATAACAAAAAACGAATATGTGTAAAGAAAAATATAAGAAAAACTCACGGAGAACTGAAAATGTGAATTTTTTGTTACCCCTTTTGCTTCTCTACCCCGTTCGCCTACAAACACAAAATATCGTGAAATAAAATTCATGTAAAATTTCATGGTGTGAATTGGGTGTTATATATATGTATAATATATAAACATATTGATTAATTCAGGTACAACTGTCAGATCATAGCAGGTACATTTGTTTAGCTTTAAGTAATCTTTTGAATATAATATTGCCTCCAAAGACGACTTTTTCAATTTGTTATTTTAGTCTTATTTACGTTTACCTGACTATTATTTCCACATTTGCTGAATAATGTGGTAAAACTAGAACTTTTGTAATAAATTTAGTCAAAATCGGAAACAAAAGACTAGAGTCCCTTGTTTGCATCTCTGATAGTTTTTTCCAAAAATCCAATAGTTATATGTTTTTATCAGGACAATAATTTCAATTGTCTGAACTCTGTTTCTAGCTCTTGGTTTTCACTTCAATAAAATAGGAAAATTATTTTATAATTTCAGAAAACCAACTTTTTTTCTTCATTAATAATATTAAATGGATTAATTTGGCCCAGAGTTTTATATTTATTTTCAAAATCAAATCTTGATAATATCTGATCACAAAGCTCTATATAAAAATTAACACAATTATTACTACTATCATATTTTTCTTTTGCATTTATTTGAGATTCTTCCAATAGGTCTCTGGCAAATATTCCCAAATAAATGTCTTCAAAATTTAAAAAATTGTTTTTGTGTTAATAATCAATTAATAAAAGTTTTAAACAAACTAGTTTTTAAAAAGTTTTTCATTACAATTTTCAGCAGTTCACGGTTGCTTTAATAGTACAAATTACAGTTGGAAACTTGAATTATTTAAAATCGTCAAAAGTAGGGTATAAATTTTCCCATCGTCACTATGTCATTTTTAGGACCCAAAATCGTCAAAATGACGATAAATCGTCAAATCTGCCAGCTATGCATGTTGCATCTTTAATATCAATGACTCCATGTTTGATTTTGTAAACTTTATATGTCTTGTGCAACTTGTGATACTTTTATTTGTGAGTTTTTATACATATGTACATACGTCCGACAGCTTTGGAATTCTTTTTGATTTTTATAAGCAAGTTTGTAAGTAATAAATACATAGCATTAAAATATTATAATTTAAAACATAATAAAACTAATTTTAGAAAAATGTCCGATTCGTCTTCTGATAATGATGAAAACACATCAAAGACGTGCAAAAGAAAAATATTTTGTCCAAATTGGTTGAAAGACGAGAAGCTAATGGGATGACTGAAGCCGGCAAAAGATGACGACTTCAAGTGCAGATGCACGGCTTGCGAGAAAATATTAAATTGCGGTAAATCGGACCTTAATAAACATGCCAATACTGAAATGCACAAAAAAAAAATCTTTTAAAAATAAAAACTAGAACATTGGATTCATATTTTGACAAACAAGTCCCGGAAGAAAACAATAATTTGGCCAATTTCGAGATCCGCTTAAGCCGTTTTTTTTTTTGCTGAACACAACTTAGCGGTTCAAGCTATTGACCACTTATTACCATTATTAAAAGAAATTGTACCTGACTCTTTAATTATAAAAAAAAATGCCAATTAGGCGAACAAAATGTTGTTTTTAAATTATTGTTATGTTATTCTTATGTTATTTTAGTCGTTGTTGTTATTTTTGTATTATTTTTAAAGAAACCTGAATTTATGTACCTCAATTTATTTATGTACCTCAAATGTTACATTAAAAAATAAATTTTTATTTTTGAAAAATTAAAAAAATTGTGGAGGAAATAATGTAGGGGAAAAAATTGGGTGTGAGGGAAAAAAAGGGTATTTTTTTCATAAGCGACGGGATTTTTGCAAAAATCTCCTGGCATCACTGCCCAGAGGCCAGGCCTTTACCTATATGGTCGCATTAAATAAAAAAATAGACATAAAACGTCATGGAGTTCATTTATTAATATTTTTGTTTAACTTAACAAACATTAGTGATCTTAAGGAATCTTGTGAAAGGTTTCATAGAACTAATCTTAATGCTGAGAATACGCGCTCAACACTAACTTCAGTTGCTTGAGCAGCGTTTACAATATCTGCTAGCTGCTTTAAAAAGGGAAACGTATATTTTTTTCTCCCAATATTCCAAAAGATTGGCATCGACGTCAACTATTCCTTATCGGTCGGTGTTAATCAGTGCAAAAGTACTTAAAAGCAATTTTGATCCCAGGTCTGCTGTTTCATCCTCTGACTATAACAAGCAATAAACCTGTTCGAAATCGCTGCATAAATGTAACAAAAAACTATTGGTATAAGAACTATAGAGGAAACTCTATTTACTAGCCATTGATATTATTACAAAAACAAATTATGTTACCTAATTGGTTGGGTTGTGTCACTAATAATAACCAAAGCAAAGATAATATTTTTAATACATAATTGTTTTTTATAACCAAAGAGTCATTTTTGTTGAGACAATGGTTATATAAAATAATTTAATTTTAAGCTATTGCATAGCTTCTATGGCGGGCTTTGAGGCGACCGAATTAAGAAATTTTGAAAAGCTTGTTTCTTAAGTCTTTTGTTTATGAAACGAAAAAACCTGGATTTAAGTTTGTTTCTTAAGTCTTTTGTTTTTTTGAAGTGAAAACTTCTTTTTTGTATAGTCTATGCAAGGCGAATTTATATAAGGTGGGGATATTTGTTTGTAGTTGGGATTAAAAAATGTACTCTATACATACAACTTTTGCAATGTTCATAAAAGGTAAAATAATTTTGAAATATGCACAAGTTTTAATGAAAAATGTCCATAAAATTTTTTTGTAAAACAAATCAAATTTATATTGATTTTTAATGAATGCTTCAGCTAGCCTCTAAATGTTATATACCTATGTATATCATTTGAAAAATGTTCGTTGAGTAAATCTGGTAATATTTTGAATGCTATTGCATAACAAATATATAGATGACAAATAAACATAAACCGCGTAATTCTCTCTTTTTGGCATATACATATTTCTTATATAAAAAATACATATATTTAATCGGATACTCAATCCATCTTTTAAGATTCTACACCAAAATGCTTTTTTTTAATTTTTCGAAGTCCTAAGTATTTAGATAAATGTAAATTGTCTGTATTGAGTTAACCCTAATTAATAGGAATTTTCTAATGACTAAAATGTATTATTTTAGTTAATAATATTAATTTCTAACAAAGTCAATATTCTTCATATATTTGAAATTGTTTTCAAAAAGCAAATTTGGGGATTTTAGGAGATAATGGAATGAAAGTATAGAATAAAAATAACAAAAGGTAACCCAGAAACAAAATAAATTAAATCAAAATTTTAATTTACAAAAAATATCAAATTTGTTTGTAAACAAAGAATTTAATAGAAAAGGAAATATTACAAAATTTGACAATCGTTTGGAAATGGCGAATTTTTGAATTCGCCATTGCTCCCACCTTGTATAGATTCGCCTTGAGTCTATGTAAGATGACTATACAGTGTTGCCGCTTTGGATTTTTTATATCCAGTGTTGCCACTTTTCCCGGAAAATTTTGAAGGGATTTTTGTCCAAGTTTTTGGAAATTCCCGTCCAGTTTTGCCACCCTTTCCCGGGAAATTTTCCGGGATTTCTGGGTTTTTTAGGGGATTTTTATATATGTATATAAAAGAAGGTCGTGTTAGTTACACTATTTATAACTCAAGAACGGCTGAACAGATTTGGCTGAAAATTGATGGGCAGGTAGCTTAGAACCAGGAGAAGGACATAGGATACTACTTTTTACCTGGGGGGACTAGGGTGCCCTTCTTTCTATGGGTGCCCTTCTGATGTATGATGTCTTTATCGAACTGGATATTCTCTGCCGTGCCTGTATGGTTGTGGAATTGTGCTGCAGCACGCATTCTGGTTCCAAACTAAGTAAGCCTGATCCTTTTAGAGTTAAATGCATGATCTCCTTTTTGCATACGGCAGTTGCATGAGATGAAGATGGTGTTGCATATATCCACTTGTTCTGATGCCGTAGTGAGACCCACGCAAAATTTGCTGTTAACTGCTGTAATGTACAGTCTGACTTTGTTTTATTTCTAAACAGATTAACTTCACAAGCGCATGCTGCTGTACCTTGCCCGTATTGAATTTGACCCTTGGAGCATATATACATTTCTTCTTTGAAAGTGATGCACCCGTCGAGTTCCGAGTTAATCATGGTAAAATGTTTGTTTTGAATACTATTGATTGCTAACAGCAGAGAACATGGTTTTATTGATACTAGCGTGTTGTTAATCCACCTTAGTATTGGTATCAGATTGAACAGATCGAATTTTTCACTCTCAATTAGTGGTAAGGTAACACTAAAAATTGCTGTGGTATTTGTTAGTCCTCCTGTAACCTTCATGAGTTTGTATAGTTGTAGGAAATCTTCTCTTTTTGCAGGTAAGTGAAGTGATTCGGGCAGATGAAGTGATATTTTGTCTATTTCATGTTGTAGTTGAATCGGAGTAAGTAATGACGGGCTTATAATACCATGATGTGTATTTGTTAGAATATCTAGAATTATGGATTGCGTTTGGTCTAAACTTGCTGCCATAATTGTAAGTTGAATGCTTAATGACGAGAAAATACGATAGATTCTGTCTTCTTCATTGTTGTCACGTATCCGGTTGTATATTTGTGTTATTTGGAAATCCATGTTGTCAAACTTTTTCTTCATGGCTTCTTGGTCCAATTTAATAATGTTAATTGTAGAATCAATAATTGACGTTTGATTCTTTAATAGGTTGAGTAAATGGGCTTCATTTGGTTTAACTTGCGCTATTGTGTGTGCCATTGTTTTTGCATATTCGGAGTCTAGTACTCCAAATAATGTATGCCCAATATTTCCGACAAGATCAATTGCAGCTCTTTTATGCCTTTTCCCTGAAAGTAATGTGCTGTCCATTAGTAGCCTAGCCTCAGTATGTTCAAAATAATTGACTAGATCTGTGCATGGTGTCTTTTGCTGCATTTCTTTGCATAAATGACTAAGTGCCTTGGTTCCACTTGAGAATAGAGCTAATTCAGACCAGAACCCTTCCAACTCATAATAAATTAAAAATTGCCATTCTGTAGGTGAGATAAGTGTGGTCCCAATTCCCTCATAGTAAATGCCAGGCTGTGTTCCAAATTCTTTATTGTAGATATTTGTTCCTTGTACCAGTGGTAACAGCATAAGAGTCATTATCATCGTAGCAAGGTTGAATTGATGATTGGACATGCGTCTCCTTTTCGTGGAACTTTCAGATTCGTTATTGTTTTGGTGGATGTTTGACTAAATTACTTGATCTTGTGCAGATATGTCGTTAACGTCTTCACTATATATTGGTAACGGGGCTAAACGTGTAATTGGCCTTCTGTAGCAGCCGTTGATGAATGGTCGAGCTGGTGTGACACGCGCAGCTTGTAAATTGCCCATGATCTGATTGAGTAATCTTGGCTTGGCCTTGACGCATCGAACACAATGTTGTACAATAGATCTTAGTTATTTCTTTTAACTTGTAAAATATGCATTTTGGAAACACTTTTTCTAAATATGTATAAAAGCTACAATAAAATTTATACAATAAAAATATATTTTTTTAAGAAAATAGACATATACTTATACCCAATTCACACCATGAAATAAAACTCACGAATTTTCTTTAGTTCTCTTCAAAAGTTGCTTCTAAAAACTTTACAGATTCATACGATGATTTTTCCCCATGATTTAAATGTTGATTTTTTTCTCCGTAATTGGTTATTCTTCTTTACTTTATTATTTGTATAAAAACAATCTGACATGTGTATGTAAGTATGTACATCAATTTGTTATTTCCGTACAAACTTCGTGCAAACGAATATGCGTATTGCCACATGAAAATGAAATATGAAATAAAGCAAAATAACAAAAAACGAATATGTGTAAAGAAAAATATAAGAAAAACTCACGGAGAACTGAAAATGTGAATTTTTTGTTACCCCTTTTGCTTCTCTACCCCGTTCGCCTACAAACACAAAATATCGTGAAATAAAATTCATGTAAAATTTCATGGTGTGAATTGGGTGTTATATATATGTATAATATATAAACATATTGATTAATTCAGGTACAACTGTCAGATCATAGCAGGTACATTTGTTTAGCTTTAAGTACTCTTTTGAATATAATATTGCCTCCAAAGACGACTTTTTCAATTTGTTATTTTAGTCTTATTTACGTTTACCTGACTATTATTTCCACATTTGCTGAATAATGTGGTAAAACTAGAACTTTTGTAATAAATTTAGTCAAAATCGGAAACAAAAGACTAGAGTCCCTTGTTTGCATCTCTGATAGTTTTTTCCAAAAATCCAATAGTTATATGTTTTTATCAGGACAATAATTTCAATTGTCTGAACTCTGTTTCTAGCTCTTGGTTTTCACTTCAATAAAATAGGAAAATTATTTTATAATTTCAGAAAACCAACTTTTTTTCTTCATTAATAATATTAAATGGATTAATTTGGCCCAGAGTTTTATATTTATTTTCAAAATCAAATCTTGATAATATCTGATCACAAAGCTCTATATAAAAATTAACACAATTATTACTACTATCATATTTTTCTTTTGCATTTATTTGAGATTCTTCCAATAGGTCTCTGGCAAATATTCCCAAATAAATGTCTTCAAAATTTAAAAAATTGTTTTTGTGTTAATAATCAATTAATAAAAGTTTTAAACAAACTAGTTTTTAAAAAGTTTTTCATTACAATTTTCAGCAGTTCACGGTTGCTTTAATAGTACAAATTACAGTTGGAAACTTGAATTATTTAAAATCGTCAAAAGTAGGGTATAAATTTTCCCATCGTCACTATGTCATTTTTAGGACCCAAAATCGTCAAAATGACGATAAATCGTCAAATCTGCCAGCTATGCATGTTGCATCTTTAATATCAATGACTCCATGTTTGATTTTGTAAACTTTATATGTCTTGTGCAACTTGTGATACTTTTATTTGTGAGTTTTTATACATATGTACATACGTCCGACAGCTTTGGAATTCTTTTTGATTTTTATAAGCAAGTTTGTAAGTAATAAATACATAGCATTAAAATATTATAATTTAAAACATAATAAAACTAATTTTAGAAAAATGTCCGATTCGTCTTCTGATAATGATGAAAACACATCAAAGACGTGCAAAAGAAAAATATTTTGTCCAAATTGGTTGAAAGACGAGAAGCTAATGGGATGACTGAAGCCGGCAAAAGATGACGACTTCAAGTGCAGATGCACGGCTTGCGACAAAATATTAAATTGCGGTAAATCGGACCTTAATAAACATGCCAATACTGAAATGCACAAAAAAAAAATCTTTTAAAAATAAAAACTAGAACATTGGATTCATATTTTGACAAACAAGTCCCGGAAGAAAACAATAATTTGGCCAATTTCGAGATCCGCTTAAGCCGTTTTTTTTTTTGCTGAACACAACTTAGCGGTTCAAGCTATTGACCACTTATTACCATTATTAAAAGAAATTGTACCTGACTCTTTAATTATAAAAAAAAATGCCAATTAGGCGAACAAAATGTTGTTTTTAAATTATTGTTATGTTATTCTTATGTTATTTTAGTCGTTGTTGTTATTTTTGTATTATTTTTAAAGAAACCTGAATTTATGTACCTCAATTTATTTATGTACCTCAAATGTTACATTAAAAAATAAATTTTTATTTTTGAAAAATTAAAAAAATTGTGGAGGAAATAATGTAGGGGAAAAAATTGGGTGTGAGGGAAAAAAAGGGTATTTTTTTCATAAGCGACGGGATTTTTGCAAAAATCTCCTGGCATCACTGCCCAGAGGCCAGGCCTTTACCTATATGGTCGCATTAAATAAAAAAATAGACATAAAACGTCATGGAGTTCATTTATTAATATTTTTGTTTAACTTAACAAACATTAGTGATCTTAAGGAATCTTGTGAAAGGTTTCATAGAACTAATCTTAATGCTGAGAATACGCGCTCAACACTAACTTCAGTTGCTTGAGCAGCGTTTACAATATCTGCTAGCTGCTTTAAAAAGGGAAACGTATATTTTTTTCTCCCAATATTCCAAAAGATTGGCATCGACGTCAACTATTCCTTATCGGTCGGTGTTAATCAGTGCAAAAGTACTTAAAAGCAATTTTGATCCCAGGTCTGCTGTTTCATCCTCTGACTATAACAAGCAATAAACCTGTTCGAAATCGCTGCATAAATGTAACAAAAAACTATTGGTATAAGAACTATAGAGGAAACTCTATTTACTAGCCATTGATATTATTACAAAAACAAATTATGTTACCTAATTGGTTGGGTTGTGTCACTAATTATAACCAAAGCAAAGATAATATTTTTAATACATAATTGTTTTTTATAACCAAAGAGTCATTTTTGTTGAGACAATGGTTATATAAAATAATTTTATTTTTAAGCTATTGCATAGCTTCTATGGCGGGCTTTGAGGCGACCGAATTAAGAAATTTTGAAAAGTTTGTTTCTTAAGTCTTTTGTTTATGAAACGAAAAAACCTGGATTTAAGTTTGTTTCTTAAGTCTTTTGTTTTTTTGAAGTGAAAACTTCTTTTTTGTATAGTCTATGCAAGGCGAATTTATATAAGGTGGGGATATTTTTTTGTAGTTGGGATTAAAAAATGTACTCTATACATACAACTTTTGCAATGTTCATAAAAGGTAAAATAATTTTGAAATATGCACAAGTTTTAATGAAAAATGTTCATAAAATTTTTTTGTAAAACAAATCAAATTTATACTGATTTTTAATGAATGCTTCAGCTAGCCTCTAAATGTTATATACCTATGTATATCATTTGAAAAATGTTCGTTGAGTAAATCTGGTAATATTTTGAATGCTATTGCATAACAAATATATAGATGACAAATAAACATAAACCGCGTAATTCTCTCTTTTTGGCATATACATATTTCTTATATAAAAAATACATATATTTAATCGGATACTCAATCCATCTTTTAAGATTCTACACCAAAATGCTTTTTTTTTAATTTTTCGAAGTCCTAAGTATTTAGATAAATGTAAATTGTCTGTATTGAGTTAACCCTAATTAATAGGAATTTTCTAATGACTAAAATGTATTATTTTAGTTAATAATATTAATTTCTAACAAAGTCAATATTCTTCATATATTTGAAATTGTTTTCAAAAAGCAAATTTGGGGATTTTAGGAGATAATGGAATGAAAGTATAGAATAAAAATAACAAAAGGTAACCCAGAAACAAAATAAATTAAATCAAAATTTTAATTTACAAAAAATATCAAATTTGTTTGTAAACAAAGAATTTAATAGAAAAGGAAATATTACAAAATTTGACAATCGTTTGGAAATGGCGAATTTTTGAATTCGCCATTGCTCCCACCTTGTATAGATTCGCCTTGAGTCTATGTAAGATGACTATACAGTGTTGCCGCTTTGGATTTTTTATATCCAATGTTGCCACTTTTCCCGGAAAATTTTGAAGGGATTTTTGTCCAAGTTTTTGGAAATTCCCGTCCAGTTTTGCCACCCTTTCCCGGGAAATTTTCCGGGATTTCTGGGTTTTTTAGGGGATTTTTATATATGTATATAAAAGAAGGTCGTGTTAGTTACACTATTTATAACTCAAGAACGGCTGAACAGATTTGGCTGAAAATTGATGGGCAGGTAGCTTAGAACCAGGAGAAGGACATAGGATACTAAGGTAAGGCACTTTTTACCTGGGGGGACTAGGGTGCCCTTCTTTCTATGGGTGCCCTTCTGATGTATGATGTCTTTATCGAACTGGATATTCTCTGCCGTGCCTGTATGGTTGTGGAATTGTGCTGCAGCACGCATTCTGGTTCCAAACTAAGTAAGCCTGATCCTTTTAGAGTTAAATGCATGATCTTTTTTTTGCATACGGCAGTTGCATGAGATGAAGATGGTGTTGCATATATCCACTTGTTCTGATGCCGTAGTGAGACCCACGCAAAATTTGCTGTTAACTGCTGTAATGTACAGTCTGACTTTGTTTTATTTCTAAACAGATTAACTTCACAAGCGCATGATGCTGTACCTTGCCCGTATTGAATTTGACCCTTGGAGCATATATACATTTCTTCTTTGAAAGTGATGCACCCGTCGAGTTCCGAGTTAATCATGGTAAAATGGTTGTTTTGAATACTATTGATTGCTAACAGCAGAGAACATGGTTTTATTGATACTAGCGTGTTGTTAATCCACCTTAGTATTGGTATCAGATTGAACAGATCGAATTTTTCACTCTCAATTAGTGGTAAGGTAACACTAAAAATTGCTGTGGTATTTGTTAGTCCTCCTGTAACCTTCATGAGTTTGTATAGTTGTAGGAAATCTTCTCTTTTTGCAGGTAAGTGAAGTGATTCGGGCAGATGAAGTGATATTTTGTCTATTTCATGTTGTAGTTGAATCGGAGTAAGTAATGACGGGCTTATAATACCATGCTGTGTATTTGTTAGAATATCTAGAATTATGGATTGCGTTTGGTCTAAACTTGCTGCCATAATTGTAAGTTGAATGCTTAATGACGAGAAAATACGATAGGTTCTGTCTTCTTCATTGTTGTCACGTATCCGGTTGTATATTTGTGTTATTTGGAAATCCATGTTGTCAAACTTTTTCTTCATGGCTTCTTGGTCCAATTTAATAATGTTAATTGTAGAATCAATAATTGACGTTTGATTCTTTAATAGGTTGAGTAAATGGGCTTCATTTGGTTTAACTTGCGCTATTGTGTGTGCCATTGTTTTTGTATATTCGGAGTCTAGTACTCCAAATAATGTATGCCCAATATTTCCGACAAGATCAATTGCAGCTCTTTTATGCCTTTTCCCTGAAAGTAATGTGCTGTCCATTAGTAGCCTAGCCTCAGTATGTTCAAAATAATTGACTAGATCTGTGCATGGTGTCTTTTGCTGCATTTCTTTGCATAAATGACTAAGTGCCTTGGTTCCACTTGAGAATAGAGCTAATTCAGACCAGAACCCTTCCAACTCATAATAAATTAAAAATTGCCATTCTGTAGGTGAGATAAGTGTGGTCCCAATTCCCTCATAGTAAATGCCAGGCTGTGTTCCAAATTCTTTATTGTAGATATTTGTTCCTTGTACCAGTGGTAACAGCATAAGAGTCATTATCATCGTAGCAAGGTTGAATTGATGATTGGACATGCGTCTCCTTTTCGTGGAACTTTCAGATTCGTTATTGTTTTGGTGGATGTTTGACTAAATTACTTGATCTTGTGCAGATATGTCGTTAACGTCTTCACTATATATTGGTAACGGGGCTAAACGTGTAATTGGCCTTCTGTAGCAGCCGTTGATGAATGGTCGAGCTGGTGTGACACGCGCAGCTGGTAAATTGCCCATGATCTGATTGAGTAATCTTGGCTTGGCCTTGACGCATCGAACACAATGTTGTACAATAGATCTGGCTGCTGCCTTTCCCTTAATTGGCCAATATCTCTGTCTCATATGTGAAAGGAGTGCTTGGGGACCGTAGTGTCTATTGGTCATGCACCATTTCCATGAGTAATTTTGAAATTGGGTCATTGTAGGGAAGCAGCATTGGATGTTTGGCATCATATGAAAGCAAAGATGTGCTTAATCGTCCTCCTACTCTAATTATACCGTTCGAATCCAAGAATGGGCTAAGGTTGTTGAATGGACTTGACTTATTTACTTCATTATTTCTTTTTAGATGTTTTATTTCGTCTTCAAAATCTGACTGCATTGCTCGTACGATAACTACCAGAGCTTGTTCTAGTTCCATTACTGTTAAAGAGATTTCCGCATGTTTCTCATTTATTTTTCTTGTGTTGTTGATAAATCGTAGCATGTATGCTACAATTCTTTGTACTGTTCGAAAAGATCCTTTGTGGTTGATGTTGTAGATAATTGTTGTTGCATTTTCAATTGCAAGAACGGCAGCTGTTTTCTTTCGCTCCATGTTGTTTTCAAGTACTTCTGTGGCCCTTGAGTATTTTTGTGGCCAAGCTGCTTCATGCCCATGTAGGAAGATAGGCCCATAAAACCATAGATTGAATGCTGGTAATGCTTTCGGAGATAGTCCTCGGGATATGATGTCCGCAGGATTTTCCTTTGAACTTACATGTCGCCATTGTTCGGGCATATTCAACTCCTGAATTGCGGATATTTGATTGGCTACAAACGTTTGATATGATGATGACTGTGAATTGATCCAGGCCAAAACAATCATTGAGTCTGTCCAAAGGAGAGTAGGAGTATCCTCAAGTTTTAAATCTCTTTTAACCCTGGCAGTTAGTTGAGCACCCAAGTGTGCTGCGCAGAGCTCCAGACGGGGAAGACTTTGTTTTTTTAAAGGTGCTACTCGTGATTTTGCGCATAGTAGTCTTACTATTTTTTGACCATTTTTTATAACTGACCTTATGTATATTGCTGCCCCATATGCCCTCTCCGAGGCATCAACAAATGCATGAATTTGTATTCCTGATGCAACCTGGCCTTGAAAAATATGTCTCGAAAACTTCAGGTTGTCTATGTGTAGCTCTGCTGGCAAGGCTTCATCCCATACAAGTTTCAACTGCCACAATTGCTGAATGAACATCTTTGCTGTCACTATGATTGGAGACACAATTCCCAGCGGGTCGAATAGTCGAGCCAAATCTGAGACTACTGTTCGTTTAATAACACGACTTGTATCCCCCAAACGTAACTTTACACAGAACTCATCAACCTTTATTATCCATGTCAATCCCAGAGTTTTGACTGTTTGATGGTTTTCGTTGTTAAAATCAATGTTTACTTCTTCTCTTGTTGAGACGTTTTGAAGTAGTTGGTGATGATTTGCACTCCACTTTTGTAAATTTAGACCATGCTGGTTCAATATGTGCTTTAATTCTTGCTGAATTGCGATTGTTGTGCTCAAACTATCATCTCCTCCCATTCCGTCATCGACGTAAAAATTATTGAGTAGAAACTTGGCTCCAAGAGGGTACCGTCCTATATTCTTATTTGCAATTTTCTGTAGACATTTAGTTGCGAGGTACGGTGCTGCTCGTGTACCGTAGATTATTGTGTTCAATTGATAATACTTGATTGCTGCAGTTGGATTCTCTCTCCAAATAACAGTTTGAAATTTCCTGTCTTCCGGGTGTATAAACATTTGTCGATACATTTTTTCGACGTCCGTGGTGAAAACAAAGCGTGGTAGTCGAAAACGGAGTATGATGGAAAACAGTTCACTTTCAATTGTTGGACCAGTATACATTAAGTCGTTCAATGATATCCCAGTAGAGGTCTTAGCCGAGGCATCAAATACTACTCTTAATTTTGTTGTCGAACTTTCAGGCTTGAGTATGCAGTGGTGAGGAATGAAGTAGTTAGGTTTAACTAAGGAATTGACATCTATTTTGGTTATATGACCTAGTGACTCATACTCTTCCATGAATCGTATGTATTGCTTTTTAGTTTCTGGTGCTTTTGCAAGTCGGCGCTCTAATGCAAGATATTTGTTGAAGGCTATACCCTGAGACTCCCCTAGTTCCTCAGGATTACTGCAAAATGGTAGTCTAACAACAAATCTTCCATTTTGATCAATTGTATAATTATTTGCGAAATAATTTTCACAAAGCTTTTTATCTGAAGGAGAAAGCGTCTTGTCTGCTGCTTCCACCTTTTCTAGTTCCCATAGTTGAGTAATGCTTTCTTCTAGATTGATTTCTTCTTCAGTACAGATCCCACAGGTTGCCGATGATAGCTGACTTTCACCAACCCTTCCTGAAATGACCCATCCTAATACCGTATTTTGCAAAGTCGGCAACTCATTACCCAATTTTATTTCTCCGATTGACAATAATTGATGATAGAATTCTGCATCTAGAAGTATATTTATTTTATCAGGGCGATTGAACTCCGGGTCTGCAAGTTTGATATTTTTGGGAATTGGCCAATTATGAATGTCAATTATTTGTGAAGGCTGTGAGGAGATTATTTGAGGAAGAACATATGCTTCAATTTGCGTAGTGAATTTGTTGAGCCTGTGCCGAACCTTAGTGTTGCTTGCTCCAATGTCGTTTATAAAGATTGAAGCTGGCTTTGTTGAAAGGCCTAAGCGCTTAACTAATCGTTCGCTGACAAAATTTAGTTGAGATCCTGAGTCGAGAATTGCTCGGCATTGTATTTCTTTTCCGCTTGCTTTAACGATGATCAATGCTGTGCTGAGAAGAATGTAATTGCTTGAACTGGAACTTTTTGCTGTGGTTAATGATGCAGCTTCTTGTGCTGCAAGAGTTAGGCTTCCTTCAGATGCCCGAATTGTTTTTGAAGCCAAGTTGCTTCTGTTTTGTTCTGAGGTTTCTAGGTGAAGAAGTGTGTTGTGCCTTTTGTCGCACTTCATGCAGCTTCTAGAAATGCAATTCTTTACGTTATGGCCCGTTTTTAAGCAATTAAAGCAATATTTTTTCTTTTGAACCAATTGAATGCGAGCTGACGGTGATAATTGAAGGAACATTTTGCAAGAAAATAATGGGTGTTTATCGTTCAATGTTCAAACATAAACATTCTGTGCCTTGTCACAGAATCCCGTCGGGGTCACCAAAATGTAAATTAACTCGTTTGTTAATTTGTTCTAGATTTTAATCACAGCACATAAACTGGATTAAACTTAAAATTGCTAAAACAACAAGCGGCACTTGAAACCGAGTTGTTTTCCAAAATGTAGATGAACTGTTTTGTTAAATCGTTGTAGATTTTAATCACAGCACATAAACTGGATTAAGGTTAAAACTATTAAAACAACAAGCGGCACTTGAAACCGAGTTGTTTTCCAAAAGAAATGATTGAGGCACACTCTTCAATGTTCAAACATAAAAAGCGCGATCTTTATTTAAATTTTACTTCTTTTATACAATATTCATTCTTATTAATTTTACATACTTGGCATTTTTAAATTTAAGTTCATTGGATGTGTGGCCATGAACATGAGACAACCAAAAAATACCTAGAATGCAATTTTGTGGATATAGGTGAACGCACTACATAAACAGTACAAAAAAATAAAAACTGCATAATAAACAATCGTCAATTACAAACAAATATATAATAAACGAAACTAATAAAATTGCATTCTAAGTATTGTATTACAATTTTATGAACAAGACAAATAAAAATAAAAAAATGCATGATCTACAAAAGAATTGCTCAACTTTATGGAAAGGAATGAACTCTAAAAATTAATAAATTTACAAAATTGTACAACAAACAAAAATAATACAATTATGAACAATAACAATAATTTAAAAACAACATAAAAACTAACATACATACATATATATAAAATATTTTTATTTATTTGTTGCCAGTTTGCAATTACATATATAGCAACAAATAAATTAAAAATTTTAAAAACATAAATTTTTGAGTTTTTTCCCGAATATATGTCAAATAGCATCTATGTATTTATTGCTTACAAACTTGCTTATAAAAACCGAAAAGAATTGCAAAGCTGGAGTACGTATGCATGTATAAAAAAGCACAAATTGCACAAAACATGTAAACTACATAAAATCAAACAAGTCCATGGTATAATAAAAACAGGTAAAATCTTCCTGTGCCTGCTGTAGAAGAATATTTTTGTTTTACAAATGTCAACTTGTATGTAGCAGAGCAACAAGCTGATTAAAAATTTGTAGCGGTGTCTAAGCAAAACAGTTTATTTCAACCCGTCGGAGGAGTATAAAATTTTATTTGGAAATTTTATATATTAAATAAAAAAAAATGCTGTAAAGAAATGTCTAATATCACATTAAGAAACTTAAACCTAACAATGCATTTTTAAGAGCCGAAATACCTGTAAAAGCAGTAAAAAACCGATGTGCTGGGCTGCGGTCGAATTCACAAAAGTGGCGATTATGTACGGCTCCGAAGCGATCGGCATGTTTCTCTGCTTTTGACACACAGAAAACATTTTACAAAAAAACATGCCTGTTGTTTTTGTGACGTAGTATTTGTTTTAGGGACAAGACTACCTTATTTATTATACCATGAACAAGTCATTGCCAAAATGCCACATATTTACTTACTTCATATTATAGAAGTATTACCAGATTTAAGAATTTCTAATAATACGCTTAAAGAAATGTATATATATATATATTTTTATTATTAAGTTTACAACTGGAAAATATATAAGTTTAAGTTGTTAAAAAGAAAAAATCTGCAACTTTTAAAAAATCCCTACAAATTAACAAAAGTAAGAAATCTTTCCCTTTTTCCCTACATGTGCAATTTAAAACAAAAATCCCTGCAGAAAGGGAAAAATCCCTCCACTTGGCATCACTGCGTGAAAATAACAAACTTTTAAATAAACTCTCTTGCTCAAATCTGAATGAGCGTTTTTGGCTTTGCAGACTGAAATCTGTGAGGCTGCCATATCTGAATCCGTAGGTAAGTATAACTCAAATTTTTTAGTTTTACGGCAACTACCTCTAATTAGTTGATAATATAAGTCTTATTTTTGCAAATTTTTGCTTTTCAACAAACTTTGAGTGTTTTTTAAAATATTTAAAATAAAACTTTATATAGAACAAAAAATGTTTATCGATATTACTCTAAAATTAATAAAAGACAAAAATAAATGTGTATACATAATACTTTTGTACAAACAGCATTATATAATGGTTATAAGAAAAACTCGGACCACTGTTGGGCAAATATATCGAAAATTGGGACGTGTGCCAAAGAAGCGCATGTAGAGTGTTAAAGAGGAAGGTCGTGGCTTCATTTTCGCGTTTTTAGTTTTTTCAAATTCATTACGAACCTCTAATGGTGACTGGGCAAGAACTGATTGTAGTGAATCTTACTTTGATTATTACATTTGTAATTTTAGATCTGCCCTCGTAACCTTAGTTTTAAGTAAATTCCTTTAATAACAATACACAACAACACTGCTATGCTAAAATTAAGCAAATTCCTGTAATGTAAAAATACAACAACTAGTATACCTTACTTCAATTGTTATTTTACACAACAACTTTTGCTACTTTTATTATACATTACATTGTTAGTGTATACCACAAATTATGTTATTGAATAAGGAATTTTTGTAGTTTTAAGGTACTGTTATTTTAGTATATAAGGAACAAATTTTTATAAAATAAATCAATCTATACTTTGCCTTGAATCGGCACCACTCTTCACTCAGCCTCAAATCGGCTTCTTATTTAATACACAGGCATTTAATCTGCCTTAAATATACACTAGCCAGTGGCGTTCTTAAGCGCCGGCACTATTATTTATTTTACTTAAACTCTTCATTTCTTCATCAATCCTCCACATGGCGATCCTGCCATTTTCACAAACACTACACACATCTTTTCTCTACATGGCGTTCCTGCCCACGGACCTAGAAGCGATGCCCGTAGAAGAATACAGGCCCGCTGGCGAATACAAGGCAACGCTACCAAAGAAATTTTCAGCGGCTTTAATATACATAATAATATGAACATATCAGCTGTTGTAAACAATCATGGCCGATGTCATGTGTAATTATACATACAAGTTGGTGACGTGAGCCAAGTTAGCGTCGACGAATTAGCTCGATTTTAGGAATAAAAAACGGGAAAAAAAATAAGGAGATTTTGGGGAGATTTTCCAAGTAAAGTAATAGAAATAGCGTCGATTTTGGGAATTAAAAGCGGGGAAGTATATAATTCATCCTTAGGACATTTCCTGGCCAATACAGGCTTTCGCACGCATACAGACCCATTAATTATCAAAATACAGACCTCAATAAACAAAATAAGCAAATCGTGCTAAAAATCAATCGGGCCGTTCCTGAGTAATCCCATCTTCTCCAAATTGGCCAAAAAAATCGTTGCTGATTTATCCTATCCAATACAGGCTTTCGCACGCATACAGACCCAATACATTTTAAAATATAGACCTTAAAGAAAATTTTGCGCGAATCGTGCTAAAATTCAATCGGGCCGTTCCCGAGTAATCCCATCTTCTCCAAATTGGCCAAAAAAAATCGTTGCTGATTTATGCGTGCGAAAGCCTGTATTGGATAGGATAAATCAGCAACGATTTTTTTGGCCAATTTGGAGAAGATGGGATTACTCGGGAACGGCCCGATTGATTTTTAGCACGATTCGCGCAAAATGTTCTTTAAGGTCTATATTTTAAAATGTATTGGGTCTGTATGCGTGCGAAAGCCTGTATTGGATAGGATAAATCAGCAACGATTTTTTTGGCCAATTTGGAGAAGATGGGATTACTCAGGAACGGCCCGATTGATTTTTAGCACGATTTGCTTATTTTGTTTATTGAGGTCTGTATTTTGATAATTAATGGGTCTGTATGCGTGCGAAAGCCTGTATTGGCCAGGAAATGTCCTAAGGATGAAGTATATACTTCCCCGCTTTTAATTCCCAAAATCGACGCTATTTCTATTACTTTACTTGGAAAATCCCCCCAAAATCTCCTTATTTTTTTCCCCGTTTTTTATAACTAAAATCGACGCTAATTCGTCGATGCTAACTTGGCTCACGTTTTAATTTTTGGTCACCAACTTGTATGTATAATTACACATGACATTGGCCATGATTGTTTACAACAGCTGATATGTTCATATTATTATGTATATTAAAGCCGCTGAAAATTTCTTTTGTAGCGTTGCTGAAGTGCCGGCGTCACAAATATTTATTTAATTTTTTTTTCTTTTTAATCTGCAAAATATGGAGCTTGTATCAACACTTGCGATCGCCTGCAGATTTGTGAAACTTTAATTTGTTGGCATTTTTTCGTTTTGTTTGCTTTCCAAAAAGTAGCAGAATTATTTTACCACATAAAAGTTAGAATGCAATAAACAAACGGAGCAACCAAACTAAAGCTCCAAAACTGAATATTTAACTTTGATTTTTGAAGTTTTCTTTAAAATAAATATGTCCGTGTATATTTTTGAACAAAAAGTTGTATGATTTTTTATTTTTTTAATCTTCTTCCCTTTTTTACATTCACTAAAAACTGATAGCGGGAATAATTTTTCACGGGAGATTCACGATACAATTTTTCCCTTCGAGTGGAATTAAAATTTCACGTGAACAAAAATTTCACTTCTTATTCACGATAGGGGTGAATATCTTTGGGATCTTTGAAAAAGGTTCCTTACCAATACATCTAATATTTTTTATATATCACACCCCTTTTGTACAAATGCAAACTGATATTTACTTCGTATTCATATTCAAAAATTTAACACTTTTTTTCATAAACGAAATTTTTTAATTTATGTAAGTATGTAAATGTAACAAATAAATGCAAATCAAAATTTGACACTTGAAATTAAAAACAAGTGATTTAGAACAATTGTCATCTGGGCTTATAAGATTATATTATAGTCATTGTATCGTGAAAAGAGTTAAGCCTTCTTACAGTTAACCCAATGGGACCACATTATTACCCAAGTGGGCTGGAATCTAATTTTCAGCAACCATTACCCATCATGAAAAAAATATTGAAAATCGTTTTGTGAAAGTTCAAGCAATAAAAATATATATGTATACCCCTTGAATGAATAACACCATTATTTTTTAGAAGTCGGTAAAAAAAGCATAATGTCCTGCATCCCGAAACACCCCAATAGATTGCAGATTGTCATAATTTTAATTTAATTAAACAAGTCCTGATTGGCAACTTCAATAAAACCCCAGTCATAGTTATATTTTATTTTACTACTAAAGTTCTGTTAAGGAGTAACATACACACCTTTTATCATTAGGTCATCATTTATTTCAATTAATCCTTCGCTCATTTTCTTTGTAATTGAATCTTGAACGGATTTACAAAACTTTTCATCAGGCGGAGATTTATGTTGGTCGACTAAAGTTGGGGCAATCACATCACCAGCACTTTTGACAACTAACTTTTTGTAATTTGGTGATGTCTGCTCTATTGAGAGAAAATCTTTAGTTTTTTCAATACTATCTTGTTGTACTAAACATGTTTTCATATTTGTAGATATTTTTTTTTCTTCATATAGATCTGTAGGAGTTACGTACATGGGTACATGTTGTTGTTGTTGGGTTAATGTTTGATCTGCAAAAGAAGTCTTAGAGTCCATTGGAATTTTTGTACCTTCATCAATGAATTTATCATCTCTTAGCTTATCTTCTTTTTCATGCTCAAGAGCAATAAAAAGCTGTTGCTCCATGTTAATAAAGTCATGAGTGATTTTTCTGGCATCTACTTCGGATGGTTTGGACGATAATTTTTCGAAATCAATATTTACTTGCGACTTTTCGAAAGAAATTGTTGAAATATTATCTGAATGTTGTTTATCTTGAGAAAGTTGATTTTTTTGTTCAATTGTAAGTTTTCCTGATTCCAAAATAGTTTCGCGCACTAACTGATCAGCAGTTTCCCTTACTACTGTTTCGTAGGAAACCTTCTTCATTTCCGGGTTTAAATCAACATTTTTCTTGATTTTTTTCAGCATTTTATCGTTTTCAGCCTTCTCGGCCATAGAAGAGAGTGTAATTACAGTTTTAACTGTTTCGTCTATCACTTTGGTTTCATCTCTAATTTCAACTTTCGGTTGAACTAGCGATTGGGATTGCTGGTCCATATTAAAGAAGTCCTTGGTAATTTTTTGCGCATCTCCAATTATTGATGTCATTTTTCCTAATTTTTCTAGTGAAACTTTATCTGTTTTATGTTGAATGTTATATTGTATTTGGACACTTCTAGCTGCCGCCTCGGGAGCGATTCCAAATTTTATAGAAATTAACTCTTTTTCTAGTGTTTCTGCTTTTGTTGATAACTTTACACTTTCTTCTGGCTCGACGCCATGATATTCGTACGTAACATTTTTAGCTTCAAAGTCAGCTATCTTTTCTCCTATTTTTGTAGCTAATGTAGGTTTTTCTCTTTCAAAATTTGGGTCTATACTGCAAGATGTATCAATTAATTTGTTCAAAGACAATACTGATTCTGACAGCTTATGTGTTTCGCTCTTTTCACATCTTAAATCATGAAATTGTTGTTCAATTTTTGATGTCGCAATTTTAGGGTCTGACAATGATTGTACTGTTTCATCAACTGTTTTCGCCACCGTAATTATGGAATCTTTAAGTTCCTCAGAGTTAATTTTAGCTATTGATGCTTCTTGAATAGGTTGTTTGTTCATTTCGCTTATTTTCTTTTCTGTTTTTACGATCTCAATATTAGATTGTCGTGACTTGCTTTTCGTTTCTTGTATAATACCATTATTGTCTTTTTTTCCGGCACTGAATTCGTTCTTTTTTTTTAAAGTAGAATCCTTGCCTAATTGATTTTTGCTTTCATGCTCTGAAATTTGTGGCTTTACATCAATTTTTTGAGGATCCACAAAGGTTATTGATTCAGATATTCTTTGACATTCGAAAACTTCCGCAAAGTATTCTTTTAATTCTTTAGATACTCTTTGAGTCCCAGATATGGTTTTATTATGTGTTTCTGAAAAGTTTTCTTTCAAGACTTCATTGTTTTTTTCATAAGAATATATTGTTTTTTTAAGTATGGGGTCTTTTGAAATTGATATTTCTTTTCGTTTATCTTCCAGCTTTGAATCGCTCCTTTCTTCAACATCAAGCACCCTGCTATCAGTTTTGGAAGAATTTGGCTTTCCATGATTAAGTGCCGATTCGTTAAAGGAGTTAAGAGTTTCAGTTACGTTTTCATTTTGCGATAAAAGAAAATCTTTTTCTGTTTTAACATTGCTATTTTGTATCTCAACTGCCCTCAGGTACTCTTTTTCAAAAGACTCAGATATATTACAAACATTGTTTTTTACGTTTTCCATTCTAGTTTCAGTAAAAGCTTTTTTTTTATCTTTTACGCTCATTGAATCTGCGACAGTTGTTTCTTTATTGTCATCAAAAAGCTGATCATCTTTTAATGTTTCTTCTTTGGAAAATTTCTTAGGAGGACTAAAAGATAGTTTTTCTTGTGCTGCAGTAAGATATTTGGTACTTTCAATCCTTTTTATGGCAGGTTCCATAGCTTTACTGATAACTTCTTCATAATTTTCCTTAATTTTTTCTGTTGCAAAGCTTTCTTGGCTGTCTTCAAAACATTTGTTTGGGTCTATTATGCGTTTAGCGATTTCTTGTGACGGTAACTGTGTCAATTTCTCAAAGACTAAAAAGTCTTTGGTCAACTGCTGGGATCCCGAATCCATTGATGGTCTCTCACCAATTAACGAGTCTTTTATTTTACTTGGTTTTTCTACACTTGTGATGTCCTTAACTATCTTCATGTTTTCAACTTCTTCGCGACAAACCTGAGAATGTAGTCGACTCCTTACTCTATCATCTTGCTCGGCCTCTTTTTCTTCAAAGTTGCGACTGGATGGTATGAACTTATATGACAACTCTTTTTCGAAATCACTTTTACTTACTTCTGGCGACTCTATTTTTCCCATCTTCATTTTTATCAATTGTTGAGGTATAACTGCTGATTTGACGCTATTGTCAGCTGGCAGTTGCATAAAAATCTCGGATTCATGAATAGCTTTCTTGTCTTCAATCAAACTCTTTCGTTTGATTTCTTTTATTTCGCGGGTTATTTCTCTTTTCTGCGATGATGCTGGTATTTGGCGTTCAACCGAAAGGCATTTCACTATTTTTTCTCTACGTTCTGCCACCGTACGCCTAGCTATTTCCTCATCAGATTCTGACTCTTCTATTTCCTTTTCTTCAGCTGAGTACTTCACTTCTTCACGCTCGTGAATTTGCTGTATACGTTTACCTGTAAAATAACAGAAATTTCGTTTGAAATTTATAAACAAATTTATGACACTAGATAGCGTTGCTCACTTTTTTTTCGAACCAGTTCTTCTACCAACTCGCAATTTTTTATGATGTCAGTATCATCAAGCTCTCGCGAATGCGATAGCCTTCCACTCTTACACTTATTCATAATGTCGTCACGTCCTATATTTTTAAGAGCTTTTTCCAACGAATGTATATCATAGTTAGGCTTATCCTTATACAACCTGATCATACTTTGAGCTTGCCGGGCTATACTATCAGCATTTTGATTTATAATCTCATCGATCTCATCTGGATCTATTTCGATTTCTGAAGCCAGTAAAGTCCAGTCTCTGCCCAAGAGGTTGGAAAGGTCTACAATGCGTATGTCGCCAATATAGTGATCATTCTGATGTTTGCTAAAGCTTAACAGCGAGCAACGGTACGGAGGATTAACTTTATCGGAAAATGCAGTTATAGAGTCGGGTACTATGTATTGCGGCAAAACTATGTTCAATATACAAATAGGATGTTGCGGTGGCTCACCTTTAGAAACTTTCGGTTCTTTCATAAATAAAGTGCGACCAACTATATCAGCGTGTTGATCTTTCACTCTCACGGTAAACGGCAAGCGGTTTTCTCTAAATGCTTTAAATGGTAGTGGTAGTTGTTCACCAGATTTTGTAACCGGAACTAAGTTGCCCGCCATCTCCGTGTACTGCGGTTTCCCTTCTAAGACTTCAACATCGCGACTCTTGGCAACTTGTGTATACAGTTCCATTTTTTCGAGTGTTTTATCCTCCCGATCATCAGTAATGCAAAATATCCGTAAGCGGGCTTCAAATGGTTCAACTTTTTTCGCAAATACTACAAATTTGGCCATAAAAGGAACGTGAATTACTTCCCTATATTTGAAAAAAAAATTGCTTATAATTTAGGTCTATTAAATCTGCAGGAATTAACATACTTGTATAATTCAGTAGCCATTTTGGTAGCATCGCTAATGTTGCGGCAGTCCATTAGCCAAAATCGTGCTGAAACGGTGGTAGTAAAGGAAACGCAGTCATTCACAAAAGTCAGTGGTGTTGAGCCGGTAACATCTTCCCATTGCGCCCTTGATGGACCACCTAATTTAAACGAAATATTCAAATGTCAATTAATAAAAAATTTACTCGGGCTTTATTATATAATTAATATTTTGTTTTGTTCCAATATATTGTAAAATAAATTTTAAAACATTACCACAAAAACAAATTTAATAATAACTTTTTAGTATAACTTAAGCAATAAAAACGTAAAAATATAGGTATAAAAAAGTTGCAAAAATAAACAAAAGTAAAATAGAATACATAATAAAATGTGTTGAAAATCAAGAATAAGGAAAAATAGTTAAATTATTTATTCATCTACAAAATCGTATTCTTACAGATTAGTTAACGATGTTAATTGTAATATTTAAATAGAAGTAATTTAATCATATTGCATTGGTTCATTATTTGCATAGTTTGGTCTAAGAATGCTCTCCACCAACAAACGATTATTTCTCAGATCTCTAGGAGGCTAGTACAAAGCAAAACAACTTTTAATTTCAGGGCAAATAATATTATGGGATAAAATATTATACGCTAGCAATATTAAGAACATGTTCTACGATCACTTAAAGACTGCAAAACAAGCAACTTCCTCCTAACATCATAAGATGTTAGCTCGTAAGTCCAAATTAACTTTAAAGTCTTAGTAAATATTTTTTGAATGCGCTCAATACTTTTAGTCGGTCCCAACTGATAAGGATTCCAGATAAATAATAGAACAATATTCCAAAATAGTACGAATTAATGAAATGTATTCAGATATAAGAGTGTATGCGTCTTTGAAATCCTTAAAATTCGTCCTGATAAAACCAAGCATAATATAAGACCTGTGTTTATTAAATGTTAATTTACTGTTAAATATTACTCCTAAATCCATGACTTCATGTAAACTCTTAAGTTGGTAGCCACCAATAGAATAATTAAAAGCAATTGGATCTAAAATGTGTGAATAGGAAACTATGCAACATTTAGAGACATTAATACTTATATTATTTTCAGAATGCGAATCTGTACCCATGTTCTGTAGCTCCCGCTATGAAAAACTGTTCGATTGAAACGTGCAACTTTGCATGTTATAGCAGATCTGGAACAATACATACGATGTATGGAAGACAACGCGGAAAAAGATAACACTAGAACTAGATTACCTAACTGAATTAACACTTATAAACGCAACATTTCCAACACCAACAAAGAAAAATATATACTAACAGCTTTTAAAAAAAAAACCCAAATTCTTAAGACAACATGATAATATTATAATAGTACTAGCAGACAAATGCAATAAGACCGTGTATAAACGGGATTATGAAGAAAAAAAATGTCACAATTACTTAATGAAAAACATACATATAAAACGATTAGCTCAGATCCTACTGTCAAACTACAAAAAGAAAATAACAAAATAGTAACAGTTTTACATAAACTCGGAGTTATTGACATATGGCAAAAAAAGAAGTTAATCCCTTTAGCCTCCAATGACCCAAGGATCTATGGGCTACCGAAAATACACAAAACGGGTATGCCACTCAGACCTATAGAATCATCAATACAGGTACCTTGTTACAATTTAGCGAAATATATTGGTACTCTACTCCAACAGGTAATATCACCTGCATATAATATAAAGAACTCCTTGCAACTTAATGAACAACTTAAGAATATTGTACTAGAAGAAGAAGAAATTTTAGTCTCGTTTGATGTTGTGTCGCTATTTACAAACATTCCTGTTAATTTAACTAATAATGAAGAAATGGGAAACAATTAAAAACATCACAAAAATTCCTCGCCATAAATTTTTACGAATACTAAGATTCTGCCTAATAGAAAATAATTTTTTCAACCATGGAAACACTATTTACAGCTAAGTGTTTGTTATGCCTGTGGGGAATCCCCTACAATAGCGGATATTTTACTAGATAGCTTATTGGACAACGCACTGATGAAATTAAAAAACAAAGAAGTCAATATCAAGTTTATGACTAAATATGTAGACGACTATTGGCTATAATATATGCTAAAGACAAAGAGGTTATATTATCAACACTAAATGATTATCATCCGAAGGTCAAATTCACTATGGAAGTAGAAGCAGGAAGAAAAATCGCTTACTTGGATGCTTTGCTTCATAGAGTAAAAAACAAAATTGTATTCGACTGGCTTACCAAGGAAACATATTCAGGAAGAATTATGAACTTCCACTCTACACAACCCAAACATCAAATTATAAATACAGCAAAAAGTTTTATAAACAGAGTTCTAAAAATCAGCGACAAACAGTTTCATAACAAGAACATAAAAACAATTCATAATATTTTAAAACAAAAAGGGTTTCCAAACTATATAATCACAACACTTTTAGACAATATAATCAGCCAGAAAAATAATAATAATACCACAGCAAATACACATAACACAGCTGCAGATAACAAAAAGTTTTACAGTGAAACATATATCCCTAACTTAACGGACAACAAACACATTAAAAACACAATAAAAACAACTGATTGTTACTTCGCCTACAAACCTAACAGAACGATCAACACAATTTTATCAAAAACAAAAACACCAATGGGCCGCGTGAATAAAAAAGTAGTTTATACTACATACATAGTACTAAGTACCAGCACTAGCTTTAACTTTTCAAAAAGTGTGAATAAATCTTTACTAGTACTACGTAGCTAGTACTGAAAAGTGATAGCTAGTACTGGAAAATTAAAACATATGCGGCTTAAAAAGGGTTGCCTCTCTTTAAAAAAAAAACAATTTTTCTTATAAGTTCTAAGCAAAACTTGTGGTAAAACATTTTGGCAACACTCTAAGTATGTTATGTTTATTTGATTAATTATTATCATGATGGGCGACAAAAATAGCGCGAAATTTTTTGATATGCTCCAAAAGCATAAAATTATATTTAAAAATTCGGAAGTACCGTTAGTGAGAGCGGCAAAAAATAATGCCCTGTTTTCAATCCATGAGGAAATTTTGAACAGTTTGGCCGGGAAATTACAATTGGTCAATTGAAAAAACAAATTCAAAACATGAGGAATGATCATAATTCATTAATGCAGCCATCATATTTAAATAAAAACAAACGACAATGCACTTTTTGACGAATAAACCAACAATAAACTTATTTCCAGCACCTCAATGACATGCTTACAAAAATTCAAGTTAAAACTAGTAATTTTAAGCACTTACTAGTTTTTATTCACACATATTTTCAGCAAACGCTGGAAAAACTAGCTTGTGCTAGACTACAAAAAGTACTAGCTTTAACTTAAATTTTTAATCACCTCAAATCTAGTTTAAACTTAAAATTTCCTAGTATTAGCTTTAGCTACCTTTTTATTCACGCGGCCCAATGTAAAGGAAAAGAGAACAAAGACTGCAAATTGATTTACATTGGTACAACAAAAAGAAGTTTACAGACAAGATTTGCAGAACATCGAACGGACATAACTAAAAAGAAAGAAACAACCGCACTTGTCCAACACATAATACAAACTGGACACTCACTTTGAAGGTGTGAAAGAAAAGGGCATAAGGAAGAGATACACAATTGAAAGTTTACGAATGCAACAGAAAATAAAGAAAACGATGAACAAGGTTGTGCTGAATTAAATAACAATGCTGTGATAACTTTTAAGATGTGTATAAATGTATTTATTTTATTGAATTTTTACAAAAACTTTTGATTAACTAAAATGCTTGATGTAAAATAATATATGTTTAAAACTGTAAGTGATTACCTATAATTTTATTTATTGACAATTTTTACATACATATGTATTGTTTTTAATATTTAAATAGACGATCCCCTGAAGAAGTACACAAACAATCTACGAAACGTCTGGAAAATTGTAAACTAAAGAAATTTTATTTACAAACATTTTTTTTAGGCCTAATTAGCTTAACATAGTAATTAACACTCAAATATTGAATTTTGGCCAAAAGACACAAGAAAAAAAAGGTCATAAACTGATTTTGTCACTAAACTTGTTTTTTTTTTTGAGTAGCAACTTTCGCGTAAGAAAATAACACCCAATTTATACGTTGATTTAAAAATCACGTTTTATTTTTAATTCTCTTCAAAAGTTGCTTCGAAAACTTTACAGTTTCATACGATGATTTTTTCCCATGTTTTTAGGGTTGATTTTTTTGTCCGTAATCGGTTATTCTTCTTTATTTCATTATTTGTATAAAAACAATCTGACGTGAAATAAAGCAAGGTAATAAAAAACGAATGTGTGTAAAGAAAAATATGAAAAATATCACAGAGAACTGAAAATTTTCTTTACCCCTTTTGCTTCTCTACCTGTACACAAAAAATCGCTCTCAAAATTTTGTATGGCGAAGCATGTTGCTTCGCTCATGATTGGGGTGTGAAGCATGAATAGAGAGCGAAGCATGTTCCGTGTGAACATAGTATAAAGCGCAATGGCCACGTATCAAATTGGCTTGACAAATAACATGTATGTGTTGGTAAATATTATTTTGCTTAACACAGCAACGTGTCAAATTCATGCCGTCAAATTTCATTTGAAAGTTATTTTTGAATGAAAAGAACGTGTGATGTTTTTGGTCGCAAAATATTTTTTGCTAACAAAATTTTCTTAATTTTATTTATTAATATTTATAATATCAATTACCTTATATTTTTATATGCGATTGACTTACAGAGCCTTTATATTAAATTATTATGAAAATAATTAAATATATTTTGTTAATTTTAATTCAATAAATATAAAAATTTTCATAACATTTACATTTTTTCAACATTTGGTTTATTTTTAATTGCTCTCCATAAAGCAGGCAAACAGCGATAAAATTTAATTAATTCCAGTATGAAATTTTTTTCATCCATTTTTTATTGTCCATTGATATTGTCGCTGCGCAAACTAAATAAAAATGAGATTTGATGTAATTACGCAGCAACACATCAAATTTGCTTCAAATTACAGTATCGACGGCAGTTAATATCTAAATTGTTTTGATTTTCGTCAAACTCACATGGACATATACGTGAGAGTTTTTTTTTCACTAACACAATCCAAAAACCCTTGGTTTGTCACAGAGTTCGGATTTGCGCACTCCTTTTGCTCTTTACGCTTTGCGCATTTCTTAAAAGCGTATTAAAAATGCGCACAAGCGCAAAGAGCGGAGCGAAAAAAAAGGAGCAATTGGTATGCGCAGCGCAAGCGCATTCGATTTATTAGCGCCGCTCTTTGCGCATTTAAATTTTTTGTCTAGCGCTTTGCGCTGCGCATTGCGCATATTGAGCGGCGCATTGCGCATGCTCTTTTTTATGATAATAGTGGTTCGTTTGAGTTTATTCATTGCTGCCACGAAAAAAAGTCTTTGCAGCCAAAATCTTTAAAAAATGTAACTAAATAAGAATAAAAGTAACCAGAATACTTTTTTAATGTTTATTAAAATGGTGTGTTTTATTTTTGAGTAAAATATCAATCATATTTGGCCTTTAAGGATTTATTCTTAATCCGTATATTATATGTATAAAAATGATCTGATTGCATGATTCAATGACTATAAGGTAGTCTTAGAAGCCCAGCTGACAATTCTTGCAAACCACTTGTTTTTAATTTCAGGTGTCGAATTTTTATTTGTATTTATTTATTAAATTTAAATTAAAAAATTTTTATTTAAAAAGAAAATTGTAAAATTTCTTAAAATGAATACGAAATTCATAAATATGAGTTTGTATTTGAGCAAAATAGATGTGATATGTACAAAAGATTAGAGCTATTGGAAATTAACCTTTTTTAAAGCTCCCAAAAATCAAATCAAACTAAAATCGTGGAAAGAAGTCTTCACAAAAAATTTCATATGTGAAGCGCAAAATAGAAAGGGACCTAAGGGTAAAAACCGGTTTAGTTCAGGAGAGCCATTTTAAAGATTTAAATACGTGTATTTAATACGTGAGTTCACTTTCATAAAACGCGCATATCTCTGGGAGGGAAGACTTTTGGGGCATGGGATCGGTCTCATTCGATGCTCAGAGGTTGTCCACATGAAAAAAAAGTGAAAATTGATTTTTTACCCTTAGGTCCCTTTCTCTATACGCTGTCACATATGCAAATTTTTTTTTACAAATTTCAGTTTAAATAAGAAATATCCACAACAAATACATTTAGGTATGTTTTGTATGTAACTCTTCTCATGTACGTTTATAACAAGAAGGCGACGAAAATTCTAAAAATAGACGCACTTGAATATTTTCCTGAGTAATTTTTTAAATATTTTGTTGTATGTACATATGTATGTTCCTAGAAGACAAGCCCATTTACATCATCTGTAGGTATGAATGAATGTACATTCACAAAAAATATTTAAAAATATTTGGCCTGCTTACCCTTTCTGTGGTTTCGCAAGCAAATATTTTTATGACTTTTTTCAATTTTTGAGCAGTTTGGGTTTTTCCAACATTTTATGTTACTTGTAAGAAACAGTAACGAAATGTGTATAAAACCCATCATTAACAAGATTTTTTGAAATCCAAGAAAAGATTTTTTTAAATAACTTGGAGAGACATACAATGTGAGTATGTATAATTGTATAAGGGGCAGATTTTTTTAACCTAAAACGTTTTTTTCGATTTGAAATTGTATGGAAAAATTTTGTTTTGAAATGAATTTTTGTTATTTTTCATACAAATTTAAAACGTTTAGAAACGATTTTTTTTACAAAATCTGCCTATAAGTAAAAAACCAATAATCAAGGTATTTATAAACATGTATATATGTACATATATGTATATATTGTCCTTGATAATGTGGTGTTGTATTTTTTAAAGATGATTATTCTTGATGTAAAAATCTATTATTTCCTTTACTAACATTTTTTACCACTGTAAATGCGCTATGCGCATTTCTTGCTCTTTTGGCTCTTTTTGCGCTTGCTCTTTTTATGCGCAGCGCAAAAATAAATGCGCGGAGCAAGCGCAATAATAAATTGGCTCCGCTCTTTGCGTAAAGAGCGAAAAAGAGCGGCGCTGCGCTGCGTTTTTTCGTACTCTGGTTTGTCAAGCCAATTTGATACGTGGCCATGGTGCTTAAGTTGCAGATTAATTTTTTTCTCTCTTTTCGAGAAACGATGTAATAATTTGTTTCACATATTTTCGCCACGAGAACTTCTCACTAAAGTTACAGAACATGGGTACTGATAGCTTGTCTAGATATTCTTGTAATTTTTGACGGTCACTTACAATAAAAAATACTAGAGTATTACTTTAAGTCGTCGACAAATAACAGACATTTAGAGAATTCAAAACATAATGGTAAATCATTTATAAAAATTATAAAAAAATGGGCCAATATGCGTTCCCTGAGGAATGCCAGAATAGGCATCAATTAAGAGAGAAAAGAAAGTATTACCAAATTTAACTTTAAGTTTTCTGTGCCTCAAGAAACTTATGTACATACTAAATGTGAGCATAAAACGTCTTGTTGGACTAACTTCATAATGTTCAAGGTATAAACACATTCGCCACAGCAGACTACACGAACACAAGAACACAAATGCTGCTAGCTACCGTTGTAGCCGTTTAGCAGCTACTTAATTATTTTGGATACGACAGATACACAGTCAACAGCTGATCCTGAATTGTTGCAACGTTTCATTTATGTATATTACAGTGGTGCATATTTAGCGCTTTTACTTTTTTAATAAAGTTCGCTGGAGCGAATTGAATACAGCGAATTAAATTCGCCACTCACATCACTTTGTATGGATTCGCTTTGACATAAATTGAAAAAATTCATCTCATGTATCTATTTTGGCTCCGGTGTTACGGGTTCAAAACTTATTTTTTATTGGCCATATCTCCTAGAATATGGAACGAATATAAGCGATGTGGATATCAATCTAAACTTTTCCAAAATACCTTTATACTGGTATACAAATTTTTTAAAACAATTTACCCATTGCGAGTGAAATTCAAATTTAAAATTTTTTTACCTGACTTTTCACTTTTACAGAAAACTTACCATGCTTTTATTTGGTGTATATTTGAAAGCTGTCACCGATGAAATACGTAAGTCGTGCTTCTTTAAAGATGATTTTAAGAATTAAATGAGTTATTTAGAGCATTTTGAAATGATACCTATGTCGTTTATATTCGTTCTATATTGTAGGACTTATGATCAATAATATATTAAAGTTTTGAAACCAGTAACTGCGGAATCAAGAGAGAGCGCCGAAAAAATTACACAAACATTTTTAGGTAAAAAAGGGCTATTACCCTGTGAGTTTTTTTAATCTTTAACAATGTTGGTATTTTTGACTCAAGTCAATATTCTATATAACAATAAAGCTAATAAAAATTCTTGATGCATATGTATTATAACATTTAAATTTTGTATTTATTTTTTTATCTTCCAATAAAAAATATTTCTAATCACTAATTTGTTTTACAAATTTTGTATATTGTTAACACTGTTTGGGTTTTGTGGCCATCAGAAATAGAAATTAGTTTAATTCGACTACACGACAAAAGTAGCATGGACAAAAACCTGTTGCCGTGTTGCCTTGCTGTCTTCAATATAATCATTCTCATATGCACACATGTATTCTAATTTTGACAGGTGGTAGTCGCTAGTCTGCTGTGGCGAATGTGTTTAATGCTTCAATGATGAATTGTTCTCTTTTTTTTTGCACTTGATTTCATGAGTACACAAATATTGCTGTTCTCTTAAATTATAAACATACAATAGCATTTATTCTTCTTCCAACCAATGCAATATTTATTGTTGCTTAAAATCAAATTTCAGTACTGAATTTTATGTTTCAATAGTGTCTCCTGATATGAAATACTGTTATAGGAGACAACATGTTTGTAAATGTGGTTTCACACACGAGAACAATTTTTATGCCGCACAATTTTTGTTCTTTTAGTCCAATGATGTTCAGCCCATACAACAATTGTTTGAAAAAAATTCATACACATTTGTTACGCTCTTTTAAAAACTCCTTCATTCATCGTTGAGCAAGCGACGAAAACACATGCGTCGGAGTATCGTCATTTTTTTCAGGAATTTATTAAGCATTGTTGTTGGTTTTTGTTGAACAAAGCACAATAAACACACACGATTCAATTACAATTGAACACACAAAAAACAAAGTAAAAAAAATAAAAGCTACACGTCTACGAAATGAGATGTGAACGGTATTTTATGATAAATGAAGCTTTTCATAACATTCAATGCCTTTTATGCTACAAAATATTTAAGGCTGGAAATGAAAACGTTTTGAAAAGACATTTTTATTCATATCATTATGTAATTTGTTTTAGGTGTTTGCCAATATGTTTGCTGGGAGTTAGGGTTGCGAGAGCGAGCGCTAATACATCTCATTTTTATTTTTGATCATCTATGTTTTAGTCACACACGAGTCTAATTATGCTGGCATAAAATGTATACGTGTACTCAGCTTTGTATGTGTTGGTGTTTTTTGTATTCATTTGAAATTTGCCTTTCGTTGCATACACATTATTATCAGCGTTGTCAACTTTAAAATTTCAAAACGCACCAAAATGAAGAAAAAACGCACCATTCAACAAAAAACGCACCAAGTTCAGAATTTTTTTTTTATTGAAAATTTTTATTGAATTAATTTTGCATCTTTGTAATGGGATAAAACATTTTGTACAATGTTGGTTCTTGATGTCGTTTGTATCTAAATGGTCTTAAAACTGCAATGTGTTTCCGTGTTCCAGCATGCCGAACAAGGTTGGATATTTAGGCTTGATTTCGCATTTTGCTTTTGTGTTATTATTTGGTCAAGGCCGAATCCAATGCTTAAATTGCCCAAATCTTTTTGTATTTCCCTTATGATCTCCTTTTTTAGACTCCATTATTGACACTAACTTTAAATATTTCTTTTGTAAATATAAATTTTGAGAAGTAAAATTATTAAGGCTCAAGTTCAGTTTTATTAAATTAATGAAAATTCAAAATTACTAAGTTAATTTCAATTATCATAGATATATCAATATAAGTTCGAATAATAATTACGTTTATTATTAATAATAATAATAATAAAAATAAAAAATATATAAATATAAATTTTATTAATTTTAGTGTTATAACACTAGGTCCGTTTCTTTATTTAACATTGGAATCCCGCGGGATCCCAATTTGCACGAAAAGCGTTCCCGTACTCTAAAATTGGGCAAATGAAAGTGATTTTGAGAGAGCAATGTGCTTCTTCTTCTTGCACAAATCTGCCCGTACTTTTTCTTCGGGCTAGTTTGTGCAAGTAGTTAATCAATCAGCTGTTTATGGAATAAACAATAACTTATAAGAAATTTTAATTTTACCTAACAAGAATAATGATGAAATAATTGTTACTTTTGCAAAATGAAAAGCAAAATATGTATGTTTGGAGGTACAAGCATTTTATAAAAAACGAACAATGATCGCAAGTCTCAAGAATACTTTGTTTTTGCTAAGCTCTTTAACAGACTTGACAGCAACTTTTACGACAAAAACAATTATGAACTCTGAAAATCTAAAAAAAAAAACGGTTTAACGGGTTTTGTGAATGTGTTTTGGTACCTCTTAAACATCATTAATGGTTGCTCTTATTATGGTCTGTAAAATTGAATGTAAAAATTGTACACAATTGAATGAAATGATATTGAAACAGTTGTATTTTTTGTACAAAATTCTTTTTTCTCATACTGAAACAGAAAACTGTGTTTAATATGCTTTGGAGCCACTCAAAATTAAAAAAACGCACCAAAATTTAAAAAAAAGCGCACCACGCACCAACTCAGATATTTTTCGCACAAAACATTTAGAAAAGCACCAGAAAAGGTGCGAAACGCACCAAGTTGACAACGCTGATTATTATTATTATACGCATTAATGTATAAACACATTCGCAGACTACACGAACACACGAACACAAATGCTGCTAGCTACCGTTGTAGCCGTTTAGCCAGCTACTTAATTATTTTGGAAACGACAGATACACAGTAAACAGCTGATCCTGAATTGTTGCAACGATTCATTTATGTATATCACAGTATGGATTCGCTTTGACCAAAAAAAAAAATCATCTCATGGATCTCTTTTAGCTCCGGAGTTACGGGGTTCAAAACTTATTTTTTATTGCCCATAACTCCTAGAATATGGAACGGTTATAAGCGATGTGGATATCACTCTAAACTTCTCTAAAATACCTTTATACTGGTATACAATTTTTTAAAAACAATTTACCCATTGCGAGTGAAATTCAATTTTAAAATTTTTTTTATATGGACTTTTCAGTTTTACAAAGAACTTACCATGCTTTTATTTGGTGTATACTTGAAATCTGTCACCGATGAAATACGTAAGTTATGCTTCTTTAAAGATGATTTTAAGAATTAAATGAGTTATTTAGAGCATTTTGAAGTGATACCTATGTCGTTTATATTCGTTTTATATTGTAGGACTTATGATCAATAATATATTGAAGTTTTGAAACCCGTAACTGCGGAATCAAGAGAGAGCGCCGAAAAAATTACAAAAAAATTTTTGTACATATGAAAAGTAATATTATCAGGCTCAAGTTCAGTTTTATTGAATTAATGAAAATTCAAAATTCCTAAGAGTTTTTTTATGTAGGAAAATATTATTATTTATATCCAATCAGTTTTTAGCAGAACGTATCAGTACTGATTTCAAGGCCGCTACACCTCTCATCAGCGTTCAATTGTCCATCTTTACAATTTTCGTAAAGTGGATACTAATTGAGAAGAATATCAACTATTTAACCAGTTTTCAACAGAAATAGAATACGAGAAAAAAAAAATACGAGAGCTAAAAACTGACTGGATATAAATAATAATATTTTTTAACATAAAAAACTCTTAGGAATTTTGAATTTTCATTAATTCAATAAACCTGAACTTGAGCCTGATAATATTACTTTTCCTATGTACGTCAATATAAGTTCGAATAATAATTACGTTTATTCGTAATAATAATAATATAAAAATAAAAAAAAAATTTTAGGTAAAAAATTATAGCCCTGTGAGTTTTTTTAATTTTTAACAATGTTGGTATTTTTGACTCAAGTCAATATTCTAAATAACAATTAAGCTAATAAAAATTCTTAATGCATATATATTATTACATTTAAATTTTGTTATTTTCTTTTTTATTTTACAATAAAAAATATTTCTAATCACTAATTTGCTTTACAATTTTTGTTATATTGTCAACACTGTTTTGGTTTTGTGGCCATCAGAAATAGAAATTAGTTTAATTCGACAACACGACAAAAGTAGCATGGACAAAAACCTTTTGCCGTGTTGCCTTGCTGCAGGGCTGGGCAGTATTTGAAATACATGTATTTGAAATACGTATTTAAAATACAAATACGTATTTTGTATTTGTATTTTAAATACATAACCTGAAAGTATTTTGTATTTTGTATTTTAAATACATGTCCTGCAAGTATTTTGTATTTTGTATTTTAAATACATACAATAAATAGAAGTAGTTTGTATTTTGTATTTTAAATACATACAAAAAATCGCAGTATTTTGTATTTTAAAAACATAGTTAACAAAATATATTTTGTCAGTTTAATGCCGTGCTTCACTATCCTACACAATCGTACGATTCATTCACAGGAAAATCTTGCAAAAATCTGACCGACTTTAATAAATCGTTTCAAAGTGGTGTTGTAGGTGCCACACTATCATAGAAATCTGATGCCAAAACATCTGGTTGACAATAAATACTCCTCTGATCGCATGAAAACTATAATTTTATGAAAATTTTCATAAAATTTTACAAATCGCACGGTTTGCCAAAAAATCTGTCACACAGTTGCATTTTTAGTCCACACTACTATACATTTTTAGCCCACATGTCATATTTTGCAAATCGCGCGACTGTGTAGGATAGTGCGGTGATGGTTGTTTGCATTTTGATCTATTTATAATAAGGGTAATCACGATGGTGATTGTGCAAATATGCATTTTGCAAATTTGCTGTGCATATTAGTGTACTTCGTGAGCGTGCTTTTAAATTTATTGCATTATTGTGAAGAGCATGTAATTTTGTGTCGTGATTATCCTTAATGTATCATGCGTCAAACCAATAACCAAAAACTAGAATCGCTAAAAAACGTAACTATACAAATTCTTAGAGTTGGCATCAACGCAATTCAGCTGTCAACTCTAAAGCATTTTTTCACAATGCGATTTTATTTTGCAGGTAGTACTGTTACGACAACAAGTTTAACAATAAAAAAATAGCATGGTTCTTTTTGCATTGGGAGTCAACATAAGGGCGAACAATTTTCAATGTATGTATGTACGTGCCTCTCACTAGCAAGAATTGTGTGAGCCTGTGTTAGTAACACCACCTGTAAAGTGAATACATCTTCAGCGTTGGGCAGTATTTGAAATACATGTATTTGAAATACGTATTTGAAATACAAATACGTATTTTGTATTTTGTATTTTAAATACATATATGACGTGGAAGTATTTTGTATTTTGTATTTTAAATACATACATGATGTGTAAGTATTTTGTATTTTGTATTTTAAATACATAACCTGAAAGTATTTTGTATTTTGTATTTTAAATACATGATCAGCAAGTATTTTGTATTTTGTATTTTAAATACCGCAAACCATGTATTTTGCCCAACTCTGCCTTGCTGTCTTCAATATAATCATTCTAATTTTGACAGGTGGTAGTCGGTAGTCTGCTGTGGCGAATGTGTTTAATGTTTTACGGAACATACATAGTTGGCATAAATATTATGGCGAGAATAAGTGATGATGAATTGGCAATTATTTTAGGAGGAATTACAAGTATAAGAAGCGAATTTCTGAATATTTTTGGAATGAGGGAAAATTTTAAACATCAATATAAAAAATTTTTAAATTGCTTCACAACTTCTATACGAATAAAAAAAATGTAGCCAACATTTTTCAAAGTTTTTAATTTAATTGTGTATGTAAGTTATTAATTCTCTTAGAACTTTTGTAGTTTCTTAAGTAAATTCTGAGAATTTTTATAATTAATCGTTAAAAAGTTTTATGTTTTTTAAAAGATTTATTGACAAATTTAATCAATTAACAATTAATAAACATAAACCGCCTTATTTACAAAAAATATTTTCTGCTTATAAATAAAATAAAAACATATAAAATACCAAAATATAAAATTTTAGATTTATTTGAGAATGTACTCAAGAAAAAAATTTAAAAACATATAAAATACCTAAAAAAAAATTAAAAATGAATTGAGAATGTTTCATACTGTTTTATTAAAACATACATCTATATATATAAAAATGTAGAGCATTGTGTTTGGCATTGATGTTCTCTGTAATGCCTGAACCGATTTCAATTCTGTAAACTTCTCATGAAAGGTGACGTCAATACCAAGGTTTTTATGTATATACGGTTTTTGTGTGTGGATTGGTTTATGAGTTATAGTCGCTTCAGTAAGCCCACTTTTTCCAATCTTTATATATATAATTCTTCTGGCTGGGCCGATTTCGATGAAATTTTTTGTGTGTATTTGAGTTGGTCCCTGGATGGTTTAGATTTACAATTCGGTCCAATTGGTCAAAGGGGCGTGGTACCTCCCATACAAACGACATATTAAAAATCTATTATTTCTGCTCCTGATAACGGTATTTGAACAAAATTTGGTACGTCGGATTGGTGTGCATTTTTTAAGTGCTGCTGAAAATATGGGCGGGATTGGACAAAGGGGCGTGGTATCTCTCATACAAACCACAAATTAAAAATCTATTATTTCTGCTCCTGATAACGGTATTTGAACAAAATTTGGTATGTCGGTTTGGTGTGCATTTCTTATGTGCTGCTGAAAATATGGGCGGGATTGGACAAAGGGGCGTGGTACCTCTCATACAAACCACAAATTAAAAATCTATTATTTCTGCTCCTGATAATGGTATTTGAACAAAATTTAGTATGTCGGTTTGGTGTGCATTTCTTAAGTGCTGCAGCAAATATAGGCGGGATGGGACAAAGGGGCGTGGTACCTCTCATACAAACCACAAATTAAAAATCTATTATTTCTGCTCCTGATAATGGTATTTGAACAAAATTTGGTATGTCGGTTTGGTGTGCATTTCTTATGTTCTGCTGCAAATATGGGCGGGATTGGACAAAGGGGCGTGGTACCTCTCATACAAACCACAAATTAAAAATCTATTATTTTTGCTCCTGAAAACGGTATTTGAACAAAATTTGGTACGTCGGTTTGGTGTGCATTTTTTTAGTGCTGCTGCAAATATGGGCGGGATTGGACAAAGAGGAGTGGCACCACCCATATAACCCAAAAATTTAAATCGCCATATTTTGGGCATTTTTTGACCTATGTCGATGATATTTGGTACATATGGTATTGGCATAAATTGGAATACGTACCGGGAGAAAAGTGGATGGGACCACGCTCCTTTTTAGGAAAATTAAAAATCGTAATATAGGCTTAACTACTGGACCGATCGTCACAATAGCATATATATAAATACTTTTCATTTTATTTTATAACGAGGGGGGTAGCGAAGTACACCGGGATCAGCTAGTAGTATATATAATTCTACTGTACGTGCGTTGTAACTGAACTCCTCCTAAACGGCTGGACCGATTTGCATAAATTTTTTTGTATGCGTTTGGGTGGCGCCCCGGGTGGTTTAGATTTACAATTCGGTCCAATTGGACAAAGGGGCGTGGTACCTCTCATACAAACCACAAATTAAAAATCTATTATTTCTGCTCCTGATAACGGTATTTGAACAAAATTTGGTATGTCGGTTTGGTGTGCATTTCTTAAGTGCTGCTGCTAATATGGGCGGGATTGGACAAAGGGGCGTGGTACCTCTCATACAAACCACAAATTAAAAATCTATTATTTCTGCTCCTGATAACGGTATTTGAACAAAATTTGGTACGTCGGTTTGGTGTGCATTTCTTAAGTGCTGCTGCAAATATAGGCGGGATTGGACAAAGGGGCGTGGTACCTCTCATACAAACCACAAATTAAAAATATATTATTTCTGCTCCTGATAACGGTATTTGAACAAAATTTGGTACGTCGGTTTGGTGTGCATTTCTTAAGTGCTGCTGCAAATATAGGCGGGATTGGACAAAGGGGCGTGGTACCTCTCATACAAACCACAAATTAAAAATATATTATTTCTGCTCCTGATAACGGTATTTGAACAAAATTTGGTACGTCGGTTTGGTGTGCATTTCTTAAGTGCTGCTGCAAATATGGGCGGGATTGGACAAAGAGGCTTGGCACCACCCATATAACCCAAAAATTTAAATCGCCATATTTTGGGCATTTTTCGACCTACGTCGATGATATTTGGTACATATGGTATTGGCATAATTTGGAATACGTACCGGGAGAAAAGTGGATGGGACCACGCTCCTTTTTAGGAAAATTAAAAATCGTAATATAGTCTTAACTACTGGACCGATCGTCACAATAGGATATATAAATACTTTTAATTTTATTTTATAACGAGCGGGGTAGCGAAGTACACCGGGATCAGCTAGTATATGTATAAATTTTGTTTGCGCGACCAACCCCCTTCTTTTTTGTAATTCATGTTAACTCGACGATTGCGAACTAACGATTGAATGCGGTCTGTAAAAAAAGAAAACACAGAACCTGTGTATTCGTAAGTGTGTATGTATTAGTTTTGTGCTGGTTGTGCGGGTATGAGGCTGGATGAAAAATTGTGCCAACGAAAAAGCGCTCTCTTCACCCCTCTCGCCTAAAAACTCTAATTTTATGCCAGCATAATTAGACTCGTGTGTGAATCACCAATGAATGATGTTAAAAGCAACCAGCGTTGCCATTTCGGTGCTTTTCGGGTATTTTTTGGTGCTTTTTAACTTAATCAATACCCGAAATTTTGTTAAATACCCGTTTTTGTAAAGCGGGTATTTATAGTGCTTTTAAGAATTTCTCACAGTGCTTTTAGGTGCGTTTAAATAATCAAAATTTTTGACGCTGAACCATTTTCCTACTATTCTTTAAACACACCTAATACTTTTTTAACCAACTGCGTATAATCAAGGCGAATTAACACCAGGTAGTCGCAAGGCGAATTTGGAAGCTATGCAAATCATGTTGGAGCTCACTGGTGGAACATACAAGTAAGTAAGTAAAAGTGAATGAAATAAACATATGGAACATATAATTGATAAAAATTGCATTACTGTTTTAAAGGAGTCGGAATTCATGTATGATCAGTCCGCTGAGCCAGGAGATACATATATGCCATTATGTGTTATATAGGCAAGGTTTTAATCACAATGTAAGTTAATTTTATTTAAAAAATTAGATAAAAATATCTTGCAGTCCTTCCCAATTTTTAGAAACAAACAAACTTACACTCCGCTTTTGTTATTGGTCGCTTTGGATGGCTCTCTAAAGCATTTACCACGCGAGGGTAAACTTTACGGCAATAGGTTGAAGAGAGGCGGCCTGGATGATATTGCAAAGGCGGAGTGAAAACAAAATGAATTTCAATCAGATCTGGACAAATCGGAAATATGCGTTGGTGAAAAGAATTCTAATCTAGCAGATAATGTTGACACATGGGCTGATTTTCTCCACTCTCGCTATCATCCTCGCACTGTAAATATTATCAAACAATACCGGCATGATAGTGAAAAACAAACGCTAGACACTTTCCCGCGGCGTTGAACTATGGCAGACAGAGGAGTTTCCAAGATGATTTTTGCGATCGTATACGTCAGTATGTTGAGATATGTATGTGATTTTTTGCAGGATTTTCAAAAGACTTTTGATTCCTTTAATGGGTTTTCTGGTTTGGCTACCAAATGTTTAGAATACACAAATCATGAATAAAAAAAGTATGCCCATACACAAATACAGTGTATATTGAAATTAAATATTGATTTATTATATACATATATTCGGCTTAAGGTCATATGAAAAAATTAATAAAACACATATATATTATGTTTTCGTACATGTACATACATATATATCACATCCATTTTTCAATACTTTGTTATATGTACATATGTATTTTAAACAATAAAAAAAAACTAACCAAACTTTTAAACATAATCAATTTTTGACACTTCAGATTCGCAGCTGATCTCTGTTTCGGCTAACGAGGCCACCTGGTCTTTAATTCGCCTTGCGTATAATTTGCATCTATATTATGATTAGTACTCGCAAACTGTTGTTTGAATTCTAGAATTTCTCAAGAATCTTTTTTATTTAAATTCGTTCAGAAATTTTTATGATTTATTTATTTAGCAGTGATCTTTCTTTCAATATTAGTACATATCCTTTGATATGTTTTTTATTCAAATTTAAGCAAGAAAGTGCCTTGGTTATTATCAACCTGCACAGTTATTAAAATTAAGTTTTTCATTGATGTTAAAGTTGATATGTGCTAAAGTTCATCATATAACAATGGCTTTTCCCTTAGATCGAAAAACAAATACTTATATAGAAAAGCTTCGGAAAATTATCCAGTTTTTAAAACGTGGCCTAGAACAGCAAAAGATAAACTAGAAGCATATTTTATTTGTTGTAATTGTGAAATAAAAGTTCGATAAAGCGATTTACTCCGACATAGTCACACAAAAAGTCATGAAAAAGCAATAGATCTGTCTTTTGATCCACCAGACCCAAAACAAAATTAGGTTAGTGCTTTTGTACCCGAATTTTTTTTTTATATTTACCCTTTTTTACCCTATTTCCATGGGCTCACAGTGCTTTTGATGTTGCAAGAGTTGGCATCACTGAAAGCAACGGTTTGTACTTTGCATTTTAGTTATTTTATATTAATTCGCGCGTTGAGTGGTTGAAATTAGAAAAAATTAATTTAGAAAGTACATGTATATTTTTATTTCATTATGGATATAGATGTAAGTATTAATTATTATAATAAGTAAATGCATATGTACATACATACATATGTATATCGATGAAAATGTATATTGATGAAAATTGTATTACTCACGTTTTAGAAAAAGAATCATAAATGGAAATCTTTTTTTAAATCTTTTTTTTTATTATTAATATTTTTAGTTTTGATCATTACTTTTTTTATTATTCATGTTTTTATTTCATTTCTTCTCATTCTAGAAACTGTAGTAGCTTGAATTTTTTTACGTTTATTAATGAATAAAAAAAATCTAATTTAAATTTTTCTCTAAAAAATAAAAGATTTTACTCTCAAAAAAGTTTAATTAAAATGAACTATTGAACAAAATGAAGTGCACAACATATTTCTTGCACACTTGATAAAACTGTCCACTCAAATGAGGTGCAATGAATTTTGCGTTGTTTACTCTCTTGTTCTCTGTATTTACTGTTTAGTCATATTCCCATACAAATACAATCAATATTTGCGCTTCAAAAATATGCAATAATGTACACTTTTTAACATCTCGCGCTCACCTTTAGTACATACGTATGTAAGTACATATGTATGTATGTATGTACATATGTATCTTTCCACTGTTTGTTTTAAAAATATTACAAATATATATATGTATGTATGTATGTATATGTATGTACATACATATTTACTATGTGTGTATACAAACCCCTAAAATAATTCATACATAAATACATACATATGTACATATGTGCATACATGTGAAAAAAATATACATGCTGTTACATACATACATATACATATGTATGTGTATGTACATAAGTATAACCATACATCGCATACATACATACATATGTATGTATGTATGTATGTAGTATGTAAAAGACAATTTTAACAAAAGTGCTTTTAATGATGTGTTTGAAACTGCACCTTAAAGCGATATACATATATGTATGTATGTATGTACATACATACACATATCGATTTGTAATATTTTTAAAACAAACAGTGGAAAAGATACATACATATGTACATACATACATATGTACATATGTATGACTAATGAGTGACGAAATACTTAGTACATACATATATGTATATATACATATGTATGTACTATGTACATATGTATGTATGTACGTTTGCACAATTTCTAAGTATATATGTACCATAGACAGCAGAAAATTTACAAAATCTAATATATTCATAAGAAATTAAAAAAAAAATCTTAAAAATGGTCACTGAACATGGGATTCAGGTAATAGTTTACTAAATTAAAATAAGAATTTTTATACATACATATGTACATACTTACATACCTTACTAAAAATCTCATACAAATCTAATAAATATTTACATACATACATATGTACATAGTTTATTTGTTGTCTGTCAGCCATGATGGCGTGCATTTTTCAACATATCGATTTTTCATGACTCGCGAAAATTCAAGTAACTGCTTATACATACATACATACATATGTACTTACATGGGTACATACATATGTAAGTATGTACATTGCTTTTGTAATTTTTTGTTACAAAATAATTGGTGTTTGTTATAACTTTCAAATTCATACATACTTACTTACATAGTATGTACTTACCAGCGTTGTCAACTTGGTGCGTTTCGCACCTTTTCTGGTGCTTTTCTAAATGTTTTGTGCGAAAAATATCTGAGTTGGTGCGTGGTGCGCTTTTTTTTAAATTTTGGTGCGTTTTTTTAATTTTGAGTGGCTCCAAAGCATATTAAACACAGTTTTCTGTTTCAGTATGAGAAAAAAGAATTTTGTACAAAAAATACAACTGTTTCAATATCATTTCATTCAATTGTGTACAATTTTTACATTCAATTTTACAGACCATAATAAGAGCAACCATTAATGATGTTTAAGAGGTACCAAAACACATTCACAAAACCCGTTAAACCGTTTTTTTTTAGATTTTCAGAGTTCATAATTGTTTTTGTCGTAAAAGTTGCTGTCAAGTCTGTTAAAGAGCTTAGCAAAAACAAAGTATTCTTGAGACTTGCGATCATTGTTCGTTTTTTATAAAATGCTTGTACCTCCAAACATACATATTTTGCTTTTCATTTTGCAAAAGTAACAATTATCTCATCATTATTCTTGTTAGGTAAAATTAAAATTTCTTATAAGTTATTGTTTATTCCATAAACAGCTGATTGATTAACTACTTGCACAAACTAGCCCGAAGAAAAAGTACGGGCAGATTTGTGCAAGAAGAAGAAGCACATTGCTCTCTCAAAATCACTTTCATTTGCCCAATTTTAGAGTACGGGAACGCTTTTCGTGCAAATTGGGATCCCGCGGGATTCCAATGTTAAATAAAGAAACTGACCTAGTGTTATAACACTAAAATTAATAAAATTTATATTTATATATTTTTTATTTTTATTATTATTATTATTAATAATAAACGTAATTATTATTCGAACTTATATTGATATATCTATGATAATTGAAATTAACTTAGTAATTTTGAATTTTCATTAATTTAATAAAACTGAACTTGAGCCTTAATAATTTTACTTCTCAAAATTTATATTTACAAAAGAAATATTTAAAGTTAGTGTTGTAGTGTACACATGTCATACAACTTGCACAGTAGGTAAATACCAACTTTAAGTGTGTAGCGCAACAAGCGATAATGTTACACATGTTGAAGTGTGGCAAAAGTTATTTGGAACAAATATTAAATTACAAAAATTACTGTGTGCAAGTTGATGACACATGAAAATTTAATTCAATTTAATTTTATGATATTTTATTTTTCTTTATTAATAAATTGAGTGATTTACAAATCACTCAATTCTAGATTATCATATAGATTCTCATAAGTAGTATTTAAGCTAGAATATTTTGTAAATAAAATCAGACTTAAACTATCAACATAATTCGGCACTTGCTTGCCTTGGTTTTTATTTAAGTTTCAAAAATATTCTGGCAGTTCTTTTGAACGCCTAATTACTAGCTGGAACCCTTCCAGCTGTTTAAAATAAACCAAGGGCTATAGGGAAAGAAAATATAAACATCCTTCCACTCTCCACATGGCGATCCTGCCATAACATTCTCAAAACATTAGTACACCACATCCTTTCACTCTCCACATCCTTATTACTCCACATGGCGATCCTGCGGATTTCGAACTGATCCTGCCGATTCGGACCAACCATAAAAAAAAAATTATTATCAAAAATTTTATGATCCTGCAAAAATCTTTCAATCCTGCGGACTTCGAACTGATCCTGCCAGAATAAAGAATCCAGAAATTAAAAATTTGCTAGTAATAGAAAGTACCAATCATGACTCGTGGAAATCAACGTGACTTAGCCTGTCAAAAGAACACCAAAAATTTGGCTGAACAAAGCACTGACAATCTAAAACGACGTAAACACGTTTGGGTTTGGTTTATAAAAATCGCAATTGTAAGATGTTCTCTAGTTTCAATATTTTAAGTTTTGCTTAAATAATTTACAATTATACATACATACAAACTTAACTTAAAACAGCATTAAAATAATATAAAAATCAACAAAAAAAAGCAAGCACAACAAATAATATGAATGAATTGCAAAAAAAAAAAAAAATATACAAAAGAAATTGAATTATAAATACATACATACGTTAATTTTACTTACAAATTAATTAATTGAATATATAAAAACAAATGGGAATTTACTGAAAGAATGAATATTTAACTGAAAACCTATTGAATATTATTATTATTATATATATGTAGTTTAAAATATAAATTAATTATACATACATATATACATTTTTATTTATTTCTTAACATTTTTAACTTACACACTAAATACACACAACTTCCAACATTCATGTACACATACTCTTTACTTAACCATCAACAAACCAAGTCTTCTTATTAAATAAATCAAGTTAAGATATTACAAGATATTATTAATTGAAATCATACAAGCATTAAAATTATATCTAAATAGAGACAGACGGAATAATAGGGAGAGACTTCTTAAGAGAATACTTATGCAAAATAGATTACGAGACATTCACAATTTCTTTGTTTACCAATAATGAAACCATAATTCTGCCAATGCAACCAAAAGCATTCGACACATTAAAAATAACTATACCACCACGAACAGAAATCATACAACCATTGAAATTAAACCTTACAGAAGACAGCGTAATTTTTAATAATGAATTAAAACCAGGTATATTTTTAAGTAATTCAATAGCTCCAAAAAGCGGCATGACACACTTAAAAATTTTAAACACAGCGAACGAGGAAATAACTTTACAGGGCATTAAACTTCAAACTGAACCACTAAAAAACTATGACATATTATATTACACAAATGGAAACAATGACGAACGTTTTAAACAAATTCTAAATGACTTGCAATTAAATAATACTGATGAATATGCAAAATCAGAATTAATAAACATATTCAGAAGATATCAAAATGTATTTCATTTAGAGAGTGAGAAATTAACTGTAAACAATTTTTATAAACAAAACATAACAGCTTCAGATAATACTCCGGTGTATATAAAAAACTACAGACTACCCCACTCGCACACGGACATAATAAATGAACAAGTACATAAAATGTTACATGACGATATAATAGAACCATCAATTAGCCCCTACAATGCTCCACTTCTTTTGGTACCCAAAAAGAATACAGAAGACAAACGAAAATGGAGACTTGTAGTAGACTTTAGAAAGTTAAATGACAAAATAGTTAATGACAAATTTCCACTAACTAGATTAGAGGATATTTTGGATAAACTAGGAAGAGCTAAATGGTTTTCGACTCTTGACATGACTAGCTCATTTCACCAAATTCAGTTGGACAAGGACTCAAGACCACTTACAGCTTTCTCTACACAACAGGGACACTACCAATTTAAAAGACTACCATTTGGACTCAAAATTTCATCAAACAGTTTTCAGAGAATGCTTACGATAGCACTTTCAGGACTTGATTCAGAAGCTTTTCTTTCTGTCGATGACATCATTGTCTATGGATGTAGTTTGAACCATCACAATGAAAATCTTGTCAAAGTTTTAGACAGACTTCAACGATACAACTTAAAACTGAATCCAAAGAAATGTTGTTTTTTTGAGACCAGAAGTAGTTTACTTAGGACATTTAATAACAAAGGACGGCGTGAAAACAGATCCAACTAAATATGAAGTTATTAAAAATTACCCAACACCCAAGAACGCAGACGAAGTTAGACGTTTCGTTGCATTCTGCAACTATTATAGAAAATTCATACCGAATTTTGCGGACATTGCAAAACACTTAAATATGATATTGAGAAAATCAGTAAAATTTCTATGGACAAAAGAATGCCAAAATGCTTTTGATACCCTAAAAGAAAAATTAATGAACCCACCAATTTTGCAGTACCCAAATTTTGACAAACCTTTTATTTTGACGACTGACGCCTCAAACTACGCACTAGGAGCAGTCTTATCACAAGGTGAAATTGGAAAAGATTTACCTATTTCTTACGCAAGTAAATCACTTCAAAAGCATGATATGAACAAACCCATCATTGAAAAAGAATTGCTCGCAATTCACTGGGGAATAAATTTCTTCAAACCATATTTATACGGTCAAAAATTCATAGTGGTAACAGACCACAGACCATTGATATCACTATTTTCACATAAGAATCCTTCATCAAAAATGACAAGAATTAGACTAGATTTAAGCGATTATGACTTCTCGATAATTTATAAGAAAGGAAAAATTAACACTAATGCGGACGCATTATCAAGAATAGAAATAAACTCAGACATACTAAAACAAATGATACCGTTGGAAAATGATGAAAAAGAAAAGAGAATTCTAATAAGCACAAGGGCAATGACAAAGAGAATTGAAAAAGAGACAAATAAAGAATATAATGAGGCAAATAATAAAGAACATAATGAGGCAAATAACAATTTTAGTGAAACACGTGTAGAAGAAAAGAGTATGGAAAAATGTAATTCTCGGAAGCCTGATCAACTTCAAATATGGGAATGCACATCCATAAGTGATATAAAAAAAAAACATTAAGAAATTGCAATTTAATAGATTTGAAAACATAAAAGAAGTCGACATATATATTGAAAATAATATTGTGCACATTGGACATAATGATAATTCATCGAAACCAGTTTCGACCATGAAGAAATTGTGTACCCAAAATAAGAATGCTATGAATATAGGATGTAACGATAATTCATCGAAACAAGATTCGATTATGAAGAAGTTACATACCAAAAATATACATGATAATAATATGCATGCAAGATTCAGCGATAACTCAGCGAAACTAGATTCGATACTGAGAAAACTGATATCAAAAATGAGTAAAGAAAATATAAAAGAATTAGCGCTAGCAAATAACGATAAAATATTTAAAGTATATACGAAAGAAGAATTAAAAGAAGCATATGCAAAGATAAAAATAAATAACAAAAGTCCTCAACTAAAAATATTAATATACAATGCCCCAAAAAGAATAACAGATGATATTCTAAAATATTAACTAATTGACGAATTCCACAATACCACACACGCAGGCCTCTTAGGAATTAGAAAAACAAATTAAATCTAAGAATAGGAGACCTAGTGTTAATCAGAGTAGAAAATAGAAAGAAAAATCAAAGTCCATATAAAGGACCCTATACAATTTTAAAAAGAAACAATGTAAATACGGTAATAAATTATAATGGTATAGAAATACACAATAATAATCAATTAAAACCATATATAGGCTTTAGAAACAATAATTAAGTACACAATAAACACTAAAAATTATAAGAATACTATTTTAAAAATTATAAAAATATTAAATACTACATTTAGAATTATGTAAATTATAAAATTATAACTATATAAAAAATTACTTTGTAAAACTATAACATAAGTAAATAGAAATTAAGAATTATTTTACAAATATTATCGGTACTATGAATATCAAGAAAAATCAATCCCCTAATTTTTCTCTTAGCGGTGAGGGTGTAGTGTACACATGTCATACAACTTGCACAGTAGGTAAATACCAACTTTAAGTGTGTAGCGCAACAAGCGATAATGTTACACATGTTGAAGTGTGGCAAAAGTTATTTGGAACAAATATTAAATTACAAAAATTACTGTGTGCAAGTTGATGACACATGAAAATTTAATTCAATTTAATTTTATGATATTTTATTTTTCTTTATTAATAAATTGAGTGATTTACAAATCACTCAATTCTAGATTATCATATAGATTCTCATAAGTAGTATTTAAGCTAGAATATTTTGTAAATAAAATCAGACTTAAACTATCAACATAATTCGGCACTTGCTTGCCTTGGTTTTTATTTAAGTTTCAAAAATATTCTGGCAGTTCTTTTGAACGCCTAATTACTAGCTGGAACCCTTCCAGCTGTTTAAAATAAACCAAGGGCTATAGGGAAAGAAAATATAAACATCCTTCCACTCTCCACAGTGTCAATAATGGAGTCTAAAAAAGGAGATCATAAGGGAAATACAAAAAGATTTGGGCAATTTAAGCATTGGATTCGGCCTTGACCAAATAATAACACAAAAGCAAAATGCGAAATCACGCCTAAATATCCAACCTTGTTCGGCATGCTGGAACACGGAAACACATTGCAGTTTTAAGACCATTTAGATACAAACGACATCAAGAACCAACATTGTACAAAATGTTTTATCCCATTACAAAGATGCAAAATTAATTCAATAAAAATTTTCAATAAAAAAAAATTCTGAACTTGGTGCGTTTTTTGTTGAATGGTGCGGTTTTTCTTCATTTTGGTGCGTTTTGAAATTTTAAAGTTGACAACGCTGGTACTTACATATGTACAGGGCTGGGCAGTATTTGAAATACATGTATTTGAAATACGTATTTAAAACACAAATACGTATTTTGTATTTGTATTTTAAATACATAACCTGAAAGTATTTTGTATTTTGTATTTTAAATACATGATCAGCAAGTATTTTGTATTTTGTATTTTAAATACCGCAAACCATGTATTTTGCCCAACTCTGCATATGTATATTATTTGGATGATAAACATACATATGTATGTACATACGTATGTATGTATGTAAACTAACACGATGAAATAGCTTATGCTCAAAAGAGTTACATACATACATATGTACATATGTATGTAAATTAGTTATGAGGAAAACATTTACTAGCATAAAAGGTTGAAAGACCCACCTATAGGTACATACTTATGTACATATGTATATACATATGTATGTATGTATGTACATACATACATATGTATGTAAGTATGTACATTAAAAACTACAATAGGACAATAATAATTTCTTTGAAAGTATACCTATGTACATACATACTTACATATGTATATACATACATATTTAAATTTTTTTAAGTTTTAAATACATACATATGTACATAGTATGTATATACATACATACATAGATTCCAAGTCCTATCTCCTTACCCTGTAGTAAATAAAATAATCGGTTGATAAAAAACACTAATTTTAAATTAACTATTTTGCAACTGACTACAAATTGGTTTAAATCTCATACAGATATCAACCAAACATAGTTTATAGAATCACACATAAGAAATAAAAAAAAAGTAAATGAAATGAAAATAAAATAAAAAAAGGGTGTCATAAAGTCAAATGACACATGTTGAAAAAAACTACATATGTATATATTCACCCCTATCGTGAATAATTTTCCACGTGAAATTTTTTCACTTTTCACGTATTTGCCATCGTGAACAACTCGCATGAACAAATTTTATTCAGTCCAGAATAACAACGTGAAAAATGTTCACTGAAAAAAATTCCCCTTATCGTGAATAAATATTTCCCTCGGAATTTTTTCACTTCTCACATTGATATTTTCACTTTATTTTTGATGGGGAATAGAACAGAAATTATATGTATTTCTTCTTATAATTCGAATATTAAAGCTTAAAAAGTTTATTTTAATGAAAAGTTTTGATAATAAGGCACAAACTGATTTATTTCTCAACAAAATGCAAAAAATCAGGTCGATTGCCTGCAGATTTGTGAAACTTTAATTTGTTGGCATTATTTCGTTTTGTTGGCTTTCCAAAAAGTAGCCGAATTATTTTACCACATAAAAGTTAGAATGCAATAAACAGACGGAGCAACCAAACTAAAGCTCCAACACTGAATATTTAACTTTGATTTTTGAAGTTTTCTTTAAAATAAATATGTATGTCCGTGTATATTTTTGAACAAAAAGTTGTATGATTTTTTATTTTTTAATCTTCTTCCCTTTTTTACATTCACTAACAACTGATAGCGGGAATAATTTTTCACGGGAGATTCACGATACCATTTTTCCCTTCGAGTGGAATTAAAATTTCACGTGAACAAAAATTTCACTTCTTATTCACGATAGGGGTGATTATTATTATTTACATACATAGTTTAATCTTATAAATAAATTATATGATTAAAAAAAGAAGGTGAGCATATGTAGCTGCCTGGGCTACCAGCTCTGTGCGGGAGATTCATATGTATGTATGTATGAGTTAATATGTAAGAGGCTTTTTGATTTATATGCGGATGAGGAATGCTTTTAGTCATATTGATAGTTTTGCTTTTATAAGTTTATAGATGTTGTTGATGTTTGTTGTTGAAGGATCTTGCAGTACTTTGAGACGTTTTGTGTTGTTGAAGTGTTTAACCCTTAAGCTAAGATCCCACTATCGGCGCAAACAGCACAATCTGCGACAATTTTTATCGTGATATATCGGCACACATGTAAAAACATTGCACAATTAATTTTTGGGCGGTCCCATTATCGTCGCATATTGCGACAATATTTTTCGGCTCATATCGGACAAATCTCAATTGCGACAATAATCGGTACAATGCGATTACACTATCGTGCATTATTGGGCAAATTAAATCATGTATGTATTGTATGTACGAGTATGTATGTATGTACGTATATGTATATGCGTTTGTTTATTTGCTTGTTGGCAGATACAGTTTAATTTTCGGCATTTATTACAATGAAAAAGAGAAAACTGCTTTGGCCATATATATTGTGTATATAATTAATATAGGAGTATTAATATGTATATAATAATAAAAAATTAATGAATTTTAATTGAATTTACTACTACGCAACACGTACTTCTATTCTTGTTATTTTGTAAACAGATGTTTTCAGGGATGGTAAAATCGTTTTTTTTTTCTGTTCAACAGTACAAATGTTATATTAAATGTTTTAATATATATATAAAATATAACATTTTATGCGCACAAATACTTAGGAATATATGTTTTTAAAATATTATTACTTGTTATGGGTTAGATAATTTACATATGTGCATTTCGTTGGTAGTTAAATATCAACTCATCAGTTGATCTTTACTAAAAACATGAATACTTGAGTAAAAGGTTATATTTTGTAAAAGGGAAGTTTGTTTTTATTTTGCCTTATAAAAATTTTTATTGCCAACAAAAGGTTGTGTAACTGTATAAAAGTTATAAGAAATGTAAACGGATTTATATCGAATGAAAAAAAATTATTTGTGTGATGTTTTTAAAGTTTTTTAAAAGCAATTTTGCGTATGCTTTAGTAATTCGCAAACTTTTTATTGCGAGTTTATGTATGAGAAGATGAGTTTTGGAACTTTTTAAATATGAATAGTAAATATCTACTGATGAGTTGGTATTAAGCTAACAACGAAATGCATATATGTACATAGATTACCTAACCCATAACAATTTTTTAAAAATATATGAATAAAATATAACATTTATTCGAGCAAATACTCAAGAATTTGTTGTTAAAATTTTTATTAATTTTTTGCAAATATGTAGATTTGCTAACCCACAACAAATAAATTAAATTTAAATGCATAAAAGATAATAAAAAATTAATTTTGGTACAATTAAGCTTAAAAACAATAGTTTTACAAGGTGGTGCAATTTCAAAATTCGGTTTTCCAGCCCGTGTATCGGCACTGGTTGTCGACTTTGATCGGCGCACGAGTGGCCGACAAAAATCGGCGCATTTTTTACAAATTGATTGCATTGCGCCGATAGTGGGATCTTACACCCCGACCACACAAGCAATAAGTTAGGCAATTATTGCCGTGGCAAGCTTCAAATTCGGTTGCCAACACAAGATATTAACGTGTAGACTGCACAAATATGTATTTGAATACATATTCAGCAACAGATGTTAAAACACATTGCTGAGCAATAATGTTTTAACACATGCTGTCTTAGCTTTATAAATACTTTTATTGCCAACAAAAGGTTGTGTAACTGTATAAAAGTTAAAAGAAAAGTAAACAGATCAACAAGAGGGTGTTAACTCAAAACTTTAAAATTTTCAGTAGAGGCAAAAAACCTTTTTTTATACTATTCTTCTATCACAAAGATTGTATTGTATTTTTTGGGTGAAAGAGTGGAGAAAATGATGTAAAATTTTTACAGTGGATAGATATGACCAATGTACATCGATTTCTTGCAAAAACGAAATTTTAAAAATTTTGAGTTAATACCCTCTTGTTGATCAAGTGCGATATATTGAATGAAAAAAAAAATATTTGTGTGATGTTTTTAAAGTTTTATCGGCGCTTCAAGGATGATTTTGATTGTCCATACTCAGCACAATTTCGGCGCAGATTATCGTAATTTGAAAAATTGTTTGCGTTCACACTATCGGTACATGCATTGTGACGAAAATTGGTACATCTTAGCTTTAGATCCCACTCTCGGCGCAAACAGCACAATCTGCGACAATTTTAATCGTGCTATATCCGCACACATGTAAAAATATTGCCAATTAATTTTTGGGCGTTCCCATTATCGTCGCATATTGCCACAGTTTTTTCGGCTCATAGCGCCCAAATGCCAATTGCGACAATAATCGATACAATGCTATCACACTATCGTCCATCGTTGGGCAAATTAAATCATATGGTTTTATTTCTTTGCTTGTGGCAGATACAGTATAATTTTCGGAATGGATATCTATAAAAACAGCAAGCTGCTTTGGCTCTATATATTTTTTGCGTCAATGCTTAAAAAAAAGAAAAATATAAGAAATAAAATAACACTTAAAAAACGTAGCATTTGGGTAAGAGACTGGTTAATCAATAATAAAGAATTAATATATTTTAATTGAACTTACAGCACAGTACGTAGTTTTTATTCTTGTTGTTTGTAAACAGCTGTGTTCAGGGATGGCAAAATGGGTACAACAGTACAAATCAAGGCGAATTATAACAAGGTTGGAGCAAGGGCGAATTCAAAAATTCGCTTTGTACAAATTAATGCCTAATTCTATTTTATTTGTAATCTTTGTTTACAAACAATTTGTGATATATATTGTAAATTAAAATTTTAATATTTTTAAAAGCATATGTACAACATTTAGAGGCATTTATTTATATTCTTTAACATTCGAGTATACTTCAAGTTAATGTTTGTTTTTGACTGCTCATGTCAGCTGTTATAAGGTTTGTTTGGAAAGCGCTTTTATAACATAATTTGACGTTTTAGCTTGATGGACGGCTTATTTGACGTTATAGCTTGACGGACGGCTTTTCTGTTGTAGCATTTTGGAAAACTCTACTGCAGAAGGAAGTGAAAAAAGTGTAGCCAAAATTAATAATTAAAAAAAAAATTGGAAATTAAAATAAGCTATAAAAAAACTCTCATTGTAGTTACTTGACGCGGCAACGAACTAAAAATAAAGAAAAGTTATAAGTTTGTGTACCCCACCACAAATAGGTATTTGAAAATAAATTTTTAACTTCAAGTTATGACAGCATTTCATGTTAGGTGTAGACGTAGAGCATTGGTGCCCAGGCCCTGTGCTCTTCATGCTCATTTGTTTTTGTAATACTCTTAGCTATAGGCTGTGTGTTTTAATATAATCATACAGCACTCAGCAGCCTCAATGCGAAATACACAGACAACTTTGTCTTATTATTTTTTTTTTGTCGTTCTTCAATGCATACACGCAAGAGCAAGGCAACGACACTTTCGTATGCTTTGCTGGTAAACATTGACGACAGCGATCATCAATATACATTTTGTTTTTGTTTAACGTATGATATGAAATAAATATATGAAATATATTTTTGTGTTTTCTTTGCATGTACGAGTATTTGTTTTTACAACAAAAAATTTTGAATAAAAATTTGTTTTTCTCTAAATGTATTGGTGTTTGCTCTTCCATAAGGAACTTGTGGGCACCGCGGACGTAGAGTATGTGGCGCACAAAAACAAGGGGCGAATCAAGGCGAGAAATTTAACGCGTTTCTCTGTCTATGAAAAGCGGTAAAATTTATTTGATAAACAAAAACAAATTTTTTATATGTATTCAATTTTGTTTTAGTTTTCCATGATACCAATATTTTTTTTTATTTTTAGTAGAGATATTAGGAATTTTTTGTCGATAAATAGCTCAAAAAGAACTTTTAACTAATAAATTCTGAATTTTCTTCGAGTTTTTTCGAGATTTTTTTTTATTATGAAACTTCAGATAATTTCCAACAACTTTTATTTGTAGCAAAATCGATCTGAAAAAATCAACATTTACAAGGTTTCAACAAAAAAACTCTATTTATACATTTTTAATTCAATTTATTTTTAGATATTATTCTCGACCTACAATTTAATGTTTTAACGTGGTAATATTATTTTTTAAGGTCCTTTTTACTTTCCATTCGAGGAGTTTTCTTACGACTTTTTAATGTCACTGCCATAACTCCTTCACTATTCTTTTCTATAACTCGTTTTGAAACACTCGTTAATAATTGTACATGTCTTTCTGTTCCTTGTATGTGCATTGGAATTTGTGGATCAGCCAGTGGTGGTTCATCAAAATCTAAGTATTCTACCAAGTGATCATATGGAATCTGTCGAGTAAATGCTGGTTCAAATAATATATCGTCGTTATTCATATCAACCATATTGACATAATCGGTAGCATCGCAATTTAAGATATATTTATTGTAAACTCTGAGTTTAGTTGGATCGTACAATTTTTCTCGATAGTGTAAAATCTTTTTGATAGCTCTATTCCGTATTGCTTTTCGATCATCAAATAACATTGTTAATAAGATATTTTCTGGATGTGCGTAATATGAGTTGCTTTGAATTACACCATCTACAATATTACGAAAGTTTGGTTGTAAGTATCGTGTCCAACGTATAAATTTTAATAAAAGTGCACTGCCAGAGTTATAAATCTTCACATTGAAGTACATTCGCACATAAACTGTAATAATATAAACTGCCAAAGTTTTTAAATTGGTCGATGGTGTATTAGTTTGTTTATTGGAAAATGTCACCAGTACAATAAGATATAATATCTTTTAAATTCAGTACTGGACATCAATATTGGCAACATGTACAATTTGATTACCTTATAAATGATAACAATAAAATTTTATAAAATAATAATTAAAATTGTATATGCATGTAAATAATGGTGTTTTCTTTTCTGCACACCCTGGTAAAAGGTATATGCATAAAATGTAGAGTCCACCCTGTAATAATGCAACTTCTTGTTTCACTAGAACAAAAAACAATTTATGAAAAAGTATAACCCCCTGTTTTTAGCAGCTAGTGAGGGTAATTTTTTTAGAATAAAACACACCTCCATTTTACAGAGAAAAACATTTTTAAGAAACAAACACCAAAGTACACTTTTTACATGGAGATGTACCATTTTTTTGTATAAAACACCATAAGTGACAATATCTTTGGTTTAATAAATTAGCTACAATGAACAAGAATAAAAACAATTTTTTGTTTTGTTGTCATTTGAAAAAATTGAAAATTTCCCTTTTAAAATGTACTACGTTGCTTGTGCTTTGAATGTTATGTGGAAGTAGATTCCAGAGCCGTGTGGCGTATATAAATAAGTGTCGTGCCGACGTTTTGTAGTGATAAGGGATATGCAATATAATTTTGCCTCTAGTCGATCTTGCAAATATTAATTTTTTAAATAGATAGTTGGGTTCCTAGCTGTAGATTACTTTGTGCAGAAAAATTAAACTTCGACATTTTAGGAGATTGTCAAAAGAAACGTTAAACAATTTCTTTGCAAATTGGGAAACGCTGTCGGTCCTTCTCAGAGTAAAGACGTATCTGGGGATATTATTGAGCGCAACTCTCAACTTTCGCTTGTCAAAAGCATTACACCCAGAAAAATTTCACATCCATATAAAAGTGTTGGCAAGAGGTACGATTTGGCTAACAACATTCTAATTTTTAATGGAGTAAAATAATCATTAATCCATAATGTTCTTAGCATACCATATGTTTTTGCTGTTGCATTATTGATATGGTCTGTCCACGAAAGCGCTGAATTAAAAGTGATCCCCAACTTTTTTGCCGGGGGTACGATTTCAATTTTTGAATTTCCCAGAAAAATGTCCAGCTTGTATGTGGCGAGGTACACATTACCGCTAACTGTGACAAAATAAAAGGTTATACCAAAGCAAACAAATGTGGCGATTCCTTTATTCTCTTTTTAAAAATTCGTCGAACAGAAAAACAAATGCTACTCCCGATCAGCCCAACACCCCTTTAAACTACCCACAGTTACCTCAACCGTCGTCTAGCCATAATCAATACTCAAATGTTTTAAAGTCTAACACGACTCTTACTCAACAAAAACCTAATAGTCAATTTTCTTACGCTAATATTTCAAAGAGTAACCAGACTACGGCGCAAAAAACTATAGCAGTAAATGAAGAATCAGGGCCTAATTTTAGTCGCATTGAAGCCTCGACAGAGAGCCTAATACAAACAGTAAATACATTTACTCTCAACATGTGGTGTATGATGCAGGAAATGTTGAAAATGCTGTCTACCTTGTTGCAAGCTGTATTGAACAAACCATGAACCTAAGAATCTGTTTTGGAATAAAAGGTCGAATAAAACATCACCTGCTAAATGACCTTCGTGAAGAATATCTTCAAGCAACGAACATCTGCATTGAAAATTTTTATCAAAAGCGTGTGATATCATCTGTTTATTCTCCTCCCAGGTTTTCAGTTTCAGAGAGTCAATATTCCGCATTTTATACAACACTGGGGTCCAGTTTTCTAGCAGCTGGCGACTACAATGCTAAACACACATTTTGGGGTTCACGTTTAATCAGTACTAAGGGTCGTGTTTTGTTTAACACAATTTCAAAAATGAGTTTGAATGTAGTTTCAAGTGGTCAGCCAACATATTGGCCAACGGATCGACAAAAAATTCCTGATGTTATCGACTTTGGAATCTCGAAAGGTGTGCCCAGCGAAATGATGGAAGTAGAAGCATCTTTGGATTTGTCTTCAGAGCATTCGCCTACTATTATCACTATTTACTCACACACTACCGCAAGACCAACATGTGATTTACCGCTGACATCTGCACGTATTAACTGGCTGAAATACAAAAAATATTTGAGTGCTCATTGCACGGAAAATATGCCATTGAACACCTACTGACATAGAAAATTCTATTAGGTTGTTTGAAGCACATGCTAAATAAGCTTCTCTTAATGCTTCTTCAATTCAACCAAATCAACAAGCAAGATTTAACAATATTTTTCGTGCAGATATATTAAAACGGAGAGCTCTACCAGAATGGCAATGTTACAGATCGCCTCAGCTAAAATTAAGGCTCAAGGAGTGTACCAAGCAGCTTAGAAAAGTTCTGCTAAAATTTCTGCAAGAAATCGATATCAACAGATTATTCGCTGTGGCATGCAGCCAGAGGACTTAAAGGGCAAGTGACATGCAAACCTCCATTACGAGCCTCTTATAGTGACTGGGCAAGAACTGATGCTGAAAAAGGTGCTCTTTTCGTTAAAAACTTAGAAAAAGTGTTTACTCCAAATATTTCTGTTAATATTGCTGAACTGCCACCAGCCGTCTCTATACCAGAAACGCCGCTAAAATTTAATATTGTGGAGGTTGAAAAGGTTGTTGCTAGTCTTAACACCAAAAAAGCCCCAGGTGTCGACAAAATAAGCAACATTATGCTTCAAGAATTGCCATATATTGCAAAAAGAATAATACTTTTCATTTTTAATGGTATTGTATGGCTGCAATACTATCCGAAAGAATGGAAGGTTTCGATGATTATTATGATACCAAAGCCCGGCAAGGATCTTACGAAGGTTGAATCCTATCGGCCTATTAGTTTATTGCCCAACATTTCAAAACTATTTGAAAAGCTGTATATGAGCAAACCTATAGTGAATTGAAGTGGTTGCATTCCAGATCATCGATTCGGTTTTCGCAGACAACATAACACCATTAAACAAACTCACAGACTTGTGAATGTTATCAGAGACACTTTCGAAAAGAAGATATATTCCTCTGCGCTCTTTATAGATGTTTCTCAAGCTTTCGATAAGGTATGGCACGAAGTTCTTTGTTAGGCTTTTAATAAGCTACCTATTGGAAAAAAAATTTTTAGTTAGGGAAGGCAACTTTTTAAGCCCACCGCAGTCGATCGAAGCCGCAGTTCCCAAAGGCAGTATCTTCGGTCCATTACTTTATTTAATATTTGCCTCTGACTTACCGTTAAGCAGCAACATTCATACATCAACATTTGCCGATGATACAGCTTTTCTAAACGTTCACGAAAATCCTGTAGAAGCTTCCCGCAATTTACAAGGGTATACTCGTATATCCAAATTGCAAAATTGGCTCAAACAATGGCGTATTAAAGTTAACGAGCAGAAATGTGTACACGTAAATTTTACGTTGCGTAAGGAAACATGCCCGCCTATACAAATTAACACCGAGACCATACCCCAACACACTGTTGTCAAATATCTAGGCGTTCATCTTGATCGTCGTTTAACATGGAAATCGCATATAGACGCAAAGTTGATGCAAATGAAATTAAAAGCAGCCCAAATGAATTGGCTTATTGGAAGGAATTCTATACTAAGCCTAGACTGTAAACTACTTTTATACAACGCGATCCTGAAACCAATATGTTTCTATGGAATCCAGTTATGGGGCACTGGCTCAGCATCAAATGACGAAAAAATTCAAAGGCGACAGAATAAAATTCTACGTACAATTACAGCAGCCCCATGGTATGTCAGAAATCATCGAATTCATAAAGATCTAGATGTTCCGTTGGTGAGGACAGTATTTTCAAAAAACGCTAAAAAATATATATAAAAAAACTTGAGGTGCACCCAAATGTACTTGCGCGCTATATTTTATTATTGATAATTTAATCTATAATTGAAGATTCAATAAATAAAAAAATGTATAAAAAAAATATATTTTATTAATTTTTTCAATAAGGAAAACACATAAAATCAAAAAGAAAATTTGTTATTTACAATTTTTTTTACCCAATTTCCGTTATTTTTGTCACCAAAAAAACAATCCATAGAGAAAAACTTCTTGAATCTATTAGGTTTTCATATGAATTGTAAATAAAAGGGATTTCTTATTGATTTCATTAGGTCGTCTTATTGTTTTTTTCAAAAAGGTTTTCTTCTTGATTTTATTAGGCCATCTTATTGTTTTTTTTTAATAAGGTTTTCTTCCTGATTTTATTAGGTTCCTGTATGATCATGTGTAAATCATCTTTTTAATATTGTAGCATGTGGCCAACAGTGTGTGGTATGCATTACGATTCAATAGTACCGCAACATGCAAGCATTGACAAACTGCAAGCAAGATATTTTGTGTGTGTCGGTAATTTGACACTTGTACAGTTCATTAAGTGCAGCAGCACAATGCACTTAAATGAATCACATTTATTAACTGTATTTGTTTGATTGTAGATATAAGCTACATAAAGTATCTGTTGCTTTTAAGTATGCACTCGTTGAACTTTAAAACTGTTGAACACATGCCATACATAAATAGTTGGAAGCTAAATATGCTTACCCAACAATAATATATATTTCTATTCTTTTACTCTTATGTTAAGGTACCCCTAAGAATTATTCTCATAATTAGTATATAAGCCAATGTTAATTAGTTTAAGGAATCAATTAATACTTTGCCTTCAATCGGCATTACTAATTCATACTGGCATTCATCTGCCTTTTACTTTTATTTGCCAGTGGCGCTCTTAAGCGCCGGCACTATTATTTAATTTCTTAAACTCTTATCATCATCAAATCCTCCACAATAAATTGAGAGCTCCCTAGAGAGCATCAGAATAACTAAATAGTTTTAATCATATTACATGGCGATCCTGCCAGTCCTGGATTACAAAGTGCTTTAAAATTAGCACCAAACGGAACCTTACGGACAGCCAAGTCTCCGTCAGAAGAGTGTTTAAGCCAAAAAAAAAAAAAAAACACTGAGGACTGGGACATTGCATCCGAAATATGGACACAAATCGGCCGACTTGAAGCCGAGATGGAACAACACAAACACAAATAGATTTTTTTCACTATATTTTTTTTTACAAATTAAATTTTTTAATATAAATAAATAATGAAATCTTTTTTACACATGTATGCATACATACACTTATAATGAAGTATGTATATGAAAATAATATATTACAAACATATACAACATGAATTTTTAAATCACATGCTGAAATACACATAACAATATTATATTCGATATAAAAAAAAAAAAAAAAATTACAAAACTTTTTCACTAAAACTAAAAAATACACTAACTATTACCGTGCTAATTAAATAAATTACAATTATGAAATAGAATTTCACAATAAAAGGAAATTTCCAAAAATTTAAGAGTTGCCACATTGAAGTGAACAAATGAAATACTATATATATATAACTTAAAAAATATGAAAAGTAAGAAAATAAATAAGAGTTGCCATAGTGGATCAAACAAAAAAAAAAAAAAAAAAAAAAAAAACTAGCTAACTAAAGCTCTGTACAGACGGTTGTCAGATCTAACAATATTGTCAGATCTAACAATTTGCTGGCAATGTACTGACAATAAATAATTGCCAGCACAAGCTTTATTGTCAGTTCACACGGTTGTAAGAAAATTGTCAGAAAAGCTTTTAATTTATTGTCAGACAATAAATTTATCTAGCAACGTTGTAAGTCAATAAATTGTCTGTTTACACAGTTGTTAGATATAACAATAATTGCCAGATTCTCTCAGAGAGCATAAACACCATGAAATGTATAGAATACTTTTAAGAGAAAGAGAATACAGTCGGATTCGGCTAAGCGAAAATTTATGTTTTTCATTTCAGATTCATTTTAAAAACTTAAATATGTATAAGCTTGTAACTATATTTGAAAATAATAAATAGTTAATTATATTTAATTGAAATGAGCAGTCGCTAAAAAGTATTTCGTTGCCAGTAAATTAATAATGTTTTCTTTTAAGTGGTGTTTGTTTTATATAAATTATCTTATTTCTAACCGAAATATGTTTCAATTAAACGGGGTTACTTTTAAGCGGATTTTTTTAAGCCATAGTAAATGCTTTGAAATTGATAGAAAAAACTAAATACAAATTTTTATTTTCAGTTAAGCAATCTTATCCGAATTCGACTGTAATAAAAGCTTTTGCTTGTTTATTTACTGACAATGAGAAAATTGTCAGATTCACAAAACTCAAACATCTGACAATGAAAAATTGTCTGACAATTACCTGGCAATGAAAGCGAATTGTATTCTCACGATTGTCAGATGTCTGACAATTTTTTGATATATTGTAGTATAAAGCTCTGTACAGACGGTTGTCAGATCTAACAATATTGTCAGTAAAATGTGTTCAAAATTTCTTACAACCGTCTGAACTAACAATTTTTGTCTGACAACATTGCCAGAAAAACCATTGTCATTAAATTGTTATACTACAATATATCAAAAAATTGTCAGACATCTGACAATCGTGAGAATACAATTCGCTTTCATTGCCAGGTAATTGTCAGACAATTTTTCATTGTAAAGCTCTGTACAGACGGTTGTCAGATCTAACAATATTGTCAGATCTAACAATTTGCTGGCAATGTACTGACAATAAATAATTGCCAGCACAAGCTTTATTGTCAGTTCACACGGTTGTAAGAAAATTGTCAGAAAAGCTTTTAATTTATTGTCAGACAATAAATTTATCTAGCAACGTTGTAAGTCAATAAATTGTCTGTTTACACAGTTGTTAGATATAACAATAATTGCCAGATTCTCTCAGAGAGCATAAACACCATGAAATGTATAGAATACTTTTAAGAGAAAGAGAATACAGTCGGATTCGGCTAAGCGTAAATTTATGTTTTTCATTTCAGATTCATTTTAAAAACTTAAATATGTATAAGCTTGTAACTATATTTGAAAATAATAAATAGTTAATTATATTTAATTGAAATGAGCAGTCGCTAAAAAGTATTTCGTTGCCAGTAAATTAATAATGTTTTCTTTTAAGTGGTGTTTGTTTTATATAAATTATCTTATTTCTAACCGAAATATGTTTCAATTAAACGGGGTTACTTTTAAGCGGATTTTTTTAAGCCATAGTAAATGCTTTGAAATTGATAGAAAAAACTAAATACAAATTTTTATTTTCAGTTAAGCAATCTTATCCGAATTCGACTGTAATAAAAGCTTTTGCTTGTTTATTTACTGACAATGAGAAAATTGTCAGATTCACAAAACTCAAACATCTGACAATGAAAAATTGTCTGACAATTACCTGGCAATGAAAGCGAATTGTATTCTCACGATTGTCAGATGTCTGACAATTTTTTGAAGCTCTGTACAGACGGTTGTCAGATCTAACAATATTGTCAGTAAAATGTGTTCAAAATTTCTTACAACCGTTTGAACTAACAATTTTTGTCTGACAACATTGCCAGAAAAACCATTGTCATTAAATTGTTATACTACAATATATCAAAAAATTGTCAGACATCTGACAATCGTGAGAATACAATTCGCTTTCATTGCCAGGTAATTGTCAGACAATTTTTCATTGTCAGATGTTTGAGTTTTGTGAATCTGACAATTTTCTCATTGTCAGTAAATAAACAAGCAAAAGCTTTTATTACAGTCGAATTCGGATAAGATTGCTTAACTGAAAATAAAAATTTGTATTTAGTTTTTTCTATCAATTTCAAAGCATTTACTATGGTTTAAAAAAATCCGCTTAAAAGTAACCCCGTTTAATTGAAACATATTTCGGTTAGAAATAAGATAATTTATATAAAACAAACACCACTTAAAAGAAAACATTATTAATTTACTGGCAACGAAATACTTTTTAGCGACTGCTCATTTCAATTAAATATAATTAACTATTTACTATTTTCAAATATAGTTACAAGCTTATACATATTTAAGTTTTTAAAATGAATCTGAAATGAAAAACATAAATTTTCGCTTAGCCGAATCCGACTGTATTCTCTTTCTCTTAAAAGTATTCTATACATTTCATGGTGTTTATGCTCTCTGAGAGAATCTGGCAATTATTGTTATATCTAACAACTGTGTAAACAGACAATTTATTGACTTACAACGTTGCTAGATAAATTTATTGTCTGACAATAAATTAAAAGCTTTTCTGACAATTTTCTTACAACCGTGTGAACTGACAATAAAGCTTGTGCTGGCAATTATTTATTGTCAGTACATTGCCAGCAAATTGTTAGATCTGACAATATTGTTAGATCTGAACACCGTCTGTACAGAGCTTCAGATGTTTGAGTTTTGTGAATCTGACAATTTTCTCATTGTCAGTAAATAAACAAGCAAAAGCTTTTATTACAGTCGAATTCGGATAAGATTGCTTAACTGAAAATAAAAATTTGTATTTAGTTTTTTCTATCAATTTCAAAGCATTTACTATGGCTTAAAAAAATCCGCTTAAAAGTAACCCCGTTTAATTGAAACATATATCGGTTAGAAATAAGATAATTTATATAAAACAAACACCACTTAAAAGAAAACATTATTAATTTACTGGCAACGAAATACTTTTTAGCGACTGCTCATTTCAATTAAATATAATTAACTATTTATTATTTTCAAATATAGTTACAAGCTTATACATATTTAAGTTTTTAAAATGAATCTGAAATGAAAAACATAAATTTACGCTTAGCCGAATCCGACTGTATTCTCTTTCTCTTAAAAGTATTCTATACATTTCATGGTGTTTATGCTCTCTGAGAGAATCTGGCAATTATTGTTATATCTAACAACTGTGTAAACAGACAATTTATTGACTTACAACGTTGCTAGATAAATTTATTGTCTGACAATAAATTAAAAGCTTTTCTGACAATTTTCTTACAACCGTGTGAACTGACAATAAAGCTTGTGCTGGCAATTATTTATTGTCAGTACATTGCCAGCAAATTGTTAGATCTGACAATATTGTTAGATCTGACAACCGTCTGTACAGAGCTTTACAATGAAAAATTGTCTGACAATTACCTGGCAATGAAAGCGAATTGTATTCTCACGATTGTCAGATGTCTGACAATTTTTTGATATATTGTAGTATAACAATTTAATGACAATGGTTTTTCTGGCAATGTTGTCAGACAAAAATTGTTAGTTCAGACGGTTGTAAGAAATTTTGAACACATTTTACTGACAATATTGTTAGATCTGACAACCGTCTGTACAGAGCTTTATACTACAATATATCAAAAAATTGTCAGACATCTGACAATCGTGAGAATACAATTCGCTTTCATTGCCAGGTAATTGTCAGACAATTTTTCATTGTCAGATGTTTGAGTTTTGTGAATCTGACAATTTTCTCATTGTCAGTAAATAAACAAGCAAAAGCTTTTATTACAGTCGAATTCGGATAAGATTGCTTAACTGAAAATAAAAATTTGTATTTAGTTTTTTCTATCAATTTCAAAGCATTTACTATGGCTTAAAAAAATCCGCTTAAAAGTAACCCCGTTTAATTGAAACATATTTCGGTTAGAAATAAGATAATTTATATAAAACAAACACCACTTAAAAGAAAACATTATTAATTTACTGGCAACGAAATACTTTTTAGCGACTGCTCATTTCAATTAAATATAATTAACTATTTATTATTTTCAAATATAGTTACAAGCTTATACATATTTAAGTTTTTAAAATGAATCTGAAATGAAAAACATAAATTTTCGCTTAGCCGAATCCGACTGTATTCTCTTTCTCTTAAAAGTATTCTATACATTTCATGGTGTTTATGCTCTCTGAGAGACTCTGGCAATTATTGTTATATCTAACAACTGTGTAAACAGACAATTTATTGACTTACAACGTTCCTAGATAAATTTATTGTCTGACAATAAATTAAAAGCTTTTCTGACAATTTTCTTACAACCGTGTGAACTGACAATAAAGCTTGTGCTGGCAATTATTTATTGTCAGTACATTGCCAGCAAATTGTTTGATCTGACAATATTGTTAGATCTGACAACCGTCTGTACAGAGCTTAACAATTTAATGACAATGGTTTTTCTGGCAATGTTGTCAGACAAAAATTGTTAGTTCAGACGGTTGTAAGAAATTTTGAACACATTTTACTGACAATATTGTTAGATCTGACAACCGTCTGTACAGAGCTTTACTAACTTTTATAACCTTCATAATAAGTAAAAATAAAATTAAACTTAATCAAAAATAATTAAATTCAAAACTAAATTTTAAATAAAACAAATTGATATTCCATACAAACAATTCAATGTAAACGGTCACTTATATTGTCAAAATACGTAGAAATAAGTATAAAATGGGAAAACCGCAATCCAAAATAGAAAAACCAAACGCTAACGTAGTAAATAATTTAGAAATTATTGACCATACAGAACACATAGGCTCGTTATGGACACTACTATTAATATTGGTGGTAATAAACACAGTTAGTCTTCTATTAAAAATTTACTTGTTACATAAGAGATCCCTAAGGAAGCAATATCTAAGCAGAGCAAATGATCTAGACAAAGTATAAAATTTTCACATGGACTGGTTAGACATCCTAGAACACTGCAGAAAAATCAAAATTGAATTTGAAAAAAGTTACAAATGCCTCAATATAGACAGACCAATAAAAGAGGACACAATTAATAAACATTATAAAAAACTTATACAATATTTAGAAGAAAAAAGGGTTATTTTAAACGTAAATTATCAAAGATTAACACCTTCACATAAAATAGCAGCCGAAGCATTTTTCCAAGATATAAGGAATAGAGTAATACAGATAGCGGAAAGAAAAAATATTAAAATACAACTACCACAAACATTGCACGAAAAAATAGATCTGCAACAAATTTATACATCAAACACATCCATAATGGCGCAAACAGCAATAGATTTTCTAAACACAGCTGCAAGGCTAATTATAGATATCGATGGTAAATCTGAAAATTTACGGCCATTTCTAGACTCACTGTCTTTAGTTGATTCCATAAAAGGCAATCACGAATCTTTGGCAGTAAACTTAATAAAAACAAAATTAAAAGGCAATGCAAGAAACCTTGTTAGTACAGAAAAAACCATAGCTGACATTAGCAATAAATTAAAAAATAGCGTAAATGGCGAATCAGTCGAGGTACTGACAGCCAAATTAATGAACATTAAACAAAACAGCAAATGCATATTGTAGTGAAATTGAAACACTTACAAAATCACTGGAAGGAGCATACATTTCTGATGGGTTAACACCAGAAATATCAAATAAATATGCTACACAACATGCTGTAAAAGCTATGACTAAGAACTGCACCATAGACAAAGTAAGGCTAATTATGGAAGCAGGAACCTTTAATACAATGAACGAAGCTGTCAGCAAATTTGTCAATAGTTGTACCGAAGCCACAGGTCAACAAAATGCCATTCTATATTATGGGCAAAAATACAGACCCAATAACAATTTCCGTGGCAATAATACACGATTCCGTGGAAGAAATAATTTCCCACGTAATAATAATAATAATAACAATTACAATAATAATAACAATTACAATAATAATGACAATTACAACAGAAACCAACAAAGATACACCAATAATCGTAGGAACAACAACTACATAAGAGCAACAGAATCAAATCAAAATGATTCGGAAAACTCCGAATTTCCCCTAAGATCAATTCAGTAAATATATATCATCTAAACCTCAACTTAAGTTTCTTCATTAATGTTCAAATAAATAATACTGACACTACACGCACACTTTTGGTAGACACTGGTGCTGACATTTCACTAATAAAATCAAAATTTTTCAGATTAAACGAAATAAATACTAATGACACTTGCTTTTGCTGGTCTAAAACCAAACCAGGCTTTCCAGTACATGGACGACTTAGTGGTGTTAGGTTGTTCAGAGAAACATATGCTTTCAAATTTAAAATATGTATTTGATTTGTGTAGAAAACACAACTTAAAACTTCATCCAGAAAAATGTTAATTTTTCAGGACAGAAGTCACTTATCTTGGACACAAATGTACAGAAAAAGGAATATTACCTGATGATAGTAAATACGCAGCTATCGAAAGCTATCCAACGCCAAAGGATGCGGATAGTGCAAAACGATTCGTTGCATTTTGTAATTATTATCGAAGATTCATCAAAAACTTCTCAGAATATTCCAGACATCTAACAAAATTGTCCAGAAAAGGAGTAAAATTTGAATGGACTAAAGATTGTGACAATGCATTCAAATACCTGAAAAAAGCTCTGATAAAACCCACACTACTTCAATACCCTGATTTCACAAAAGAATTTTGTATAACAACAGACGCAAGCAAACAAGCTTGTGGAGCCGTATTGACACAGGAATATGATGGAAAGCAATTACCAATAGCATATGCATCAAAATCTTTTACCAAAGGTGTAAGCAATAAATCTACAATCGAGCAGGAATTGACAGCTATTCATTGGGCTATTACACACTTCAGACCATACATATATGGTAAACATTTCCTTGTTCGTACTGATCACAGACCATTATCTTATTTATTTTCTATGAAAAACCCAAGTTCAAAATTAACAAGAATGAGGTTGGATTTGGAAGAATACAATATTACTATAGAATACCTTAGGGGAAAAAATAATTACGTTGCGGACGCGTTATCAAGAATAACGATTAATGACTTAAAAGACATAAATATAAAAACTAATACAATATTGAAAATTACAACAAGATCTATGGCATATAAAAAGAAACAACAAAGTAATACCGAAAATATTCAGCATAAAATTAAAAATAATGATAAAGAGCCCAATATATATGTACCACTAAAGAACACTGACGTCAGAAAGTACTATAAATTGAAGATTACTCCCGTAAAATGTTACATCAAACGAGGAAAATCTGTTATTACATATATAAATATAAATGATTTGTTTACTAATGGGAATATTGACCTAGGACAATTTTTCCCAAGGCTTGAGAAAGTGGCCGGTAAACTTAGTGTAGAGACACTACAAATGGCACCCAGTGAGAAAATTTTCGAATTTATCTCCATAAATGAATTGAAAAATATGGGCAATAAATATTTAAATAAATTAAAAGTAGCGCTACTTAATGAGGTGACCAATATAAATGATAAGAATGCTAAGGCAATTCCTAATATAATGCTGAAATACCACGATGATCCGATAGAGGGAGGACATTGTTGAATATATAGAACATTAGAAAAAATAAAGAGGTATTACTATTGGAAAAATATGATAAAAGATGTAACAAAATATGTGAAATTATGTAAAAAATGCCAGAAATCAAAAATAATAAGCCATAATAAAAGTCCTATGACTATAACAGAAACACCAGAAAAAGCATTCGACACGGTGTATGTAGATATAATAGGGCCATTTCCAAAATCAATTAATGGAAATGAGTATGCAATTACTTTCATATGTGATCTTACTAAATATTTAGTGACAATACCAACACCAGATAAATCTGCAAGAACAATCGCAAAAGCGATATTTGAAAATTTTGTATTAACCTATGGTCCAATGAAAACGTTCATTTCGGACATGGGAACAGAGTACAAAAATTCTATACTGACGGAACTATGCACACTACTAAAAATTGAAAATATAACTTCCACGGCACATCACCATCAAACACTAGGAAAAATAGAAAGAAGTCATAGAACTTTTAACGAATATGTTCGTTCTTATATATCTGTGGACAAAACTGACTGGGACGAATGGTTAAAGTATTTCACATACTGTTTTAATACAACACCGTCAACGGTGCATAACTACTGTCCTTATGAGTTAGTATTTTCAAAATTACCAAACAATTTTAGGCAATTTGCTAAAATAGATAGTGTGACGCCACTATATAATGTGGATAACTATGCCAAAGAGGCAAAATATAGGTTAGAACTAGCTCATAAACGCGCGCAGTTATTTTTAGATAGAAATAAAATAAAACAAAAATTAAATTACGATAAGAATATTTTAGAACATAATTTTAAAATAGGAGATTTAGTTTTACTTAGGAAAAATTCAGGGCATAAATTGGAAAATCAATATAAGGGTCCGTACAAAATAAAAAAAAAATAGATTTAAGAAATAATGTTACCATAGAAGATAAGAAAACAAATAAACAACAAATAGTTCATAAAAATAGACTTAAGATGTTTAATAATAACTAACATTTAATAGTATTGTTTGGCCGAACTAATATAAAATTAGAATATATGTACATCTAAATATTATAATTTTTTTTTCTTTTCTTTAAAAACAAAATAAATATTATATTACACTTATACTTAGGCTAATTAAAAACTAATTGTAAAAGAATGTCCATAAAACTAACGTTATATGAACATTCTTGTAAAGGATGGAGGTGTAGCATTTGGCCAACAGTGTGTGGTATGCCTTACGATTCAATAGTACCGCAACATGCAAGCATTGACAAACTGCAAGCAAGATATTTTGTGTGTGTCGGTAATTTGACACTTGTACAGTTTATTAAGTGCAGCAGCACAATGCACTGAAATGAATCACATTTATTAACTGTATTTGTTTGATTGTAGATATAAGCTACACAAAGTATCTGTTGCTTTTAAATCGGAAAATTCTTTTATAATTCCAGAAAACCAACTCTTTTCTTCTTTAATAATATTAAATGGATTCATTTGGCCAAGAGCTTTGTATTTATTTTCACAATCAATTCTTGATAATATCTGATCACAAAGCTCTATATAAAAATTACCACAACTATTAATAATAACATATTTTTCTTTTTCATTTATTTGTGCTTCTTCCAATACGTCTCTGGCAAATATTTCTAAATAAATGTCTTTAAAATTTTAAAAATTGTTTTTGTTTTTACAATCAACTAGCTTAATCCGGTGTGCTTCGCTACCCCAATCGTTATAAAATAAAACTGAAAGTATTTATATAGTCCTGTATTTATTATTTCGCAAGAATATCCTATTGTGAAAATTAAACGACGATCGGTCCAGTAGGTAAGACCATATTACGATTTTTAATTTTCCTTAAAAGGGGCGTGGTCCAACCCACTTTTCTCCTGGTACGTATTCCTAATTATGCCAATACCATATGTACCAAGTATCATCGACGTAGGTCAAAAAATGCCCAAAATATGGCGATTTAAATTTTTGGGTTATATGGGCGGTGGTACGCCCCTTTGTCCAATTAAAATTTTATATAGTCAAGAATTTATTATTTCGTAAGAATATCCTATTGTGAAAATTTAATGACGATCGGTCCAGTAGTTAAGACTAAATTACGATTTTAATTTTCCTAAAAAGGGGCGTTCGTAAAAGTAGGCGTGGCAAATTTTTCTTTTGATGAAAACTTAAAATGGATTAATACGAACATTTGAAAGAATCATTAGTCAAATCGATGAGCCGTTTTCTGATTTTAGGTAAATCGAAAAAAGTTGGACCATGGCGATCATTATAAAGAAAAAATCGTCCAAATCGGTCCAGCCATTCACGTGTGATGCCGTGACCAAGGAAAAAAATGGATTCATTTTTATATATGTATATATAGATTGATGGACTCGTACAAAATTTGATGGCTATATAGCTAATATAGAGCCCTAGATATTTAATATTAATTTTGTATATGAGCTAAATATTCACTTTGTATGGGAGCTGCCACGCCCACTGGTATGATCCCGCGCAATTTTCCCATGACTATTCATAATATAATCAACGTGCACAAATTTCTAAGACTATGGCTATTATAGTACTGTAGATATATGATATTAAATATTTACTTTTTATGGGAGCTGCCCATTTTTAGTACGACTACTCACATTTATAACTCATAAACTCAGACAAAGTTCCAAGGCTTTCACTATTACAGTACTCCCGATACATGACATTAAATATTTACTTTGTATGGTGGGTACCACGCTTATTTGCCCGATCCCGCCCATTTTTTTCACAACTCTTCAGATTAGTTTAATATGTACATGTGCAAAGTTTCAGAACTCTTGCTGTCATGGTACTCCAGATATTATATGTTAAAACTTTGTATGAGATCTACTACGCCCACTTGTCCAATCACGCCCATTTTCACTTCATATTATTAATTTATGCACTCCTACAAAGTGTGAAGGCTCTAACTATTATATAACTCTAGATATTTGATATTAAATATTTATTTTATATGAGAGCTGCCACGCCCACTTGTCCGATCCCGCCCATTTTTGTCCTGATTATCACATGAGTAACATATGTACTATTGCAATGTTTCAAAACTCTTGCTATCACAATAGTCAAGATATATGATGTTATTTAATGTATGTGGGAGTGGCCACGCCCACTACATTTCTTATGTGCACCCTCCACACAGACCCCAATCACCCCTGAAAATTTCATTGAAATCGGGCAAGCCGTCTAGGAGGAGTATGCGCACAGGAAGTTTTGCACTTAATTTTATATATATAGATTAAATTAAAGTTTTCGGTTTTAAGCAAACTAGTTTTTAAAAACTTGCTCATTACAATTTTCAGCAGTTCAAGGTTGCTTTAATAGCACAAAAAAATTCTGCAAACGTAAATTATTTAAAATCGTCAAAATTAGGATATAAATCGTCTGATCGTCACTATGTCATTTTAAGGACCCAAAATCGTCAAAATGACGATAAATCGTCAAATCTGGCAGCTATGTCCCCATGTTAAAATTGTCAGTCGAGTGCATTGGTAGTAGTTAGTCTGGTAGTTAGTAGAACCGACTGGTAGTTAGCGAAATAGCTAGTCATTCGCTAGCTACGCCGACTGCGGGGTATATAAGAATAAATTTTGATATGATTATAAAAGTATTAATAGGTTTTTAAATGTTGGTATAATTATATGTATGCATAGTATGTAAGTATAGTGGTTATTTAGTATGTATGCAGGTAAATGGACTTGGATTCATTTTATGAATGGTGCAATGTAAATTTAATGGAGTTAAATTTAAAGAAATGCAAACTAATTCGATTTTCTAGAAATAATTCAACTGTTATAAATTATTTCTTAGGTAGTTATTAAGTAGATACTGTACTGCTATTTAAAACGCTGGGCAAAAGAGTTTAACGATCCATACATAACTAAAACGTTATATACTTAACTTGTACGCCCAATTTTGGAATATGGCTCGATAATATGGGATCCTATCTATTAAATTCATTCAAATTCGATTGAGTCAGTGCAAAAGAAGTTTCTGTTGTTTTGTCTGCGTGGACTACGTTTTAACCCTCTCAACTTACTATCATACTCAACTAGACTTGCTCTTATCACGCTGCCCACTCTAAAGAGCCGTAGAACTATGTTGAACGTGTCATTTATTATGAATGTTATTAGAGGAAACTTATGCTGTGGATTTCTAATAAATGAAATTTATCATCACGTTACTTTATGCCACTATCTGTCACATTTCTCAGAGCTAACTATCCCGATGCTGACCCGCTTAGAAGGATGTGCAATAATTTGAATCAATATTATAGATTTATAAACTATTCTTCAAATATTAATGTTATAAAAAATTTAATTCTCATTTTTCTAAACAAATAGCATGTTAATGTGTGTATATAATTGTGTCTCAACTCTTTGTTAAATTTAATATTGTTGTATTAGCATCATTATATTTTATTTTCTTTTAATATGTCTGTAAGGATATTCTCCATAGACAAATAAATAAATTTACATATGAAAAGTAATATTATCAGGCTCAAGTTCAGTTTTATTGAATTAATGAAAATTCAAAATTACTAAGAGTTTTTTTATGTTGGAAAATATTATTATTTATATCCAATCAGTTTTTAGCAGAACGTATCAGTACTGATTTCAAGGCCGCACCTAAAACAAAACCCAGTACGAGGGTGAATTTAACAAACCAAGTGCGAAATAGTGATTCCAATTACGGAATTTATAAAGTTGTTGATGTATACTGCAATGACTACTCGAACACAAGTGCTGACCGTTACTATGCGAAAGTTCTAATAGAAGGTAAAATTGTCAAATTTGAGGTAGACACCGGCTCCGGGTATTCATTTTTACCCAAAAGTACTTTCGAAGCCCTTAAATTATCAAACAAAATAATTCCAACAAATATCGTTTTGGTTGCACGGCTCTCATCGGTCGTACATGGATACGCCGCTTGGGTATTAGCCTTACGGAATTGGACCAAATCAATTCAACCTTAACAGCGACTAATTCTATTTCGGATTCTGATCAACTTGAAGGGTTAGTGAAAGAGTTTTCATGTGTCTTCGAAAAAAAAATCGGTTGCGTTCCTAACTACAAGGTTTCACTAAAGCTACGTGAAAATGCCACCCCCATATATACAAAAGAACGCCATATTCCCTATGCACTGACAGATAAAGTTAACGAGGAGCTCGATGATTTGGAAAAAGAGGGAATAATTACCAAAGTTGCCAACAGTGACTGGGGGTCCCCACTAGTGGTCATTCCGAAAGCTGACGGAGGAGTGCGACTCTGTGTCGACTATAAAGTTGGGGTAAACCAAAGATTGGTAAATGCACACTATCCTATACGTAAAATAGACCATATTTTTAATAGTCTCAGCGATTCGAGATATTACTGTCGTTTAGACCTCTACAAGGCCGACTTGCATATCCCGGTTGATGAACAGTCATCAGAAGTTCAAACAATTTCAACGCATAGAGGCACTTTTCGGATGAATCGCCTGTCTTTTGGAATTAAAACTGCTCCTGCCGAATTCAATAGAATCATCGGTCAAGTATTACGAGGTGTTCCAAAGGCAGAATCATATTTCGACGATATCGTGGTGCATGGTGAGACTCTACCCGAGTGTAAGGCAAATTTGCGAACGTGTTTGGCACAATTAAAAAAATACGACCTTCACTTAAATATAGCCAAATGTAAATTCTTTCAAACACAAATTAATTTTTTGGGCCATACTGTGGAATACAATAAGGTTCAAAAATCGGATGCAAAAGTTAGGGATATTGTGGGAATGCCACAACCACTATGTGTGGACGAAGTACGTCGATTTCTTGGTATGGTGACGTATTATTCTAGGTTTATACCCAATGCGTCGACATTGACTACACCGTTGCGAGTTTTATTACGCAAGAATGCGGAATTTAAATGGAATCAGCAGTGTCAAAAATCTTTTAATATGCTGAAAAAGGAAATCGTAAGTGATCGGGTTCTAATGCCATTTAATCCAAATTTAAAGGTTCAACTAGCGTGCGATGCCAGTCCAACAGGGATAGCTGGTGTCTTATCTCACTTACTTGACAGTGGGGAAAGACCCATTGCCTTTGCGTCAAGGTCGCTAACACCCGCAGAACAAAATTATTCACAGTTGGACCGAGAGGCGTTGGCAATTGTGTATGCTGTTCAGCACTTTCATGAATATTTATTCGGCCGATTTTTCAAGCTTGTTACGGATAACCAACCTCTCTCACGGATTTTCCATCAAAACTCCAAGTTACCACTGATGACTGCATCCAGACTTCAGAGATACGCAGCGTTTCTGACGGGATACAATTATGAAGTAGTTACAAAAAAAAGCGAGGAAAATGCAAATGCTGATTGCCTATCGAGAGCACCAGTAACTACAACCCCCGTTTCTGCAAACTTTATTGACCAAGAAGTACATTCAATTTGTGATTCAACCCTTTTACAAATCAATTCGACAGAGCTACACTACAAGACAATCCGGAAAGCCACACACCGAGATGAGTACCTTTCAAATATTTTAAAAAAGCTACGTAATTCTAATGTAGCAGAGACGGAGTACACCATTGATTGCGATGTTTTGTTCAAAGGGAACAGAGTCGTAGTCCCAACGTGTCTTCAACAAGCGGTCCTCAAAGAACTTCATTATACGCACATTGGGATAACCAAGATGAAACAGTTGGCAAGAAGGTACGTTTTTTGGTCGTCAATCGACAAAGATATAGAGAAGTATGTTCGCTCATATACATATATTTGTGCATCTGTCCAGAATAACCCACCAAAAGTCATTTTACACCCATGGGAGGAGCCATACCAAAATTGGCAACGCATCCACATCGATTACGCAGGACCCTATTAAGGACATCAATTTCTAGTAGTGGTCGATTCAAAATCTAAATGGGCAGAAGTAGCCGTGTGCTCCTCTGCACCATCAACAACTTCAACCATCGAAATGCTATCTGTCATCTTTGCTAGAAATGGATACCCCGATGTGATGGTGTCAGATAACGCAACAATCTTCAAGAGCGAAGAATTTTCAAAATTTTGTAGAAACGCCGGTATATTTCAAAAATTTATAGCCCCTGGGCACCTAGCAACAAACGGCTTGGGGGAAAGGACGGTCCAAACGTTGAAGAAACGCTTTGCGGCGATGTCAGACGATCCGTCACCCATTCCAAGGAAAGTCAGGGACATACTATTCCGATATAGGGCAACCCCGCTACGAAATGGGAAATCACCAGCGGCACAGTGCTTGGGAAGGCAAATCAGAACACAACTGGATGCATTAAAACCTTCAAAAACTTTCAAGAATACAGTCCCGGAAGTAAGAATCAGAGAGTTGTGTGAGGGAGATCGCGTTCAAGCCAGGTATTATAACGCAAACAAATCTTTGTGGAAACTTGGTACTATTGAGAAAAAATACGGTCGACTCCATTATATTGTCCGCCTTGACAATGGGTTCGTTTTTAAACGTCATATCAATCAGCTGCGCTCAACCCACATTCAAATGCCAGAACTACAAGCGGACGTACATGCCGATCCTAATCCTATAAGCAGCCAAGAAGTGGGCCAAGGAATTTTACACCAACCGGCCTTATTGCAATACTTGCCAACACAACATCACGGGGACGCGACGGAGCCTAGTACGCCCACCACATCAGAATCACCGCACGAACAAGTGCAACCTTCCACATCGGGTAATCAAGATGCTACGCCTAAGTTACGCGCGTCTGGCCGACAACGGAAACCGCCTAGTCATTATAAGGACTATATACGACATTGATTACACCGTACATAGTGTTTTTCAAGTGAGGGAGAATTATTGTGACTATTTCTCTTCCCTGTGTAATTAGAAGTACGGCATCACCATCGAGGTTTTGACAACTATGTGGTAAGAATGTATTGACGTTTCTCTTTGCTATTTCATTCGATAAGTTGCCTCCAGAAAGTTCGGTCACCATTTTGTAATTATATTAAATTTAGCCATTTTGTAAAATAAGTAATATAGCACATTTTTGAATTAAAACATTAATACAGACGAGTAGTTTTCATCATTTATTTCCTAATTGAGGTTGTAGAAAATACAACACCGCTACACCTCTCATCAGCGGTCAATTGTCCATCTTTACAATTTTCGTAAAGTGGATACTAATTGAGAAGAATATCAACTATTTAACCAGTTTTCAACAGAAATAGAATATGAGAATTAATTTTTAATTCAATTTTTATTCTACAATGAAACAGTGCTGGTTAGTACGAAATTCCCTCATTACTGTTTAGAACTAATAATCAACACAAACTCATAGTCCGTTATCATCAAAGTATTCTACTTTGTATTTTAACGTTTTTGTTGTTTTTACTCTATATTAGGGAAATTCACATATTATACATCAATATAAGTTCAAATAATAATTACGTTTATTCGTAATAATAAAAATAACTAAAAACATTAGTTTAAGGATTATAATCCTAATAGATAATTATCTATTATTGATATTTTTCTCAAGAATGTATTTTTTTATTATATCAATGTTATTTGATAAAAACAATTTAAATTCTGCACAATCCATTTGAAAGCCGACAGAAAATTTGACACATTGAACATACACTTTTCAGTGTTGCCAGGCAATTCCTGTCTTGGGTGGTTATAAATTTATATTGTATTGAGTTTAAAATTTAGGTATTTTGAGAAATTAAAACTTTTAATTTTGGAAACTATATAAGAACATTAGCCATAAAAAATAAAGGACAAAAGAGGACAATTCAATTAAAAAAAGGACAATTCGTTTTGTTTAAATTTTAAAGGACGTTGTGTCAAAAAAGAGGACTGACCTTTTAAAAAAAGGACGGATGGTCACCGTTTGTATAAGTAAACGACTTTGAAAAATTTTTAATCATGGTGGTAAAAATTTAATGATGATATGGTGTTTATCTAACCAATAAAAAATATATTAATTTTTGAAAACATAAATTCTAAAGTACTTGCTGAAATAAAATGTTATATTTTGTAAAAGGTAAGTTTATGTTATGTCAACCAAAGGTTGACCAATTTTGTTAAGTTTTCAAGAAAAATAAACAGATTCACATCGAATAAAAATTAGTTGTTGTGTTTTATGTATAAGATTTTAAAGCATTGTACTTTTTGATTAGAAATTCTAATTTCTTAATTATAAGTTTGTGTATTAGTAAATGAGTTTGAAATCTTTTCAAGCATAGTGGTGAATGCTGAGATGGTTATAGCATCCAACGAAATGATTATAGATTACTAGCTAACCTATGCTAACTTTCGAGAATATTTTATTGTATTTATTATCTCATGATTCTGATATTTTTCTCAGTATTTCTCCATATTTTTAAACGTTTTTAAAAGCAAACCCTTAAATATCTCGACTTAAAAACAAATTGACTTATGCCACTTTCAAAATAAAAAAATATTTAAATAAAACGTAAGTATTAAAGATTATTTGGCACTTATCGCATAAGTTTTAAAAAAATTGTTGCTAACACAGAATCACAAAACTGAAAAAATCACACATTAGTTAATTTAGCTTTATTAAACGTTTGTGAATAATGTTTATTATTACCGGGTAAAAACACAAAAACTGATTATTAACTAATGTGCACATTATCTCTACAATAAGAATTTTTTATGAATAACACTGTATAAGTTTAACAACGCATCTGGCAATTTTTGCCACACAACAATCTGACATTTATTATCGGAACATGAAATAGTAAGATTTTCTTACAATCGTCTGAACTGACAATTTACCTTTTGGTAACAATGTTTCATTGTCAGTACGTTGTCAGCATATTGCCATATCTTACAATATTGTAAGATCTGCCTTTCGTCTGTACATATGTAGCTTAAGATAAAATGAATGTACTTAAGGCTGCTTTAGCCGACCGTAACTCTAGAAATGTAAATGCTGATGTATCAGCTGATTGCTTCTGTTATATGCACAAGATATGAAAATACTTACTTGACTGAAATGAAATGTTGCCGTAACGTACCAACCTGCAGAAAATAGAATTTCATTGCGAGGATACGTGACAATTGTAGACAGTGATGGGATGGTTGTATTTTGAATTGCAATGGGGCACAGAAGTCCTTTGTTAGTACTTTTTTTTGTTTTGACTAGTTTTAGTTGTTAAATATGTACACTTGCATGCTTTATTGAGTAAAGAAAGTTTTCTAAATAATTTTTTTTCTATATCTAGCAAGAGACTGTACCGATCGTTTGTGCTTATATGTATATTTTATTGTAATGAATTTGATAATAGTTTAAATTGTAGTTTAACATTCATATCTATGTATGAATGTACATTATAGTTTTGATTATTAGTGTTACTTATTATTTAAAAGATTTTTGTTGTATACTTGAATGTATGTATGTATGCAAATATGTATGTACATAGGTACAATATATATGAAATTACAAAGTGAGCATATCAATTTATGTACATACATATGTACATACATACATTCAAGTATACAAAAAAAAATCTTTTATATCATAACTGCCTTGCACATGATGTCGAACGAATTTTTCTTTCGTACAAATTACATTTAAAACAAAAACAAAATTTTTAAAAATGTATGTATGTACATACATAAATTGATATGCTTACTTTGTAATTTCATGTATAGTGTACTTATGTTCATACATACATATATACATACATACATATATACATACATACATTCAAGTATACAAAAAGAAATCCTTTAAATAATAAGTAACACTAATAATCAAAACTATGATGTACATACATACATACATAGATATGAATGATAAACTATAATTTAACCAATTATCAAATTCATTACAATAAAATGTGTAATAATATGATTCGGTACCTTTTAAATAATATCGTACTATTTCCGAACAATCACAAATATTGTAAACATTTGGAACTTCCATCAACGTTTGGAACAGCTGTTTTGTATTTTATTTATAATTTTCAAAGTGATAAAAAGTTGCAATGGACGACAAGAAATTAATACTACTGGTGAAGGAAAATGAACAATAACAATTCTCCGGGGCACAAGATTTCGGAGAAGAACAGAAAAATATGATTTAATATGTTTAATAAGAATTTCTGTTCTTTTTATGTATGTATGTTCATACATATGCATTGTTGCACATTCATGTGTCACGTGACACGTTTTTAAGCATTCTATAACTACAAAAATGTTGGCTCTTACATTACATCAACATTTAGCTTACATCTACGATTTCAACCGTCGGCTAAATAGGCCTTAAGGGCTGCTTTAGCCGACGTAACGTGACAATTGTAGACAGTGATGGGATGGTTGTATTTTGAATTGCAATGGGGCACAGAAGTCCTTTGTTGGTACTTTTTTTGTTTTGACTAGTTTTAGTTGTTAAATATGTACACTTGCATGCTTTATTGAGTAAAGAAAGTTTTCTAAATAATTTTTTTTCTATATCTAGCAAGAGACTGTACCGATCGTTTGTGCTTATATGTATATTTTATTGTAATGAATTTGATAATAGTTTAAATTGTAGTTTAACATTCATATCTATGTATGAATGTACATTATAGTTTTGATTATTAGTGTTACTTATTATTTAAAAGATTTTTGTTGTATACTTGAATGTATGTATGTATGCAAATATTTAACCAATTATCAAATTCATTACAATAAAATGTGTAATAATATGATTCGGTACCTTTTAAATAATATCGTACTATTTCCGAACAATCACAAATATTGTAAACATTTGGAACTTCCATCAACGTTTGGAACAGCTGTTTTGTATTTTATTTATAATTTTCAAAGTGATAAAAAGTTGCAATGGACGACAAGAAATTAATACTACTGGTGAAGGAAAATGAACAATAACAATTCTCCGGGGCACAAGATTTCGGAGAAGAACAGAAAAATATGATTTAATATGTTTAATAAGAATTTCTGTTCTTTTTATGTATGTATGTTCATACATATGCATTGTTGCACATTCATGTGTCACGTGACACGTTTTTAAGCATTCTATAACTACAAAAATGTTGGCTCTTACATTACATCAACATTTAGCTTACATCTACGATTTCAACCGTCGGCTAAATAGGCCTTAAAAGTTAGGCAACTCTCATTTTTTTTTTGCGCTTCGACAATTAAATGTAAATACTACCAACACCTTTTATAGGTAAAGTGACTATTGTCAAAGTTTTTATTGTTTTATTTTCCTTAACCCTTTTGGTTAAAATTAGAAATGTCAGGCTGTTAACACATAATATAATGTCAACACAAAAAACATAATTAACACATAATAATTATTAAAATGCAAAATGCTTATACATATGTATGACAAAATGCAGTCATTTCCTTTCTTTGAAATGTTTAACATAAATAAAGTTATTAACCTTAGAATTGTTTTACCTTGAGAAAGGTTTAATATTACAATAAATAAAGTTATTAACCTTAGAATTGTTTTACCTTGAGAAAGGCTTAATATTACAATAAATAAAGTTATTTACCTTTAGAATTGCTTTACCTTGAGAAAGGTTTAATGTTACAATAAATAAAGTCATTTACCTCTAGAAATGTTTACCTTGAGAAATGTTTAATGTTTAAAATAACTGCAAAATAATGAATTTTTATAATTGTTGAAAATGTATATTTGTTATTAATTTTAGTTAGACGTAAGAAATTCAAAGTATAAAAAGACATGCAAAAATAAAGAACTTGTGGCATACAAAGAGTAACTCTTATGATTGCTTGACCAGTCTTAGTGTTTCTACTAAGGCTTACATCTAATTTACAATAGCACATGGTGTTTCTACCTGGTCTAACCCAAGTCATAAAATATTAAATCTGAGCTCCAAAGGAAACGGAAAAATTGTTCGTATTTTCTTTTGGCTTGGAAAAAGCTTTAGCCTTTCCCAAGTTGACCACATCCGTAGCTTATTATAAGCGAAATTTATATGTTTATAATTTTGGATGTAATGAATTCAATAAAAATATAAGCCACATATGTGTATATGTGTGAGGATTTGGTGGGGATGAGAAACCTGGATAGATGGCAAATGGCTCTGAGCACAAATAAATCAATTGGTGATTTATTACTCAGAAATTATATATAAAATATCCCAAATATGAAAAAGAAACAATAAACCAAAGAATTAGAAATAATTTGAATATTTTATTTTATAATTTCTTGGACGACGATCTTACTAGTATGCCGGTTATATTCTAAAAGGGAACACACTTTTTATTTTTGCTCGGAAGTACTATCTACGTCAGATCGCGTAAGTTTGACGTATATTTTCGAACTTATTGTGATTGAGATAGAAGATCTCGATAACATTTACGTATCTACACTACAGCATATCACAATTAAACAGGCTGGGAATTAGGGTTTTCATGAAGCAATGGCAAATATCAAACAATTAAAGTCTGGTATTAACATCGCCGCCGCCCTTGCAGTGTATACTGCAAAACAAACAAAAAATGTGTAATGTATTGTAGATACTACTTCCGAAGAAAAGAAAATTAGCAAAAATATGGCATATAATTAGGTATACAAAGACGTGTTTAAAAAATATAATTTTAAAGTTCAATACTAGTTTTAAATTCAATTTGAAGTTTACTTTATATCAAAATTCAATTCATATATAGACTTAATACTTAATCTAGGTTTATAACTCTTCTACATATATAGTAAATTTGTAATTCAAGGTTGTTTGTTATTTGCTATGGAATGTGTACGCATATATGCCTGATAGTGCTTATATAGGACATTTACTTGACTTCAAATAGAACACGAGCCATAGATGGTCCAGCCAAATATGGTACTTTGCGCAGTGGGTACACCTGATTTGGATATTACTCCTTCGCAGATAATCTTAGGATACAAATCAACTCCAATAACAATATCAATTTCTGCGGATTCATAAAACTTAGAATCAGCTAAGAAAAGGTCGCGAAAATTTTTCTTATATGACTCAGGCAAGGATCTACTAGGAGTTTTAAGTGTAAGGCGGTTATCGACCCTAAACGTTCCATCTATTTTGGAATTAGCATCGAACCTGGATTTTAGAGTCACAGAACAAATAGTTTCGTCCTGCAATGTTAGAATTGCCAACCCTAACATGTTGACTAATTTTTTTGAAATACGGCTGATTGCTGACCCAGAGTCTAATAAGCAACGTGCATGTGTATTAGGAGTATGCAATTTTACTAGTACGGTTGGTAAAAGAATTATGGTATGCTGACGTAGAATATCAGTAAGAGACGAAGCTGTAGACGTATCTGCCCTCAAAGTCTTAGCTTGCGAAGTGGATTCGGATTTAGATATTCTGGAACTAATATGTAGTGGTGCAGATTCTGAGCTTTTATTTAACCTCGAATTGATATGAAGAAGAGTATGATGAAATTTGGAACATATTTTACAACCATGTTTGGTAAAACATGTACTATTGGAGTGCTTATGTGCCAAACAGTTGGAGCAATATTTATGGTTTTTAACAGCAAGTATTCGTTGGGTAACGTTCATATCTAAGAACTTTCTGCATGCCTTTAATGGATGAGGTAGATTACAAAGCTTGCACAAGAACGAATAATATTTGTACGGGAGGTTTCCATTAGAACGGTGTCTGCGAACTTGTTTTTTCCTATAATCGGTATTATTTGGCATAGTGAGCTGAAAAAAAAAGAATGGCAAAACAAATACGTAATGACGATTTCAAAGGTAGTCAATATAGATTCTACTCTGCCTTCAACATAATTAGTTTTGTAATTGGTCGTGTTATTTTCCCTCTTTGGGTGATGATATCAACAACACGAACACGGTTATCAGATCCAAAATAAAGTTTTTGAACTCTTCCAAGGCGCCAAGAATTAGGAGGAAGATTGTCATCCTTAATGACCACAAGAGAATTTTCCTGGATGTTTTCCTGTGGGGTTTGCCACTTTATTCGTTTTTGTAGCTCCTTTAAATATTCATTTTTCCACCTACTGCAAAAGTTTCTATGGATCAATTTTAGCCTTTGCCATCGGTTGGTAATCGAGGTCGAAGATTCATTTACTACTGAATCAATAGGGGTCAATATTGCAGAGCCTATTAGGAAATGTCCCGGCGTTAAAGCTGTCAAATCAGAAGGATCTGTTGACATAGGAGATATTGGGCGGGAATTGAGGCAAGCTTCGATGCGTGTTAATAGCGTTGAGAATTCTTCGAACGTATACTTGGAATTTCCTGCAACCTTTTTAAAGTGGGACTTGAAACTCTTGACTCCTGCTTCCCATAACCCACCCATATGGGGTGCACCTGGCGGAATAAAGTGCCATGTAATATTCTGATGGGCATAGTTAGCACTGAGAATCTCATTCGACGCTTGAAGGAATTCTTTGGAAAGGGTCCTAGAGGCTCCCACAAAGTTGGTGCCGTTATCGGAGTACAGGTGAAGTGGACAACCGCGTCTGGATACAAATCTGCCAAAGGATGCTAAGAACGCGGCAGTGGACAAGTCTGACGTGGCTTCTAAGTGCATTGCCTTTGTGGAGAAGCATACAAAAACACAAACGTATCCCTTTGTCACTCGACAGGCTCTTCCTAAATAACTCTTTATATCAAAAGGACCTGTGAAGTCCAAGCCTGTGTGTGTAAAAGGACGACTGAAAGTAGATCTTTCGGAAGGCAATGCAGCCATTAACTGTTTTTGACATCTTTGTTTGTACAAAGTACAAACCTTGCATTTGTTTATAATCGCCTTTATTAAATTTTTAATCCTTGGAATCCAATAATGTGATCTTACAATCCGAAGAACTAACTGATTGCCGCCATGTAGGGATATATCATGCACAAATTTAACAAGAAGATGAGAATAATGGCAACTATAGGGGACGATAATAGGATGCTTTTCATTATAACTTAGACCTGGGGTGGATTCCAGTCTGCCACATGAACGAATTAAGCCTTCCTCATCTAAAAAGGGATTCAGGTTTAGAATAGAACTAGACGAAGATATTGCTTGCTTAGACGAAAGCGTTTTGTATTCGTTAGGATAAAAATGTTTTTGAGATACAATAATTAGGCAGTTACGTGTCGCATTTATCTCCGCGCTTGTAACTATTCGTGAGTCTTTATGAAAACTGGAACGGTATTTGGGATGGGTTCGGTAATAAAATCTATATATGTACATAGGACATAACTCGCATTGCTCTGGCGTATGATGAAAAACGTTTAAGAATATCATTAAAATTTTGAAAGTATGTAAAATTGACTTTAATTGATTTCCTTTCTACGTCAGTTTCAAAAGAGTTCATAGGTTTTTGGCAACCCCAGTCATCAGACTGTTGAAGCCACTCTGGCCCATTCCACCAGAGTTTATTATCGATTATCTCTTGGGGAAAAACCCCACGGCTGGCTAAGTCTGCGGGATTGGAATCTGAGGCTACATGTCTCCACCGTTGTGGATCAATTATTTGAATAATCTTTGAAACTCTGTTCGCTACGAAGGTCGACCATGAACAGGGGGGCTTAGCTAACCACGAAAGAACGATGGTGGAGTCAGTCCAGCAGTAAATGGAATAATGGTCAACTTCTAGCTTTGGAATTAGATTTTCGACTATCTCGACCAATAAAACGACTCCACAAAGCTCCAATCGCGGAATGGATAGAGTTTTTACAGGAGCTACCTTGGTCTTTGACGATAGTAAGTGAGTATATATGGATTTACCCCAAGTTAGCCGAATATATAGTACAGCTGCGTATGCCTTCTCTGAAGCATCGCAGAACCCGTGGAATTGAATGTCAGATTGCGGAACAAAATGAAGCCATCTCGGGATTTGTATTTTGTTTATTGCAGAATAATTATTTTGAAAAGTCTTCCATTCTGACACTAATTTAGGAGAAAGAATTTCATCCCAATCTGTTCCTTCAAGCCATATTTTTTGCATAAGTATTTTGGCCACCACAACACATGGGGACAACCATCCAGCTGGATCGAACAATCGGGAAATTTGAGACAGAACTTCTCGTTTTGTATGTTTGGAGGATGCAGTAAAATGTGTTGTTGTGAAATAAAATGTATCCGATCGGGCATTCCAGCGAATTCCTAGCGTTTTTGCTCGACTGCTGTCATCAAAGTCAAGAAAGTCTGCGTTCAACAGATGCTTTGCCGGAATATTTGACAGTATATCTTTGGAATTCGCGGTCCACTTTCGGAGTGAAAAACCTGCTGACTGCAGGGCACTGATAACTTCATTCTTTATTTTAATAGCCTCTGCAACAGAATGTGCACCAGCCAGGATATCGTCAACATACATGTAGTTAAGAAGAATATTACTAGCATTCGGATAAGATGATTTCACATCATCAGCAAGTTGTTTGATCGTTCGAATGGCTAAGTATGGAGCGCAATTCACTCCAAATGTTACTGTCTTCAATTCGAAGTCGCGGATAGTCTCGTCAGGATTACTTCGAAATAGGATTCTTTGAAAAGGCGTGTGTTCGGAATTTACTTGAATTTGTCTGTACATCTTCTGAATGTCAGCGTTGAACACATATCGGAAAAATCGCCATTTGAGGACTAACAGAGTTAAGTCATTTTGTAATATTGGACCTATATGGAGCATATCGTTAAGACTTAATCCCTTTGAAGTTGCCGAAGAGGCATTAAAAACCACACGAACTTTTGTGGTAGTGCTATCTGGTTTAATGACGGCATGGTGAGGTAAATAATAGTGAAGTGCATTTTTTCTTATATCCGGGGACGGAACCTCAACCATATGATCTAATTTTTCGTACTCTTGAACAACTGTGTCGTATTCTTCTTTAAATGATGGAGTTCGAAGCAATCTCGTTTCATTTCTCAGAAACTGTGCCATAGCACTATTCCTCGATTGCCCGATACTAATTTCTTCAGGATAACCTTCCTTAAAAGGCAATGAAACTGTGTATCTACCGCTGGCATCCCTCTTTGTGGTTCTTGTATAGAGATCTTCACAGAATTGGTCGGCAGATGAAAGGCAATTTTTCCGTGGTATGTTCTCCACCTCCCAAAAACGTGAAATCTCTTTGGCTAAGGAGATTTCAGTTGCGTACGAGGCTACTTTAGGATTATGTTTTGGAGAATTTTTGGAAACAGGACCAGTCAATATCCAGCCGAACACTGTTTCTTGTGCTATTAAGGAACCACAAATTTGGTGTCTGATTCCTGAGAGGATAATAGAAGGGAACAGATCAGCTCCTATCAAAAAATCTATTTTCGAGCTTTGATAAAAGAAGGGGTCAGCGAGGGGTATATTGGGAATATTTGAAAACGAAGAATAATCTGTAGGTTGCGATGGAAGGTTTCCGGCTAAATGTGGTACAACAAGTGCAGTAACTGAAATTTTAACATTATCGTCAAACCTTGAGCTAAGTGTTACTGTACATTGTTTTTCAACTTTAGCTGAAATGGTGTTGTTCAGGCCTGAAATTTGAGCATTCGTTGGATTAGAAGGTAACTTTAGAAGGTTAAATAAACGATCTGAAACTAAAGTTCCTTCCGATCCTGAGTCTATTAATGCCCTAGCCGTATACTTCATTCCCATATGAATGACATTTAACACTGCCGTACCCAGCAGCACACCTCCGGAATCAGTAGCAAAATAAGATTGAATTACTCCAGCTGTTGAGCTGGAAGCGGACTGTATATGATGAGAGCTCTTGTTACTTGAAAACGGTGGTGAGCTTGGATTCAACTTAGAATTTGTATTCGGATTGGATGCAGGTAAAACACTAGAGTCACTATTTTCTTTATGAAGTAATGTGTTGTGTCGCCTTTTGCATTTGAAACAAGTGTGTTTACTAGTACAATTTTTGACTCCGTGTGTCTTGGAGAAACAGTTTAAGCACAAGCCTTGCTTTTTTATTTCAGAAAATCTCTGCGAGATGTCCAGCTTTAAGAAATTGGGGCAACTGCGAATCTTGTGAGATTCATTTCGACATAATGTACATTTAAAGTTCGAGACATTATTTTGAAAAGTGTTAACTTTCTTAGACACGGTAGATGTTTTATTTTTATAATCTGTCGGCTTGAAATTCGGGGAGCTTTCTGCAATAGATTCTAGTGTTCTACACCGATTTGTTAAAAACTTATCTAAAGCTGACCACTTAGGAATCGAGCTTTTATCAGTGAGACTCTGTTCCCATAAACTAAGCGTATTATGAGGAAGTCGATTGGTGCAAAGAAAGACACAGATGGGATCCCAACTGGCAACATCAATCTCATAAAGTTTAAGGATCGACATGCACGAGTTTATGTCGCGTTGCAGCTGTTTAATGGATTTACCTGACTCTGCAGTGATGGACTGTAGGTTGAACAAGATTCGCAGTTGGCCATTAATAAGCACTCGTCTGTTCTCATACCTAGCGCACAGATTTGCCCATGCTAGATCGAAGCCTTCATTAGTCAGTGGGCTCTTTTGAGCAATGCACCGTGGCTCGTCTACCGTTTTCTTAATAAGATGCAATAACTTTTCTATTGGGGTAAGTTTAGTGTTCTTAATATAAATGGCGGTGAATAAATCACGGAATGTTGGCCATGATAAATAGTCTCCATTGAATACTTCAATGTCACAAGGAGGAAGGTGGAAACTAGTAAGGTCAGAAGACCTTGAAGAATTTTGTAGAGGAGTATTAGAACTTCCAGATGGCCTCTCAGCAAAAGATTCAAGCCTTCTAAGTTCCATGAGCTCAGAGAGTTTGGCCATACAGTTACAATATGTAATATAAGTACTTTGGTACTTAACTTTGTAAGATTCTAACTCCTTACGATCTTGATTTTTTTCGTCGGAATTTTCATAGTCTGAAAGAAACTTCTCATATGCTATCTTCACTCTGTTCCACGTTGATCGGATTTCATATTGATGGACTTCGAGAGCATGAGGCGAGGTAGTCGGATAGGCGTTGTCAGCAATATCTAAATCAAATTGGACAACGCTGTCGGCTAATCGAATAAACTGATCGAGTGACATTTTTATTTATAAATTTATATTGCAATAAAGAGCACGACACGCAATAAAAATATGTACGTGGAATAAATATATCCCACAAAGGGTAAATAATATCGTATGAACGGACAAATATTTCTAGTAATTAAGAAATTCACTCCAAAGTGACCAAATGTAAGTCATGTGTAATAACGCAACCAATGGGCTAAATATTGATTTGGGTCCCACCCCACAAATTTTGATAGTTATTTTTTTTTTTTTGTAATTATATTATAAATATGACGAATTTATAATAACAGTCAGAATTTCAAATACGTGTTCATTTCTGCCAGCGATATATTTGTTAAGTATCTGGATTCTATAAAAGGCATTAAAGATACACAACCTTGCTGTTGTTGTTTCATACAAAAAATAAATAATTTTGGGAAATTTTCTCTTATTTGCGATTAGTAAATAAGGAGATAATTAATGTAACCAACATATGAGCGAAAAGTAATTAGAGCAGCCTATTTTACGGTTCAGTGTTGCCGCCTTCCATTTATGATGACTCGAAAGTGAATAGTTTGTAATATTTATGGAACTGGATGGATGTTAACTTAGGATTATTTTCTTTGCAAATTATTTCATTAAAAAATTAGTTGAAATCTTTGTTTCAGATAGAATAACTTTAAATTGTGTCATTAAATATATAAATCGTACGGATTAAGCACAGGATTTGATTGTTTCCACTATTATCTCCTTGTAATCCGTTTAAGTTCAGATTTATTATTATCTCATACCCTGCACACGGTTTAATTTTCCTTAGCAAATTATTGAAGAAAAAATTTTTTTTTTTTGTTAAAGTTTGTATTGTAGTCGCGAGTGTAGAAGCAAATTCACTGGCAACACTGCTATATTGATTATTGTTATATTAAGAAATATATATACAATTATGTACATATGTACATACAACTTCTCTTACGTTGAGTTTACACTGGAATGAGTTATTCGATTTACGAAACAACAGAATTGCATATCATTAATAAGGAAAAATAGGATATTATTTATTTTAAGAGAGAGATAATGGAATAAATTTTAATTGTGTAATGGATAACTGTATGACCCTTTTTTTTTTTTTTTTTGTATCTTGGAAGTAAATTTGCATGTCAAACACGATGATACATGTTCGATCACACTTAAGCAGTCTAAGGTTCGGGTTAACATACACACATAAATATATATGTTGTAAGACACCCGATATACATGAACTGTTTCAATACCCCTTAGAAAATTTTAGTAGGACTCACCAATTTTACTTTATAATCCGTTTCATTGCCTTGGATTTGGCTTAAGACTTCGACGAATCTTCCTCCTTTATCTCTTCCTTGAACGCATATGATTATGCTTCTTATAAATTATGTTTTTTCTTTCTTCCAGATTTTTTATTAGATGTACTATGTTTAGAAGTTTTTTTTTTTTTTTTTGGAAATATTTATTCGCAATATTAATTTAATTGGATTTCAATCGTGAAAAATCTTAAAATTTTATAGAAAATTCAAGCTAATAAGCCACGTGTTCAACTAGTCGAGCACAAATATTTAAATGAAGACACTTCCAGAAAGGAATTTTTGGAAAAGCACTATCAAACGTATTATAGACATACATACGTACATGCTTATATGAAAAGGCAATAATAACAAACAAACCTGTTTTAAGTTGTTGTTGCAGAAGATGAGCGAGATGATTGTGGATGATGTCCAGTGAGTAGAAATCTCAGAGCACTTGCGATTATTTTCTTTCCACTCTAATAATCCGGCTCGAAGGACCATGTGTATATGTGTGAGGATTTGGTGGGGATGAGAAACCTGGATAGATGGCAAATGGCTCTGAGCATAAATAAATCAATTGGTGATTTATTACTCCGAAATTATATATAAAATATCCCAAATATGAAAAAGAAACAATAAACCAAAGAATTAGAAATAATTTGAATATTTTATTTTATAATTTCTTGGACGACGATCTTACTAGTATGCCGGTTATATTCTAAAAGGGAACACACTTTTTATTTTTGCTCGGAAGTACTATCTACGTCAGATCGCGTAAGTTTGACGTATATTTTCGAACTTATTGTGATTGAGATAGAAGATCTCGATAACATTTACGTATCTACACTACAGCATATCACAATTAAACGGGCTGGGAATTAGGGTTTTCATGATGCAATGGCAAATATCAAACAATTAAAGTCTGGTATTAACAACATATTTGTTTGGCCACAAACTGAAGGATCTCGTGGGTCTCAAGATTTTCATCTTGTCTAATAAAGTACATTAAGACTTACGCAAAATTTGAAAATATAATAACATTGTAGTGTATGTCCACTTCTGCACGTCACTGTATTGAAATATAATATTCTTTACCTTGTCAGTGCAGAAGTCAATAACACACAAATTAATAACTTTTAATTGTTAAGTAGACGTAATCAATTTTATATTTTTATTTTTGATTGTGTAAGCGTCAGCATAATTCGTGGGAATTCATGAACTGCAAACTTATGCTGACTAGAATTAATTTTAGTATATAAGCCACTAATTTTGTAAATAAAATTCAGAATTTGTTTTGATTAACAACTAAGAATTGTTTTTTTTTTTTTACACATTCTCAAAAGGGCATTTTGATGCTCGGTAGAATCGGCAGAAGTGCTAAGATAATACATAAACATTTTTTTTAACAAACCTTACAAATCCTCAATATTATAAACCCTTACAAATTCACTACATGGCGATCCTGCGTTTTGGCGCCACTGGCCATTAAATTTTAACGATCAAATCCTTTATACGGGGAGAACAAAAAAAAAAAAAAACATTTGCAAAGAAAAAGAAAATTTTAAAATTATTATTGTTCAAAACGGAAATTCTTGTACATGCAAAATATTTTTATAAAATATTATTTAAACCTTTAAGACAATTATAAAAAAAAAAAAAAAAGTTTTAAAAGCTGATCCTGTAATTTCAATGAGTACTAAGGAAGAAATAGATGCACTTTTTAAAAAATACGAAGAATTGGTGAACGAGTCACAAGAATACGTCCCAGTTGCCTTGGAAAACACTCAACAACAACCACCGGTTTACATACCAACACCAAAGGAAGCAGGCCCCAAACGGATTACCATCGAGCAGTATAAGGCAAGGCAAGAAAAGAACAGAAACCCCAGAGTAACCGAAACAAAATACACAATAACAAAAAAGAGAGGAGGAAAAAAACGAAAATTTGAAGCAGCTTGCCGAGACCTGCAAAGAGTCATAGACATCAGCCAAGGTACCCAAAAGAAGAGTCTAATAAAACAACTAATAGAGCTAAAGAAAGTAGGATGGAAAAACTTTAACTAATGAACAATTTTGAACTTACGGAAGAAGATAGACTCGATATAATTCTACGAAATATAGACCAAACCATGGGAATAAATGATGCAAAAATAGAAGGCAATGCAAACGCATACGCCATAAATGACAACAAAATTACAATAAGCCAGGAAGTAATAATAGTACTTTTAATTATTTTAATTGTATTTGGATTATGGAAATTAACAAGAAATTATATCAAAAGAGAAATTATTAGCAATAGAGTACAAAATGTATAGTATAAGGAAAAATAAATTACAAACTTATTGTAGATGAAAGAAATAAAAGATATAACATATATGTATATAAAATAAAATAAATACTTATTGTAGATGGAAGAAATAAACAGAGAGTTGCAAAAAAATTATTACAAATGCAAAAAAATCAGGTAGTAGAAAATACACTAAAGAAACTGTTATCCAAAAAATAATATTAATTAAACAACTTAGTAAAAAATACGGTAAATTAATTGCAACTTTACCAAAAATAGCGAGAGAAGAAAAAATTAATCAATTTAAAGAATTAAAGCAGACAGCACTTGATAATATTATAAGAAATAGTAAAGAGTTCTTTAGAGAAGAAACGTTAGAATTAGGAACCATGTCTAATGAGGAAACAGTAGAAGCTAGAACCATGTCTAATTTCAACGGTAAACAGGCTTCGGATACAATTCCGACATTTGACGGAAAGGCAAAACACATTGAAACATTCCTATCGATGGTTGAACTAGTCTACGATGAATTAAATGAACAAGGGAAAAAACATTTGATAACATATGTAATAGCAATGAAACTGAATGATAGAGTGAGAGATATTTTAAAAATAGAACAAACACCGACAACATTGAGCGAATTAAGAACTTCACTGACTAAAAATTTCAAATCTACAAGGACAGCAAGTAGCATTTATTTTGAACTGAAGAATACTAGGCAGAAGGGTAACGTACTAAATTATAAAGAAAAAATAACTTCATTAATTGCAGACTTAACGTTAGCACAAATTTCAGAACTAGGACACAATACAAACGAAATACCCCGCGCTACAATAAAACAAATGAACGAAAAATTAGCACTGGAAATCTTTCAGGAAGGTCTGTATGAAAATATACGAATAGCAGTTATAGCAGCCCAACCAAAGACTTTATCGCAGGCTTATGATATTGCTATCACACAAGAAAGATCATTACACATAGCAGATACATTTAAAACCCTACAAATAAATAGAAATAACAAAAACAATATAGAATTTCGGAACAACAAATATTCAAGACAAAACAATTTTTATGGCCAATACAGTAGGAACAATAACAATTACAACGATAACAATAATAGATACAACATTCAAGAAAGACAAGATTTTAACACTAATCGCAACAGAAATAATAGAAACCACAACAATAACTATAACAACAGCAATAACAGTAGAAATTTTAACAATTATAATAGGAATAGAACTAATACCAACAGTAGATATAACACAAATAATGCTTACAACAGAAATAATAGAAATAACTATAACAATAACAACCATACCAATCAAAGGAATAACCACCCAAACATACGCACAATACATCGACAGGGAAACGGAGAAACCCTGGAGATTCAGAACGAATCTCTGTAAAGGGAAAATTACAGATTCACACAATAAATCCCAACACGTCGAACTTTATATATTTATCTATCAAAAACCTGACTTATAAATTGGCTTTTTTGATAGATACTGGCTCTGATATATCTCTTTACAAGGAAAATGTTATACACGGATATAATGTATTTGAACAAGATATTTTTATGTTGAATGGCATAACCAAAGACCATACAGAAACTCTCGGATCGACTGAATTAGAAGTAGCACTTGGAGAACAATACTTGAAACATAAATTCTATCTGGTAAACAGCGACTTTCCGATAAACACAGACGGAATTTTGGGAATGGATTTTTTTTATAAATACAATTGCATAATAAATTATGACACACAAACCATCAGTGTTTATATAAATGAAGATATTATCACAATTCCTATAGAAACTAATGCCAAACAAGTAAGAAGTATTATTATACCCCCAAGAAGTGAAAAAATAGTAAAAATCAATATTGAAATAGGTGAAGATAGTGTCATATGTAATAAAGAAATAGAACACGGAATTTTCGTTGCAAATACGATAATACCAAAAAATGGTAATCGTCACATTAAGATTCTAAATACATTAGAAACACCCATACGATTATCACAACTTAAACTATCTGCAATACCTTTACAATATTATAACATCTATAAAACCACTCACCAGGATGACGAATATTATTCAGAAACAAGATTTCGGAAGTTACTAGAAACAATCAAATTCAAAGATTTTGACGACGAGAAACAGAAAGCATTATACAACATATTAAAACAATATCAAAAAATTTTTCATCTAGAAGGAGAACCCTTAACAACTACCAATTTCTACAAACAAACCATATAGCTAAATGATAACACCCCGGTATACATAAAAAATTATCGGTTACCACAAACACAATTGACTGAAATAGACAGACAAGTACAAAAACTATTACAAGAAAATATAATAGAGCATTCAATTAGCCCATACAACTCCCCTTTGTTATTGGTTCCAAAAAAGGGACAAGATGAAATAAAGAAATGGCGTTTGGTTGTAGATTACAGGCGTCTAAATGATAAAGTTGTGAACGACAAATTCCCCCTAACAAGACTAGAAGATGTTTTAGACAGGCTAGGACGAGCAAAATTTTTCTCAACTCTTGATATGACAAGTTCTTTTCATCAGGTAGAACTAGATACAGCGTCAAGACCAATTACAGCATTTTCCACTAACAGCGGTCACTATCAGTACAATAGACTACCTTTTGGACTTAAAATATCATCAAACAGCTTTCAAAGAATGCTTACCATAGCGTTATCTGGTTTGGAATCTAAAGCATTCCTATATGTAGACGATATAATTATTTTCGGATGCAGCCTTAAACACCACAACGAAAATCTCATAAGAGTATTTGAAAGACTAAAACATTACAATTTAAAATTAAACGCAGAAAAATGTTGCTTCTTAAAACCAGAAGTCCTATATTTAGGACATCTTATTACAAAAGACGGTATTAAAACCGATCCAACAAAATATAAGGTTATTGAACAGTATCCCGTTCCAAAAAATTCAGACGAAGTTAGAAGATTCATAGCCTTCTGTAATTATTATAGAAGATTTATTCCGGATTTTGCTAAAATAGCAAATTGTCTAAATAATTTATTGAAAAAAAAAGTCAAATTCGAATGGACAAAAGATTGCCAAAGAGCATTTGACACATTAAGAGACAGACTAAAGAACCCACCTCTATTACAATACCCTGATTTTGAGAAACCGTTTGTACTGACCACAGATGCCTCAAACGTAGCTTTAGGAGCAATACTCTCACAAGGCGAAATTGGTTACGACTTGCCTATATCATATGCAAGCAAATCTTTAAATAAACACGAAAGAAATAAGTCGGTTATTGAGAAAATACTATTAGGAATTCATTGGGGCATACAGTTTTTTAGACCATATCTATATGGCAGAAAATTCACGGTAGTAACAGACCATAGACCCCTCATTGCTCTATTTTCTCATAAGAATCCATCCTCAAAACTGACCAGAATTCGACTTGAGCTATCAGATTATGACTTTGACATTATATATAAAAAGGGAGCAAATAACACTAACGCAGACGCTTTATCTCGTATTGAATTAAATTCAAACATATTGAAAGAAATGATTCCACTCTGTATTGATGAAAAAGAAAGAACAACTCTGGCAATAACACGTAGCATGCTTAATAAAAACACTAAAAAGAAAAACGATGAAATTGAAATTAAGAATAAGAAAAATTATTACATATCTCAACAGGAGACTGATCACCTTCATATGTGGGAATGTATATCAATGAATGATATAAAGAAGCTTCAAAGAATAAAATTTATATATGAAAATAATGATAATGATAATAATAATCTGCAGAATGAATATAATGATAAAATTACACGTGTGATATGCAATAGAAGCGAAAATCCAATGTTTTCAGAAACATTTATGGAGAAACTTTTATTGAAAATAAAGAAATTGAAGAATAAAAAGTACGTACTATATGATAATGATGAAATTTTTAAATATATACCGGTAGAGAAATTGAAAGAAGAATACAATAAATTAAAAAATAATGACGTCGATATAATTATATACAAAATGCCAAAAAGAGTAAATGATAATATAAAACAATACAGACTAATAGAAGAATTCCATAACTCACCACATAGTGGACATTTCGGTGTCAGAAAGACATTAATAAAATTAAAACAGCGATTTATTTGGAAAAATATGAACAAAATGGTCAAAAACTATATAGGAACATGCGACTCATGCCAAAAGAACAAACTAACGAGATACACAAAAGAACCCTTTAACATAACTGATACACCATCAACTAGTTTCGACATCGTAGTAATGGACACAGTTGGACCACTAAGACCGTCAGGCAACTTCAGATATATACTCACTATGCAATGCGAACTGACGAAATATGTTATCGCTTGTCCGATTGAATCAAAAGATTCAAAAACAATAGCTAGGACTCTTGTGGAACAAGTAATTTTAAAGTACGGTATATTTAAAGTTCTCAAAACGGACCGAGGAACAGAATTTACTAATGAACTTATGAGAGAGGTTTGTGCATTATTAAAAATAAAACAAAATTTTTCAACACCATACCATCACGAAACCTTAGGAACTTTAGAACGCAATCACCGTGTTCTAAATGAATATTTCCTAAACTTCGTAGAAGACAACAATTGGCACGAATGGACACCATACTTTGCTTTCGCTTATAACACAACCCCTAACGTAGATACTAATTACACACCATTTGAACTAGTATATGGAAAACTTCCTAGACTACCAGGTGACGAATTATATGTCCCTAAAAAAATTTACAATCTTGAAAATTATTTAAGTGAACTTAAAATGAGACTTCGCTACTCATTACAGAAAGCAAGAGACATAATTTTAGAAGTAAAAAATAAAAGAAAATTAGATTCTGAAAGGAAACAGAATAAAATAGAACTAAATATAGGAGACCTAGTTTTAGTAAAAGCCGAGAATAGGAAAAAACTAGAACCCCCATACAAAGGTCCATATAAAATACTAGACATAGATGATTTAAATGTAACCATAGAAATAGATAAATCAAAAGTTAAAAGTATACACAAAAATAATTTAAAAAGGTTTATATCATAAAAAAAAAAAAAAAAAAAAAAAAAAAATATTTAAAACATAAGTACATAAATATAATTAGATATTGATAACTTTAAAATTTCAAATACTTTAGGAATTTTATAAGCATTCAAATAAATATAACTAGAGATTAAGAAATTTTAAATCATACAAAAAAAAATTTTTGTAAACATACAGATATGTAAATACATACAATAATAAATACAAACAATTAGATAATAGGAATCTTTATTCTAATACTTATGTATATTTTTTGTTGTTCATTTTATTTTTAATAATACCCAAAACCAAAAAGGGTAAGGGTGTAGTGTATGTCCACTTCTGCACGTCACTGTATTGAAATATAATATTCTTTACCTTGTCACTGCAGAAGTCAATAACACACAAATTAATAACTTTTAATTGTTAAGTAGACGTAATCAATTTTATATTTTTATTTTTGATTGTGTAAGCGTCAGCATAATTCGTGGGAATTCATGAACTGCAAACTTATGCTGACTAGAATTAATTTTAGTATATAAGCCACTAATTTTGTAAATAAAATTCAGAATTTGTTTTGATTAACAAAAAAGAATTGTTTTTTTTTATTACACATTCTCAAAAGGGCATTTTGATGCTCGGTAGAATCGGCAGAAGTGCTACGATAATACTTAAACATTTTTTTTTAACAAACCTTACAAATCCTCAATATTATAAACCCTTACAAATTCACCACAACATATTCGGATTCGTGTACCGGGCAAAACAGAAATATTAAAACCGTCTTAAGTTTATTGAAACTTGTTCAAAGCACGGAAATCAAAGCTGAATCAATTGACACGAAATTTTTGGGAAGTGGACACAGCTATTTGCCCAATGTCTCAGATTTTGCCATTATTGTGTCATGTGCGAAAAAAAATCAAAACATTTTTTCACCAGATGATTGGTAACATATAATCAAAATATGTAAAAAGAAAGCGCCATTTCATTTAATCCAAATGACTCACCAAGATTTTTTGTCAACAAAACCTTTAGAATAGTCTATCATTAACAGAAAAGTAACCGTCACAGGGCTTCCAGTAAATTGGCTTAAAATACGCTGGATAAAGTTAGAAAGGTCCAAACCCCATCTCATACAATTCAAATGTGACTATAATGAAGATACAAAATTTCAAGCCATTAATATAAGAAAATCTTTAGTAGACCCCAAAGTTTGAAAAATATAGATGAGCCTTTATTATATCCTAAAGGTAGAACTGTGACAAAGGAAAAATGGAGAGACATGATGGACCTGCTAAAATTCATTCCTCCTGTTAAACACGATTACTATAAGAACTTGTCAACAAATCGAAATGAGAAATCCTCGCATACAGCTGATGAAGAAGACATTATTTATAATGTTGCTGAATCATCCCAAAGAATAATGCCGCTGACATAAAGCTGCTATGAATTCATTACAAAAATTATATCATAACCGAACTGCAAACATTCATTTTTATGGAAAATGTATAATAACTAACTTTTTCTGTAATAAAAAACTTAAAAATGTAAAGACTAAATTTAACTTTATTACTTTTTTCAGTTGCCAAATCGATTAACTCCACCAGTCACATAAAAACTGTAACATTACTGACGATTGTTTGTTGGCTATTCTTTCTTATTAATTTTATATACCGTTAGATGAAAGCAATATCTGCAATTATGCATTCTACATTATATATTTGAATTCATATTATCAGAGGAATTTTTAAAAACAATATACATACATTACATCTTCGCGTTTCTCAACTTTTCATTTTACGGAGTTAATCGATGTGTGCACTGAGCAGCTCATATATAGGTAAACTAAGTTGTTTTTCATTCGCATGCGTAATATATATGTATGTACATATGTATGTATATTACCTATCATACATATATAATGCAGCATCATATCTATTTCAACCTTTTTAATAATACCAATAAGCAGAAATAAATTCGAAATTTTCGCTTTGATTATTCAGAGGTGAGATTTTATTTTACTTTTTCTTTGCTCATTGCTAAACTACTGACAAAGGGAAATCAACTTACCAGCCGGCTGAGCTACTTTTTTCTTGCATAATGGATGTCGATATATTAAAATTTGTATATGCAAGCATAGTGACCAATATGTCAAATGTTGTTGTAATGTTGTACTTGTGAAGTTAATACCACCTGGTAAGTGTATTCGCCTTGTGCTGACGTAACTAGCTTGAAGAAAAAGGATGCATACTGTTCTCTCAAAATCCCTCTCAAATACCCAATTTACCTATTATTTTGTGCCGGGAGCAGTGTGACCAGATGTTAAAATAATATTATGCTAAATCAGGTTTTAAGGCATTTTAAAGCCAAAAATAATGCCAAATTTTTTATAGCTTCAAATAGTAACTTTAAATTATATCTTTATTTTTGGTTCTGAATACGCTCTCAAGTACTGTGTTAAATGCGTTTTCGTACTTAAAAATATTCAAAATTATGTCAAAACACTGCCAACTATAGTGGCTGCCCTCTTTATTCGTTTTTTAAGAATTCATCCAACAAAAAAACTAATGCTACTCCCGCTCAGCTTTTAACTACCCTCAACCGTCTACCAGCCAGAATCAATATTCAAACGTTTTTAAGTCTAATGCGACTAGTGCTCAAAAAACACCTAATAGTCAATTTTCATACGCTAATATTTTAAAAAGTAACCAGACTACGACGCAAAAAACTGTACCAGCAAATGAAGAATCAGGGCCTAATTTCAGTCGTATTGAAGCCTCGATAGAAAGCCTAATACAAACTGTAAATACTTTTACTCTCAACATGTCCTGTATGATGCCGGAAATATTGAAAATGCAGTCCACCTTGTTACAGGCTGCACTAAACAAACCATGAATTTAAAAATCTGTTTTTGGAATGCAAATGGAATCTGCCAACATAAAAACGAAATTGAGTATTTTCTTTTGGATAAACAAATCGATGTTATGCTTATCTCAGAAACTCATTTGACGTCTCGAAGCTATTTCAGAATTAGTGGATATAATTTCTACGACACCAAGGATCCTCGAGGTAGAGCTTGTGGTGGCTCTGGAATCCTAGTAAAAACTCGAATAAAATAATACCTGCTAAATGACCTTCGTGAAGAATATCTTCAAGCAACAAATATCTGTATTAAAATTTTTTATCAAAAGCTTGTGATATCATCTGTTTATTCTCCTCCCAGGTTTTCAGTTTCAGAGAGTCAATATATCGCATTTTATATAACACTGGGTTCCCGTTTTCTAGCAGCTAGCGACTACAATGCTAAACACTTATTTTAGGGTTCACGTTTAATCAGTCCTAAGGGTCGAGTTTTGTTTGACACAATCTCAAAAATGAGTTTGAATGTAGTTTTAAGTGGTCAGCCAACATATTGGCCAACGGATCGTCAAAAAATTCCTGATGTTATCGACTTTAGAATTATGAAAGGTGTGCCCAGTGAAATGATTGAAGTAAAAGCATCTTTGGATTTGTCTTCAGATCTCTCGCCTACTATTATCACTATTTACTCACACACAACTGTAACATCAACATGTGATTTACCGCAGACACCTGCACATGGCAACGTTACAGATCGTCTCAGCTAAAAATAAGATTCAAGGAATGTACCAAACAGCTCAAGAAACTTATACAAACACAAAAAAAAGCTTCGCTGCAAAAATTTCTTCAAGAACTCGATGCAACACCAGAAACAGATTATTCGCTATGGCATGCAGCCAGAGGACTTAAAAGGCCAGTGATATGCAAACCTCCATTACGAGCTTCAAATGGTGACTGGGTAAGAACTGATGCCGAAAAAGGTGCTATTTTCGTTAAACATTTTGAAAAAGTAATTACTCCGAATACTTCTGCTGATATTGCTGAACTGCCATCAGTCATCTCTTTACCAGAAATACCGCTGAGATTTAATATTGTGGAGATTGGAAAGGCCATTAATAGTCTTAACACCAAAAAAAGCCCCAGCAGCTATATTCTATAACTCGCTAAAGCTAAATCTCCATCGCTAAAAATGTCTTAAATCGTTTTAGAGAATTTTAGCTACATATTGAATTCTGTAATTCGTATTGCTAAATTAGGCAATGTCTTAAAAATTAAATTCGCCGCAATTTTGGCTTTTGCTCTGAGAGCAAACAATGCTCTCTCTCATCGCTAAAATGATATACATTTGTATTCTCTAAGCACATTTAAGCAACTTTTCTAGCTAGAAACGCTAAAATTTAAGCAACGATATTTTGAAGGCGCTAAAAATTAATTTAAGCATAATATTTTTTATATCATTGATGTTTAGCCTTTTTTTAGAAAAATAATGTAGGAAACTACAAAAAGGATAAAAAAGGGCAAAAATACATGCTCATTTAGTATTTGGAATAGCATAAAGAGTTTGCCCATGATAGGTTGAAATATTTTAGCTGTTATGAGTAGTTTAATTTAAATTAAACTCAAATACTAAATTTTATATAAAAATGTATTTAGTAAAAAAAAAGATTTTTACAATATTACAAAATTAATCAAAACTCTATACACAAATTTTAAATTTATTATGATCAAAAATATTTTTATACAAATAAATACTTTCAAATAAATACGCCACAGTACCGCCAGCTAATACCACTTACAAAAAATTTTCAATTGTTTACTGAAATTATTTCTTAACAGTGATGCCATCTCTTATAAATGTTCCCATAACTTTCGAACGTAATGCTTTCTTGAGAAATTACTGCGCAAAAATCATCCGCTTTACAATTTCAAAATGCATGTGCTGCAAAAAACAATAAGTTTTGACTAGAACTTTGTGAAATAGCTTTAAAAAATAGACGTTTTAAAACATATTTAAAATTTTTTTAACAAAAACACAATCATTGTTACGGAGTATAAATTATAATCTAAGGTAACACTAATATAAAATGCCAAATATACACGCATATATATTTGTCTCTTTTCAATATTATATTATCAAATAAGAAAGAAAGGAATGGTCTAATGATAGCAAATTAGCTACGGCGAAAAGAGTAAATTTTAGCTAACGCTGCGTTTACACATGAAAGTAATTTCATGAAAGTTCCCTATACGTATTATCAATGAAAGAGAAATAAAAAACAACAGAATTTCATGAAAATTTCTTGAAAGTTTTTATGAAACTGAAATTTTAGTTTTAAAATGTCGTCAAAGGGAAAGCTTAATATATTTCTTCCATTGCTGTTTTTTGTTATTTTTATTTTTCAGAGTTGCCAGTATAATTAACCAAGCCGAGTTTTAGGAAACGCTTTAAAACTAAAATTTATTTTTATAATTCTTTTAATATTTTTAAATTATAATTAGAAAAATTGTTTGTTATATATGCTTCAAATGAAACTGTTAGAATTATTTGTTTAAACGCTTAAAACAAGTAGCTTTTGTACCTGCTTTTTAAAAAAATCCTGAAATTTTTCATGATTATTTTTACCTGGCAACACACCTTTGGTTATTATAATTTCTTTCAGAAAGTATATTGAAAGTGTCAAAAAATTACTTTCATGAAATTTTCGTTCAAAGCAGAGCTGAAAGTTGACTGAAAGTGACAAATATATGAATGTGTTTGTGAGGAATTGTGAGTGTATTGCGACTTTCATGAAATTACTTTCATTTGTAAACGCTATGTAAGCGATTAGAGTTACAGAATTCCTTTTTAGCAAAATCGCTAAAATTTTCGCCCTAAAAATTTTAGCGATCGAGATTTAGCTTTAGCTACGAGAATTACAGAATATAGCTGCAGGTGTCGATAAAATAAGCAACAAAATGCTTCAAGAATTACCATATATTGCAAAAAGAATAATACTATTAATTTTTGATGGTATTTTACGGCTGCAATACTATCCAGCAGAATGGCAGAATTCGCTAATTACTATGATACCAAAGCCCGGCAAGGATCATACAAAGGTAGAATCCTATCGGCCTATAAATTTATTGTCTAACATTTCAAAAATATATGAGAAGCTGTATATGAGCAAGCTGATACCTATATTGACTTGTAATGGATGCATTCCAGATCATCAATTCGGTTTTCGCAGACAACATAGCATTATTGAACAAACTCACAGTCTTGTGAATGTTAATAGATATATTTTTGAAAAAAAAAAGAAAAATTGCTCTGCGTTTTTTATAAAATTTTCTTAAGCTTTCGATAAAGTATGGCACGCAGGTCTTATACACAAATTAACGCAAAATCTTCCCGCAAACATCGTCAGGCTTTTAAAAAGCAATTTAATAGAAAGAAAATTTGTAATTAGGGAAGGCAATTTTATAAGCCCTCCGCAGTTGATTGAAGTCGGAGTTCCTCAAGGCAGTATCTTCAGTCCTTTACTTTATTTAATATGTATATGCCTCTGACTTTCCCTTAAGCAGTAACATTCACACGTCAACATTTGCTGATGATACAGCTTTTTTAAGCGTACATGAAAGTCCTGTAGAAGCTTCCCGAAATTTACAAGGGTACATATCAAAAATGGAAATATGGCTACAACAATGGAGGATAAAAGTATATATCCAAATTAGAAAAATGGCTAAAGCAATGGCATAAAGTTAAAGAGCAGAAATGTCATAAAAATTAAATTCGCCGCAATTTTGGCGTTTGCTCTGAGAGCAAACAATGCACTCTCTCATCGCTAAAATGTGATACATTTGTATTCTCTAATACTATGTTCACACGAAGAACTGAAACACTAGGTTCGCTCCATGAACCACGATGGCGAACCTATGTGTTCACACGACTCATTCTAGATTGGTTCGTACTTCGTTATTTAATATTATTTGTTGTTTTTCCACTTTATTTAATTATTTACATAAATATAAATATATGCTTTTACTTATTCATTGTTTTTATTAAAATTTAGCACTTATCAATTGTTTTTCTTTATTAAAATGTTTTTGGACAACTACTTCAGATAAACTAGCGATACTTTGTTATCAAAATTAGAGATGATAGTAAATTATACGGCTTCGCAACAAGGTTCAAAATGAAACATGTAGGTTCGCTCTCAAAATTTTGTATGGCGAAACATGTAGGTTCAATCAAGGTTCGCCCGCGAACCAAGAATGAGAGCGCGAACCTCTATAATTTCTGTCCGTGTGAACATAGTATAAGCACATTTAAGCAACTTTTCTAGCTAGAAACGCTAAAATTTAAGCAACGATATTTGAAGGCGCTAAAAAGTAATTTAAGCTAAATATTTTTATATCATTGTTATTTAGCCTTTTTTAGAAAAATAATGTAGGAAACTACAAAAAGGATAAAAAGGGCATAAATACATGCTCATTTAATATTTGGTATATCATAAAGAGTTTGTCCATGATAGGTTGAAGCAGTGATGTTATACACTTTTTTGAAAAGTCTTTACGCAGCACTTAAAAAATCCCTATTTTTCCCTACGCGCTCAAAAAATTGTCTTTACAAAAATCCCTACAACTTTTAAATTATAATATATCAAACAATGCAATTAAAATCTTTGTGTTTAATATATAAACGTTTTATTGAAACTTGTTATACATATTGAATTATTCTATCAGTTTTTTTTTTTTTTTTAATAAAAACTAAATAAACAAAAATTGAAAAACATAAAACCAAGTGATTTACATAAATTCATTTAAAATCACAATTAGTTCATTGGTAAAAAAGCGAAATATAAAAAATATGTATTTTGCACTTTTGAAATTAGCTTAAAAATTGTTTGCCCGTGTTATTTTTGACTGGTGATTTTCTGACATGTCGTAAGGATACCAGTTTTTTTAAATGAGTTTCGGTACATTGGAAGGTATAACAATTTTTACATTCGCCTTGTTAAAATGAGCGGACAATGCAAATTGAAGTTAAAATTTTACGACTTAGCTTATTTCTTTTCTTAGTGCGAACATCAGTGATGATGAGAAAAATTCACTCCCTGTCTGTATTGGCATGTGGCAGTGATAAAGCAAACGTAGCTAATTTCGACAAAAGGGGGAAATGAAATTCTCATTAAAATTGTTCATTTTGGTAACTGTACTCCAAAACTTTTCTATGCGCATATTTAAAAAATCACCTATTTCTTGCTCTGAAAAAATAAATTTAAAAAGGATCTCCACTCTTGTAGAAGAGAATTAGCGTCCACTTTTATAATTTTCGAAATATTTTTAAATGAAAATTCATTTTTATTTCCTTTTTTTTTCAATGTAATTTCAAGGTTTAAGAACCCTATTTCTCTGAATATTTCTGTTGATGTATTTCTTCCACGACCAAATTGAAGAAGGTTGCCAAATTTTAGCTAAGCGATTAGAGTTACAGAATACCTTTTTAGCAAAATCGATAAAATTTTTAGGGCGAAAATCGAGATTTAGCTTTAGCTACGAGAATTACAGAATATAGCTGCTGGGCACTATTTCTTTTTTATTTTAATATTTGTTACGTTTTTAACCATAAACCCAATTCTTTAAAGAGCAGAATTCACCTATTCTGGATCTACAAATGAATCGATACCTTTTAAAACCACTGTTAGTCATTTAGCATTAGCTAAAGCTGATAGGTGTAAAAATCTCAAGTTTTTTTTACCAGGACATTGGGATTATATTTTCTTAAGTAAATGGGTGGTGGTATACTCGACTTAGTTACGTTGATTTACTTTATCTTCTTGCTCGTTTAGAATTGAGAAACGATTTTTTGAATTTTTAATATTAGTGTTTCTCTCTGGGAACTTTCGCACGAGTAATAATTTTTTTTGTGTAGAATTCAAGTTTGTATTTGATTTTTATTTTTGTTGTCCTCATCAGCAAGCAAAATTATGTAAACATTACTACTGCTTGTAGGTTCATTGTTGTTTTTAGTCGTATTCATAAAAAACTTCATTGCAGTTTCAGATGCATATTAGTTGAAAAACGTTTTAACACTAAACAGATTTTTTAAAAATTGGCAATTATAATCGGTAGTTTAACTCTATATTACATAAGTTGCTTTTTAGTAATATCGTGGTAACACTATATTCTTTGTCACTTGTACAGTTCAGCAAAAGACGATTATTTAATCACACGGTACCCGTTTATATATTTTTATCTTCTCTTTTCTAAAAATATTGTTTTTATAAAATCAAAAATTTGTTCCAACTTGTATTTAATAGAAAAAAGGAAAATAGCTAATAGCAATCTTTGGTAAAAGTACTATTTTTATATATTATTTTATTGCAAATTAAAAAGCAAAGAATAACATGTTATATTTTATTGATAATGATATTTTAATAAAACAGCTTTATTACATTTTTTACCGAACGTTTCGTCAATTGTTTGTTGACTTCTTCAGCGGTTTCGTCTATTTAAAATTTAAAAAACATTATATGTATATTTTGAAAAAGTTTTTTCACCGTACATTATTTACTTACAATAATACAAATGTTGAATTAAAAAGAATTGCTACATATGATGAATTTCATTTAAAAATCGAGATAAAACTGAAATTTTGAACCCGACCCCCTCAGATATCGATGAAATTTTGTTCAAAGCTTAATTTGATTAATACAAACAAACTTTCATTTTTAGAAATGACTGTTTTGCGATTTTTTGGGCGTGGCACAGTGGGAAAGTTTTCGAAAAAACGCGAAAATAGTCGCAAACAGCTCCATTTAAACTGCAAAAACTCAGAATCGGCTGAACCGATTAACATGATCTTGGTATCATTAAAAAGATATTTTAACAGGCTTTATGACACGTTAAAAAAAAAAATACACTGTAAAAAATTTATAACAAAAAGAAAATTTTAACTAACGAAAAATCCAAAAAGATCAAGGGTTTTTTTATAGTGTATTATTTTTTTAGAAAGGTTTATCCTTCACCTATACCATATCAAAAAATTAAAATGGGTTCTTTTTTAGTTTTATTTTTATATAATTTATTAAGTAGTGCCACTTCTAGTAATTGCCCTTATATTTTATATTTACAGGTAAAATAAATAAACATTGTCCCAGGAAAATTGTGAATATGTTTTAACCTACTTCTAGTCATACGTACCGAAAGTTTTCGAAATAATTCGAATAATGATTACCTTTTTTTTAAGTTAATTATTTTTAAGAAATTTTGCGCTGCTCAAATTTGGCACAGTCAGAATATCTGCGCACATGTACAAAACAAAAGTTTCATTTATCGGAATGAATGAAAGAGCAATTTTATTTGCGCTCTTTTTTGCGCTTGCTCTTGTTATGCGCAGCGCAAAAATAAATGCGCAGAGCAAGCGCAATAATAAATTGGCTCCGCTCTTTGCGTAAAGAGCGAAAAAGAGCGGCGCTGCGCTGCGTTTTTTCGTACTCTGGTATTTATAGGTGTTCCTTATCGATTTTTGTCGTTCAACAAGTGCCAACGAATGCGAAAAGTACAAGCGATTACAATTTTTACGCGTATATTTTAAAAATTTGAGTGAATATAAATTCAAACAATAAGTACAGATGCATAAAAATATCTAATAAATGTAGCGCTTCGCTTCGTAAAATAAGTGAAAACGAGGCTGCAAATATAATTGAAAATTTTTCAGCTGTCGCCAGCATTCATTGTAACCGTATTTGCGAAACTTGCCGGAATACACTGAGAAAAGCGCGCAGTCGTAATGAATCCAACGTGGAGAATGAAGTCTCAAATTATTTACCAACAACGCCCAGCGATGAAATTAGCGAAGAATTGAATGAACTTCAAAGTTGTACCAGCCGTAATACAAACATCGAAAGCAACGAACTCATTGAAAATAAAAATGATCATATTATTCCTCATCTACCAAACCAAATGTCGCCTCTTAAAAAGAAATATTTTTTTTTTTTTTTTTGATAATTTTATTATTTATTGAATCTTTAATTATTTATATTAAATTATCAATAAGTTTTTCAAATCTTAAATCTAAAAAATATTAAATGTAAGTTTAGCCAATGCTAAACAAAATTTTTAATTTCAACGGTTAATTTTGGTTGTTTTACATCTCTCGTGAACGGCTGAGAAAAAGAGTATCCCTTCTTTTCAGCCGGGTGTGGCCTCTATAATGAAGAATATTGCGCGCAAGTGGATTTGGGTGCAACTCAAGTTTTCTTATATATTTTTTCGCGTGTTTTGAAAATACTGTCTTCACCAACGGAACGTCTAGGTCTTTATGAATTCGATGGTTTCTGACATACCAGGGGGCTGCTGTTATTGTACGTAGAATTTTATTCTGTCGCCTTTGAATTCTTTCGACATTCGATGCTGAGGCAGTGCCCCATAACTGGATTCCATAGGACCATATTGGTTTCAGGATCGCGTTGTATAGTAGAAGTTTACAGTCTAGGCTCAGTATAGAATTTCTTCCCATAAGCCAATTAATTTGGGCAGTTTTTAATTTCATTTGCATCAACTTTGCGTCTATATGCGATTTCCATGTTAAACGGCGATCAAGGTGAACGCCTAGATATTTGACTACAGTATGCTGCGGAATAGTCTCAGTGTTGATTTGTATAGGCGGGCATGTTTCCCTTCGCAACGTAAAAGTGACGTGTGCACATTTCTGCTCGTTAACTTTTATACGCCATTGTTTAAGCCATTTTTCCAATTTGGATATATACCCTTGTAAGTTGATGGAAGCTTCTACTGGATTTTCATGGACGCTTAAAAAAGCTGTATCATCAGCAAATGTTGATGTATGAATGTTATTGCTTAACGGTAAGTCAGAGGCATAAATTAAATAAAGTAAGGGACCGAAGATGCTGCCTTGGGGAACTCCGGCTTCGATCGACTGCGGAGGGCTTAAAAAATTACCTTCCCTAACTACAAATTTTCGTTCCTCTAAATAGCTTTTTAAAAGCTTGACGATGTTTGCGGGGAGATTGCGTGTTAATTTGTGGATAAGACCTTCGTGCCATACTTTATCGAAAGCTTGAGAAACATCTATAAAGAGCGCAGAGCAATATTTCTTTTTTTCAAAGGTGTCTCTAACTACGTTCACAAGTCTGTGAGTTTGTTCAATAGTGCTATGTTGTCTGCGAAAACCGAATTGATGATCTGGAATGCATCCACTTCTAGTCACTATAGGCATCAGCTTGCTCATATACAGCTTTTCAAATAGTTTTGAAATGTTGGGCAATAAACTAATAGGCCGATAGGATTCAACCTTCGTATGATCCTTGCCGGGCTTTGGTATCATAATAATCATCGAAACCTTCCATTCTGCAGGATAGTATTGCAGTCGTAGAATACTATTAAAAATGAAGAGTATAACTCTTTTTGCAATATAAGGCAGTTGTTGAAGCATTTTGTTGCTTATTTTGTCGACACCTGGGGCTTTTCTGGTGTTAAGACTAGTAATAGTATTTTCAATCTCCGTCATGTTAAATCTCATCGGTATTTCTGGTAAAGAGACGACTGGTGGCAGTTCAACAATATCAGCAGAAATATTCGGGGTAAATACTTTTTCTAGGTGCTTAACAAATAGATCACCTTTTTCAGCATCAGTTCTTGTCCAGTCACCATTTGATGCTCGTAATGGTGGTTTACAAATCACTGGCCTTTTAAGTCCTCTGGCTGCACGCCACAGCGAATAATCTGTTGACGGTGTTGCATCGAGTTCTTGCAGAAATTTTTGCAGCGAAGCTGTTTTTTGTGATTGTAAAACTTTTCTTAGCTGTTTGGTACACTCCTTAAGCCTTAATTTTAGCTGAGGCGATCTGTAACGTTGCCATTCTCGTCGAGCTCTCCGTTTTTCAGTCAATAGCCTTTCTACATCTACACAAAAAATATTGTTAAATCTCGCTTGTTGATTTGGTTGAATTGAAGAAGCATTAAGAGCAGCTTGTTTAGCATGTGCTTCAAACAACCTAATAGAATTTTCTATGTCAGCAGGTGTTCTCAATGGCATATTTTCCGTGCAATGAGCACTCAAATATTTTTTGCATTTCAGCCAGTTAATACGTGCAGGTGTCAGCGGTAAATAACATGTTGGTGTTGTAGTTGTGTGTGAGTAAATAGTGATAATAGTAGGCGAGTGATCTGAAGACAAATCCAGAGATGCTTCTACTTCAATCATTTCGCTGGGCACGCCTTTCATAATCCCAAAGTCGATAGCATCAGGAATTTTTTGACGATCCGTTGGCCAATATGTTGGCTGACCACTTGAAACTACATTCAAACCCATTTTTGAAATTGTGTCAAACAAAACACGACCCTTGGTACTGATTAAACGTGAGCCCCAAAAAGTGTGTTTAGCATTGTAGTCGCCAGCTGCTAGAAAACGGGACCCCAGTGTTGTATAAAATGCGGTATATTGACTCTCTGAAATTGAAAACCTGGGAGGAGAGTAAACAGATGATATCACAAGCTTTTGATAAAAATTTTCAATGCAGATGTTTGTTGCTTGAAGATATTCTTCACGAAGGTCGTTTAGTAGGTAGTGTTTTATTCGAGTTTTTATTAGGATTCCAGAGCCACCACAAGCTCTACCTTGAGGATCCTTGGTGTCGTAGAAATTATATCCACTAATTCGAAAATAGCTTCGGGACGTCAAGTGAGTTTCTGAGATAAGCATAACATCGATTTGTTTATCCAGAAGAAAATATTCAATTTCATTTTTGTGTTGGCAGATGCCATTTGCGTTCCAAAAACAGATTCTTAAGTTCATGGTTTGTTCAATACAGCCTGCAACAAGGTAGACTGCATTTTCAACATTTCCTGCATCATACAGGACATGTTGAGAGTGAATGTATTTACTGTTTGTATAAGGATCTCTATTGAGGCTTCAATACGACTAAAATTGTGCCCTGATTCTTCATTTACTGGTACAGTTTTTTGCGCCGGAATCTGGTTACTCTTTAAAATATTAGCGTATGAAGATTGACTATTAGGTTTTTGTTGAGTAAGAGTCGTGTTAGACTTTAAAACATTTGAGTATTGATTATGGCTAGACGACGGTTGAGGTAACTGTGGGTAGTTTAAATGAGTGTTGGGCTGAGCGGGAGTAGCATTGGTTTTTCTGTTCGACGAATTTTTAAAAAGAGAATAAAGAGGGCAGCCCCTATAGTTGGCAGTGTGGTTTCCGCCGCAATTACTACATTTTTTTGCTTTGGTATCACCTTTTATTTTGTCACAGTTAGCGGTACAGTGTAACTCGCCACATACAACGCAAACGGTAGGCAACTTGCAATAAGTTTTGGTATGGCCAAATTCTTGACAGTTCATGCATTGGATAGGTCCAGTTTTTTTATGTGGCATCTCAACGGTAACTCTTCGATGCAACAAGTATTTTAAGCTATAGATTGGGTGCGATTCATTTTTTTTTAATTTTCAAGTCGCCTGGCTGTAGCTCGACTCTAAAAATAGGTTGGGGGATTTTTTCCCTGTTTTTAATGTTTGAAACATTTTTGACTTTGAAGCCACTATTTTCAAGGCCAAACTTTACCTCTTCCGGATCCACGCTTGAATCTATTCCTTTTATAACTACTGTTAGGCCTTTAGCACTCTTCAGTTGATATGTATAAAAGTTTTTGTTTTTAGTCTCAAAATCTGAGACAATTATTCTATAATTATTTTCTTGTGTTACCTGAATTTTAGTTTCGTTGATTTTGCCGCGCTTAATTGGAGTTACATAGAACTCATTTTCTCCAATTAATGAGATAAAGCTTTTTACCAAAAGGTTGGAGTTCTGTTCTCTATAAATATATCGGCGGTGGTTTAGTGGACCTTGTTGTACTTGTGTCTTCATCGACTTGTTCATTCAAAATCGCAAAACGATTTTCAGAATGTTTAATATTATTTTTCCCTTCTTGGGGCATTTTCGCCGTTGACGCTATTTCAGCTGATTTGGGACTTCTTCCCCTTTTTAGCACGGTTATGTATCTGTCCATAACAGTTTGGATTTTATTATCACTATTTTCACTCACTGCATTTACAATTTTGTGCACGTTGGTCACCTGGGTTTATTGTTTGTTTGTTTGATTGTACAGCTAAGCTGACAAGTTTGCTAATAGGTGCAATTGTTGTTGCTTCTTGATCGATATTTAACATGTTCAAAGATAATGATCGCGCACGAGTATTTGTGTTTTGTGTAGTATTCAGGTTTGTGTTTACTTAATTTTTTTTGTCGTCGTTAGCAACCAAAGTTATATATTGTACATTCCTACTGCTTGTAGGTTTATTGTTGTTGTTAGAAGGTGAACTCATTTAGAGTTCTCTTTTTTTTGTATTTTCACTTATGTATATTAGTTTGTGTATGCAAATATTAATGTGTATTGCACACAAGCAAAAAATAAAATAAAACCAGTAAAATAACTGTTCAATAAATGTTTTGTTTTTTTATATTTTTTGTGACTTGAAAATTTTTTTTTTCTTTTATATTTTTTTTATATTCAGTTGCGACGATTATAAAAACGCGTCTGTTCACTACGAGAGTTGAAACTGAATGAAAAGGAAATATAAGAAACGAATTGCATACACTAATATAAAATCACTGCAACTTTTGGAAAATGTAGCAGATGCACTTGGAGCTGATCCATTGTCTGATTTGTCAACGCAACTTGAAAACGTCAAAGCCAGTTACGAAGAAATTTTGCAAAACATCAAATATCAAATAGAGAACAGCTCAAATCTTTTGGAACAGCAAAAAATTTTATCTCTCTTACCAATCAATATGAGTCACGCAGAAATTAAAGATCGTTTTGGGGATGATATATCTCACGATTGTATCAAAAAAAGTAAAGATATCCAAAGGAATAAAACGAAGTTTGCAGATATCAATCTTTTAAAAATGAGCAGACGTAGTTTACCAACCGAAACTCTAAGCACAGTCAAGTTATTTTATGAAGATGATGAAATTAGCCGAATGATGCCAGGATCGCAAGATTCAATTACTGTTAAACAAGGAAACATACGTGAAAAAGTTCAAAAAAGACTGATGTTATCTTCACTACGCGAATCTTACTACGAATTTAAAAAAAAACCCCTTGGCCAAAGTGGGTTTTACAAAATTTACAATGTTAAGGCCAAAAAATTGTATGAAACTTGGAGTTGGAAACCAGCAAAATATCTGTGTATGCACATTGCATCAGAATATGAAATTGATGTTTGAAAAAAGTGGCTTAAAATCAATTTGTATTGCAGGAGAATGCACATTTACCGACTACAAAGATGTTCTCAAATTCGTTGTTTGTAATGGTGACATAGAAAAAAGCGAGTGTTGCGTTTCAATGTGTGGTCACTGCTTCAAAAATTTAAATAATCTAAAAACGCATATGCTAAAACATTTTGAAAATAACCAAACTGAAAAAATAATATACAAAAAGTGGAATACAACGATTAGATGTGCTCTGGAAACGTTAACCACCAACCCAGAATCATTTGTCAGCGATTTTACTGAACACATCAAAGTTCTGATTCCACATCATTTCATAGCAAAGCGACTATCTGAATTTATCAGCAATAAAAGAGCGGCGCTGTTATCAGGAGAAATGTTAATTCAAATGGACTTTGCTGAAAATTATGCATTTCTTGTACAAGATACCATTGGAATAATGATCAGGCTACAATACATCCGTTCGTTATTTCTTACAAAGGTAATTATTTTAATATTTTGGTATTAGTAAACACATCCATCACACTCATCAAAATCTATATACATATATAAAATACAAAAAATGTTTGTACCCATGTTCGCTATAGACTCGGAAACTATCCAACCGATTTGACCCAAACTGGTGTCATTCAAAAGGGAATTTATAGAAGATGGTTTTAGGCTTTTAATATTTCAAGTGGGCGTAGCTCCTCCCACATAAATTGAATAACATCATATATCTTGACTATTGTGATAGCAAGAGTTTTGAAACATTGCAATAGTTCATATGTTACTAATGTGAGTAATCAGGACAAAAATGGGCGTTACCGGACAAGTGGGCGTGGCATCTCCCATATAACCCAAAAATTGAAATCGCCATATTTTGGGCATTTTTTGACCTACGCCGATGATATTTGGTACATATAGTATTGACATAATTAGGAATACGTACTAGGAGAAAAGTGAGTGGGACCACGCCCTTTTATAGGAAAATAAAAAATCTTAATATAGTCTTAACTATTGGACCGATGGTCATTAAATTTTCACAGCATGTTACTGTGACTCTGAAATGAATAATAGGCTATATGAAGTATTGATTGAGCAAAGGGGCGTGGCACCACCCATATAACCCAAAAATTTATATCGCCATATATTGGGCATTTTTTGACCTACATACGTCGATGATATTTGGTACATATGGTATTGGCATAATTGGGAATACGTACCAGGAGAAAATTGGGTGGGACCAAGCCCCTTTTTAGGAAAATTAAAAATCGTAATATCGTCTTAACTACTGGACCGATCGTCATTAAATTTTCACAATAAACAGCATGGACAGCTTTATATTGCATGATCGCGTGTATGAAAACCTACCGATTTATATGTGTATGCTCCTGATGGGCAAATGTATATCCTAAAGCATTGCAATAATTAAATTAAAATTAAATAAATAAATTTTTGTAAATATATAAATACTTTTAATTTTATCTTATAGCGAGACGGGTAGCGAAGCACACCGGGTTCAGCTAGATTTGGTCCAAAATGGTGTCATTCAAAAGGGAATTTATAGAGGATGGTTTTAGGCTTACCTCCTTTCCAATCTGACAAATATATGTGGCGCTATATCAATTCTAGCCCAAGACGCTTACGTAAAAATTAATGTTTTTTTCGAATAAATTGAGATAAAAAAAAAGTTTTTAAGTCCACTTTAATTCCAATAACAGATTTAAAATCTGTGAGAAATTCTCTATCCAAGCTAAAAACCATATTTGTCAATTCTTTGAACCATATTTGTTAAATTTCTAGATAAAATTTTATCCCTCACAAATTTTTGTGTATTACAAAAAAAAAAAAAACATTAGAAAATTTTTTGTTAAATATCAATTGCGTGTAATTTCGGAGTGATTTTGAGCTTTGGTTTCAATTGTAAGTGAATCTCACTTTTTAAATGAAAAAAAGCACTAAAATTTTTCATAGCAGTTGCAGTACAAAAAATTGTAATTTTAAATTGTATACATAGTTGGAAAAGTTTTCGTGTATTTTTGTGGTGTTTTTTAGTATTGGTTGCAATTGTAAGTGTTCATTCAAGTTTATTTTATTTTTTTAAAGAAAAATGGTCTAACCAAAAATTGTTAATATTACTTCGCTGTGTGTTGCAAAAATCGCCCAAGATTCAAAACCTCATTCTAAGTAATAATTTTTTTATTTTCGTGAAATTCTGTTGTGGTTTTATGTTAAAGTGATCGATTTAATTTATCTGACTAACCAAAAATCTTAAGTATTATTTTGCTGTGTGATGTAAAAAATAGAATTGAAACATTAAAAATTAAAGTAATTTCCAACAAATTTTGCCGTTCTCGGGAATTTGGTGTTAGTTTTGAATTGTTCATACTATTTCCAAGTACAGTGAAAAAAAAAATATTCCAAGCCTCATTAAAAATTTTAAGTTTTCATTTAGCTTTGCGGTGTTATTGGTTTTTGCCTGCAATTTCCTGCGTTCATCCAACTAACCTAAATTTCAAATATTATTTCTGAGTGCGTGGTACTAAAAAAATTTTAAATCGGAAGCTCATTAATATTTGTTTCTGTGCTATTTGATGGTGATTTTCAGTATTGGTTGCAACTGTAAGTATTCACTTTTTCAAAAGGAAAAATTCGCTAACAAAATGTTGTTACTATTTCCTTTCCTTTGTGTGTAGTTCCAAAAAAAAATGTTTATGTCAAAAATCTTATTATTTGTGAAAAACAAAAAATTTTTCTGTGTAATTTGTTTGCGTTTTTGAGTATTGGTAGCAATTGAATGTTAGTGTTAATTCAAGTTAACATTAATTTTTAAAGGAAACTCCTTACAACTCCTCTAAACCTTATATTGTTTCTATTTTCTCGCGTTTGCTGTTCTAAAGAATTATCTAGCCACACACGTACTAAAATCTAAATTTTGAAAATGCCACCGAAAAGATCTGCTCTTGGAAGAAATACAGCATATGCACAACGAATTAGAGTCACACGAGCATCCGAAACGCCCGAACAACATGAAGTTCGGTTGGAATCAAACCGGCTGAGAGACCAACAGTCAAGAGCTGCAGAAATACCCGAACAACGCGAAAGGCGATTGAACTCTAATATTTTTCGAGTTCGGCAGTTAAGAGCAGCTGAAACACCTGCTCAACATGAAGCACGCCTGGATCAAGCTCGAAATAGAGTTTCTACAGCAAGAGCGGCTGAAACTCCTCTGCAGCACGCAAACCGACTTGAACGTTACCGATTTCAAGCGGCTCACTCAAGGCAAAGGATCGATTTTGAGTTGGCGGGATTCAATTATGACAAAGACTGCGACTACAGTATTCATCCGAACGTTGCAATTGGACATATGAGAAATCTTTGTTTGTACTGTCACGCACTGAAATTTCAAAAGGAATCACCCGGTATGTGTTGTTCGAATGGTAAAGTCAAGTTGGCACCCCTGGTTGAGCCACTTGAACCACTTAAAAGCTACGTTTCTGGTACCACAGCGATATCCAAGCATTTTTTGGAAAATATTAGGAAATACAATTCAAGTTTCCAAATGACTTCGTTCGGAGCTACTAACATTGTTACCAATACAGGTTTTTCAGCTTTTACTGCTTTTTCCGTTTTTTCTTTCTTTTTTGAATATTTGTTTTTTACAGGTTTCATGCCTACATTCAAAGTACAAGGACAAATTTACCACAACATCGGGTCGCTTCTTCCAGCACCTGATCAAGATTCAAAGTTTTTGCAAATTTATTTCACAGGAGATATCGAAGAAGAAGTTAATCAACGTTGCGCTGTTATCAACGGTACAAGACGTAAAATTATTTCAAATTTGCAAAGTTTTTTCCACCAGCATAATCATTTGATTAAACTATTCAAAGTCGCCTTGGATCGAATGCCATCAGATGATTACAAAGTAATTATAAGAGCAGATAGAGCACCGGCCGGTGAACATGCACGACGCTTTAACGCTCCAACGATCAACGAAGTGGCAGTCGTTATGGTTGGTACGGAATTCAATCGGCGAGACATCATAATTCAAAGGCGAAATACAAATTTGTAACGCGTCTCTGAAACACACCGATCGTATGATGCTCTCCAATATCCGGTATTATTTTGGCAAGGTGAAGATGGTTACCATTTCAACGTCATGCAAATTAACTCTGACACTGGCGCTGCAACAACAAAAAAGGTTTGTGTTTTACTTTGAAGTTAATATTGCTTTCAATATACATTTGAGTTTGTCTGCTTATATATTGGAACAAATTTTTAGAAAAAAATATTCGTTTTACAGGTTTCTGCTATGGATTATTATGCGTTCCGAATTATGATAAGAACTCAACAATCAAATCACATTTTGAAATGCCGTGAACTCTTTCATCAGTTCGTTGTTGAAATGTACGCCAAAATTGAAAGTGAGCGACTTCTGTTCATTCGTTTAAACCAAAAGAAATTGCGCGTCGAGGAGTATATACATTTGCGCGATGCAATTACGAACGATGGAAATTCTGCCAACATTGGTCAAATGTGCATACTCCCCGCTTCGTACACTGGAAGCCCTACACATATGCATGAGTATGCTCAAGATGCTTTGACGTATGTCCGAAGATACGGCCGACCAGATTTGTTCATAACTTTCACGTGCAATCCTTCTTGGGTGGAAATCACAGATTTGCTATTACCTGGTCAGTCCTCGCATCATAGACATGATCTGACAGCAAGAGTTTTCAAACAAAAACTAATTAAACTCATGGATCAGTTAACAAAAAATCGTCTTTACGGCGAAGTGCAATGCTGGATGTATTTGATTGAGTGGCAAAAACGGGGCTTACCGCACGCTCATATTCTAATTTGGTTGAAAGAAAAAATTGTTCCAACTCAAATTGATAGCATTATATCTGCTGAATTGCCAAATCAACAAGAAGATCCGATACTTTTTGACTTTGTCTGTAAGAACATGATTCACGGACCGTGCGGAGCATTGAATATGAATTCACCTAGCATGAAAGACGGCAGATGTACGAAAAAATATCCACGCGATTTAATTAACGAAACACAAACTGGTGAGGATGGATACCCCAAATACAGACGGCGAAAGCCAGAAGATGGAGGATTCACCACCACCATTAAAGTAAGAAACGTTGATATTGAAATTGATAACAGATGGGTTGTTCCCTACAGTCCGTTACTGTCAAAAATTTTTTTAGCTCACATCAATGTTGAGTACTGCAACTCTGTGAAATCTGTTAAATACATATGCAAATATGTCAACAAAGGCAGTGACATGGCAGTGTTCGGTCTTTCAAATCAACACGATGAAATAACTCAATTTCAGATGGGTCGCTACATCAGCAGTAATGAAGCCGTCTGGCGAATTCTTGGTTTTAGTATTCACGAACGTTATCCAACTGTTCTTCATCTTGCTGTTCATTTAGAAAACGGTCAACGTGTTTACTTTACTGAAGAAAATGCCGAAGAACGAGCAGCACAACCACAAAACACTACACTGACAGCTTTTTTTCAATTGCGTCAAGTTGATAATTTTGCGAAAACATTGCTGTATCATGAAGTTCCAAAATATTACACTTGGAACACAACAAGCAAAAGATTTTGTAGAAGGAAGCGGGGTGCTGCTGTTCCAGACTACGCTGGTGTTTGCGCATCCGATGCATTGGGTCGAGTGTACACTGTACATCCAAATAACGCTGAATGTTACTATTTGAGAATGTTGCTTCACACAGTCAAAGGGCCAACATCGTTCCAAGATTTGAAAACGGTTAATGAAGAAATCTGTGAAACCTATAGAGCAGCATGTTATCGACTCGGCTTACTTGAAAACGATCAGCACTGGTATACGACATTGTCTGAAGCAGCACTCACGTGTTCTCCGTCACGTATTCGTACGCTCTTTGCTATTATTTTAACGACTTGCGCACCCTCCGATCCGAAAAACCTTTGGGAAAATCATAAAGAAAGTATGAGTGAGGATATACTAAGACGAGCACGTAGCACGAATCCGGATGTTGAAATCCAGTTTTCGGATGACATTTTTAATGAAGCACTCATACTACTTGAGGATAGATGTATTTCGATCAACAATAAAATACTTTGCCAACTTGGACTACCAGCGCCCATACGTGATCGGAATAATGTTCTCGATAGAGATTTGCTACGTGAGCGGCAATATAATTCCGATGAATTGCGTCTTTTTGTTCATACTCAAAAACAACTGCTGACTGACGATCAAAATTTTGTTTTTGAAAAAGTTATGCAGCAAGTAGCTAACGGAAGTGGTGGTATTATTTTTCTTGACGCCCCTGGAGGCACTGGGAAAACATTCGTGCTCAATTTGATACTCGCAGGAATTCGATCGAGAAATGAAATTGCTCTAGCTGTAGCATCGTCTGGAATCGCATCGACGTTATTGGATGGTGGGCGTACAGCTCATTCAGCGCTTAAGCATCCATTGAACGTAAACCATACCGAAGCACCAACATGTAATATCAGTAAAAACTCTGGCATGGCTGCAGTATTAAAAACAAGCTCTATTATTGTATGGGATGAATGCACTATGGCGCACAAAAAATCTCTTGAGGCTCTTGACCGTACTTTAAAAGATTCTAGAGAAAATGACCGACCAATGGGTGGAGCTTTATTGCTACTTGCAGGAGATTTTCGTCAAACTTTACCAGTGGTTCCAAGATCAACTCCAGCCGATGAACTTAATGCATGCTTGAAAAAGTCATTTCTTTGGAGACATGTACAGAAACTTACATTGTCAACAAATATGCGTGTGCATTTACTTCAGGATGCTACTGCACAAATATTCGCTAAACAACTTTTGGATATGGGTGATGGAAAACTTCCGTTTGATCCGGCTACACATGAAATAACGTTTCCGCAAAACTTTTGTCACATGGAGTCATCTATTCAAAATGTTGTGCAAAAAGTTTTCCCCAATATTGCCGACAATTTCAGAAATCATAATTGGCTCTGCGAACGAGCCATTTTGGCTCCAAAGAATGACGATGTTAACAAAATAAACAATCAGATTCAACTGAAGCTACCCGGTGAAGTTGTTAAGTACAAATCGATTGACACAGTTTCAGATGAAGAACAAGCTGTCAACTATCCGATAGAGTTTCTTAACTCTTTGGAACCATCTGGAATGCCACCACACATTTTAAATTTAAAAGTTGGTTCACCGTTGATGCTTATTCGCAACTTAGATCCACCGAAATTGTGCAACGGAACAAGACTTGCTGTGAAAAAATTATCACAGAATTTAATTGAAGCTACAATCATCAGCGGCAAATTTAAAGGCGAAGAAGTCTTGGTACCACGAATTCCAATTATTTCAACTGATTTACCATTCAATTTCAAGAGATTGCAGTTTCCAGTGCGTCTGGCTTTCGCCATAACAATCAACAAGGCTCAAGGCCAATCGCTGAGTGTTGCTGGTTTGAACTTAGAAAATTCCTGTTTTTCGCATGGTCAATTGTATGTGGCTTGCTCCAGAGTTGGAACGCCGAAAAATCTTTATGTCTATACACCTCACAATAAAACTAAAAATATTGTTTATCCTTTAGCACTAAGATAAAAACAGTTTTCAAATAAACAAAGTTTATTTTTTCCTTTAAATTTACAAAACTTTTTCCTTTTTTTGCGTAGTAGCACACGCCGGGTATCCGCTAGTATTAAAATAAAACTAAAAAAGAACCAATTTTTATTTTTTGATATGGTATAGGTGAAGGATAAACCTTTCTAAAAAAACAATACACTGTAAAAAAACCCTAGATCTTTTTGGATTTTTCGTTAGTTAAAATTTTCTTTTTGTTATAAATTTTTTACAGTGTATTTTTTTTTAACGTGTCATAAAGCCTGTTAAAATATCTTTTTAATAATACCAAGATCATGTTAATCGAATCAGCCGATTCTGAGTTATTGTAGTTTAAATGGAGCTCTTTTCGACTATTTACGCGTTTTTTCGAAAACTTTCCCACTGTGCCACGCCCAAAAAATCGCAAAACAGTCATTTCTAAAAATGAGAGTTTGTTTGTATTGATCAAATATAGCTATGAACAAAATTTCATCGATATCTGAGGGGGTCGAGTTCAATGCATCTCGATTTTTACATGAAATTCATCATATATAAAATCGTTTTTGACATTTTTTAATGCCGAAAAATTTTTAAAAAATTAATAAAATATAATTATACTGTAAAAACACAGTTGGTGTTGTTATTTGATTGCAACTTTGTAACTAGCGCTGATATTGTCGGTGTCCTCTTTTATGTTCATCGTTCTCTCTATTTTCTTTTGTATGCGCAAGCTTTCAATTGTGTATCTTTTTCTCTCTATATTTTCTCTGTCTAAAATTCTCACATTATCAAAATCAACTGTATGTTTGTTGTTGATGATATGTGTTGACAAAGCTGTTGATGTTTTTTGTTTTTCAATATCACTTCTGTGTTCTGCCATTCTGTTCTCTAAGTTTCTTTTAGTTGTGCCAATATATATAAGATTGCATTGTTCTTCGTTGTTTCCCTTACATTTCATTGCGTAAACTACGTTACATTGTTGTTGTTTATTAGTTTAAGCTTTTACTCTTGTAAAAAGTTTGTTTATTGTTGTGTTTGATTTATATGCAAATTTTATGTTATTTGTTTCAACAGCTGTTTTTATTTCTTTTTTGTCCGCCAAACCAGGAATAAATGATACACTGTAATATTTTGTTGTGTTATTATTTCCTTCGATATGTGTTCTTAGGTTAGTGTTATTTTTTAATTTTATTTTAACGTCATTTATTAAGGAATTTACTAATTTTGTAGGACAGCTGTTGTTTTTGAGTATTATTATAATTTTTTGTATGTTTTTTATGTGACAGTTTCCATGGATGACAGTTTGGAAAGGGGTAAAGAAATTGCTCGAAATAAGGTAGCTAATAACATCACAGCCTTCAAGAAGAAAATTATTAACACGCCTAAAGAGAAATTTATTCTCACTGTCTACGAAAAAACAAAAAAATTCTTTAAAAGACATAACAACATTATGATTATTAATTCAGATAAGGGAAATAAAACAGTTATAATGTATAAAGATGAATACAATACTAAAATGATGTCATTACTTGAAAATAGAGAGATTTACAGGCCCATAAGAACAGACCCTACAACAAAATTGCAACGACAAAACAATAACAATCCTTATGAAAAACGTAAATTACAAAGTTGGAACGCCACTAAGGCTCATTGTTTCGTCCGTAAAAGTACCTTGCTACCAACTGGCGAAACATATAGGACAAGTTCTTAAACACATAATATGTATCTGACAAATACAACATTAAGAACTCCACATATTTGAAAAATCAATTAAAAAATCTAGAAATCAATGAAAGTGAAATCTTTATCTCATTTGATGTAGTTTCTCTGTTCACTAATATACCACGTTGCCATCAGAACGATAGTGGGAAAATGGGACATTATTAAGAACTTCACGAAAATACCTAAAACAATGTTTCTAAAGATACAGTCAAATCCCGATAATTCGTACCCCGATAAATCGTAATTCCCGATAATTCGTAATAAACTGTCGGTCCCTTGAAAAAATCTCGTTAATTCGTAAAATTTCCATACGTTTTGGTCCCCTCGCTAATTCGTAATTTTTTTTTTAAATAAAATCTTCTTTGCCTCTTATAAATCGTAATTGTGTGCTAACTACCACTTATAATTCGTAATAAAAACAACAGAAACATGGAAGGAATGATTTTTTGTTTACCCCTATTTGTTTTTTTTTTTGCGAGGGTTTTTGCTTGTGTGTGTGTTTATTTTCTTAAGATCAGTTTGTTACATGAATAATAAAGAAAAATGTCAAAGCGCACGCATAAAAATCTGTCGGTGTTACAAAAACAACAAATTTTTTCAGCCACTGACAATGGAGAGAAAAAAATAGACGTTGCTGAGAGATTTGAAATTGCTCCATCGACTCTTACTTCAATCCTTCAAAAACAATTGTTTTTATGTTTTTTTTATCGTTTTAGTAAAACCCCGCTAATTCGTATTTATTTTATTTTAACCCCGTTAAATCGAAATCCCGCTAAATCGAAAACCCCCCTAATTCGTAAGAAATGGCCGGTCCCTTGCCATTACGAATTATCGGGATTTGACTGTATTAAGATTCTGTCTTATTGACAACAATTATTTTGTGTTCGATAAAACTGTTTTCAACCAAATATTTGGCAAGCCAATGGGTAGTCCACTTTCGCCCACCATAGCTACGGTGACCATCCGTCCTTTTTTTAAAAGGACAGTCCTCTTTTTTGACACAACGTCCTTTTAAATTTAAACAAAATAAACTGTCCTTTTTTTAATTGAATTGTCCTTTTTTGTCCTCTCTTTTTGATGGCTAATGTTCGTCTTCAGTATCCAAAATTAAAAGTTTTATTTTCTCAAAATACCAACGTTTTAAACTCAATACAATATAAATTTAGAACCACCCAAGACAGGAATTGCCTGGCAACACTGAAAAGTATATGTTCAATGTGTCAAATTTTATGTCGGCTTTCAAATGGACTGTGCAGAATTTAAATTGTTTTTATCAAATAACATTGATATAATAAAAAAATACATTCTTCAGAAAAATATCAATAATACATACATACATATATAATCTTCAAACTATTGTTTTTAGTTATTTTTATTTATTGAATTTTGTTATTTTTGTATTATTGGCTAAATTTAATTTCTTTGTTAATTTTGATTAATTAATTAGATTTTAGTTTTAACGACGTGTGAACTTCTAGGCATATTTAATTTCTGTTTTAAACATTAAAATAAGTACATACATATGTATGTATGTAACTACTTGTACTAGACACTAATATTACATTTTTTGAATTATGTATATTTTTATTTTATTGATATAAAGTATATAAGTACATAAATTTTGAGTGTCTTTTTTTTTTTGTCGAAAAATATGGTCACCGTAACCATAGCTGACATTTTATTAGATGACCTTCTTGACGCATCTCTTGCTGAATAAAATATCAACATCAAATACATAGTCAAATATGTAGATGATATCTTGGCAGTTATAAACTATAATGACAAAAATATAATTCTCAATGTTTTCAACAAATATCATCCAAAAATTCAATTTACCACTGAAGTATAAAATAATGGATGCATAAATTATCTAGACACAACCCTGCACAGGGAAAAAGGCAAGATCTTACTAGATTGCTATTCGAAAGAAATTTCATCGGGCAGAATAATTAATTTCAATGCAACACAGCCTAAAAGTCAAATTATAAATACCGCCAAAAGTCTTATATTCAGAGTTCTCAACATGAGTGACAAACAATTTCACATAAAAACATACAAAAAATTATAATAATACTCAAAAATAACAGCGTTCCTACCAAATTAGTAAATTCCATATGAAAAGTAATATTATCAGGATCAAGTTCAGTTTGATTGAACTAATGAAAATTCAAAATTACTAAGAGTTTTTTTATGTTGGAAAATATTATTATTTATATCCAATCAGTTTTTAGCAGAACGTATCAGGACTGATTTCAAGGCCGCTACACCTCTCATCAGCGTTCAATTGTCCATCTTTACAATTTTTGTAAAGTGGATACTAATTGAGAAGAATATCAACTATTTAACCAGTTTTCAAGAGAAATATAATATGAGAATTAATTTTTAATTCATTTTTTATTCTACCTTGAAACAGTGCTAGTTAGTACGAAATTCCCTCATTACTGTTTGGAACTAATAATCAAAACAAACTCATAGTCCGTTATCATAAAAGTATTCTACTTTGTATTTTAACGTTTTTGTTGTTTTTACTCTATATTAGGGAAATTCACAAAAATACACTAATACACAAAGCTCCGTAATGTATACATTTTTATGCCACATTAATTAGTTTCGTGTGTTTTCGAAAGAACAAAAGTTGTGCGAACTAAAAATTAATCTCGTGTAAATTGGACCAATAATATTAACAGCTTTTGAAAAAAAAAACACACACTAACAACAACATGAATAACGAATTTGTGCATTCCTTACTTAAGGTGCCTATACACTACATGTTTTTTACATTGCACCTGTCAAACTTTACATACATACTTCGGTAAAAACATGTAGTTGGTGACCTCAAAAACTTTGCTTGTGTAAAAATACACAAGCAAAAACATAAGACAAATTTTCAATTAGAGCATGTTCTATTTTTTATCTCATTTTAAAATTTTAATAACAATGATATAAAGTATATAACAAGTGTTGATACAAGCTCCACATTTTGGAGATTAAAAAGAAAAAAAACTTAAATAAATATTTGTGACGCCGGGACCAGAGTAGCAAGCCGACTAAAACATTTCGGCGGCGGCTGAAAGAGCAAATATTTTCGGCTGCGGCGGCTGAACGGCTTCACGCCGATTTTTAAGCATACATATTTTTATGCACACATATATAAATTTTGTTTGTATTAAGTTACCTTTTGGTTAGTTTATTGTGACCTATTGTGCCCATTGTATTACTTTGTAACTAACTAACTTATGCGGCCATTACACGTGGCGACTGGAATTACAACCGATTTGAATAAACCAGTTGATCGTTCGATTACAAGCAGAGTTCGGATTTGCGCACTCCTTTTGCTTTTTACGCTTTGCGCATTTCTTAAAAGCGTATTAAAAATGCGCACAAGCGCAAAGAGCGGGGCGAAAAAAAAGGGAGCAATTGGTATGCGCAGCGCAAGCGCATTCGATTTATTAGCGCCGCTCTTTGCGCAATGCGCATTTAAGGCATAAACACATTCGCCACAGCAGACTACACGAACACAAGAACACAAATGCTGCTAGCTACCGTTGTAGCCGTTTAGCAGCTACTTAATTATTTTGGATACGACAGATACAGAGTAAACAGCTGATCCTGAATTGTTGCAACGATTCATTTATGTATATTACAGTGGTGATATTTAGCGCTTTTACTTGTTTAGTTTGCTAGGGCGAATTGAATTCGCCACTCACATCACTTTGTATGGATTCGCTTTGACTGAAAAAATTCATCTCATGGATCTCTTTTGGCTCCGGAGTTACGGGGTTCAAAACTTATTTTTTATTGGCCATAACTCCTAGAATATGGAATGGATATAAGCGATGTGGATATCACTCTAAACTTCTCTAAAATACCGTTATACTGGTATACAAAATGTTTAAAACAATTTACCCATTGCGAGTGAAATTCAATTTTAAATTTTTTTTATCTGACTTTTCGCTTTTGCAGAGAACTTACCATGCTTTTATTTGGTGTAAGTTATGCTTCTTTAATGATGATTTTAAGAATTAAATGAGTTATTTAGAGCATTTGAAATGATACCTATGTCGTTTATATTCGATCTATATTGTAGGACTTATGATCAATAATATATTAAAGTTTTGAACCCCGAAACTGCGGAATCGAGAGAGAGAGAGAGAGAGCGCCGAAAAATTACACAAACATTTTTAGATAAAAAAGAGCTATTACCCTGTGATTTTTTTTAAAACTTTAACAATGTTGGTATTTTTGACTAAAGTCAATATTCCATATAACAATAAAGCTAATAAAAATTCTTGATGCATATATATTATAACATTTAAATTTTGTAATTTTTTTTTATCTTACAATAAAAAATATTTCTAATCACTAATTTGTTTTACAAATTTTGTATATTGTCAACATTGTTTTGGTTTTGTGGCCATCAGAAATAGAAATTAGTTTAATTCGACTACACGACAAAAGTAGCATGGACAAAAACCGGTTGCCGTGTTGCTTTGCTGTCTTCAATATAATCATTCTCATATGCACACATGTATTCTAATTTTGACAGGTGGTAGTCGGTAGTTTGCTGTGGCGAATGTGTTTAATGCTGTATGCTGCAACACTTTTTGAAATAACCGGCTCTCTCAGCAATTGGCAACATTTATGACGGCTCAAAATTGATGTTTGTTTCGCGAATACTTTAAAACATTGGAGCATTTTCTGCAGTATAAGTAGCCCTCCAGTTTTCCATAATTATTTCACTTTGTATTGCTAATTTTTCGACCTTTTTATTGAAGTTATTTATATTTGATTGATGAGTTTTAGGTCAATTTTTTTATAAAAAACGTTTTAAAATTTTATTTATCGATATTTCGCTACTTTTTTGTGTAGCTTCTTCAGGATTAAAGTTAAAAAATAACAAAACCGTATAACAACAATATTTTTAAACAAATAAATGAATCCAAAAATTTTTCGCTGTAAAGAAAATTGATTTTTGCTTCTCCGGTTTTGAAATAAATTAAAATATTGTTTTTATATTTCAAATGGTTTCTGAATTAAATAAATTTTTCCAATTTGTCTATTGAAAAAAATATTTAAGTTTGAGACATGAGGAAATGAAAAAGTTTTTTTAATTTTTTTTAAAAACTTGAAATACATTAGAAAAGTTTAAAATTTTTTTTAAAACATAATGCTATTTAAGTATTAATCTTTATAATCTATTGTGCCCATTAGCTTTATATACTAAATGCATATAACTCTGAGCCACACTATCAGTATCTGCTTTGAAGTTAATTCTTTTATCTGGCGGTACATTAATTATCTGTAGCATTTCTAACATATATGTATCTGCGTTTATATATATTTTCTGTATTTAAAATTTATATTCTTTTAAAATCTGGATAGTGATCTGAATTACGGCAGTGCAAAGATAATGCAGTCTTTTGTGATGATGTATAGTTTCTATATGTATATCAAATTGGTTTTGTGTCCAGCTAATCTTGTTTTAAGTTTGTTCTTTGTAGTATCTACATAGACCTTATTACAAATTTCACTATCATTTCCTTTACAAGGTATTTTATAAACTACATTAGATTTTTCTAATTTATGATGGATTACAATCTTTTGTTTTGCTAAACAATTTACCTAACGTGTTACATGATTTATGTGCTATTATATATCTGTTAGTATCGAAAACATCTGATTTTACTAACCGTTCTGAAATTATAGGAAAGTATGGTAAAGCAAAGACTATAGATATATAAAGATGTTGCACTGCGAACATTTTTCATAAACAGAAATTGTAAACTTCTATGGACGAGGGGGGAAGGTTTAAAGGGTAAATAGAAAATACTGTCTTTGCATTGAGCAAAACCAATAACAGAAAAGAGAGTAGTATTTTTTACATATACACAGAAACACACATTTATTTATGTATGTAAGTATATGCTTACCATGAATTAGTGCTGGCAAAGTATTGAGTAGTGGGTACCGAGTATCGAGTATTGGCCCTTTTTTTTGGATACTCAATACTCAAAAGTAGTTACTCGATACTTTTAGAGTTGTATTTTTAAGCAGTTGAGTGGCTAAAATAGTGTATAAAAATACATCACTGTACAAAATTAAACCAACCGCCGAAATACGAGTAAAGCTGTCAATAAAATAGAACAACCACATGTGATAAATTACATTTTAAATGTAATTAAAAATGTATATTAGTTAAATATGTATATATACATACATGTAAATATTATATTTTAATTTTTACATACATACACAATGTATTACACATGCAGGCACATATGTATGTTCATGCATTTGTAAATATTTTCAATTCTTTAAACAAATCAAAACAATAATTTTCCAATGAACCCTTATATGCGTAACAAAAATTTTTTTTTAATAACAATTAAATTATTTCTTAGGTTGTTAACGTTGAATTAAAAGTTAGCTTTACATTTATTTTTGATTTAATAATACAGACATACAAAACCAATAATAGTTGTAGATTTTTTATTTTTTATTTTTGAAGAATTTACTTCAATATGCAGATAAAAACTATGCGTTACAAATTCAAAAAATCCGTTAAAAGTATCGAGTAGTATTGAGTACCCAAATGAAAAGTATCGAATATTATTGAGTAATGAAAAGTAGTAGAATTTGCCAGCACTACCATGAATACTTTTGTTTGGGTGTGTGTATTGTTTTGAGTATTTCTTTTTTTTATTTCACACATTTTTAATTCTGTTTTAAAATTAAAAATGAATTTAGCTTCGCTAGCTACTTTATTAATGGATGTTTAACATAAATAGGGAACGAACATGATTCTTTTCGTTATGTAGCTCTATAGTCCTTGTCTGAAGCTTTGATACTAAAATATTTTATACAAATTTGAAGCCTACATTGAGAAAATACAGCAGAGTACGAAAAACGCAGCGCAGCGCCGCTCTTTTTGCTCTTTTTTGCTCTTTACGCAAAGAGCTGAGCCAATTTATTATTGCGCTTGCTCTGAAATACAGTATAACAAGTGCTAAAGCAAAATAACGGTAAATCAAACATATATTAACCAGAAGAAGGGCTTGACATTTACTTTTTTTTATCATACTCCTAAAAAAAACTTATAATACCCAAGAATCTCCAAAATATATACCGCTAGTAAAATTCAATATATGAAAAGTTTGCAAAAAATCTCACAATATCAACTGCCTTAATGAAATTATTGGTTCATAAGGCATCTAAAATTCGACGACAGACCATGCTGTTTTATTTATACAATAAAAAAACTGTATGGTTTTGCTACAGCAACACAGAAGATCCAATTTGTTTTGCATACAATACGTGAATAATATTATTCGAATTTGTAAAGCCCAACGAACACAATATAAAGAGCCCAACAAACACAATTATAAAAACTTTGATGTACGTTGTTTATTACTAATCGTATATAATTTTAGCTTACAATCTGAGTCTAAGTTTTGAATAATTGTTTTTTTTTTTTCTTGTTTAGAAAGTCAAAAGAAATTAATTGTTTTTTAAATGCTAGTGGACTAAGAAAAGGCTTGATCGCATAATATTATTAATTAGTACATACTTATCTGAAAGCAAACCTGTTTGCTTGGTGGGAAAAATATTGGCAATGTAAACACACGTACATAAACAATGTTCATAAGTATGAATTGCTTTTGCTGAGAGTTTCTTTCAATTTTGGTATTTTGCTCTCCGTTGATGAGAATTCTATCATGAGTCATACACAAAGTGATTTTCGCAAAATCACATCCTGAATTTAGCAGTGGCAACACAATGTATGGCAGTGCAACATCTTTATATATCTATAGTCTTTGGTTAAAGATTTGTATATTGCCGTCCGCTTGAGTATTGCCACGTCTTCTATATTCTATATACATACATATATATGTATATAGACGTGGTAATACGATAAATAAAATTTTATAACGTTTTTTATAAAAAAAATTGACCTCAAGCTCATCAATCAAATATAAATAACATAATTATTTCACTTAATATGGACCATATTATACTTTTTCCCAACTAAATTTGAACCATTAATCGGACACATGTTTCACAATTAAAAATAAACAAAAGCCAAGCAAACAAAAAAAATCCAATGTTTAGCAATGTTGAATTGGTTATGTTGTCTGCATTGTTGGTATACATAGCTGCCAGATTTTTTGAGGTAATATCGTCATATTTTTGGGCAAAAATCGTCATTATCGTCAATATAGCTTATTGAAATCGTCATAAAAACGTCAAATGAAAAACCTCGCTTTTTTTTTACCAACAAAACATATTTTATCAGAGGCAAAACTTAACAAAACTGGTAAATCAACAAATATTATCAATAAAACAGCATTCTTTTAAATACAGCGATCAGATACTACAATTAGAATACACAATAAAATTACATGTAAATATGTTGCATGTTTTTCAATACTTTGAAATATATATATACATACATTGTATGGAAAAAAAATAAAAAAAATTCAATCCTTATTTTTTTCCAATTTAGTAAAATCTGCATTTTAAATTTAATTTTTTGAAACACTTTTTCTAAAAATGTATAAAAACTACAATAAAATTTATACAATAAATTTATAATTGTTAAATAAAATAGACTTGTATACATATACATACATATATCACACTTGATCAACAAGAGGGTATTAACTCAAAATTTTAAAATTTTCAGTAGAGACAAAAACCTTTTTTTTAATACTACTCTTCTATCACAATGTATTTTTTTTTTTTTTTTTTTTTTTTTTTTTGAAAAATGGTGTAATATTTTTACAGTGGGTAGATATGATCACTGTACATCAATTTCTTGCAAAAAAATGAAATTTTAAAAGTTTTGAGTTAATACCTTCTTGTTGATCAAGTACGATATGTATAATGGGCCTTATTACGATTCTCGAATCGACTTCGACCGCTGATTAATTAATCTATTACAACAGTCGAAGTCGACTCGAGAACCATAGTAAGGCTCAATATATTTTATAAATATATATTGCAATTAACCATATTGATTAATTCAGGTAAAACTGCTAGATCATATCAGTTACATTTGCTTAGCTTTAAATAATCTTTTGTTTTTGCTTCCAAAGACGACATTTTCAATGAATTTCTTACTTAATTCTTATTAATGTTTACCTGACTAAATGTTATTTCCACATTTGCTGAAGAATGTGGTAAAAATTGGATTTTTGTTATAAATTTAGTCAAAACCGGAAACAAAAGACTAGAATCCCAATCTAGATTGCATTTCTGATATTTTTTTTTTCAAAAATCCAATAGTTATATGTTTTCATCAGGACAATAATTTTAATTGTCTGAACTCAGTTTGTAGCTCTTGGCTTTCACTATCTTCTATAAAATAGGGAAATTCTTTTATAATTTCAGAAAAATAACTGTTTTCTTCATTAATAATATTAAATGTATTAATATGGCG